>OZ022263.1:213615676-214895051 GCA_963978885.1 Nemotelus pantherinus
TAATTATGAGCCTTTTACCAGAACATTTTGAAGAGCTATTGCACTTAATAAGCCCACTTATATAAAGATACTGCTATGCGTAATGCTCTGCCTGTAAAAATAAACTTAGAAATAACCCTGACTTTTCTGGCCATCAGTATTTTTTCGTGTATCAGCGGCCTCCATTTTCGAATTCAGTAACGTTCCGTTATTGAATGCTAAAATATCTTAGTAAGCTCTCGCGATATTAGATGAAG
Organism: Nemotelus pantherinus; assembly: GCA_963978885.1. Taxonomy (NCBI): domain Eukaryota; kingdom Metazoa; phylum Arthropoda; class Insecta; order Diptera; family Stratiomyidae; genus Nemotelus; species Nemotelus pantherinus. Next base: position 213,615,913 of record OZ022263.1, read on the forward strand.
TCAGCAAGTCAATGTTTGTGTTGGCCAGCGTAATAAGCTTCTCATAAGATGAATACAGCGCATCAATATGACTTATAAATTCATAGCCATCTTCAAAAGGTGCTTTGTAAAATGTACCGACTTTTATTTTTTCAAAATTTAACTCATATTTAACTATGATAGCATTAAAGCTATCAGATACATTGAAGAGCCTTGAGCGGATATAGGACTTGACGAATATCGCTGTGCCTCCTACACGGCCTGACTCTCTGCAGCAAACGTAGCCAAAATAATTATTGGGCGTATACATTTGTTTTTCATTATTGTATATCCAAATTTCATTTAGGACAACTGCATCGATGCTATTGTACATTCAGGTCATCAATTTTGTTACAAATGTGTCTGATGTTTGCATACATTATTTTTCAAGTATTGTTGGTTTTATTCATAACGTTTTTAGCAACTATAATTAATTTTATATTGATTTATTACTACCATCCTTTTGTATTCCTGGCATTCGTAACTATCTGCCAGATGATTAAAGTGGCTATGTCTCTTTTGGATACAGTTAGTGCATTTCAGAACACTTTAGAACACGTGTTTGTTGTATGGTTTCTGGTACATATAGCACATATATCTTTAGTCTGGGAAGCTGATGTTTTGTGGTTGAAACCCTGGCATTTATAGCACCTCATAAAATTGTAAGCACGAATGACTTCTTTCGAACGAATCGAAATTTGACTGTATAATTGGATCGCATGCTAAAAAGAGAAGCTTCTCTAGAGAGGGAATCTGTAAATTGCCTGAAAAATGGGCGACCGTTGTTGCTTCAGATCGAACGTACTTTGAATAAGTTTGTATTCGTTAGTATTCTCAAAAAAAGACGAATTGACATGTGCAAACCGAAAAATAACCTGCTAATCACAAAATATTACACGCATTAGTAGAAATTTGCTAACAATTATTTAGTTTTAAAACACGTAAAAATAAAAATATTTTCAACAGGTTTCAATGTATTTTTTTTAGTTCCGAAATATATAATCCTCGTTCTTGATTTCAGGAATATTACTGTAAGCCCCAAGAGTACATAGCGTATCTATTTGGTTATGAAGGGAAAGGCAGTCTATGTGCATATTTACGAAATAAGTATGTACCATATTGAATATATTTTATATTAGCTTCTTTCGATTTTAGATTATGGGCCCTTGAACTTATAACTGGTGTAGACGACTCAGGTTTTGATTATAATTCAATGTACTCACTGTTTAGCATTTGCATTTACTTGACGGAGAAAGGGTTTGATCATATACCTGAGGTATTGAAAATATATTTTTCCAGACATTTGATATTTAAACTGTTTTTTATTAGATACTCTCGGCAACGTTTTCCTATTTAAAACTATTGCATAAAGAAGGTATTTCACAGAAACTATTTCGCGAACTACAAGCTATAGAGGACACCAATTTTCGATTCCAGGCTGATCAGAGTGCCTTTGATAACGCACAGGACTTAGTACTTAATTTGAAATATTTTGAACCTAAGCATGTTCTAAATGGCCCAGAGCTGTATTTCGAATATGACGAAACTGCTATTCAAAATGTTTTTGATCATATTTCTACGAGCAAATTCAACATAATGATAACGTCGAGTAAAAAACCTAGTGACATTGAGTATGATCATAAAGAAAAGTGGTTTGGCACTGAATATGCATGCATACCCAAGCCAGCAGAGTGGATTAATGCCTGGAAAAATGCCGAAATTTTACCATTCCTGTCTTTACCCGAACCTAATTGTTTTGTTACGCAAGATTTTACGATTGCTTGGAACACATCATTACCACCTATACCGCCATACCCACATAAAATTATTGATACCGATGTGTGCGAAGTCTGGTTCAAACAAGACGATAAGTTTCTATTACCAGTTAGCCATATGTACTTTTACTTCATGTCACCACTTCCAATGGAATCTCCTAAAAAGTAAGTACATTTTATAATTTTACAGTTAACTTAACGTTTTATTATTGGTTTGCAGTGCAGTTTTATTAGCTTTGTATTCGCTTTTCGTAAAATATCAATTAGTAGAACAATTATATCCTGCAACAGTTGCGGGATTAAGCTATCAATTCTATTCATCGGAAAAAGGAGTAGTGCTCAAGGTGAGAGAATACGTTTTATAAAAAATACTGAAAACTTATAAAATACACATTTCTATAGGCTTATGGTTACAGCGAGAAGCTACCCTTAATAGTTGAAATAATTACGAAGCAAATGTCCGAGTTCTTAAACATAACTAGTGAACAGTTAGAAATGTTCTCGAAACAGTTGGAACATAATTACTACAATTATTTCATAAAACCAAAGTCATTGAATAAGTAAGTATTATAATGTTCTGTAGTTAGTGCTGGTAAACCTCTTTTCAGCCTTCTCCACGTGAACTATTTGCGTATTGGTCCTTCTTTCGTTTTCTTGAAGACACATATGTACAACAAAACTACGACATTTAATGCGTAAAACCACAGTCAATGAATAAGTATTATATTGTCATTGTTTCCATGGCTATGGAATCCATACTGCACTCAGTATAACTTTTTGGATTTATAAAGAGGGTATTTATAAAGAGAGTGTAGGAGGGAGTTCAATAGCTCCAAAAGGTCTAATGATTGGTCGCTGGATAACACAAAGCTGAAGGATTTTGAAGGGTTAAGAAAAACTCGATTATTTTCAAATGAAATGGTTTTATTCCTCAAAATATTCATCGTTGGATTCTATAGTTTGTTGCCAACGTGTTGGCAAATCAAAAATTCCTTTTTTGAAAAAATTAATATATTTTTGCCCCAAAAACTCTTCAAAGGACGCAATTACAGCGTTTTGGTTGGAGTAGCGCTTTTCTTGTAAATAGTTTCCCAGGCTCCGGAAAAGATGATAGTCTGTTGGTGACAGGTCTGGAGAATATGGAGGGTGAGCTAAAACTTCGTACTGTAACTCCTGTAGTTTTTGCATGGTCAAACGGGATACATGCGGTCGTGTGTTATCGTGTAACAGAATTGGTCCATGCCTATTCACCAGAGAAGGCTGTTTTAAACGCAATTTTGCGTGCATTTCGTCCAATTGTGCACAGTAGGTCTCTGCAGTTATCGTTTCACCAGGATTCAAGAACGAATAGTGAACGACGCCTTCTGAAGTCCACCAAACAGTAACCATGACCTTCTTAGGGTGCAGTCCCGCTCTTGCTTGGTGGCTAGGTGCTTCTCCGTGATCCAACCATTGTCCTGAACGCTTCCTATTATCATAGAGAATCCATTTTTCATCGCGTCACAATCCTATTCAAAAATGGTCCTTTTTTATGTCGCATCAGCAGTGAAGAGGCTACTTCAACTCTCAGCATTTTGTTCCTTTCAGACAATTCGTGTGGGACCCATTGATTGAGTTTTTTCACTTTTTCAATATTTTTGAGACAGCGACTAATGGCTGATTTCGATACATTGAAGGTCTCAGCAAGGCACTGTAAAGTTGTCGATGTATTCCTCTCAACTTCTGCTCGCAGTTCGTCATCATTAACACTGCTACCTTGTTGACCACGTGGTTCGTTGTCCAAGCCAAAATTTCCTTCTCGCAAATTGGCAAACCATCGTTGCACTGTGCGTTCGTTGCAGGTATCTGGTCCTAACACCTGATTAATTTCTTTCGTCGCTGCAGCTGCATTTTGTCCTTTTTTAAACATAAACAGGTAAAGGACCCGAATATCTCTTACTTAAACATGTCTATAAGAGCGAAAAGGACAGATATAGAAAACCACACGGGTAATAAATTAGGCACTAAAAGAAAGGTGTTTACCTCTATTTTCAAACACAAAACTTATTTTGAATTTTACCAAACAACTCTGTTCACCATGGGATCACTTTTAAGACTGTCAGGAAATCCGACATTTGGTATGAAACTACCTGATATATGCTTGCCGCCTTCTTGGACATTGAGGAGGCCTTTAATAACGTAAAGTCCGAACCAAGTTTTGAGAGTTTTTGATTGCCTTTATCGCTTCTTGAAAATATAGTGATAATCTCTTCCTTGGGAAATGCTCACATACGACGAGGAGTCAGCACCGGTACACCTCAGGGTGGAGTCCTCTATCCCCTGCTGTGGAACATCACGGTGAATACTCTCCTAATGAGGGTGGACTATGCCAGCTGCAAAGCGATTGCTTATGCAGATAACATAGACGACAACGGAAAAGTATTTATCTACCTTATCGGAGAGGTTAAATCACTCTCTTGCCATACTTTCATATTGGAGCCGGGAGAGCGGCTTGAATGTGAATCTAAGCAAAACCGAGCTAGTACTGTTTACAAGGAAGTACAAAGTCCATAGTTTCGATTTAGCGAAATCGAACGGCGTCTCATTGACCTGAGCCAGAGGGTCAAATATTTAGGACTCATCCTCGGCTAGAATTTACTATCGGGATGCGAATATTGGATGTTTGACAAGATGTTTTGTAAATCTTGCTGATGTGAATGAAATAGTAAGACAACTATTTAGAATTGTCAATGACAAAATAATATTGAATCTTCGATGCTAGGATTTGTTTCCCTCTTGAGTGATGTTATTCCTAGGTCGTGGTATGTTTGTTTCGAACATTCGACGAATTTCTTAAAATTATATGCCCTCAGCCTTGTTCGTAAGTATTATTCAACTTAGTAATGCTTGGATATAACAGCCTAAAATTTCGGAATTCTGTAGCGCTCATTTGGTTTGCTTGTTTTTCGATTCCCGTTCAACTAATCAAGTAGAATATTGTTTATCATTCAAATTAATAATCCTTCGACATCTGCTTCTTTGAGCTCTTTGGTTCGGTAATATGCCGCGGTTTTCTGTGAGTTCGTGAATATTGTCAGCAGAACTAGGCACCCCTGATCAATGATATGCTTCTGAACACCACATAATAGTCGAGTATAGAGAGTAGTAGATTCGTCAGCTTACGACCTTCATTTGCTAAGCATTTATTATTAGACGTGTTTTGTTACTCCCCCTATCCATAACAGAACAGAACAGACGCATTGAAAACAACTACTCCTGTCCCAGTGAATTCACAGGGACAGGAGTGTTGTTGTTTCCAATACGTCTGTTCTGTTCTGTTATGGATAGGGGGAGCAAAAAAACACGCCTATTCTATTCTAATCTTTTTAAGCAGGAAGGTTTTTATGGATCCCTTTTGCTTCTCTCTTGTCTTAAAACGTTTATTACTGAAATTTCAATACTTTTTATAGTTTTAATTTCAATCTTGATTGCATTTTACGATGGACATGCCGATTTCTCTCAGGAATGTCACTTGTTTTAAAATACAATTACTGCTTTAACCATGCTGTATTCAAATATTTCAAATAAATCAGCTTTATTTTTCAGGGATATTAGGTTAAATATTATCGAGAATCCGCGTTGGTCAGCCTGTGAAAAATACAACTTATTGACAAACATTACCCTAGACGAAGTAAAAATGTTCGCCAAAGAATTCATCAAACAGTTAAGAATTCAGGTGATTATCCAAGGCAATTTAACAGAAAAGACTGCTGTTGATGTTATGGACTGTGTTCTTCGAAACATAGATTGCTGTAAAATCGAAGACGTGGGTATTATGAATGCGCTTTTGTTTTCATTGACAAATTATATGTATTGTAGACGAGTGCAATAGAAATTCGTACTGCTAGTTTACCAAACGGATCCAATTGCGTTAAATGTAAATCGTTTAGTCTTACGGATTCCAACACCGTTGTTACGAATTTCTACCAAATTGGACCTGGAACAATTCGATTGGAATGCATTTTAGACTTTTTGATGATGTTTGTGGAGGAGCCATTGTTCGACGTAATGAGGACAAAAGAACAGCTGGGCTATGATGTGTCTGCTAGCGTGCGAAACAACAACGGTATTCTAGGATTCTCAATGACTGTTAACTCGCAAGAGAATAAATTCAGTGCAGATTATGTTGAAGAAAGAATTGAAAACTTCCGACAAGAAATATATAAAATGTTGCAAAACTTACCAAATGAAGAATTTGAACATATTTTATCTTCCCTTATTCAAATAAAAATGATTGCTGACACTGAATTGAAGGATGAAATCTCTAGAAATTGGGGGGAGATCACGTCTGGAGAGTACATATTTGATCGACAAAAAAGAGAAATCGAATGCTTGAAGACTTTTACGAAGGAAGAAATTCTGAATTTTTGCACTGAAACACAAATTCAAAATTTAAAAAAACTCTCAGTGCAGGTAATCATTTTCCGCTAAATAAGTTGAATTACTTGTATTCAGGTTATTTTTTTTAGGTAATCGGAAATAAAGTGGCGGCAGATACGTCACAGATCGCAAACATGACTGAAAATAGGAAGAAATTTTCTCTAAATTACATACCTAGCCCCAATGCAATAACTGATGTTTTGAAATTTAGAAATAGCCTCACATTGTATCCTGTAGTAAAAATCAGTCCGTAAACTAGTGAGATATTTGAAAATTGCATCAATGTTAATAAAGAAATATTTTAATTTTTCTTCTGTACAGTTGATTTTTGCTTTCTTCTTTCTAAATATTCAGCAAAGTTTCGCTCTTCTAACTCGTCGTCAGCATATGCGACAGGATGTTCTATGGTACCTTCTTCATCTTCTGAGCTATCATTTCCAGGATGCTTTAAATAAATGTCGGAAATATCACTTCCAGAAGGTACCTGGAAAACATCTTGCAATGAGAAATGCTCACTTCAAAGTCTTATATTTACCTGTGTTATTAGTGTTGACATAGAAACTACGTCACCAGAACCACTTTTGGTGGTTGATACGCCAGCTCCTGTGGACTTCGAATCTACTTTGCCAAGCCTTAAGTTGGCGTATTCGTTCTTGTACTCTCTGAAATTTTAATTTGTTATTGAAAACAGCACAATTTTCAAAAAAAATTAAATTAACAATAATTTAAATACCAGTTTTTTTCAAATAGTTTTCGTTTTCTGAAAACAGCAGAAGCGCCCATCACTAGTTTGAATGTGTGTTAGTACTTTGCTTAATTAATACTATCCAGGGCAGTTTTATTTTAGACGCATTTTGTGCGCTTTTGTCGAGAGCTAGTTAGGATAGTAGAAGTGAAAATAATAAAGCAATGAGAATTGTTTTCAATGCTACTATCCAGCAAGCTTTGGGACCGACGTAAAAATGCGACTATTGTATTAAAAAAGTGTTCAAACAAGCAATTTAAGGACTGCCTACCTTGTTATGAAACAATTTTGCACATTTCATATAGTCTTATGCAGTGCTGCCATTTATTTTTTTGAATAATGCTAGATTCAATTTTATTTAATGCTAAATAATGCTAGATCTTGTAAAATTATAATGCTAAATAATGCTTTCTTATTTAATTGAAATAAGCATGGTTCAATATGAAAACAATATGTATATATATGAGGGTTGATCAATAAGTAATGATAATTGGTTATTTCCAGTTCGCATAAAATTAAAAACAAAATTTTTTTTATTACTACATACACACACTAAGTCAGCATTAAAAAAACATATAAATAAGCCACGATTCCAGGGAGCTACATTCATTTGAATACGAACAGACGAAGAGAGAACATCAAAATGGGGAAAAACGAAATTAAAGCTGTCATTAAGTACCTCTGTTTGAAAAAACTGTCTACCAGAGGCATACTCGGCGACATGGTGGAAACATTAGGGGACTCTATTCCTCCATATTCCACCGTTGCACGCTAGGCCAAGGAGTTTAAGCTGGGAAGAATATCTACTGAAGATGAACACCGCGAAGGATGTCCATCCACATCCCTCACTGAAGACAACGTAAAAAAAGTCGAAGATGTCGTATTGGTAGATCAATGAGTGACCCTTAGGCATGTAGCTGAGGTCACAGGGATCTAATATGGTAGTGTTCAAAAAATCTTTGTGGACAAATTATATATAAAGAAGGTCTCTACACGTTGGATACCGAGAATGTTAACGGACGAGCATGAGAAGAAACGAGTCGACATTTCAAGGATAAATCCCAAAGAGTTCCAGGCAGATCAGGAGAATTTTTTGTCACATTTCGTGACCATGGACGAGACCTGGATCCACCATTTTGATCCAGAAACCAAAATGCAACCAATGACCTGGAAGCGACCCTCTTCATCGACGCCGAACAAATTCAAAGTGTCAAGTTCGGCAGGAAAGGTTATGGCATCCTTTTTTTGGGACGCTGAAGAACGGGACGCTAAAATTATTATAGTGGAATATTTGAAAAAGGAAGCCACTATATCAGGCTGTTACTAAGTTGACCAAATAAGAAGATTGCGAGAGGCAATGAAGAAGAAAAGACACGGCAAACTGCGAGCCGGAGTTCTGTTTCTTCAAAATAACGCACCGGCTCACAAGGCTGCAGTTGCGATGGATACAATTAAAGAAGCAGGATTCGCACTGCTTGACTACCCACCCTTTTCATCAGATCTAGCTCTCAGTGGCTTCTACCTCTTTTCTCGGCTCAAAAAACACCTTCAGAGTAAGAAATTTGAAGATGGTAGAGAAGTGATCGCCGCTGTTGAGGCATTTTGGGAGAGTCAAGAAAAAGAATTTTTTTTCTAAGGGTATCCTGGGTTTGGAAAAAAGATGGACTAAATGTATTAGCTTGTTAGAAGACTATGTTGAAAAATAAATATATCTTTTAAGTTTAAGCACCTTGGTTTATAATCATTATCATTACTTATTGATCAACCCTCGTATGTATAACAAAAACAAATTAGAAGTTTAAAACTTACATCTCAAAATGATTCTAAATCTGTTACATATATATCAGTTATATCTAAATCTTCTTCTCTTGTGTAAAGCTCATTTCTACCAATATTTTTCAAAACATCGTATGGAATCTCACAATCAAAACAGCAACAATTATTTATTTTTAAGTGAAGAAAAAGTATTAGTGTCGGATAACGAAGATTTTTCTCTTTTTTTTGCGATTGCTTGCATTTGAAGCCCTAACAAAACAATTGATTCACATTATTAAGAAAAAAATATCTAACTAGAATGCACAGACTTTGGTAAACTTGAGCTTGAAGATGCCCGAGGCTCCTGCATCATCACGATTTAATGGAACGTTACCATATTTAAAGCAATATAGATGACTTTATAATCTTTATATTTTAGACTTTATAATCATTATCATTATTTCAAAATCAGACAACTGTAACTTCTGGCTGTTACTTCTAAGAAAATGTCATGAGCGCGTTTTTGTATTTTTCATGAATTTCCGCCACCACATGATTCAGGAAATTTCCTTTTATGAACGCGACTGAAAGTACACGAACAGAGCTATTATTGAGAAAAATTTTATGGGCGAGATTGTAAATAGATGAGTGCCAGATTATTCCGAAATCTAAATCTAAATGCTAAAAATAATGCTAGATGCTAACTCCGAATTTCAAATGCCGTTTTGGAAAAAATAATGCTAGATCTAGCATTAAAAATGCTAAAATAGCAGCACTGGTCTTATGGATAAATATAAGACCATTCGTGTGTTAAGGCTGGTATTGTTTTCGGTTTCACATGAAATTTTCATACAAAATTTCATGTGAAATAAGTTTGTGCGAAAATTTAGCAAGACTGGCATTCACTTCTTTGCGTGTAAAGTTGCTTCTTTCCGTGAAAAGATGCTTTCGGAAATGAAATGCAAATGGTATTGACACATGTCTCCAATCATTTCACGCCAATTTAGTATGTGCAAGTCCTTCTTTGAAGCAAAAAAGTGGCATTTGGTGTTTGAATTTGAAAATTGAATTGTGCAAATGTCTTTTCTATAACAAAGTTGATCGAAAGTTGAAATTCTTGAAATTTTACGTCAGAAGTCAGCATTTCCATTGCCAAACATTTCACTTCAAAGATTCACTAAATAATGGAGATTTCTCAAAATTTAGCTTCACGATTAACTCCGTACCAGCCTTCAGACGAGAAGATGAATTATAAGACTCTCAGTCTCACATGTCAAGGAATCGATCAAAATAAAATTAAATTAAAATAAACGATTAGTATTGGGTCGTCAGTCATATTGATATGTATTTGTATGAGTTACTCATTTTCAAATTTGAGGTGGTACAATGTCATACTTCAAATGAAGTGTCATGTTGCATTCCTTCAATTATCAGCGCCGCTGGCAGCTATACAGCCCCACCGCCGCCGCTACGGTAGGATAGAACATTTATGCTAAGTACTGGTTACGTTTTTTTATAGATGGGGGATTTTTCATTATTGATTGTAGCATACTTCCACAAAAGATAAGATTTTCATATTTTGGAGAATGATTTAATAGAATATGTAGTTTTTGAATTCGGCGTGAACTCAAAAATGAAAAAAATATGTAGGTAAAACGTTTATGCTAAGGAGAGCAGTACTGTTACTAATCTACTAAACAATTTCTCAAAAATGGTAGCTAATTACCACCAAATTTTTTGTTTAAGTATCGTGCAAATCAAACTCAAAACTAAACTCGCATGCATACATTTTCGCCTTGTACAGCAATCCTTGTGCCTCAACTATCACAAGTCAATCGCTTCAAAGTTGAGCAAAGCATCTCAATATGACAAAAAATGAGGTGGTACAAATCAAACTAGTCTCGCGTACATACATTGTCCATTGAGTATTACAATCGATGCGCCTCAAAAGTCTCAAGTCAATCGCTTCGAAATTACCAAAGCACTTCAATATGACAAAAAATGAGGTGCGCCTCAAGTCAATCGCTTCACCTCAATATGACAAAAAAAATGAGGTGGTACAAATTTGAAGCTTGAGGTGATGTGACATTTTGTAGATGTGAATGGGACATTTGTCATGCATCTTGTATGAGAAACACAACACTATAAACGATCGTTTCATTACAGAACTATTATTTATAAAAAATTATAGGAATTTTGAAAATACTTGCTGTGCTAAGTATAGGACCGTCAATAGCAGAACAACCATTGTTTAGTATTTAAAATGAAGCTCTTTACAACGTAAATATACTCTGATTCTTTTTGAAACAGAAGTCATCAAATGTTCAGCCATGATATTCACATACAAATGTTTTTAATTCCGTTGTATTTTTTTCTTTTGCGAGTTGCAACTCTGTAGCCTAAACTTTTCCAACAGCTTAAATTAGGGAACGGTTTTATTTTGAAAGTGTCGTTTGTTTTGATAAGAATTAGAAAAAAAAATGACAATTTTATCAAGCAAATTTGACTAAAAATACAGGTTCGTCTGAATTCCGTCTCACTTTTGATTCTGCACTCAATTTGACAGTTTTCACTTCTGGCAGGTGATGTCACACAATACCACGTAGACGTAGTGTATAAACCCTCCCAAGTTATCGATACCGTGGTATCCATACCCTGGTACCAATACCAGCAGTTTATCATTAGTCTAAAACGGTAATATTATTTTCCGTCAAACATGCCTGAGTGTAGCGGCCCGTATGGGGTCCCGGATTTTCCTTATGGAAGATGGAGAGGAATTTCAGCTTCAATAAAAGGCAGAATATACTTTTGCAGAATCTCCTCATTGTTTTCTTTATGAACAGTGTCCAACAATGCACAGTTCTGAATACCCGTACTAATATACAGCGCCCCTTACGTTTACCTTTCTGCCTCCTCCCTGGACGTGGTGTTGAACACAATTTGGATGGTACTTTCCATCTCTATGTCTGCGGACTCAGATTTTGGAATTAGGCATAATTTAGAAAGTGCACTCATCCGACCAGGCTACTCTATTTCATTTGCCACTCCAATTGCGATGTTGTGTGCTCTATATCATTCTGTTTTTCAAATTTCTTCGATATATGATTGGTTTTTTAACTGCTAGTTGACTTCAGCAGGCCATCTAGCACAACAACTTCCGCCTATGAGCATTTGAAATTGAAAGGCACCCAAAATATTCAGGCATACTCGAGTATCGGTCTAACTAAAGCACAAAATAGTATCTTAGCTAGATGTATGTCATGAAACTCTTTAGATTACCTCCTCACAATTTTTTTTCTTCTGCATCTCTTTCTGAAGCTTTCACTAAGATAGCATTAATGTGATCGTTGAAAGTGAAAGCATTAATTCAAAATACGTCAAAATCGAATACATTGTCAGAATATCCTAAAGGAATGCTATCAAAAGATTATTCAAAGCTTAACGGACTAATTTTACTTGCGTATGAAACAATGGTACACTTGCCAGTGTTAGTTTATAGCCCAGTGAAATCCGACATAAAAAAGGCGATACTTCGGAAAAATTAGGGGAAAGCTGAATTTTGGTGTGAACCTTGGTACTGGCGTGTTGAACAAAATGTCAAAAGTCCCCATTGATCCGAGTGCTGCGTTGCTTTTTATACGGGGTCAAAGGTCACCAAAAGTGACCTTTCCTAAATATCTCAGTAACGGTTACGTCTTCAGAAAAACAATGTATAACGAATTTGTAGCTTAGCAAATTTCCAACAAAAAAGATTATATAGCTTTTTCCTGTAACCATAACCGTTTTTGAGATATATTGATCTAAACATTTGTTACTAACAGCACCCTCATTCTCATCGGCATGTTGATATTATCCGATTTTGATTACGACTTGGCATGTTTATGAGTTTGTTTTTCTATGTTTAGGAGGCACATAAAAAAAAACATGTACACAAACTTATCTACCAGACTCCAGGGTAGATGGAAAAGTGTATTCCGAAAAGTTACCACCACCCCCCGCCCCCCTTTGCCATAAAACTTGTAGGGACATCAGTCCGCTACTCTCTTCTCCGAAAAAAATTGTATTGCGGCATCATTTATGGGATATTCCACGAAAGAGCAGGACAAAACAACCAAATTGCAGGTGGAAACAGGTTTTGTAACATATCATGGGCCTAGGAGCATGAAAAAGCAAGATAATATCATGGCATAATTCTGTAAACGCTCATTCCTGACATTATAGGAGCTCAATCCGATCCAGATTATCCCCGAATAATCAGTTTTTTTACCAATCCTGTGATGGCTGCATAACGCCAAAAGGTTATGACACGTCTCGAAACCAATTTGCACCTGAAGTTACGTGACCTTGCCCTGATCGTTCATGGGATAACAAGGTATGGAAAAAAACTAAAAAACCGGGTATTTCGGGGTGGTTCGTTTGCAGGGGTGGGTAGGGTGTGGGAAGAGTGTGGATGTAGGGCTGGTCGTGCGATGTCAAGAATAGGGAATTAATAGGATAAAAAGTGATCCTACCTTGTTTAACAGTGGGCAAAGAGTAGGCAACGAGCTCATTTCTGAAGATTTGGGATGGATGCTTAGGGATACCGTTTTATGGCAAAGGGGGAGGGGGGAACTTTTCGGAGCACACTTTTCCACCTACCTTGGAGTCTGGTAGATAAGTTTGTTTACATGTTTTTTTTTATGCGCCTCTTAAATATAGAAAAACAAACTCACAAACATGCCAAGTCATAATCAAAATCGGATAATATCAACATGCCGATGAGAATGAGGGTGCTGTTAGTAACAAATGTTTAGATCAATATATCTCAAAAACGGTTATGGTTACAGGAAAAAGCTATTTAATTTTTTTTGTTGCAAATTTGCTAAGCTACAAATTCGTCATACATTGTTTTTCTCAAGACGTAACCGCTACTGAGATATTTAGGAAAGGTCACCTTTTGACCTTTGACCCCGTATAAAAAGCGACGCAGCACTCGGATCGATGGGGACTTTTGACATTTTGTTCAACACGCCAGTACCAAGGTTCACACGAAAATTCAGCTTTCCCCTAATTTTTCCGAAGCACCATGTTAGATTTCCCCGCACTATTAATTTAAATGTGAATAGCTAGTTGACTAGTATCACACTAAGTCGTAAGATTATCGAGGTCAGCTTGGAGCTGCAAGCGGTCACGAATATTAAATGCTTTTTTAAAAATGTTGGCGTCTTCCGCATAGTCAAATGGGAGAATGTTTAAGGACAGATCGGATTTCATTTACATTTAAAAGTAGTAAAGAGATTAAATGACTTCCTTCAGTAACACCAGATATGACATCAATTTCTGATGACAGGGCACCACGGAAAGATGTACGTCCTGTCTCGATTGATGGAATAACGGTGTTGCATTTATACGAACAGGCAAAAAATTGCAGATTAAAGTGATAATGCCATAGCCTGTGAAATTCAATATTTTTGACTCAGTGCTTTCACTTTCAAGCAGTTTTTCCTTTTCATATAAATGAACCGCACAAGTACACTAAACGTAAGGTACGTTTAGTGTACACGGGTTGTGTACGCGTACACATTCCGTATTGTAGAGGATAAGGTTTGTGTAAATTGTACCGCATTTCGTTCGGAAGAAAATGGAAGATTATGATCCCCACAAGCTAAGCACTGCACCAAACGGAACAAAAATTGTCCAAGAAGTACAACACTAAAATATTTAAAAAAAAAAACATGTTGCACAGAGACCGCGAATTTTGATTTGATGTAGTTAGTAAAAAGAAGGGGTTACAATAAAATAAATAAGCTGAAAGAACCTTTAGTAACTTACGTTTGGTATTGATGGACACCTTTCCAAACCAGATCGTAGAATGTGTCGAATCCGATTCCCGTTTTCGCGGAAACACCACAAGTATGTATACCTTTGTAAAATTCGTCAAGTGTTAAAGACATTGTACGGGTTAAGTTCCCAACGTATGTTTGTTCCTTTTCAAGAGCCTCTTGAAAGCTTTCAAAATCTGTCATCCACTCGAGAGCAAAGCTATGATCAGTTATATCAACCTATGGGACTATAATTAGAAGATGATAAGTAGGTAAGTTTGCGAATACCTTATTTATTACTAACACAAATGGTAGACGTGTTTTGTAAAGTATAGAACATGCATACAGCATGTTTGACATAAAAGTAGTTGGGTTTGTTGATCTCACGACATCCATCACGTAAACGATAATAGTTGGAAATGCTGCCGCAAGAGCCTCAGTGATAATAATTCCAGATGCTGACCATGAGAAAACTTCTATTTGCCCAGGGGTGTCAATGACGCACACATTGTGACCCGACTTTCCTGCCTTTTCAATTAATTCAACCACTTTTCCGAATTTAGTACAAAATAGGTTCAAAGATGTCACAATACCTCCATTTGGACCGAGATCATATTGCTTCATTACTGCTTTGTAATTAACTGTATCTCGAATATCTAGAAATTTTTGCTGTAAGAATTATATTTGCAAAATTTTAGTTCAATTAGAATACCTATGTGAGGTTGATATGGTA
This sequence comes from Nemotelus pantherinus, assembly GCA_963978885.1. NCBI lineage: Eukaryota > Metazoa > Arthropoda > Insecta > Diptera > Stratiomyidae > Nemotelus > Nemotelus pantherinus. The sequence continues at coordinate 213,631,159 of OZ022263.1, forward strand.
TATTTTTACATGCTGGATCAATGTTAATAATGTACGGTTTCAGTGTATCATAATTGTATCTCTGGAGCGTTTTCACACATGTCGTTTTTCCTGACCCTGCCATTCCAAGAACAATCAGACAAACAGGTCTATTGCATTCTTCTTTCTGATTTGACTCCATTATATATTTTATAATTGTATAATTGTACGCAATTGTACACAAGTACGACGTATAATAGTCAGGTCGTGTAATTCAATGAGTGCTATTTAAAAAGGGAATTTAAGGACATACTGACTCTTTTTACTCATTAATAAACGTAAACAACCATAGATACAAAAGAAAATGGATACGAAATGGCTATCTGCGTACAAAACAGATATAAGAAACAATGGACTAGAAATCGGACTTCAGAAATAGTTCAATTTTCGAAAATCTGCTTTTTAGTGTTAAAATGAGATATGAATGTGTGGGACGACCGAAATGATAAACCAATGGAGGCGAAATTACAAGGTCAAAGTGGATTTTTCCCATAATGGGAGGAATTCACCCACATATCTTAACTAACTTCTTACACTGTGTTATGGGTATATCTACTCCATGTCTACTATCTCATCTATACTAGTGAATAATGATGCTACTGTAACCTGTTCTTACTTGCTCGTATTTCTAATGGGGCGAAGTGTCAACAGTGTCGCACAGTGAGGTTCTGTCAGTATGTCGGAAGATAAAAACGACTTGCTTAGCTTTAGAGAGTTCGTGCCTGTGCATGAGTATGAGTCTGCGAACCGTTCGCGAGCAGAAATAAGTGTCAATTCGCCACATAAAAATAATCTGGTTGAAAATCCTGAAGAATCATTGGTTGACATGTCTGCAATGAATCCTACTATTACTACGGAATCGGATCCCAATGCGGGACCTAGAACTTCCGCATCTTCCCTTCTAACGATTGAATACTATAAACAATATTTTAATGTGGACTCTTATTGTGTGGTTGATCGAATTTTGCGTTCGTTGCTGCCAAGACGAGTGCCGAGAGACTATTTGAAAAATGAAATTGATTTGAATCCTGACTTGTACGGTCCATTCTGGATAGTAATCACTTTGGTAACCTGAATTGAAAATTACTTTATGTGTCGCTAATGCAATTGACATTCCAGGTATTCTCGATCGCGATAAGTGGTAACGTTGCTAGCTATCTGCAACGTGAATCCGATTTTCACTGGCGATATAATTTTCACTTAGTATCTTATGCGGCCACCGCACTTTTTTTCTACGTATGCTTTTTGCCGATAGGTCTCTGGATACTTTTAAAGTGGAGCGTCAAACCAGCTATGAACGATGTTGAGCTAGACGCAGTAAGTATTTTTGAATTTAAAGCTAATTAAGTAGTATAAGAGCTTAATAACCTAAAAAAATTCGATTAATTTTACACGATGCAAATAGGGACTTACCAGCCAGAATCTAATATTTACTTGTATTCCTTGCGACTTATTTTAAGGTTCAATTTACTAGTCTATGTTGGAAAATATTTCAACCAAAAATAATTTCAATGAATAGCTAAAGTGGCGCCCCAACTATTAGCAACAATAAAATGAAGTTGAAAAATTTGTTTCCAAAAATCTTGAAAAATAGTGGATAGTTTTTCGCTTGCGTTCATTGCTCTCAAGGCGAGTGCCGGGAGACTATTTGAAAAATGAAATCGATTTGAATCCTGACTTTTGATCACTTGGGCAACCTAAATTGAATATTACTTTTTGTGTCCCTATTACAATTGACATTCCAGGCATTCTCGATAGCGATAAGTGGTAATGTTGCTAGCTATTCGATTTTCACTGGCTGTATATTTTTCGAAACGTGAATTTTTTATCCGAACCACTTTACAAACAATAAAGTAGCGCGTTCCCTGTCAATTATGAGGGAGACAATTTACTGAAAACCAACAATAGCTAATCCAGTATTGATTCCGAACTCCGAGCACTAGGTAAAGTCAACATCTAATATCGAAGAGGGTGTAGGCAGGTTCAACTTCCTTTTCTGCAGCATGATGAAAAATGAATGTTAAATACATTGAGATACTAGTGAAGGAAACACTACAAAAAAATGCTAAAAAAATCTTATGATTCAAAATTTAACTTTGAATTCTTTCGTATGGATCCAAAGAAAAAACTGTTTTACAATTACCTTTGTGTCAAGTGTTGGCGAATTTAATCCACATACATATATAATTCGCTTTAAACATGTTCAAACTGTGCATAAATAAATTACAAAACATTAGGCGCGTTTTTTTGCTCCCCCTATCCATAACAGAACAATGCTAACCAGTGCAGACGCATTGGAAACATAAACAACTCATGTTATGGATAGGGGGAGTTGGCATTGTTCTGTTATAGATAGGGGGAGCAAAAAACGCGCCTATTAATGTTATGTACTCTCAGCAAATATATTTTAGGTACTACTTAGTGAAGCGAGAATACTCACATCAAGAAAAACGATAACTGTTTGACTCATTTTAACGTTAATTACTTTAATATTAAAATATAAAATATAAAAATAAATAAAATATAAAAAACGATAACGTTAGTTACTTTAATATTAAATAATATTCTATTCTCGTTAGTTCTAGTATTAATGTGCTCATCAAAGGCTTTTGAAACAAAGTCACCGAATGTTATTTCCAAGCATTCACAAAAAAAAAACCATCAAACCCGATCAAAACAATGTTATGCCTGAAAATTAAAGAAGCATGTTGAGAAAATTGTATCTTGCATCTTTCTGATATCTTTTGCACGAGCCTCATTTAAACTCACTCTTCGGTTTTGTAAGATGAATCTTGAATTTATTTGCCCGTCTTTTTGTAAGTATTATATTCAGCTATCAATTGAATGAATGATTTCATAACAGCGATGAATAGTTCTGTGACTTTTTTAATGCTGCTTCCTCTTTCAAAATATCATGCGTGCTATTTTTTAGGAATATTAGGGAAATCTCGAATGATCGGTGTAAATCACCAATTAGTAGTTCAGAAAAAGGAAAGGAGAAGAAAATTTGAACATATTTCAAAAATTCCTAGACTCATTTTTCCCATTTCTAACACACCGACCACACCTACTTTTGTCGTTGAGTTGAATTCATGATTCTGTATTCTACCTTTTGTTGTTATTTGTATGTTAAGATACAGACACGAATGGAAGCAGTAAAAGTCGGCCAAAAGTTATTGTGATAATGATGAGTCACTTAGACATACGTTTACGTTCATGATACGTTTCGTTCGATCGCCAAACGGTCCAAGCCATAGCATAAGAACTAATAAAATGTAGTATTCCGCGTTAACTATCTTAGCACTTACCATTTTTATACTCAGAATAGGTTTTCAGAAAATCGAAATGGCATAAATTGCCATTCGTTAAAATAGTCTCTTTGGCAAAGCAGATGTATATTGCCTAGTGGGAATGAGAAATGTATCTGATCGTATCTGTCGTTTTTCAACTTGGACTTGGATATGCTATCTACTTCTCGCAATCAGTGGAGAAATATCGCAAATTGTATCGCAAATTGTATCGCAAATTGTATCGCAAATTGTATCGCAATTCACGTACTTTCCGAGCTATATAGTTCTTAAGCTATGGTCCAAGCCTACTCGGAAGGCATACAAGAGATTGCGATCTGAGGTGAAAAACCATGCGAAATTTACTATGAATAATTGTAATATCTCCCTTCCGCTCTTTGTGCCATCATTCGTTATATTTCACGATAGCCTTGTTATGGGTTTTCACCCAGTACAATGGAAAATTGCGAATGTTTGCCTGCCGCGTGATATTGCTAGTATTTTCATTTATTTAATCAAACCAGGCATAAATTTAAAATATATATGAATACAAAAGAAATTAAAGCAAGAAACCAAAAAAAAACTACAAATGAATACAGTTCTAATAAAAAAAGTAGGGTACAAATAAGTAACGCATAAATAAATAAGTAAATAAATAAGGTAGAAATAGATAATAAATAAATAACAACCAAATAAATGAATAATATTCAAAAACAATATTTACAAAAAGATAAAAAATTACGGGGTACAAATGGCTTGGATATGGGAGGATTTGAAGGATAATTTGGAAATCGTTTCAGAATAAAGGCTGCTAAATCTATCGGCTTATTAGCTGCATATATGATGGAATGTAGGTATTCCTTTAGCAAACGATTGGACCTGGTGTTGCTTATGGGGATATTTATCACCATTTTACTATTCAGGAACTCAACTCTAATAACACCTTGACCTCGACACCTGCAAGTGGAATTAAGTTTGAATGACCCAGTCTAACCTAATTAGGGGGGTAGCAAATTTTCGAAGCCGTAACGGTTGCACAATAATCTTAGGGTGAAAACTAAAAATTGTTTTTGTATGGAGTCGGGTCTGTTACAGTGGATTTCAAATTCAAATGGTTTCAGATAAAGCAGGTGTATTCGAGAAGAGGGCGTAAAAGTACATTGTATAATAATCTTGTGGCCCACAAGTTTTTAAATTCCTTGGCTCGTCGCTTAATAATGTATGGCCCACAAGTTTTTAAATTCCTTGGCTCGTCGCTTAACAAGCCGAGCTGTTTATTCGCACGGGAAATAATTTTGTCGTAGTGTCGTAGTCGCAAAGTGAAACGAAGTTTTCCATCTAACAAAAAACCGAGATCAACACCGCTATCAATTTGAGTTAATAAGCTGTTGCTAAGAAAGTAAGTGTTCTTTGTAACCGTGCATTTAGGAATAAAACTTATAATTGGCACTTATCAGTATTAAGCGAGAGCTTGTTTATATTGCACGCTTGATCAAGTGAGCCAAGCTTGGATTAAAGAAAAAGTGCATCAGATTTAGATTCAATAGTGTGGAACAGTTTGAGATCAGATGTCAGATAGATCGGAGATGAATATATTAAAAAGAAGTGGGCCAATATGGCTACCTGGTAGTACACCAAAAGTAGGGTATATTTTTTGATGAAATGCCTTCAAATTGGATTCGTTTATGGAGGTAAGAATTGAGCCAGCTAAATTGAGATCCCGCAAGTCGAAATTTTCGCAGCTTTAGGAGTAATATAGAAGGCCAACTCTGTCGAAAGCTTTGCTCAAGTCTGTGTAGATTGCGTCAGTTTGCGAGCCTTTATCTTTTTTAACAGAACGTCCAAAACTAGAATGGTCAAGTTTGTGATAGTTAAGCGACCTTAAAGCATTGCTGTTGTTCGTTCAGACTGGAATCAACTAGTGTAGAAAGTTATATATATATATATATATATATATATATATATATATATATATATATATATATATATATATTCTGGAGACAAATTTAGCTTGCGAACCCAGACCAAGCGAAGAGCAGATGCACCGCAATAAAAAAACCATCTACTAAATACCGGATTGCTTTTCGCGAAAGGAGTTCCTAACTCTGCGGATGAAAACTTTATGCGGAAATTTCTTGAGAGACAAATGACAAAACTCCACATGTGGTTTAAAGTGGCCAGCGAAATATTCGTGGCTCTTTATCAACTTAAATGGATCCCTCGACGCCCAAACCTCGAAAGGGATCTCATTCAGCAGATGCAAGAAGCAGACTAGTCGTAAGAAAAACTTCACTTACAACTTACAATTCTAGATTGATAAAAAATCCACAATGTAATAAGGCTTCATTTCAAATCGTTTCCCATTCGTTTTCCGTAAATCAAACTGCCAGTGATCCACCATCCAAATCTCCATACCCAAAGGTAGAAGCTTCGACAGTTACCTCTCGAATAGAACCCAGTCAGAGGAACTGCATTCAAACGGACGCCATTCAGGCGAATATGAGTGCTAACTTGGTATCCAGCTCTGAGTCAATTAATATTCCTGGCAGTCTACTAACGACAGTTTTTCCTAGTGTAACATCCAATGCTGCAGCACACCCTTCATATAAAAGTTTCTTGCAAAACTTGAAAAAGAAAATTTCTTCTGCAGTTTATGATAATGTCGAAAGTATCGATTGTGACTTCATTGCTACCAATTAAGCTACAGAAAAACATACTAATGTAGATTTCATAGCAGTCCAGTCAACATCTTCCTCTTATACAAATTTCAATCGTGGTGAAGACTACATACTATCCACTACCATCGCAGATAATTCAGATATAAATGCATCACAATCTGCATCCAACTTTTTAGACCCGTTATTGCCGCCATATGTGATAGCACACATCAAGTGCTGACCTAGAAATTAGGTATCTACTCTCGCGGGTAAAGGATAGTAAAATATACGAAAATGTTCGTCTTTTCCTTGTTTACATGCTAGTGATTACTCATGTTTCTAGGGTAAAATTAAAATCCATTTGGAAATTATGATCCAGCAAGAGGGTCTACCAATTGGCTTTGACTCCCTTAATATTATTTTTACTCGGTGCCACGTACAGCTTAGAGTATCCGCGCACCAAGTAAAAAATGACCTGAAAACCCATGCTTCACACGTTTCCTTAAAAAAATACTTCTCACCTTCAGCGAACAAGGGAGGATTTTCTCAAGTATGAATCCTAACAGAAAATCATTACCAGATGGCCTCAAACTATTTTACCAAAATTATGGTGGAATGAGTAAAAGTAAAGTAGTCCCACGACAACCCTCGTACGGGTATAAAGGTTGAAGCTGTATAGCGCTTCATCACAAATTTACAATCAATGTGAATACGAGTGTGGAGTGATTAGTTCCAAGACTCACTTTACCCCTGATAAATTCAAGTACCTATTCAAAGCTAGGTGAACTCAAAGTTTGATGCGCGCACCCTCTCCCGAACCTGGATTCGAACCAAGACGCCAGTGATCTACCCACTAGGCCACTCAAGCTTGCATGGTGGCATGAAAGGCAAATTAAATAAACTCTACCTTAATGCCAAATCTTGCCAGTTCAATGTTCTTACTTTTACAGCAACCTGGCTAAAGGACTCTCATAGAAACGGAAAAATACTTGACGGTTGCTGGACCATATACAGAAGCGACCGTGATTATCTTCGTACTGGACAGACTAGAGGTGGTGGTGTGCACTCATAACTCCATGTCACGTGAAATGGTTGAAACCGATTAACAGAATCAGTTTGACCACAAAATTATCAAAATTTCTTGGTCCAAGAGTTTCCTTTATATCATATCCAAAACTAGAACCGTTGACACTTTCTACATTCCACCTTATTCAGACCACGTCGTGTACAATGCTATATCTGAAATTATTTCTTCTCCTATTTCTTCTTCATAAAAATGACGATAATATTATAGTACTGGGAGACGTCAATTGTCCAAATTTAAAGTTCATGGCTGATGAAAATGACAACAACCTTCTTCCAGTCAATTCAAATTAAAAAAACAGTCACTTCACAAAAAAAAATTGAACATCTGATCTAAATGCTCTAAGTACATTTTACAGAAATTATTTGCATCAAATTGCTTCGAATTCTAAGCAAAATGGTAATTGACTAGATTTTATCTTCACTAGTAGGTACGACGATGCAGTGGCTACTCCGAATGTTGACGCAGAGCATCTTTTCTCCAATACTCTTCACCACTCTGCCTTTATGGTCGAGCTATCCATATCTGATCTGACATATTTACATATACATAAAGAGGCGTTATTAGAGTTGTATACCTGAAGAGTAAAATGGTGAAAAGTATCCCTATAAGGAACACCAGCTCCAATCGTTTGCTAAAGCTTATGCAGCTTATGAGCCGGTGTAGGACTTTCACTTTAATAAATTTTAGTCCCCAATGATTTCTAAATTATCCTTCATTCAAATCCTCCATTATCCAAGCCATTTTTACCCCGTAATTTTTAAGATTTTATTTGTGTAAATTATCGTTAGCTGTTATTCATTTATTTGTTTGGTATGTACTTGTCTAGCTTTTTGTAGCTTATTTACTTACTTAGTTACTTATGTATGCGTTAATTATTTTTTTTTTACCTTTTTATGGTAATGTATTATTCATTTCTATTTTTTCTGCCCTTGTTTTAATTTGTTTTGTATGTATATGTATATATTAAATTTTTACCTTGCTTGGTAAAATAAATAAATAAAGAAATATAAACGATGCTTCAAAATGATTTATACTTTATTTTCAGACCGTTCAAACTCCACCTCTACTGTCCTTGATATGTATTTATGGATATTCTTTATCTATTTACATTCCAGTCAGCGTTTTTTTGGTTATACAGGTTTGTAATAAAGCCTAAAAGCTATAATCATTAAAACTCCTTCTTTGTTTCAGATTTCGTCTTTGCAGTGGGTGTTGGTAACCTTAGGAGCCCTTCTATCTGGATCTGCTCTTATAATAGTTCTTATGCCAGTATTAAAGTTTTCTAGAGTTTTTCTATTTTTGGTTGCTGGCATGCTCATAGCTCATTTCGCTTTAGCAGCCGGATTTATGCTTTGTTTTTTTCACGTATCGAAAAACTTATCCAGTCCAGGCATTTTAATTGCTACAAGCACAATTGCGTCAATTAAAAACCCTGGGTTAAGTCCTTAATGTGTTTTATATCTATGTATGTTGATGTATCAAGACATCGTTTTATTTAATGTATATTAATGATTGGTCAGTTGAAATAAATTGGTACGAAAATATCGAGTTCAAAACAGAAACGGTTTTTTGTATGCAGTGTGAAATATATTATGTCTGAGTTACAGTCAACGTAGCCTACAGCAGACAACGGTGGTCTACCGCAGCGAACAAAATCGTCTAGTTACACTACAACGCGAAAAAATGCCAAACACCCGATGACAATTTTCAGATTACAATTCAATTCAGTTTTTGAAATCGAAATTCAAACTATTTTACTCACTAAATTCACTTTTATTTAACGATGTTATTGAAATTTCGTCAAAGTTGAAACCATTTCAACTTCAGCTGCGCTCGGCTGCGCTTAGCTGGGTTGTGTCGACGTCGAATGTGTTCACTACTATGGAAAACCCATATGATCAACTTTTCTGATAGTTTCGCTGCGGAACTACCGTAGACACCGTAGCAGTGTGCTTCAACGGTTAATGTTTGCACCTATGGGGAAAATTCTGTTGCGTAAGTAGCGAGAGTTCACTTCAGCATATCTCAATGAGTCTTGCGTTCAAAATAATAGTAACCAGTTTGGCCAGAAAATATGACTATATCAATTCTGATTTAACATAAAAAGCAATGCTATAAATCAATAAAAATGCGCTGAAATGATTAAAAACGAAAAATTACCAAAAATATACTACAAGGTGGCGCAAAAATGTCTGGCCTTAGTATTTCTTGCATAAAATTTTCATGAAAAGTGATGGGTTTAGTATTATAATTGTATTATAAAGTCCACACATTAGGTAACATAATATATAATTTGTATGACGTATGTAATGCTTCGTTTTCTATGCAGTGTAAAACCGCTTTCCGAAACTTTCACATTAATTTCTTATATATTCTACCGACATTGCTGTTTTAAGATAATCAGGGAACGAAAAAGACTTGGGTGTGTATTCGAAGACTGTCTTTGTTGAAGTGCGCTCTAAAGTGAATTCTTACGTACTAAACATTATGGCTTCTTATACAACTAATATTTTAGTTTTTTTTACTAACACCATCCACATGTGCAGATATGTATGCAGCATCCCTCTTCTTAAATTTGTAAAAAATACAATAGTAAATTGTGTATAGTAATCATAATGAAATTAATAATGATTCATAGTAATCATAATTAAATTAGCGATGGCAAATAACGAATTCAATCTATTTCATATCTTAACCTATCCGGTGGTCGGTCTTATGTATCTACCAAATTTAGTTTAAAAACGAAAAATTACCAAAAATATACTACAAGGTGGCGCAAAAATGTCTGGCCTTAGTATTTCTTGCATAAGCAGATGTATTACTTATTCCCTCCTGTTTATCATCATTATCGTTTTGATTTACAATTGCGTTTAATTCTGATCGATACACAATGATTTTAAAAAATCAGAAATAATTGAATTAAAATAGCAATATTGTTTCAGTAAAAATTTGCGAATCACTCAAAAACTGCAGAAACTCACTTTTACATTGACTTGTACTATCGTACTAATAAAAAAGCTTAAATCAAAATAGCTTAACCTTATGTCGGCTTATTTTCTTCGCTGCCGTGTTTTGCTGAACAGATTAGAAATCTGGATATATTCTATATACACTTGCCAGAAAAAGTATCTGTACATGAAAGAAAATAAAGTTTTCATATTAAAACATATGAGATTAACATTTAAGGAAGGGACCAAAAATACCAAACCCGTTAAGTTTATTGAGCAGCAGGCTATAGTTCACAGAATCAAAAGCCTTCGAAAAATCCGTCTAGATTACATCAACTTGACGTTGATAATTGAAGCGATAAAATTAGTGAATAGCATAAGATTGGTCGTAGTAGAGCAGCCCTTGACGAAACCATGCTGCTCAGGAGCAAGTAAAGGTTGTATAGACGGAAAAACTCTATTATAGACAAGACGAGCAAAGAGTTTACTAAATCAGCCAAGGAGGGATATAGGCCGATAATTGGAGATTACAGAAGGGTCACCAGGTTTGAAAATTGGGAAAATATGGCAGATTTCCACAAAGAAGGAATACATCAGATACAAGTTTAATGTTGAAAAGGATAGCTACCGGAACACAGAGACAGGATGAAAGGGATTCGACAAACATATTGTGAATATCGTCAGAACCAGAACTAACAATAGAATCTAACGTGTGGATAAGAGTTTCAACTTCCAAGGAATTGGTACTATTGGAACAGAAAGAATAGAACTTAGACAATGCACAGTCGACTTCCAATCACTTGAAAAAAGAATACCAGTTGATAAGACGATTTCAGCCTACATTTTCTGAAAGTCAGCTTTAAATAAATAACGCTGAATAGAAGGACATTCATTCTTTGCATGGAAGTTGACGTCAACATCAACCAGGTGAGGAGAGCGATGAGAGAAAAGGAATCTGAAGAAATACTAGAAAGAACTAAATCAAGGATTTGGTTACTGGCATTGCGAAGGTAGTTAATTTGAAAACTAGAACAAAGTGAAAGAAAGCAAGAAAGTAGTGAAAGAAGTATACGGAGGTTATTGGAGTCCCACTCCACAGAAGACATGTTGAAATCACCAAAAACTAGGAGGGGTGATGAAGGAAACCGAGAGAGAATGAAGCTAGAAAGCTCAACGAAAAAACGTTCGTAGGTGGCAACAGACGACTTGCAAGGGATATAAATACAAGAGACCAGTAAATCGGAAGAATTTGCTGGAGCTTTACAGCATCACGACGATAGAGGGATGTATCGTATCGGACAAAGTCCTTTTTCAGCTAAAATTGCCACTCTTTTTCGACGAACGTTTCGAGCTTTTACATGCTGTTTCCGTACCAACCCTGGTGAGCGACTTCGCATTTGCGATGCAAACCTCAACCAAAAATCTCGTCAAGTACTTCCCACTCTCTAATCAGGAAATAGCAACTTGCTCCAAGACGACCATCCTAAATTATATGTAAATACAAACAAATGCATCCATTCTACTGATGAAGCTCGGATGTTAGCATGTGCGAGATGAGTTTCATCAGCCACATCTCGTCATATGATAAGTGCGTTGTAACTTGATTGAAGAAACCATCAAGATGGATTCAGCTGCTAGCACCAAACCACTAGCTTTATTTTGCCAATACAACAATTCCAATTAACATCATTTGCGACAACGTAGTAACATCAAAAAATCTAACTGTTGCCGGCGTCATTAAATTAAGTGAAGATTGCGTTATGAAGGAAGATTTTGCGATGATTCAAGCTCACAAGCTATTCCCCAGCCATTTCCAGACTTCGTTTGTTTCAACTAGAAATATCATGAAAGCCATTATCCTGAACAAAAACAGTTCAGATCTTCAGGAGTCCTTTACTAGGCGTATTGCAAAATTAAAGAAAGATTTGAGGACCCTGCGGAAAAATGAAGCTATCCATACTGGATTTCGAACAACGGATATCGATCATTTGACACTTGGTTACGTCAGAATAGTTGGGTTGCTTTCAATAATAGTTATACTTAATTGTAGATAGTAATAATTATTTAATAAAAGCTGGGTAATTCCATAGAAAAACGACCAAATTTCAGATAATTTTTGCACCCACCTCCTTAGAATTTGGAAATATTTTGTTATCCAAAAGGGCTGGTGAGCTAATTATTAAAAATGAAATATTTTTGGAAAATATGGTATATTTGCGGAAATAAAGCCTCTTGAAGTTTTTGAGAAACTTCGGTTCGTGTTGCATTCAAAAAATTCTATAAAATCTTTTACTTTACGTAGAGCCTTCAATTATAGCTTGTTAGAAAGAGTAAGGTATAGGTATCCTAGAAAAAATATTGCGAGAAACATCCAGGCCAAAAAGGATAAAAGGATCATTATAGTGTCCTTTATCCTTGAATATTTCAAAATGCACACCTTCAGTTTTTTTAATTTTTTTATATATTGTAAACAGTTATATAAATCCGATGTTTCCGTTAAATTGAAGTATTTAGGCAGTCTACTGTTTGCATTGCTGCAGTAGAATGATTTTATGAGACCAGCGACATGTGGATCTATAATTCTTCGCCTTTTCGGGGAAGTATAACCTCGTCTAATTTTTTTAATCATATATGAGGTTGCGTCAGCAAATTCGGATTCGGAAATTCGTCGGCAAAAGTGATAAAAGTAAACACTTTGCTTCCTTTTCTTTAGCTTTTGAATATACTTCTTTGATATTATTTACTATAGATAATTCATTATTTGTTTTTGTTTCTTCTGGGGGTAGTTTCTGCTTTATTTTAAATACATTTTTGTACAGCACGCTAGTAAAGTTTTTTAACTTTCTTCTTAGAATGTCCATTTTACAAAAATGTTTGTCTATATGAACCCACGACTTTCCGTAACTTCAACTACTTCCTATCTATGCCCTGAAAGCAACTTCTTGAAATCAATATAAACTTGAAGCATTGCAAATAACCCTAATTTTAAGTTGTAAAAATATGCAGAACAGACAAACAAAGGAAGTAATTAAAAATATATGTACTGTATAATATGTGCAAGAAACTCTAGATGTAGAGAAAACCCAAAATAATCCTAATGGCTCATGCCGCTAGTAAATGAAAAGGAATCTGCTTTCTTTATTTTTGTTTTATGATTGCTTACAAATGAATTTTCTTAATTATTGCAAACAATTTATATTCTAGTGTTAGGTCTGTTAGTTACAGAAAAAATCGAAGTACTATTCCTTTTAAAAAATCAAAATCATAAAAATAATTACCCATAACTGAGGAATACAAGACCTTGATTTTGCGAAAAAACGCAGAGCCACCATCAAGCTATTTCATATCAAACGTATATTGTAAGTTTCACCTTGTGTCGGTACCATTTTCTTTAAATTTTCGTGGGCGGTTATAGTATTTCGTACCTTTAAAAATTTCTCACAAATGCACTTTTACGAGCTCCATTTTGAAATTTAACGCATTTGTAGTTTATATGACTGTTTACAATATATAAAAAAATTAAGAAAATCGAAGGTGTGCATTGTGAAATATTCAAGGACAAAGGAAACGGTAATGATCTTTTTTGGCCAGGATGTTTCTCGCACTATTTTTTCTAGGATACCTACATCTTACCTTTTCTAATGAGCCATATTTTAAGAGATTTTATAAAATTTTAAACCTACCGACATTTGTTGTATACCTATTCCTACCACGCTCGGTCAAACTGACCGGTAATTAAAGATTTTTCGATTTTGACATTTAACGCAGATAATGGTTGATTTATTACTGAATATAAACTAAAATAGAGAATTTTCATGAAATTTCATTTAAATTTATTTTTATATAATTTCATTTATAAACTTATGAAACTAAAACTTCATTTTCCCATACAAGAAGCCAACCAAAAATTATTCCTATCAAAAATTATATATGTAAAAAAAATAAAACTTATTCTTATTGATAAACATTTATCTTATTCGGCTTCACTGCATTTAATACATATTGTTTTATTATGAAATGTATATTTGCCGCACACATATTTTTCACACTTTGAAAAGATTTTCGTAGTTTTATTATCTTCACAAAATTTAATTTGAGTTTGAAAATTTAAAAGAATTTGAGTTTGTGGACGATGTTAGTGAAGTTTTTCCTTCCCGTGATTTTTCATGTGAAGCACCAAGCTCTGAAGCTAATTGGAATAAAAATGCCTGCCTCGAAATTTAGTTCCGTAGTTTCTCTATACAAAACCCGGGCATTTATTCCAGCTAGATCCAATGTGTTGAAAAAAACCTGAACTGGCCACCTACAACTTTTGAACTTCACACTGTATTTCCTTGCCATTTAGTCCGCCACATCTTCACCAAATTTTGTACCATTATAAAGCCTAATTGGTCCGGTATGCTTTTGTAACTTTTTTCGATTTCTATTGACTTATGCAAGGAACTTAGGATAATAACTTTTTTTTGGTTTATTTTTATACACTGTAAGAGTAATGTCATTTGATGCATACAATTTGCTTGAAAACCGAGTCATACAATTTGCTTGAAAACCGAGTCATTTTATCTTTTCGTTCTTTGGCTAACTTTGGCAATTCTCTTTTATTTCCACGGATTGTCTCAACAATTGTGGTTTTTTTGTAAGTAGCTTTTTGGCTAATGATACATTCGCGAAAAAATTATCTGTTCCTGTGAATGGTTGCATTAGCTTCAGAACAATGAACTCCTCAAGTGGAATTGAAGAATCTCTTCTTTCATCCTTTTCCAAATAAGGAAAACCATTTATTATATACTTGCTATTGACATCACACGCCAACCAGAATTTTATTTCAAATTTATCTGGCTTGTCTGGCATATATTGGATAAATCTTCACCTAGTGTTTGACGGAAATAACTGCTCATCAACTGTAATGCATGTACCAGGTTTATAACAGTTTTGTGAATTCTCAATAAATCGATCCCATATTGCAGATATCATAGCAAATTTATCAGTTTGTAAACACTGGCTTTTTTCGATCCACTGGCTTTTTTCGGCTTTTATGAAATCGTAAGAATTTCATTATTTCAGTAAAATCGTTTCTGCTCATTGTGTTTGCAAAAAAGCGGGTCCCCAATTTTTATTCCACAAATATGAGACATGCAAATTTTTCGCCTCATATGCGCCGCGGGCATATAGCAGGGCAATAAATGCATTTAGTTTTGTTGCATTTAGCTTCCACTTTGTCCCCAACACCCTAAATGCTTCTTCTTCTGTACTTTTTATAATATGATGCATTATACGGTCATCTAGAGAAAATGTCGTCTTTAGTTTTCCTTTCATTATATGTCATTTAGCATATCCTGTTGGACCTGACACATCCTTAAAAATATTATGCACTGGTGTCCTTTCAGGTTTGGGACTTCCGGCTATTTCTTCCCAAACAGTTCCATCGACCGCAGTCGATAAAAATCTCGTTCTTTTCTGACCTGGACGCTTATTTATAATATTCTCCTCTTCATTTTTTCTGTTTGACTCGAATTCACTTGTTGTAAATAGCGCTTTATCTGTTTTCATGTATTGATCAGTTCCGGAAATTTCTTGTTCATCATACACTGAACACGCTTCTTCTATGTCCGTTATTTTTTCTAAGTACTTTGTAACTTTGAAACGCTTTGACATTTTGACGGAAAATATTCACCACAAAATATTACACTATTATATATTATACCCAAGTTTGGATGCTTTACTTTATCTTTTTCATATACGGAATCGTAACCAAATCACATAAAAACGCGTTAGAACTGATCTAGTTGAGATTGTACTTGATACTAAAAGTATTCTCTCCAGCGGTCAAATTGACCGGCAGCGGTAGTGCACAAAACAAATTTTTCTTGGAAATAGGGAAATACAATTTGAAGCCAGTACTGCAGAATATATTGTATGCATATTTTAAGAAAAGTCATATAGTTTGATAGCCATATTATAACGTTTAAATATGCGTAAATTTTACTAAAGTTTGCTACCGGTCAAATTGACCGGTGCTGGTAGGTTTAGTGTTAAAAAAAAAATTATTGGAGCACATAACTCAACTACTTATATTTACAGTAAACATTTCATTCAAATCTGACGATAGCGATCAGAGACCGTTGGTTGATTTTCCGTGGAATGACCCAGCTCTTAACTAATAATAGCTATCTCTTTAATAGCTCTCAAGTTTCTTTTGTGTTTTTACCTTTACGTTTCGTACGTACATCAATTTCAGCATTTTTACCTTAAACAATTCACGTATGTATGTAGATACACTTAACAGCAAAATTACCCAGCAAACAATTTAATCATTATATAAGGCTTAATTAGGTGTAATCTATTCCTTAGTGCAAAAGGCCTGTCTCTTGTAAGGGAAAAAGTCTGCATACATTTTACCTTATTGTATCCCTTATTTTAACATGGGCCATGTCATTGGTTGTAAGCATACCGTTTTTAGCATTATATGTGTCTTATGATCAGGCTTAAACAATGGTTAGGTTAAGCCTTACTCTAAGGCTTACTATTGTTAATTGATAATCCTTATGTTTACGCTTACTAGATATGGTTGTCTTTCCAAACTGGTTTATTTTATTTCAATGATTAAAAAATTCGTACATATTTAATCTATATAATTAATTACACTCTTATACCGATTAAACACTCCGATCAATCCTTTTACTTTTCACACTTATCACTTTTAACTTTTATCACTTTTAACTATAACTTTTAAAGCGATCCTATCACTTCTGAAATTTGAAAGTCTATTCGTAGAAATGCCAATGCAGACGGAATTATTCTGCAGAACTATTCATTATTTAAGCCTTAGCCTGATATGCCTGATCATATTTTTTGCTGGGTAGATGCCTTTCAAATATTAACGTACCTAAATGAATTTCTTTCATATGTACCAACCAAATCAAAGTTGAATAAAAACACATGATTTGTTGTTGACTTGAACAAATGACTTCATTATGATGCACACATTGACTCTAGATATTATTGTAAAATAACATAAATAACATAAATAGCAAATTGTAAATAACATAAATGGCTAAAGTGTAAGCAGAATTGTGTATTGTTGAATTAGCAATTAAGTTGAGCAGTTAAATAAAGGCAAACGCTAGGTTTAGGTTAGTTGGATTGTTATGCTGTAAAAATTAAGAACCCAACCCGGTTCAAAAAAAAGTTAATCACTGTTACCGTGAGAACACAGTGTTTTGGGAAATTCACCGCTATATCCGTGAAATAATCTTATCCAACCGCAAGTGCAACTGGAAAATTCGTTTGATCTACGTGGTGGCTTACAGACAACAGAAGGAATGGAGGATTAAATTATCAGTAGCTGCTATACGTGACCGTGACGCTAACTGCACCGCAGTAGGTGCATTCCAATTCTAACGGTTAGTACCAAAAAGGAGTTATACGGGAGTGTGTTGAATATTTATTTATTTATTCTTGCTATAGCTCTGGCTGTCCAATGTCACGAAATAGCTACTTTCTTATGCTTGCTATTCGACAGTTGGGCTGTCCAAGATTCCGGAATAGCTGCTATGGTAGCAGCTATTTGCTGCTCGCAGTCTGGAGGATAGCGAATTGTTTTTGAATTTCCTGTGTAAAGGCTGACCTTCGTAGCAGCTCTTGGCTGTCCAATATCCATAGCTGCTTCACCTAGCTACTTGACACTTGCTAAAGTGATGCTATGCTATGCTTTTGGAGCACCCCGGAGTGCCCGACATTCGAAGCTGATTGCTGATGGTAGTAATTTTATTGTGAGTTTACCTCTAGCCTTTATATTTTTTCAATAAGTGTATTTACATTTTTGAGCATATAATAAAAGTATTTTATTATATTTGTATATAAATTTATAAATTTGTATATAAATGACCAAGTATATAAATTTCGGTAAAGTGAATTGGTAATGAAAAGTGCAAACTAAAGTCAATGTGTGGTAGAAATTTTTTTTTTTTGCATTATCTAAAGTGGCAATATCGTGCAAACAGAGTCGCTAAATTACTTTGTATAATTTGAGTGGCAAATAATGCGATTTTATGGGAGCTTTAAGCAAAAGTTGGTAGAAGGAAACAAATTTGGTTGGAAATTTGGTAATTTGCATCTTTCAGTTTGTGGGATTCTCGGAAAAATGGATACTTTACAACAAGCAATCAAGGAGTCAAATAGTGCGATTTATTCCAGTGTCGAGCTCATTAAAAAATTAGCAGCCTGTGGGGCAATAGTTGAACAAAGATCAACCGCTCAGGTTCAAAATTGCTCTGCAGCACCACAAATGGTATTATCGCCCCCTCACATTGAAAATGATCTGGAGGAAATCAAAAAACTTACTGACGGTGTTAGGGATTTGCAAATTTTTGATAGGAATCCAGAACAATTTCAGTCTTGGACTCACAGTGTCGAATCAATTTTGGAAGATTATCGAATCATGACGCATAAGCCAATTTATAGAGCGATTTCCCAACATATTCGACAGAAAATCAGGGTGCCGGCTGATGCTGCCCTCAGCTCTTGTAATATGTTTGATAATGAGTGGTTTGTAATTAAGAAATGCTTATCACTTCATTATTCAGATAAGCACGATATTCGAACTCTGGAGCATCAATTGCACTCCATGCACCAGAGGAGAAAAATCGTAATAAATTTTCGAAACCTCAATATTTGTTGTTAATTGCCGTTGCAGGTTGTTCATATTTGCAAATTTAATGACAAAATTGCTTAGTAAAGAAATGGCAAAAAACTACAAAAATTACCATAGCTGACAGCCCTTTCATGATTTTTCTACGAAATACCTAGGAAAAAAAATTTGGCTTACAGTAAGGGCTTTATTTATTTGGCTTTAATTACGTTTTGATTTCATGACTGGATCCGAGGTTATGCCTAGTACTATACTCTTCGCGAAACGAATTCAACAGTCAAATCCCATACAAAAGAGCTTTACTGACGAATTGAAAAGCTCTTTTTGTATGGGATTTGACCGTTGAATTCGTTTCGCGAAGAGTATAGTACTAGGCATTATGGGGGAAAAAGCTTTATTTTGCTGAGCAGATTTATAAGATTTATTCGACAAAAATTACCATAACTGGCAACTCTATCTTAATTTTTCAATCAAATTTTTACCAAATATGGCTTAAAATAAGGTTCAACTACTATGCGAAAAATTTGTTGGCTGAATCGGAAGCTATGGGCAAAAAACAAGTGATTTGGTCCTAGCTACTAGCAACAGGTCCTGTAAATTTCATAATCATCTGATTATCCGGTCGTCAGTTCTCGTGGACAGAAGTTTCGAGTGCTGAAAATAGAAGTAATTTGGTGATGGGTTGTCGTTCTTGTGCAACTGGGAATTTTGAAAATGTCAAATTGATATGGTGGACAACAGTTCAAATTGATCAATAATTTGAATTTTTTGTCAAAAAGTAAAATTTTTCGATGATTTAAAGGATTTTTTTCACGTGCCCGCCGTAGCTACAGGGTTGCCTGTACAGTGTTGAAAATTCATGTGTGTACAGTCTTAGTCAAGATCAATACGCTCTGCTAATTTGACGATGATGCAATATCTTTGTCAGAAGTTATGACAAATCGAAATTTGGAAAAAAAATCCTTGCCGACACTTAAGCACTCAGCGCCCACATACCCTGTCTTTATTATATTATCATTTTAATCTGTGGGACACAGATTTTAAGGAGGGAGGAGCTATTACCTTTTATTAATGCATTGACCAAGTTCCACACGCAAGACCATTGACCACTTTCCCACGTGGCTCACATTCAGTTCACTAAAGCGGATTATTTGCTGCTGCAAGTTCGGAAATATTAGGCATGTTTTTTTGCTCCCCCTATCCATAGCAGAACAATGTTATCCAGAACAGAGTTGTTGTTTCTAATCCGTTTGTTCTGGATAGCATTTTTCTATTATGGATAGGGGGAGCAAAAAACACGCCTAATGGCTAAATTGTAAGCAGAATTCTGTAGTCCTTTTGCTATTTTCTATCGATTGTGGTAGTGTATATTCATTATTTTCTCCCTTTATTTTGAGCTGTTGAGTGGTACCACAGCAAATACAGCAACCTATGTCAGTCCTAGCGAAAGCATCAGCTGTTTTGTGATGGATCGTTTTTTTGCGTCATTGTTCTATTCTGTTCTGTATCGGAGCAAAAAAACACGCCTAATGGCTAAATTGTAAGCAGAATTCTGTATTAGGAGTGTTTTCTTGCTCCGATACAGAACAGAATAGAACAATGACGCAAAAAAACGATCCATCACAAAACAGCTGATGCTTTCGCTAAGACTGACATAACTTGCTGTATTTGCTGTGGTACCACTCAACAGCTCAAAATAAAGGGAGAAAATAACGAATATACACTACCACAATCGATAGAAAATAGCAAAAGGACTAACAGAAAATTATCTCTTTTAACTTTCTACGCATTATGCGAGCTTTTTTTAATTTACTAACTACCAAAATATTCAACTTAACCTTCAAAAAACCAAAGCCATCTCACAGAAAAAAAGACAACTTCGTATGAGCTTTTCTTTTTTCTATCAGCACATTCTATACTTCAGCACGCGAACTACCTATGACGAATACAATTTCTGTACTAGTGAATTCACTGGTGCAGGAGTGTTGTTGTTTCCAATGCGTATATCCTATTCTCTACTGGATAGAGGAGCAAAAAAACACGCCTAATGAAAACATCGAGAAAATGCAGACCCGCGTCATTGACGTAAGCATCCGTACACCACGTGACTGATCAGCAATTGTCGCCGTGTCCGAAATTTTCGAATCAATGATTTAGATTAATCAGCTACAGGTATAAGGACTTAATTGTGTAAAATAAAGTAGGTACTCGCTTTTTGGGTTTCTATCAGAACACTTTTGTTTTAATTGATTCAAACTCGTGCGTCGGTACTGGACCGAAGCAATAGCTTGTCAAGCAGGACGAATTTGTATTCGTCCAGCACATATTCGCATAAAAGGATTACATATTCGGATACACCATTAGTAGACGGATTTTTATTCGGCTGTTAGCGGGCAGATAAAAGAATTTGTTCGCCTTATAAACGGTGTTCACAAGAGTTTTCTTTTCACGCATCTATTTTCATGTAGGTGGGTGTGCATACATAGTCAGAAATAACAGACTATTTTTAGATACGTAAATTTTCTGAAGCAAATATATTTAAGAGCCTCATACAATCGTAAGTTGAACGCCAGCCTACTCAAATTCATGCTGAGCTCGGAGGCATTACTTTCAAGACTTATGTCTGTTTATTTTTTTAACTTTCAACCAATATGAAAGCAGCATGCACAGGATTGGTGGCAACGAGATCTGTCTGCTTTCTACAATTACTCTAAGAAGATTGATCCTCCTTCCAATGATCTTCGAGTTGCTACAGTGTGGGTTCTAGATTTCGGCCGGGTCAATGAAGTGGGTAGTGCGATGTGTATGCAAGTATGTAAACCGTCATAGAAATCTGACAAATGCGTAACAAGTGAGGATTTTCTGTATTAATTGTAATTTGTTTGATTATTCGGGCTTTCATCGGTTATAGAAACGCGAGTGCGACACATTAAATTCTTATCAACACCTCTTTTTTTCCATTCAGTGAAAGTGATACCGTCTTGCCCTGCTAATGACATATTTACTTCTCGAGCCATGAATTATACTTGCGCGAAAATAGTTATGAACAATTGCCCTAATATAACAAGTGAACCGTTTGTTTTAAGTGAATCAAGCGTAATTAATGATTATCATTACAACACGGAATATTGGACCAGTTACTCTAGTTATAATAATCCTATGAAAGAAATGGAAGGTAAGTGGAAATGAAATGCAATCTAGCAGGCCAATGCTGTTTAATAAGTTAAATTTGGGCACTCCGAATCAAAAGTGTATTTTTTTGAAGGTGATATATCCTATTTGGCACCGCATTTTGAAAAAAACGTGAAATTTAAACAAGAGAATTAAACATATCACTTTAAGAGCGTACGAATTGTGGAAATAGGCTTACCTGTGGGCACTCAAGATTGTTTCGTAATTCAATGGAATTTAAACGTAAAGAAAGTAGTGATGGGCGTTTCTGTTGTTTTCAGAAAACGAAAACGAACTGTTTTTTTCCAAAAATAACTGTTTTTTAAAACTTTTTGAAAACTTTTTTCACTCGACCAGCAGCAGATTGATACTGGGTGTTACAATTAGTGATTGGCATTTCTGTTGTTTTCAGAAAACGGAAGCTATTTGAAAAAAAGCAGTTTGAAAAAAACTGTTTTTTTCCAACTGTTTTTTTCAAACTGCTTTTTTTCAAATAGCTTCCGTTTTCTGAAAACAACAGAAATGCCAATCACTAATTGTAACACCCAGTATCAATCTGCTGCTGGTCGAGTGAAAAAAGTTTTCAAAAAGTTTTAAAAAACAGTTATTTTTGGAAAAAAACAGTTCGTTTTCGTTTTCTGAAAACAACAGAAACGCCCATCACTAAAAGAAAGGTGGCAAAAGAATCAATGATCGGTGGCAATACAACGCAAGTGAAAACTTAATGTGATTATGAGATTCATACCAATCGGGTTACTCTTTTACCCGATGATCAAGGGTATAGCCATAAAGCGAATTCAATAATTTTTACAATAAATTGAAATCATATTTTTAAGTCACACTCCAAAGTAGATGTATCAAATGCGCTGACGTTATTATGGTAGTGGTCTCCTTTTTCTTCTGAGCTTTTTTATCCAGGCAAATAATAGTATGAATAGTAGTAGTTATTTTAAAATTGGATTTACTGCCGTGCTTAGTATAAACGCCCTATCTGACATTTTTCCATGTTTTAGTTGATACTGGATTTGAGAGCTACATGCTCTATTACATCATTCTACAAAATATGAAAAATCTATCTTTTGTGGAAGTATGTTCAAATCCAAACAGTGAAAAATGCTCTATCTGCAAAAAACGTAGCCATTACTTAGCACAAACGACCTATCTAGGGCGAGTATACTAGTAGTCGGCCACTTAATCATATTTCTCCCTTTCTCGATATATAACTACCCACAGAAAACAGTTAGGGAATAATTTTTTTCGCTAAAACTCAATCTGTGCTGTTCATCGGGGAATTGATATTTAATATTTTATGTAACCAATCAACTTTTTTCTTTATAATAAATTCCATAAAAACTATACTTTTGCACCAGTAGCCGGCCCCTAAAATTTAGTTACCGCCCTCTTTTGTATCAGTGCCCGGCCAAATTTCATATTTCATTATTTTACAAAGAAATATCGATAAAACATATGATATTTGTTACACTTTGTATTTATTCTTGAAGCAAAGTATATATTTTGGAAAATTGCAAATGAAAACAAATAATTTAACATAAATCAAGCATCTTTCTTTTAAAGTATTTTAATTCTAATATTGACTAAAATGATTCTACTTTTCAACTTTTTATAAGTTATTACACATGACCCTCACTTTTTTTCCGATTGGGTCTCACATATCTTCCAAAAAAAAAATCTTACCAGATGCTTTCTCATAGCTCAGGGAATATTTTAGATGATATCATTTAGGGCAGTTGTCGCAGCCAATATTTTTTAGGTCATCCTCTTCTGTGTCGCTTATTAGAATGTTGTCACATACCTGAAACTTAATCGTTTTTTTAAATGGATTTCCAGGTTCGTTTTTTTTCTTTTCCTTTCAAGTATCTGTGCGTCCTTCAATTTTCTTTTTTTGATACGATCCTCTTGTCTGTTTTCTAGTTGCCTGACCTTTTCTATTTTTTCCTCTTCTTCTAAACACTCAAAATTTTCTTCAAATTTGTGCTTTTCTTGTTGGTAAATCACGAAGGAAGCATAAATGTAAGAGAAAAAGTGTAGTTTTTGGATAATTGTTTTATTGAATATTTATTATTGAAAAAAATATGTGACCGTCCATATGAAAAGGGACCTTATCTTGCCAAACCCCTTTTTTCAGTACAGCCAAAAATAGATGTTAAGGTAAATTTTGTAGATTTTGAGATTTTGGTTGGTACTACTGCTCAGATATGTTCTGCACCCTTTACAAGTGGTTTCATCATGATTATTCACTCGGAAATGTCCTAAAATGGGATTTCCCCAACATCTTCAGTGTGGCAAGTTAAGGTCCCTTATGTTGAACCACTCATTTTTATAACACAATACACAATGGGGTCAGCTTCATTGCAGAGCCTCTTCTTCCTAGCAGCAGTAAGCCACTTAGTCAAGAAACAAGCAATTAAAATTATCATCATCCCCCGAAAGGGAATAGGATAGGAAAGGAATCCCAAACCACACTCTCGACACATTCAATTTGTAATTAAATTATATAATAGTAACTAACTCAATTTTGACCCCTGGCAAGATAAGGTCCCTTTTCACATGGACGGTAACATATTTTAAAAATATTTTAATACTCAGTAGGACCACCCTTAACAATATTAACTGCACTTATTCGTATTAGCATGCTTACATAGCATCGCTCTATCATTTCTCTAACTTCGGGGCTATTTTGTCACACATCTGCAATATTTTGCTTCAAGACCGTTAGTGTAGGATTAGGAAGGGAATACACTTTTGTTTTGAGTACACTCCAAACATTTTCAATTGGATTTAAATTAGGAGAATTAACTGGTCAAGGAAGAACGGGAATGTTATGGGCACTAAACATTTTTTTTATTGACCCGGCAGTGTGGCAGGGTGCACCATCCTGCATAAAGGTGTCAGAAAGTTTACAAGACTTCAAATAATTAAAATGCGGTATTAGAATGTCCTCTCTGTAGACATCCTGGTTCATTATCTCGTCGACAAAAAACAATGGTCCAGGTCCGTCGGTGGAGATACAAGACCATATCATAATTGATGGAGGATGTTTCACGGCCCTTAAAACACATTCTTCGTTATACCGCTCTCCAGGTCTTCTACGAACGAATTGGTAGCTCTCCTTAAGGCTCGTTTCACACATATGAGGTTCCATTCGGTTCGATTCGTTTTCGGTTCATTTTCGGTCGCTGCCGACAAGTGTGAAACGATAATTCGGTTTCTATTCGGTGCCTAATAGAAACCGCATAGAACCGAATACTCCCTGAGCACGAATAGGTTTCATCAGGTTTCTATTAGGTGTGAATTCGTGTCCAGGGAACAGAAAGCAATCAAGGCGTTCACACATGCACGGTTTCGAATCGGTTTCAAACTGATTGGATCATTTGAATTTTTTTTAAATTCATAAATTATCAGTTTGGATCTCTTAATTTGAAATATTTAGACGTTTTACCTAGTTAGTTTAGTCATTTTTAGTTTTATTATCACCTATAGTTTTTTTGAAATTATCAGTCGCAGTTTTTCTGATAAAATGAGCGATTTATAAGATGTTGATGTGGATCGGCTGATTTGTCCTGTGCAATCTAAAATAGCACTGTGGGACAAAACTTGTGCAAAATATGAACATAAATTTAAGACGCAAGAGGCATGGAAATCGATTGTGTGGAAATTTTTGAAGACTTTAATGAATTTTTTAATGAAAAGACACAAAACCTAATATGAACCGCGTAGGGACCGTGTATTTGTGAAGGGGTTTCATTCGGTTTGGTTTGTTTTCGGTTACAACCAAAATCGAACCGAACCGAATGGAACCTCGTACGTGTGAAACAAGCCTAACAGCTTCTAACCTGCATTCGTAGACGCTAGATACTATCTGAAAAAATTCGGTAATAATTCGTTTTATTAATATTTCGTTTTTGAGTGATAATTAAACAGGTAAATGCGGTTTAGAAATGCAACCCACTGCAACAGAGCTTAACGCATTTTTGCGGGGTTTTGGTTTTTTTACTGGTCGTCTTGCTTTAAACTTGGCTTCGTACAAGCGTCTCCTTAGCGTCATTGGATATATTTCGATCCCTTCGCCTTGTAACTCTTAATGTAACGTATTAAGAGATGCGAAACGATTTTCGGTAGCCTTAAGGACAATTCTTCGGTCAGTTCGAGGCGTTGTCTTACTTAGACCGCGACAATTTTGACGCTTATTGCTCGATTGTCCTTGATTTTCCTCCAGCGATTTCGATATTCTCAGCACAGTTTGATGAGATACTTTCTCTCTTCTGGCGATTTCGCAAAAAGAAAGTGTTGCGATCTTCAACAGAGCAATTATAGCTGACTTTTTATCATTGGTAATATTTTTACACTTTCCCATTTTGGTTTTTTCCAACAAAATTTACCAAAATTCACTGCACTTTTAAAATGTCCAATATTTCCAACAAAACACTCTTTTCACTCACAGATAATCACTTAATGATGAATTTTGAGTTTTTTCCGCTAATTTACATAGGAATACAAATCTCACTAAACACGCGCATTAAGAAGGACAGGTCAACAATTACCCCGAAAAAAGGATAAAAGATTTATGGTGTCGTAACTGCGCTTACGTTATTATGGCGCCGCCACTAAGAACAAAATAAGATAATTTTATTGGAAAAAACCCGCATTTTTATTACGCTCCGGGGAAAAATTTCTAAGGAATGATAAAAATTGTGAGTGGTTCTAATTCGATGGAACAAGGGCTGTATATATTTCTCCAAGCTTGAGATGATATCGAAGGGATTGAAACTTTCAATCCCTTCTTTAAAGGTTCTGCAAAAAATAAATGTTTCGATAGTTATGGGGAGACCGGCAAGCATAATCTACTAAATAAAGGTGAACAGAGTATCTTCTGGGTTTCGATTCGAATCGATTTGAAGTACCTAAAAGCAGCAATAGTAAAAATTTCATTTAAATTGATATTGATGTCAGAAGTTACTTGGTGACTAAATTAACAGACACTGGTCCTGCAGTTAAAATTTGCTTATTAGCTTCTGCAGCATACGTATTATCTATGGCTGCATCAATCCTAGAAAAATCCAGCCTCCTGGTTCGCAATCCAAAACTCAGTTTATGATAATCTTTGGAACTTTTCTTTGGATTTGAGCTTAAGCAAGTCATGTTTTCGGTTAGAGATTTGAACATATAAATAGATGAACCAGGACTATTATACGCTTCACCATTATTAGAATTGACACTCGCAGGTGAATTTGTTATATAATTGATAGAGTCTATATATAATTTTCGTTTGGTACATTATCCGCTATTCGCAACGTTCCGTCGTTGTTAATATCAAATAACACTCCACAAGGAAGTGATGAAACATTCAAACTAACTTATTAGTATCTTCTTCGCTCTGAGATCCTGATTGCACCTCTAAAACCCTTAAAACTATATCAAGATTGATTTTTTCTTTGGCAAGATCTTCCGACACTTCTTTGATTACAGATGAAGCAATCAAAAATCTTTCACTAGATAATTTTAAAGGATATACATATATTGGTAGTCGACTCTTCATTTGCATCCTCCAATGCATTTTGCATTCATTTTGAATAGTCCACTGCCTCAGAAGTACACGGGAAAATTCTGCACTTTCTAAAACCATTTTTGATAGTTGCAGGAAGATTAATATATTTTGCCAATACGCTCTCTAATAATGGACAAAGCTCCATTCTGGTAAGTGTTATTCCCAGATTACTCATGTTCTGTTTCCCAGATTACTCTGTGGGAGATGGACAGGAATGGAATCAGCTAATGTGCCCAGCAGCTCTTAGCATCTACACTGAAGGCTCTAAAACAGCTGCAGGAGTGGGTGCTGCAGCATATTCTGCAGATGCAGTTATGGAAACAGCTTTCAGGCTTCCGAATCATAGTAGTATTTTCCAGGCGGAGGTTTTTGCGATACATAAAGCCGCAGAACTGATACATGCCAATGATACTATAAATGAGGAAATAAATATCTTTAAAAAGCACTGATGTCTCACACATACAAATACCCAGGCCTTGAACAAACTGGGTAACAGCAGAAGAGTTAGAATTTTCTGGGTTCCCAGTCACAAGGGCATTGATGGAAATGAGGAGGCGGATGAGTTAGCCAAGTATGGGGCTAGTCTTCCGCTTTCGGGATCGGTAGACATCCTTACTTCTATACAAACGATTAAGTACTCAATCGACTCCAAAATGATGCAAGGTGCGACGTGCAGATGGGGTGCAACTCAGACCTGCAGAGTAATCAAAATCATGTGAGGGTCATACAATCTCGCATCGACTAGATACGTCCTCGAGTTAATGCGGACTGACTGCAAACGACTCGTTGGTATCATTACTAACCATTGTTTTGTAGCAGCACATGCTGTGAAAATGGGACTCCTAACGAGCGACACCTGTAGGATGTGTCAAGAGCCGGGGGTCTCAGAAACTATCCAGCATCTCTTGTGTCACTGCCCGGCATTGGGAAAAACCAGGCGGCGATACTTCGGTGAGCCCTGGCTGGTGGATCTTTCGCACTTGGCAAAGCAAAAGCTGAAGGACATCCTTCAGTTCGTGAAAAAGTCCGAAGCCTTTGATGGCCGCTTGGACTGAACTATCGAGGTCTATTTATCGGGTATCACTATGGACCAGTAGGTCTATGTGTGGCCTTGTGTCAGCCAGTACAACCTAACCTAACCTAACTCATGTTCTATTCGTAAACTGTCTTTTTCTAATCCTGCTTGAGAGGCTTGAATATACTGACATCGATAGGCTGCGGAATATGTAATGTCTGAGATGGCAGCGAATATAACAAAATGCCTGCTTTATCACAAAATTGGCTTAATTGCATGAACAAATGGGATTTATGTCCATCAACTAACAGCAAAACAGGCTTCAGTACTTGTTGTTCAACCAGCCAGCTAATAATACAATTCGCCATATATTCAGGGAAAGTTTCGCTCCACATCCAACCAGAGTCCGTATTACCAAGGATGCAATTTCATTTCTAGTTTATTTCTCGTTTTAATTTGCTTGGTATTATTATATATGGACTTACATTGTTGTTGGTGGAATAAAAAAAATAAAACGGCTCTGCAAAAATTAAGTTTTCACAGAAAATTTGATCAGAAACATTTAATAAAAGATTTCAGAGAAACATTTAATAACAAATGTAATTTTCTGCGAAAAACTATTTTTTGTGGATAGCATAGCAATTATAGCTAGATGTGGCTATATGAGCCTTGTTTAACATTGTAGATAGTTGGGTAGGTGGTCACGTGGACACGTGCCGCTTATTAATTTGGATTATTCTTATATGCAGCTCTGATTCGGCATACAATCGAAGCTAACGATGAATGTGCTTCCCGCACTTGTATGGCCGGGAAAACTATTCCGAAATATTTTGGAAATATTCCAGAAATGTTTCCGGCCTTGTGTGACTGCGGCGTAAGATCTTTCGTAGGTGCTAGAGCGGTTCAAATTCCAACCAGTGCTGCATTTCTAGAGTAAAAGCTTAGTAGTACCGCTTTTGCTGAAAACCGGAAAGATGTACTTATTTCAATTTCGTTTTTTTCTCTGCATATTTTAGATATGTATGTTTTGGAGCATAGTACTACCAGCATCGATTAGATTAGCTTTAAAATTACATGTATTATGTTGAGTAAATGTACTACTGTCCGAGCAGTTAGTTTATAAATTTTCCCGTCTTCCTTCCGCCCTCTCCATCGTATGTATGCACGGTCCGTGTGCATCATTTGTCCCCTCCGTTAAGTTTTTTCATAGTGCTTCCCACATAACTAGTTTTCCAGTATTAGGGACAGTACAATTCTGATCAATGTATTAGACTCTCTTTTATTGCCTTACGATTGTCTTCATTGACAAGAGAAAAGTATACAAAAAACTTTGGTGTATTTGTCATTGTATGTGGTTGTTCATATTTTTTATGTGCAATTTTAAGTTTTCCTTGAGTTGTACGATACTGTTTGAGTTCCCTACCGTATCTGGCTATGCATTGTAGAAAGCTATAGTCTGCAGTATTGGATACATTTTCAATCTATCTGTTTTTGGTATACGAACCGAAACGTTGCCGCCAAACCTCTTTCTCTACTAGTCAACTATCGAACAGTCCGAGGAATATCCGGCTATTTTAATTTGCTGTTATTAATTTGATAAACTATTTTTCCTCTTCCAAGATTAGTAATCTGTTGGCTGCTTAACAACTCTGATCAAGTGGTGTCCTCTTCCATCTCGCACCTCTTGCATAAATTGCTGGATGTCAGTCCTATTTTGTTTGCATAAGATGCGGTAAGGCAGTGTCCCTTGAGCGAGCCGACCGTCGCTCTCATGCAATTTCTGCTGAGTTTGAGCAGTTTCCTGCTATTGCTTATTTCAGGTGATGGCCATAATGTCCTGGTCACCATACAGTCCATCCTGTTTACCCATTCGAATTTTATAAATAAGTATGTTGATAGTAAATGAAACAGAGTCACTTCGTGCCAGTGTCCGAACATCACAATTCAGTGCGGATAAATTTGAGCTAGTATGCAACTACAGATTGGCGCATAATCAACCCGAATAAATTTATCAGGAAAAAATTATCTTTAAAATTTTTTAGCATCCTTTTAATTTTTCTCAAACCCACATAGCTTTAACTCTTGTTTAGAGATAGAGTAGAAAGTTTAGCTATTGTATCAAAATAATGACTTTTGTTTAAGAGTCGGCAAAAACAGGTACCAAAATTAGAGGAGGATTAGTACGTATGTCGTATGTCTAATCCCAAGTAAAATATGCAAACCCACTATTACTTGTTATAATATAAGCACTATTGAAAACATACATTTATTTATTCAGATTTTCTTAGTTGAAGTGAAAGTATGAAATTTACCCAAGACCTTGTTTTTAACGACCTTTTGTCAAAATCTGAAAAACTTTGGAAATCTTCAACGGATCAGACTGAATTTTTTTTTTGTGATTTTAATAATGATAAATAGTTAAATTCAAAAGCGTATTTCAGCTACAGCGATGGCGATAAAAGTAAAAGATTGAGGACTCATAAGGACACTGTGAAAAAATGGTGCAACGCCGAAGAAGGAAACGAGGACGATATGAAAATAAGTAGTCAACCGTCGGTACTTTCTACGGAAGCAAAAAAATTTTCGGACATTGGCTGAAAATAAAGCAGGAGTAAGAACGCGATCAGTGACGGAACGTCTTAACAATTCCCCGGAGGCTGCTAAAAAAGTGTCGAGGCGAACCGTTCAGCGATACATTCGATCAACTAACTGGGAGCGACAAGTCTACAGACAATGCATCATCCAATAAGAACGTTTAAGGCCGACTGAACTCCTGTTAAAAGCTGAAAAACAATGCATTGGCTTACAACAATGCCCGTGGTGGAACCCCGGAACTAGCGATATCGCAAATAAACCCTTTAATATAGACTTCGAAATTCAGCTTATATGTTATGATAGCTGGCGGAGTAAGCAATAGCGGAAAAAGCCAATTTGATTTTGTTGAGCAAGGAATGCTTGCTAATGGGGAAAATTACGGGCAAAACATATCCTCCTTGTTTTTGCACAATGTCTTTATAATCACCAACAATTTAAAAACAGAAAAGAAGTGATTTTGGTGTAAGATGTAGCCAAGGCGCATAAGCTTTATAAAATTATGAGGCGATTTATAAGCACTTTTATAATGTATGGATTCATTGGCCTAGTAATTCCCCTGATTTAAACTCCATTGAAATTGTGTGGCCCAGATTAAATAGTCTAGTGAAATTCGACATAAAAAAGGCGAAACTTCGGAAAAATTAGAGGAAAGGTGAATTTTGGTGTGAACCTTGATACTGGCGTGCTGAACAAAATGTCAAAAGTCCCCATCGATCGGAGTGCTGCGTTACTGTTTATACGGGGTCAAAGGTCACCACAAGTGACTTTTCCTAAATATCTCAGTAACGGTCACATCTTCAGAAAAACAACGATACGAGGACAGTGACTTTTTGAATTTCCCGCACAGTAACTTAAAATGCAAGGGGGCCCGGTAGCTCTGCTCGCTAAGGCGTCAGGCCGAAAAGCGGCGTGCTACGGGGCCTGCAGGCTCGAATCCCGCCAGTGCCATGGCTGTAAGTGTGAACGTGTGTGATTGTCCATGAGGGTGGCAAATGGGCCCAAACTGGTGGCCTAATGCTGGCCGCGTTCCCGGTAGCCCTCTTCACTAACCTAACCTAACTTAAAATGCAACACTGCTTCCGTCAACTGCCATCCATTAATAGACTACTGTTAAATTTTGAGCAAGCTGCACTGTTAATTTTTTGTTTGATAGCCATTGAGAGCAGGCAAACTCATAAATATTAGTAGAAATGAAAACAAAAAATGAAATTAATGTGCTGACTAAGCATTATTTTTTGTGTTAAAAACCCATCGGCAAAACCAATGAAAGGCTTGATAAATACTATGAGGACTCTACACCATTAATCGTAATGGTTAAGAAATGGTTTACTGAGTTTCGTTGTGGTCGTAAAAGCACTGGTGACACCGAACGTTCAGGTCGCCCAAAAGAGGTTGTCATGCCAGAAACTGTCTATAAAATCCATAGAATGATATTAGACGATCGCAGAAAGAAAGCGCGTGGGGATACTGATGCTGTAGGTATCTCAACTGAGCGAGTACATCACATTTTACATGAATATTTGGCCATTAAGAAGCTATCCGCGAGATGGGTAACGCGATCGCTCACACTCGACCATAAGCGGAACCGTGTGACCACTTCAAAGGAGTTTTTGGCAATGTTGAGCCGCAATCACAACGAGTTTTTGCTCCGTTTCGTTGCCGTACACAAAACGTGGATCCATTACACCACACCAGAGACCAAGCAACAATCAAAACAGTGGGGTCTTCTCTACGGCTGAACGTGCACCAAAGAAGGCCAAGATGGGTCAGTTAGCCAACAGGGTCCTGCCACAATTTTTCGGGATTCACTTTGATTTCATTGAAAAGGGTGAAACGATGCCGGCGTATATTATTCAGAGCGTTTTGGACCGATACAATATTGATTCAAAGCAGAAACGACCGCATTTGGCAAAAAGTGTTGTTAAAATCCATAAATTGTGCTACGAACTGCTACCTCATCCAGGATAATCTTCAGATTTAGGCCCCTGCGACTATTTCCTGTTTCCATACCTGAAGAAACGACTAGGCGGCCGTAAGAGATTTAAGTCGAATGCACAAGTCATCCCTGAAATAAACGCCCAATTTGAAGGCCTTGAGGAAACCTAAACCTGGACTAAATGTATAAATGTGGTAAAAGGTGACTATGCTGAGAAATAAATCGTTTAATTGCCGAAAAAAATCTTTCATTCGAAAAAGTCACTAACAGAGCAGTTTTTATCAAATTTTCATTTCATCTTGTAATGAAAATATGGAAAATGTTGTTCCCTGTGGCTTAATACAGGCTGATTGTAATAAAAAGTATTATGGACAGAATATATGTGGATTCAAAATCTACAAAGTAGGTTCTATTTTCCTTTGAAAATCAATCCTATTATCATTTCAGTTTGAAATATACAAATTTTCATATTTCAATTCAAATATTGATGACTAGGTTTGATTTTTCAGGTCCACATACCATAATTTATTAAGAACGAATTAATTAGTCATCGACTCTGGTTGCGTTAGTATTTGAATGCATTTGTATTATATCTTAAAAACTACCCGAAATTTAGAGAGGCGAAATAATGAATGATCATTAATTTATAACACTAAATGCGATTAACTATGAATTAATTGCTAGCAATTAATTTATCATCTCCGTGTTTTTTGTTTTGATTGATTGTTTTATGAATATTTTCAGCATGCATTCAAACGGCAGGGAAACAGAAGTCATCGCGAAATTTCGTAGAAAGAATTATTCGCGCATCAAGCGACGACGAAACAAAAATTAGTAGTGGCGAAAATATCAAAATATATGATGGAAAGAAGCACAGTGCGAAAAAAGTAAGTCGAAAATGCAATAAAATGAATGCGTTAAAACTGACTGTCATCGCTGTCAGATGTATCACCCCGCCTTGGAACAAGCAAATGCCGTTTTACAAGTAAAGCAGCTTTGGGACAAATTTCACGAGCAAGGAACGGAAATGATAGTAACGAAAACTGGCAGGCGGATGTTTCCAACATATCAAGTTAGAGTTTGCGGCTTGGACATTGAATCTAATTACATCATGATGATGGACTTCATTCCGGTCGACGATAAACGCTATCGATATGCATTCCATAGGTAATCAAAGCATGCATGTTATTGTCACCTAGCATACCTAAAGCAAACGAAAACTATTTTTGTACTTTCGTTTTATTTATAAAGTTTTAACGTCAAAACATTCAAAAAAAAAAACCAAATATTTATCTTAATTAATATATAAATGTGATTTAATTAGCAACTGCTGGCTAAAAAATGATCTCTCACTATGCGATACGTAAAGTTTCTATTAAGGCGCCTTACTTTTGCAACTATCAATTAGTAAGTTGTACTCCTTCACACAGATATTTTCATATCCTACTGTGCAACTGATATATTTAATTCTTAAAACAGGGACTGTACTATTTTGTTCCTACTGCTTTTTTATTTTCTTTCATTATTTATCATTGATCTCACTTTTGCACACCACCAGTTCAACGAAGCCTTTAAGTCAAGGAATATTTTTAGCAATATACTTCGTCAAAACTAGCACAATTGCCTAAATCTATCTTATGTCTACTAAAAATGTAAACCTACTGTCCACTGAGGTGTCACTTCATAGACTCGTACAAGCTCTGATGGTAAGAAAATATCGATGTTTTTAGAATATCGATGGTTGAAAATACACCGATGTTAGCTTTAAACATGGACGTTTTCCATGAAAAACGTGAAGACTTTGGCATTGATGATTTATTTTCCAAGTTTTGTTTGCATTGGTGTTTTTCTCTAAAACATCTATATTTTTTCAGTAAAAAATGTACTTTAAAAAATATACAGTAAAAAATATACTAAAAAGCTTACGGTTTTTTTTTGTGCAAATGTCGAAAAACCCTCCAAAGATTTCCTGCGAAAGATAGAGGATTATGTAAGATTTGTACTCATTCAAAAAATCACCCGCCGCCGACGGAAATCCGAGCCAGAACCGATTTCAGTTCAGCTCGTAAACGCCTACCAGATATCCCTTTGGTTTACTTCCTTTCTGTCAGACTTTAAGGGGTTTACGAGGCAAGCGTAATGCTAGCTCTATACATACTGATACAGCTGACCAGGCTACACGATTGACTCCGGTGTAACAGGGTCAATCAAAGAAAAAAGCCTGTGTCTGAAACGTGTTATGAAGCGGGCGCAATGGAAAAAGATGTGCAAAGGGTCGTCATTTTTCTTAATACAGTACTTACAGAGCTCCGTCCTGACTTCTCCCATTTTATGATTGCATTTCCTGAAGTAGCCGTGGCCCGAAAAGAATTGGCACAGATAAAAGTTTATTTCATCGTGGTCCCGTTTGACCCAATGTTTTAAGGCACGAATAAGCCTAATCGTCCATGCCTTCTTCGAGCTCTTCCAAAAGCTCAAGCGTACGCGCTCCTGCTTGATCAGCTTATATTTTTCTGCCGATTTTCGTTCTGTTCAGTAACACCTCCCTGCGTTCGTTCGCTGATAGATCAATGGGGATTACTCCCGCTATAACTAAAAAGGCATTTTCTGAAACTCCTCTGTAGCTGCTTGCAATTACTTACCCTTAGGTTGGACGCTCACCGTCCTAATTCGATATTTAACCGTTAAAACGAGTTTACATTTATTCGCATTAGGACCGCAAACGTTTGACCTGAGCCTACCAAGCAAGATAACAGGCAGTAGCGCCCATTCGCATATTTTTTGGATGTGCTCTCCAGGAGTCAGTTTGGAGTCCAAATCACTCCAAGATACTTAGCCGATTTTTCGGTGTCAAGTAGGAGCCAACCGTCATGGGTGTAATGATGAATAACTTGTTATTCGTCAGTATGTAATTTTAGCTTTTTTGATTGCTAGCTGGAGACTATGGCTTTCCATCTAGCCCTCAACCCTTCTCTTTACTTTGTTGAGATTAAGTTGGGCGAGATGAGGATTTCTAGATGTGATGACAGTGGCTACATCATCGACACAGCCCAACGAGAGCTCATCCTCCGTCATTTTGAGGCGCAAGATACCATCACACTGAAAAAAATCCACATGGCGCCCAGAGCCATGTAACATAGCGCATTATTTATGGCCCCATACGCTATGTACATAGTACTCTGAGCTATGCAATATGGCTCCCAGCGCCATAATGTCAGAATCTACATAGCGCGTGGTCCTATGTAACATGGCGCAGCATTTATGGTCCCACACGATATGTACATAGTGCCCTGAGCTATGCAGTATGGCTCCCAGCGCCATAATTACATGGCACAGAAATTATGGCCCCTCACGCTATATTGCATAGTGCCATGAGCCATGTAATATGGCTCTTGGCACTGCAACTATAACTCGCAGCCATGCTGTGTGAGCGAACGTATAAATGTCAGCAAGTGACATTAGAGCTTATGTCTACATAGTTGACTCATTTTGAACTGAAGTACTGACTGCGATATTTTCGATACTTCGGCTGGTAAATTTTCACACTGGAGCAGGAACATTCAATAGTGAGTATGTTGACTCGAATTTATCGAATTTATGTTTGGTGGAATTTATATTTGGTGCACTGAAAAAACACATAGCGCCAGACGCCATAGTTTATAGATTTCTGGCGCCATATGCTATAGTCCTCCACGCCATATACTATAATCCCCACGCCATATACTATAGTCCTCCATGCCATATAGTATAGATGGCGTGGAGGACTATAGTGCATGGCGTGGAGGACTGTAGTACATGGCGTGGAGGGCTATAAGCATAGCGCCTGCTCCTATGTACTTTTCGCCACGTATTATGGCGTATGGCGCTATATTTTATCACAATCCCCAAATCGACTATGTACATGGCGCCAGAAGTCTATAAACTATGGCGTCTGGCGTTATGT
The DNA here is from genome assembly GCA_963978885.1 of Nemotelus pantherinus. NCBI lineage: Eukaryota > Metazoa > Arthropoda > Insecta > Diptera > Stratiomyidae > Nemotelus > Nemotelus pantherinus. Next base: position 213,668,032 of record OZ022263.1, read on the forward strand.
GTTTTTTCAGTGCATAAGCAATATACCATAGCTTTGGCTTGACCCTTTGTGCTGCTACAGCTGTAATGGTTTTGCATATTGTTTCCTGATTCGTTTCATAAACCAAATGGTGATCCTTCAAGTATTCTCGTACCATTCCTAGCAAGCATTCCTCTAACTGAAAATGTCACAGAAAAGATATTGGATTCTTTTCTGTGACATCTCGCCGAGCTAAAAGCGTTACGGACGTTATGCGTTACCAATAACTTTATAGATCTAGGCCGATGGCAAGTGGCATCTGTGCGCTCTACTGCACTGATAACTTCGCGGGTGGCACTAATTGTTGCATGGTCACTCCGGAACATGTGCTGGTTTTCGAAAGGTTACCAGCTCTTCGTATAGTCGCTTTAAGCTGAGGTTTCAGCAGCCCTTCTGTACACTGATGGTGTGTTAGGATGTCCTTTTCTCTTTGCAAGAGCAAGTCAGGCCTTTTCCTGCGTGACGGAAAAACACCCGCCAGTAAACATTCATTATACATGAATAGTAATATCAATAATATTGTAATGTTTCTGCTGGGATGTTGTCTTGGGACTTTTCAGTTCTTCATTGCAACGCCCGCGCTGTGTAGCTCTTTTTCAGTAAACAAAAAGATTTCTTCCTGGCGGGCTGTGTGATTTTTTTCTGCTCTTACATCGTGTGCTCGAAACAGCGAATCTACAATATGCCTCCGTATATCCGCCTCTAAAGCCGTCGTCCAAAAGACCGCTCGACCTTGCGTCAAAATGCTAGAGCTCTTCACCTCAGTCCACCATGAAGCCTTCTGTTTGCGCTGACCTCGTCAGTAAAGTTGGCTTCAAGTGGCTCCAACAGCTTCCTCCCGTCGAGCATCGAAATATTCCACCCAAGTATTTTCTGGGTAGAGTTTTTGACAAACAGAAGGCGATACAGTTGTGTTAAGATTTAGTGTGCTCCCTCATCACTCTCCAGATCCTCGCCATCATGGACTACGGCTCTGAAACCAGAGATATATCGGAAATGGATTCACTGAAGCCTGGTATGCAATAGGCTGGTGTCGAGCTCTTTTAAATCCAGACCATACTCAGCTTGGACGCCATTTCCATAGCTAGAAGAAGAGATGTATAGCTCTCGCATTGAAATCACCAGCGACTACCAGACTGCCAGGAAAATGTTCTACGAAATTCCGTTATTGAGTCATTCAGTGCAAAATAGCAGCTAACAAATCTGATGCTTCAGTTTTCAATCCACATATATCAGTGGCGTGGCGTTCATGGAAGCAAGCGAAGCATTGCTTCCCTTACATTTAGCTTATGTATATCTTAAGTTCATTTATTTAAAAACCGCGAAAAAAAATCGTGTATAAGAATTTTCTAATAAATTTTCCCCAAAAACGAATAGTCAACATCTCACGCAGCTAAGGTGGTAGCACCACAGAATGAAAATCATTAGAGAATAAAAAAGACGCATGGAAGCAACGAAAAAATTGCATCTATGAGCGTTAATTTCATTCCAAGTAGACTGCATTGTGACGTCATTAAAAAAAATGTACTTGTACGGTCTATTTGTACGGCTCAAGAGAGAAACTGAGAGAGAATCCGCGTACGTATGACTACTGGGAAACTTTTTGTCACGTTCGCCATACGCGTATTATTGCAATCATTGTATTTTGTTTGTACGTATTGAGAATGTTTGCTGTGCTACAGTACGTATACACAATTTGAATTTTTGAGAGAAATTGAACTACGAGATATAGAAAGGGCTGTCAGAGGTTGCTGATTCGGTGAGCCATCATCATTTTCCTGTAGTGAAGTGTTTCAATGTAGTTTGGTAGTGAAGTTCTTGTGCTGTATTTTGTATAGAAATTTGGTGAAGGTATTTTTAATTGGTGAAGGTATTTATTTCACTAATAGTTTACCATATTTAGTAATATTGAAATTAAATTGATGTGAATTGTGTAGAATTGAGTGCGTAGAGCTACTTTGTGGAATCGCATGATTTTTTTGTTTTATACTTAAAATAGTGAGAGTGCAATTAAAAGGTGAATATATATATTTGTTCCGTTACTAGCATGGATCAAAATAGCATAATTAGTGACCTTTGTGGATTTCCTTTTGGATATAGATCTTTTGCGGAAAAAAAGGCATATTTACAAAGACTACACAAACACCACATGAACTGGTTAATCAAAAATAAAAGCCAACGTTGTAGATGGAAATCGAAATGCGGCTAGTATACTTTTAGAATATAAAAAAAATAAAACAAATATTGCATTTGTCTTAAGAGTCATGAATTGTAGTTTCAAAGAGCATAACATAATAAATTGCCAAATTTTATATGAATTAAAAATGTGTTTTATTTATATTTTTAGCACAACAAACAGTTTCTTGTATTTCACCTTATTTTCTACATTAATTTCCTAACTTTGCTAGTCAACGGATTGTATTCTTTAATTCTATCATGAAGTGATAGGCGAAAGGTGGTTCTCTTTAACAGAAACGTATTCGACGTTTTTAATTCTATGTTCACATCAATGGGGTCAGTTTTTACTGATTTTCGAAGAAAATAAGTATTAGGCACGTTTCGCAAAAATTCGGTATATATATATATATATATATATATATATATATATATATATATATATATATATAGATATGTATATATATATATATATATATATACATATATATATATATATATATATATATATATATATATATATTTATATATATATGTATATATATATATATATATATATATATATATATATATATATATATATATATATATATATATATATATATATATATACTGGAATCTCCAGTTCAATTGAGCTGAAATGTTCACAGAACATAGATGTATATAAGCACTAGTGCAGTGATTAATAAAGATTACGAATTAATTTTTGGATGGCAGCCTCAACATCGTTTAATCACTTTTATGACAGCAGGGCTTAGTAAAGAAATTCCAAAAAATTTCAAAAATGACCATAGCTGGCAGCCCTTTCAAGATTTTTCTATGAAGTTCCTAGCTGATTTACACTAAGGACCATTTACCACATGAATTTCGTTTTGATTTCATGACTCGCTCTTAAGTTATAAGGAAAAACATCTTTATATTACGGAGCAATTTACAAAATAAAAGTGTAGCTTAGAAAAAGGTTAAGGTGCTGTGTGAATTTCGTTACAATTCGTTGGATGAATCAGAAGTTATAGGCCAAAAAGCAGTTTGTTTTCGCAGTGATTTTTCAAGATTGCACCACTAATTTCAAAATCGCTTCTATGAAACTTGATCCTAGTTAATACCAACATGCCCTGTTAATTACATAATGATCGGATTATACGGTTGATAGTTCTCGTGAACAGAACTTACGAGCGCTGAAAAGGGAGATAAATTGGTGATGTGTTGCCGTTTTTGTGCAACGTGGAATTTCGAAAATTTCAAATTGACATGTTGGACAAAGATTAAAGTTTATTGAAATTTTTTTCAGGAGAGTCGATGATTAGACGGATTTTTTTTCACTTGCCTACAGGGCTGCCTGAAGCTATGATAAATCGAAATGTGAAAAATCCTTGCCTACTTTTAGGCACTCCGCGCCCACATCGGGCTCATAATTTTAATTGGAAAAGCATAAAACGTAACTAGTTTTCATCTTCGGTTCTTTGTCCCTGAAAATTCACTAAAATGCCCACCGCCGCCAAAGGGTTTAAGGTGTCGCAATTTTAGTTAATCATTGCTTTAGCCCTTATATAGAATTTTTCAGAAGGGTCGATGATTTAGGTGCTTACTGTAAGTATAGGGCTACTAGTAAGTTAATAAAAAAACTACATAAGTCTACAAATTAATAATGCCAAAATGTTGTGGAAGTTTCATAATTATTTGATATAGCTGTCGGAAGCTATCTCAATTCAAAATTTTGCAAAATTTTGCGATCTTATTTTAGGCATCTAGCGCACACATAAGGATACGAATTTCCAAAACATTATTATATTTATATTTGAAGCACTTTAAAATTTATTTAGCATACAGAATTTTTTGAAAGTTATTTGTTGATAGAACTAGAAGGAAACTAAAAATATCACTAAAATAGCCGCCGGTTCCAAAGTGTTAAAAAGATATTCAACATTTCGACCTATTATTCATATACACCAGTTTATCCTGAAGATTTCAGCTAAAACGGATTGCTCGTTTTCGAGAAAGATTCAATGATTTTTTTTATGATATATATATACGGTGGTTCAAAAAAATCTGCGCACAAAGTAAACGTTTACATACAAATTCAAAAATGTAAATAAAACAACTATGACTTTTTTTATTGATATATTTACTACAGTTCCTCATTAACATACCTCATTTTTTTAATTAAAAATAAGAACAAAAACAACAAAATACTTTAAAAAAAAAAGTGTGCGTAAAAATGCTGTTTTGGTCTCAAATGATGGAATTTACCGTTACTTTTGGGAAAATATTTTGCTCTTAGCATTTGACATGACGACCACTTTTGTTATTGCGTATTTTGAAGCAATTGAGATCAGCGGCTTGTGAGAAGAAGTTGGTTTTAAAGTTAACAGCTAGTTATGTAGGTGTGTTTACTGAATAAAAAAAAATAATGAGTAAAAAAAATTGTGAAATTATTGTTGAAAGTAGACAACTAATTAAGAGGCTTCGCAAAGAAGCTAAAAATGTGTGTGAAATTGGGAGAATAATTAGAAGAACTCATTCGTCTGTTCAGAAAGTCTTGCAAAATTATGAGCAAACGAAAAGTCTGCAGGTGAAAAAACGATCAAGCTGTCCAACAAAAGTAACAGCTCGAATAGAAAACATTATTTTGCGTGACGTGAAAGCAGATCATAAAATTAGCACACCAAAATTGGCAGATGCGATAAAAAAATTTCATGATTTGGAAGTGTGTCCAGAAACTATAAGAGTGCATTTAAGGCGAAACAATTTTCACGGAAGGGTTGCGAGAGGAAAACCATATATTTCCATAATGGAAAACCATAAATCAATGCCCAAAAACCACTAAATTCTCCTCAATAGTGGTTAAAAAAGCCAGCAGAGATTTGAAACGAGGTTTTGTTTTGCGACGAAAGCAAATTCAACATTTATAAGCACTTATCGATAATAAGGATATCGAAACATATCCTTAATAGTTTTAACTGTATGCAAATATATGATTCGACTGGAATGCAACTTTCTTAGGTTTAATTTTTGCATCATTTGTTCTCGGCAGACGGAAGTTAACTGATTTTATTTATAATTGTCTTCTAGAGGATATCATTGTTTACTTGTTAATTTCTAATGACGATAAATTAAACAAATACACAAATAGTAAATTAACAATACATATAAAGAATATAAGGAAGAACTTCTTTCAAATGTTGGTTCTTGCATTACTTTTTCTTATCTGCATCTTATTTTTTGGAATAATGAAAAAAACGCATTATTTACAAGATGACCCATAATAGGACATAGTGGTAAGGTTGGAATATAAAAAAAAAATTAATTGACTTAAACTAAAACTGGCACAGTGGAAATTATTGGAAAAAATCAATCCAATGTTCACTTTTTTGGGCACTTCTGAAAATGTGACATCCTGAGAACGGAAAATTGTTTCAATTTTCATTCACACGCACTTCATTCCCCGTTTTCATCCAGTGCATTAGCGTTCACGGATATTGGTTCGATTTCTTGATTCGTTGCAACTACTGTTCCCTAATTCCGCCTCTCCGTGTTAGTTTGCAATCGAGAAGTAAAATAACACGAAAAGACAATCAAGAGTCATAATCAGTTCCGTGAAGACCTAGTCCGTTTCTTACTAACAGCAAGCATTCATTTCTTTCCCCCTAAGAATAAGAGTATCCAGAATCCTTAACGAAGGTAACTCCCCGGAGCGAACAGAGCACTAACAGCAAAACTCTTTATCTGTACAAAACATTCATTTCACAATACATTTATTTTTAAATTTTCGATATCTTAACCAGATATGTAAATTGATTTTTGTAATTTTCATCATAAAAATGCGTGAAATTTCTAAATTTATCTAAATTTATTTCAAATGTGCTCGTTTATTTGCATGATATTATATGCACACATAGCACACATTAAGAAAAATTTAATTTGTGACATCGACTTTTCTAAAGTTCCAGCTGGGTTGTTGCAGGAAAGGCAGATCCAGTATCACCGCCACGTATTCATGTTCATTCAGACTCGCCTGCCTCGGGGGGCACATGGGCCAAGCAGGTCATTTCTTTTGACAAACTCAAATTAACAAATAATCAACTGGATGATAATGGCCACGTAAGATACCTATTTATTAGGCCAAACTGTCATATAAAATTTCCTATTTTTAGATAATACTCAACTCGATGCACAGGTATCAGCCGCGATTCCATATTGTGTACTTGCCACCTAAAAATAGTTCGTTGGGCGAACAGGAGCATGTGAGTTACTTCCGTACATTTATATTCCCAGAGACTTCATTTACTGCTGTAACCGCATATCAAAATCAACGGGTGAGTATCAACGTAAAAGAAATTTATGGTTCAGTTTATATTTAGCATCGACAGTTCTTTATACTCTGCATCATTAAAATGATCTATCGAGGGAGAAATCCATTATGAAATACCAGATGTTGAAAACAAAATGTAGCGAGCGAAAGTGACAAACTCCCATGTAGTTTACATTTCAAAGGTGTGTTTGAGCTACATTGTTCGTTTTCTTTTTGTGATATGTCAGGCCAAGCGCAATAGCTGAAAAGTGGAAAACTCGCAGCAATTACATGTTTTGCTGCGTTTTGGACCCAGTGTTGGCAGACCCTGGCTTTCAACAATACCACGAAAATCGGAATGATAAATCAACATTCTCAATATTTGAGCTCATAATTCCCATGGAAAATTGTGCAAAATGTTGCCATCATTTTCATTTTATGTGTTTGATCTTTTGGAATTCATTATGAATAAAATATAAACATTCTTTTTATATTTTCGAAAACGAACCCACACAACTAAAAATATACACTTTTTTATCTATGCCAAAACGCTCCGCGAAACGCACATATCTATATATATATATATATATATATATATATATATATATATATATATATATATATATATATATATATATATATATATATATATATACATATATATAGATATATATATATATATATATATATATATATACATATATATAGATATATATATATACACACATATATATATATATATATATATATATATATATATATATATATATATATATAGATATATATATATATATAGATATATATATATATATAGATATATATATATATATATATATATATACATATATATATATATATATATATATATATATATATATATATATATACCGATGAGAAAGTTTCCGAACAGGTTATAATTACTTAAGAAATCTATTCAATACTCTTACTGACTAAATGGAGCCAATTTTCTCTCCACGATAAAGCATGTTAACAAAATAAAGTAAACTAATTCAACCGTTATATTAAACAGGAAACAAAATTACGTAAAAATTCCAAGGAAAGATGTGAAAATTTCTTAACATTTAAAAATATTTTCTGGAAAAGTATGTACTGATATTTTATTTATCGTCAAATTGAGTGAAAATAATTACTTGATATGTAGTGTGGGGAAGTCCCTTACTTTTTATGACCTGCATTAGTCTATCCGGCATAGACTCTGCTAGATTTCGTATGAAGTCTTGTGGAGTTTGATTCCGTTGCTCTTAAGCTTAGGAATACTTGTAATTCCACCCCTTTGACTAATGTTTTTACCAAAGGGAGCTAAGACGCGCTCAATAGGTTTAAGATCTGGGCTTCGTGGTGGGGTTTCCAAGACGTGGGGGCAGTTGTATCAAAATCACTGAGCCTTTTTACACGAGATCCCAAAATTGGAATATACCCGATTGGTTGAGCTTGCGCTAATTAACATCATTGAGTTTGTGTGCATACGATAGTTTTGTGTACGTACAAGGAGATCTCCAATATGGCGGCCTCTGTCGGTCGCTGTTCACTTCTTCTGAGAGTGTACATGCAACGGAATTTCCAATATGGCTGATTTCTGCCGGTCGCTGTTCTCATCGTTTGAGATTTCCAATACAGCGGCTTCTGACGAAAGTTATTCGCTTCGTGTGAGCGTTCCCATGTAAGGAAATTTCTAATATGGCGACTTCTGAAGATCGCTGCTCACTTTATAGGAGCATGTACATATTATGAAATTTCCAATATGGCGGCGTGAACTTCCTTTTGGTTGAATTCCTTCAATTTTATAGTTAACTGATTAGCCTTTTGTTTTGGATCTCTTTTTATTTCCCTAAAAGTAAATTTTATTTTATCACTTTCCGTTATTTTTTTTGTACGACCGGAACGTTTTTTGTCTTCAATTAGACTATCTTGTTACGGATTAAGCGGCATACGACTATTCGGAAATATTTTTAAATTTTGAATTTAGAGGAGAGTCACTTTTGGTTTGATTCCTTGCTTTGGTTGTTTTATTTCACCAACGGTTTGTTTAACGATCAACATAAATGTTAACTAAACTAAACGTTTTTAATAATATTTAATGAAAATTATTATTAATGTTGTAAAAAAATTCAGGATCCGATAATAAGGAAGTCTCAACGAGAAGTGACGGAAGACACATTACTACGAAACTTGAATTTAAAGATCAAGAAAAGTGAAGAACGACAGAATACTACGAAACTGTAGGAGTATAAATTTTGATAGCGAATGCATTTTCCTTCTTATTGCTAGTAGTTAGTCTATGGATCAAGAAGCCGTTCGATAAGGCAAAAGGGGGCCTCATGACAGGTAGAGTGTTAGTTCTTAATTAAATATAAATATAATAAATATTACCATTTTCTGTTCAATAATAACTTCCACAATTAACTAAAAATTTTCATTAATGATTATTAGTAAGCTTCATATTTTAAAAAAAATGAAGTTTTATTCCAGGAATAGAAAGGTAAGCAAATCGTGGGCTATTTCAATTCAATTGTAGTTTCCATATACATAATCCCCAAAAGTGCCTCTCGCTATTTAATAGATTTTGGGACGTTACATTTAATTAAGTGGGCTTTCACATTTTCTTCCCTTATCCGTGAGTTTGACTCATTGCGTAACATAGAGGACGCACGGGAACGAACAATTGGCACATTTATCCCCCGACCGTCTGTGGCTGTGGCCGGGCGACCCCCAAGCGTTCCCCACGGTAATTGTGTGACATTTTTGGCGCCCAACGTGGGGCCTGACAAGTTAAGTTTATTGTTACATGAATGAGAAGTGATGACAATTTTGGTAATTGCGGGTGTGTTGTGAATTGTGTCCTTGGTTGTTCATGGTGATTTCGTGTTGAATTGTATTGAGTGTGATTCCGCGGCTGTGTATGAATAATAATAATAGTGATTTGGTGACCAGTCTTCGTGTGACTGAAGTTCCGTGGGTTATTATGAGTGTGAATTTGTTGTTGTCTTCAAATAAACTTTAAACTCTGTAAAATATATTTGATTATCTTTGGTGTTTCGTATAGCTATAAGTTTATAGGTGTCAATCATTTGACTTTTTTTCTCATTATCAATTTGCTCTTAATGATTAATATGTCTCTTACGTGATTCAATCTCGATTATTTAAGATTTTTACAAACATTGTTCAATCAGACGTTTTTAATGTTGTTCCAAATCAATAATGTATAAAGCCACTATAATAAACTGAATGGCAACTGAATGTCATTGGCAAGCAAGTGTTTGGTGGACCGGTTGGTCAAAGATGAGCTGATTTATAAATTAGCCATTCGGGGTCTCTGTGCAGATAGTGTGGATAGGATGCGGAGGCCTTTACGGGCAGCGTTACGAGCAGAGGAGGCAATGGAGGAATTATTACAAATTGAAGACTATCCATTCACGTATGAGGAGGATCTGGAAGCAATGAAGGCGCTGACAGTGGAAGTGGAAAGCTTGGCAGAAAACTTCACCGGCGATAAGAAGTCAAGAGATTACTTGGAACGCCTTAAGAACATGGCCCAGTTAACAAACGCGTTGCCAAACGAGATAGACAAGATACGGCGGAGAAGACTGGAGTACTGGAGTCAAAAGTGATACCGAAGTCAAAGCCCTTTGCGAATTTCGAAAGACCAGCCTTTTGTTCAACCCCACGGCTTGTCACGGAGGATTTTTCCAAGCAACAAAATGTTGTCAAATGCGGGGCTAAGTTCACGGGAGAGACTCCAAGCTCCGGGAGTGCTTTTCTTGAGTGGGTGGAAGAGTTTCGTGTTGCCCGTGGTTTAGAATTCCTTCCGGCCGACTATGATGATCGCCTTTGGGATGAGGTTCGGCGGTGCAATCTATGTGGCCGCGAGGGTGGCCTGTTCCGAAGGCTAGGAGAACCGTGTAGTGAGTTCGAAAAAATGAAAATCCTACGAAGATATAATAACCCTTTTTATTAGATGCAGCTAGCACGTAGTATTCTGTTGTTCTTCACTTTCCTTGATCCATAAATTCAAGTTTCGTAATATTCTGTCTTCCTTCACTTCTCTTCACACTTATTATCGCTTCCGGAATTTTTGTCTCGTTCCGCTCCTTCTCAGATCTAGTTCGTTCGAAAGTCAACTTGCATCAGAACGCAAACTGTCCGACGATATTCTCCATGTATTTCCTTCGTTGTCAAGAACCTTGGGAAGATTTGGTCGAGCATAGACTGGAATTATATTCTCTTCGTTAATTTCAGTCGAATCCTTCAGCTGTTTCGATTTTAAACTAGAAAACTCCTTTTCGATGTCACTCAAACTGCGTCCTTCGATCTCAAGAACTCACACTTACCTAATTTTTTCTTTGAATTCAATTTTCTCGACTCTCTTATTTTTTTCATTTCCTAGCTTACTGTATTTCATTTTATAAATCAAATCATCAAAGTACTAAAATTACATTAGACAACAACATTAATAACAATTTTCATTAAATATTATTGAAAACGTTTAGTTTATTTAACATTTATGTTGATCGTTAAACAAACCGTTGGTGAAATAAAACAACCAAAGCAAGGAATCAAACCAAAAGTGACTCTCCTCTAAATTCAAAATTAAAAAATATTTCCGAATAGTAGTATGCCGCCTAATCCGTAACAATCTGTATAGTATCTCTTGCAAATATCAAATACAGTTGTACTTAAATTTATTATACTTGCGATCTCACGGAAACTTTTGCCTTTTTCTCGACGAAAAATCATTAAAGAACGAATATTTAGCTGAGTATTCCTTCCTACTTTGCGTGGCATTGAAATTCTTTAATTTATCAACAAAACTAACGCAAAACAATTCACAACAGCGGATGTCAAATTACCAACTGACGGCCAAGAATTGCGTTTGCTCTACAGATAAATTTTTACCGTTATCACAACAGTGTTAGGAATATTATCATTACAGCTGAAACTTTTTCTCATCTTTTCATGGAATAGTTACGTAATTTTATTTTCAGTTTTAAATAACGCTAGAATTTATTTATTTTATTTTGTTAATATGCTTTATCATGGATTAATAAATAATATTTTAAAAGAAAAAATTGACTCCATTTAGTGAGGGCATCGATGTGAAACACTGGATTATCAGATACAGGATTCTCAGGAAGAGCCCCACCTCTGGTGAAGATGATTTCAACCTGATGATCGTACTAAACCAGATAAAATTTTCGATGCTCAAGGACAGATACCACATGATGCTGAGCTATCGCTTTTATGCGGTAAAATTTAACGAAATTAAGAAGAATGTAAAGTATTTATTCTCTGAGGTCACGCGAACTTTGTTTAAAGGTATCCGCAGACATCAGTTCTGGACATTTCAATGCCCGAATGCATTGAATTTGTTCAGATCAACATGCAGCATAATAATGATTTGTCCTTTCTTTTGAGCAATAAATTAGCAGAGCTGCAAGCTTGCCGCTATATTGCACTTGTACAGGAGCCTTTGGTTCGAGGCAATAGTATATACGGACTCAGTTCAATAAAGGAGGCAAAAATATTTTATGATGAAATATCAACTAGACCGTGGACTTGTCTTCTGGTTGCTTTTGTTTCGGGCTAGGAAACGGTTTTGAAATGTGTTTATGCAACATTTTCGCACTTTCCTCGCGGAACAACATCATATTTAATTTAGAATATTTAAATACGTAATTTGGAAATGTGTGTCCCATTTGACATGTGTAGTAAAATTACTTCATTCACTTACTAGTCCGGGGAAATCTAACATGATGCTTCGGAAAAATTAGGGGAAAGCTGAATTTTGGTGTGAACCTTGGTAATGGCGTGTTGAACAAAACGTCAAAAGTCCCCATCGATCCGAGTGCTGCGTTACTTTTTATACGGGGTCAAAGGTCACCAAAAGTGACCTTTCGTAAATATCTCAGTAACGGTCACGTCTCCAGAAAAACAATGTATGACGAATTTGTAGCTTAGCAAATTTCCAACAAAAAAGATTATATAACTTTTTCCCGTAACCATAACCGTTTTTGAGATATATTGATCTAAACATTTGTTACTAACAGAATCCTCTTTCTCACGGCATGTTAATATTATCCGATTTTGATTACGACTTGGCATGTTTGTGAGTTTGGTTTTCTATGTTTAAGAGGCACATGGAAAAAACATGCAAATAAACTTATCTACCATACTCCAGGGTAGATAGAAAAGAGTGCTCCGAAAAGTTTCCCCCTCCCCCTTTGCCATAAAATGGTATCCCTGAGCATCCATCCCAAATCTTCAGAAATGAGCTCGTTGCCTACTCTTTGCTCACTGTTAAACAAGATAGGATCACTTTTTATCCTGTTAATTGCCTATTATGGACATGATGAGACTAGCCCTACACCCAAACCCTACCCACACCCTACCCACCCCCGCAAACGACCCATCCCGAAATAACCGGTTTTTTAGTTTTTTTTCCATACCGTTTTATCCCATGAACGATCAGGGCAAGGTCACATAATTTCAGGTGCAAATTGGTTTCGAGACGTGTCATGCCCCTTTGGCGCTATGCAGTGATCACAGGATTGGTAAAAAACTGATTATTCGGGGATAATCTGCAGCGGATTGAGCTCCTATAATGTCAAGAATCAGCGTTTACAGAATTAGACCATGATATAATCTTGCTTTTTCATACTCCTAGGGCCATGATATGTTACAAAACCTATTTTCACCTGCAATGTTGTTGTCTTGTTCTGCTTCTTTGTGGAAAATCCCATCCCAATGGTGCAGCAATACAGTTTATTTCCGAGAAGAGAGTAGCGAGCAGATGTCCCTGCAAGTTACATGACAAAGGGGGGCGGGGGGTGGTGATAACTTATCGGAGCACACTTTTCCACCTACCCTGGAGTGTGGTAGATAAGTTTGCATACATGCTTTTTTTATGCGTCTCTTAAATATAGAAAAACAAACTCACAAACATGCCAAGTCGTAATCAAAATCGGATAATATTAACATGCCGTGAGAAAGAGGACGCTGTTAGTAACAAATGTTTAGATCAATATATCTCAAAAACGGTTATGGTTACGGGAAAAAGTTATATAATCTTTTTTGTTGGAAATTTTTCAAACTGCAAATTCGTCGTACATTGTTTTTCTGGAGACGTGACCGTTACTGAGATATTTAGGAAAGGTCACTTTTGGTGACCTTTGACCCCGTATAAAAAGTAACGCAGCACTCGGATCGATGGGGACTTTTGACATTTTGTTCAACACGCCATTACCAAGGTTCACACTAAAATTCAGCTTTCCCCTAATTTTTCCGAAATTTCGCCTTTTTTATGTAGGATTTCACTGGGCTATACGGGTACATGGATTGTGATTGCTTGTCCATGCTAAATATCTATCCGGATCGAACATAAATTTAAATGATATATAGGTCATTGAAATATATAAATGTTTGTGGCCAATACCATAGGCGGGATACTACAGTGCTGACACATATATAAAAGGTATATTCCGTATCTGTGATAGAAAAGAGAATCACTGCGGTTCAAAACCTTATTTAGATAATGTTTTTGCTGTTTCTACTTCAGCTATAAAATAAATAATGAAATAAAATCAAAATTTATCGAATTAAAATCAAAAACATTGTGCGCAATTGCTTATCGCTTAAATTTTTTTCCAAAAAAAATGCTATGTCTCTGAAATATCTCTTCATATCTTATTTTAGGTTACACAACTGAAAATTTTGAGCAACCCATTCGCTAAAGGATTTCGAGATAATGACACAAGTGAGGAGTAAGTATCTTTAAATCTGCAACAAAATTAATATTTAGCAGAATCGTAATGAGATCAAATAGATATTAGCTATGTATGGTATATGTGAACATATGATATATATAAGTATGTAAAACTAAAGTAATCCCATGGCAACCCTCGTACACGGGTCTGAGGGTTAAAGCTGGTAGAGAGCTTCATCACAAATTTACAATCAATGTGAATAGGAGTGTGAAGTGATTAGTTCCACGACTCACTTCACCCCTGATTAATTCAGGTACCCACTCAAAGCTAGGTGAGCTCACAGCGTGGTGCAAGAAGCCAGTGCTCTACCCAATAGGGTACTGAAGCTTCCATCTAGGTATGTATGTCATATATATTCCATATATATATATATATATATATATATATATATATATATATATATATATATATATATATATATATACATATATATATATATATATATATATATATATATATATATATATATATATATATATATATATATATATACATATATATATATATATATATATATATATATATATATATACATATATATATATATATATATATATATATATATACATATATATATATATATATATATATATATATATATATACATATATATATATACTTATATATACATATATATATACATATATATATACATATATATATATATACATATATATATACATATATATATATATATATATATATATATATATATATATATATATATATAACATTAAAGCCACTCATGCACAAAATGTAGTTATTTTTTTGAACTTCATTCTGTAATGTTTTTGAACATGTACATTCCGAGTGCCACAAGTGTAACAAACGCAACGTACAAACCCATCAGACAACAGCGACTGGTGAGACGTAGTCCCAAAATATCACAAGTGAAGTTAGTTGTTATGGATGTGGGATAGTCGGTGTCATAAAGTCGAATTGCTTCAAATGTAGCTCAGCAGAAGATAAAACTTCCTCAATAGGTTTGATGTTCACAGAAGACGGGAAATTTTTGCCTCGTCCAGTGATTGAAGTAAATGGGAACAGGAAAGTAGGCCATGCTTTTGTCGATTCTGGTGCTCGATGCTCATAAGTTCCACGAGTATTTATCAGAGCAAAATACACCGCATGTAACAAAAATTGTCCAAATGACTTTTACGGACGGTATTCATAAGAAAGTAGAAGCACATTATTCTAAAACGAATGTTTGCATTCAAAATATTAACGTGGCCATAAGATTTATCACACTGCCAGACAGCAAGGCTACTAAGACCCTATTAGGGGCCTTTCCAAATTCGTGTCTCCGACTTTGTCTTGATCTCTGTACAGGGGCGGATTTGCCCATTTCGCCGCCCTAGGCCTCAGAAATATTTGCCGCCCTTTTCGTGAATTATATTATATGTAACAATGCGCGATTTTTTTTTTGATTCCCTAGAATACTTCGCTGTTTTTCGTTGCGCCCGAGCTCACAAAAAATGAATATCAGAGCAAAACCGGCACCGGTTCGTTCGTAAAAATTCCCTATTATTGCATCCTTGCCACTCAAATAATTATTAAAATACACACACGGTAAAGAACCAAAAAGTACCTAAAAAAAAGAATCCAAAAATACCAATTTTTAACAGTCCAAAACCGTATAAACATTTACATCGCATATAATTCCAACGTCTTCGCTCATATTTTTATAAGTAAGTTTACTATTCCGTTCAAAGTTTTCTTCCGCACTTGACTGGAGATCAACTATGAACTCGACTACTGTAAATTAATGTTCGATATGTTATTAGTTAAGGATGAACCCGAAATATTTTTACCTATGATGTTCTAGATTTCATTTTATAGAAATTAATTTCAGTAATGAAGTACAATTTAAAAAATACGTCAAAAATAAAGAGATTTGCATGTAGTTGATATACCCTGTACCATAATAATAAAAAAAAAATTCTCTGAAAAATCAATGCACGCAAATATTTACCTCTGATAAGCTTTTCCTAAATTGAAGAGGTATTATTTGGGTTCTTTTTATGATCTTTTTATGTCTTTTTAGGCTCTTTTTAGGTATTTTCAGATACTTTCTCGGTATTTTTAAGTTTCTTTGGTCCTTTACCGTAATCGCATTTCGATATTTATTATGAGTCAAACTTTTTAATGTCCGAAAAAAAATCATCAGAGGTGAGTTTTTGCGTGTATAGATTTTTTTAGTGAATTCGGTTGGCTTGAGGTGTTAGGCTCATTCAACTCAGATATATGTACCTACATATGCGACAGAAAAAACTGCCGTTCCAAAAAAAATCGAACAGTGGTCGCCCCAAAAACAATCGAAAATTTGCCGCCCCCGAAATTTGCCGCCCTAGGCCCGGCAAATCCGCCCCTGTCTCTGTAGAACAGAGTGCGACGTCAGCGGAGTAGCTGACCTTTTTAAAGAAAATCAATAAAGGCTGCCCGAAATTATTGTCTTGTCTAGTTTTGGCATTCCAGCAAGTACGATTTTGTTTGTTTTTTTAAATCTAACGTTCAAAGAGCGGTAAAATAGCTAAATTTATAATTACTATGTCTCGGTAAATTCGTTTAGCACCTATTGCGATAATAGGTACTTTTTTTATAATTTAGTCAACATTGGTTTTGCAATATTTCCTTGTTTCATGCCTGTGTCTGAAATAAGCTGATTGGGAACTCGCCCCATGTGTTTAACTGGTTTTTGTTTATTTATTTGGGCCAGTTGACATTAATGTGGCTATTTCCTGGACAGCGCCAACGATTTTTTTTAACCTTATTCCTCAGGAACGAAGTTTTTCAGATTAGTGCAGTCATTGAGCATGCTGTTTCATTTGTGCTTGGCATCTGTTTTGCTATACAATATTCTCAGCACCCATACAAGCCATAAACAATAAATGGTCTGTGGATGCATGATGGAAATATCTACATGGATATACATGCCGGGTTTTCTTCTTCACATTTTTTACAATTAATCAGCGTATTGATATTCTCTATAAAAAAAAAAATTTTGAAACATTATTCTCTCCTCTCTTCATAAACATGACGAAAATCTGCGATCTGGCATTTTTTCGTCCCCTAAATAACATAAATGGCAGAAAAAGGTAAGACGAGACGATGTGTCCGAATTCGTCAGCTTCGCTTGGTAAAATAACCTAAAACACCATCAAGACAACGAAAAGTAAACTTAGACTGTGACTTCGCCAACTGTTATACAGGAGAGCAATGCCAAGTCGACGTCACATTCTGTTATAGAGATGTGCTTAACTGCTCTTTTTACTGAGCAGTGATCGCAGAGAGCAGTTTAAGCAAAGAGCAGTTTGAGCAAAGAGCAGTTTAGAGTAGCAGCTATTCAATCGCAATTGCGATTGCAGTTTCGTGCGTACGAAAAACCGCTCGCTACTTTTGATTGCTCATTGCCAGTGTTTGCTCGTTACCTTCTCATCGCCTTCGATTTGTGCTTGATACAGCAATTTCTAGCCTCAGATTGCAATCGCATTGTATGCTTACAATGTGATTGTATTTTTCCGTGGCGATGGATGCTCATGTTTAGAACAGATGAAGTATGTTTGGGAATACGTTGCCTGCATTAATTCGGCACTTGCTAGCAGAAGAATGTATTGCCAAGTGCTTGGTAAATCGTATAGTAGTTTTGTGGTTTTCAAAATGTCATACATTGGATGCAAGCAACGTAGTGAAATGTTATTATGCATGTACAGTAATTTCGAAGATTTATTTTTCCTGGCTAATCTAAAACAATCGGTTTTCCACTTCGCCTCACCGAAGCATGAAGTTTGTCCAAAATTTTATTGAGAAACGCTAACAACATTTTTACGTGTATTAAACATGCACCCACTAGTGGGCCAATCTCTTCGGTACGGCTGGACATAAGTCTCACAACCCCGGTAGGGTTGGAGTGCAGTCACGAGCACCGCCGCAGAAGCCAACTGGCGAACCAAAAAGGATCTCAACATTTTTAGTGCTACTTTCAGTTTTTCGGGCAGATTTGATTTTGTCGTATCTTAGAAACTAGTCCGCTTTTTCCCAGATTCGTATGGAAATTTCGCCCGAAACAACTCAGAAAGGTCCCCAAATTCATGCAAGACAAAAATTTTTTTTTTCGAAAATATGGACGTTTTTGCCCAATTTCCTCTAACAAAAATTTTGTCGCCCTTAATATACTCCCCGACCACTTTCAATCATCGAAAGCGCTATAAAGGCAGTTTTTGCCAAACTATGGCCAAAAAACCCCTTACTCCCCTACAAAACCGAAATTTTTGTATCACAGCAATAGGTCTTGGCCCGTTATGTCCCAAACCACTCTAACCCAAAATTGGCCGATTTTGTCCGATTTCAGCTACTTTTGCCCTAAAAACTTTTTGAATAATTGAATAAAATACTTGCAGGTCCGAAAATAATCGCATGGGTAGAAAGAAAAGAATCTGAATAGATGAGCATTTAAAATTTTCTGTATTGCAAAAGAGCAATGAGCAGTTGAACAGCATGAGCAGAAAACAATCAAATTGCTCACTGCTCGCCTCAAAACTTTCTGCTCAGCAAAAGAGCAATGAGCAGTCGAACAACATGAGCAAAACACAACCAAATTGCTCACTGCTCTTCATAAAACTATCAGCTCTGCAAAAGAGCAGTGAGCAATTGAACAGCATGAGCAGAGAGCAATCGCACTGCTCACTGCTCTTTTCAAAGAGCAGTGCGGTTAGTAGCAGTGATCGCAGGAGCAGGCCCATCTCTATTCTGTCATAACAGAAAAAAATTTTGCCTGAAAGACGTGACCGTTACTGAGATATTTAGGAACGATCACGTTTGGTGACCTTTGACCCCGTTTAAAAAGTGATGCAGCACTCGGATCAATGGCGACTTTTGACATTTTGTTCAACACGCCAGTACCAAGGTTCACATCAAAATTCAGCTTTCCCCTAATTTTTCCGAAGCACCATGTTAGATTTCCCCGGACCATATTCTGAATGATTTTATCGACATGGCGCGAATACACTTACATACATGGATGCATCTGCAAATAATTCAAGCTTCAAAATTCGAAGTAAAATTCTTAAAAGCAAGCCGATGATCGATCTCTCGCACATGTTGAGTGGAATTCAGAAAATATGATACATGCTACGATCAAAATTCGATCGAGCCATATCATACGTAAATAAATACGTGAGATATGTTTACCATCCATAGAAGAGAATTAGCTTTCTTCAAACATAGATTTCGGAAACATTCGAAACGAATGATGATTGTTTGTGGAATACTGTTTATTCTGGTTACTTTTTCCCCGTAATAATGTAAACAAATATGAGCGCATATAAGTATGTATGTAGAATAAGGAAATGTTTCTTACGTTTATCAAGTTGCACTCGAATAGCCATTCACAAATTTTAATAGTCCTCATATGCATGTCTCCACAGATCTGCCGACTTAGTTACTCCGCTAAGCATAAATCAACAAAATCATGAGCACTCAAGAGGCTCGGAATTTCTCCAGCGTGATTTGCAGCCACCGCTCCAGCGAGTTTCCAAAGGTTTTACCAGGAACACAAAGCAAAGTATGTATATATTCCAGTTCTCAGCGTTCAATAAAGTAAACAGAAATAAATTAATAGGTTTTGAAACGAAGAGCCACGTGACAGCAATATCTCACTCATCAACGGAAGCATATAAATGTAAAAACGACAATACGAACAGTTCGACTGTCGGAGAAAATGTGTATCCGATCGGGCAGCCATATGCGGCAGAGTGCAGTAATTTCGGACCAATCTTTCACCGTAATAATCATTTATCTTATGGATGTGGGAATCCATATGAGAAAATCAAAGTGCCTGCACATGTGAGCCAATCTTACAATAGCTTTCAACCTTACTATCCGCCCAGCAGTCAAGCAATTAGATCTGGCAGCTACATCGATTTGATTCCAAGATGATACTCGTAAATGTTAGCACTGCATTTATTTATGTCTAGCTTACCTTAATAATACTTTATAATATACTTGTAAAAATAATAAAACCGTTTCTACATAAAATATTTTCTTTTCAACAAAAAGTGAATGAACGATGAGGTCGAACTCGGTTCTAGCGTTTCTAGCTCGAGTTATGCTCACAAAACTTTCAATTTTTATGATAAAAACACTTATAATATGTAAGTACATATACATATGGTTAAACTATTCTTGCAAATTAAGGTAAATAAATTCAATGTCGTATGTGTTCGAAATTGATTGCATTCGATTATAGGAGAAGTGAAAGGAGATTGGGGAATTCTGTCCCCAAGCCTAATTCAATTTTAACTTGGATGATGATTTTTCTAACGTACATTCATTGGCAATTCATGGTTTTGAATTTATCCTACGTGCTTTTGAAATAAATGTTCTGAATGAATTAATTGATGAGTGGACATTAATTGGTGCTGCCATTGTTGGTTATTTTGAAGTAATGATTTTGGGATCGGTTTATTTGAAGGTAAAAGAAACGTTGGACGCGAATGTGCAGACGGAGATGACTCCAAAATGAATCCTCCCGTTTTGAGTAAACTTTGATTAAAATTGCTTAGAACTTGCATTAAAATTGAAAGTGCTAGGTCTTCAGTGATATTTGTTCTTTCAATTTTTAACGATTTCGTTTTAAATAGAAGTAAATGCATAAATGTTGATGATTATGGTGAGAGCTACAGTAGTTGTTAACGTAAAATTTGTAACTATATGTTTGTTATTTTATGAATTTTATTTCTAGACTTTGTTTTCTATTTTCCAAACTATTTTCGTTTGAAAACTCAATTGATTCAATATAAGTTCAGGCATCAGTATCTTTGCAGAATATTCATTCATGCCATCCACAAAAAACGTCGCATTGCTTAGCATAAACGTTCTATCTACAGTAGATAGAACGTTTATGCTAAGCAATGTGTAGATAGAACGTTTTTCGTAGCATGTTATCACAAAAGAGTCCTATCTGCTTAAAACCTATCTTTTCCAACTATTCTCAACGCGAAAGCTTTTACTTGATATGTATTGTTATAATAGATTCCCACGACAAACCAAAATTTAAGCTTAATTTGATATGATTGCATTCCGTCCGATCACGGAAACTTTTGCATATGCAACCTGATAGGTCACACATGCAGAAGTTTCCAGACAGGTAAACGACACCGCACAGGTTATATGCAACATTGCACATAACTCTTGCAATTCTCGACCCACATACACGTCGACTATTGCAAGAGCCATTAGTTTAGAATTAACATAAAAGTAGGTGTAATAGAGCTGCTCGAGAGCATTACTTTTCGGGTTTTAGACTTTGGCGATTCTGTAACAATCCAAACGTGGACCAAGCCATAATTACCAGTGTAAGGCTGCATTGGACCATAGCTTAAGAACTATATATAGCTCGGAAAGTACGTGAATTGCGATACAATTAGAATATTTCCCCACTGATTGCGAGAAGTAAATAGCAATATACAAGTCCAAGTTGAAAAAAGACACAAAGTACCCCGCCAAGCAACGCTGCTACGATCAAATACGTTTCTCATTCCCACTAGGCAATATACATGTGCTTTGCCAAAGAGACTATTTTAATGAATGGCGATTTATGCAAGATTGATTTTCTTAAAACATTTTCTGAGTATTAAAATGGTAAGCGATAAGGTAGTTAACGCGGAATACTACTTTCGATACCATTTGGCGAGTAAAAGGAATATCTGCGACACTTTTATGCAACCCAATACAGAGAATTTCGTTTGTTGCCAGCGTTGCCAGTGAATGTTCGCTGCGCTTACTGTTTCTTGATGGGATTATACGCACGCCAACACACTCTCACCTATCAACTAACACGGATATATACATTCTCACCTGTCGTTTGACAGTATGCTTTTCTCACTTTCGCATGTGATAAAGTGAACTTATTTTGGTTTTGTTTCTTCTTACGTGCCAGCTGATGGTAAATCCTTCACTCCCTGCCAATCTCTTTCATCAATAAATCACGTACTTTCAGGCCCCTGATTGGGCGTTTAGTATATTGTAAAACAGAACCGAGTTAATAAAAGTTCTTATATCTAAATCCGCGTTTTTTTTAACCATAGCACGCATACTAGCAAAATTATGTATCTCAAGTAAACGTATTTGTATCCATGCTTAAACTTTCGTCCCGTTTGAAGATGGCCGCAGCATTTAGAAAAACACAAATCATTGAATATTTCAAAAGTGCTAAAATGTAGATAGAACGTTTATGTTAAGCAGGGGCAGGGCAGCATACCAACAAGATATTGGTACGAGAGAGATAATCTATGAAGTGGCGAGGCCGACTAGTGCGGTGACTTATTAATATGACGATATCTTTAACCCTTTGGCAGGGGGCATTGTAGTGAATTTTCTGGTACCTATGCTGAGTTGTAAGTACTGGAAATGAAAACTAATTATGTTTTATGCCTATTTATGATAAAAACTTGAAAACTAAGAACCCTATATCGGCACTGAGTGCCTAAAAGTAGACAAGATTTTTTTCTAATTTCAATTTGTCAACTTTTGACAGAAACATTAGATCATCGTGAAATTTGCAGAACCTATCGATACTAATTGAAACTGTACACACAACCCTAAAGCTACGGCAGGCACGTGGAAAAAATCCTTGAAAACATCGACCTGAGAAATTTTTGCTTTTTGAAAAAAAAATTCAAATTATTGATAAATTTTAGACTTTGTCCATCAGGTCAATTTGAAATTTTGAAAATACCGTGCTGCGCAAGAACGGCAACCCATCACCAAATTCCCTGTATTTTCAGCATTCCAAAATTTTGTTCACGAGATTTGACAACCGTTTAATCCGAACAATATGAAATTTATGGGGCGTATTGGTACTAACTAGGAACCGGTCTGATATAAATGATTTTCAAATGCGGGCAACGCTGTGGCAATGCTGCCATCTTGAAAAATCACTGCGAAAAAAAATGTTTTTTGGACTATAACTACCGATTCAAACAACAAATTTTAACGTAATTCACACAGTACCTGAACCTTCTTTTAAGTCACATTTGGTATAAATTTGGTTACTATGGAAGTTTTTGTCTTCAAGATCTTGTAAATTAGTTCAGCAAAATAAAGCTTTTTCCCCTATAACTTTCGAATCAGTCATGATATCAAAACTGAATTCTTATTTATTTTGAATTTATGAAAAATAATAATGAATTTTAAAACGATAGGATTAGCCCGGTAAGACTTTCTTTTTCAAGTTTCGTTTAAATCAGTCCTTATTTCAGGCCTTTTTTTCATACTATGAGGTCCGATTTCAATTTCTTTTTAGTTATCACCTCATTTTCAGAGTTACAAACACCGCATACTTTTATTTCGCGCTTCTACAATCGCATTTCTAATGGCAAATTGAAACTACTAGTGTGAGAAAAAAATGGTAAGATAGATTTCTATAGGAAATAAATAATTTGCTTGCATTAAAAAAATACCTAATAAATACCAATTATCTTAAAATTACCTTTTACACGCCAATACGTTTCCTTTTCCACTCAAACATAAAACCAAGTCTAATTTCAAGAGCACAACACTTTATATTATATAGGCGTACCGCTCAATAGTTTGTTTTTATAAATAGATTATCCCGGTAAAAATATGTTCGTGCTAGGTTCTAACACCCAAAGTAGTATTCTGTGTGAGGTCTACTGTTTCCAGCTCACACACATTTCACATACAAACTTGCACTGTTTGATATGAGTCTGCATATACAAAATAGACACGTGTCCTACACACATGAAAAAGATGAAAACAATCTCAAATATCCTTTTGGAGACATAACAGTAATTGAAGGGAAATGCCATCTGGTTAATATTAAACAGTTGAAGTGTCGAACATGCTTACACCGTTATGAAAAACACGATCTTGCATAATTAGCCACTTCACTATATAGGTACATCACTATATAGGTATATCATGAGATCGTGCTTCCAAATGAAGCAGCGCAATCATTTTTATTAGCAATATAACTTCATTCAGAAGAGCTGTAAAAATGGTTGGATAAATAAAATGAGTACATCAAAATATCGCCTGTTTGACTGAAATATGAGCATAATTGAAGAACTTATTGCGGATAATATAGTTTTGGTCTTTAAAATATGATTCTGGTCAGTTAAATATAGTCCTGGCATCTGAAGAACTGTTGAAGACCTCTTACAGATGCTGCAGTATAATGTGGGAATGAAATGTACAATAGCAGTTTATTTCAGTGGAAGAAAAGTAAAATGTGGCACTAGAAAGCATGCATTGCTAACAAAGCGATTTGACTCAAATCATTCGGAACTTTCAATTAATTCATCCAACTATTTATTGTTTTAGAAATCTTATTAAATGTTTAGATATACGTATGTGTGTGCACTGTGTATTAGAACTCAGTATTATAATTTACCTATAAGAACTCAAGGAGTCAGGAGATGTCTTTGTATATAGGGTCATTCCACGGAAAATCGACCAACGGTCTTTGATCGCTATAATCAGATTTCAATGAAATTTCCACTGTAAATGTAAGTAGTTGAGTTATGTGCGCCAATAATTTTTTTTTTAAATATCTCATATTTGCCGTAATATGGCCTCTTGAAGTTTTTGAGAAACGTAGATTCGTGTTGCATTCAAAAAATTGTATAAAATCTTCTACTTTACGTTGTTGAAGGTATCCTAGAAAAAATAGTGCGAGAAACATCCTGGTCAAAAAGGATAAAAATAATCATTACAGTGTCCTTTATCCTTGAATATTTCTAAATGCACACCATCGATTTTCTTAATTTTTTTATATATTGTAAACAGTTATGTAAGCTACAAATGTGCAAAATTTCAAAGTGGTGAAAAAAGGTTTAAGGGTACGAAATACCATAACCGCCAAAGAAAATTTAAAGAAAATGATACCGACACAAGGTGAAACTTACAATATATGTTTGATATAAAATAGCTTGATGGTGGCTCTACGTTTTTTCACAATATCAAGGTCTTGTATTGCTCAGTTATGGGTAATTTTTTTTTATGATTTTTATTTTTCAAAAGGAATAGTACTTCGATTTTTTCTGTAACTAACAGACCTAACACTAGAATATAAATTGTTTGCAATAATTGAGAAAATTCATTTGTAATCAATCATGAAAAAAAAAATGAAGAAAGCAGATTCCTTTTCATTTACTAGCGGCATGAACAATTACGATTATTTTGGGTTTTCCTCACATCTAGGGTTTCTCGCACATATTATACTGTACATATATTTTTAATTACTTCCTTTGTTTGTCTATTTTGAAAATTTTTTCATTTGAAAATTATTCCAAGAAGTTGCTTTCAGGGTATAGATCGGAGGTAGTTGAAGTTAAGGAAAGTCGTGGGTTCATAAAGACAAGTAATTTTGTATTTAAAATAAAGCAGGATGTATTTAAAATAAAGCAGGAACCACCCACAGAATAAACAAAAACAAATAGTGAATTATCTATAGTGTCTGAATTTCATAGCGCAACCCCATATTTGATTAAAAAAAATTAGACGAGGCTATACTTCCCCGAAAAGACGAAGATGTATGGATCCACATGTCGCTGGTCTCATAAAATCATTCTACTGCAGCAATGCAAACAGCAGACTGCCTAAATACTTCAATTTAGTGGAAGCATCGGGGACACATTCTGTCTGTGTGTGCATTATACACCAACGTGTTAAATTAATGGTTAAAGGACCAAAAATAAATGTTCCAACAAAGGGTTTCGATATAAGGTTAGCTAATTATAAGGACTTTTTTTATCTCTGATGATATACTCTCCTCCACAAGCAGATTGGTATTTTGGTAGCGGCCAGGATTGCTCTGGATCAGGCTTATTCTAAGTACATGTGAAAAAAAAATTTGATGAAAATTGCGTCAGTGGTATTAGTTATAAGCAATGGACTTATACAGATCGTTCTACGTTAAAAACTAGATCAGAATCTTCTGCAGGCTTTAAATAACATTGCAAAACAGTTTTTAAATTTATTTTGAAAGCATAAATTTCATTCGTACCATATTTTGTAAGTTTTACCTTGTTTCGGTACCATTTTCTATAAATTTTCTTTGGCGGTTATATTATTCCACTCCTTTAAAACTTTCTTACGACTGTATTTTTACGAGCTCCACTTTGAAATTTTGCGCATTTGTAGTTTATACAACTGTACACAATGCATAAAAAATTAAGAAAATCGATGGTGTGCATTTTGAAATATTCAAGGATAAAGGTCACTGTAATGGTCCTTTTTAGCTTTTTTGACCAGGATGTTTCTCGCATTATTTTTCCTAAGATGTCTACACCTTACCCTTTCTAACAAGCCATATTTGAAGGTTCTACGTAAAGTAGAAGATTTTATACAATTTTTTGAATGCAACACGAACCGACGTGTCTCAAAAACTTCAAGAGACCATATTTCCGCTAATATACCATATTTTCCAAAAATATTTTATTTTCGATAATTAGCTCACCAGCCCATCTGTATAACAAAATATTTCCAAATTCCAAGGAGGTGAGTTCAAATATTATCTAAAAATTTGTCGATTTTCCATGGAATTACCCATATACGTAATTTTCATATTCAATACTTTTATTCTGAAATAATTAATCAAGCTCCATGAAGATTTTGTGTATATACAATAGGTCTGTTCCCGTACTACGATTAATTGTAATTAATTGCAATGAAGCGTACTAAAACGGAGTACAAAAAACGGCTTCATTGCAACGGCTTCATTTACATGTAGAAAGTGTGTGCCAAGTTTGAAATGAATCGGTAATGTTGTTTAAATGGCAGTGAACACGGACTTGTGAAAAAGTGGTTTTGAGAAAATGACTACTATGCTCCGAGCTGTCGGAGCTACAATGATAGATTAGATGGGTCTAAGTATTCAATAGCTTCGAGAGTTTTGCTCTGATTAACTTAAAATTTTGGGACTATATTCTTGAAATGTTTAACTATAAGATAAGACATTTTTTTTCACAAGTGCCAGTGCAATGATCCATTCCATTCCAGAATAAACTTTAAAATTGATGGCATTGAAAATGTACGAGACTGAACACATAAGGCTGGAATAGAATGGAATTGACAAGTTGGTCAACTTGAACTTTTTTTGGGATCAGAAAATGTCAGAGTCGTTCGTTGTCAGTTGATTTCAGCATCCGTTGTGCAGATTGTGAGTGCATATTCTACCAGACGTGCTCCAACCTGTTTCGATCGCAAAAACACTTTGATCTTAACAATGCATTTAAACTCATAAGGTAGAAAAGATTTCAGGACTAGTACTTGCAGGAATTTCGAGATAAAGGAAAGCCAAACACTGCAAAACCTTGACCAAAATGCTCAGTGCTTGCAACACTTTACCAGCACTGCAACTAAAAGTCTCCCACAATTGCCTCAAGTCAAAATCAAATTACTCTATCATTATCGATTTTATCCGATGATTTCGTCGAAAATTACAGGTATAGAAAGATGTTTGGGGCTGCCATCCTAGCAATTTCCAATATTAGGAAAATCTAAACATTACTCATTTTCATTGTAGATGTTTGCCATACGAATATTTCATGATAGCATCTGTTGATACGGAAATAGCAAAAATGCCTGGTGCTAACAACCCTTAGCAAACACTAAAGCCAAGAGTATACCAAATATCCTTCACGTTGAAACTAACCCATCTTATGAATTTTGTTTCGATTCGATGACTGCATCGGAAGTCATTGGGGTAATAATAAATTTAGGGCTACCATTCGATAAAGTGTTCAAATTTTCGAAATCTAATATTTGTTTAGAGAGAAATAGCTTCGTATAGAAACTACCATAGCTGGCATCCTTATCATGAGTTTTCCATCAAATTCCTTCCGCATTTGGCCTTTAATAAGGGTCATAGGCCATCATATCAATTTCGTTTTGATTTCATTACTGTACCGGAAGTTATAGGGTAACTAGCTTTACTTTGCTGAGCAAACTTTCGAGATTCAAGAGAAAAATCTTACAATATCTGGCAGGTATATCGTACTACTTTTTTAGCCCAACTTTTATCCAACTTGGCTTAGAATAAGGTCCAGGTCTACTGTGTGAATTCCGTTAAAATCTGATGACTGAATCAAAATTTATAAGGTAAAAAGCAATTTCCTTTTTTGTGATTTTTCAAAATGGCACCAATGCCACAAGGTTGCTCGTCAATCACGTCAATCAGCTATTCTCCCATTTAGGACTAATACACTTAGAAAAATTTCACCACTTAAAATTTAATCGAATCAAATTTTAATCAAAAGTTACATGAACTTTTGAAACACTTTTAAATTAAAATATAATCTTATTTTAATTAAATAAGACCCCACATCCCCGAGTCTCAAAGTCACGAGCCGCCACTGAAATATATCAACAAATAAATAAATATATATATGTATATATAGCCAAAAAAGTGTCCTTAAATACGAAAAACGCAAGTCGTGTACCCTCATTTTAATTATCGCTGAGTTTTTACATCGTGTATTCTACTATCGACTTTATATCGTAAGTACTAAATTTCGTAGGTGGCAACTAAATTTGTGCTTGCTTATATATGAAGGAAAAATATGCTGCTGCAAATTAGAAGAATCGCAGCATTGGCCAAATGGCTGGCGAAATTTCCCAACGGAATTATTTGGCTATTCCCAGGTAGATCATTGCATCCATGACCATTGCACACGTAGCATTGAGAAATGTTTCCACATAGACCCGATGAAGAAGTTAAGCATCCTCGTACGAAAGCATCATTTGCTGAAATTAAGTTTCGTTTACGGAAATATTCGATTTACCATTGTTTTGAAATAGAAGAAAATATATTTACATTTATATATGAAACAGCGATCATCTTCCTTATATATTTGACATGCAAGTGGTAAGCTGTAAGATGTTTGTGTGCAATTCAAATCACTCGCGCTATTGCATTGGTAACAAGTTGGTCTCCCTGACGGAAATATCTACAGAAAAAGAAATGAAATTATTTACGTCCAGAAACATTTCATTCAGCTACCTGATTATTGCAGCCCGTTTGATTACATGTTTGGCATGTACCATTAAGCATGCACGTACTAAGATCGGTCACATTCAAGTTAGAACTGCAGCCTCTAGAAGTTGTACCAACTGAAATCGATACATGAGGATGAGTTAACATGAATCAAAATGAAAATGCATTTAAAACCATTTAAAATATATGAATAGATTTCCGTTTCAAGTTGTTTTAAGTAGTATGTTTGTATCCATGAATAAACACATATATACATATATATAATATATATATATATATATATATATATATATATATATATATATATATATATATATATATATATATACATATATATATATATATATATATAATATATATATATATATATATATATATATATATATATATATATATATACATATATATATATATATATATATATATATATATATATATATATATATATATATATATATATATATATATATATATATATATATAAATATGTGTGTATTTTTATTATTATAGAATTGCTTGGCGCCGAAGTGAGTGAGATAATTGAGGATATTATATCTATTTTGCCATTCAGAGAATCTATTCTCTCTTCCAGTGCGTCAAGGTACTTTCCAACAGTGATGGGCATTTACTACCTTTGTAGTAGATCTGCTACTTTTTTCTGCCTTTTTCTGAATATACTTAGCTCTACTACGTAGCAAATCATATCTTCCACTTTTCCCAATGAACTACTTTTTAGTGAAGATGGCACTGATGAAACTTCGGTGAATTATTAAGCATTAACTGAAGCACATCTGCGATAAGAAAACGCAACTACTGTAAAAATGCTGATCATTTTTGGTTTCGGTGCTAGCAAACGGCTGCCAGCACGAGGCGTTTATGTTATTTTCGTACCAATAAATTAAATCAACAATGAAAATGAGTAAGCAATGTTTAAATTTTCTAAGGTCTGCATATTTTTCGGATGGCAACCCCAAACACCTTTCTATAGCTGTAACTTTCGATGAAGTCATCGAAATTAAATTATCTATAATTACATAAGGTGTATTGGTCTTAAGTAGGAGACGTAGCTAGTGGTAGTAGTCTTAAGTTGTTAGGGGTAGAATACACACTCAAAATCTCCACACATCCTCAAGTGTTCTTCGAACATTAGTGTTTCTAGCGGTTACGCTAGGGGTATTTTTACACTGTAATTTATATGATACACAGATTTGCATGTACGATTATTGTTGACAATCCGATTGATTTTTAATTCAACGTTTATTTTTGAGTTTATGTTACATGGTATGTTATATGGTATTTTTTAAATTTATGTTATATGTTATATATTCAAAGTTATGCTATGTTATGATTATTAAAACAATGCTATGTTATTATGGTTAATTATTATTATTAAAATAACAAAACACAGTAGTTGAGTTTACACATTTGCTTGAAATGGCTTTTAAAGAGCAGTTCTTTAAAATGAGTGAGTTTTGCGGAGCTGGCTCACTGCAAAGAGCCATTTTGCCCATCACTGCTCTGTAGTGAAGGCGAGAATGGAGTATTGAGCCGAATCGTTACTAGAGACGGAATTCTTCGAGACATTGCGCGAACATAATGACCTACCCCCGTACAATATATGCTCACTTATTTCTCCTTCGACCGAAAATCTTTGATACAACCACGTTGGAGAAACAAATGAAAAGAATATTACAACGCATAAACTAAAATTAAACAAAATGACAGATGTTACGAACAAAAAGGGACTAAATTCAATCACGCACAATTTTATTTCAGGTCAATGAAAGCACTTTAGCACTAAATTCACTTAGGTTGCGGTATAGATCAGATTTAGGTGTAAACAAGGTAAAATATGGTCACTCGGTGTAATGGTAAATGGTGGAAATTATGTTCTTTAAGAAATCCAATGCAATTATTAATTAATTTTTAACTCAGAAAAAAAAAATCTAATTTATTCCTTAACAAAAAATAAGAATGGATACACTCTTTTCCTTAGAAAGCAAGCATATAGCTTTAATTGGCGTATTCTAAAATACTGACAATATACATATAATTTGTAGTTTGAATATTCTTGCATGCAAACACTTCATTATAATGGAAATTTGATAATAAGAAGACATTAAAATTAAATGCGAAATTGGAGTAAATTGTTTTTTTCTCCCAAAAAGATTAAAATTAAACCCAAATTGCTGTGAATCTAAATAGTCCGCAAGTTATATTTCAGCACAAATTAGAGTAAGCATAATTAATACTTATTAATTTAGCAATTGTAACAATATTTGACGAAAATCAAAATTTTAACCTGTTGCAAATATAAGAGTTTTTAATCGACTCTGGAATGAATATTCAAGCAAAATGAAGATCACCTAGATAGATGATATAAAATTACTTACAATTGATACTCGTGAAGCAAGAAGAGTTTTGAACGGGGCAAGATCTTGCCATAAGACTTCCAGGCTTTGTAGCGCATAAGGGATTATTGGATGAACTGCAAGTAATGCAGCTTTCTGAAATAAAAAGAACATAGGTTTATCCACGAATATTGCTTCTTTTTCATTAAGTTGATGATTGCTTATTGACGTTTTCATTTCCAGTTATTACGCACACAAATTAAAATCTAGCATTTACTATGAGAAAAGGACAAAGTACTACAGGAAGTGAAATCTAACTGCTGCCCTAAATTGTCAGAACTCACTTTACAAAAAATTTTTTTTTGCTGTAAAGCCACTCCCTTAGCTAAAAATGTCTCATTAAAACACATCAATTTACTTATCAAAAAGAACATTCACCGATATTGAACCATTAAAAATCTGGACCATATATTTAATTCAAAGCTGTGCATTTAAATCTAAAGCTTCTAAACAAACTAGATTTTATACCTTTTGCAATGAATGGGGTTTCAAATACAACATGAGGTGTTTCTATGTTTGCTTATTGTGGCTATGACTCATAAGCGATAAAGACACATTTATCATATCGCAACAAATTGCCCATTAAATGAATGACAAATGGAACAAATATTCACTCTGCACCGAAGGCTTGCGTAAATATGGTCTCGATAAATTCTCCACGATATGTTGGACAAGAAATAGAATATTGCAGGGATGTATTTGTTCACAGTTTATGCCAGCTTTTATTTAGCAAAATTCACTTTCTGTGAAGTATACTTCTCCACATCAATTACATCAAAAGAGTTCACTTACCTGCGCTTACTCGAGCAACAAGCAAAACGAAGTATATTAAGTAATTCATGATTTCTTATTTTATCACTATCGTCTGCAACGGTACTAGTAAAGTATGAAAGTGAAAATAAATTTTCTGACCAGCCAAGAATTAGCTGAAAACGCACACTTATCTTATCTGGATTGTTAGTAGTCGATGACTTTAGATTTGCTTGGAGAAATATATGTATGTTGTTAGTCGAATGAATTGATTCACCGATTAACCCTTAACAGGTATCGTAAATTTGAGAGACGTAACTGGTATCGTGGAGGGCGCGCGGCTCCCAAAGTTTGCTTCTAACAAGCAAGTTTCAACAATGTGACTGGATAAATGTTCATAAATGATAAATAATAGACGAATCTTAATAGTTAACTGGTTTTCATTCATATCATTCTTCTTAATTAGTTACTATAAGAGATCACAAAATTGTTTTAACTTTTTGGTATGTTTTTCCTAATGCTACCAAAATCTGGAAAAACACAAATGTTTGATGAAGGTAGAGGAATTGTGATTATTTTGAGTGCATATTTTATCGATTGCAATGTACCGCTTTGATTTCACCAATCACATTTCCTGAGTGGCCACTTTCATCAATTTCAAAATAAGGGAAACCAAACGCTTGTTACTTATATTTATTATAGGTTGCTTATATTATGAAACTTTGAAAATAGTCTTCTGTAATGAAGAGAATTACACGTAATTGCACATCGAAAGTTACACATATAGAAGCTGTTTGGGGTAAGCATCCGAAAAATATCCTAAATTTATAATACAAAAACAAAAAACAAAAATGCCTGATACTGAGAACCCTTTACCGGTAAAAAAAATCTTAAGTTTACCAAATTTCGTTTCGATTCGATAACTACATTGGAAGTTATAAGAGTAAAGTGAAATTCCACCCGCAAAAGTTTTCAAATTTACAAAACCAAAACATTTGTTGTTTATTGATACTACAGGTTCATTACTATTTGAAAATTTAATGATAGCATTGCTTAGTAAGGCAATGACAAAAAATTACAAAAAATACATTGCTGTTAAGCCTATCATGGTTTTTCAACCAAATTTCAACTAATTTCGGCCAATAATAAGGTCCATTTACTATGTGAATTTTATTATGATTACGTACTGCACTGGAAGTTATAAGGCAGTTCAAGACACAAAAATTACCATAGCTGGCAGCTCCAAGTTAATTTTTCAACCAAAATTCTATATTTTCATCCCACTTCTATCAGACCTGTTCCTACTAAATACTCAAATAGAATATATCTTAAACTATAAACAAAAAATCCCCCATTAGCATAAATGTCTTATCCTTATAATAATATAGATCGATTTTGCCTCAATCAATAAAGCACGCTATTTCTTTTAAATACTTTAACTTTTGTTTAACGAGTCGCCTAAAAGAATAATTATATCTTACAATACGTAACTGAAAAGGAATATTATATTTTACATACCCCATTCTCATGTTCCTAAGTTAGCCAATAACTCCATGTCAACAGCTTGAGTTCCTCGCTTGATTCCTGCGTACTATCAGGGGTATATGTGCATGCTAGAGCTGCTCTGAAAGCATATCATAGCATGACTTTAGCAATTGCAAAAATTCGCCGTATCAAGGCGGATACGGGTATTGGCCAGCCAAGAGCTGCTTCGTAGGTCGGCTTTTGCACGGCTTAATTCAATATCAAACTTTTTTGTCTGTACTCTTTTAAAGTTAATTTAATCATTTGCCTGGATCAGCGCAACACTTGCGTTGCATTTGAAAGTTATATAAAATTTCGGAGTTTTCAGCATACAGCAGCGCAAAAGAGTAATATTTTCATAAAATATTCAAAATGTTTTACTTATTCACAACTTTTGACACCATATTTGTGAAAATTGGGATGAACGAAAGAAAGACGTTGAAAATTTGATGGTATACAATTCAGTATAATCGGATTCTTGGTACAAATTCTTCTTGTGACCCGCGTTTTAAAAAATCAAGATGAGTTCCGTTGCATAAAACCCTACTTAAAACTTGAGTTGAATATAATTTATGATAGCACTATTTTCAAATTTCGCTGCGCTTGACTACCGTAGACACCGTTGCAGTGTGCTTCAGCGTTTAAAAACCAACAAGACAGCTACACTTTATGATCAAGCGAACGTGGTGATCAGCTATTATTCAGCAGAGCAATGCCAAGATAAAGATAAACGAATTCGGTCAAGACTTTGTCTCACTTCACATTCAGTTATAACAAGCTAAAGACGAAGACATCAGTACGGAAAGACCCTAATATATTTTCTATTCCAGTCGTTTCATAATACATTTTCACTTAATAATTCTAGCACAACCTAAACACTCTTCATTCAAATAAAACACCGCATATTGGCCTGGTGTTACTGCTAGCAGAGCTTCATCGAGTTGCACGTATAAACCGTCCTTCAACTGGTGAATGCGACATTTAATTAGTGGTTTGGTGTGTTGAAAACGGAAACGGCAGTCAACAATTGTTGCCTGGTTCGGGATTTGGCGAATCCAAGATGGCTGCGAAGTCAAAACATCTTTTGTGTGGAGTAACGGATGCTTTTCGCCCAATGTTACATATATTATGTTAGATTTAGCATCCTTACGAGCTACAAAATATGGTTTCAGGCATCCAGGAATTTTACATCTTTGACCGACCGTCCAACAATGAACACCATTATGCGTTCCTACGATAAATCCGGTGTCAACATCAGTGAAAAAACCTCTTTTAGGCGCAATATACTGAAATGAAAAATATTTTATTTGAGTCAATTAAACTAGTCAATAAAATATTATTAGATATCTGTTGAATAGAAGCTTTTGTTAAAACAAATTGACGCTTATAATTTAGTGTTACTTGCTCATTTATCTATTAGTCTAAATAAAGTTTTGCATGAAGGTACGCAAGAAGGTAAATTTCACTAGCTTGTCATTCATTGGAGTAAAAATTTGAGAACGGAGGGCAGTAGAGATTCTGCTGTTGATAAAATGACTCGTATTTAAATTTTTGATAAACTCTTTTATTATCTGTTGAGCCTAACACCTTGTTCCAATTCACTTTTCATATTCAAACTCTTATTGACATTAATGTCATTTTTCACTCAAAATAATGTCCGGATAATTTTAAAGATTATTTCTAAGAGCGTTTTACTTGATGCCACTGTGGTTTACTCTCCCCTCTGCAATCATTATTTCAACACCTAGTGATGCTGAATCGGTACTTCATTCTTACGAATCGATTTCACTGTGCTTTCTTTTCATCGAATTGAGTTTATTCTTAATCAATTTGACTGCACTGCATATCTTTGATTCCACTAAATACGTCCATCATCAATTAAAGTGTCAGATTGAAGCTTAACCGGAACTGCCAGTTTGTGCTTTATGTTATCTAAAGATAATTCGGAGCTGATATGAGGTGATGCCATCGTTGTCTTCAGGTCAGGAATTATAGATTGCACTGATTTTACGATCAATTGATTCAATTAAATTATTTCTTTTACCCCCGTTGGTCTATGATATTACCGAAATCAATCTATCAAAGTTGCCCGCCATTTCTGTGAATGTTTCCTTATTGGCTTTAAGCTGAATTTGTTGCTTGGGAATATAAACTATCTTTCCCTGCAAGACAATAGCGTCGAACTTACATTTCATCAGTATTGTCTGAACAGCCTGAACAAACGAAATGATCGTATACATAGAGATGATACCAATATCTTGTTGTATTTATACATGCCCCATGAAGCTTCTAGTTGCAAAAGGCTTATGTCACGGTTCGCGGATTTTCTTCTTCCATTAAAAAAAAATAATAATCTCTATCGTCCTCTAGAAGAGAGAACGATGGAGATTAAGCGACAATCACAATCTAAGTAGTTACAGATCATGATGCTACACTTTGACTAGTTTTAATTAGGTTTAAGTTTTGTAATGTTGAAGTTAGCCTAAGTTAGTTGTAAGATACAAGACAAATAAAATCGACTACGATACAAAACGACACGGCGCGACAGAAGTAAATAATAAGTATATAATCTCACAAGTCGACATCAAATCAAATTTAACACCTGATCAAAACACATCGGAACAACAAAAACGAATTCAAAACGAGTCTTTTTTTATCAGGACCAGGTAAGGAATCGGACTTGCTAAAAGCGGCAGGAGCCACTAAAATCATATTCCTATTTTGCATCCGAGTTTAGGATTCGCACGATTTGTACGGAAGACTTTCGTGGTATTCACGGATGATAACGACGGCACAGCAAGGACAAGATCTTTTGTAGTGATTTTGGCGGAGGTTATTGTTGAGGATCGTTGCACAGAGGAGCAGTATAGCGAGCGATTTTTTGACGAAGGGTCCCAACGTGGGATGAGCACAGTTACCGACGTTGCGGAAATATGGTAGCGATAAATCAGGTCCGCTAGGCTAAGAGTTTGTGCATATATCTTATTAAGATTGCTTAAAAGATACATATTGTACATATATACTATATATATATATATATATATATATATATATATATATATATATATATATATATATATATATATATATATATATATATATATATATATATATATATATTCGTATTTCTTCGAGGATTTATCCCGACATATACTTGTTATACCTCGTGGTTAGGGGATTCTACCATTCATGGTAGTGCGTTATTTGATAAAGAAAAAGAATTGGTGTTGAGTAGATTTCAATAAAGGGAAGCATTGAATGATTGGCGAACAAGTTGAATTTCGAATTCGGGAAAAGTTAATGGTGATGTAAAAAATCCTGTGTGATAACACCTTCTCGATTCGGGGCAACGGTGCTGTATTAGACTCCGGTCGTAAAGCGACCCAACACGTTCTTGGTGAACGACTGCCACTCGGATCTACCCGCTTTTGTCCCTGTCAGGGTCAGAAGGACTCTTGATCGCATTTTGAACATATAACGGTGCAACTACAATGCAGTTTACTAAATTGCATATAAAGTTTATAGCTGTATGGTATGCATACAAGATTAAATTTGGTCACATGAAAATGTTCTGACTTAAATTGGTTTACTAAAGCCATATTATGCACAATTACAATTATACCAACTTAAATTAGTTCACTGGTACCACACGTACAAAACAGTCAAACAGTCAGGTTATAAGAAATAAGCTGATTAAGAATACATGCAAGTCGATCAATTAACCGGTATTCAGTACAATAGTCAGTTTATGGATTAAATGAAATCGCGATGCGCAGAGCATATCTGGTCACCTCGATGATCGAAACGTAATGTAATGTAAATATGTAAATGTAAAAATATATGTGGCATTCATCTGTAATGGTTTGGTGGCTTACCTCGTTTATGAACGGTTGAAATTCTCGATTACCGACAAAACATATGCCCATACTCTCTCGCTTAGATGAAATTCTAGTCAGTCCTATGGTCTGGGCGATTTTTTTTACTTCCGATTTCAAATAATTACCAAGAGGAAACATAGTTTGTCGCAGAGTTTCTTGGTTTACATGTGACAAAAAGAAGGTTTGATCCTTTGACTTATCGAAGGCTCGATATAATCTTACATCTAGGATAATTTTGTGGAAAAAAATTCAAAAAGATTTTATTTCATCGTAAAAGACATTTTACCCTGATTGTCTATGTAATTTTCTAAATAACTTCCAAATGAAGTTCGAGCGTAATGACCTGTGGCAATTATGTGAATATTCAAACATTGAATTGCATGGCGGTAAAAAGCATCGAACTTGATAAATTTATTGCAAAGTATGTCAGGATTGGGTGTTAATCCACTTTCATAATCAGCCAGAAATGACCTAGAAGATTACATTGTACTTTACAATGAAATGCAAGCATAAGTGCAGATTGTATACCTAAACACTTTATTCCAATATTGCTTAACAAAATCAATTTCGATTATCGGTATGCGAAGCTTTTCACACACATATTGGGCATCTGTAAAATCTTTATCGCTCATGCAAGAGTTATTGTCATCGAAATCATTCCAATTCCTCATAAAAGCACCAATTACTTGGTAACCTAAAATGTGAAAATCAACATTCCTATATGCATAATTTTTGAATACTAAGAATCAATCAATTCGGTGTTACAGGTTCACTTAATTGATGAAGATAAGAGCATGTGACATTTTTTCGATAAGCGTCTTATAGGGTGCTGAATTTAGAACGCCTGTAAACATAATGCCTCAATAACTCAAATATCGATCATCAAATTTATATAAATTAATAAAAAAACCCGTCTTCTTCTTTGTTTTAGGACTTAAAGCCTCTTTTACTTATAATAGTAAACTTCTAACACATGAAGCAATAATCTGAGCATTGACCTTCAGTAGCTTAAAGTTCTGTCAAAGCGTACAAACTAGATAGCGCGGAAAGAACGTTATTTGTGACACAATTTGCGACATTTCAGATAGCAATATCAAAGTCGAAAGTTGAAAAAAGACAGAAAGTACCCCGCCAAGCAGCGCTGCATTGATAACATACTTTCTCGTTCTCGCTAGGCAAAATACATGTGCTTTGCCAAAAAGTCTCTTTAACGAGTGGCGTTTTATGCAATATTAAATTTCTTAAAACCTATTCTGAATATTAAAATGGTAAACGATACGATCGTTAACGCGAAATACTATTTCCGATACAATTTGGCGAGTCTAATGAATATCTCCGACACTTTTATGCAATTCACTACAGACAATTTCGTTTGTTGCCAGCGAATGTTTGCTGCGCTTAGTCTTTCTTGTTGTGATCATATGCACAACAACACATTCTCACCTTTCAGCAACATGGATATATATATTTGAGATATGCTTCTTTCACTTTTAGATATGATAAAGTGAACTTATTTAGCTTAGTCTCTTTAGTCCTTCACTCCCGGCCCTTATCTACCATCAGGCAAATATCGCAAAACACCGTTCTTTCCGCGCTATGTAGTCTGTACGCTTTGACTCAGGTTCAACATTGTAACAAATAATTTCCTAAATGAAGCTATGGGTGAAGCCAATGGACTAAGTTTAGTTCTCAAAGATAACACATAGTAAGTAACAAAAATATCACTTCGCACCGGTACACAGTAAATAATATTTTAAATTTTTTAATCATCGTGTGTTGGTATTTAATAGTAATTCAGGTTGTTCTTCAAGAACCATTTTCGAACTTCCTTAGCTTAACCTTATTATAATAGAAACTTTGTATAATGTTACTTAGTTAGTTAATTAAGTTAGTGTATATCTGCACAATTTCAACAACGAATAGCATTGAAGTAATGAACTCACATAAAACTGTACTGATTTGCTAGCTCCTATTAAATAAAAACTGCTCTCAAATATAACGTCAACGATCATAAAATGTAATGTTCGTATTTCATGTTTGTAAAGCTTATACTAAATGTATTTTTGCTAATATTGACTATCTGGATGATTAAGCATTCAATATTTATGATAAAGCATTGAACTTCTATATTTCTATAAAAAAAAAAACCCTATTTGAATATTTAGTTACACATTTATGTAAAGTTAAAGTTAGTCACAGTACCTTTACTTTTCAGTAAATAGCCGGCGATCGCGCTATCCACACCTCCAGAAACAGCCAACAAGACTTTTGGAGCTATCATGATGCATAACGTTTTCTACTTCGCCCGCAAATTAAGAATATAACTGAAAATATTTTTAGAAAATATGTTAACTAAGTGGTGAATACAGTAATCAAATACTAATCTCAAAAGCGTATTGTATGGAAATGAAAAATTGTAAAATTTATATGCTTATAGATTTAGTAATATAACAACTTTTAGAATTGACTATCAAAAATTGAATTTTAACTAAGTGGTTTCGAAAATATGTACCGTTTCTCATCAGACATCAGCTCATAATGTATACTTTATTGTTATGATAACTTGCAAGGTGGGTGATTATTGATTTTTTATTTACCTTAGTTGCGACAATCATGATCATATAGAACTGTTTTGATTGTGAGACTATCAAAAATTGAATTTTTGTAACGCAAAAATTGATTGGCAAAAGCTAATAAAATCAGTTTTGATGACATTGCAGTATTGCAGAAACTACAGGAAACCTGTACTACTACCTGTTTTGGGGGTCATTTGAAACCGCTTGGTTCAAATTCAATTTTTGATACTTTCGCAATTAAAACAATTCTATATGAATATCTTTTCAGATGCTTTATCCGCAAAATTATCCATATTCCTGCATCAAACATTCACCACTTGGAAAGTTTTAGAGACTGTGTATGTTATTGTAGACAGGAAGGGAAAAAGCTGATCACAATTTCATACTTCTATAACAACTTTATTCGCATATTCTGTACGTTCTTGCGATAATCAGTGTATTAGAAAAGACCAGGAATTCTCATTCTCTCATTCAATTCATTAATGGGAAGTATATATGTATGTAACTTGTAACGGTTGTGTTGCGATTACTTTACTTTTAATTCTAAAATATTTTTGGTTTTCTGTTCAACCAATTGTGGCTAGGACGGGACATATTGCATTAATAAGTGAACAGTCTATCTGTTAGAAAAGTTACTTTTAGTTTGAAATTATATATTTATTTTTAATAAAACATGTCACTTACCTTTTTGTTTTAAGCTTTGAAGTTAATTTGAAAATTGGTCTTTGGTGGTAGCTTTCTGCAAGAAAGGAATGCCTATATTATTATAATAAATTGTATTTTCTCTAGCGGCGACCAATACGAACTACAACTTACTAGTTCTTGGAACCAAAATTGTATTGCCTCTAGCGGAGACCAATACGAATTTCAACTCACTGCTGCTCACAACCGTCACGAAATCTTCTCGGTATTCATCTTTAGATAAATACGATGTGACGCTTATAGAACGACCAGAATTGTATTGTCTCTAGCGGAGACCAATACGAACATTCACTCGTTTTTGACTTTGACAACAGACTATAACTATATTTGACCACCAGCTCGGCACTGCGGCACGGCTTCTTGTCAATGATTTACTTGTTTACCATACTAACTGACGCTTTGTCCTTAATCACTCAGGAACAACGAATCATTCTCGAAGACGTCTGCTATGAGTGTCTGATATTTATAATGAACTTTCGGTATATTTTCAACAAACTGACTATGAATGGTTCATCCCCTATGAGCCGATATAGTTTCGAGTATTCCGTTTTTTGATGTGCTACAGAAAAGTTTGTTTGATCAAGTCTTTCGTTATTATCAAAAGAAACTGGAGATTGTCGTATATTTTCAGCTTTGAGGTTGGAATAGTTGTTGTGAGTAGGATCATGGCAAACGTTGCCATCATGAGGATGGAAAGCTTCTCTGAAACAAAAACAAATGCTCTTGGTTCTGCGGACTACATATTTTTATCGAGTTTCTGGGAACCAGAGAGGCGGTAACCAACTGCACTAGAACACGCACTTGCAAGAGCAACTTATGGAGTTTTAATAGAAACCACATTGCTAGAGCAACTTATGGGGTTTTACAGTAGCAGTCCTCACATCTAGATAGCCATCACATAATCCGCGAAAAATCAGATTCATTTTTGAACAACAAACTAATTTATAGAAATTCAACAAAACATTTTTCTTCGTAACAATGCCGCACGCTCCACCTTTCAGTGCTGTAGATTCTCTATGTACACTTGAGGTCTGTTCCCGTACTTCAGCAAACTGCAGCAGTAACAGAATTTGGCAGCTGGCTTCTTTTTGCTGCAAATTTTGGCTTGCATTTGGCTTGCAGCAAAAGTAAGAAAACAACTTGCTGCGAATCTATTTTAATGTATTATAATAGATTCAAGTACGGGAACAGCTGTTTTCGACTTGGTCGATTTACTGGTTGCGGGAAAAATTGAAATATGTGTCACATGGGACACAAATTTCCAAATTACTGAAATTTTTTAAATTAAATTTGATGCTATTTCGTAAGGTAAAATCGAAAATATTGCAACACACATTTTAAAACTATTTCTTTGTGCCCTTTAATTGTACAATATTTCACGCAAAAAAGTTGCCCTCTAGCTATACAATATTTCATGCCGCCCTCGTCATACAAATACATTTCAATCTTTCGCTCAAACAATCATACCAGAAGTCGAAAAATGCTTCATTTCTCTCGAGCCATTTCGTATCCATTGTTCCTATATCTATGTGGAGCATTAATTTGATGTAGTGCAGAAATACGCGGGTGCCTGCTCTAATCCAACAAATCCTACGCAGTCTGTCGAGTTCAGTCTGTCGAGGCTCTTAAAATCCCGAAATATCACTCGAACCTCAAAGCTTCTGCTGTGCAAGACCATGATCATACCAGTGCTCACGTATGAATCCGAAACTTGGCTGCTAATTATAAGGCAATTTGACCTCTTTGCCGCGTTCGAGAGGAAAGTCTTACGGAGAATCGTTGGCCGCATATGTGAAAAAGGGGCGATTCCGGAGATCCTAAAGCCATGAGTGGTACACTAACTCGTATGAACGAAGAGGAACCTGGTTGGAAACCCTTTGCGGCAGATTTTACAGGAGACGACAGCTGAAGAGTCCATATTTAAGCTGGATGGTTGGCATTAACCAGGATACTTGGAGCTAAGGGGGTTTCTAATGAAATGGTATTGGCTCGCAATTTGGACCAGTGGAAAAATTTGTTGAAGGATCGCTGGACCGGACCCCACTTGTAGCGGCGACGATGATGATGAATCAGAGCAGTACATTAAAGTTTATGCAAGCCATTGCCACCTTGACTAACAGCCAATGGAATCTTGTAAAATTTATAAATAATATTATATGTTCATTATATTCATAAATTACTCATAAATATAGTTAACAATATGATAAAGATTTGAGCTATCAGGTAGCCAAACGACATTAATCAATTCTGAGGTGATCGGTGTTACTACATGGAAATCTCTTGGACAAGATAGTCATAGCAGCAAGAACTGCAAACACTGTCAATATTTACATGGTCAACATTGAAGAACTAAAATAAACAGTTAATGCAGCTAAGTGTGGCACTATCATTCTTAGTAACACATCTGTCCTAACGAACTCAACTACACTGCTGTACAATAGTCTCTTTTTTATTGGCGAATGAGCTCTGGACCCAACTGAAGGCTCTTTGGTTGACCGCTAAGAAACTAATAGATGTACATTGTTTGAGACCATACTTTTTTGGCCCATAGCAATAGGGTCGAATTGGCCATCTTGAAAGCTTTATAATCCAAATGAATTTCATAATTTACCATCATGTGCATTAGAAAAGTTTCAAAATATATAAAATGCCTCGCAAAGCATACGAGAACAGGTACATTGAAGAGTTTATGATCGAAAACGTCCGACTCCAATATTATCCGCGGACGAAAGAGAGGTACAACTCAAACGGTATACGACTATGGATAACCTCCGATCCTAAAAATATCCTGCTTCGAATCCAGGTTCGGACGAGAATAGATACCTAGCTCTGAATAGATACCTGAATTAATCAGGGATAAAGTGAGTCGTGGAACTAATCACTCCACACTTGTATTCATATTGGGCCTTTTCACACTTGTATTCTTAATGCACTCCTCAAACCGGTTTACTGGGCAAGAGACGGAAGTAAACCGGTTTGAGGAGTGCATCAAGAATACAAG
Organism: Nemotelus pantherinus; assembly: GCA_963978885.1. Taxonomy (NCBI): domain Eukaryota; kingdom Metazoa; phylum Arthropoda; class Insecta; order Diptera; family Stratiomyidae; genus Nemotelus; species Nemotelus pantherinus. The sequence goes on from OZ022263.1 coordinate 213,712,155, forward strand.
TGTGAAAAGGCCCAATGATTGTAAATTTATGATGAAGCTCTCTATCAGCTTGAACCCCTAGACCCGTACGAGAGTTGTCGTGTGATAACTTAATTTTACTTAAATCCTTCCTTGATTTATTAATGATAAAAATGTTCTTGTATTGAATGTACATTAAATGAAAGCAAGATGCGATTTCATACAATTTTTCAATGTGTTCCCATATGAATGATCCTCCCCTATCGCCGGTTTAGTTTGTCTCACACATTCATATCTCATTTTCACATTAATAGGCAGAAGGTCCAAAATAATACAATTTTTCCGGTCTGATATCTAATCTACTTACTCTTATGTCTGACAAAAGCATACAAACCAACAAAAACACCTCTAAACACAACATTACTAAACTTACCAGTTATACATTTATCGGTATAATCATCCACCGGCAATGGGGAACACGTAGTCAAGCCCCGCAGACTTCCAAAATGTGTTCAACCATGGCCCCCTGAGCCAGGCCAGATATGTTTCACAAAACAGCTGATCTTAAGGAAAAGTTATCGCTCGTACCGGTCTCTTGTTTGTAGAATCCCACTGAGATAGTAGAAATGGAGTGGTCATGCCCATGAGATACACATTGAAGGGAACGGTAGTCACGGTAGTAAATTTTCATCTCTTTACTGTCAAATGCAAGTATTTCCCCTCCAAGGGTATATCTGCTTAAACATGTTTTGTACGCGAGAGAAACGAGACTAATGGTAGAAAGTTATATCGTCTGTGTCCACTCCGTTTCTTATCTCACTGAAATTTTCATTAAGTAGTTCTGATGGTTTTGACAATGGAGGCGAATGTTGTAAAGTTGACTTGTATTGCAATAGGTGAAGTCGCAGGGGTCGGTGTAAAGAAGTGGGTCTACTTCGAGCCACTTTGTTATTTTATCTCCATGGCAGACATTCGGAATACAGCGGATATGCTACTCGCATATCCTCTTTATTATATCAAAGGTTGACTGAATTTGTAACACATGATAGCACTGCTTATGAATTTGCAAATGTTAGAAATAAGTTTGATAAAGTAAAGCTCCTAGGTTTCTACGAATCTATACGAAACATGTGGCATGAAGCACGGAAGCAGGAGCGGAAGATCCGTGGAATGATTGTGGATTACAGGAAACGTGCAGAACGGAGGCAGGATTTTTATGAAAGAATTGTAAGTATGTTCTAATAGCGGCGTTTAACTACGCTGTGAAGGCTTTCATGTTATTAAAGGTGGATTATGGCAATCGATGCACTACATATGTTTTTGATTCAGACGAAGGCCCTTCAGACATTCAAACTGAAGGGATATTCTGTCGGACAGTGCCAGTTTGTGATATTTTATCGAATAATGTTTTTGAAATTTATGCAATTGATTTATTCGCTTAGACTGATATGCACCCATAAGACCCAGATCTACATATGTTAGGAGTGACATGTACATCTCATGAAAAACAACTTGAAATACGTTGAGCTCTCTTGCCACAACTGGTGTGTTCTCGGTCGCCAGTCCTATTAGGTTGTGAATGGGAATTTGGTATTTAATGAAAATTGCATTATTGTATCGAAACTGGTGTTTGCGTCAGAACCAGAATACGATCTTGAACTGCTTTATTAAAGTTGCTTATATTCCTTCAATAACAATTAATGTCTTTGTGGAACAAATGTCAGTAGTTTCATCTACAATTACTGTCTTTGTGGAACAAATGTCAGTAGTTTCATCTACAATTACTGTCTTTGTGGAACAAATGTCAGTAGTTTCATCTACAATTACTGAAAACTGCGTTCTTCTTAGTTTGGGCACAAATTTTTCAATGCTTTTTTGTCGACACATGATTCAGTCGTTTTCGTTCTAACGCATTGAATAGTAATTGCCAATTTTGTAGTCGGAGTAACACTTCGCTAATCACAACGGGCCTCTCATGTGCCTATGTGTGTCGGACGGCAGACCTCTGTAGACCGGCAGCCACTGTAACCTTTAACACTTCGCTAGCAGTTTCAGCAAAGTAGTAAATTAGGTAGAGGTAAAATTGTATATTACGCAACATCCGTCCAATGCCAATTCCGCACTGCATTATTCTTCTATATACTTCATTTGCCAAAGAAGAAATCTAACTTTAATTGTGTTTTGCCCGTTTTCGGACGATGTAAATGCAAGGAAGATTTAGCATGACGCGCGGCATTAACGGAATCCGTTGACCTTTTTCAGGTAAAAGGCAATTTCTACTCTGACCGAATCGTCCTTTTTGCATGCACCATCACTCATGACTTTTGCATCATTTTCGGCATCTGTTGCAACGATGTAATACCTATTTCGATATTCTCTACTATAACTTAGCTTTCAAATGAATGGTTGAATTTTGACCCATGGCTGTCTTCTTGCCTTTTATTTAATACCTACTGTATTAAATATCTAAAACTAAATAAAAATACACGAGAAAAAGTTACAAGTTTGAAATTTATCAGCAGATATATGCATATCCCTTTCAAGGAACGATATTCGAAAGCAATGGGCACAGTTTTCGGATTCAATCGATATCTTCATGAGAAATTGATATTTTTGCGAAACAAATCGTCCCCTTTCCGATGGGCAAAACTATTGAATAAGTGATCCAAAGTACAACCGATTGAAATTCACGGTTCTTCAAATATAAGAATTTTTTCAACTCGAATAAACATGTAAGCATTTACATTAAAGAATCTGAGACATATTTAAAAGACAAACAAAGATTCTGATAAAACAATTGTTAGTAAATTTTTTCAATTCAGGGTAGAATTCCTATTTCATTCGAACAAATTTTGATTCGAAAAGATGTTTGTTTCCAGCGAAAATGTATCGATTTGTTCTGAAAATTTGTTCTTCCTATGAAAAAATGCTGAGTTGATTCCTAAATATGTCTTATCGGTTAGAAATATCTCCAATTTACTGCTGAAACATAATGTGTAGCCGCAGCCGTGGCCTGCAGCGAAGCCAAAGAAAATGTTAAAAGCACAAGATTGCATTGAACCAGTTACAATGCGTAGCCCATGGCGCCGTGACCATAGCCGAAGTTGACCACTTTTACCGATTGTGTTTTTTCTCTGTAGCTGTGTATTTGTTCTTTAAGATGTTTTCTCTTTATCTTCAGTGTGTTGTCTTATCGTGTATTTTTTGTACGTTCTTGTTAGTTAATCTAGAATTTTAAATACCTGCTCGACATCCGGTGGTAGCAGCAGCAAAGACTTCAAGAATAATCGTCAAAAACATATATAAACCAGATGAGAAGACAACACAATTATGATAAACAAGCAAACAAAAAACACAAAAAAAAACACAATCGGTAAAATTGTCTAACGGCTATGCTGCCGTCCTTAGTATAAACTTTCTGTCTGCATTCTAGCTACTTCGAAGGTATATCACTATTGATTCTAACATATTTCCACTAAAGATGGTTTTATATTTTGTATAATGATGTAATAGAGTATGTAGTTTTTACTCAAAATCGGAAAAAAATTTCAGATACAAGGTTGATGAAAAGAACGGCAGTTAATGCATGTTAATGCTACGTTTGCTGTTTTATAACTAGTTAATTATATAACTTCGTTATTGTTTTTTTAATTTCGCACTAATTTGTTTAATAATTTTCCGTGCTCAATCTTGTCTTCTACATGTTTAGCTGTTATATATTTGTTATTTTAATTTTAACTCTTCTGTTAGCGTTGTGTTCAGTTGTATTTAATGCTTTTTTTAATTCGTTTAGTTATTTTTTATTTCATTTTTATGTAATTATTGTATACCTTGCTTGGCGATAAATAAAAGCATAGTTTTGGATGATATGATGCTGGTACTGACAATAATATAGTATTTCAAATAGCAGACTATCTAAGGTTTAAAATTATGGGATTTTATAATATCACCTACGAAGGTATAATATAATTTGTCTCGTAAAACCATAGTTTTCGGTGACAAACTGGTGGTGTTTAGTTTTATTGCTGTTTACACAAGCAGAAATTAAATTCTATTATAATTGTTGGATTTGGTGTGATGATTTAAGTTATTTGACTTCACTTGTGCCTCATACGTGACTTTTATCATATTAGGAAGGCCAACGCCAATAATTTGAAATATTATATGTAGGAATAATTAAATATAATTCTTCCGATTTTTTTTTCAACTTTGAAATTAAAATAAATTACCTTGCAGAAATCGGACCCAGCCCAGTTTTTACAAATTTATGGAAGACAATGCAAAATACACCTGGATCCGGCAATCGCTGCTGCTGGAGATGGCGCTTCTATCATGCAAGTGATGTTTTTTCTTATAAAATTTATACTCTTCAATGAGTCAGAAACCGCTATCTTCCTAAATCACGTTTTTAGTTTTAAGTCACTATCTAAACTTGAAAATATTGGTTTTAATTTGTTTTTTTTTTTTTTCAATTTTAGAGTTCCTTGGCAAGGTCATACAGATAATTTAATAGATAGATTTGACGTCCGTGCTCATCTAGATCATATAGATCCCATTTCTCAACGCGATGAATGGAGTAATCTAAGCAACGAGGAGCGCCATTGCAATTATGAGCGATATAGGATATTGGCGCAAAACGAATTTCTTGGTAAATTAATATAATTTCTACTAGGTTTTATTTCTAATTAAACCGATTCATCTTAGGTATATCGGAAGAAAAGTTTTTGCACCAGCTGCATTTAGATGAGAAATTTGGTGCAAATGCCCATTCTGACTTTGATAAGGATAATTCGAAGAAAAAACCCTCGTCTGGAGCTGCAATCAATTTTTCTTATGATGATGCTGCTAGCACCTACAAATCTGTACAGCCAACGCAAACTTTAGAAGGTCAAAACGTCGAAACAGATTCAGATTTAGACATGGATGTGTCAGTTGATATTAGCAAACTTGATACATATCAGGCACATGAAATTAATGCCTGTGGTCGTAATTTCGGTATGCTGAGCAACGATTTCTATTCGTATTTGACTAAAGACGCTGATGAGGCGGATGCTTTAAGGATGGCAAGAGAAGAAGAGCGCGAAAAACTGGTTCTTAGTGGGAGGAAAAGTCGAAGGGAGCGTAGAGCTCAGAGAGAAAAAAGGTTATGTTCTAGGCCTTTGAGCCCCCCAAGCTATGCTGCGAAAGAAGACAAAAATGAAGCAGATTGTTCTAAAGCAGAACAAGAAAGTGATTCAAGATCAACGTCGCCCGAAACTTCTGAAAAAATAACGTTTATAACATCTTTTGGAGGGGAAGATGAACTACGACCTCATAGCAAAATTTCTATTAAACTTAATAAGCGAAATGTGGAAAACAAATCCTCGTCTGATACTAAAGTCACCTATAATAAACATCTGAGCACACGCGTCTCATATCGTACAGATGAAAGGAGCTCGCGAAATCGTAGACATAATACCCAAAAAACAGAAGCAACCAGAAAACATTCGAAAACACGCTCCCGCTCCAACTCGCCAATCGATCATAGATTTCGAAAGTCACCACACAAATATCAAACAGAACGCTCAGTTTCTAGTTGCAGCGGAGAAGTGGCGAAAGATTCACGATGTGCTAAATCCATAGTATCCCAAAAGCAGTCGAGTGTCACCTCTTCTGAAAGAAATCATTTAGTTGCAGGGAAATCAGAAAAAGAATCAGTTGATGCTAATATTGTGACTCCTGTAAAACGGTACTATGGTCGGAAACGGGAAGATTGTTATAGCGATGCGGACACAGATTCGGAAAGCAGTGCCATTGAAAGTACCAAGTATGTTTCAAATTAGTGTGAGTGCATAAAACACTAACATGTTTTTATTTTAGTAGTACACATTCCATGAAAACAGGAGATCAGGACATCACTACTAGTGAACATTCTGGTAAAATTCCGTCTTCCGTAAAAGTCAGTAAGAACAATTTTATTTTTTAAACTTTGAGTATAGAAAGCAGTGAAGATGTCTATATTTAATAACTTTTCGAAACTCTTGCTAAGCAAGCTCTTGCTGTATATGAAAAATAGGCAACTGCCTGCTATCTTTCCAAATAGTATGTATTCGATTTCGAGTGCTGAAGTTTTTTTTGTGTACCTTATGTTCACCCCGCTGCATTTCTTCGTTATTGTTCAGCTTATCAAATGATTGCAAATTTCCTTAAAGAGGCTTTGTAACAGGACATGTCAAGCTGAACCCAAGTTCATCAAAGAGGTCAAAATGTATTTATGGCTTTGGAGCACAATGCCTCCAAATGGACATGCAAGCACTTTGCTCAGCATTTAAGGCTTTAATTCAAACCCGATAAATACTGATTTATCGCTTTGCCAGGTCTACGCAACTGCGACGAGTTCTTGAAATGTAATGTTTTTGATCTATCGAGAATAGGATGCTACGTACATGTCATGTGTCATGTATGGACTCCTATGAATATTTATGTATATTTATATATATCTATACATATTTATATATATTTATATATATATATATATATATATATATATATATATATATATATATATATATATATATATATATATATATTTGTAGTTGTATTTTCTGCGCGCTCTATCTTTAGCTCTAAGAGCAATCGCGATATCGGCGGTGAACCACGGATGGTTGGAACTTCTTTAACAGCGAAAAGAAGGAGTGTAACAGGAAATTAAGATGGACAAGAAAGAATAAAATGTTTAGAGAACGTCATCCACACTTAGCCTTCTGACCAGCTAGTACCATTTACCAGTTAGTACCTTTTATCTCATTGGACATAGCGGAACAGTTTGCTTTTTTTAAATTGAAGCGAAGAGAAGAAGTAGATTTAACTTTAGACGAACGATTTAGAGCTGATTCCATAAAGAGACGAGAATGATGAGGGTCAGGGCGCACATATGATGATAGAGAAGGGCTCAAACAAAAAAATAGAAAGAATAAGATAAGTCATAACAAAATCGAGATTCCTGTTGTTAGCATTGGGTATGTTGTTGAATTGGGAAAGTGAGCAAAGGGACAAAAAGGAAGAAGTATCAAGAGAAATAATGCTCGAAGACAAAATACTTGAAAAACTATCATCCCAATCCAGCGATGGCATATTAAAGTCACCACATAAAAGTAAGGAAGCAGAAGGGAAGTGGCCATTGAGATAGGACGAGAGTTCTGCAAAGAAACGGTCATATACCAGTACGGGGCTACTACAAGCAATGTGGATTGAGGAAAAAAGCAGCACTGAGGATGGTGAGGGAGAAATACGGACAATCACTCATTCACCCGGGGATGAGGAAATGATGTCACTGCAGAGCGTTCCGTTCAAAATTTAAAACACCACCTTCTAACGAAATATTACATACATATCGGTCCCAATCCCTACGAACGACAGTGTGAACGGAATAAATTTCATACGAAGAGGAGTTGAATCAAAATCCAAATCTGATATGGAAGGCTTCAAATGGAACATCCCCATTAGAACTCAATACTGAAGGGTATTTCGAGTTACACCATCAACTTCAAGATGTAATTGTTATCCTACACCAATAGTTGGAGTTATTGCCAACTACCGGTCAATATGCAAATGCCGCAGCGAAGTTACCCAAGATTACATTGCCTGCATTCAGTGGTGATTATCTTAGTGGAGCCAATTTCACGATTTATATGTACAGCTTATACATTCTCTGCCATTGGGCAATGCCGAGAAGATGTTCTACTTGACAAGCAACCTTAATAATGAAGCGAAGACACTGATAAAGCATATGTCACCTACCAACGGGAGCTATGATACCGATGCAGCAACACCCGGCTTATAGTAACAGCACTACTAAATAAGCCTCTAAGTCAACCTAATTTATCATCAGAATCTGCGACAATATTAAAAATTCTTCATAATTTAACTAAGGAATGTCTTCTTGGATTCGAAAATCTCAGTATCGGAGTGAATCATTGGGATCCGCTCGTGTTGCACATTCTACTGAGAAAATTGGATAAGGCCACTCATATTCTATTAACAAGGGCTCAATAATCCCAAAGAGTTTAGGTCCATTCAGAAATTTTCACAGTTTCTGGAAGACAGATTTCTAGCGCTTGAAGGGACCAATAAAATAAATCTCATACATTAAATGTTCAAACTAAGTCCAAAAGTTTGTCTGCAGCAACTCACCACGATTGGCCTTGTGGTCCTCAGGAACACATCATTTGTTTAAGTGCCAACAATTTCTTTCTTGGAATCCAGACAAAAGAACTCAATTTCTCCTTCAGTATTTTCGATTTTATAACTCCATGAAAACTGGCCACTTTGTGAAGCAGTGTTCCTCTCAAGGATGTTTAAAATGTGACAATAGGTATAACGCATTGATACATTTATCAGAATCAGCAGCAAATCCACCATCATCAACCTCACAGGCAACATAGTCGAAAATGATTAAATCCGCTTCATTAGCAGCTGAGCTCAATAAACAAAAATCAGCTTACGTGCTACTTGGTACTCTTCACCTAAGTACCATAGATGTTAGGATTCAGGCTTCCAGATCAATATTATCAACGAACGAGCAGCTAAGAAGCTGGGGTTGAAATGCAAACGCTCAAATATGACAATCGAAGGTATTGGCCAATCAACTAGCCACACAACCTACAGATTTAATATCGTTGCAAGAACAGTCAGCATCAACTTTTCTGTTCTTTTCTTCAACCCAGCCTGCATTATGTTTTGATATCGAATCTTGGCCTATCACGGCAGACTTCCAACTCGCTAACCCCAATTCAACCATCCCAGCCGCATCGGTTTACTCATTGGGGCAGAGCACTATTATCATTTGTTAGAATCTGAGCAGCATTCAATGGGTCCAGATTTACCACTTAAAAATTCTGTATTCGGGTGGATTGTTGCAGGAAAATTAATGGATTTGTCAACAGTATCATCAATAGCATCATGAAACGCTCGTACATGTAACGGCAGAGACGGCCATATTTCACAACAAATAGAGCCTTTTTGGAGACAGCATGGTTGTTGACGGTTGTGTTCGACGCGTCAGCAAAAAACGTCGAATAATGTATCGTTATATGATATTCTTACCAACCCTGTGGTACAGGATCAACCATTTTCTATATTAGTACGATTCCGGATGCCTCGGCAAGTTTTTACTGGCGAAATTGAAAAAAATTTACCAGCAGGTCGCTATACATGAAGAAGATCTTTTGGAGAAATTTCAATTCTGAACCACCAAAACAACTGCGGAAACGCTGGATTCCATCACTTCAAACTTAATGAATTTTATTTTCTCTTAATTTTTATGTCGTTACAAAAGTCTTATCTTCTACATAAAATTCTGCAAATAGCATCATATTGCACGTGAATCAAAATTAATGGCTTAATATATATATATATATATATATATATATATATATATATATATATATATATATATATATATATATATATATATATATATATATATATATATATATATATATATATATATATATATATATATATATATATGTATCAGTGGGAAACAATGTGAGTAGGGCTAACCTGCAAAGACCATACTTATATTAGAAATTCTAAACAGTTAGACAGTTAAACTAACAGTTAAGCTATCCAATTCAGTAGCAGATGACATATTTTAGAGCACTTCATCATTATATATTAATTTTGACTGGTTAAAACTGGATTATAATTATATCCCAAACTATCCTATAACATGAAGCTCATATATGAATTTTTTTTCCTTATGATTAGGCTGTCTTAATTTCAAACATTTCTAATTGAATTAATAAATCAAATCCTAGGTTACCATATGGACTGCGTGTATTTAAAACATAAAAAATATTCGCCTCAAAGAATATTTTATTTAAGAATTTACTATAAAAAATAAAAATCGTCACTCTCCACATAATTTACTAGTTTGGTTGCTTCTCTTATTGTAAAAACGTCTCAAGAATCCCATTAAATTAAATCAAAGCAATAAATTTGATGCCCCAGGCTTTCGAAAATAGACTGTACAATTCGGGGATTGAAAATTCCAGTAAAGAACCATCGATCTTGGGGTACTTCTTGACCTTGGTAAAATTTGACCAATAAATATTTATGCTTTGAAGAACACGAAAATTGAAAATTGTCACTTCTCGCATTTTACGTAAGAAAACTTTTTAAAAGTGGCTTCAAAGATCAATTATGTTGCAAACAATTATACTGCAATCAATTATATATATAATTTTCTCACACATTTTTAATGCAATCAAGATTTTGCATAAAATATCATTCGTACAAATCTGTATGTATCATATTAAATCATGTTTAAGCTAAGCACACCATTTTCTATCATAATTGCTACCTGAACGATAATATCAACAAGCACTGTAAAAGCAAAACCATAATTTACTCTTCAATTGCAAAAACTAAAGAGCTCAATTTAACCCCCCGATACTACATATACTTCATTCAGTAAGCGAACGACAAAAAAGCGATACACCAATAGGAGCTTAAACTTGGGACTTAGTCCATTGATTAATTTTTTAGTCATTGCGTATGGTATGCACACACTTTGCGCTCATTGAATTTTTTCATTCGTTGGGGCTACTTCAACTTAGCCCGGCGCGCATTGCATGTGGAACAGAATATAGAAAAAGAATATGAAAAGACCATCGCGTGCATATTGCATCAGCGAAGTAAGTCCTCTTAAATTGAATTATACATACGAATTTGTGTAATGAAATACAAATTATGAAGAGACGGGACAAAAATATTTTAATTGATTTTAAAAACAGTAGGTGAACGAAGTATTTTGATAATTTGATTCTCTAAAATCAAATTTGATAGTTGTTTGTAATAATCGCAATGCAGATAGGTTTCTTTTCATTTTGAAATGAAAAAAGATGGTGCTAAACCCCACTATCCCCATACGTAGAGCCGCCGCTATATATTAAACAAAATCCCATGAAGGACGAATCTACGAGCATTGCCCACAACGATGAGCCAGGTCTCAGATGTCGGAGCAAGGGAAGTCAACGAGATTGCTTTCCACATTCCGCCTTTCTGCGGGAAGTTTGTGGAATTCTGGTTCGAGCAGGCATCGCTAGTGATGCAGCACTTCGGATCAAGCTGCATTACTAGCGACTTGGGCAGGTCCCAGAATATCGTCGCCAGCCTCGAGATCCGTACCATTCGCCAAGTCAGGAGCGCCGTAACCAACTCGCCGCCCGAAGACGAGTACAAAAATCTCAAACGCGACATAATCACTGCCTTTGCGACAAAATCTAGCATAATGCTTGTCCGAAGTGGCGCTTGGTAACCAGCGAGTATCATAGCTGCTCAATCAAATGCAAACACTTGCGGGAACAAGCAACTATAGCTCAACCGACTGGACATCATCCTCCGAAGTATCCTCTCTTCGAATGCTGCTACACTGTCGGACTTGGCCTCGATCGCCAACCAGGTTCATGAAATTAGAAAGGGTCCAGACCTTACAATTACCGAGCAAAATGTATCTACAGCCATTCCATCAGCGCTGAGAATTCTCCGACCACAGCGCGGGAAAACGGTCGCAGCAAACATCACATCAAATTCATCCCACGAAAACAATTCCATTTTGATTCTGCTTTCGGAGGCCTATTCCGCAAAACGATCGAGTTTCCCGTATCAATTATTCTCTGCTTTGATAAGCTTTAGATACGACATACGTTGTCTATGCAGATTTATAGAGAAGAAGGAAACCGTAATCACAAATTAATAACCTTTATGAGTAAATGATATCGTTGGATATAAGTCGAGGATGTTAAAATGTATCACAACTAACGTAAATAAAAATGAATGAATCACGAGTCTAGGCACACGTGCTGACAAACACCATCTAAACCGCCGCAAATGTCGAGGACTGCTTCAAGACCACGTCGCACGATCAAGGAGAAGACGGAACTTTGCTAACATCACGAGCACTGCGGTCCTGGGGCCAAGAATTGTAGGCCACCATGCACTCTCGACCAGTAGCGAAAATATTGAAGTCGTACTCTGCCCAAGTCAAGTCAAAGGCGTGCACCATCCAGGGCCTCAACATTCGTGACGGCAGAATATCATGGGCTTTTCATATCGACATCGGTGCTGATGTTTTCGTGACACCACCAACCAACCATTCCGGCGCGGTAGCCATGCAGAAAAATGATACGCATAGTTATCGTCGCAAAAAGATTTCACTAACGAACTCTATGCAGAAGCGCAAATGCTGAATAAGCAGTTTCGTTTCTGGTGCTTCATACGTGTCCACATCTGCGTGATCAGCCTTTGTTGGCTACATAAGCCAATCAGTGATGGACACCATCAGATCTGCGACTCTCCACTAAAAATATTTTCGTAAAGTTAGTCTTTGTTATAAAAATAAAGTTATTGTTTCTGTAGAACAACAAGCGTTTTGACTCACCATAAAGATCATAGTTATCAAACAAAATTTCAGACCTGGCTCTGCTAAAAAACCAATATATCCTTAATTCGATGTTCCGATTGTAGAGTTCTCGCGACAAAAATCTAGTATCCTCAAAAAATAGGTGATTTGGTGAATTGTTACCGCTCTTGTAGATCATCACTTTTGAAATTGACAAGCGGAGAAAGTATCAATCTTACAGATTGCTTGGATATTTTCCTTAAAACCGAAACATCAAAAGAATTGTTTTCACGTTCCTGCTATAGCTATAGTGCCTGGCTTAAAGTGGTTGGCAAAGCCAGGACTTCTTTCTTACTTTGTATTCCTTTCTTGGCAAACAAATACAATATCTGTAAATTTTCTTTTCGTTGATTGGAAAATGTGGTGCTTGCTATATCCTCTTGAATCAGGTGTTATCATGCGTCATATTTTTGCTTCCCAAATCATAATCCGTTAGTAGGTCTTCTTGATTCATAATTGTTTTTCAATTTCAATTGGATATAAACCTGATTGTTTAGTGGACAACATTTTGGTTTTCTGTAAATAATGCGAGATTAGTTGATGTAAAACTTTTTTTAATATCTTAGGTAGATTAGGCAGAATTAATATTGGCCTGTATTCTGGAGAAGAATTGTAAGATGTGACTTTTTCTATAGGAACAATTTTAGCTTTCTTCCATATTGATAGGAGAGAAAATGTAAGATTAATATGATTAAAATGATAAGTAAGGACAGGAAGTAAAAACGTTATAAAAAGTGAATGAATGCCATAAAGTTTTGGTTTTTTTTTCACTGGTATTTTCGTATCTAACTTAATTCGATATCTTACAATGTCAACTTCTGGTGGGTCAAGTGTAATGTAGTAAGAGTGAACTTAATCGCCATGAGAAGATGTACTATACAGCTTTTCCGTAATGACGGAAGGGCATGATCTAATCAATTTTTTATGATCATGTAGAATGCATTTGAATAAAGTCGAAGCAATATTTCTGAATAACTGAAGCTTTCCAATAATTTCAGTGTCAGGATGCCGCTGGAAAATCTTTAAGGGAGCGTCTTAAACGTAAAATGCAGCTTCTTCTAAATAAACAATGTAAGTTTTTGATATTAACATTCAATATATTTTCTAATAAACATGCATATAGATAAAGCTGACAAAAGAGCTGAAATCGAAAGAAATGAAAGGCAAATGCAACAGCAACAAGAAAGGCAGGATGAAATGAGGGACCTTGCTTTGAAGTTGCGAAGAAGGTAAGAATTCTTACGATATTGGATGTTTTAATTAATTTTTCAAGTAATTTTCTATTCACAGGCAACGAGAATTGCGCCACAAATACGGGACATCAAATAGAAGTTCATATAGTAGCTCCAGCAGCTCCAGTGAAGAACGGTTACATACCGTAAAAAAAGAGCGATCAAAATCACCAGAAGAACAGCACTCACGGCGTAATCGAGGCGATCATAGTTACATGCAGTCTCAGCTGGGCTCCCATGGCAGTTTGGCATCGAGGGGAAAGCATAATTACGCGTCCTCAAACATTAAGAGTTTTCAAGATGACAAACCGCAAACTGATTATCAACGTGAACACAGTAGACACGTTAAAAGTCATAAAAGGGTACATACAATTGAAGATCGTGACTATGAGCATGGTGAATTCAGAGACTATTCGAAGAAAGATGAAAAGAAAGAGAAACTACATAGTAGAATTCGTGACAGAAGATTTGAGTCCAGTGGGTCACGGATTGTAGACTATTAAAATATTTTTAATAAAATATTTTAAATCAAGGGATTTATATTCATTCTTTCGTAAATATAAGGTTTATACGATTAGCTTGTTAACACGCTTAAAGAGCATTCATAGTTCAAAATACTCAGTACCGTTGGCGAATGTATAGTAAACAGGAAAACGTATTCATACAAAAATTGACTCTATCGTAGTTATAACTTTCTGTTACGTCCCACAATAATCACCTCATTATCTGCAGAGATTTCAAAGCCTGGGCATTCTTCGGAAGCTTTTATATTAAACCGAATTTGCTAGAAACGCTTTTAGCAGTAACGAAGGAAATACAAATTTTAATTAACGATATCAATGATCTTAGATCGCTCTGATTGTCTAACATGAAACACGATCTTAAAAGGTGCAATCATTTCTGCAGCTAAGTGTAATAGTAAAATCAAGCCTATTATTAAGGTCCGTTCCACGCTAATTCTCGCACCAAATTTCACACTAAATTACTTTCGGCTAAAATTAAGCCTGCAGGTTTACCAGAGTAGTACTAAAGTTATTGCGTGAAATGGCGTTCTTTTGAAAGGCAGATGGCTCTAACACCACCTATTTCACGCAGATTTGGAATTACCCGGAAATTTTTTAACTCTGGTATGCTGCTACCACGGAATTCCGGCACGGTTTTTGCTATTTATTTCTGAACATATTTTCGAGTAGGAAGTGTAGACTGATTTATAAATGTTCGTTGAAGTATTTCCGAAATACTAAATATTTTGCACTTTCAACTTCATGCTTAATTTTATCCTGAAGTAATTTCACATGGAACGGACCTTAGTAACCAAGGAGCCGTTTGTAACTGATTTGGTGCATAGTAACATTTAAATATGGTGTAACAATTACGACATATACTAGGTCTGTTCGCGTACTGCAGCAGCAAAATATTTTCGCAGCTGGCTTCCTTTTGTGGCAAAATTTGGCTTGCAGCAATAATACAAAAACGGCTTGCTGCGAATCTATATTAATACATTATAAATGATTCAGGTACGTGAACAGACAGTGTGGTAACATTGACCAGTGCTGCTGATTGCAACAAGATTTATGAAGAATATCATCTTACAAATTGTGGTAATTTGGATCATAGAAGTTTTAACGAAAATTAATTCGAATAAAATATTATTTATTGCAAAAATATGTGAATACAAACATACTGCATTCATATTTTCCAAAGCAAGATCAAATCACTTAAATAAAGGTAATTTATTTAAGCTTGTGTGTGCATGCATGCATCTTTACAACAATGAACATAAAGATTTATGCAAATTGTTCTGAATTGGTCACAGAAATGTAAAATTTATAGTAAGCTTTGCTGGATTTGAGCAGCAGCCCTTCCTCCATATTGTTGTTAGCTGCTGGACTTACCAAGATAGTTTAAGGAATGCACGATTTCGAGTTCATGCTCCACAATTCTGATGGTTAACCATGTCTAGGTGTTCTTGCAATTGCAATCAGTCGTCCCTTTGATGCGCGCACAAAAACGACAAAAACCGACAATTTTGACGTTTCGGACCACGTTCACACGACGCGAAACAGTTTCCCGAAACAGCTGTGGGAAGCAGTTTCGCGCAGTGTAAACGCACGCTCTCTCTTCTGTGCGGCCACTCGATTATTTTCTTCTCCATGGCTTGGATATTGTTTACGTTTACCACGTGCGATTGACAAGACAGCGGGTTGTTGATTTCTAACAAAATATCGAGTTAAAGTTTTGGAACAATGTCGAAGCTGAAAAATTTCCAAAAAACATTCACACAAACCAAAAAGCAGCACAACGAGGTAAAATACTGCAAATTTTCATTCATTTTTATCAAAATTTTTAATAATTTTAGAAACTGTCGTTGTTGGGCCAACAGCACATTCAGTCATTCTCTGAAATGATTGACACGGGCCTTAAAAACGCCGCGCATAATATAACACCTTTATATCTCGTAACGCCTTCCGGTGACAGGGTAATTATAAAAGTATCGAGCATACGGATTTTCAACCCCGCTATTCCTCTGGATGCAGTGGGTGTTAAGGAAAGAAAAATATTTCCCGATGAATGTCGTCAGCGCGGTTCAACCTACAAAGGAGTATGCAGTGTTTCACTAGGTTGGGAGGTTAATGGCTTGCAAAAGTCACCAATATCTGCCGATCTGGGGGAGGTGCCAATTATGGTGAAGGTTGGTTCGAGTTATTATTTTTATCTTAGATATCGTAGTAACATAATATTAACAAGTGCTTGCGACGCATAGTAAGCGGCCTCCCTAATTTGAATGGAATTGTTTTTATTTTGCGATGGTAAAAAATAAAAATTTTCCTAAGTGGTCTCGAAATTATCTCCCACTACAATTGGTCAAAACAGTCAAGTATGCACTATAAGCTGATGTTTGATGAGACACAGTGCATACTTCCGAAACCACTTAGTTGAGTTTTAATTTTTGATCAGCTCACAAAAATAATTCCATTTTATTTTGCTTTATTTTGCTTATTTTGCTTTGCTTAGTTCGCAAAATGATCCATGATCCAACAGCTTTAGAGCCGATATACGTTGTCTATGCTATTATAGACAAGAAGGGAAAAAACTATCGCAACTTTACAACTTCCCTATATTGTTTTCCAAGAGAGGTTCAATTTAATTACGACTACGAGAGCAACAAAATATTGCAATTGGAATAAAAGGTAGATCGACTATTGCATTCTTCTACCCATTACAACGCAATTTTTCTAGACCAAGCATCGTTCTGCACCCACTTTACTTGTGGTGGTCTCACTATCTGCCCCAGCAGATTCCGGGCGCTGGTTGTTTCAGGCAGCCCTGGCGGTGTTCTTTACACCTTTGGCCTATCAATAAAAGGTTTTACTTCCTTCGTCACTGAAGTGTTTCCGCCATTTTTTGCTAATGATTTGTTCATTTGATCGTTTAGTTTATTGCTCATCATGTTTTATTAGCCCCTAATGATCCCGTGGTTATTTATACAAACAGGGAGGCCACTTAAAAGTGGGTAAACGTAATTATGAGGTCGTCTACACAGAGCTAATTCAGCGCTAATCAGGAGTTCAATTCCACGGCGCGAACTTCGAATGTATTTTGAAGCCTGCCAAGGTTTTAACAGCACGGAAGCGGTGTGATATTAGTCTGGAGCCGCTGGCACTCGGAAGTCACTCCAGTGTTACTAGCTCCAGAATACTACTCATTCGTATCAAAAATTTCACGTACAGTCAGATGTGCTAGTGGTGTCATCTTAAATCGCAGCGGGCACACAGCTAAATCGCACTTTGATCGTTAGAAGCCTCGTGATAGTTTGGATATATGCAATGAATATGAATAACCCAGAATTTAATATTAATAATGTTTTTTAATGCGATTAGAGTAGTTTGTTTGAAATGTAATAATAAAAGATTGAGTAGGCTTTGCATTAATTTCGGATCGTTTTTTGTACGTTTTTCAACTTTTTTTTTCATTTAGTTAGTTAACAATAATACTTGTATGAATAAACAATAAGTTCAAGTTCGTTGTAGATATTATTTAAATATTGATTGAAAAGCTTCAATTCATAATGACCGATATATTAATCGCGTGTATTCTTTTCTAAAAACATTTTGTACTTAAACACACTTAATATGTAATTCTCCGAAGCCGTTGTACTACTGTGGGCTGCCCCTATCCGTCCAGTGCTGTCATTTTATTGCAATTGCAATATTTCTATTGTAATTTGAGGCGATTTACTACAACGTTGCATTATAGTGCCGTCTATTGCTGTTTTGCGAATTTGCTGTTCGTTTAATCTAACCAGCACATTAAGTAAACTAGTTCCATCTCTAGTTTTATATGCGATTGCTAGCAGTTTCGCTGCAATGAATATGTAGAATTCAATGTATCATTTTTGTAGTCTGCTCGCTATCAGTGAGGATATATCGAATACAGTTGCGAAATCATTCCCCACACTCCTGTGTGTTCCTTTATCAGCTTTTTGGCCTTAGTACTTCATCTAATATACTCCCTTCTATTTAGAAATCCGCTGATATTCTTCCCATCTTCGAAGAATGATATACGTCTTGCATTTTCAATTATCGGTCTACATATATTTTAGCTTGTTTCAGTAAGGACGGTTTACATTAAATTTTCTGGGCAACATGGATTCACGAGATGTAAATCAGCTGTATCCAACTCAACATCGTTCATTGACACTGTTGCTTTCGCTATCGACTTAAAGGCTCCTGGATGTAATATATACAGACGTTGCCAAGGCTTTCAATTTAATGAACTGTAAAGTTTTGTTCTAAAAAGCAAATTGGTTTGGTGTCTCGAGCTCTCTGAGCTCCTAATTTTCATCTAACTATGTAACCGTCCCTGCTTTGTAACTATTATTTCTTGTTCTTCATCTCCTTTTTATATCTCTGCTGGTGTTCGACAAAGCCCGATTCGTGGCCCTCTGATTTTCATATTCACCATAGACGATCTTCCTTCTCTCTTCAGTTCTCCTATTTTTTACACGCTGAAAACCTGAAAATATTTAGGGTGATCAGCGGATGACTGTTCTCAGTTGTAGAACGACTTGTGCGCATTGAGCAACTCGTTCTCTCAATTATATTCCGTGCTGCCGAAAGCTTTCAAATGTCCTATATAAGTTAAGTTATCTCTATCATGTTTTCCTTTTCTATCCTTTGCTCATTCTTAGTGCTGCTGATAATTTGAGGGACTTTTAATATTATATTTAATTTAGTATATTTAGTAGTATTTGATTCAAAACTTAAATTTGATCTGAAATCCTCACTTTGGGTATAGTATGCGTTGTTCCATCCTGAAAATGTTTTCCCTAAAGTCACAAAGAGTGCTCTTTGACGAATTTCTGCTTTTTAAAATGCATAACAGCTCTGATTACTAATCGCTAGTATCTAGTTTCCGTTCGTGATTCGCAACTTCATTCAACTTTAGAATACAGTTTGCAAGCACTGATACTTATTTTAATTCACCTTTTTTAGAGCTGCAAAGGCAACATAATTGTCTAAATATCCTTTTACCTTTATTGGGTCTTTTTGCAAACCATTGAAATGAAATTGTTTTGTCATGCAAGGTGAATAACGAATTACTTCGTTACATTTGTCCAATTTTGTCTTTGAATGAACTTTCTTTTTACTATACTACTTAATGTTTTGAATCTACATCTTTTATTTTGTAGTTTCAATATTTTTTATTTCTAAATATTGAATTTATTTCTTGTCCTATCTTCAATTGGATGTACATCCATTGATGAAGTAAATAAATAACGCTTCCATTTAGTCAAATTAGCGATAAAGAGCAAAATGGACATATTAGTCTATATAAATTAACATACTACAATACTCACTAGAGAATGTGGACGAATTTATATACTTAGGCTCGAAATTGACAACGAAAGGCAGTGAAACTGATGAAATTAAACGGAGAATACAGCTTGCTAATAAAACTTTCAACTCCGATCTGGCCCTACTGAAGACCAGCTGCATACACAGGAAGACGAAGCTCCAAGTCTACAAATCAATAATCAGACCTATTGTGCTGCGGATGTGAAACTTGGACCCTTACCCAAGCATCCGCAAATATGTTGAACGCTTTCGAAAGACGGGTCCTCACGCGTATAATTGGAGCTAAACAAGAGTGCGGCCAATGGCGGATAAGGTACAACCACGAGTTGTACGAGGTTTTTGACGAGCCATAGGTTGCTACAATAATCAAACTGCGGAAGCTGCAATGGGCTGGTCACGTGCAACGAATGGACGAGCATCGAGTACCTAAGAAGGTATTCGACGGAAGGGCCGAGGGTCGAAGACCAGTGGGAAAACCCAGAAAACGCTGGTCTGACTCTGTCGACGAAGACTGCGCAAAGTTGCTCATTGGACCGAGCCAACTGGAGGCGTCACCTGCGAGAAGGCAAGGCCCGAGATGGGCTGTAGTGCTACGACGACGACGACTCACTACAATACTACTTTCATTACGAAAAAGTGAACGCTGAGCCAGCTTAAACACATTAAAATCTGTCCATTGCAATATCAAGGAATCTATTGCAATTTTAATATTCGATTTATTGCACGCAAAAAAACTAAAACGGCAGCACTCGACACGTTCAGTAGCACACCACTAAACTGCCCTGGACTTTTGATATTAACTTTGTTAAAAATAACCTATCATATCAAAGTGCAATGCACATATTGAGATTCAGTAATTTCATTACTAAAACGTTCAGCGAAATGCTTGAATTTGGTGTCATCCTGAAAAATTTGAGAAACGGTTTAGTGACACAGAGCACTTTTTCAAAAGCTGCCATTCTACTGTTAAACTTGAATAGTAGACGTAAGTCATTAAAATTTTTCACAAAACGATACGGTGGAGTGCTATGAACAAAATACAAAACAAGGGGAAAAATAGGCTTTGGGCTCTTTAAATTGAACTTGCTTCTCATATTCGCACTATCATTATAAACTTGATCTTTGCAAATAAATGGGCATAAAGGTATATCAAATGTTTATATCTCATTTGAAACTATTTTAATTTAATTTATTTACCAAACAAGGCAACATACATTAACAATTCAATATAACAACATAATAACAACATACATATTTTTTTTCCAACACATTAGAAAACAAAATACATCAGAACTTTTATTTTAGTTACTTTACTTTAGTTTAATATATTTTATTTTGATTTTAGCTAAATTGATGAGCAAATTAAGTGGGATTAGGATGTTGATAGGGCCTTTAATAAGTTTATTCTAAAAGTGTGTTTAGAGATCCCCGAAGCGTAGTTGCTGCTTATAGAGTTGAATATTCTACAGCACCTATTATTTATGGGCTCGTTATATGCATAGTTAGTGTGGTGATTGAATTCCTTGAGCAGAGTTGCATACCTAGTGCGTCTTGGTTGGTCATTGAAAATAATTTTGTTGGAGAGAGCTTCAACATTGACTGCACCACTTATAATATCAAAGGTTAGGCATGCACTTAACAGTGTTCTTCTAGAAGAGAGAGGCATTAAATTAAGAAGGCTCAGTCTGGTTTTGTGAGAAGGAAGATGTTGGAAGTCTTTTGGATCATAGAGGTCCCTCAAAGCGAAAAGTAAAAACTGTTTCTGAACAGATTCTACTCTCTCACTATGTAGCTCAAAAACTGGGTTCCATATTATGCAGGCATACTCCAATAGAGGACGCACCAGAGTGATATATAATGACTTGGTAACCCATATATTCTTGAACTCTTTAGCACGTCTCTTAATGAATCCGAGCTGTTTATTAGCCCTGGCAAGGATTTTGTCATAGTGGAGATTGAACCGCATCTTGTTGTCCAATACTACCCCGAGATCTATAATATGATCAACCCTATTCAATATGGTGTTGCTAAGGCAGTAAGAATACTTTTTGATCGTATTCTTACGGGAAAAGCTTATTACATGGCACTTGTTAATGTTAAGATTCAAATTATTCTCATTGCACCACTGTTCGAGAGATTGAAGCTTGGATTGTAGAAGAATTGCGTCAGATTGCGTGTTTACGCTGTGGTGGATTTTTAAGTCATCTGCATAAAAGAGATGGGGTATACCAAGCAATGTCTCCAAGCAGAAAGATCAGAAATGAAGATGTTAAAAAGCAGGGGACCTAGATGACTGCCTTGCGGTACTCCAGAAGATGCGAAAACTCTTTAGGATAAGTGGCCGTGGAATTTAACAAGCTGAGTTCGATCGCGAAGATAAGACTGGAGCCAATCAAGAAGAAACCCTGATATGCCAAAGCTGCGAAGATTGTATATTAGAGTTCAACTATCAACTTGATTCCTTTAGGCTTATCATCAACGAAAAAACCTAAAAAGCATTCTTTGGCAAATATCTGTTAATTCTTTCACTCTTCGATTTTAAATGTCAAAGTCAACTGCGCAGTTTCGCTAATATCTGGAATATAATGAAATATTATTGAATACTGTTTATGTTTTCGCTCAACTTTTTCAAAAATTCTCGTTGAACTTTCCGTTAAACTTTCTTCAAGTATTCATGGAAAAATTATTATTACCTCAGTTCAGCTTTTCGATTTTTCTGTCCAATTCAGGTCAATTACAAGGATCTTCAAAATCAAAGTTTAATGCAATTAGTCCTGTGTGAGTTACATCATCGTTGCAGCCAGCGTTTTATTTATGTTTGAAATTTTTCCTAATCTTACGTTTGAGTTAGGATCGGTAACATTTTAATGAGCTTAATTGGCAGATTCGCCTACCATAATAATATAATAGATAATCGCCAAAATCTGTTAATATGAAGCAACAACTTCTTTCACTTAACATCGGGAAAAATTTGACATTTCTGCTTGCACATATCATGGGATCGCTCCGAAGCCATATTTCCTCTTTACTTATTTTGATTATTCAAAATTAAGAAAAACAGTGATCATTTAGGTTAAATAGAATAAACTTGCAGGAAGAATAGACACTGAAGTAGAGGGCAGATTAGAAAGTTAAGTAATCCCACGAGAATCTCTGGCCAGGTCTAGGGGCTGAAGCTGATCGAGAGCTTCATTCATACATTTACAATCAATTTATACGAGTGTGGAGTGATTTCCAGAATTCATTTTACCCCTGATTTAACTCAGGTACCTACGCAGAGCTAGGTGAACTCAAAGCTCGATGCGCGGTCCCTCATCCGAACCTGGATTCGAACCAGTGACCCCATACACTAGAAACCTATGCTCTGCCCTCTAGACTACACAACTAGACTATAGCTGTCAATAAATTAAAATATATCTAGCTTCCAATGGAAAAAATTAAAAAGAACGGATTTTTAAAATCTTTGATTTGGGAAGCTTTAAAAAATTGAATCAAATGAATTCAATGAAATCGATATATGCTCATACAACTTTCATTGAAAAGTCGGTTTCAGCAACAATTCTTCATCTCAAACAGTACAAAATAACTTTCGAGCTCGCCTAGAACGGCATGGCAAAATGAATGGACCAATATTGTGTTCGTGTGCCATTCCCATGTATATAATTCGTATGTGATTTCTCACTATGTAAATTCCTTATGGAAAAAAAGCTTAGGTGGCGCAGATATACAACCAAATACAAACCGAGCCACACCGCTTTTGAAGCCTTTTTGAAGCCACCTCTAAAAGAAGCATAAAAGAACACTTGCCTGTATCATTAAATATTAGCTTGAACAAAAAAAGAACGTATGCAAATATTCCACATGTTTTTTTTGCATTCCTATTTAATTTTACTAATTAATAATCGAACTGCATTCCAATTTAATATTATATTACATTTTTTCAGTCCCAGGTTTGCAATTTACATGGAATGACTCCTGAGCAGCTTATAAAGTGTGGTGAACATGAAAGTGAGTGGGGTGGCTACTTTATAATAAAAGGTAACGAAAAGATTATCCGAATGCTGCTTATGACTCGCCGAAACTATCCCATTGCCATTAAACGAAGTGTTTGGAAACGGAGAGGACTTCTGTTTAGTGATTTGGGTATTATTGTAAGGACTGTGCGGAATGATGAAGTATCATTCAATAATGTCCTACATTATCTAACAAATGGCACAGCAAAGTTTATGTTTTCTCACATTAAAATTCTTTCATACGTACCCGTTTATCTTCTATTGCGATCTTTAACAAACAAAACGGATGACGAAATAATGAAGGATCTTACTGGAGCCCTCATCAACGACCAGTATTACTTGCAATGCTTGCAAAATATGGCTCGAGAAATCCATGAAGAGGGACTGCATACACAAACAGAATGTAAAAACTACATAGGAGAATTATTTAGACGGCAGTTTGCTGATGTGAAGCCGTGGGCCAGAAACGAGGAAGTGTGCGACTACATTTTGAATGAGCGAATCTTAATTCACATCGGAAAGCATGATGACAAATACAATTTCCTCGTGCTTATGATTCAAAAACTTTTCCAATGTGCCCAGGGCAAAAATGAGGTTTGTGTTTATCAATAAATTTGAAATTTTTAAACCTCAATCTTCTTCATAGGTTGAAAATGCGGACAGTGTCATGATGCAAGAAGTGCTTTTGGGTGGTCATTTATATCAAAAAGTTCTTATAGAACGTATTGAAATATGGCTTCGATTTCTAAAGAAGTTATTGTTAAAAAAGATCGGCGAGAGTTCTGCTGGTCTAACGCCAGCTTTATTGTCATCAAGCATTCAGCAAACTGGAAATATCGGCAAAAGTCTGGAATCATTTTTAGCCACTGGTAACATATCTTCGATTTCGGGACTGGGATTAATGCAAAGCACTGGCTTAGTAGTTATTGCGGAGAATATTAACCGAATGCGATACATGTCGCATTTTCGTGCAGTACATAGAGGTTCGTATTTTACGACAATGCGAACAACAGAAGCTCGGCAGTTATTACCAGACGCATGGGGATTTATTTGTCCCGTTCACACACCTGATGGGGCACCATGTGGGCTTCTCAACCATTTATCATCGAGCTGTCAAATTTCAAACAATGTCGAAGAAAAAAATTTACTGAAAATAAGTGACGCTTTAATAGAGCTTGGATTGATTCCTTGTGGATTTCAGAACCCCTGTTACGGTGAAACTGAAACAACAATTGTCTTATTGGAAGGCAGAATTTTGGGATACATTAAAAACTCGGATGCTACAAATATTATTTCTTCATTAAAGCACCTCAAAGTTAATGGAACATTACCATATATGATGGAAATTGCCTTTGTCCCCAAACTAAATAAAGGCCAGTTTCCAGGATTATTTATTTTTACTGGCCCGTCCCGAATGATGAGACCGGTGAAGAATATGCATCTAAACAAAAATGAATTTATAGGAACTTTCGAACAAACTTATTTAAACATTTCCGTCGAATCAAAGATGACTGCGCCCAGACAATGTGACTATTCGGAACTATCCAAAACGTCTTTTCTTAGCTATTTAGCGAATTTGATACCAATGCCCGATTGCAACCAATCTCCTCGGTAAGTTTATATATTACTTATTTAGCAATTATAAGCTATTATAAGCTGTGTTTAAAGACACCGAAAAAAGGCAAGTTCGACTAGAGCAGCAGTCAAAAAATATAGAGCAGTTGTGCAGCTAGCCACTTATGTCGCCTATATTGAGGCAACTACATACGAATACCGTCTCCCTTGATTGTTTGATGACAACTGCTTCTCGTCGAAAAGTAGTCAACTCTGTTAGGCAATTATCCCACAATAACACTTTCATTAAATGGCCTCAGACTCTTTTTAAATAAAATAAAATAAATTACATCTTGACGCCATCGCTAAAACTTGGCTAAATGATTCTCATAAAAATGTAGAGATCCAAGATAGTTATTGGGCAATTTACGGAAGCGATCGTGTTTATTGTTCCACAAGCCAAATACGAAGAGGTGGGGTTTTACTGTCGGTAAGCAACACACTTTCAAGCAAGATTATTGAAATCACTCACAATGGATTGTTCCAACAATTAGTTATTCCCGTTTCTTTTAATAAAAATTGGTTTACAACCATTTATGACTTGGTTAAGTCTGAGTTGAGCGAAATCGGTAGATCTGAAAGTGATTATCGCTGAGATCCCCGCATATCATTGACCCCTGTGCCGCACCTGAGATAACAGGCATCCTTTTGGTTCCGTCGGCGGTGTCATAGAGCAACCATCCGTCTCTGAGGTAGTCCGGCATTATGGCTAGCAAGTAATCAGAGATACGGAACCTCTGTTCAAGGGCCCGGAGAATATCTGTCCACCTCGCCGAGTTGAAAGCGTTTTGTACGTCCAACGTTATCAGCAGGACGGCCGATCTGGCTCGATGACACGCCTCTTCCGCTCTTGCTATACCCCAAAAACCTCTGAGATGGCATCGATCGTTGAATACTCTTTCCGAAAGTCGTGCTGCCTGTCAGAAAGATCGCCAGCCCATCTCACTACTGACAGCTGCCGCGGCTTGAGCAATCCTTCGACAAGGTTCCACGTAGTGTCCATCATCCACAGTGGAAGCCGATGAATTGCCCAGGTTACCTTTCCCCTTGTATACAAACACCAGTTGAGCTACTTTCCTAAACATGAATTATACAAATCCAATAATATACGCGACCATCACTCCTTGGCGGATGCGCTGGGAACAGCGAACCAACGATGCCCTCCATTGATATTGCATCCATGAGAGTGCTATGCCGCCTGCAGCCAACTCTAGGAGTAACCAAGCTCTAGTCATCTCTTCACAGGTCTGAGTTGACCTCCTCACAAAGAGCTTGCCATTTGGTACTTTTACTCCTCGTGACGGCCTTGCTAAGCTCCTTCTTTGCCGCGATGTGAGCAGCAGATAGCTCAGCCACTCCCGACCTATTCGGTGTTCAATTATGTGTTTTTTCAATTATTTATAAATAAAATACTTTTTCTGTTTTGCTTTAGAAAAGTCACTATTATTGAGTATTCCAACAATATACAACTGCTCGACTAATCAATTTTCATGTCTAATTTGTGAAATTTAATATTTCAGTAATATGTACCAATGTCAAATGAGTAAACAGACCATGGGGACGCCATGTCACAACTTTGGTTCCAAATCTGAGACGAAGCTATATCGACTGCAAACGCCGGCAACACCACTTTTCCGACCTACTTATTTTGATGAATTAGATCTTCACGATTTTGCATCCGGCACTAATGCAATTGTAGCTGTTGTCTCATATACAGGCTATGATATGGAAGATGCAATGATTATCAACAAAGCCGCAAATGAACGCGGATTTGCATATGGCTGCATTTACAAGTCTCAGTTCGTTGAATTGGAGTCAAACAACTACTTTGCCCGAAACCCTCTAGATACAGACCTGGCCATATACATAGATACCGATGGGTTGCCAGCACCTGGAAGTAAGCTTAAATACAAATGCCCGTTGTACAGGTAACACAGTATTATTATCATACGCTTTATTTACGAATTTATCGATTTTTAGTTACTTTGATCCAGATGCATCTGTGTATAAAGTCGTCAAAAATGATGAGAAAGAAGACTGCATTGTCGATTCGGTTAAATGCTGTGGAGATTTCAAATTGCATGCGCCAAGGAAAATTTGTATTACGCTAAGAATACCGGTAATTTTATTTATTTTTTATTTATTTATTTGTATGTAATTCCTTCAACTTCACATGATTCACATGATTCCAAGATTCACATGATTCCACTAGCAAACAAGGGGTAAATAAGCATTTATAATCAAGAACAGTCTGTAAATTTTATAAGCCTAGTTCGGCGCTATTTCTGTGCTTTAAACCTACTGTTCCGAGCTTTATACAAAGGTCTGATGGAGGTTGTACCCAAAGCAGTCGCAAAACGCTTAGGGCGCTCATTTTCCTGATAGTGATGAAACATTTCCAACATTAGCGCTAGAATCATACAGGGGTGCAAGTTCGATTCCGGTCACTACTAGCGCATACGTAGCCTGGGCCGTTAATTCTTTTAGCCCATTCAAGTCACCAGGCCCAGATGGTATCATTCGGGCTGATATTCAGCGGACATTAGAGGGCAGTATGCCTTGGCTTATAGACTCTTAAGACTCTCGTTTTGCTTAAGACTCTCGTATATTCCTAACAGTCAGCAGGAAACGAGGGTAGTATTCATTGACAAGGTAGTGAAGGCATCGCACACTAGACCAAAGTATTATAGACTTCTTTTACTGAAGATTTTAGGAAGAGTTGTGGGGTGTATAACCAGTGCCTCAGACTCTAATCTGCTATCGAAATGACAGCATGCTTATACGAGGAGAAAATCGGTCGAAATATATCCTAGTTGGACATGCTGAAAAATCACTTGCCTGCGAGGAATATACGCTAGCTAAAGTTTATAGACATTGCGGGAGCGTTCAGTAATGTGCGCCCATAAGCGATTATTAATGCTCTTCAAATCATAGATGTCAATTCGAAGCTAGTCGCATTTATAAATCAGCTATGAAGAAATCAGATATTATACTTGACTTAAAGTAGCTCGATAATCAAGCGGTACGGACAGCTCACACGGTGGTATTCTGTCTCTCTTACTTTAGAATTTAACAGTTAACATGCATTCAGAAGCCTAATTATAAGCCCTGTCTCTAGTAGCGAAATGTCATCCTTCTACTGAAATTTGGTACTTCTACTTTATACGATTGAACATTGGACCAATTAATTTTCTAGCAATTTAAAATATTATGTCCCTCCCAAACACATCCTTCTAAAATGTCCCGCAATCCTTCTCCCGCACTTTTACTCTAAAGCGTCCCAAAGACATTCTGTGGGATTAAGGGGATTGAGGTGACTGAGGCAGCACAGATATCTCGTTACATAGTAGTGTCACTCCCTAAAATTAGTGTCACTCTCTAAAATTAAGCTAATGAATTATAATCAATGATTTAAAGCTTACAGGCTAGTTAATTAATTGTAGGTAATGCCTCCTTACAAGATTTTTTGTTGTTACTCAAGTAAATAATTACGTTTAGAATATATATTATATATACATGCCTATAATATATATATATATATATATATATATATATATATATATATATATATATATATATATATATATATATATATATATATATAAATTTTTCACATATTTCTTTTTATTATTTATTTATTTTATCGTAGCGACCCGCTAATATTGGTGACAAGTTTGCTTCGCGTGCTGGTCAAAAAGGTATATACTCTTACAAATACCCTGCTGAAGATTTGCCGTTTAATGCTTCTGGATTAATACCCGATATTGTGTTCAACCCTCACGGATTTCCATCAAGAATGACAATTGCTATGATGGTAGAGGCAATGGCGGGGAAGAGTGCGTCAGTAAATGGTTTGGCTCACGATGCCAGCCCTTTTAAATTTACTGAGAAATCAGCAGCAATCGATTACTTTGGTCAAATTCTGCAAGATGGAGGCTACAATTTCTACGGAACAGAACGTATGTATAGTGGCATAGATGGCAGTGAAATGGTTGCAGATATATTTTGTGGTGTTGTGCATTATCAAAGACTAAGGCACATGGTGTTCGACAAGTGGCAGGTTAGTAATTTGTATTCGTAGCCAACATTCTGCATCCACTTAAATCTTTAGGTTCGTTCTACTGGCCCAAATGATGCTATAACACAGCAGCCAATTAAGGGTCGTAAACGTGGTGGCGGTGTTCGTTTTGGGGAAATGGAGCGCGATGCGCTAATTTCACATGGAGCTGCTTTCTTATTACAGGATAGATTGTTTTACAATTCTGACAAATCTTTGATTATAGTTTGTCAGGTATGTGGGACGTTCACAGGACCTTCGCAACGGATTGTAAGAAAAACGGCTGAAGGATTAATGGCAATACCTGCATTATGCAAATTATGCGAAGGAAACTATAAACTTGGCTTAACAGAAATTCCTTTTTCTTATAAATATTTTGTAACAGAATTAGCGTCGGTAAACTTAAATGCCCGTTTTAAAATTTCATTAATATAAAAAGTGACCAAAAAGTGTAAATTGTGTATTCTGTATATTAAAAGCAAATTTGTGCACTAGTCAGTTTCTAAGTAAATTTTTATTTGAAAAAGAATGTCGTAATTTTTGCTGGAAGTACGTTACGTATAGAGATGTGTTAAACTGCTCTTTTCACTGAGCAGTGATCCCAGAGAACAAAGAGCAGTCCGAAGTAGCAGTGATTTTATCCACTATAGCGATAGCGTTTTAGTGCGTGTAAACAATTATATATGTACATTGTTTGTGATCGCTCCTTGTTTGTGACTGCGCGTTCTTTGTAATTGCTCATTCTTTGCGATTTGATTTGCCATTGACTGGCCATTACCTGTGATTGCTATTGCTCATTTTCTGTGATTGCTATTACTCGCTGCCTGTGATTGCTATTTCCCGCATTTTTTTACTTAAAATGCGAAATTTATGCTTGGAAAAGGTGTCAGATGGTAAGTACGTTGCTTGTATGTTCATATATTGCGGGTTTTGATTCGGTACTTTACTAGTGTCAGAATATGCTGCGAAGTGATTAGCATATCGTATAGTAGTTTTGAGGTTTTAGAATTTTATGCATTTAATGGATGATAGTTGTAAGATGCCGTTATGAATGTACAGTATTTCATGTCTGTCTATATTGGAAAATTAGCTAAAAATAAAACAATGAGCCCTAATAGCCGTAAAATTTATAATTTTCTTTTAAAAAAATGCTAACGGGCTATTTACTCGTCTATACTGTACGATTTTGAGGTAGCTCCTATTTTAATCCGAGTTTGTATACGCGGCTTATGACAAACTAAAGATCGAATGAGGCGGATATAATAAAGAAATCAATATGTAGTAGTAAAGTACTTACCATCAATTATTTATTTTTGTTATTATTTTGGTGTTATTGTACGCCTGGGCCGGTTTTGCCACCCCTGACGAGACGCCTTTGCTTTTGATATAGAAAATGATTTCTGAGTGTAGAAAATGCTTCACTGAATTTCACATAAACATATTGTTATTTCATTTCCTTTAATCTATCTTAAAGCAGACTGATTTTACATTAAGGGGTTAGTCCACTGTTAAACTGCTCAAAATGAACTTTTTTTTAAACAGCTACCAACAAAAAACTATTCAAGATATCGATTTGAAATTTTACATACATCTTTATTGAAGCTAAGAGTTAACATTTTCATTAGAAAAAATTATTAGAAAACAAAATGGCGGCCGCCCCAATCGATCGCCGCAGCACCGCCGAAAAAAAAGCAAATTGCGCCTCGTAAATTCCTGGACAAAATAAGCGTCTGTGAACAAATTACCAAATAGATTTCATTAGTTTTGAGTATAAAGGACTGCACGGGCCTAAATTTAGAACAAAAAAAAATTTTTTTACGATCTGGGAAACATTTTTTTGATTAAAAAAATTTTTTTTAAACATTTTTTTGATTCAAAAGTATACCACATTTTTTTTAATCGCTTTAGGGCTCTAAATTTAGGCCCGTGCAGTCCTTCATACTTAACACTAATGAAATATTTTTGATAATTTGTTCACAGATGCTTATTTTGTCCAGGAATTTACGAGGCGCAATTTGCTTTTTTTTTGGCGGTGCTGCGGCGATCCATTGGGGTGGCCGCCATTTTGTTTCCTACTAATTTTTTCCAATGAAAATGTTAATTCCTAACTTTAATAAAGATGCGTGTAAAATTTCACATCGATATCTTGAATAGTTTTTCTTTGGTAGCTGTTTCAAAAAAAAGTTCATTTGGAGCAGTTTAACAGTGGACTAACCCCTTAAATGCACATTTGAATTCAAGCACTTGATTTGAACCATAACCACTGTTTAAAACACTATATTCTTCATTGAGAAGAGATTCTAATAATTACTTACCTACATATAATTATTTACCTTCGTGAAAAAAAAAAACAAAAACAATTTTCATCAATATACTTTATTTATTCTAATGTTGTTTTTCAAAAGAAAAAAAAAGATTTACTAGCCCTAAAATATACATTCCACAAGGTCTATAATTCAATGTATTCTAAAATGAAAACGATAAAATTGCTCTCTATACGTACATTTTTAATGGCTATGTTATATGCTTTGATATTACCCCACTACCACAAATGTTTCAAAAACTTTTCCGAATTGGCGGAGAGCACTTACATTCGCGAAAAGGTCGTTCATTGGAAACGTAGACTGGGAGCTTCATCGAAATCAATGAGCGAATCGACCATCTATTCAACTACATACAATGTTGGATAACGGTGTCAAAGGGCCAAAATACACAAGCGGAGTAAACACTGCGTGTTTTAGCCGAGCTTTTTCACGCTGAAGATTCAAATTCAAGAAGATTCAAACGACAAGCAGCGTTGTTATACTGCGGCGAGAAATGTTGCATTTCACAGAGTAACAATTAATTCCATTATATTTTAAACATACGATACTTGAGTGTCTATTTGTACTTATTTATTATCTTGTTATACACTTTATAATATTCTAGAATTTATTCTGCACATATCTGTATGCCCACTGCTATTAGATTGAGGTTTTGAAAAACTGTTCGGTTTTCAATTGTTTTCGGTTGGAATAAAGTGCTATTGTTACCTACAGTAAACATTTTGTTGTGGAACATATATTTTTCATTTAAAAAAATAATTTTTCCAGATCAAACACTTTGCTGTAACGTACAGACTTTATTACAACAGCGCTGCATAAAAACAGCATTGCTTAGAACCACAATATGTGTCTAATGATCGGTTGCATATGTTACACATTTGAATTTCAATTTTTCTGTCTTTGAAAATGTTTGTGGTACTCTAGCGCTCTCTTATTTCATGCAGGAAAGTTCAAATCCGGAGCGCGGAAAAGCTCTCAACGGAGCTGTGCGCGTTATTTAGCGCGCACGCAGTAGCGCAGTGAAAAACGCAGCTGGAAACACGCTTGTGTAGTTCTATTTTCAAGCTCAAAAACTCGGCGGAAAAACGTGGCGATAGATCCGCTAGTGTAGTATAGCTCTTACACGTATATCATAAATTAGGTATTAAATTAGCTTTCAAAATATTTATCTTTATCTTTATGGTTGATTTAACATTTATCTAACTATATCAGTTTCTTCTAGTGGTTTGGGTAATTTGAATAACATCAGCTCATTATAATCTGACTCTTCACTTCCACTCAAGTCCTGTTTGTCAATTCGGCGGCGCTCTGAAATTATTCTCAACACTTCCGTAGAATCACAATTGGGAACGGAATCTTTGTTTCCGGTTGTTTCTCTGTCGATTTCATATTGCTTAGTTACAGAAAGTTGTGAGCTCGACGAAGTCGGAAGCAGAAGCGAGTTTTCGTCGATATCTAGGTCTTCGTCAAGTGCCTTTTGTTTGAACAATTGCTTAGTGTTACTTGATCTACGGTTCGACACTGATTTTGGTACAGTGAGGAAAGCAGATTTAAGTTTTGGCTTTGTATCTGATAGGCTTGCTGCTTTGATTAATTGACGCTTGTTTTTAGAATCTTCAGATTTGCCGGCCTTTGAGACTTCTATGTTACTACACGAATCGTTTTGACTATTTTGGCAGTAGTCACTTTTGATGCTTACAACATCGCCTTCATGATCGGGCGCAAGTTCTGATCCTTCGAAGATTGTCTGCGAATTTCCAGAGCTCCAAGGCAAATTATCACAACTCATTCTTTTGTCTAAAGTTTGAACTCGGTTTATGTGTTCATCCAAAGACCTTTCTTTCGTAAATCGTTTCCTGCATAAAATTGACGCCCGTCTATTTCTATTAGGCTTTGTGATCTGTAACCAGTTTTCTGGTTGCTGCGCGCTTTCAGTTGCTTTTAAGCTATAATCTCCGACTTCTTCTGCAATTTTATCTTTCTCTCCAAGTTTAGAGTTTTTGCAAAAACCGTTATTTAAATCTGTGGCAACTGGGTTATAAAACTGAATCGTCTGCCGTCGCTGAAAATATCGACTGTCTAGTGATGAATTACTGTAGGTAAAATTTGACGGAAGAGAAGACACTTTTTCCAACGGTCGCTTTTGAATATTGTTAGGTTCTTTTTGAAGCTGCAAGCATAGTGCTTGTTCCTGCTCGAATTCTTGTTCTCTAACGAATTCTCGTTCTAGCTCCGTGTCCATGTCTAGTTCATCTTCCATTTGTTTGTGGCTTTCTTCTAGGTGCTTCATAAGCACTGCAACCACCACATTTACAAGAACAAACTGTGCCATTAGAACAAATATGACAAAAAATATGGGAGCTATAACTGAGCTAACGCAGCAATTTCTCACACAATCTGCAGCATCGTCACAATTGTCTCGCAATGTATCTTTCATAATTCCGTTCCAGTTGTCTCCAGTAGCTACTCGAAATAGTGTTAGAAAAGCCATCCCAAAGTTCGCAAAGTGAGCATGCTCTCCTAAACCCTGGCATGGGATTTCATCTGAACATTCTAGTCGACCGAATAGCTCAACGCCAAGGGCAGCAAAAATAAAAAATAATAGAAAGAATAGTAGGCCCAAATTTCCGACCTGCGGAAGAGCTTGCATCACAGTGTCTAGTAAAGCACGAATTCCTTTTGCCATCTTTAAAAGTTTTAAAACGCGTGCTATACGCAATACTCGCATTACTCGAATTATGGTAGGATTTATGGGGATAATGTTTGTCTCTACTTCCTCGAGGACAATACCGACAATTGACAAAATGACAATACCAACATCCAGCTGATTCCACTTGTCTTTCATATAGAGCTTAAAACCAAGGGCGACAAGTTTCATGATCGCTTCCAGGATAAAAACCGCAGTGAAAAAATAGTTGAAAATCTTTAGGGCATACTCTAAGGGCGGTGGCATCATATAATACTCCAATGCCATTGTCACGACGTTAAGCCCTATAACAGCCGCAATAGCCAAATCGAAATATTTCGAGGTCACAATATTATGCACGATCATTCTGGCAGGGGAATAGTTGGTATAGTATGGCGGCTCGTGCATTCGCCTGCGTTTTTTTTCCATTTGTAGAGCACGTTTAGCAGCTCTTCGGATTTTCTCTTCTTTTTCTTGCTCTTCACGACATCTATGGAAGTTTTCAACGACAACGCCCACAAACATGTTAAGAACGAAAAATCCTACTAGAAGGATGAATGCGATAAAATAAAGCAGCCTCCATTCATTGTAATTAGGAATGGGTTGTTGATCCACTCCGACAGCATCCAAACCTGTGTACATGATATTAACCCATCCATCTCGGGACGATAGCACAAACAAAGACATCAACGCTTTTCCCAGGTCATCAAAATTGTATTTTCGATTAACCCATCGGTAATGCCTATTCCGGCAATCTTCAGCATTCTTAACTCCTTTCACGTTTTCGCCTTCGCAGTAGTAAAATGTCCCTTTGAATAGTTGTACTCCTAGGATTCCAAAAATGATGAAGAATGTGCAACATATTAACACAATATTTCCTATTGGTCTTAAAGACGATAGCAAAGTTTGCACAACTAATTTAAGTCCTGGCGCTCGATTGATTACCCGTAATGGTCGAAGGGAACGTAATAAACGAAACACCTGCAAAAGAAAACTATAATTAGTATACAAGGAAGATATATGCGACAAACGAGAGAAATATTTAAAATAAAACTACAAAATTAACGCTGAATTCGGCACATAATTATGTTTGTGGATGCGCTTAGTCCTTTTAAGATTGATTCGAGCACAAATAGACTGAAGAATTCGCGCTAGCAAATGCAGCATTAGAATTTTTATTGTATATATTGTTGCATGCTCGAACAAACATGTTTCTACGTGTCGGCGGCCGGAAGAGCGACAACCGTTAAAGTATCTGTCTGATAATGTGTTCTTGGAATAGAAACAATCTATAAATAGCCAAAAACCGTAAACAATCTATAAATAGCCAATACACAATAACAATCTATGGATAAAACGTAGAATAATTGTCTAGAACGTAAAAAGGGAACATTCCAGAGCCTCAAACCCATGAGTCAGATCTCGCATGGCAACGGAAATTCCCATGAGTCATAAGAGCCCTCTAGAAAGCAAAAGCGGAACATTCGAGAACCCGAGACACATTTGGCACCACTATAAATACCACCACGAGAAGTACTAGCGATCATTCAGTAGATGGCGAAGACAGCGTAAAGGCGCGATACAGCAGTTTAGTGTATCCGGGCGCGATTAATTAAAAGCGATAAAGTGCGAGTAATTATAGTGCGATAATTAAATTGAAAAAGTGTTAAATTGTAACGCGAGATTATAGTAGTGCGAATATAAAGTGTAAATAATTAATAGTGTTTATAATAGTGTGAATAAAAGTGTAATTAGTGTTTTTTTAAAAGAAACTGTTTTATTTCACGAATGTGAAGAATATCGAACTCACGAGAGGTGTTCAACGGTAAATCACAACAACTGGTGTCAGAAATAAGGGATTCTGTCGCGTTCGTGATTTAAAAAGTGACTTTTAGTGAGATACTGGACAGTGAATTTGTATGAACAGTGAAAATTAATAGTGCGCGGACTAAATAAAAAGTTAAAAGTTTCGGACAGTGAGCATTGTAAATTGTGCGGACTAATTGAACTTTGTGAAAAGTTGAGTGGACTAAAGTGATAATTGTGAAAAGTCGTGTGGACTAATCGAAAAACAATGCCGAAATTAGTGAACGAGTTGACATTGGCAGAGTTAAAGGTGGAGTGCCGGAAACGTGAACTTTCAACGTCTGGGAACAAGACGGCGCTACTGTCACGGCTCAGGGAGGCTTTGAGCACCGAAGGTAACGATCCGGAAACATTTGAATTCCCGGACGAAGAAATCAGCCAGGAGTTTGTTCAAGAGGAAGAAAGCAGCGAGGAGAAAAACCCGGTGATGGATTTACTGCTGAAGATGTCCCAGGACATCGGTCAAAAATTCGAACAGCAAACCATGAGTCTGGATCAGAAACTGGATCAGAAACTCGATCAACAAGCCATGAACCTGGACCAGAAACTTGATCAGAAACTCGACCAGCAAGCCCAGAAACTCGACCAGCAAGCCCAGAAGCTCGACCAGCAAGCCGCTGACATTAAGGAACAGTTAGAAGAACATGCGAGGAAGAGTGAGGAGCAGCTGGTAGAAATCAGACAACAGTTCCAACAGCAAGTTTCAGAAGTTAAACAGCAATTAGAGAGTCGAGTAACGGAAGTGGAACAACAGTTCGACAAAAAGTTGGTTGGTATTGAAGAAGGAATGGACCAGATGAAATTGGATCTTCAACGCGTGAAGGCCGTAGGAATTGTGCCAACAGAATCAAGTGGCATCAAGGCACTTAAGCCACCAACATTTGATGGGCAAACTTCTTGGACCAACTACAAGAAGCAATTTGAGGCTGTTGCAAAAGTTAACCGCTGGAACGATGAAGAACGTGCGACCTCACTGATGGTGTCTTTGAGAGGATCCGCGGTGGACGTACTGCAAACCATGTCGGTCGACAATTACTCCAGTTATTGCAGCCTGGCGAGTGCCTTGGATATGCGGTATGGCGAAGACCACTTAAAGGAAATTCTTCGTGCGCAGCTGAGGACACGCACACAGAAACCGGGAGAGACCTTGCAGCAGCTGGCTCAGGACATCGAGCGCTTGACACTTCTGTCTTATCCTGCTTCAAATCCAGATCATCGGGACGAGACAGCGAAGGACGCTTTCATCCAGGCAGCTCGTGATGAAGAGCTCCAACAAGCACTTCGATTGACAAATAATCGAACGCTGAGGGATACTTTGGCCTACGCTCTCACTTACGAATCGGTAAAACGGGCATCACGCAGTAACGTTAGAGTGCGTGAAGTGTACGAAGAGTGTGTATGCCAAAGAGCCGAGGTCAGCCGAGAATCACCGACAAGCGGAGCTCCACAATGTTGGAACTGTGGAGAAAAAGGGCACTTGAGGCGTGACTGCCGAAGGAAATTGAAGACAAGGTTTTGCGAAGGGTGTGCAGCGCGATGGCGACAAAGGAACGAGGCTGGTTCAGTGAACGTAGCCGTCTCTTCTTCGGAAGCGGCGGGAAACCAGTAAGAGCCAACCTCATGGGTCGGAGGTTGGCTCGTAGAATTGTTGACCCCAGAACCATCATCACAGTCTCTAGGCTCTATCGACACGAGAACGACTTAAGTCTGCAAGGAAAAATCGAAAACAAGCCTTGCAATATCACCATCGATACCGGAGCAATGAAGTCGATTTTGCGGATGGACTTGGTGAAGGCATGGAGGCTTGGTAACGTTGGACGATATGTACTTCGTACAGCAACGGGCGAATCTGCACCAGTTCACGGAGAAATAACACGCCAAATACAGCTCGGTGATTTGGTGTTCCAGCATCGGTTCCTTGTGGCAGATATAACCGACGAATGTATACTTGGAATGGACTTCCTAGGCCCTCATGGCTTCAGCCTGGATTTGGGAGACAGGGTGATCAAGTGGAAAAACGTTGAAATACCGTTGGTAGGAAACCGGAAGGGCAACGACCGCCTAAGAATCGTCGTCTGCGAAAACGCCAAAGTACCGAAGTCGTCGGAAAACATCATCTGGGCCAAATTGGATGGTGATCCTGGGGGCCACCAATTCTTCATCGTGGAGCCAACGCAAAACCCAGCAGTCAGCAACCTTATGGTGGCAAAAAGCTTAATCACAATTACGGAGGGGAATTACGTCCCTATAAGGGTGCTGAATTTGGCGGAGCAAGAAAAGAAGCTTAAGGAAGGAGAAGTAATTGCCGACTGCCAGCCAGTCTCGTCAATCACTTCTTTGGAAATGGCAGAAATACAATCTGAACGCAAAAAGATACCAAACAGCAAGATAAATGAGCTAGCTAGGAACATGCTACAGTCTTCGGAACTAAGCGACGAACAGTACCAACAAGGAGTTCAGCTAATTAAACGCTATGCTGATATCTTATCGACTCGAGAGGACGATTACGGAAGAACAAGGTTGACTACTCATCGAATCGATACACGAGATGCATCACCGATTCGGCAAGCTCCCCGTCGCTTACCACTAGCCAAACAAGCTGAGGTCACCGATATGATACAGAACATGCAAGAACAAGGCATCATAGAGCCTTCGAATAGCCCTTGGACGTCGCCTGTTGTCTTAGTCAAAAAGAAGGATGGCAGTACACGGTTCTGTGTTGACTATCGACGATTGAATGATGTTACGAAAAAGGATAGCTACCCATTGCCGAGAATGGATGACATTATGGACACTCTAGCCAGTGCGAAGTGGTTTTCAACGTTGGACTTGAAGAGCGGATACTGGCAGGTCGAAATCAAGAGAAGTGACCGTGAAAAGACAGCCTTTTCCGTGGGAAATGGGCTCTGGCAGTTCGTTGTAATGCCGTTCGGACTCTGTAATGCTCCTGCGACCTTTGAACGACTCATGGAGCGAGTACTGCTGGGACTAAGTTGGAAGACATGTTTGGTGTACCTGGATGACATAATTGTCATCGGCAGAACGTTCAAGGAACACTTGAAAAACCTGGAGGACGTATTCGAAAGGTTGCGAGCGGCTAACTTGAAGCTAAGTCCCAAAAAGTGCAACCTTTTCTGCAGTGAAGTGAAATACCTTGGTCATGTGGTTTCTACTGGAGGAATAAAAACCGACCCTGCAAAATTTGAATCCGTTAAAAATTGGCCAGTACCTAAGGATAAGCATCAACTTCGGAGTTTTCTGGGATTGGCAACGTACTATCGCCGGTTTGTGAAGGATTTCGCTACCATCGCCAAAAGTTTACACCAGCTAACGGAGAAAAATCAGCCGTTTAACTGGAACCACCAGTGCCAAGCAGCGTTTGAGAAGCTTAAGCAGGAGCTTTGTGAAGCACCAATGCTAGCATATCCTGAGCCGCAGAAAACTTTCATAGTGGACACTGATGCAAGTAATACAGGTATAGGTGCCGTGTTATCGCAGCAAATTGATGGTCAAGAGCGAGTGATTGCTTACTTTAGCCGGGTGCTATCCAAGCCAGAGCGAAATTACTGTGTCACCCGAAGAGAGCTGTTGGCAATAGTCGAGGCCACTAAGCATTTCCACAAATACCTGTACGGTCAAAGCTTCGTATTGAGAACCGATCACGCTGCTCTGAGATGGCTGCTCAACTTCAAGAACCCCGAAGGACAAGTGGCACGATGGATTGAAAGGTTGCAATCATACAACTTTAACATAGTCCATCGAAAAGGTACTATGCACGGAAATGCTGATGCTCTCTCCAGACGTCCATGCAAGCCGGAATGCAAGCACTGTCATCGGTTAGAAGAAAAGGTAGTCGATGCCGAGGTTAAGTGGATATCCGTTTCACCAGCAAGGGGATGGTCGCAATCGGAACTATTGGACGAACAACTGGCGGATGGAGATCTACGAGAAATCATAGCCTGGAAGGAGTCTGCACATCGACCTGAATGGCAAAGCATATCGAGTCGAAGTCCTACGCTAAAGAGCTACTGGGCACAATGGAACTCCCTGCATCTTGAAGGAGGCCTACTAAAAAGGAAATGGGAAACCGCGGATGGGTCAGCGCATCGAATGCAGGTTGTACTTCCTCGGAGCAAAGTTAAGGATGTTTTGCAGGAAGTACACGAGGGCACGTCAGGAGGCCACCTGGGCATAAACAAAACACTTAATAAAATAAGAGAACGATTTTATTGGGTGCATGCACGCGAAGATGTGGAGGACTGGTGTAGGAAATGTGCAGCCTGTGCATCTGTGAAGGGACCCAGGAGAAAGCCTAGAGGTGAGCTGAAGACATATAACGTTGGAACCCCTTTCGAAAGGATCGCTATAGATGTGGCAGGACCGTTTCCGGTGTCGCAACAAGGAAATCGCTACGTGCTGGTAGTATCCGACTATTTCACCAAATGGACAGAAGTTTACGCTATTCCAAATCAGGAAGCATCTACAGTGGCGGAGCACATCGTGATTAACTGGGTTAGTAGGTACGGAGTCCCAAACGAGCTACATTCCGATCAAGGTCGAAATTTCGAGTCCCAAGTGTTTACTGAGTTTTGCGATGCTTTGGGCATAAAGAAGACGAGAACCACGCCACTTCACCCACAGTCATAGGCGCGCCGTAGGGGGGGCCAGGGGGGGCCGGGACCCCCCCAGACCCTAGGTTGGCCCCTCCCAGGAAAATAAATATTTCCAACAGCGGACACTTAAGTTTTCGCCTCTTAGGTTTTTGTGTTTACAGCAAGAATTATGTAGTGCAGTAGTGTAAGCCTATACCAAAGCATACACACTACTTATAATATAGAGACTGTGATATTTGCGGTATTAATTACGATTTTATGGGACTTATCTCGAGAAATGGACGGCAATATTTAATTTCGACAAGTTATACGTTAAGAAAAAGACGAAAACCACCCCGCCAATCATCCTTTTTTTATTAAGATTATTTGTTCGTTCTTACTAGGCAATATACAGGTATTTAGATAAAAACACTTTTATAAACTGGCATTTTATGCAATTATGTTTTTCACAAAACAAAGTCTGAGTATTAAAATGGTAGGCAATAAGGTAATTCACGTATTATAAAATACAATTTTTGAAGTCATTTGGAGAAAAAAAATGGCATCCTTGCCACTTTTATGCTATATATGACCTACTTTTCATTATATTTTGATAACTGCATCGGAAGTTAAAAGGCATAGCACTTCAATTGCACCGAGCGTTTTTTCATAGTGACACAATCGCCACATGGTTTTTATCACATTCATTAAACTTTTGTCAGACCTGTATCTACTCAAGACCAGTATATCCTATGAATTTTATCCGGTCGCAAGTTCCAGGCACTAAAAATATAAATAATTCGGTGCGATTTTTGTGCGATTGGGAATTTTGCAGGTTTAGATTTGACTGCATAAATATAGTAATTTCATCAGTCATTTGCATTTTATTCTAAAAGCCGAAAAAAATACTAGAGAGTCAATGGTGTGAAAGATTTGTGTTTACGTGCTTATGGTAGCTACAAGGTTGCCCAGACATTATTTAAAAACGACAAAAACTTATTTTTTATGGCCGTTGATGAGTCTTGTAAATTTCGTGATGATCTGATGATTCGGTGTGAAGTTATCACAATGCCAAATTTTCCATTGTCGCCAAAAATACACCAAAATTTTAGCTCGACCAAACTTTGTGATCCGGATAAATTATCCGGATAGTAAAATTCGTGCACAATAATAAAACTATAATAGTGCTTGGAAGACATTAAGTGATATGGTGCTTGAACAGTCTTAGAATATTGTCAAGATGAACCGAAATTATTTGGAAAAGGTTATCGACCTTACGACGTGTCTCAGTCGCCAAGGACGTGCTTTCAGAGGACATGATGAAAGTGGTGCCAGTGATAACCGTGCATATTTTCGTTGTTGAATCATCAAGTTTTTCGTTGCATTTGAATCATGCTTCGCGACTCATATCCATTATGGCAGAACAAGCAAAGGCCCACAAAAAGCAACAACTCTCCGTGGTTGTCAGATTTGCTAAAAAGCTAGCAGTTGAAGAAAGGTTTTTAAGCTTTGTAGGTTTACCTTTGTTCAGGAGCTAGAAATGCCTCGTATTAGCAGATATAATTTTGAGCCTGTTACGGACTTAGCTACGGACTTAGCGAATCGCCTGTTGTTGGACAGTCTTATAATGGTGTTAGTGTCATGTCAGGACAAAAAAGTGGTGTACAAATCTAAATTAAGATGAAACATCCTGCAGCCACATTTGTACACTATCTAGCTCATAAAATTATCCTGGTTGTGATGGACACATTTTTCACAATCGAAACGTGTACATCCTTTTCAATGCCACCAAATCCCTTTACCTACACTTTTCGAAGCCATCATAATACGAATTTTTGAAGCAGCTTGAAGAGGCAGTTGGTCTAAATACAAGGCGTGGAATGAGAAGTTTAACCTAGACTCGTTACTCAATGAGATTTCACAATTGCAAATATGTGATCGATAGCTATGGGACTATGAAAGAGGCTTTAGAGAGAGAAATGAATGAGGGAAAATACAACGACTCAGTTTATTCATTGGGGATCTTTCATTCAATCAGTTGTCCTAAGTTTGTAGTAAATCTTTTCATCTTTCATTATGTTCTTTCTATGACGAACATAGTAAACACATATTTCCAAACTAAAAATGCAACTCTTAGGGATGGGATAGATCTTGTGGATGGAACAGTTAAAACACTAAGTCAGCGAGAAAACTTGTATGTAGTTTGGTAAAAAATTAAATCATTCGCAGAGAAGCACTGTCTGGATCTCACATTTCCCAGAGGATCACGAAAACGAAAAACAGCAAAAAGCACTAGTTTGAAAGGTTTTGCTGTTTCATCTAGCCTCGGACACGCAGTTAGGGCTACAAAGATATCCCTGCAAACCAAATGGCTCGAAAAGAGTAAGTTACAGCACTATTCATCTTGGCAAATTATTTTTGCTTTTTCTAGGCTTTCTACGTAACAAAAGTTTGAAGCAAGAGATCAATTTCTTTCTTCTAAGCTTAATATATCCCAATTTCTTCAAAGATATTTTGAAACTAAGCTATCCTCTTCTTCAAGTATAAATTGAAATATATTTAGCTTCTAAACGAAAAAATAGTCTTATATTTCTTATTATTTCCATTCTATTCCCGTATAATTCATACAAGCGTTCTTTCTTTGCGGTCATAGATAATTCTTGTGTAGTTCATACCTACCATTCACATTATATGCATGTGGTAGTAGCTCATACGTATTCACACACACACTAAGTTTTTTTGATAATGCATTATGCATTAGCAAATAACAAAGAATAAACTAACAAACATATAATCTATTAGTAAATCATATAAGTTGTATGAACAGTACGTGTACCTTACGGAAGACAAAATCATCGCATGTTTTGAACCTTTCGATCCCTGGCCCCTGCCAGATTTTAGGCCACGGCACGCCTATGCCCACAGTCCGATGGAATGGTCGAAAGGTTCAACAAAACCTTGATTGAGCACTTGGCCAAAGTGGTAGAAGACCATCAGCATGATTGGGATCGTCATATCCCATTCTTCCTGATGGCATACCGAACGGCGACGCATACTACAACTGGAGAATCACCGTCACGTGTCGTATTTGGACGAAATATTCGACTTCCGGCTGATGTTAAATTCGGAATACCACCAGAAGATCCGAAAACAACAACAGAGTACGTTTCGGAGCTGCGGCAACGGCTAGACTCCATTCACGAGGTAGTTAGGGACCGCATAAACCTAAACACGGACCGGATGAAAACGCGATATGACCTGAAGGCAAACTCGGCCGGATTTCAAGAAAATGATTTAGTCTGGCTGTACAACCCCCGCCGGCGGAAAGGCCTGAGCCCGAAACTACAGCCAAAATGGGAAGGACCATACCGCATTATTAAACGGCTCAATGATGTTGTTTACCGAATACAGCAGCATCGAAAACACCGGTCGAAAATGAAGGTTGTGCACCTAGACCGACTAGCCCCGTACCATGGAAATAACGCAATGGATGACGACGAATCTGTTCGGGACGAACAGGTCTAAGGAGGGGGTAGTGTTGCATGCTCGAACAAACATGTTTCTACGTGTCGGCGGCCGGAAGAGCGACAACCGTTAAAGTATCTGTCTGATAATGTGTTCTTGGAATAGAAACAATCTATAAATAGCCAAAAACCGTAAACAATCTATAAATAGCCAATACACAATAACAATCTATGGATAAAACGTAGAATAATTGTCTAGAACGTAAAAAGGGAACATTCCAGAGCCTCAAACCCATGAGTCAGATCTCGCATGGCAACGGAAATTCCCATGAGTCATAAGAGCCCTCTAGAAAGCAAAAGCGGAACATTCGAGAACCCGAGACACATTTGGCACCACTATAAATACCACCACGAGAAGTACTAGCGATCATTCAGTAGATGGCGAAGACAGCGTAAAGGCGCGATACAGCAGTTTAGTGTATCCGGGCGCGATTAATTAAAAGC
This sequence comes from Nemotelus pantherinus, assembly GCA_963978885.1. Classification (NCBI taxonomy): domain Eukaryota; kingdom Metazoa; phylum Arthropoda; class Insecta; order Diptera; family Stratiomyidae; genus Nemotelus; species Nemotelus pantherinus. Next base: position 213,756,768 of record OZ022263.1, read on the forward strand.
GATAAAGTGCGAGTAATTATAGTGCGATAATTAAATTGAAAAAGTGTTAAATTGTAACGCGAGATTATAGTAGTGCGAATATAAAGTGTAAATAATTAATAGTGTTTATAATAGTGTGAATAAAAGTGTAATTAGTGTTTTTTTAAAAGAAACTGTTTTATTTCACGAATGTGAAGAATATCGAACTCACGAGAGGTGTTCAACGGTAAATCACAACAATATTTATCGCAAAAATTGATCAGCCATATTTTTTCACAAAATATTCTGTACACAACCCAATAACTTCAAAACCCACTCAATATTTCCTTTCAATTTATTTTATATCTTAGGTTTAATCTTCAATATGAACTTCTAATTCATTTTGAAGTCACTTGAGTGAATGTAAAATTAATAATGCTATAATGCACTCAAATTTAGCTACATTTATTAAATAGTATTACGTAGGATACAAAAAGACGAAAACCAGACAAATATTTATATATATATATATATATATATATATATATATATATATATATATATATATATATATATATATATATATATATATATACATATATTATATATTTTATGTATTTTTAATTTTAATTGCATCTCAGAGGTTTTTATTTGAAGTGCATCTCAGAGGGCAAAATAAAATGATGTCGTGAATCAACTGAGGAAGCTTTGATAGTACCTTAATTAATGTACTATGCAAACACAAGCTAGAACATTTATTCAAAATCCATAGTGAGTATGGTTTATGGCCACACAACACGAAGCAATGTTGGTGTACTACACGCTGTATCATGCCAACTTTGTTTCGTATTGTGGTCTATAACTCATTTTGGGTCCTAGGAGAACAAGCTAGTAAATTCTTAATTTCAATATCGATTCGCGACAACAGTTCGTTTTCGAAGAACATTAGTATTAAAATCGATTCGGCCAAAAATACATATTTCTTTAAATAAATATATATATATATATATATATATATATATATATATATATATATATATATATATATATATATATATATATATATATATATAATCAAAAAAATTCAGTGACTATCTCTCGGGAACGCGTGATCCGATTAAGCTGAAACTTTCAGGATACCTTTGTGTATAAGCCGAATAGGTCCAGGTCTAAATTTAAATTATCTTTAACCCTTTGGTGCCGCGGGCCGTTTTAGCCATATTTTAGATATGCCTATTATTCTATCAAAAAATAGTTTAAAAAAAAAACTAATGAATTTCGAACGTGTTCTTAAAAAAGGTTTGATAAGGTTTTGGAAGCTTTTAACCCTTTGTGTGCGCTAGGTGCCTAAAATGAGCTCGGGAAAATTTGAAATTGTTTGAATTGCGAGAACTTTTGACAGAGCCATTCAATCATTACAAAAGTAACAGAACATATTAATGTTACTAAGTTGTATACTTGTGTAGTTTTGTATGAACGTGCTGGCAACCCTGTAGCTACGGCAGGTGCTGAAAGTGAAAACCTTCAATCCATCGACTCTCTTGAAATATTTTCGCTTTTATGAAAAAAAAAACAATTCATATACAAATCTTATACTTTCTCTACACAGTCAAAGTAAAACTTTGCAAATTCCATTTCGGACAAGAACGGCAACCTTTCCCCAATTTACCTATATTTTTAGCATCAAAAATTTCTGTTCACAGGAACTCACGACCCAAGGATCAGATATAGTTGAAGTTTACAGAATGTATTTGTCTCATGCTTCAAATACATATTGGCCCACCATGTTGGCCCAACATATTGGCCAAAAATCCACTCAGGCTTGGAATGAGCCCAACATCAGCCCAGCTCGCACCAAGGGGGTGTACATAGCCTCTATAGCCTCTTTTGGTCTTGCTTGGGCCAATATGTATTTCCTACATTAAGTAGGATTAGTAAATTTGGGCAATTCTGTGCCAGTGGTACCATCTTGCAAAATCACTAAGAAAAATAGCTACTTTTGGGCCTATTAATTCTGATTCAGTCGCCAGATTTTGACTAAATTCACACAATAGCTGAATCTTGCGCTAAACTACGTTTGGTAGGAATTTGGTTGGACAATTAGGTTGGAGCAGCTAGCTACGGTAATTTTTTTTCTTAGATTTTGAAAATTCGCTCAGGAAAATAAAGCTATTTGCCCTATAGATTCCAGTGCAGTCATGAAATCATAACGAAATTCATATGGTAAATCAAACTTCTTGTAGACAATATTCAGTAGAAACCTAGTGGGAAAAATAATGATAGGGTTGCCAGCTATACTTGTTTTTGTATTTTTTTGGCATATTTGTAGTAAGCGATTTTATCATCGAATTTTCAAATCGTAGTGATCTTGTAGTGAAAATAAACACCAAATATTAAGATCTAGGAAAATTTGACCACTTTTGCGAATGGTAACTGTAGCGAATTGTAAGAATGATTTTCCTTATCACAACTCAGAACCAGACCGAAATCCAGAGCCAAGAGTGCTAAGGTTGAAAAGTGGAATGGCTACTGCCATTCAAGAGAAAGAATCGCCCCGAGAGCAGGGTACCCTAGAAATGGTCGTGAAGGCCCCTCGTCCGCATTAGCGGAGTACCCTTCAACCAACCCCGACGGACGCTGGGGTGCCACTTTGCTAGCTCGCTGCGGCTGGGGTGGGTCCATAAAAACAATGAAAACGGGATGCCACCTACATACCCTTAAATTTCTTTGTATCCCTATAACTTCTAATGCAGTGATCGGATCAATACGAAATTTTAAGAGCAGGTTAACTTCAACGTGAGGCAGATGTGACATGTTTTTGGCTTCGGTGCTAGCAAAAAGCTGCCAGCAGGAGGCGTTTTTGTTATTTTCGTACCAATAAATGCTAACATTAAGTATTCACATCGCGAACATTTCCAATGACAATAAGTAAGCAATGTTTAAATTTTCTAAGGTCTGCATATTTTTCGGATGGTAGCCCCAAACACCTTTCTATCGCTGCAAGTTGCGATGAAGTCATCGAAATTAAATTGGTTTAGGGTCTATTATTAGATAGGGTGTATTGGTCTTAAGTAATAGAAGTAGCTAGTGGTAGTTGCCTTAAGTAGCTAGTGGTAGTTGCCTTAAGTAGCTAGTGGTAGAATACTCACTCGAAATCTGCACTAATTTTCTACTGTTCTTCGAACATTAGTGTTTCTAACAGTTCTGATGCGCTATGATTTTAACCTTGAATTCGGAGCTAAACTTCGTGCAAATATTCACGCCTATACTTTTAACTTACTATATTACGTTAGTTAACTATCTTCGCGCAACACACTAAACATAAACAAGCAGAAACTTAGATAAACATCTTAAAATATAAAATTGGCCTTTTCTTTTCGCGACAGAACCAACACTCGGTAAAATTCAATTAATTGATGTTAGTTCTTCTTTCTATTCTGTAATTCTATAGTTTTTTTTCTATTTTCTTAGTCCTAAATACTGAGAATCAAAATGCTACTTACTCGCAGTATTCCGAAAATTCGAGGGCTCGATTCACTGATAAGCGACATAAGCAGATCAATAATTGATATTATGACTAAGGAACCATCCATAATATTCCATCCAGATGTAAAATATGCATCTGGTCCATAAAACATTCCTGCTGCAACAACCTAGGAAAAAAGATTTTTGCGCTGTATACAAATCAAAGCTAAATTTATGCTAAAATTTAAATACCTTACCTTAATAAACATTTCAATTGTAAAAACAACAGTAAAAATATAATTAGCTGTTGCCAAGAAAAATCTTTCTGTACAAGTGGGTGGTATGTTTGGTCGTTCCATTGCAAGCGTTATACAGTTTAATGCTATGAATAGCAAAACAACGTTGTCAAACCATTTTTGCTTCACAAACCACACACAGATTTGACGAAATCTATAACATAAAACAAAATTTATTCTTTTAACAAATTGTTTCATTTCTTTTTTCTTATTATCATACCGATTGAGCTACTAAGAGCAAGTAAAATATGAAAGTACGAGGGTTGATCAATAAGTAATGATAGTCAATATAAACTAAGGTGAATAAACTTAAAAGATACGTTTATTTTCCAACATAGTCTCCTAACAAGCTAATACATTTAGTCCATCTTTTTTCCAAATCCAGGATACCCTCAGAAAAAAATTCTTTATCTTGACTCTCCCAAAATGCCTCAAAAGTGGCCATCACTTCGCTATCATCTTCAAATTTCTTACCCCGAAGGTGTTCCTTGAGCCGAAGAAAAATGTAAAAGTCACTGGATGATGTAAAAAAAGTTTTCCGAGGAAAGATGTAAAAGTTCGAATCGTGTTTTTTTAAATTCCAGCCATCGAAACTGCAGCCTTGTTAACCGGTTCGTTATCTTGATGAAACAGAACTCCGGGTCGCAGTGTGCCGCGTCTTTTTTCCTTCATTGCCTCTTGCAATATTCTTATTTGGTATGCGTAGTAAGAGCCTGATATAGTGGCTCTCTTTTCCAAATATTCCACTATGATAGTTCCTTCAGCGTCTCAAAAAACTCATGCATAACCTTCCCCGCCGAGCTCGACACTTTGAATTCTTTCGGCGTTGGTGAAGAGGTAGATTCAAATCTCATCCATGATCACGAAACGTGACAAAAGAAACTCATGATCTGCTTGGAACTTTTCGAGATTCACTCTCGAAATATCGACTCCTTTCTTCTTTTGCCAGTCGGTTAACATTCTCGACCTCCAACGCGCAGAGACTTTCTTCATATGTAATTCGTGGGCAACGATTCTTTGAACACTGCCATTAGAGATCCCTGTGACCTCAGCTACTTGACTGATGGTCAGTCTTCGATCTGCCAACATGACAACTTTGATTTTTTTCACATTGTCTTCAGTGAGGGACGTGGTTGGACTTACTTACAAAGCGGTACTTTACTAAACCAAAATAAAAGCTGTCATAGTTATTAATCAACATGTGGATAATTTAACACAATTTTACCAAGGCGCAAATAAATGACGATTAGTTGTGACCTACGACCTGCAAATGTAGAGGCATTTATTTTTGAAGTGGGAAACTCAACATATTTTGGGTATTTTTTTTCTCAAAATATCATATTATGACAATCGCTTTTGTCTGGAGTATTCCCTTCCTATTGGAAATTTTCGTATGTCACACCTGTATGCTAAAATGGTGACAAACAATGTATCGGAAATTATACGGACATTGACATTTCATCTTCGATTCCGCAACTATTTGAAAAAGTTGTTCACGGTAAACTTTCTCCGCTTAATAGAATTTTTATTAAATATTTTTCTTAGGATATGCAAACTTATCATCATCATCATCGGCGCTACAATTGTGGTCCCGGTCGGTCCCGATGTCACCCAATTGGGTCCCGATGTCATCCAATTGGGCACCCCTAATCTCCAAGCGTCCTGGTCAACGCCATCCCTCCAGCACAGGCAAGGTCTCTCCTGCTGTCTTCTGCCGCAAAATCTGCCACAAAGGGTTTTCCGAGCAGGATCCTCTTCGCTCATTCGAGCTAGGTGTCCTGCCCATGGGAGTCTACCGAGCTTTATCTTAGTTATTATATCTGCTTCTAGGTAGATGGCCTACAACTCATGGTTATAGCGTCTCCGGATTCTTCTCAAAAATTTTCTCTCGAACACGTCTATGAGTTCAGAGTGCCTTTTGCTAAGCACCCAAGTCTCGGATCCATACGTGAGTACTGGCAGGATCATGGTCTTGTACAGTAAAAGCTTTGATGTTCGGGTGAGGTTTTGGGATTTGAAGAGCATTAACAGACTGTAGTAGGCTTTGTTGAGTTTGAGGAGCCGCCCGCGTATTTCTTCCTCCATATTGCTATCGGCTGCTACGATTGACTCAAGGTAGTTGAAAGGTGGCACTACTTCAAATCCATGCACAACTACCCTGAAGATTTAACCAACTCTAGGTGTTCTTCCTGCAGATGCTGTCACCATGTACTTAGTCTTTCCTTCACTTATGTGCAGCCCCAGTTTTTGTTCTGCTCGCTCGATCTGGATGAAGGATTCTCGTACAGCTAGCTCTGATCTTCCAATTATGTTTATATCATCTGCATAAGCCAGTATCTGGCAGGACTTGGTGACGATAGTGTCTCTCGTTGACGTGCCAGAGTCTTTTTTTTTGTGATAAAGTCAATGTAAATATGGGGCAAAAATAGCCCAATATAGTATGCGACTCGCCCAAATAAAATGCCGCACAATGATAGAAAAGATAGCCTAATCGGCGATAAGTCACCCAATCTGGCAGCCCTGGTCCCATGAACTTTATATTTTTGCAAAGCAAAATGTAAAATCAGCAAATTTTAGGTACCTACCTTTACCGTTTTTACAAATAATATCAAATTAACCTGTTGCAAACTAGGCAGCGAAATTACATGGGGTAATTCAAAAAAATCAACTTTCAAGTATGATTGTCTGAGGGCAGTACTTAAATTAAAACGAATAGTGGTCAGTCTTAGAAAAAATGAAATTGAAGATTTACTGGGAAAGTATAATGTGTTAATTTTGATATTGCATAGAAACCAACTTACCGATTCGTTTCCGGGAACAAGTACAACGAATAATCCTCGCGCTCTTCAAAAAATTGATTGGACGTTAGGAATGCAATGAGCCCTTTACTCTTTGAAATGTCATCAGATTGCAGAATATGATTATTGTGTATTGATTGTGAAGAGTTTTGTACCGATTTAGCTGCAATTAAGTTTGATTTTGGTTCTCGAACACTGAAATTCGAAAGTGTTTTTTCCCATTTTTCCGGATTAATCTTAGATGTACAAAACGCCAAAGAGCTATGATTTCCGATGTTGTTCATATTCAGATTTGAAGTTTTTTCAAGAGCCAATTCCATCGAAGACATACGACGACGATAGTTTTTAGCAGAAGTTTGCTGATTTAAATTTTGATACAACTGTGCGTTGTTATATATGTATGACGCCCTCCTCGTGGATGATATATTCCGTCGCAAGGAATATCGCGGCGTTAGAATATTAATGTCCTTAGTATCGTTTTGGATTCGATTTGTAGTTTGCAGTAGAAAGTCATTGCGAGGAACATTCCTACATAAGGTTGCATGATTTCGATCATTATTCAGTATTACTGGTTCGGTGCTTATACTAGGTGGTTTTTTGCTTTTCTTCAAACTTGCTCTTTTGAATCGACTGAAACTGGAGCTACTAGAACTGAGGCCGCCCAAATTTGATGGAATATTTTCTGATAAGTTTTCTTGCTTATCTTCGCTATTCGGGGCTGCTTTACTGCAACTGCTGGAAAATTTATCGTTCGTGTTGGTAGCATTTAAATTCGCTAGTGATCCCATGACTGACGGTGGACTTATATCAATAGTTGGTAGGCGACTATGAATGATTTGTTGCCCGCTCGCTACAGCTGGCGGCTTCAACAATGATGGCGTACTATGACTCTAAAATTATGATAGTGAGAACATTAACGTTTATTAAAAAAGACAATTCAAATTTTCAGAGTACCTTCAATACTTGTTCCTCTTGTTGAGAAATTCTATCGAGATTATTTCGACTCCAATTCTTAAACGTCGTTCCCGACTCCAGTGTTGTATTTGGGGAATCTTGTGGAGTGGCTGCTGTTGTCATAATAACTGGAGGACTACATATTGAACGTGTTTTTGCTAGTTTTGAGTCTTCGCACTTGGGTGTCTTTAAAGAATGTCCCTGGAAAAAAACATTATTAATATTTCTGGAAGAATACACTGTTTTTCATACTAATGTTTATTTATAATTTTCATACAAAATAACGTTGAACGCAGAGCCCCACTTAAGGGGATATACGAAAACAATTATAAAACATTGGCGTATATAATGTTTGACTTCAAAGCAATATAAAGAGTGTGCCGCTCTTTTCAGTAGACATTTACCATGAAAATAGTCTCCGGTTTGAGGTTATTTTTATTTTGTTTCAACGGGATATCTGCTGCTTAACAGAAGTAATAGTGATTTGAATATGAGTGAAAATAATAGCAAGTATTACTAGGAATTTTACACATACAGTCAAATCTCGCTACTATACGACCTCGCTACTATAGCCCAGTGAAATCCTACATAAAAAAGGCGAAACTTCGGAAAAATTAGGGGAAAGCTGAATTTTGGTGTGAACCTTGGCACTAGCGTGTTGAACAAAATGTCAAAAGTCCCCATAGATCCGAGTGCTTCGTTACTTTTTATACGGGGTCAAAGGTCACCAAAAGTGACCTTTCCTAAATATCTCAGTAACGGTCACGTCTTTTCAAAAACAATGTATGAAGAATTAAAAAATTTCCAACAAAAAAGATCCTAACACTTTTTCTTGTAATCATAACCGTTTTTGAGATATCTTGATCTAAACATTTGCTACTAACAGCATCCTCTTTCCCAAGGGCATGTTTATATTATCTGATTTTGATTACGACTTGGACTGTTTGTGAGTTTGTTTTTTTATGTTTAGGAGGCGCATAAAAAAGGGGGCTCCGAAAAGTTACCACCACCCCCCGCCCCCCTTTGCCATATAACTTGTAGGGACGTCTGCTCGCTACTCTCTTTTCGAAAATAAACTGTATTGCTGCATCATTGGTATGGGATTTTCCACGAAGAAGCAGAACAAGACAATAACATTGCAGTTGAAAATAGGTTTTGTAACATATCATGGCGCTAGGAGTATGAAAAAGCAAGATAATATCATGGCATAATTCTGTAAACGCTCATTCTTGACATTATAGGGGCTCAACCCGCTGTAGACTATCCCCTAATAATCAGTTTTTTTACCAATCCTGTGATAACTACGTAGCGCCAAAAGGACATGACACGTCTCGAAACCAATTTGCACCTGAAATTACTTGACCTTGCCCCGATCGTTCATGGGATAAGACGGTATGGAAAAAAAACTAAAAAACCGGCTATTTCATTTGCGGGGGTGGGTTGGGTGTGGGTAGCGTGTGGTTGTAGGGCTAGTCTCACGATGTCAATAATAGGCAATTAACAGGATAAAAAGTGATCCTATCTTGTTTAACAGTGGGCAAAGAGTAGGCAACGAGCCCATTTCTGAAGATTTGGGATGGATGCTAAGGGATAACATTTCATGGCAAAAGGGGAGGGGGAAACTTTTCGGAGTACACTTTTCCATCTACCCTGGAGTATGGTAGTTAAGTTTATTTACATATTTTTTTTCATGCGCCCCTTAAACGTAGAAAAACAAACTCACAAACATGCCAAGTCGTAATCAAAATCGGATAATATTTACATGCCGTGAGAAAGAGGATGCTGTTGGTAACAAATGTTTAGATCAATATATCTCAAAAACGGTTATGGTTACAGGAAAAAGTTATCTAATCTTTTTTGTTGGAAATTTTTTAAGCTACAAATTCGTCATACATTGTTTTTGAAAAGACATGACCGTTACTGAGATATTTAGGAAACGTCACTTTTGGGGACCTTTGACCCCGAATAAAAAGTGACGCAGCACTCGGATCGATGGGGACTTTTGACATTTTGTTCAACACGCCAGTACCAAGCTTCACACCAAAATTCAGCTTTCCCCTAATTTTTCCGAAGCACCATGTTAGATTTCCCTGGACTACTAAGCCAGTTGCGCACGATTCAGCCAAATTTACATACAAAATAAATTTACTATGTCACCCCCTAATGTCGCTACTATGCCACTCGCAAACTCAAGTAGGCTGTCACAGTTATCTTTTCGGTACTTCTGTTACACACGCACGCACTTGTGATGTCATACTGTGGTGAAGTTCAGAAAGTAGCCTACAATCTCAGGTCAGAAGCGCAAACGGACTGAGTTTGCTTGCGCTGAAGGAGAAGAAAGAGTTCATCGATGCCGCGAAGAACGAGCCAAATCAGTCTAAACTAGCCACAGAAATAAGCCAGAAATGGGGCATCGAAGTCAAGAGAACCACTGTGAAGGGCATTCTCAGCAAGAAGGATGCAATCGAGGCCGCCGTCAAAGTTGGAGTTCCATTGAAGCGCAAGCTCATAGCCCGAAGTTCGATGAGAGCATGCTAATGTGGCTGAAACAAACAAGTGGGCAAAATTTGCCTGTCAGTTGCGATTTGATGTAAGAGAAGGCAATTAAATTAGCCGAGCTGATGCACCTCCGGAAATACATGGCAAGCGTTGGTTGGCTGGGCAATTTCAAAAAACGCCACGGCATCACGTTCAAGTAAAATTCGCAATCTCTTATTGAGTGGCAACAACGGGTTCTCTGGTCCTTGTTCGGGCAGTTTACCGCTGAAGACATTTTCAACCTGGAAGTAACTGGACTCTTCTGGCAGCTGCTACCGAACAATACCATGGCTGTCGGGGGAGAGCGGCGCCTTGGAGGAAAAAAATTAAGCAAAAAATCACTCTTTTGGTTAGATCAAACATGAGCGGCAGCAAGAAGTCACCTCTTCTGGTGATCGGCAATTCCAAGAAACCCCGTGCGTTCAAGAACAAGGAGATTCCCGTGAAATACAAGGCTAGTTCAAAGTCATGGATGACGGCAGAGATTTTCAAGGAAATGTTGCATGCGTGGGACGGACGACTCGGTTAGCAAAATTGCAGAGTGCTGCTCTGTCTCGATAACTTCACTGGTCACCCTCCATACCTCCATTTGGCCAAATCCAAATGCTCTATCTACTGCCCAAGACAGCAGCCAGTTCTCTACCAATGGATCAAGGAATTATAGAGAATCTTAAGCACCATTACTAAAAGCTCCTGCTGTTCCGCCGGGTCGGGGCCATGGACAAAGGAAACGGGTTTAAATTCACATTGCTCCACACTCTGCACTCGACAGTCGACGATCAGGAACTGTTTCGCGAAGGCCAACATCATTGACAAGGCTAGTGCCATGATCTTGTATCATGTAACAAGAAACAAACCACCATGATTGTTGATCGATTACCGCTGCAACAGCCATGTTATCTTTGTCAGAGAAATTGTGAACGATAAGTACTTTAATATTGCTCTTAACAAAAATACAGACTCGTGGTTTGTGGATGAAATCCATTGTTGTCAGTCAGTATCCATTGGTGCGAAACCAGTAAACCCGGTTGTTAGCAGCCCATGGTTCTTGGAATAAGATCAGTTCCTCCCCTATTCTGGACAAACGGAGCAGCAGTGCAGCAGAGGCTGCTTTGGAATGATGAAGGTAAAGATGAAGTACCTTCACCATTATCAATGAGGGTTAGGTCAAGATTATCCTCCTTGAAAACAAAAGCTGTCTCTACCCCTTCCTCTGTAGCTCGAGTCAAGACGTCAGCTCGGAGGTAGTTTAGGTGCCCAACTCGGAGGTAGTTTCAACGCCAGTCCCATCAGCAAAGAGGGATTCCACATCCAATGCCACCTCAGATATTGCCCTGAGACAGGTGATGAACTCCTTTTTGAGTGGCTTTTTTGTCGTTTGATTCACCTGTTTTGAGTCAAGCTTCGTAGATTCTGAATCTTTTGAGCAAGAGCTCTTTTTCCTGTCGCTTAGACCAATTTCTCGACCCATCTAAGCATCTAAGACCGGGAGTGGCTTAGATGATCAACGAACTCGATTCAATGCCGATCATATCCAAGCCTATAGGTAACCATCGATGAGGCCAAATTAGGGAGGGTCCTGCGGCTTGTATCGTTCTGTTTCGTCTATGCGCACCCGTAATTTGTTTTTTTTTTAAATTACGCATACGTAGTCTGGTTGTTCCGTAAGTTGTTACTGTAAGTGGGACTAAGAACAATTTTTTATTGAATATTAGAAGCAGTTTACTTTATTCTTTTCTTTGAAATCCGGTGTCAAGAAATAAGACTTGAAAAAAATTGTCGCTTTATTTCGCGTTTGTCTTGCATGCGTGTTATTTTTTTGGAATACGAATCGGAGGTGTTTGGTCGTACATTGCGGTAATGCATTGTTTCTCAACACTCGCATATAGGATGAAATAAAAGAAGAGGAGAGCCAAATCTCTTTGTGTTTACCAATTTTCGAGTGTTGAGTAAGTACTTCTTCGAAATTTTTGGCGATGTTAAATTGATGAGCAAATACAATGGTAACAAAAATTATTTACTTACTGTTATTCGTCTGTTCCTGCCATCTTCACAGATTTTTCCTGCCATCTTCACTGATTCGTTTTCAGTTGCAGCAATCTTATTAGAATCAGCTTTGTCATCTTGATTTTCGACGTACTCGTCAAAGTTTGGTTGCAAGAGTTTTTGTTTTTGAATGTTGCACTTCAATTCTCTTTCAGATCTGTGGAGCTGCTCAGCCTAAAATTTGATATTTTAGTCGGTAGGTATATCATATTTTCCACAGATATGGGTACATACTCGCGCTTTATGAAGGTCTTCAGCACTACGCCATTTGTTTTTCATATCAGAGTAGCTGTCGTTGACTGATGATGATTCTGATGTGCTACGAGACTCTTCATACAAATCAGCAAAATTGTCTACCATGTTTTCTTCCCGAAGTTTTTTCACAAGCTCGCGTTGCTCCCGTTCACGCCTCTCGTTTCTCTGAAATTGCATTTAAATTAGTTTCATTGTAGCTGCGAAATCTAAATGTTACTTCTGAGCTGAATCCTTCAACCAAAATGGCAACGAGCAGATTGAAAAGAACATAGTTTCCAAAAGTCATTAGTGCGACAAAATATAGAGCGGCCCAATGACTTGTTTTTTCCATTCCGTTGAATAGGACCACATTCCAATCTTCCTGCGTTAAGATCTAAACAAATATGTATTTTTGAGGTTATGGTTGTACTGCTGTAGAAAATTTTAATATTTTCGTGAATTATTAGTAATCAAAGAAAATATATTCTTAAAACGCCTTACTTGCAAATATATAGGAGAAGTCTTTATAAATAAAATCTTCATCAATTAAAGCATTAAGAAAATCTTCATATCGAAGGATTGAAAATTATACAAGGGAACAGATTACATGGTAAAAAGCGTCACATTCCGAGTATGATTCTTAATGTTTATTATAATTATTTCAAGGTTGTAAAAAATTCTTTTGTCTATTTTATGAGAACACTTGCAACGGCAGTTTATATATTTTCATTTTATACATGTATATATATATATATATATATATATATATACATATATGTATATATATATATATATATATATATATATATATACATATTAATATATATAAATATTAATATATTTTCTGCATTATTATTTGGTAGTCTACTTTTAATGGTAGTAAATGATCAATGGCGTCAGAGGCATTTTCTTTTTTCTTCTAAACTAAACTAATAACTAGTCTACTGAATTAAATCTAAGAAACAAATTATCTCTAATACGTTTGAGACAAGGTAATAAGATTAGTTGTTTGTATCTTCTTGCAATGAATGTTTACTTTAATACTATTCTGTCATGTCTTGCGAAACTAGATTAATATTTCTATCCATGATAGTTTTATTTATTGCATTATGTACGTATAAGTTCTCTAACAATAAAATTTGTTGGGTGAGTTAACTAAGTAATTTTTTGTAACATTAGAAATCTGAAACAGTATGTAAATAGATAGATAAGATAGCAATAGAAAAATAAAAACAACTTTAATGTAACAAAACCGCTAGAAAACCGTAGAGAACTCGTGCAGATTTTGAGTTGTTATTTATATTCATTATCGGTTGCTTATTTAACAAAACTTTCAAAGCAGCATCTCCTGTAACTTAAATGAAGAAAATACAAAGTGCTTCCAACATTTCGCCAGCACTGCACCTAAAAGTCAAAATCAACCATCCCCATGAGTCTCGTTTTCCTCCGATGACTTCTTAGAAAGTTACAGAGATAGGAACACGTCATCCAAAAAGTTTCCAAGATTTAGAAAATTTAAACATTGCATACTTATTTTCATTGCTAATGTTCACCATAGGAATACTTAAGGGGTTACATAGGTTTTAAAGGAAAAAAAAAACTTTTTCAAAAAATTGTATTTTAAAAACCAAAAGCCTGTTTTATTTGAAATTTACACATAAAAAAGTTTAGCACTTGAAGAAGTTGTAATTTTCAGCTCAAAATATTGAAAATTGTCGTGCAGCAATTTTTTGCGGTAGGCAGAATATTTCGGTGCAGGTTCATTTGAAATCAACAATTCAAAAATTTTCCTATAGTTTATACTCTTGGCTCGTGATTCAGCGAAGGAATTGAAAAAAAAATGAAATTTAAAGTTTTGAAATAAGTTTGAATGTATTTTCGTCGAACATTTTTTTTAGCATTTTTCCGATTCTCATCGTTATTAAAACATTTTTTTCGCATAAAACAAGAACGAGTCGATCGATTGAAAATTCCTTCGTTCAATCACGAGCCAAGGGTATAAACTATAAGAAAATTTTTGAATTTTTGATTTCAGATGAACTTGCACCGAAATATTCTGCCTACCGCAAAAAAGGCTGCACGACGAAAATTGCAGGAAAATCGACAATTTTAAATATTTTTATGTGAAATTTTTTTTACAACTTCTGGAAGTGCTCAACTTTTCTATGTGTACATTTCAAATAAAATAGATTTTTGGTTTTTAAAATACAATTTTTTTAAAAAGTTGTTTTATTTTTCCTTCAAGACCTATGTAGCCCCTTAATGTTAGCATTTATTGATATGAAAATAACAAAAACGGCTCCTGCTGGCAACCGTTTGCTAGCACCAAAACCAAAGATATCTCGCGTATATATATATATATATATATATATATATATATATATATATATATATATATATATATATATATATATTTATATCTATAGAAATATGAATTTTTGCCCAAAGTGATTTGAAAACTAATATTCTTCGAACATTAACAAAAAAAGATAAGATGGGCGGTTAGAAAATTTCTCCGAGCAGCCGAGTGTTTTTGTCACTCTGAGAAGAAAAGCCGCCCGTTTCTAAAATCAGCTCCTAAAAGCGTATGGCTGTTGCAATGGAGCGTAGTGATGTACCAGAAAACTTTCTGATGTGATATTCTAGGAAGAAATTCTGTTTATCGATGAAAGCAAATATTGCATTTTCAGTATAACTGAGCGCGATATTGTCTGGGGAAAAACAGTTCCAGAATGGGATATTAAAAACTTACTTCCCCTGGAGGGGAGACTTAAGAATTTATCGAGGGTACAATGGATGAGCATGCTTATCTTGCAATGTTTAAAAGAATTAAACCTGAATGTGTTAAAAACATGGGCTTAAGGAATCGTTCAGACAGGATTCTGACCCCAAACATATTATGAAACTAAGACTTATGCGTTATGCACCCCACCAATTACATTTACTCTCTCAGCCACTTAAGTTGAATCGTACAGAAATTCTATGCGGAAAATTGTAACGGTAACTTAGATAGCTCAGCATAAAAGCACGTTGGGTGAAAGAATGGAATAAAATTAAACCAGATTGTACTGAAAATTTCGTGAAGTCTTTCCAACATTTTCTGATAGAATTTATGCTAAGGCATAATTTTGGTATGATTTCTAAATATGTACGCAGACTTTTTTTGTGTCAAAATTTGTATTAAAATGATTTTGATAATTGTTTTCGTAAATATATCTAAGAACGTGAATTTGTTTTAATATTTGTCTCAAAAAGCTACCTATTGAATAAATCTAGAAAATTGAAAATTGTGCGGAAAAAACTTCAAAAAATTGGTAGGCCAAATGAAAATTGATCATGTTTTTAGCTTGGCTGAGATCTATAAATTCATGCAAAAGTATTGCTTTGCCCTCGATTTAAGAGTCAAGTCTTTTTTGAAGCGTCAACCTTTGATGTAGTGCATAACGATTTAGCAAATATTTAGCAAAATAAATTTGTCACTAGCCTTTTTAGTAGCGTCTCGTCAAAACGCAGAAGCACTTGTTTGAAAAACTTTGACGAATGGGTGAGCGTGGGCAAGGAAACACTGCAGCATTAACAAGTGGATGCAAAAAAATCTTTGCAAGAATCTAATGAAGCAAAACAGTATATTCGTTTATCAGGTAGGCTGAAAGGAAGCAAGCACATCTTCGGCTCTTTAACGTAGCGTTGGGAGCACTATTGTTCGTTGCCACTTCTGCAAAAGATGTTTTCCAAAAAGTGGCTGTCTGCTCAACGACTTAGTTCATAGAAAATTTCAAAAATATTATTCCTAAATGGTAATAAAGAAAAGACGTTTTTTCACAGAGAAATGAACTTTTTTTTTACTTAGTACGATAATTTGTTATTACTATTTTCTTTATTTTTTCATTATTTTCTTCAGATAACGACCTCAAATGTAATTCTGTTCCATACTTTAACCTCGCAAATCTATGTAAATTTAAGAAGAAATGATTTTTTTTCTGAAAAGATAATTTGTGTGAGACCAAGAACTGCAGTAATAGGTAGTTATCGCTATGCTACCATTATCATGATCATTATGTAGTTGGGTAGATTATCGCATTGACGCGTTTTGCTTGTTGATTTTGACTAGATATGCAGCTTTTGAAGCGGCAGCTCTGATTTCGGCCGGAATCCAGGCTAGCTATGAATGAACTTCCTGGACTTTTGTAGCCGGGATGGACTGCTTTTAGGTTCGCTTTTCAGTATAAAAAGACTATAGGATTACCTTTGTAGAAAAGAATGAAAAAAAGCCTTTTAAAGTAGTCTTATAATAACATTCTTAGCTAACTTAAATTCTTGAAACGATTCCTGTATCTTTTAGAGTGCATACTAAGATCATAATAAAACAATCGTTGTGTGGCTAGACAAGGATAAAATGAAGCCAAAGTAACTTCACCTCAATCCATTGCAAGTCCAAATTGCAGGATCTAATTTTACAATCAGTATTTATATGCGCGAAGTAACTACTTCCGTGACTCACTTTGCTCCTGATTTGGTTGGTTATCTAGGCTAAATTAGCTTCATGATCGTAGCATTTTGTTCATGGCTGCATTTACTCGTAAGTTGACCACACGCTAGCTAGTGCTAAGATTTTCAGAAATATTTTCAAAAGTTTTGGTTACAAAAATCATGAGTTGTCGACGAACGACCCACAAAACTGGTATTGAACCAACGTATCTACGCTTATTTTGTAGAAGTTTGACATCCACATCATCCCAAGGGGAATTTCTGTAATGCCACAAAAGACATGCAGCAAACATTACTAGTAATGCAGATGTAACTCGTGAAAGCTGTTATTTTGTAGAAAGTCCATAGTGTACACTATTGCATGTACATTACTCGGGTCAATAAGGGGAATGCAACTTGCTATCCGAAAAGAACTTGCGAGCATACAATGTAAATAGTCGGCGATGGGTAGAGAGAAGAAAATTTCAGAGTATTTCAATGACATTCGGGTAAGTAAAATGATTAAAATAGCAATGCATTACCAGTCATGCAGAGGCATGTTTGGACGCTGGCCTAACCAGCAAAACGCATTGCTTCTAAATGACGGGAATTTTCAAAGAGCTTCGCAAAACCCACAGCAAGCATAATCAACACATTCTAGGCCATGCAGGGGTAAGCTCGGCCACTGGTAAAATCATCAGTACGTAATACCTCTAGATAACGGGGAAATGCAAAAATAAGCTACCGGACTTTCAAAAAAGTTATTTTTATAAAGCTATAGAGCTAAAAGCTCAAAGTTCTCTTTTATATAAACCTAAACCTTACCTTACCAGTCTAGGACACCCAATGTTAAAAAGATTGAACTGGGTATGGATCTGCAATGCTTCCACACATTATGCGGAACGGTTACCAAATACATATTACGCATTATTTCTTCCGTTGGGATGTTCTCACCCCGCTCAACTATCAATGCAGCCTGATTTGGAAGTTGACGTCTCCCAACCACACCAAATGAGTTCGAAGAGTTTGAAGGATACCTTAACGGAAAAAACAGCTAATATAGTGGCATTTTTCGCGCTCTGCGCTTCTGTTCTTCTGCTATGAATAAAGCTTTTGTTTACTCCATTGACTTTGATTTTTTTCTCCCAAAAAAAAAAACTACATAGTCAAATGATAATCGTGTTCATGGCCTTTAAGGTCTCTGGTTGATTTCTTGGGAAAACTCATCTGTGGGTTATTCTGGCAATGTCAAGATTTTTAAGAACTTCAAAAGTAAGTTTTGCGGTAACGAGATGATTTAGTTTAGCATACGAAGAAAACAGTTGGGAAATTCGTCGAAGTTTTATAGCTATGATTTTGAATCAATCATACCTTATTTCTAATAAACATTGGTAGAATGTCGTTGTTTAATCTGTGCATTTAGCTTTTTTTGCGCCGTTTTACTTAGTAGTACGAACGTCATTGATTTTAATAAAGAAATGCATAAACTCGAGGTCAAGTTATCAACTCTTGTCGTACGAATAGATTAAATAAATAAAGTAAAGGAGAGAAAGATTTGAACAAAATAGTAGTAGAAAGATGTATTAGCATTGGTGGTGTACGAATATTAGAGTCGGTTTAACTGATGAAATGTAAGCATGTTGTCATCAAATAATTTTCGCATATGTATTTATTTATGGAAAGATTTTCTGTAGTACATATAAAGCTTTGCCTTGAGTAATGAGCATAAAATATAATATTTCGCTTAATGTTTGTTGCAAATTTTCGAACTGACTTAGATTTTTACCCTACAGATCCATTCTTTATTGTTATGTTCATGCAATCTTTAGTAGTTATTTAGAAAATAAGCAATAATTTGCGGTGCTAACGATTTATATACAAATTTATTTAATGTGGGATATATGATTGAAAACAATGTTCTTTGAATCTTAATTTAAGCTTAGTAATTGAACTCAGAGCATGATTGTAATCAAATAAGGCGCTTTTTGAAAAATATTAGCAATGGTTGAGAATGGTTTTAAAGTGCTATCAAAAAATAATGCAAAATCTGTAAAAACAAAATACAAAACGAATGCTAAAAGATTAGACATATGCACATAGAAGATTAACTTTGTCTAAAACATTCTAATTTAAATTTTGCTTACTTGAAAAACTGTAACGGTAGCCCATAATATGTTGTTGAAGTGTTTACGGTCACATTCACATTGTGGATGCTTGCTGATTATCTCAGGGCAAGTACACTCCCTCTCTTGCCCAAAATCGTCCATAAATTTACAAAACTTACCGCCAAATAGGTACATGCCAAGAATGCTATATATGTTGGGTGAGTATATATAATGCAATAGTTTTATATTTATGTTAGAATCCATTGTCTGTTGCGTAATAAGATAAATAAGTGTTCATGATATTGTCTGAGCATAGTGATAGTATCGATACTGAATATTTTATCATCGAAAGCAGCGGTAACATTTATCTCTGCGATAAATATTTCACGAGCGTTTTAAATGATAACCGCTATACCCAGTGCTATCAATAAGGTAAATATTATTTTTGTTGTTGAAGCTAATAATCAGAATATTCAAATTTTTTTTTGTTAGTTCATGTCAATAGTTGAAATTTAATTGGTGTATTAATTGGAAGGATGTTGTGTTTGAAAAGCTATGTAGAAACAAATATATGTATATATAGATGCGATCATCTCACCCAATAGTGCTTGGATATGGGTATTGATGCTAGTGAGAAGTAATGAATAATATGAATTTGTGGTCTTCCACTCAAATGAAAAATGCATTTAAAACAACCGTCGATAGCTTGCATATCTATTCACATTCAAATCCAAATGCAACATAGGTATGTAAATATCGAATCAAAACAAGCATAATAGATCATGCATTAGTAGATTTCAAGCTTGCACGAAAAGTGTGAAGAAAAGTTATCGATAAGTGATTGTAGAAACAATACTTGCCCAAATATCACTTACTCAAATCAGAATCGTTGAGTAGAGATGTAGAGATTTGGGCTAATTAGTTTGAGGATAAGATATTTATAGTAGTACATTGCTCATATATTAGCATCGATTTCACTCTCGGGTTCGTAATAAGATTCAGAATTGAAATAACTATGGTACGAAAACATCAAAAAATTATGCAGTTTATTTCGCTTTCTGAAAATTATTAGTAAAATGAAAATTCGGTCTCATTAACAATTCACCAAAGAAACGATGAGGTTTCAATACGGAAATACTGTTTTCAGTGTTAATCCATTTGCGTTAGCAAAAAAAAAAAAAAAATTTGGTAGTTACAAGTGACCTACAAGACATGTTAAAAACACTTATAAATTTAAATGCGAGCGGATACACATTACAAAAACTTTTCATTTCTATTTGAGTTGCATATTTGGGTATGAAGCCATACTAGAGCACTTGCACTGCAGACTTCATCCAACTTTAATTTGACATTGAGCCTTGGAACATGAACACTGAATTTTTATTAGTTGTAATCGGAAAAACCAAACGAAAAATATTGGCATTATAATTAAACTTTTAGGTTTCGTAAATTGCCGCTAATATCAAACTCGAAACACGAACACAAGCTTAACGTTCCGGGGTCAAATTTCGTGGATTACTATATATATATATATATATATATATATATATATATATATATATATATATATATATATATATATATATATATATATATATATATATATATATATATATATATATATATCAGCTTATATCATTTTTAAAACAAATTTATCTCTAAACTGGTTCATTTCTATCATTTGTGTCATTTTCAAAAGCTCTTAGGCCATTATACACTTCCCTGTTAATGCTCAGACGAAACCAAAATTCATTTAATGGGTCAATTGGCCCATAATGGACTTAC
The DNA here is from genome assembly GCA_963978885.1 of Nemotelus pantherinus. NCBI lineage: Eukaryota > Metazoa > Arthropoda > Insecta > Diptera > Stratiomyidae > Nemotelus > Nemotelus pantherinus. The sequence continues at coordinate 213,777,414 of OZ022263.1, forward strand.
GGGAATGAATATAAAAGTACTGCCAAAGCCAACATTTATAATCCTAAGTCAAGCATTTTTAGTTTCATTAAGGAAAAGCTTCACACTCCAGACCAATGACACGAAACATGCTTGTATTTTTTTGGTGGTTTGAGCCACGAACCCATTCGCAGGTCGCTCAAGCAACCTGAAGTAGACGATACTTGACGAAACCGACCGCAAAGTACATTATGCGGCTAAGTCAATTTTTATCTAACATTTACGTAGGTTATTTTTAGCTTATCTAATATCATTATAATTTAGCCTTAAGAATTGGATCGTTCTTTTGAAATTGAATGCAACTCTTATCAATATCAAACTTTTATGCATGGTCCATAGTGTGGTTTCTATAGTCTGTTTCATTATTTTTACTTTTTTCTATTTTTACTTTAAAGGCTTCATCTTCAAATTTTCTGTTCAATTCTATTGCAGCCTTTTTGCTACATTAGCTTCATTTTGCTGAACTAAGTTACCTCATCTAAAAACTATTGTAGTATTATTTCTACTTTTAAGACAAAATTTGACTTTTTATTCACTTGAAGTCTCTCCACTGTCTGAGGGCGATTTTAGAGGAAGAATCGAATGTGGAATTCCTCTACGCCGATGGGGTTAGTGTCGGAACTACCTCACGACCTCATGACTCTGGATGCAGAGGAACTACTGACTCTGGATGCAGCTTTAATGTCTGAGGACAAGGACTTCGACCTAACCCTAATTAAAAACTAATAATGGTGAAGGTACTTCAAGTGAAACTTCACCATTCCAAAGCAGCATCCGCTGCTCTGCTGCTCCACTTGTCTAGGACAGAGGAGGAGCTAATCCTAATCCAAGAACCAAGGGTTGCCGAAAACCGGGTTTTTGGGCTACGCACCAATAGATACAAACTGATATCATGCTGGTTTGTTTCTTGCTCCATGGCACACGATCATGGCACTAGTCCTCCCTTCGACTTTGTCAAGGGTGTTGTGGCTGAAGCCATGAGAATTGGTGTGCCTTTTATTCTGGGAGCCAACTCTAATGCTCATAATGAAGTATGGGGCAGCCCCAACACAAATGGCCGAGGTGAGGCTTTTTTTGATTTCATCCTTTCTCACGACCTATTTATCGGCAATACTGGCAGCAAACCAACCTTTCTCACTTCAAACCATAGGGAGGTTCTTGAAGTTACCCTGGTTAGTGGACGACACTCGGATATTCTCCGTGACTAGAGGGTTCTACAGGAGTTTTCATTCTCGGATCATAGTTACATTTCATTCAACGAGGCTGGCCGCAGCTCAGCTGAGCAGGTAACTTTTGTTAACAAAAAGTGGATGAGCTGGAAGCTATTTCAATCCCTGGTCCGAATCCTCATTGGAAACTGCTTCCATGAATTTGATTAAGCGGTTGATACCCTTACTAGTGCTGCCAAATTCGCATCTAGGGTAGCGTGTAATCCACTCACAGTCAGGGACAATCCTAAGCCCCCTGATGGAATATGGAAATCATCATCCAGCGAAGAGAGTGTAGGAGAGGGTTCAACAGCTCTAAAAGACCTACTGAATGGTTCCTGTATAAAACGAAGCTGAGGGTCTTTAAGTATGCTATATGTAAGGAAAAGAGGGCCTCATGGAAATCTTTCTGTGGAAACGTGCAGAGTCTAAGCAAGGCAAACCACCTTCGTAAGATTTGAAGCAAGACTCCGAATGCTATGGGGTGTATCATGAACCCTGAAGGCAATTGGACGTAGATACTCTAAATGCTCTCACGGACTCACATTTTCCGGGCAATTATTGTCCTCTAGAAACAACGTACCAAACGAAGCAACTTACCAGCTCAACGCCGTCGTTCAGAACCCACAACTCCCAATTGATGTCAGTAATTAGCTCATTTGAGCTGTTTAACTCTCTGGATCCTGATGGCGTTATTGCGGCTGTTATTCAGAAAGAAGTCTATAGAAGTAACGTTACCATGGCTCAGAGAAATTTATAATGCATGCCTGCGCTTCTCGTATGTTCCCCCTTGCTGGCGGGCAACTAGTGTTATTTTTGTCCCTAAAGGCTGGTACTGAGTTCGAGTTCACGTGAAATTTTGACATGTTTCCATTATCTGGTCATTCTTTCGAGCGAAAATTTTGACAACGGAGAAAAGCAGAGACACTGCTCATTTTTGACGGATAAAATGTCAAGAAATTCACTTTTCGATCGATTTTCTTATTGGAAAGTCATTTGCACTGCTCAATTTTCAAATTCAAACACTAAATGTCACTTTTTCGTTCGAAAGAATGAACTGCACAAACTAAATTGGCGTGAAATGATTGACAACATGTTTCAGTGCCATCTATGTTTTCAAAGCGAAAGCAACTTCAAAGCAACTTTTCATGCTAAGAACACAGTACCAAACTTGCTTATTTTCAAGCTAAATTTTCGCCGAAACCAATTTCACGTGAAATTTTATATGAAAATTTCACGTGAAATCGAACTCAGTACTATGCTTAAAGCAGAGAAAGTTTCGCACGTTAAGCCAAAAGACTAGCGTCCAATATATCTTAACTCTGTCCTGCTTAAAATTCTGGGAAGGATCATGGATTACCTTATTAAAAAATCAATCAATCAAATTTATATCTTGCAGTCACAGCATGCCTATACCAAAGATTAGTCTGTCGAAACTGCTCTTCATGTCGTTATTGAGCAAATCGAAAAATCTCTTGCTCTTAAGGAATATACGCTTACCACCATCTTGGACATTGAGGGGCGTTTAACAACGTAAAGTCTGATGCAATTGTTGAGGTACTCTCGGTGCTGCATGCTGATAAGTGGCTGCTTGCTTTTATCGTGTAGCTTTTCGGAATAGAGTGGTGATTTCTTCCTTGGGGAATGCTCACATATAACGAGGAGTCGGCACGGGCACACCTCAGAGTGGAGTCTCTCCTGCTGTGTAACATCACGGTAAATACTCTCCGAATGAGACTGGACCGTGCCAGTTGCAAAGTTGAAGCCGTGAGAGCGGCTTCAATGTGAATCCAAGCAAAACGGAGCTAGTACTGTTTACAAGAAAGTACAAAGTTCCTCGTTTCGCCTTACCAAAGTTGAACGAGGTCTCCATTCACCGGAGCGAGAGGTCAATTATTAAGGACTCATCCTTGACTCAAAGTTACTATGGTGTTACAATATAGCATAAAGAGCGCGGAACGCTTTCAGATCACTCTATTCAGTAAAAATACTGATGACATCGGCCAAATAGGCTTCTAGGCAAAAATACCTTGAAGAAGTTAGAAAGTTGTGGGCAGATGAATAAACCTGATGTAAGATATTTACGTCAGTAGTTGTTAAACTTAAAGTAGAGTTAAATAAAATTATCTAATATGAAATTAATCATAATGATATAATAAAACTTATAATAATAATAAAAAAAAAAGTGACAAAAAATAGCCAAGTTGAGGAGGCGCAAATACAACAAGCTAGCAAGAAATGAGATTTATCACATTTTTCAATTCAAACAAATTTGTGTTGAAAAGACCTAAATGCGCTCAAAAAGCAACGCACAAGCATTTAAATTTTTCCAACAGAGAAAACTGGCCATGCATGGTTTTATAAGTATGCAGCATTAATGCAGCGTCAGATCTCGTCATTCTCTGAGGAACTCTGATAGGTAATTCATGTAAAATGTTGAGAGCATCAAATTTATTGTTTGAAATTTTATATAAGTAGGTGGAACCGCAGGAATTTATTTTGGATTCTTTCTAGTGATCTACAATGCGACTGGTAATAGGGGTTCCATACAATCGATGATAATTCCAATTTGCTGCGAATTGAAGAGAAGTAAAGTAATTTCAAAGCGATTTTATTATGAAAACGTCAGAAACATTAGCAAAATTTACATGCTTCAGCAGATATTTCATTGTTATGTTCGATAAACGATAAATTAGCGTCAAATCTAAATCCAAGATTATAAACGATTATGCACTTATATTATTTATAAATAATAAAAATAGGAGTGGACAAAGGTGAGAACCTTGAGGAACTCCTGAGGATTGGAGAAATCTGTTCGAATAATTATTGTCAATTTTCACTACAAGCGATCTGTCTCTGACATAGTTGGATACCACTTAAACAATGGACTATGCAAATCAAAATTCGAAAGTTTCCCAAGTAGTAGATCGTGATTGATTTTATCGAACACTTAAGTAAAATCGGTATAAATCGACTGCACTTGATATGAGGACGCAAAGGGATAATAAATATAGTTCTGATGCGTAACAAGATTTATGCTAGTAGATTTTTCACTACAAAAGCCATGTTTTCCATCAAACGTTTTAAAATAAGAGTTAAGTGATCAGTGACGAGATTTTCAAATATTTTTGGAATCGTGGATAAAACACAAATAGGACGATAATTGCAGACCTCAGATTTATCACAGGACTTAAAATCTGGAATCACATACCTGCATTTCCATATTGACTGAAAGATACCAGCTGACATCTGATTTATTGAAAAGATGTAAGAGAAGCCAAGCCAAACTGCTTGCGATTTTTTTCAGAAACGTTGGAGCTATGCCATGATGTCCGGTGCTTTTGCTTACATCTAAAGTTAAAGCTTCTCAATTAGTAATTCGATACCAATAGTATGATTGACGAGGCTAATAGGTGATTTAAATTGTGGTTAATTATATTTATTAGCTATCGTAGAATAGACATGGTGAACAAGAATAATTCTGGTGCACGTATTTAGAGCAAGCTTAGAACACAGCTATATTCCAAAATCGTGGAGACTGGCGCGAGTCGTATCATCCCTAAAGGTGGTAACAAACAGGAAATCATACAAGCCGATTTGCCTCACATCTTTCATATTAAATACCATTGACCTACACATAAGGAATTTTCTTTTGGTAAAGTTGCCACTTCGCAAATTACAATTTGTCTACCAAAAGGGCAAATCAACTATATTAAATAATAGAAAAGGCATTGGATGACATGACATGACTCGCTGTACCACGCTCTCCATAGGAGCGATGTCCCTCAAAAAGTAGCTTAGTGGACCTGGGAATGGCACAACTCTATTTAGCAGTTCTTTATATCCCTCCTAATTCAGCATCGATTTGTTATGAGCAAGTACTTAACGCCACTCATCATTTATGTGACCTATTAGATGGAAAAGATGAACTCATCCTCATGGGTGACTTTAACCTACCCAGAATTACTTGGAACTTATCTGACGACGGCTTCACATTAGCCCCAACCTTTTCTCCTGGTAATCGCCCATACGCCGAGGAGTTTATAAACGCAATGCTTGCGTGCGGCTTAAACCAAGTAAACAGCATTTTGAACAGTCATGGAAGATTATTGGATCTAGTTTTTACTTCAAACGCCTACCCGTCCGAGGTCAAGCACTGTCCATCATCTCTCTGCGATTCAACACATCATGAACCAGTTCTAATCATCTACGAAATCAATACATCTCTAAGCACTCCTTTACATAACTCACCGTGTCAATTTAACTTTAAGAAAGTCGACTTGGATGTACTAAATGATCTCATCGCAGGGTGTGATTGGTCCACTGTGTTGTTAGAAAAGGACATTAATAAGGCAGTGTACAATTTTCATTCAATTCTTTTTGGATGCTTTACCCAGTTTGTGCCAGTCTCTTTTCCTAACAATTGCATTAAAGTTCCATGGAAAACGAAGGCAATACGCCATATAAAAAATTTAAAATCTAAAGCTTGGAAAAGGTATTGCTCGTCTCGTTCTGTTTCTGACTTTTTGGTTTTTGTAGAGTTGAAAAATATTTATCACTCCGAGGTCGAAAGTTCTTACCAAATTCACCTTAGAAATCTTAATTCTACTTTTCAACAGCAGCCTAGAAGGTTTTGGAATTTTATTACTTCCAAGAGATATCATGATGGGTATCCCACCACGTTTAACTCAGACGACATGGCCATTTCCGATCCATTAACTATTAGCAATATTTTCGCTAATCATTTCCGTACCGCATATAATACGGAACCTTCTACTAATATTAATAATTATAATGACAACTTGACAATGATCCCAACTTCTTCTTTGGGAATGAAAGACTTGTTTATAGACGAAGATACCATTTTAACGTTTTCTAGGAAGTTGGACAATAATTTGACACCAGGCCCTGACGGCATTCCTAGCGCTATCTTAAAATATTGTATCTCCTCCCTGTCTCCTATCCTTGCCTACCTTTTTAACCTTTCTCTGTCACTCGGTATTTTTCCAAGTGGTTGGAAATACGCAATTGTTACACCTATTCATAAAAAAGGCGATAGAAATGTTGTAGGCAATTATCGTCCCATCGCAAAACTTCCATGTGTTGCTAAACTATTTGAAGCGATAATCAGCAATGTTGTGGCGTTTCATACTAAATCCATATTATCTCCTTTCCAACATGGTTTCTTGAAAGGCAAATCCACAACTACCAACCTGCTTGAGTTTTCCAACATTGTTATCCCTTCAATCGAGGCAGGATCTCAGGTAGACTGTATTTACACTGACTTCACGAAAGCTTTTGATAAGCTGGATCATTCCATTTTATTGTGTAAATTGTCCTCGTTTAACTTTCCTCAGCTATTCATTTCCTGGATAGCATCTTATTTGGAATGTCGTACCCAATGCGTATCCTTCCGTGGCGCCCTATCGTCTGAAATTGCTGTCTTATCTGGTGTTCCTCAAGGTAGTCACTTAGGACCTCTACTTTTTCTTTTATACATAAATGACCTACCATCTGTCCTGAAACATTCATCCATTTTACTATATGCTGATGACGCCAAAATCTTTAAAAGGGTATCTAATGTTCACGACTGCTTGGAACTTCAAGCTGACCTTAATAACCTCACGACCTGGTGTGACCTTAATAAATTAGTAATTAATATTGACAAGTGTACCGTTGTTTCGTACACGCGTAAAATTAATCCGTTGAGCTTTGAATACTCTTTGAATAGTATTACCTTAAGATATTCTGACAAAGTACTCGATTTAGGAGTACTTCTAAACAATTCTTTTACTTTTGACGATCATATTAACGCAATCTTATCAAAAGCTTCATCTTCCTTGGGTTTTGTGAGGAGGCGATCCAAAGAGTTTCATGACATACATCTTACTAAGATTCTTTTTTGTGCGTTAGTAAGACCAATACTTGAATATGCGTGTATAGTTTGGGCGCCTTATCAGCAGGTTTATGTGGACCGTATCGAGTCCATTCAGAAAAAATTTCTTCGGTTTTGTTTGCGTGAATTTGCTTGGTCAGACCCTCTTCACTTGCCTCCTTACATTAATCGACTTAACTTACTGGCCATGAATACACTTAACAAGAGACGAGAAAATTTCAAAACTATCTTTGCTGCTAAGATCCTCATGGGTAACATTTCATGTGAAAACCTTTTAGGTTTATTTGGCCTCAATACCAAGGGTCACAGAATGAGACGAGTCAACATTTTATCTGTCCCTGCCTATCGGACCAACTACGCCTTTAATGAGCCCATTTCGTGCATCAAAAGAAATTTCAACGATGATTATCATCAATTTGATTTTAATTTATCTGTATCATCTTTGAAAAAGAGCTTAGCCAAAAACAGTCCATTTTGACTGATTTGTTGTAGATTTTTAAATTCTGTAAATACTACTAGTCTGTATTAGACGATATTCTTTGAAAATAAAAAAAAATAAAATAATAAAAATAAGTAAAATACTAAAGAATTGAGGTGTGCTTGCGGATACTAAGGGCGGACACTAAGAGGGGATGTCCGCAGGGAGGGGTTTTTCCCCCTTGCTTTGGTCCTTAATACTCTCCCTACTACCTTCTCGTGACCCTCAACAACAAACGCCTAGTTGTTCTCGGCTACGCGGATGACATCACGAAAATAATAAGAGGCTCACATACCTTGAGATCCAGAATACAAAAGGCCTTAAATGAAACAACCCAATGGTGCGAAGAAAAAGGTTAATTCATTAATCCTCAGAAAACTAGCATAGTACCATTCACCAGAAAAAGAAAAATCAAAATAGGAGCCCTAAGTACTAGAGGCACAGTCGTATGTCTGCGGGAAGAGGTAAAATATCTAGGAATCCACCTAGATAGGAAACTCACCCCACCCGTACAAAAAACTGCTGTTAGTAGGCTCAACAAGCTTCAAAAGATGGCCTGCCTCCTGATTACAGGAGCAATGAGGTCCACCCGAAAGGTAGGAATGGAGGCCCTTCTAAACCTAGAGCAAAAAAATCAGCTACCTCAAAATTCAGGAGGAAGCAACCTTGACTTTGAACATCTTCTCGAAGAGAAGAGGTTCAAGATCACAATTCCATCAAGGGACAAATGGGACGGCCAGGAGGGGCACCAAGGAAACAAGGAAGCTGGTTCCAAAGCCAAGGAAGGAGCAGGAATGCCCTTCTTTGGTCCTTCTCCGTACTGGAGTTTTACAAAAGCAGATACGGACAAGGACATCAAAACATGGAGCAAGAAAAAGATCGAAATCTACTGGCTTAATATTGAGGGTTTAAAATACTTTAAAATACTAAAAGCAAAAAAAGCTGTGGTTCTGTGAAAAAGTGGCATAAGAGCTCTATGAGAAGCATTGACAGCTCACTTTCCTTGCAAAAAGTATCTCCACAGGATAGGTGAGGAGCAGGACGCCCGCTACAGACACTGTGAGGAAACGACAGAGTGTGTAACGAATATTAGAGCTCTTTAGCTCTGCTCTTTCCTCCATCAGGGACATAATAAATGCACCGCCAAGGATCGTATCCAGGTTCATGAAAACCTGAACATTCTATAGGACATGCTAAATCCATAAATCTGGACAACGGTGGCGCTGGAATTCCCTTCTGCAGTACGCGTTGACTGGACTACCGATTATTGCACCGTTGAAGATTATGATGGTCAAAATTATTTTTTTGCGAGGATAATATACGCGAAATGCCATAGAAGAACACTTTTTTTTACTTTAAAATAATATAGCTCGATATAGGACCAAACTGACTCTGCAAGGACTTTTTGAATAGAGCCGTTAACGATGCTCATCTAATTTGGGCCAGGACAGTGGAATGGGAAAGTGTTAGACCCGTTTGTAGTTAAATTAGGGATAAGTTTCTTCAAAAAACATTGCGGCTGTCACATTATTTGCCATTGTTTCAGAATTAGCTTTCAGTTATGAAATCCAGATCATTTGCGTATCTAATCAGTGTATGAAATTGTCTGAAGTACAGCGTCAATATGAAATGTTTTGCTATAGCCAATATTTCATATAATTAAAAGCATTATAATTCACTTTGTTAGTTATATGTAAGAAATATATAGAACACGAATATTATTTTAGAGATACAAAACACTATCAAATCGAAAACTAGAAATTAATATTTCAAATAAAAACTGTGCAAATTATTAACAGTTCAATAACGAAAGAAATTTGGAAGACACTAAAATATATGAAGTATAAATGATAGAAAAAACTTCGCTGCATCGATTTATTAGGACTACGTCTTCGGAACCAAGCTAAAAGCAAACTGTCTTCAGAATTATGTAAGAAGATAAATTTGATTGTGTGATTGTTAGGAATGAATTCCGTGTGCATGTATGGCAATATAAAATTTAGTTCGCTTCTGATGAACTATTGACGAAAACAGCAGATTTATGGGAAAAATATCCGTTTGAATAAAAGATTGTACAACAAAGGGTAGTAACTATTTGCACGCCAAATATCAGGTAAATCATTGAAACCTTAACAGAAATAAAGCACACTTACCTTCCCTTTCCCATACACATACACAATTCGGATATTATATAAATATTTGATCGGTCATGCAATTCTTACAAGTAAATCTTAAATTATCTTCTTTACGCTAATAATAAGGTAGAAACATGCATGGAATATGCATTTTCTTAATTGTCTACAAAATAGATGTTACGTGAGAAACATACGTATGTGATCGTTTAAAAGCTAAACCTTTTGCACGTATATACAATGCAGCCGGAAAATGACAACCTCTGATGCAACATTTATCAAATGAAGGAATGCTGTTTGGATCAAATGGAAACAGTACATAAATGAACGTAACAGGCGAGCGACCCTAAACTAATTTTAAATGAGTAGTATTGGGTCATCCAAATCCTAAATAGTAGCAGGTTAATTTCAAATTTCCGAAACCTCAAGCGATTCCATAATTTTAAATCCGTGGCAAATGAACAAAACACAAACGAAATTTACAAAAATTAACAGCTTTAGCATATCACAAAACTGTGTTACAAACAAATATTGAATATTAAATTAACTATTCTGAATAACTAGACATAGTTCTCATATTTGAAAGATTTATTTAACTACCTGGAAGACAGTGACCAGGGCCCATAATAAACTGTCGAAATTCTTTCGATCGCATTCCGTTTCGCCTTCAACTTTTTCACAGAATTTGCATCCGAATAGGTTCATACCCAGGATACTAAATGTAATATTTGAAAGAAAATTAAGATAGAGTAAATGTTGTAAACTAAGGTAAGAAATTAAAAGAGTGTAATAGCAAGATTTCAAACTTAACCAATAACAACTATAAAAGGCGCAATCAATTATATCCAAAAAGATTATATTGTAATAGTAAATTATTGCTGACGAACGAAAAGCATGCACTTCGCCAGCACACGAAAAACTAGTACACAACAAAATTTACAATGAACATCAATCAATTATTGAAATTTTCCTCCATTGCAGCTTTCACGTAGATGTTAAAAACGAATAAATAAAAGACGTTTTAATATTTATATACATATATAACATATATATATATATATATATATATATATATATATATATATATATATATATATATATATATATATATATATATATATATATTATATCGAAAACGATAAGAATCGGTGTCATCATCGGGTTCAGCTTTGTCAGCTGCAATAATTTTTTACCGAATGACCTAGCATGGGAATTTCGTAGAGCCATAGAAGTGGAAGATGCTCATCGAGATCTTCCTGGAAAACTATTAATAGCTGGGGATTTTTATTCTAGGAGAACCTTGTAGTAGGAGATGCCGACTCAAAGCAAAAGGGGGATGTATGGAATTGATGTTCAGGCTTAGTATGAACGTGGTGAACAGGGACTTGACACCAACCTACCGCAGACAAGGCGTTGGTGAGTCCATAACTCAACTATAACCACAACTATATCACCTTCTGGTTGTCAGAACTCTGGACGGAAAATACTCGGGTGGAGTATTTCGTAGTTGGAGTCACTTGAGAACAGCTTTGCTGACGAGGTCAGTGCAGACCATGCAGGGGTAGCAATGGACCCTGGGGAAATAGGTTTGATGGTAAATTTCACCTTGGACAAAATTCAGTAAGCGCGCAATGCGTCGCTTCCACTTCGAAAGTCGCTACCAGGCAAATAGAAGGCTTATTGGTGGACTGAGGAGATAGAGCAACTAAGACAAAGAGCTCTAGCGTGTAGACGCAGGGCAGAGCGGTCCATTGGACGACCATGCCGCGACCCACAAAAATGTAAAAAAAAATAGCTGAGAATCGCTATTAAAAACAAATGCGGGAATTTCTATGCGAAGAAGTGGACCGAGATCCATGAAGCCAAGTCTGCAAAGTAGTATTAGGTAGGCTCAGCCGCATGGGCCCCGACTCATTCATAAAGGCGGATGTCCTGAGGAATATTGTAGACTCGCTGTTCCCAGCGCACGACGTTAGAGCAGAAAATGATCACACTGTCCGCCAGAATAATATCTCTTTGCTCACCAAAACAAAAACTACGCAGCGCAAACACTAGAGTGAAAAATCAAAAGCGCCAGGCCAAGACAAAATTCCTGTAGAAGTTCTAAAGCTGGTGGCGGAGAAACACCCATTAATCTTACTATGTATGCATAATGAATGTTTACTGGTGGGTGTCTTTCCGTAGCCCTAGAAAGTGACGCAACTTGGTCTAATTGCAAAGGAAAAGGGAGACCCTAACACACTCTCAGCGTACAGACCTCTCTGCATGTTTGATCCTATGGAGAAACTTGAAGAATAGCTGCTGAAACCTAGGCTAAATGGGGCTATACGAAGGGCTGGTGACTTTTTGAATAATCAAAATGGATTCCGCAGTGGCCATCTGTGAAGTTATTAGCGTAGTAGGTCACACAGAGGCCACTTGTTATCGGATTAGGCCAATAGTGTTTTTGGTAACGCTGGACGGCCGTAACGCTTTGAATTCAGTGACATTTTCAGGTAAAGGAATACTTGCTAGCAATGGTGAGAGACTACTTGAAGGATTACCATTTGATTTATGAAACGAATCAGGGAACTCTATGCAAAACTATTACAGCTGGAGCCCCACAAAGGTCCATTCTTGGGCCAGACCTGTGCAATGTTGCTTATGATGGTCTTTCGCGCCTCGAAATGTCATGCTGATGATGTAGCCGCTGTCATCATATCTAGAATCATCAACTCGCCCAACTCCAACTCTATCAAGTAATGAGAAGATTTCACGGCTGGATAGATTTCAATGGTCACTAGTTAGCGATCACAAAAACTGAGATTGTCATGCTGGGGAAGAGAAAGATATCAACCATTATACCCATAAAGATTGGCACCAAAGTACTTGAGACCAGAAAATTGGCTAAGTATCTTGAAGTGATGTTGGATTCCAAGCTGGCTTATGAACAACACGTCCAAAAAGTATGTAATAGGGCGCTACTGGCTGTTATCTCGTTTCGGAGACTCATGGCAAACGTTCACGGTCCTAGTGCAACTAAACGTAAACTCCTTATGACGGTGACTCACTCAATGCTGCTGTATGGCGCGCAGATATGGGCCACTGCGTTAAGGTTTGAAAACTATCGAGCTAGGATGGTAAGCGTCCAGCGTAGGAGAGGGCTGCAGATCGCAAGCAGCTGCAGAAAAGTTTCAGGAAACACCGTGTTAGTTATAGTGGGAGTAATCCCATTGATCTATTGGCGAGTGAACGCAGGGAGGTGTTCTTGAACAGAACAGAAGCGGGAAGAGAAATATTGGCTGCTCAAGCCCGAGCGCGAACGCACTACCTTTGAAGGGAGCGCTGGGCTACGTGCTCGAAGGGAGCATGGACGATAAAGCTGATTCGCGTCATAAAACTTTGGCTTAATCGCGACCACGGTGAAATAAATTTCTACCTGAGCCAGTTCTTATCGGGCCACGGCTACATCGGGAAATACCTTCACAGAATGGTGAAAGTCAGGACGGAACTCTGTAAGTATTGTGCTAAGAAAAGTCATGACATTTTGCATACCTTTTCTCATTGCACCCGCTTCAGAAAGAAGTGACTTATGCTTTTGTCTGCAATTGGCCCTGCGACGCCGGCATCAATCGTGGAGATGATGCAACAGTCAGATGACGCCTGGCTAGTTGTGTCAGCATATGTGGAGTTGATATTGCGCTTGAAAAAAGAGGAAGGATGCCTCATAGACTCCTGAAAGCCTGACACAAGACACAACGGAAGTAAGCCCGTGGGACACCTAGTAGGTGCTAGTAGCATGGCCGAGCTGAAGTAATGCAAAAGCGGTTCCGGCTCAGGTTTCCGTGGTCAGAGGGGTGATTTTTTTTAGTGAGTACGAGTCCTACATTATCGTTACATATCGTTCGCAGGATACCTATTGAAGGTTTTTCGACACCCGCTCCCAAAAGAAATAGAAAAAAAAGTATTTATATTTGAAACATAGTAAATGTAAAGTTATATTACGGGAATATTTGTAAATACTGTGGGCATATTTTAGTGGCAAAAATTGTCGCAACTAATGTAAATAAAAAGCGATAATCTCCCGCTGCAAGTGGTCACATCAGTCATGTATACACTGTGAGCAGATGTCCGATGGGAAACGGTGCATACCTTTTAATTTACTTAGTTCAAAATTCAAATTTCGATTATCTCGCAATCAGAGCAATACTATTTGATAATACTTTTGGAGGCTTTATCTGCAAAATAATCTATATTTCCGCAGCAAATACTAGCTGCTTGAAAAAGCTTTACAGTCGAATATATGTTGTCTAAGCTATTTTAAACAAGAAGGTACATCGAAACTACTATCGTTGGATAAAACTCGAAAATTGACAAAAATTGTCACAAAAAAAGTGAATAAAAAATAATAATCCCACTGCAAGTGGTCACATCAGTCAGGTATTCACTATGAGCGGATGTTTGATGTGCAATACACTAATAAAGTGTTGGCAAATTCAAGGTTTGGAGCGGACACTTAATTAGAAACCCATAATTTAAAAGTGCAAAATACATGAAAATTGCATAAGCCAACAGTTTCAACCTTCATTATTTTACTAAGATAAATAATCTGAAACAATATCGGTTCATGATATGAATTTCAAAATTAATTTCTATTTGAAAACGTTAGATCGGGCAATCAGCTCTACACCCGCAAGATTTGATAAACTATGTACATACCTAATATTTTGTATTTTTTCCTGCATAATTTCAATGAAGTTACATAATTGCTCAATTTAAAAATATTACATAGAACTTGGAAAATTGTTTAACCAACAATGGCTCTAAGGATTTGAATGAAGAATAACTGTGTTAGGGTTTATTAAACTTATCTTCGTTTGAAAAATTAGAATACTAAAGAATAGATCTTCTGAATCATGCACTCAAATCACATTCCAAGCATTTTCAAATCCCTTAAGTGTCTTGAATATAATCTTTGCATTACTTATCACAGTGCTTCAGGAGAGCAAAGCTTACCCACGTTAAAATTATTTAAAAAAATCAAGGACTCAGGATGGATTACTAGATTTTCCGATTTTTTCAACAGACAAAAAATTATTTGAAAAACTACAGCATGATCAAGCCAACAAAAATTAACTCGCTTATATAGTTTGTTATATTGAAATGCCGGCCTAGTTTAAGATTTTCGATTCAATTGTTTCTTATTTAATTTACAATAAACTCTTCTTTTTTCTGTAAATGTATTTTATATTAATGGTTAAGTCTCATGGTGTGAACTCATTTAAAACCTATAAACAAGTCCAGAGCACATTAAAACTGACCTGCACGGAGTGACAAATGTCGTCGAACCAGCTCTGTGTGCTTAGTTCTACCATACAGCTTTAAGCAGCCTTAATGAAGATCAAGACTAGAGCTAGACTAGATGTAAATTTTTTATTACATCACATACGTCCATACTTTGATAATTTAGATAAACAGAAAGTATTTCACTTCAAGTGAAGTCCTTGTGATTTTAATCATAATTTCATTGGAGGATGATAGCTTCTTTTGGATGATAGTGACTAAAAACATTCAATTTTTGAAGCTGTTTTACCAAAAATTATTGAAAGCTATGGTATTTTCATGGTTAAACTATGCAAAAAAAAAATCAAGTTCTAAAAATATCATGGATCGAGAGGAATTGCAATATTTTTTGCCTACACCTGTGCTGTCTTTGATTCAACAAAACTGTAATTTCTTCCCAGCCAAATTATGGATACATAACGAGGGAAAGAATTTTCATCCTGCGAATACATTATGCGCATTTTGCATTGGAGATACTAAGTTGCGTTTAAGCGATTATTCATTTTACTTCGTGAAATTAAGATTGGCTATCGTGCAATCAGGAACGCCATGCTAATATTTGAAAAGACCTGCTCCCAAACTAAGATACAATACTATCGTCCTTAGCATAAATACTCTATCTGACATTTTTTTTTCATTTTTAAGCTAACAACGGTTTTGATAAATACATACTCTATAACATGATTCCACAAAACTATGAAAAACCTACCTATTGAAAATCAATGTTGAAAAATGTTCTCTGCATATATGTATCTCCAGCACAAATCAAAATACAAATCATTATATATCTCGAAAGTTACTGAAATGTTGATAAAAGATTTATGCTAAGTACGGCAGAATATAATATTTGTGATTTAGTTTTAGCATCTTACAAATATTTTTGACATATGCCAAACTGATTCCATTCTAATCTTTTAGATAAATTTGCAAACCAACAACCCCCTCATAATGTAAGTTCAATTTGATTTCGGACGTTCTTTTTGTCGTTGAATTCTGCAGGAGTAGTTAGTTCATACAACTTCTTAAATAACCGCGTGATATCACAATTGCCTTATTGCGTAACTGCTGTTAACTTCGTTATTGTTATTAATCTGTTATTAACATTATTATAAACTTTTTATCAACAACAAAATTTCTCTCATATTATTTGTGAGGTTCGTTTTCGGAAAGGACTTACATATATTTATGAAGAAAGTGAATTATTTGCATGGTTAGGTGTATTAGATGTATTAGCCACCACTAAGGACATATCAATTTAATGAGTTTTATTCAACTTAATATAATTCAAACCTAAAACTAATATTAGTTTAGTTGAATAAACATCATAAAAAGTATCTGATGGTACCCGAAAATACTACATGCCTAAAAACATTTTCGCTTACAATATTTTCAAAAATATTTTTAGGTTTTCTAAAATGCATATTATGGTCTCTCTAAGCTTTTGTCTATTCTATTGAAATCAAATTGCTTATGGCATTCTTCAGTTTTTACAATATTCATATCAATTTGAAAAAATTCATAGAAAAGATATAAGTTGCATTTCTACAATACCCATGCGAGTAGTTGGTGCAAAGTATAGATAGAAATATTCCACTTTGTGAAAAATCTATTTCACAGAGATCTATTAAAGTTCAATATGAATATAGATAAGAGGGGAAAACAAGGAAAGTTAGTATACAAAGTCAATAATAGAAGAAGATACCATCAAAATGTTCATAAAATATTATTTAGATTTTGAAGAAAAAGATACTAATAGAGTTAGACTGAATTTTGTACCTTCCAGTATTAGTAACCAATTAAATTAGCTACATTAGTCATGATTTAATTTTGTACTTTTTATTCATTCTGCATCTAAATAAATTGCTTCAAATTCAACGGTGGATGTTTGCAAAGTACAGTATCTTATGAGAAAACGTAACTTTCAAAGCCGTGATAAATAAAATTTTCAGAACTGTAATTAAAATATGCGAGAGAAACACCTAATTTGTGAGAATTGTCACTTAACTGTCACTATTGCAACGCTCGACCAAAACGAAATGCCGCGATATCATTGTTATTGTTTTGAGTTGTTATGTTCCTGCGCAACAGCAACTTACCACCTTGGACATATGTAGTTTTTTATTTACGAAAGAACAAATCTCAGCTATTTCACGAATTTTTTCAGTTATTTCAGCGAAAAGTCTCCCAGACCGGGCACATATTGAGACGCGTGTTACGCGTGCAGCGTGACCTAACGCGTGAGACATGCGCTGGCAGCGTCACACGCGTAGCGCTGCCATCCGCGAATTAAGACGAGTGATAAGCGTGCGGCGTGACGCGTCATGTGTGACACGCGTGAAGAATATTTTGATGTCTTACGTACAAAGGTTGGTTTGATTTTTTATTTTCCGAAATTTAATTACAAGTCATAGTCAAATGCAAGAACATTCCAACACTTTTATATACTTTTAAAGCAAGGAACTGGAGAACTGTCAATAGTTCTAATGATAGCATATATAGCCTAAATTTCAAGAGTAAGGGACCCCAAAAACGTATATATTAAACTCATTTAGCAACTAGTGGTGAACATGGTTTCTTTAATTAAAATACAAATTATTCGTTAAAATAACACCAATTAAAGAATCTTTAGAAACTCCAAACGATGAATGCATTAGAAGTTATAAGGGTAAACACTTTTCAAATTTTTGAAATTTCAATATTTGTTGTTTATTGCCACTGCCAGACCATTCGCATTTGAAAATTTAATGGTAACATCGCTTGGTAAATAAATTATATAATATATAAAAATTCTATAATATATATACATATATATATATATATATATATATATATATATATATATATATATATATATATATATATATATATATATATATATATATATCTATATAAGTGAGATAATCTCTAGAGTAGCGAATCTAATTGAGCTGAAATTTTCGGAGGACATGATGTACATATATAATGAGTAGGTCCATGACTTGTCAAAAATTAAGATATCTTTAACCCTTTAGCGGCGGTGGCGGCGGCGGGCATTTAAGTGAATTTTCAGATACCCCTAAATTTCTACGCAGAGTACATTTTTGTAGAATGTAAATTGTGGGAATGAAAACTTATTATGTTTTATGCTTGCCCATGATAAAGGATTGGAATTTTTGAGCCCTGTCTGAACGCTGAATGCCTAAAATAAGGCGAATATTTTTTTTCAAATTTTGTTTTGTCGTAACTTCTGACAGAAACATTTGATCATCGGAAAACAGGGTGTTTTAATTTGTGCGGGCGACCCTGCAACGAGTGCATCCGGAAAAAAATTCTTCAAATCATCGAGCCTCCTGAATTTTTTTGCTTTTTGACAAAAAATTCAAATTATTGATAAATGTTAACCTTTGTCCACCAGGCCAATTTGAAATTTTCAAAATTGCGCAAGAACGGCAACGCACCACCAAATTACCTCTATTATCAACACTCGAAACTTCTGTGCACGAGATCTGACGGCCGAAATATCCGATCAATATGAAATTTACAAGACATGTTGCTATTAACTAGGACCAAGTCTGCTGGAAGTGATTTTGAGATACAGGCAACCCTGTGGCAGTGGTGCCATCTTGAAAAATTACTGAGAAAAAAAAACTGCTTTTTAGTCTTTATCTTCCGATTTAGCCATTAAATTTTAACAAAACTCACACAGTATTCGGACTTTACTCTAGGCCACATTTATAAGAAATTTGATTGAAAAATTAGGAATACGTTGCCAGCTATGGTGATTTTTGTCTTCTAAATTTTGTAAATTTGCTCAGCAAAATAAAGCTTTTTTCCCTAAAACTTTCGATTCGGTCATGAAAGCAAAACAAACTTGATGTGGTAAATGGACCTTATTGTAACCAGTTGTCGTAGAAATTTCATAGAAAAATTATGAAAGGGCTGCCAGCTATGGTAGTTTTTGTAATTTTTGGCATTTCTTTACTAAGCGATGTTGTCATTGAATTTTCAAATTGGAATGATCCTGCAACGACAATTTACAACAAATATTAACGTTTCAAATATTTGAAAGGTTTTGCGGGTGGTAACCCTAAAAATCTTTTCAACTCTTTAACTTCCAGCGTAGTCACCTAATCGAAATGAAACCCACAGAGTGGGTTTAACTTAACTTGAAGCAGATTTGCTACATTTTTGGCTGTGGTGCTAACATAGGATTGCCAGCACCAGACATTTTCGTAAATATTGCACCAACAGATGCTTCCATTTTGTGTTCACATGCAAAGCATTTACAATAAAATAAGCCACCAATGATAAAATTTTCCGAGTTTTCGAAATTTTCCGGATGACAATCCTAGACATAGTTTAATTGCTGAAACTTTCGATGATAATCCTGGATGAAAACGAAATTCAAAGGATAGGTTGATTTTAGCACGAGCTTGTTATGGTATATTTAGCTGCTGCTTTGGAAAAATGTTGCCAGTACTGCACATTTTCATTTAAACAATTGTGGTATAGGCGATGCTGTCAGGAAATAATTTTTCTTCCTTTGAGTAAGAAATGGTTGATATGAAACTACAAAGAAGTGTATTATTTCTTTCCACAATTTTAAGTCACTCAAAGATTTTCGAAAATCAGGTTTCTAGCAGTTCTGATACGCTAGGCTTTTTTCCTTACTTTCTGAAGCGCTCGTGCCCGGTCGCCACCAGAGCTGTGATGTGATAATTAATGGAGCGCTGGTATTTTGCCCAGTCGCCGCCTGTTAAGACAAATACAACTATGAGCAGCTTCGAACTGACGACTTAGCGAGCAGAGCTACTATTTAGGCCAATGACACACACGGCGGTTCGACCGAAGCGTTTCTCGAGAGGAAAACCTGAAAATTTCAGCTCGATTGGATTTCGCAGTTATGAGAAAATCGGAAAACACACCGCGGTTTGGGCCGCGGCTCAGTTTTGGAACCGAGCCGGTAGACGAGAGAAAAGCTGCGAAATCCGATCGAGCTGAAATTTTCAGGACGCATGGGATAATCGCTTCTGAAAACCGCTGTGTGTCACCCTCGCGAAAAACCGACACGTTAAACGCTTCGATTGAACCGCCATGTGTGTCGTTGGCTTTAGTGTTTTTTGAAATTTACTCAAATTCTGGTGTACGCTAGGACATGATTTGTAAGAGCGAAACAGCTAAACTGGACAACTGTAAAGGGATTTTTAGACAAGGGTCAATGCGTCCATGCAATGTAGTTTGTTTTGGTTACACGAGTCAACTCAATTTTGTTTAAATAGGTGGGTCTAAAGCGAATGAGATGGATTATGCTGATTCATGTCCAACAGATATTATAATGCTTTCTTTCGCTCATTGTCATTTGTGGATGAGTCGTGGATTAAATGATCATCCACGACTCACCCATAATATGTGTTTTGTGGATGATTCTTTTATTATATGATGATGTGAATGATAATTTTCTTTGCATCATTACGTGCCAGACTATTACGAAAAAATTTTAATGCATACGAATATCTATACACAAACATACATATATATGTAGGTATAAATAGACAAATCGATGGAAATTAGGATTTAATAATTTAATATATACTCAGGCGGAACAATATATAATGCCACAAATACGTTTATATACAATTTTCTGGCGCTAATTTATTTGTACGCAGAACCAAAATGGTGAAAAAATGAGTTTGAGGAATGAGAATTAGTAATGTTCTAAGCTTGATGGCGTCGATGTTTCAGAAGTTTGTGGGCTCTGGCTGTCTGAAAATGATTTTTTTTTTTAAATTTCGTTTTATGATAACTCGTTATATAAACATGATATCATTAGGAAATTCACATCAACATTTATTAAAATTATCATGCACATCAGCATACGTATGGTAAAATAAGTATCCACTATTCATGTACAAATGACAAAGAGCGAGAGAAAAGCAATAAAGTCTATGGTAAATTAATCAACGTATTCGACCACTTTCGCGTTAGCCCCGCATTCAAAAAACTGAATTTGAGTTGACTTGACTCGTGTAATCTAAAAACGTATGGACGAATGGACTCATGTCTAAAATCCTCTTAAACATCGTTGTGCTTATTTTACTTTTTGACTTTATTGCGCAAGTGTTACAGCGTTGGCAGTTTGTTTCGTGTTTTTGCTTTGATACAGCTCGAGTTAAATAAACAGTTTTAATTAAAGGCTTCTTCTTGCATTTCACACAGTTCAATAAACATAAAATTGATGTTTTTTTTTTTTTTTGAAACATACATTCATAATGATAGATATAGGTACATTGCAAACATCTGTTGAATTCATTCTAGAAGCATTAAGTCAACAATAAAAAAAAACCAGCTAGATATCAATGGTACACACTCTTACCTGAATATGAAAATAAATAGTACAAGTAGTGAGAAGAAAATTGCGACATTATCCATTGTTCGTAGCATAACGAATAGTTGTCTTCGAAGATTTGGCATGAACCGAACTAATTTCAGTATTCTCAACAGGCGAAAAGTTCGCAAAACACTCAAGCCTGAATTTCCATGGCCTCCATCGCCGAAAAATGTCTGGCATATTTCAATCACACTGCAAATATTAAGAAAAATATTCATTAACATTTCAAATAGAATCATTTTTCACTATATACGAGTAACATTGAGAAATCACAAAATTACATTCATTTGGCGTAATTTGAAAGGATACATGAAAAGCAGCTGCTTAATGGTAAATCACACAAGGTATTGGCAAGCATAGGGTGGGCCAATTAAAAGTTTCTTTTGAAAAATGCAATAAAATGAACAAAATTTAATTTTTTTCCATGTATTATGGCTTTATTAGAAGAGGAAACATTCGCATTAATGATGGAACACAATTTCGTTCAAGTGGCTGCCTCGGCTGGCTTT
This sequence comes from Nemotelus pantherinus, assembly GCA_963978885.1. Lineage (NCBI taxonomy): Eukaryota > Metazoa > Arthropoda > Insecta > Diptera > Stratiomyidae > Nemotelus > Nemotelus pantherinus. The sequence goes on from OZ022263.1 coordinate 213,799,344, forward strand.
GCAGTAGCGCATTCTGTCACTCCAATTTCTCAAGACCTTGTTGATGGTTTCGGACTGTAGCTCACGGATTGCTTAGATGACATTGGCCTTAAGTGCTTGAATTGTTTCTGGAATGTTGGCATAACATCGGTCCTTTACGGTTCTCTACAAAAAAAAGTCCAAAGGGGTCAAATCGCAGCTCCGAGGCGGCCAATTGACATCGCCAAGACGGTTGATAACACGATTTGGGAATATGGTGCGTAAAAGATCGATTGTGGCATGAGCTGTGTGGCACGGTGCACCATGCTGCATGAACCAGAGATTATCCAAACACATGTCTTCAATCTCAGTAAAAAAAAAATCGGACAACATGGCTCTGTAATGTTCATCGTTGGCCGAAACGTTGTTTCCAGTCTCATTTTCTCATGATGCCACCACTCCACAATCCGCACCAAACTGTCACTCTCTGTGGATGCATTGGCTTCTCGACAATAACGTGCAGGTTATCCGAGCCCCAGATTCGGCAATTTTGTTTGTTAATGTAGCCACCGAGATGAAAATGCGCCTCGTCAGAAAAGATGATTTTTCGCCCAAAATCGTTGTTCAATCCAAGCTGCACTAAGGCCCGAATTGCGAAGCGATAACGAAGCAGATGGTCGTACGCCTTCAATTGCTGAGTCAATTGGACCTTGTAAGCGAACAATCCGAAATCTTTGTGCAGAATCCTCCTCAGGGTCAGTGGCGGCTCGTCAGGGTGGGCCTGCCCCGCCTGGCCCACTCTGACGAGCCGCCACTGGGCCCGCTCGACACAAAAACACTATTATAAGGTATACGCGGATACCAACAAGAAATATCTACTTTACTTTAACTCAGTGGCAGCTCGTCAGGGTGGGCCAAACGGGCCGGGCCCACCCTGACGAGCCGCCACTGCTCAGGGTAGTGCGTAAAATGTTGAGCTGTTGAGATCGACGGTGAGTTGATGTTCGTGGAGTGAGTCTGTGCGCACCGTACGATGACAGGGGCCATGAGTGTTGTCCACTAGCATGCCAATCTCACGAACTTTTTGCAAAAACTTGCGTACAGCAGGTACACTTGCGTACGCGGTGGGTGCTTTATTTCGACCAAAACTAATTTTCAAAAAACGCACTGTTTGGGCTACACAGCACTCACTTTAGAAATAAGTTTTCAATATTTCTCAACGTTGTTCAAGCGGAAAGTGACTCATTTCGTTTCGCGGAGGTATGATACTGATTTTCGTCAAGATATCGAGCGGGAAACAGCTTTCAGTGTCAAAATAACCTATGATTTAAAAAGAAACCACTAGACGGCCCACCCTGTATAATAATTTTTATTGAATTGAAGACAAAAACACTTTTTTTACTGTTAAGTAAGGTCAGCCCTATCAGCTCCTAACTTTTTTACTCCCCTCCGACCGACGGTCCCACCATCTAGACATTTACCTAACATTTTTGTAGACGAAAACCCTGAATATCTTTCCTAACTTCCAAAGCAGTCATCAAATCTAAACGAAATTCCCAGGGCGAGTTGATCTCAACGTAAAGCAAATTTGGCTCGCTTTTGATTGTGGTGCCAGTACAAAGCTGCCATCGTCAGACATTTTCGTACACAATAAAACAAGATAAATAAAATTTTACTGCCCCACCAGTCAAAAACATATGGGCCGTCAGATATAACAAATGCAACTAGCAGTATTAGCGATACATATTAAAGAAGGCAAATTATTTTTGTTCACCTAATTTTTTAGTTCAGTGGGGCCAAGTAACAAAAGAGCTGCCTGGCCTGCACATTTCGTTAACCGCGTTGAAAGTCTGTGATACACATCAACTTTGATAAAAAAAAATATACATAAAAAATTCACAAAATTTGCGAGAAGCCACCATCGTAGTCACATAGAGGCCCCGGATTAGGCTAGGCTTCTGTTTTGGTAGTGGAAGCAACATTGAAATTTTTAAAAACATTAAATAAACATTTAACTGCCATGAAAAAGCGAGTTCAACCCTAGAATTGTTGCCATCTTTTCGGCTAAATTTATGGTTTATTAATAAGGTTTATTAATAATAAGTCTTTCTAACGTATGCTATGCTGTTTGTTTTGGATGAGTTTTCTATACCTTCTGTGCTTTAAATTATTTAAGTGGGCAAAAGCACAAGGATTGTGTTCAGCTGTTTTCATGATTAAGTTTATTAGCTTATTTTGTTTGAGACATTTTTTTTATAATTTTCCTCTACCATCATTTACCAATTAAGTCAGCTCTTGAACTATTTCATAACATAATTGCGATCTGTTCCTCTAATAGTATGTAGCTGATTTAGCGGTAAATACAATTGCAACAAACTATAATTATCTTACCTGAGAATAACGATGATTCCATCGAAGACATTGAAACCATTCGCAACGTATCGGAAAGGGCCCTCGGCAATGACCTTAAGTAACATTTCCACCGCAAATATGGCCGAAAAAACAATATTGCTAGTTTCAACGATGGCCGTCAATTCTTCGGGTTGCTCGTGGTATTCGATTCCCATGGACAAGGTATTTATCAGAATGGCGAGTAATATTCCTTGCTGAAAATACTTGTATTCGACCAATGATTTTACGTGTCTCCGAATAAAGCCGAAAATATTAGATGTACATTTGTACATCCAAATTAAACTTTTGCAGAATTTTGATCGTCTCTTCTCACGGCTTTCAATTTGATCCAAAGAATTATGATAAAGGTCATAGCAGCAAGAATAATCCTCAGTATATTGCGAATTCGATCGGGCAAGATTCACTGCTGATATGTGAGGGTAGTAATTTTCACTTCGTGTCAAAGATGAATAAAATGTCTCTAATGTACTTTGGCCAGTGGGCAACGCTGCTGAAAAAGCAACAGAAAACGCTAGGAGCTCTTGACAAGTCATGGCATCATTAAGACTTAGCTCCGAGTAGTCTACAAAAGTATTTGCCACGTTACTTCCCAACGATTGTGGAAGATTCACCTGAAACATGAAAAAAAAAGATGAATAAAATTAAAGTTTTCGGAAGACTTTCGAAGTTTTTATTTTCTTAAGTTGTTTTTTATTAAAAGCAAATCACAGTCAAACCTCTAAAAACTGTAATTCTATAAAACGTCAACGGTCTTTAATCTTTGCAGAAAGATAATAACAGGAGAGAGAGCCTATTAAGCTTCATTTCGCAGCTATATTAACCATATGAATGCTTAAACGTGACTTCAGTGTATTTTTAATGAACTCAAAGTGAAACCATATCCTTGAAAACAGAAAACAGATCAGGAATATTATATATTAATAGGAAATTAATTCAAGGCTTTATTTTTTTCATTGAACATATGCGTAAACTGGAATTTAATTCAAGACAGAGCAAGACAGTAATATATATATACTCCTAAAAGTTATAATCACTTCCGCTATCCCACTACTTAATTGAATTTTATAAACAGCGTATATGTTAACTGATTTCTATTTGTAATATATATTTAAATCATTCTCACCTTAGCAATCTTAGATATTAACTGAAGAAAGGAATTTGAGTCTATAGCTTATAATCCTGATTATTGATTATATTTTTATTTGTTGTGGTAGAAAAACTCCTTAAAATATACTAAAGAAAGTATTTTCTAAAAAAAAATTATTTTATATTGACTGTAAATATATATGCATAAGCTGTATAAAAGTTTTCATAGGCTGTACATATTTACAAATTATACGAGTATACTTGAATCTGTCGGTATACTAGGTAAATTAATTATAACATGATAAACTACAGTAAAAAATGTATTTTTATTGGAAACAGATAAAACAAACAAATTGAATACGAGAATAAAATCAAAGAAAAATTTGAGTTCATTGAACTCATTGAAGTTTCATGATTCCAAAATGAAATCAAGACGTCTTGCTATGTTCCTTGCTAATTTGTTTAGGACTTCTTGTGCTCAACTGGAACATCTCGGTGAATTGATAATAGTAATGACAAACCATTTAACCGGTCTTGTCCTGTAGTGCCTCTTCAGTAAGATTTTACTCTTCTTGATGTGAGAGTTATGTATAGAGACTCGAGTCAAGTTATGTATAGAGACTATAGAGACTCGAGCAACTTCCCGTGGTTGAGGAAGCGTAAATCAGGCTGCTGCAAAAAGTTGTCCAAAAATGGAATGAAGATCGAACGACAGTATGCTGCTGGATCATCTGAAGGGTCATTATCCCTGTATACTTGTCTCACTGCTTTACAGGGGACACGAAGGCTGATATCAGCGGTTTCACAAAGTGCAGTCACGTCACTGAAAATAGATTGAAACTGCTTTTCACTGTTCTTTCTCATATCTGAAACTTCCTTCCTCAGATTGTCTGCTTGTTCCAGAAAATAGACCAGATCAACTGTTTGTGACTGCAGCGAGGTTGAAAGATTGTGTGATAGACTGAAGATCTTGCTCACAGAAGTCATAGCTGCAATAAAACTGCATTTTTCGACAGCAGACAACAGAGATGCTTGAAGTTACAACATCAGAATCTTGATGTTTTTGAATTTGTCTCAAAGCTTTACAAGTAATCAAAAACATGTCGTAGATGCTCCACCCACCTAGTTTCGCAAAAAAAAATTTCAGTCTATTTTTTTTTTGTTACCGTAGGTTTTAATGCCTCAATAAGGCGTGTAAACACAGCAGATCATTTTGGTGAGATTCTGAAGAAATTAATTACTTCTTTCATGGTTTCAAGGAATGGTTATTAAAGCAATGTTACAAGCATGACAAAGCACAAAATTGAATGAGTGGCTTGAACAGTGTACCTAGACGGCTTGGGGAAATGTTTCACGAGCTATAGAAGCACATCCTTGAAACTGGCCACTCATGAATGTTGCTCCATCGTAACCTTAGTCTCGTAAGTGTTTTAAATTAATTCACATTTCTCTCAGTGTTTCTATTAGAGTATTGGCTAATGTCACCCCTTTAGTGTAGTCATTTCTGAGAGCATAAAGACATTCGGAGGGGCCGAAGGCATGGCCATTTTTCCTCATCACCAGCGACCCCGATGATAGATTGAAATTTTCGGGGCGTAGGTAATTTTTAATTTATCAAATTGATGGGGACATATTATGTGTGAATAATTTCAAATATTCAAATTTTGAATATCTTAAGTGAATGATTGCTATATATTTAGTTATTTAATATTTTTTAGCTTTCATATTATAACCGTACGAATTCTCGAACCTGGGAGTAAAAATAAGCTAAAGCAGGCTGGATTATTCGTTGCTTTGCGGTGAATTAATTGTTTTTCCAGGATAGAAAATGAAAACAGAACACAAATGCATGCGAACTATGAAAATTGTAGAATATACTAATTGAATATTTATTCACCAATAAAACAAAAATTGTTTTATGAAAAAGTGGCTTAAAAATTAGATGTGTTTATGCTGGCTCAAATCTTGGCAGTGTCGAGTACTGCTGTAGGTGATGAGAAAACATTGAATAATATAAAATATCATTTTCGTTTTTAGAACATCTAGAAAGTTTTTACTGAGTATTGTGTGTAAAGCCACTGCAATGAATAAAATCATCAAAATCAAAAACAACTTCAAATTCCAAAAAAGGCAAATTTTATTTAAGATTTTTCGAAAGAAATAAGTAGTCTTCACAGTTAATAGTTCCAAGAAGTCTCAACTTTCCTTATAATATCAAGTAGGCTAAATACAATGATAGGTTGGAGATATTATATTTCTAGGTAATAAGATATTTATTATATTATATTCACACTATCTAATCGTTCTCGACCTACTTCGCTAATTCAGTTATTGGCCTTGAGATTATCTAACAACTCAACTATAGAAGCTGTTTTCGTTTTCTTTTCGTTTTATTTTTTCGTTTCAGCGTATCTTCCAATTTTTTCCTGCAGCTTGATTAAATGCACTGCAGTAATAGGAGCCACTTGGTCTGTTTACGTAGCCTAATTGAAATGATATTGTTGAATATTAAAATTTTCAAAAGTGTATCATGAACGCAACATCAGCATTAAGCACCTAATGAGATCGCAATTCCCTCTTCTTGTCCATCGTTTATCTCATCTTGAATATTGTTGCCGAAAAGTATCTATAGAATTGAAATAATTAAAGAGAAGAATGTTTTGGACATTTTCTTTACTTACTGCATCACTCGAAGATTCTATTCCACTAAAGATGGGCCCCTGCTCGCTTGCTCAGAACTAACGTACTATGACGGCAGCTGTAAGAAAAACAAGAAACTATTACACTTATTCCCTTGTCAATCATCAATTGCTATATACCACGGCCGAAAGATTTGAATAGACCCGGGAAGTATTTTTGATGATCAGCTCAGGAAATCCAAGAGAAGAAGTCCAAATGAATATGTGTTGCTCATTTTCTGGAAATCTGGAAAACAATATTTCACTCAGCATGCAATACGAATAAATTTTTATATCATTTTATTTCCGCTCTGCCCCGAAACTGTTTATGCGCTCTACTGCTTTGTGTTTTTTTTTGACAGCAATTAAAATGGCTACCAGAAAATTCGCGCCAATATGTCGACAATATTTAAAAGGGCTCAAATAGGCACTTTCGCTTATAAAAAGTTTGTGAAATTCACAAAATTTTGCAAAACACATCGTTTGTTTATTCCTTATTTGTGATAAGAAACTCCAAGTGGCCGGCGTTGCAAACTATTGCCACAATTCGGCACAACTCACTTCATTGCAAAGATTAATGCAATTGCACAATTTTCAAACACTTTTTTCAAATAAAACTCGCGATTTTCACTTCTACACTAACGTTTTTGTGAGCCGCACTAGTCGAATCTACACAAAATTAATCTGTTTTTAAAATAAACACGATTTTATTTCCGTACCGACTCAAATTGTTTACATTAGTTTAATTGTCATATTGACAGAAAGGATACAAAGAGGGGAATTGACATTGAAGATACATGAAAAGTGGTCGGTTTCTCTTCAATATATTTTAAATGGACATCGCCCCTCCGAATGTCTCTATGCTCTCAGAGTCATTTGAACAAACTTCAAAAATTGGCCCGAAATTTACCATGATTCTCGCTAAGCTCTTCAAATGATAACATGTCTTGATCTCTATGGCCTCTCAGTGGTAGCTCTTGCCGGCAACAAAAAATGACAGTTTTAATAATAGGAATAACCTTTTTTCGATTCTCAGCAACTTGAAGCTTTCTCCCAGGATTAACTTGTGGATGGAAATGAAATTTTGTGCTATAATACAATACTTTTTATGATACCACCTTGATCAAAAAGTTCCCGGAATCACCATCGTGTTTTGCTCTCAGTCACCCGATTTGAGTACTTTTTTTTTTTTAGGTTGCTACATCTGTTATTGACATTCGGTCAAATTTTCAGGTTAATAGCTTGACATTTCTAAAAACAACGGCGTGTTGAGTAAATCTATTTTGTGCGTGTTCTCGATTTTGTACAATTTGAAAAATGGAATTGAATTTGCAACAACGAGTTTGTATAAAATTTTGCGTTAAAAACGGTTTCAATGGTGCAACGACATTGCAAATGTTAAAAAAGTGTTTCGGCAACGATACTCTGAAGAAAACAGTCGCTTATCAGTGGCACAAACGTTTCAAAAGTGGCCGTAAGTCCGTGAACGATGATGAACGCAGTGGCAGGCCATCAACATCGAAAACCGACGAAAACATCAACAAAATTAAAGAGTGGATGACCGTAGACCGCAAATTGACCATTAGAGAGATGGCAGAGGAGTTGGATATTGCTTTTGGATCCGTTCAAGACATTTTGGTGAATGATTTGGGCCTCAGACGTGTCGCTGCGAAGTTGGTGCCGAAAGAGCTGAATTTCATGCAAAAAAGGGACCGCATTGACGTCGCAAAAGACATGATTTTCAAGGTCGAATCCGACCCAACATTCATAAAACGGATCATTACTGGAGATGAGACATGGATCTATGAGTATGACACGCAATCCAGACATCAAGCGAGTGAATGGCGAACGACGAATGAACCGCGACCGAAAAAACCACGTCGTTTCCAGTCGAAAAAGAAGGCGATGCTCACAGTTTTCATGGATTACAAGGGTATTGTGTATCATGAATTCCTTCCACAAGGCCAGTCAGTCAACAAGGAGTATTATTTGGGCGTTATGAGACGTTTGCGTGAAGCGATTCGCCAAAAAAGACCGGATTTGTGGGCAAACAACTCTTGGATCTTGCACCACGATAACGCACCGTCGCACAATGCCATCGTTATCCGTGAACATTTCGCTAAAAACGAAACGAAAACCATTCAACAACCACCGAATTCGCCTGATTTAGCTCCCTGCGATTTTTTCCTATTCGGTCGACTCAAGAAACCACTCCGCGGAACGCGTTTCAGCGCCCGAGATGAGATCATGGAAAAATCGAAGATGGCTCTTATGGCCATACCGCAAACGGAATATAAAAAATGTTTCGAGGATTGGATCAAGCGCTGGCATATGTGCGTTGCAGTCGACGGGGAGTACTTTGAAGGAGACAATATCAATTTTGATGAATAATCTTGTATTTTTTATTTACTGAATAGATTCCGGGAACTTTTTGATCAAGGTGGTATTCCGTAGCTTCTTGAGAGCGGAAGCTCTCTTTGGATTTTTTCCAATGAACAAATGGTTCTTTGACTAAAGACAGAGCCAGGGAAATTCAGCAAGCCACTGTCTTTGGAACTTTAAATTCCCTTGTCCTGGAGGAAATTTGTGAAATTCAGGGGGAGTCTAAGCATTTGCCAACAAGGTACATTTTATATTACAGATTGGTTTACCAATAAGAACCCCTACGTCAAGGCTATTGTAGGTCAAAACACTAATGGACTCATTTCCTGAAACAGAAACCATAGATTTAAATGGAGATGTTTTCTGAGATGATTTCTTCAGAAAGCGATTGACTTTTTCTCTTACCATTTGACTGTTAGGGGCAGAATAGTGAGGCAGAACAACGTTCAACTGGGATTAAAATGTCGATGAAAACAACACTGCCTGACGATCAGAATTGCAGAAAACAAGATCTTAAATCATTACCACCATCTCCAGGCTTTTACATAAGAAACTAATATTTGGATTTTGAAAATTTGAAAACTACTTTGGTCCCATATAACTTTCAATACTGTCGTCGCGTCGGAAGAAAATTCACACAGTGGGTTGAACTCAACGTGAAGCAGATATGGTGCTTGGAAAGCGCTGCAGCCACCCTACGTTTTCGTTATTTTTGTACGAACAAATGCTAGCTTCTAATATTTGTGTGACAAACATCTACAATGAAAATCAGCAGCCAGTGTTTCAATTTTCCAATTGTTGGAAATCGTTGGGATGGCTACCTTAAATATCTTTCTATCTCTGTTATTTTCGCAGGCGCTGAGCATTTTTATCGCTTATGTTACAGGAGATGCTGCTTTTAAAATTTTTGTAAGATAACCATCCGTTAATAAATATAATTATGTTACTTTCACTTTCGTAAATTTTGAAATTCTTGCGAGCGGTAATCCTGAAAACCTTTCTATCCAATATGTTTCAATGCATTCTTGAGATCAAAACTATACATGGCGTTCGAAACAGGTTGGCTGTATTACTCTATTTTTTTTCAATCATTGGTAATACTAGCGGTTCCTATGCGCCAGAGGTTTTCGCTTTGAAATTTTCAATTGGATTTCCACCGTACGCAATATTGTCCATAGGAGCCAAAAAGTCAGTGAACAAAACTTGATATACAGCGCATATAAAACATTAAAGGGTAACACCCTTTAATGCGTACTACCTCTGCTTCAAAATGAAAAACCTTATTTATATGTATAGTCGCGAGTGAAAGGAAGAAGATACATTTATGTAAAATAGTTTTTACGTCTTAATACTCCTACTCCTGGTGATGGTTGATCATTATTATATATATGTGTATATATATATATATATATATATATATATATATATATATATATATATATATATATACATATATATATATATATATATACATATATATATATATATATATATATATATATATATATATATATATATATATATATATATATATATATATATATATATATATATATATACATATATAATAATAATAATAATCAATGTTATATGAAAAATATGATGAGATTATATTAATTATATTTACAGATTTATAAAGTTAGATTACCTGCCAAATATTTCCATCTCCAGTCTGTGTCATTTTTTCCGATGAAAATACAACTTTGTCTGCGCTAGGTTCTGCGAGAGTGGGCGGTGTATGTAGAATCACATAATCATTAAACATAACGGAAGATCGTCTGCGGCCCGTTGATATCGGTGGGCTTAAAAATCCAGAATCACAAGCATTCTGAAAATCCAAATATTACACAAAGACAGCTTATGAAAATATCAACTTACCACGCGTTGTTCAGACTCGGTGCCAGAAGGTATCTTTGATAGGATCGATTTCTGATTGTCTTCATCTTTGAAATTAGATATTTTTAGGCTGCTTCGAGATTTCTCTAAGGACTGCTCGGAATTGTCAGATGATGAATTATGATCTAAATTATTAGTATTACTGTTGCTATGAATAGTTAAGTTCAAATTTTGTGGTGGAGAGAGTGAATTTAATTTGGAGTTTGAAAAACAAGGCTCTGTGGTAGGAAGAGCGTGTTCCTGAAGGTTTGAATGCTTTTGTGGATTTTTCGGGCATTTCGGATGGTGACCTTTGATCCTGCTCGGTGAAAATGTTAAATTCGGACAATTGGGTAGAAGTCCTTCTTTCTTTTGCCGTTGCTGACATCTTTTACATGCAATAAAAAAATACGGATTTAATTAGTTATAAAACCACAACAAAAGTGAGAAGGCTTTTGATAAGCTTTGAAGAAACTAAACCAAGCTGAACTGAATGCCGTTGAATTTGACTAATTTGATAGATAAGACGATTTGGAAACTCATAAAGTATTAGCTTAAACTTATTGAAGTACCCAATTAAACAGGCAAAAACGGAAACAAAAATATCATACTTATATAGTCTGTACTTCTTAAGCAATCGCCGCTTAGATCGTCGCCATAAATGTGCAATATATTTCACGATCTCCGCGTAACACGTAGTTGGTTCAGAATTATTCGTACTGGAAGCTAAAGTCGAAGTCGAAGTGTAGCGAGCTCGTTCTTGTCGCATTCTTTCCATTTCTCTCTTCTTTGTCTCCGAAAATTGTGTGGCGATTACAACTAAGCACAAATTTATCATGAAGAATGATCCAATCTGAAATATTTAGAAAGCCAGTTTAAGTCTTTTAATGTATATAAAAAGTAAACCTTATTTTAATAGTACTCGTTCAATGATTATCTCTTTAAATACATATATCAGTAAAATTAAAAGGTTTGACCTTAAGGGGACATGGCACCTTCAAATTTTTCATAAATCGATTTTTGTTTTTTGATTGATTATGTTAGAATAAAGCTTTAAAAACATGATTTTAATAATATAAAATTGAAATTCTAAAAAAAAAATGTTAGGACCATATATAGCGAAGCGCGCCAAGGTCATTTTTTTCTATGATTTTCGTTCACTTCGCTATACCGCTACATCGGCTTAGACTTAAGTGTAGAGAAAGATAAGTGGGTCAACTCCTTCAAAAGAAGCAGAAAAAAAGTTAGCCTCGGCAAAGAAACAAAAAAATTCGCTGAAAAAGATGCTTCTAAAAAGAGTGTTGAAACTCCAAAAAAAGTTCAACTGACACTAAAATTAATGAAAAATTGTATCAACATATTATGACCTACCTATACGACGAAATTATAATTCGGTTGAAAACTTGCGCAAGGAAATTTGGGCAGCATATTCCCAAAAAATTTCAACTGATGAGAACCCTCAACACTTTTATTGTCCTGTAGGAGAAAAGACTTGATGTAACTGGCGCAGGGCGGAGGCAGCTAGTGGTAATGCTTTAAAAAATTTCAAGCATCTTCCACCTTTAGATGATGAGGTATAAGAAGTTTTAAAGCCTATTTATGAAGACTTATCATCAAAAGATTTATTAAAGCGCTGTTTGGGCAATTTTACGCAGAATAATAACGAAAGCTATAATTCTTGTATTTGGAATTTGGCCCCTAAACATACTTTTTGTGGGAAAACGTGCTAAATATGGCTGCAAATATTTCTGCATGTACATTCAATGAAGGATGTATGGCTATTTTGATAATAATGCAAGTCATGGGAATTACAATTGGCCAATGTGCACTGGAACATCCAGAAAATAGAGATGCTGCAAGAATCAACCAGGCGGAAAAACACTCGATTGAAGCATCTAAAGAGGCGAGAACTGCTCGAAGAGAGCAAAAATCTTTGCAATAGGAGATGAATGAACAAGAAGAAGGTATATTGTATGGTCCAGGCAACGCAGATTAAATTTCGGTAAGATTTATTACAAAAGATATTGAATTTTAACTTTAAACGCGATTTTCTCGAAACAACCTTTTTCAAGTTGGCGTGCATGATTGAGAAAAATGTTTTTATCCAATCGTTCTGAAATTTTAACACGTTAATCTGCACATGTTAGTGCTCAGAAAGAACTACAGATGAAAAAATCGGCATTAAATTTTTTTAGTTCATTCTAAGGCCGCTTTGATGCTGATGAAAACCCCGTTTTTCTTTTTTTTTTTCTCAGTCTCCTCTGAGGGCAGTTATGAGCACGCCAGGTTTTTTTTTTGGTGTTTTTTTCAAAAAAATTGTAGCAGACGACAGGAGGCCACCAAAAATGTTTAACAATTTTGTTATGTAGTATAAAGCAATTAAAGTATGTGTACAAAGTTTCATTAAGATATGTCTTTTTATTCAATTAAAAACTACCCTTTGAAAAAAACAATTTTTTTTCAATTTGAAGGTGCTATGTTAACAAAAACAAAAAATAGTTTTTGTTTTAGTAAAGAATGATAATGTGCCTTATACTAAGACTGGTACGTGCTTATCAGGGACGGCTCGTTGTTAGATGAAAAGGAAGCAGTACTTTCCTGGCTAAAGATTCGTTACATAAGAAAATCATATTTTAACAATATACAGTGGCGGACAAAAGTCTACGCGAGCACCTTATATTGAAGTTCTGGTTAATTGGAAGCTTTAATCAAAAACCTATTGATGCGTATTTTTTTATTTTTTTTTTAACGTAAATATATTTATAAAAGACAAAAACAAAAACGTTTCATAATAAACTTAAAAATAAATTCATAAAAACATAATTTTGTTGATTCATTTGTTTGCTTATTTGTGCTTTTAGTACGTGAGTTTGAATTTGAATGCATAAAAAAAATAGTTGTTTTTAAAACAAATAGTTAAGACTATCTAATTCGTTTTGTATTAGAATTTTTTGCGATTTTGCCACAGAAGATCTATTGCACCATAATTTACACTTCGATCATTTGAAGAGAAAAAGGTACTTTATAGATTCTTAGTGATCAGTATCACTAACTTCGCTTTGCATTTAAAAAAATTCAATTCTTTTTCTGCTTTGAAATATCTTGCGCAATTTAAATATTTATGAGATTGATGATGACCACAGTGGGTAGAAAAATCACCGAACAAAACTGTTAAAAATCGAATTGAACTGTCAGGTTGAGCTGGCTGGCACAAGGCCACACATAGACCTACTGGTCATAGTGATACCAGATAAATGGACCACGAGAAAGAAAGTTCACTCCAAGCGGCCATCAACGGCCCCGGACTTTTTCACGAGCTGAAGGATGTCCTTCAGCTTTCGTTTCACCGCGTGCGAGAGATCCACCAGCCAGGGCTCACCGAAGTATCGCAGTTTGGTTTTCCCCAGTGCTGGAGATGCTAGATTGCTTCTAAGACCCCCGGGATTTTGACACATCCTACAGGTGTCACTCGTTAGGAGTCCCATTTTCATAGCATGTGCTGCTACAAGACAATGGCCAGTAATGATGCCAACCAGTCGTTTGCAGTCAGTTCGCGTTGACTCGAGGAGGTATTTAGTCGATGCGAGATTGTATGCCACCCACATGATTTTGGTTACCCTGCTGGTCTGAGTTGCACCCCATCTGCGCGTCGCACCTTGCTTCATTTTGGAGTCGATTGAGTACTTAATCGTTTGGATAGAAGAAAGGATGTCTACTGAGCCCCATACTTGGCTAACGCATCCACCCTCTCATTTCCATCAATTGCCTTGTGACCGGGAATCCCGAAGATTCTGACTCTTCTGCTGTTACCCAATGTGTTCAGGGCCTGAATGCAATAAAGTGCTTCTACCGCCTCTTGACTGTACGTTAAGATATTGTTTCTTCATTTGTAGTACCTTTGGCAAATACCATATCTGCGGCTTTACGTATTGCAAAAACCTTCGCCTGTCACTTTTAACACTTTTAACTTTTTTTGCGCCAAAATACTATATTTTTGATTGTTCTGCAAAAAATATGAAAAATAATTGTGCTTCCTTAATACTGAAAGTCACGAGCTACCACATATGCCTATCATAATAGCTAGTAGCGTTTCTTTCTCAAGAACTTTTCGAAATGATGTTGAAGCAAGAAAAAAATCAGTGTTGTTGTTATTGCATTGCAAAAATGAGACGGTTCGAAAAAAAATAGTTTCACACATTTGAATTAAAATTCATGAAAGCTAAGGATTTCACTAGTTTTAATCCTGATTAGATTATTTCGCCTGATGAAATTGTGGCCATCATTGTTCATCATAGCTTTTGCTTAAAAATGTATGTCTCCTACCCTAACAGGGTTTTTAGCAAATGAAGGCTAATACTTACCACAATAAGCAGTACAAAATATATCCAGTCCCAGAAACTGTGTGCATCTTGTACGTAATACATAATATCTGTCCAACCCTCCAAGGATATAACCTGTAAGTTTGTGAATGTTCTTTAATCGTAATATTTGCAGGTAGAGACTAAAAAATTTCACTCTATTTAAATTACTAGACACGGAAGTTTATATCTACAGCATGTGTTTTATTTGCTTAGAAGTCAAAATGAAAACAAATCATTTTTTTTCTGTTAAATGGATGTGTTAATTTGATTACCAAGAAAATCGCCACCCATGCCAATCCGATGTTGTCGAATGAAATAGTTCCCTGAAACGGATTCTGAAACTGGCGACATTGCGTGTAAAACAGGTTCCAATTGACACATGACGTATTTGTTGGCTGGTTCAACGAGTTCCGTTTTGGATATGCTGAAATGCGAACAATGGAATATCAGTGAGGTAAATGTAGTCTAGAAGGCACTTCAGAAAATCAAGGCTTGACTTTATTTTCAAATTTTGAAAATCTGCTAAATCTAGTATTTCTTTCAAAGTATTTCTCTCCTCTCCATTCAAAAGACGCACCCACTATAGGTATGTGCCTAATTTATTCGTATTATTACGTTGGAGCAAAGAATATAAGAGACATCCCTCCCCAAGAAGGGCAAATACAAACATCCAGGGCTCACTTGTAGTCCTGATTATTTTACTGATTGGATATCCAGTGTGGAAAGCAAACCAGCAAACGTTGAACAATTTAATTCAGTCTAGGTTTGCGATAAACAGTTCAGTAAAACGTTTCACTAGCCTCGAAGCAACACACCAGCCCGAAAACATTTCAGAAATATTTCCGACACATTCGCGCGCAGTCTCAGTCCATCCCAACGACACCAAGTAAAATAGGGCAGACAATAATCGAACACACTTGTCTAGTTTTACACTCGCTAGGATGTTCTCATTATTAACTGCGTTCTATTTTCATCCAGAGTGGAGTAGGCATCCTGCATGCATAAAAAAACGATCCGGAGTAGCGTGTTATTTTAATTCATTCCTAATTGGTTGGCAGCACTTAGCTTGTCAGACATTTGTCAGCTCAAAATTCAAAATTCAAATTTCGAAATAACAAATGTCTACCTAGAAAATTAGAATCATATGAATTTCTTTTTAAAACGTATTCGAAGAATATTCTGACTCATAGGATGAAAACTATGTTGACAGCATTGATTTTTGAATCATATTCATCCATTTCAATTACCTAGTTTATGCGAGAGAAACATTTCAGTTAATGTACGAAGAATGCAATGACTGGAGAGACATTTAACGATAGCTGAAGATTTTGAAATGCTCCATTCGGCGTTCCACAATGTTGTGGAAAACTCAGCAGGCGGTAGTAATTTGCGGCACTCATTTATGATTAACGTCTTCTTTTGCGAAAATAAACGAAACGACATTAGTTTTATCCAAATGCACAAAACAAGCGTCGGCACATATTTCATATGTGTAATGTGTAAATTTGCTCACAACAAGACCCGTCATGTTGAAGAATCACTTTTATTGACACATTTCATATGCTCAATCACACATAAGGTGCGTTTTTTATGCATCCAGAGTAGTGCAGGATAGCAATTTGCACGCAAAACAATAACAACATCTAGAGTACGAACACTTGTGAATTCAGTGGAGTTCGTACTCGTGCACTGTGTGGAACGTATTTCAATAATTCATGTCAGCTGAAACAGTTGGCTGCAGTGATAAATTCCCAAAAATTTCCCTCTCAATCTAGCAGCCAGGAAACATTGAGATGGATGAATATGATTCAAAAATCAATGCTGTCAACAGAATTCTCATCCTATGAGTCGGAATATTCTTCGATTACGTTTTAAAAAGAAATTCACATGATTCTAATTTTCTAGGTAGACATTTGTTATTTCAAAATTTGAATTTTGAATTTTGAACTGACAAATGTCTGACAAACTAAGTGCTGCCAACCAATTAGGAATGAAATAAACTCGCATGCTACTCCGGATCGTTTTTTTATGCATGCAGGATACCTACTCCACTCTGGATGAAAATAAAACGCAGCTATAGTCATCGGGCGTACACCCAACTGTTCGGGTTTAAGCTAAAATCCGAAGTTGAACGTTTATACGACGTTCTGACTGGTATAATCCCAAATCGGGATTACATTGGGATCTCGCATAAACTAGGTCAATGTTTCCTGGCTGCTAGATTGACAGGGAAATGTTTGGGAATTTATCACTGCAGCCAACTGTTTCAGCTGACATGAATTATTGAAATACGTTCCACACTGGATTTTGTTGTTGTTTTGCGTGCAAATTGCTATCCTGCACTACTCCGGATGCATAAAAAATGCACCTATTATAGATCCTTAGATTCTTCCATGACACCTGGTGTTCGTTTTGCATCGTATCTCTGATAGATGCTCGTTTAGCATTTGTGCTCATGTTTTGCCATATGTTGTACTGTGTTTTAAGTCTCCGTTTTCCTAATAAGGCACTTGGTTGCATTTTGGATGAGCCTAATACGGACAGTTCAGTTTGTAAAACCCTTGTGGTCCATAATGGACACAGTATCTCCCTTGTTCTTTGTTGAAGATTGTAACTACTTGTGTGTTGCCTACCGATCAAATAATTTTTAAAAAACCGAGCCTTACAACAACCCAGAGCTAGCAAAGCGGCGCATCAGCATCTATTGGATGTAGACTAGAGGAGGGTGATCTTCTTATACGAATGAAGATATCTTCACGACCATTTCTATGGTACTCTATTTGGGTGGTAATTAATTGTTTTCCTACTTTGATGGTTTTACATCAAAACCATAGCAGGTTGCCTCTTTTGGACTTATTTTTAAGCTGGGTAGTTGTTTTCATCTCACCAACACTCCTTGCTAAAATAGTAATAAATTTAGATAACAATGCAAACAAAACAAGTTAGGATTGTCTAGTTTTCATAGCTAGACATAAGATATTAGGGTTTCATTCTATTCTTGCAATGCTTGGTATTTTATACCACAGCAATTTTCCACAGCATTTTGCTAGCGAAGAAAATGCCATTAAAAGAACAATTATTAAATGAAACTTTTTCGCAGCTCAAGCGTGCTTTAAAATTAAATAAAAAATTAAGTGAATTTGAGTTTAACTTTTGTCATTAGAGATAACTTACCATCGCAAATCATTGATCCTATACGATACGGAGGTAGATTTGAGCATAAATGCATTCCCGAATCTTCAGGCTTGGAACAAATATAATCCTGATCTTTGGAAAATTCATAGTAATTCGATAGGCTAAGTAAGAGAAAAAAAATATAAATTATGTATTTAAATTTAAAAAAATATTTCTACAAGGCTATTACTAATAATAATAATAAATTGAATCAATCGCCCGAGTAGCAAATAAACGATTTCAATGCTAATATTTATGGCATATATGCCTAATACATAGAACAGCAGATGCAGGTTAAGACCTCAGACTAACCATATCAGCCTCAAACATTGAAACATATGAACCACACAGAACATACGTACATACAACTTAGGCAAGATGCCATGTGGTTAATTTTTACGATTTATAAATAGTTTTACGCTATTAATTTTTATAATAGATTGCGTAAACGCTTAGTCGTACAGATCAACTGTTACGAACTCAGAAGAGATAAAAATCGAATAAGATAAGTATAGCAAAAATTAAAATTATAAAGAAATGGAAACGTACAATTCTGCAGGCTATTAAGAAAAGTGAAAGATGGCCTGAATTAACTCAAATGGAATTTTCAGACTAAAGGGAAAGAGGCTAGAAAACGGTGAAATATTACTTTTATACGAAGGAACGTGATTGAAGATAGGATAGAAAAACGACAACGAAGTTCCACCATCGTCCCATTATATTATATCGTCCCATATATTTTCCAAGGAGTTTTTCAGAACGGAACTTATCAGAATGTGAAGGGCATTTTTATTTTTTTGAAATAGTAACACCAACTTCCAAGACCTGGGCTATTCCATTGAATAGTTTTCACAGAGGACGTTGCACGTAAAAAAAATCTTTTACCCATTGGTGATATATTCCCGGTTAGAAGCGAGCAACGATCGTTGAGCTTTTTCTTTGATTTTCGAACATCAATACTTGAATACTGTTTCCTGTGATCCACTATTGTTCATAATAACTGGACAAAGTTCATGGAAAATATTTATATAAACCCTTTTTTTCTGTATGAAACCGCTTTGACATTGAATATGGCTCCATTTACGATAAAGCAAGTCCACCAGTAATAAGTTGCACATGAAAGGCGCCAAATTATCTTTGGTATGTTGTAATGTGATAAAGTGCTTTGATATATGCATGAGGCGAATTTAACAGAAAAACGAGCGATCATATTTACACGTAATTGTGTTTTACAGAAAAAGGCATGACATCTGCTATAGCTGTCATCCATTGTTACGTTCGGGGTATGCTTTTAAATAAACCGAAAAAAGAAGTCTTTTACCACCGGTTTTAACGCTTTCAGTGAAAGAGTATACACCCTTGGCGTGTAAGGTGAATTTACAAAAATGTCTCATCCAGACCAAGCAAGCAGTATAAAAACTGGGGCTGCACATAAATGGAGGAAAAACGAAGTGGCATTTTTTGTGAGAATACCTGGAGTTGGTCGAATAATCAGGATGGTAGAGGACGAATTTGAAGCAGTGTGTTTCTTTTACAATCTTGGGTTCATAGTAGCAACTGATAATAATATGGAAGAATAAAAAGTGAGAAGTTGCTTGAATCAATGGACGTTCCTCGAATCTTGAAAAAACATGGTCTTGCCAGTACTCATGCATGGATACAAGACTTGGGTGCTCCTAATATATATATATATATATATATATATATATATATATATATATATATATATATATATATATATATATATATATATGAGGGGAAAATCCACATGGATACCAGGGCTCAGGCCGAAGGTTATGTCGGACTTAAACCGACTAAAAACCATCTCATTCTCTACGCCACTTCCCCACGGGACTGCCAATCAGTATTAAGTCGTGCGGCGGGGTCAGATTTAGCTGCTCACAGTTCTATTTCCTCTTCATGCAATAGTAAACACTCTAGCGCATCAGAACCGCTAGAAACATGAATGTCCGAAAAAAAGTAGAGAAATCGTGTAGTGTTTAGTTGAATCGTTTAGTGCATATTCTACCACACGTGCTTCATTTATTGACACAAAAATCACTAAAACACTTGTTGCTGTCAGCCCTCTCTGCAAGCACAGCAGCTAAAAATATTTGACATCAGCTACAAGGTTGAAGTCAACCCAACCCTGCGAATTTCGTTTCGTTTCGACGACTGCATTATAGGTTAATAAGGGCTCAAAGGAATTTAGGGACTACCACCCGCAAAACTTATAAAATTTCCAAATCCAAATATTTATTCTTTATTGTCACTACAGGATCATGAAGATTTGAAAATTTAATGATAACATCGTATTGTTAATGACAAAAATTACAGAAATGACCAAAGCTGGCAGCCCTAGCATGATTGTTCAACTAAATTTCTGCCAAATTTGGCCATCAATAAGTCTAATTTACAATTCAATGTCGTTTTGATTTCATGACTACATTGGAAGTTACAGGGCAACTAGCTTTATTTTGCTGAGTGAATTTTAAATATTCAAGACAAAAAATCATTAAAGCTGATAGCTCCATCCCAGTTTTCAACCAAATTTCTACCAAACGTGGCATTAAATAAGATCCTGCTGTTGTGAGAATAACATTAAAATCTGGTAACCAAATCGGAGCCCATAGGGCAAAAAGCAGTTTCTTTTGCTAGTGATTATTCAAGATGGCACCACTGTCACAGTGTTGCCCATATTTCTAGATCGCTTCTATCAAGCGTGGTTGCACACAAGACCAATACAATCTGTGAATTTCAACTGGATCTGATTAACGGGTCTTCAGTTCTCATTAAGACAAATTTCGGGTGCTAAAAAGAGAGGCGATTTGGTGAAAGGCTCCCGTTCTTGTGCTTAAAAGAATTTCAAAAGTTTTACTTTCGCTGTGTAGACAAGACATGAAGCTTATCAAAATATTTTATTTTTCTCTAAAAATTAAAAAAATATCGGGAGGGTTGTTCATTTAAAGGGTTTCCGTTTATGTTCCTTCCACAGCAACAGGGTTGTCCATCCAATTGTTGCACAAATGCATATTTCAGGCATATATTAAATCATCCTGCAAAAATCGTGAAAATCTAATGTTTTCTAGGAAGTTGCCTACTTTCAAAAACTTTTAAAAATTGCCTAAAACACCCGCCGCCGCGAATGGGTTGAAGCTAAATATATTTTAACCTGTTGGTCAAAATGATATAAATGGTCAGATGAAAATTATGTTGCCATAAGTATATATATATATATATATATATATATATATATATATATATATATATATATATATATATATATATATATATATATATATACTATATATATTCTGTTAGGACCATCCCAATTTTCTACTGAAATTTCCCTATCACACGATGGCATTTCTGTCAGTTCAGTTGAAGGTTTATATATATATATATATATATATATATATATATATATATATATATATATATATATATATATATATATATATATATGTATATATATTTAAACGAAACTTGTTTTGCTTATCAGGAAAAGAAAACTGGAAGGACTAGTGTATCCTAATATGAATCTTAGACTAAAAATTTCTCTGGAAGAATCATGTGGAACTGAAGCTTATTCGAGATTTTGCCTACACAAGGGTCTTGCCAACACAAGGGTTTAAAGCCTCCACAGAGCCGTAGTATCTGTAAATACGCAGTAAGTCGAAGATCTGCACTGCCCTACTAAGCGCAAAAGCGGGATCTCAATAAAAATCGAAAAATTGATTTTTATAGCATTAGAATATTATTAAAAACAATACGCATCTAATGAACTAAGCCTTTTAATGGTATCTTATCTAAAACATATTGAAAACACCCTAAGAAAGTTTTTTAAATTTAAGTACCCAATGTATCCAAGAGCGGAAGACTGCTCGCCGAGAAAAGTGGAGTAAGGAGAATCTTCCACCATCTCCAAACGAGCCCAGTTCCTCGTCGCCTATCTCAATTTTACCTTAAATCACTAAGGGAATTAGAGGTATATCAATATTACTAGTTTTACAAAACTTCAATTATTTCGAAACTCGCTTTCATTGAGATACCACTTTTGCGCTTAGTAGGGCAGTGCATAGCTACAAGAGTAGTAATGCAGATCTAACTAACAATCATAAGATCGATAATCACGTACGCATCCGTGGTGTAGTAGACTATTGTGAAACATTTGTATGCTCGGAAGAAGTCAGCCACGCTGCAAAGGACTGTGTGTCTGGGTATCCATGAGTACTAGTTCGGACGCGGCCGTTGATGTTCATTTGAATTCAGAGTGTGACAATGAGCTTTGCCAATAGAAACACTAAGTTCGGCCTATGGGTAGGAATAGGCTATGTGGGGCACTACTCGATTAGAGTTTGGAATTGGATGTGCATGATCTCTCTGATTTTCACTATGCCTTTGGAGGCTCAAGTTCCTTTACTCAGCTTTGAAAGAAGATGCGAAGTAATTTTCTTGAGCAGAAGAGACTGGGAGCACCCAAATGTCTGAATCAAGGGAAACCCTCCAAAATCTTCCTCTTTTCTCAAAGATCACGTTTCTGTTTTGCAAAGCAGATATATTCGCTGTATTGAGAGCTGCCTGCTGGGCAATTGAAGAAAAGTGAAAAAGAAAACATATCGGGTATTTACAGTGACAGTCAAACTGCAGTGATGGCGCAACGTAGACTCCTGACCACTTCAAAAATCGCTTGAGAGTTCAGGAAACGATTGAACTCGGTCGCCAGATTCAATTGAAAGCATCTGCTTTGGTTATGGGGGCAATGTAGTACTGTGAAAAATTAAACTGCTGACTCCATTGCCAAGCAAAGTTCGACACATTCATCACTGGGCCTGGAAATTGCCATGGGTGTGACAATATGTGCATATATACACTGGTGGCCAAAAAAATAAATACACCTCTGCATTTCTCAGCAAACAGCTGTTTTTGACAACTTTCAATACATTGCAAGTATGTAGTAATAACGCGTCAAAGTCCGGAAAAGGTTCTCAAAGCAAGGAACGAAATCCTAAGGTATTTTTACACAAATCACTCTGAGTCTCTTGCTTGAAGGGTTAACTTCGCGTTAAACGAAATAATAATTACAGATAGCTAGATAGTATTTTTTGGCTAATTTTTGTGAATTTTTCGTCAAACTAGTTTCTTGTGGCAAGCTTAATATAAATTCTTCAAATGAGTGCGAAATTCCCCAACTCTTATATATATGTATATATATATATATATATATATATATATATATATATATATATATATATATATATATATATATATATATATATATATATATATATATGCATATATATCAGTGAAAAAAATCAATGAGATTATCTCCATATTGTGTTACCAGGTTAAGGCAGACATCGATGTATATAACAGGTGGGTCTGCGTTAACTTCAAATCAAAATATCTTCAAATTTTTATCGAGGGCAGATCATTTAATTATTTTCAGGCATCTCTTTATTTATGTAGAAATAAGAAGCTTGGAATAATAAATATAACGGGAAAAGAGTTGAAAGGTTTTTAAACCTAAGTGGATGCTAGGTGCCTTATAGTAGTCAAAGAATTTTTTTAGTAGAACCATATACACCCATCAATATATACACCCTATAGTGTTGGGTCACGTCCTCGTGGTTCACCTATGTGGAATATATGCGGAATTCTATAGATGATATTTTCTTGTCCCTTGAGGTACCAGGAGAAGTGTTCCTAATAGGCTGTGCTAAGATATAGCAGCTGGCATCACTTTCATAAATTCCCATCTCTCTGAATTTAAAATAAATGAGGTGATGAGAAGGTCTGAGAGCTCCAATTGTCGATCGCAAAAAGTGAGTTCGCCGTGGTGGCGAATAGGAAGATACCAAGTATCTTGGAATACCATTCAACTCGTTGCTGACTTATATGAAACACACCCGAAAAGCATAGCCGCGCCTTATGAAACACACCCGAAAAGCATAGCCGCGCCGAGAAAGTCTTAGTGAGCATACTTGGTTTCAAGGGGAGCGACTAATTAAAAACTGCATAACACAGATATATGGGTTACCATAAAAAACGCATCAAACAACGCAATGAAAATGGAATGTAGCTACCGAGCACTATCCAAAAACACCTTCCTGGTCATAGTAGGAGTAGTAGGGAGTTTCTCTTGAATAGACCAGAGATAGAAAGAGAAGTAGCATCTGCTTAAAAACTAGCGCGAGGGTTTTAGCTTTGGAAAGAACGCTGGGCCACAAACTCAATAAGAAGCCTCAACGGCAAAGTTGGAGCTCGCTATTTGATCCGCGACAAAATAATTGACGTAAAATTTACTTTACTGGTAGCTCTGCTCGCTAAGGCGTCAGGCCGAAAAGCGGCGTGCTACGGGGCCTGCGGGTTCGAATCCCGCCAGTGCCATGGCTTTAAGTGTGAATGCGTGTGATTGTCTATGAGGGTGGCAAATGGGCCCAAACTGGTGGCCTAATGCTGGCCGCGTTCCCGGCAGCCCTCTTCACTAACCTAACCTAACCTATTCAATTGACTTAAAGTGGAGGGTTGTAAATCGTCAACCTTAAACGATGTAGATGAAACTGGTATAGGTAAATTGTCATTATGAAGAACAGGTCTTATTGCTGATGATAAATTAGGGTATCGAACTGTGTGTTTTGCCTTTTTATTTATACCTTTTATTGGAGTAAGACAAAGATAGCAGTCAGAAACATGATCTCTAGGCTCAGTCCATGTCATGGGAATAGCAAACGGTATGTGATGTGATCCTTTTTTTCGATCAGTTAAATTTTTTACACATGTTATGCAACAAATATGTGGGGCCCAAAATTTGTTTTGATGAGCCATCCCAAAACTAAAATACTCGCGATAACACTTCAAAATAAGATCAGAAAAATGTTGCCTTCGAATTTCGAAAGTCAGTTCATCACAAATATAGCTAAAAGAGAAAAAATCGTTAATAAACTTGCTCGACATATTCGCACAAACCAAATATATAGCACTCCTTTGCACGGGCGTTCATATGCGTTTATCGCTACAATACCGAAAATGAACTTAACCTCATCACGAAAAAACTAGGGGTGGTTGAAACAAAATAAGTGCGTTTTCGAAATGAGGGTAAGTAGTCAAAACACGATAACCTATCAGAGTTCGTGTGGCATGACCACTGTTGATCAGTGTAATCGATGAAAAGTAGAGGTTTGATGTGAATTTTAAACGCACGATCTACCAACCGTACTCCTTATTACAACCAACCCGAAGATTATCAAAATATGTATTTAACACGCCGTCATAGGTCGGTTCATAGGGCTTGGTCAGAAAAATTGCTTCAAGAACCTGATGAGAGTAACTTGGGCTAGCATCACCTCCGGTCGTTTCGTTATTGAAATATTTCAAGACGTTCCACTCTATTGCAAGCAGTTCTGTGATCGCATTAAAATTGGCTCACAACCACCAGGCATTGGGTCCGGTGTCAACAAGTCAAAAAGTAGAGGATTAGTCCTTAAATCCTGATTTGAATGAGTTTACAGCAAAAATTTGAATTTTGAAAAGCTATGATTCAACATTTTCATGAATATTACTAAAAGTCGACATTATTCACAACACACCTAACTACATGCACTCTAGAATGTCATATTAACTACGTTTTTTATATATCTGGCTTATACCTTCCATATTTGCTTCAGATGTTATTTCTTTTCAGAGAAACGTAAATTGGTACTCTCTAAAGTTTTTATCTGGCAATCACTTGTAAATTCATTACCTTCGATGAAATTATCTTGGTTTTTTATTTATTTATTTATTTTTTAACCAAACATATCTACATGCAGTACAACATGACAGCTCTGATTTTACAGACATACATGCAATCAGTTCATTCACACGCTTGAATGGGGTTTCTAGATACAATTTGGTTGCTCCCTATGGGACTTGAGTTACTATAGCATTGGATAAGTAGAAAGTATCTGTACACCCTTTGCAATTAAAACATATTCTTCATGCAAAGAACAGATAATAAATGGTAGACTTTGTTTTAAGTCTGCATCGACTGCTAAATCCGCAATTTATTTTGCCGACACACAAATCTAACGACAATCATTTGGAGAGTTTAGTATATGTAAAAGTGGATGCATAAAAAATATACCAGAAAACATCAGTAAATACAAAAAAAAAACGAGAACACCGACTTCACTAAAACAACTAAAAATAAAATCACAATGAAAGTGTCTATGAATATAAATGTACGTATTTATTGTGTTTCTTGTAGAACAGTTAGAAGTATGTATGTATATCTTACGAATTTACACGAACTCGAACTCTGTACTCGTCAGGAAGAGTCCTGAAATCAAAAAAACCCGTATGTTTTCTTTTTTAATGATATGAAATAAATGTGTCAAAACGTTTTTTGTTTTTTTTTTTTTTTCATAAAAGTGTGATTCAGAAAAAAATGCTTATATGTAAATACTGTTAGATTTCAAATAAGTGCAATTTTTGGTGTCTTAATTATTAATAATTTTGCTATGTAAATGTTACCGAATGATGCTGTTGAATTTGAGTATATATTACAATATCTGAATGTTCAAATGCAGTGTCTATGATGAAAAAACTTGGAAAAAATACCCAAAATAATGTTACCAGACAATATAGTTGATTGCTGCTGGATTGAACAGGAATACGAATCTTCAAAATATACAAATCATTGAATGCTTTGGCATATTGCAGTCAAATTCATAAATAAAATGTAATGCCTACGATAACTTAAAAAGCTGAACTATTTGACTTAAGTAAGCTTCCGAATACGTAGAAAGCATATGTAATGATCAAGGCGAGTACTTTTGGGTCGGTATCGTCAAGTTGTCATTCACTTAAGTGAAGCGCAAATAAGATCGTACATCACCGAAGTAATTTAACACCTTTTGTAAAATCGTTAGCAGCTCAAACTGCCAAAAAGTACAAACGAGCTTTTTCGCCATCTAGCTTGTGTGCCCGGCATTTTTTCATTAACGTTCTCATTAACGATTTCGTATGCTTTATTCCCATTTATTTCAAAGTCGTATACATTTTTAGCTTTCCTATTGCTTTTTTTCAATACTCGTTTCATTTGAGCCCAGTATCGTTCTAATGTTCTAAGGACAATTTAATGGATTGGCCTCCTTGGTGATAGGTTAGGTTAGGTTCAACTGGCTGGCACAGGGCCACACATAGACCCATTGGTCCGTAGTGATACCAGATAAATGGACCCGGAGAAGGAAAGTTCAGTCCAAACGGCCATCGAAGGCCCCGGACTTTTTTGCTAACTGAAGTATGTGCTTCAGCCTCTGCTCTGCTACATGTGAGAGATCCACCAACCAGGGCTCACCGAAGCAGCGCTGCCTGGTTTTCCCCAGTGCCGGGCAGTGACACAGAAGGTGTTGGATTGTTTCCGAGATTCCCGGCTCTTGACACTTCCTACAGGTGTCACTGGTTAGGAGTCCCATTTTCATGGCATGAGCTGCTACAAGACAGTGGCCGGTAATGATGCCGACCAGTTGTTTGCAGTCAGTTCGCGTCAATTCGAGTAGGTACTTAGTTGCTACGATATTGTACGACCCCCACATGATTTGATACGACCCCCACGCCATCTGCACGTCGCAGCTTGCATCATATTGGAGTCAATTGAGTATTTGATTGTCTGGATTGAAGTAGGAATACCAACCAATCCTGACAGGGGACGGCTAGCCCTGTGCTTGGCTAACGCGTCCGCCCTCTTGTTTCCTTCAATGACCTTGTGACCAGGAATCCAGAAAATTCTGTTCTGTTGTTGCCCAGTCTATTCAGGGCCTGAATGCAGTCA
The DNA here is from genome assembly GCA_963978885.1 of Nemotelus pantherinus. Classification (NCBI taxonomy): domain Eukaryota; kingdom Metazoa; phylum Arthropoda; class Insecta; order Diptera; family Stratiomyidae; genus Nemotelus; species Nemotelus pantherinus. The sequence goes on from OZ022263.1 coordinate 213,827,084, forward strand.
TGTACACACTTCGATTTGTATGTGTTAGACATCAGAGCTTTAACCGCCGCTTGACTGTCTGTAAAGATGTTGATTTCCTCACTTGTGGTATCTCTGGCGTATGCTAGGTCTGCGGCTTTACGTATCGCAAAAACCTCCGTCTGAAAAATACTAAAGTGATTAGGAAGCCTGAAAACTGCTTTCATAGTTGCTTCTGCGGAAAATGTTGCAGCACCCACTCCGGCAAACGTTTTAGAGCCGTCAGTGTAGATGCTAAGAGTTGCTGCGTCCATTTGCCGATTCCACTCCTGCCCATCCCCCACAATCGCCTGATATTCCCGCCCGAAGTACAGAGGGGGGACCAAGTAGTCGGTGCTACCTGCGTACCCCCGCTCAATTCTGCTTTGGCCGAAATATCGATAAAAAAGACGTGTTTGCTTTCATACCACTCTAGCATTTTCTTCGCATATTGACTTGATGCTGAGTCTGGCCAAAACAATACGGACCCTTCATGCCTATTAGTGAAAGGCAACAGTCGCTTCTGCAGACATTCCTCGATTTAAACCTGGGCATTGATTGTGGCTTCTACTATAAAGATATCGCTCCTTACATACAGGGACAAATTACCTACTGTTTAAGAAACTTACTTGAATACTTCTTTCCTTGCACTCTTCGGGAGTGTCAAATTTAATGGCTCGGAATCTGCCTGAAGTCCGCTTTGGCATAAGTCTTGTCATCTAAAATAACATAGTCGAATTTCGTCACATATTGATCGTATAATTTTCAAGACCTCGTTTTTAGTCTCGTACTTAAACCTTGTTTTTGCTACTTTCTCCATTTCCCCGGCTTGATCTGAATCTTTCTGCACTTTATATGTTCTCAAGTTGTAACGTTTTTTCATTTGGTTGACCGTTCACTACGATTTACCAGCAACTACTGCCATATCTCGAATGGCAGTGTTGGGTTTGGTCCCGAACTTCCTGCCAATTTTCCTCGCTAAGTCCTTATCTACACTTCCAGATTTTCTACCTGATCCTCATTTCATTGTAACAGTTAGCTCCTTCTGATAATTCGCTATCAAAAATGAAGATCTAGTTTTGTAGCTTGTGTTGCCTGCGGTTGCATCTTGTTGCGCAGTAGCTGTGAACAGCCGCCACCACAAGAAATGGCCCCACGTTGGGCGCCATTTTTTGTGGTGGTGGAAACATGAGCAAACGCAGCGATGATCAAGGTGCAGTTATGTAGCTTGCGTTGCGTTTGAGTTGAATTTGACAAACTCAATATATTTTCCATAGCTGAACGCAACGATGGCTATGCAACCGTTGCGCCGGTCGGAACGGAACGGATGAGTTGAGCAAATTTTAATTTTGGACGCATCGACGCAACGAAAGGTGAATATCGAATATGCAGCAAGTGTTTTGCAAAGATATTTTGTCAAATGAGTATCTTTTGAGGTGATTTCGATTTGAAATTATTTAGTGGAAAAGCTGACGATCTTTTCAGTTTTTGTTAGTATTTAATAATAATATTCATTAATATAAGTTTGAAATGCTGACGCGGTGAAACAATAATAGCTGCAATACTAGTAGCAACTGCAAATGACAATCTTTTTCACTTAACAATTTCAAAACATAATCCCCTCAAAAGATACTAATTTGACGAAATACCTTTGCAAAATACTCACCAAACATTCTAAACTCTCCTTTCGTTGCGTCGATGCGCCTAAAGTTGAAATTTGCTCATCTATTGCGGTTTGTTCCGACCAACTCAAAGCTAGCATAACCATCATTGCGTTTTGCAATGGAAAGTATATGGAGACTGTCAAATTTCAACTCAAAACGCTGAGCAATACGTGAATGAAGTGAGCTTAAATTGACTCAAGTAGATGTTCAAATATATAGAAACTAATTGGCTTAACCATAATGTAATTTTTGGTCGGTTTCGTCAAGTTTCGTCCAATTCATGCCACTTAATTGAACTACGAATAGGAGTGTACACCACTCAAGCCAAATTTGACAACGCCTATAAAAATCATTTTCAGTTCGAACCGCCGGAAAATATAGCTCTATCTAGTACTCATATGAGCAGGCATATATTTAATGCAATCTTAAATTCGTCAATAAAGGATCACAAAATTTGACTTGCATAGTACTTTCACATTCGTTCAGGTAAGTCTATTATATTAAATTAACAAATCGACGGTAATTGAGCGAGCTTTTCGTTCATTTTCAGCGTTTGATGAAGTCAATTTAAGGCTATTATAGTTTATCCTAAACGCACGCAAACCAATGCAAGCTGATAAGCTGCACTTTGAGTTTAGAATATGTGGTAAGTGTTTTTCTAGGTAATTTGTCAACCAACTATTTTATTTTAGGTGAGTTTGACTGACTACTAGATAATTACTATTTGATTATATATTTAATGATAGCATCGCTTAGTCAGGAAATGACAAAAAAATACGCAAAATACCAAAGCTAGCAGCCCTATTACGGTTTTCCAACTAAACTCCTACCAAATTTGGTCTGCAATAAGGTCCTTTTACCGTATGCAAGTTATAGGGCAAAGAGCTTTACTATGTTGACACACAAAAATTACCATAGCTAACAGCTACACCCTAATTTTTCATCCAAATTTCTAACGACCGTGGTTGGGCTTTATGTTGGAACGATTTTTTCATCAGCTCACCCCAAGGAATCACGTGGCATACCCCAAAGCACCTGACTCACCCTATATACATACAGTATGTTGCAAAAGTTTCTACCCTTCGACTTGAACAAAAATGTTGAGACCCTCTTTAATTTCTCTGAAACCTAACATTTTTAGTTCCTCTATAAAGATAAAGTAGAAAGTTTAGTGATTATATCAAAATAATGACGTTTGCTTAAGGCAATCCGCACACGGGTCGTTGAGCTATCGTCGTAGATGCGATATTTTCACGCTTGGTCGTCACAACCTATGTAATTCAATGGGTGACCGCTAACGGAGCGTTAGCCTATCGTGAAGAGTGAGAAGCGTAGTCGGTTCACGTTGAGTGCATCTCAAGCGTTGTGCATTGCAGGCCTCAAGTCGAATGACTAGCCGTTTTTGCAAGCGCGATGGATGACGGCAACGTACAATTCGTGGGAGAGGTGGGAAAATGCCCCGAATTGGATGATTTTACGACGCATACTGACGTTTTCTTGACGACCCGTGTGCGGACATGATACGAGGATGACGACACTCGTTTTCTCGCGAGCTTCACAAGTGTCAAACGCATCTCTCACGTATCGCATGGCTAACGACCCGTGTGCGGAGTGCCTAAGAGTTGGCAAAAACAGTATACGTATATCTAATCACTAGGAAAATACGCACACCCGCTATTACTTGGATATTTTTTTATTAGCTTCAGGTGTTATCTGTCGTATAATCAAAGGACGATTGGAAACATGAATTTATTCATTCAGATTTCACTAGTTGAAGTGAAAGCACCGAATTCACCCAAGAACCTTGCTTTCAACGACCATTTGCCAAAACCTGAAAAACTTTAGAAATTTTCAATGGATCGAACTGAAATTTCTTTGCGATAATAATGGTAAATAATCGAATTCAAAAGCGTATTGAAATTCAACGCATGCATCAATTGGGCTATAGCCACAGCGACAAAGCCCATTGAGGGTCCATAAGAGCGCCGTGGAAAAATGGTGCAACGCCGATCTAATAACTGGGGGGCGAAAAGCCTACAAACAATGCATCAAACCTTTACTTTCCGATAAGAACATTCGAGACCGGCTGAACTTCTGTCAGAAGCTGAAACACCTTGCAATTGGTGATGACAATGACCGTAGTCGATCCCAGTATCCATACATATTTTTTTACAGACGAGTCATGGCTTCAACGGCATCCAATACCTAATCGACAGGATAGGACAGTGACAACAGCGATTCCGCAAATATTCTCGTAATAAAGACTCCGAAATTCGGCCTAAAATTCATGGTAGCTGGCAAAGTGAGCAGTCGCGGAAAAAGCCAACTTTCTAATGGAGAATATTACGAGGAAAGTATCCTCCTTTTTGCACAATGCCTTAATAAACAGCATCAATTTATGGACAAAAAGGTAGTAATTTTAAAAAAAAAACACACCAAAAAATGTAGGGCTTCAGAACCGCTAATTGTCTTTGAGTGACTAAAAAATGTGGAATGACGTTATACATTTTTTTGTAATATCATACCACCATTACTTATCCAACCATTCCTTATCCAACCATTCCTTATCCAAAGTAACAAAACCCAACTATAACATAGATGATTCAGTGCTGGCAGCACTTTTCCAAGGAAGCAGCAATAAGTTTACCATACCAACCTCATACTCAAATCAACCTATCATTTGAATTTCGTTCTCATCCCATGATTTCATCGAAAGTTTCAGCGGTTAAACGTTGTTTGGGGCTGTCATCCGAAATATTTTCAAAACTCGGAAAATTTAGAAATTGATTCCATAGTTTTATTGCAAATGTAAGGGAAGCATCTGTTGGTGCAATATTTACGAAAATGTTTGATGCTGGTTATCCTGTGTTAGCAGCAATGTAAAAAATATACCAAATTTGCTCCCCGTTCAGTTAAGCCCACCCAGTGAATTTCGTTTCGATTGAATCACTGCGCTGGAAGTTATAGGGCTGAAAAGAATTTTAGGGCTACTACCCTTAAAACTTTTCCCATTTTTGAAACGTAAATTTTCGTTTTCAATTGTCATTTGCAAATCTAATGACATAATCGCTTAAGCATAGTACTGAGTTCGATTTCACGTGAAATTTTCATACAAAATTTCACGTGAAATGTGTTTCGGCGAAAATTTAGCTTGAAAATAAGCAAGTTTGGTACTGTGTTCTTAGCATGAAAAGTTGCTTTGAAGTTGCTTTCGCTTCGAAAACATAGATGGCACTGAAACATGTTGTCAATCATTTCACGCCAATTTAGTTTGTGCATTTCATTCTTTCGAGCTAAAAAGTGACATTTAGTGTTTGAATTTGAAAATTGAGCAGTGCAAATGTCTTTCCAATAAGAAAATCGATCGAAAAGTGAAATTCATGACATTTTATCCGTCAGAAATGAGCATTGTCTCTGCTTTTCTGCATTGTCAAAATTTTCACTCGAAAGAATGACCAGATAATGGAAACATGTCAAAATTTCACGTGAACTCGAACTCAGTACCAGCCTTTAGTAAAGAAATTCCATTAACTGCATGAACTTCGTTTTGATTTCATGACTGGGTCAGAATTTATAGGGAAAATGCTTTATTTTGCTGAGTAAATTTACAAAATTTAGGAGACAAACATCACCATAGCTAGCAACTCTATTCTAATTTTTCAACCAAATTTTCGTCAAATATTGTCTAGAGTAAGGTCCAAATACTATGTGAATATTCTTAAAATGCGATCGCTGAATCGGGAGTTATAGAAAGAAATCTAAAGTGATTTAGTATTTGGAAGATGATTTGCAAAGCACCTCAACTGACTTGGGGTCCAATAGAGTGCCTGCCAAGCATCTGCCTAATACTAAATCGCTACAAATGGTGCCCACATTGGGCGCAATTCGCAGCGATTCTATAATGAGATACTTGACAGTCACCTCAACTGATCCGAAGACCAGTCAAAAGCTAATCAAGTAGGTTGGTAATGGCGAACCATCAAGAGGTCAAGTCAAAAAAAAAGAAGTCCCCAGGAGCATGGTTTCCCAGAAATGGTCATGAAGGACATTCACATTAATCCAACCACGACGGATGGTGGGTTGCCGCATTTCTAGCTCTATGCGACTGTAGTGGGTCATTAAAAATGGGCTGCATTAGATCCCAGAAAAAGTAAAACGCTACGTATAATAAATCCGTTAATGAAATCATACTAGCCTTAATTTAACACGAAAAAAAATAATGGGGCTATTGTCCGAAAAGAACCAGATTTAGCTCTCAGGCATGAGCTGGCAACCCACACCCAGTTGAGACGTGACAAAACACGTGTGCTAGCATCTAAAGGGGGCTGAAAATAACTAAAAGAAACAAAACCTAAACAGGGAGAAAAATGCCTCCATTTAGCCACTCCTCTTATTGGCTTCAGCTTAAAAAAAAAGAATTGGTCTTTATTTAATTGTGGAGTGTGCTATTTATTTTTTAAGAAAAGGACTTCAGCCACTTCTTTTTTTTAGGCCAAAGTTAGTGTGCAGAGTGTCTTCGCCAATGCCTGGGGTCATGGCTCCAGCAACACCAGGGGCCTGAGGCTGTCTGCCTCTCCTCAGGCCTGTTAAATGGGGGCATGTTTCTTCTTGTTTAGGTTTTGTTTCCTTTAGTTATTTTCAGTCCCCTTCAAATGCTAGCATACGTGCTTTGTCACGTTTCGGCTGGGTCTGGCTTGTCAGTCCATGCCTGAGAGCTAAATCTGGCCCGTTTCAGACAAAAGCCCTTTTCCTTCTTTCGTGTTAAAATGAGGCTAGTATAATTTCATTGATGGGATGGATTATACGTAGCGTCCTACCTTTTCTGGGTGTTAATGCAGCCCATTTTCAATGACCCACTCCTGCCGCGTATAGCTAGCAAAGCGGAAAACCAGCATCCGTCGGTGTCGGAGTAAAAAGTGCTCCACTAATGCGGACGAGGGGACTGCACGGCCATTTCCAGGGTACCTTGCCCCCGGTGAGCTTCTCTTCGTTTTTTTACTTGCCCTCTTAATGGTTTGCCATTACCAACCTGCTTGACTGGTTTTCAGATCAGTTGAGGCGTCTGTCAAGTATCTCATCGATCTCATCATAGAGTCGACATTTACCTCAAACAAAGCGTTTGAGGTAGATGTCAGCCACCATGACGCAGTATCTCAAAAAACTAAGAGCTAATTATTTTGACTAAGTAACTAAAAAAAAATTGTCACTCACACGAAATGTATCAAAAGATGGGGGAGATATGTAGAAAAATGGAAAATTGTCTGCCCAATTTTTGTGTTGTGACTATTCTTTCGCAGTGTAATAAGCTCGTTCAACTTACGTTTTGAACGAATCTCTTAATAATGCACTGTCGTTTATGCATAATGATGCAGACAGATGATAAATGCAGCAAAACGTTGAAGTTTTCTTACGCTCATATCTCGAGAACTATAAGTGTCACGTGAATTTAACATAGGAAACTGTGGTGCGAATCTTTATGTTGAACAAACTCGACATACAAAAGTTAACGTAAAACCAATAGTTATCGTGATATTTAAAAAAAAATGATTTTCCTGACCTTTGACCTTGAATAAGTTTTTTTTTGCGTAACGAATTCGTAATAAGCTTTTAATATTTTGTTTACCATCAGACAGTAAACATAATTCTATTGGAAAAACTTCAATTGATTTTTTTGGCAGAACGGCTCTTTTTTTTTTAGCTAAAATGACAGCTATTCATTAATCATTTATCTCTAAAGCATTTTATTTTGATAAATTTAACTATACTTACTCTGGATGAGCAAAATCTTTGATTTCCTTTGATAATGCACAACGTTGACGTAAAATGCCCTCCCAAAGTTGAACTCCGACAATCCCAAAGATGAAAAATACAAAGAAACACAGCAAGAGAACATTACCCAGCATTGGTAGCGTATCCAGTAGTAGCATTACGAGAATTCGCATACCTGAGCATAGAAAAGAGAAATAATTGGTTGAAAGGTATTTGAATAAAATGCTGACTTAACGATACACTTAGCTTAAAGTTAAATATCCAATTTGGCCTTTACACGTATTTAATGCCAAGTTACTCAAATAACAGGTTTCTTTGAATTTAAAAAAACGTGTGTCCGAAAATACCTATTATTTTAATTTTTTGAGATCCCAAGAAATTTAAGCACTAAATTCAATGGAACAAAATCCATACTTGATAGTACCCTTAAAAATTTTTGTTCAAAATAAACAATTCGAGCAATCAACCTTATTCCTCACCGTAAAAAAAATATTTTATTGCATTGCGCATTTTATATGTACATTATTGACTTAAACGTTAAACAAATTTGAGCAAAGGGTTTAAAGTAGCTAAAAAAATATACTGTTGCAAGCACGAACAAACATGTTTCGATTTGTCGGCGGCCGAAAGAGCGACAACCGTTAAGGTGTCTGAAAACAATCTATAAATAGACAAAAACCGAAAACAATCTATAAATAGCCAATAAACAATAACAATAACAATAAAAAGATAAAACGTAGAATAGCTCTCTAGAAGGCAGTTTGAGAAACTTCGAGAACCTAAGACACAGTCCTATTTCCCATTTCCCATTTCCCATCACAACAGAATAGATCTTTAAATAGCCCATAGAGCCCTCTAGAAAGCAAAAGCGGAACATTCCAGAACCCAAACCATGACTCAGATCTCACATGGTAACGGACGTTCACAATAGTTTTCCAGAAACCAGATCAGGAGGCTTCGCTATAAATACCGCCGCGAGAGGAGCTGACAATCAGTTAGTAGAAAGCGAAAACAGCGGAAAGTCTGTTACTGTGAAAAGCGAAACAGTGAATTAGTTTATCCGGGCGTGATTAATTAAAAGCGAAAAAGCGTTAAATTGTAGCGCGAAATTATAAGATTGCGATCGTAAAGTGTAAACGATTTGGTGGTTATAATTAGTTGTGTAAATAAAAGTGTAATTAGTGTTTTAAAAGAAACTATTTTATTTCACGAATGTGAAGAATATCGAACCCACGAAAGGTGTTTTAACGGTAAAACACAACAATTGGTGTCAGAAGTGGGATTCTTTCGCGTTCGTGATTTAGAAAGTGACTTTTAGTGAAGTTCTGGACGGTGAATTTGTATGAACAGTGAAAATTAATAGTGCGCGGACTATATAAAAAGTTAAAAGTTTCGGACAGTGATCATTGAAAATTGTGCGGACTAATTGAAATTTTGTGAAAAATTGAGTGGACTAAAGTGAAACCGTAAGAAGTTGCGAAAAACAATGCCGAAATTAGTGAACGAGTTGACATTGGCAGAGTTAAAGGTGGAGTGCCAGAAACGAGAACTTTCAACGACTGGGAACAAGACGGCTTTACTGTCACGTCTCAGGGAGGCTTTGAGCACCGAAGGCAACGATCCGGAAACTTTCGAATTCTCCGACAAGGAAACGAGCCAAGAGTGTGTTCAGGAGGAACAAAGCAGCAACGAGAAAAACCTGGTGATGGATTTGCTGCTGAAGATGTCCCAGGACATTGGTCAAAAATTCGAACAGCAAACCATGAGTCTGGATCAGAAACTAGATCAGAAACTCGATCAACAAGCCACGAACCTGGACCAGAAACTTGACCAGCAAGCTCAGAAACTCGACCAGCAAGCCGTCGACATTAAGGAACAGTTAGAAGAACATGCGAGGAAGAGTGAGGAGCAGCTGGTAGAAATCAGACAACAGTTCCAACAGCAAGTTTCAGAAGTTAAACAGCAATTAGAGAGTCAAGTAACGGAAGTGGAACAACAGTTCGACAAAAAGTTGGTCGGCATTGAAGAAGGAATGGACCAGATGAAATTGGATCTGCAACGCGTGAAGGCCGTAGGAATTGTGCCAACAGAATCAAGTGGCATCAAGGCACTTAAAGCACTAACTTTTGATGGGCAAACTTCTTGGACCATCTGCAAGAAGCAGTTTAAGGCTGTTGCAAAAGCTAACCGCTGGAACGATGAAGAACGTGCGACCACACTGATGGTGTCTTTGAGAGGATCCGCGGCGGAAGCACTGCAAACCATTTTGGTCGACAATTACTCCAGTTATTGCAGCCTGGCGAGTGCCTTGGATATGCGGTACGGCGAAGACCACTTAAAGGAAATTCATCGTTCGCAGCTGAGAACACGCACACAGAAACCAGGAGAGACCTTGCAGCAGCTGACTCAGGACATCGAGCGTTTGACACTTCTGTCCTATCTTTCTTCAGATCCAGAACATCGGGACGAGACAGCGAAGGATGCTTTCATCCAGGCAGGTCGTGATGAAGAGCTCCAACAAGCACTTCGATTGGCAAGTAATCGAACGCTGAAGGATACTTTGGCCTACGCTCTTACTTATGAATCGGTAAAGCGGGCATCACGCAGTAACGTTAGAGTGCGTGAAGTATACGAAGAGTGTTTATGCCAAAAAGCCGAGGTCAGCCGAGAATCAACGACCAGCGGAGCTCCACAATGTTGGAACTGTGGAGAAAAAGGGTACTTGAGGCGTGACTGCCGAAGGAAATTGAGGACACGGTTTTGCGAAGCGTGCGCAGCGAGAATGTGCCAAAGGAACGGGACTGGTTCAGCGAACGTAGCCGTGTCTTCTTCGGAAGAGGCGGGAAACCAGTAAGAGCCAACCTCATGGGTCGGAGGTTGGCTCGTGGAGTTGTTGACCCCAGAACCATCATCACAGTCTCTAGGCTCTATCGACACGAAAACGACTTAAGTCTGCAAGGAAAAATCGAAAGCAAGCCTTGCAATATCACCATTGATACCGGAGCAATGAAGTCGATTTTGCGGAAAGAAAAAAGAAAAGAAAAAAGCTGACCGCAATTTAGCTAAGACCAGCAAATGGCTTAAACATATTCATGATCATTTATCACAAAGAAGGATTTCAAAAAAGTAGTCTTAAAAGCAAAGATTTACTCACTTGGAATTCTATTTATAGCTCGTAGTGGTCGCAAAACTCGAATCGTTCGTATAGCAGTTAGGTTTAAGTTTTCCACATGCATAACATACTCAAGCAAGCCTGACAAAACTATGAAAAAGTCCAATCTATTCCAGGAATCAGCTAGATACGTATTTGGTCCGTAAATTCCCATCGCCACCATTTTGATTGTCATTTCCAATGCGAAGAATGCAAAAATGATGTCATCAAAAATCTAAAATCAACAAAGCCGCATAAAAACGTACGTATTAGTTATGCAATAATTTGTTTGAAAATTTATTTCTATTTATTTTTATTGAGCTTCTAAGCCCATGCTGCCCTGATTCGCATAAACGTTCTATCTACATTTTAGTACTTTCGAGATATTCAATGATGTGTGTTTTGTGTTTGGTTTGAATTGTGTAATAGAGTATGCAGTTTTTGAATCCGTTATTAACTCAAAAATGACAAAAATGTAGATAGAACGTTTATGCGAATCAGGGCAGCATCCTTTAGGCATACGTAAGTAGAAACCAAAGCTGCGGTTCTGTGACTAAGATTAAGTTCCCTAAAAACTTTTTATATTTCTATTACTTACTTGCAGTATTTTACACCGATTCGTAACACAGGCATCATCCACACATGGCTGGTACATCCCGAGTGTAATGCAATTGAGAAGAATCACTAAAATTGAAACTCGCTCAAACCACGTATTTGATAGTTGTCTTATTAAGGAAAAGAGTATTCTTAATCAATTTAAATCAATTTAAGATTGTGAAGACAATTAATCATTCTAATACAAAAGTTATTTGAGTGATGCTGTAGCCAAATAAAAATCAGATAGACAGTAAGCTTCTGTAAAAGTAACTTCTTTAAAGGTAGCAGCCAAATGTCACACGGAGAGCATCAGGTCTGAATAAATTATATTGAGGTGAAGGCTGCTCATATCTGTTCCGCAAACAAACTCCATCGGAAGGTAAAAAAGCAGAAAGATTTTATATGGTTGCAGGCTAGCACTCACGGGGGAAATAGAAATTCTAAAATTTCGAATTGATATAGGTTGACTACTTGCTTATATGCTTCCAAATGCCGCTTTGTTTGATGCAATTTCATTCACATTTCTATACCCTAAATAATACCAGAACACCAGAATAATACCACATAATCGCCCGATTAAAGTTCTATGAGACCTGGCCCTTCCAACTACAAATGTGAATTCCATTTTGATCCAATCGTTCGGTCTTAAATTTGCGATTACCCAATAAATAGGCAACCGCTCCTATGCGATAAGAAATTTTCTTTTGACCAATGCATCAAATTACTGGATAAAGAGGATTTTACAGGAATTTTGTCAGTTTGGATGAACTTTTTTAACGTGCTTGCCGTAGCTACGGAGACCACATAGGTCCTTTCCTTGTAAATAGCAATGTGTCCTGCAAATTTCATTGTGATCTAATGATTGTGCTAGCATTTTTCATAGCTGGAAATTAAAAGCAACTATTTGTCTATTTTTAGGTATTCGTTGCCTGGATCGGGCTAAAAATGTCCAATGCATTGTCATTTTCAAGCTAGAAACAGGATCAATTTTCATTTCGCATACCCATTTTCTTGAATGTTTTTTGCCCAAAAAATACAGAGCTACCAAAGATTCAAACGCCCGCTACCGCCAAAGACTTAAAGGTTTTAGTTTTGCAATTTACGAAAAACCTGCAACATATGTACACCAAAATCTTCAATTTTTTTTTAGCTTGTTGTGATAATGACCATTATAAATATTGCTCACTGGATATTTTTGTGCACAAATATGCCTAAAAGTTGAAGTTGATGGGGTCTTTATCCACCAACAAAGCCAACACACTCACGTACCATTTGTTTTTTTTTACTAAGAACACATTTCTTCATTCGACTGTTTGCGTGTTATTTATTTATTTATTTATTTATTAATTCCTAGTGCTACAGATACAATTCCAATTACAGCGTCAAGAAAGCAAAAATAAAAGAATGAAACATAAAAAAAAAGAAATAACAAAAATAATTTAATAATTTCAAGACTAAAATTAGGACTAAGGTAAAAAAGCAATTCAAGGTAACATTTTCAATACATGCTTGACTTGTGAAAAATATTGCGGGAGAGGACCAAGCTTTAGGGCATTATGCGTTCTGGGTAGACGCAACAAGGCTGAATGGAAGTAGACTTCCGTACGGGCAAACAGAACAGAGAAAACCTCAGAAGAACGACTTGGACGACTAGATTCACGTCTGGTTATCTGCGAACCAAGATCTGACAAAAAATGCCTTAATAACCCCAAAACACTCATCGAGGAACAATCTCCGAGATTGCAACGAGGACATACGAAGGAGGGAAAGACGAGAGGAGTAGGGACAATAGTCGATATTAAATTTAAAAAGAAGCGAGCGAGTGAACCTGCTCTGAACAGATTCAATGACGTCAGATAAATACTGAAAGCGCGGAGACCAGATTTGGCACGCGTATTCTAGAATACTGCGTAGCAAGGAGACAAATAAATGAATACAGGAGGAAAAGTTGGTAAACATATACGAAGAACGCAAGATAAATCCAGCAATCCTAGAGGCCCTGGACGTGATATTCATGACATGAACATCAAATCTCAGCTTTGAGTCAAACACCACACCCAGGTATCTAAAATGCTGGACAACTGACAGGGAAATACCAGACAAAAAATAAGAGAAAACATTTGGAGTATTTTTATATGCAAAAGACATCTGATGGCACTTCAAAATGTTCAGTGGTAAGAAGTTGTCTTGACACCAGAGATTAAGAGCAAACAAGTCAGCTTGCAATTGATGAAAATCATTCGCAGACTTGATTGCTCTGTATAATTTTAAGTCATCTGCATATAAAAGACAGGGAGAATTGATAACAGAAGGAAGGTCATTGACAAACAAGATAAAAAGTAAGGGACTTAGGATAGAACTTTGAGGAGCTCCGGATGTGGGAAATATAGGAAAGGAAATGGAACCATTAAAAGTAACTCTGCAAGGACGACTTTGAAGATAAGAGGAAAACCAGGAGAGGAGGGGACCAAAAACACCGAAACCATTAAGTTTAAGGAGCAGCAGGTTATGGTTCACAGAATCAAAAGCCTTCGAAAAGTCTGTGTAAATTACATCAACTTGACGTTGACAGTCGAAGGCAAAGGCTACAAAATTAGTGAACTCCATAAGGTTGGTCAATGTAGAGCGACCCTTGATGAAACCGTGCTGCTCAGGAGCAAGTAAGGGCTGTAGAGAAGGATAAATTCTATTGTAGACAAGACGTTCTAGGATTTTACTGAAACACCAGAGGAGGGATATAGGACGATAATTGGAAACAACGGAAGGATCACCACATTTGAAGATTGGGAAAATATTGGCGGATTTCCTTAAAGAGGGGAATACACCAGATGTAAGGCTAATGTTGAAAAAGATAGCTAAAGGAACACAGAGCGAGGATGAGAGGGATTTAGCAAGGATATTAGGAATACCATCGGGACCGGAACTGGTATTAGAATTTAAGGCATGCAAAAGGATTTCAACTTCCAAAGGATTGGTACTAAACATAGAAAATTCAGGAGAGGTACGAGAGACAGTGGAAGCTACCGAGGTGTTCAGTGGGTTTTTTTAAAGGAGGAGGAAAAAAAGGCAGTAAACAAATCACAAATAGCCTGAGGAGTGGAAGCAGTAACATCATCAAGAGACATAGAATCAGGAACTGAAGAGTTGGATTTGAGGGAACGGATGTAGGACCAAAAGGCCCTTAATAATATATGCCTCAAGATTCTAGGACCACACAAGAGTTATATCAATTGTCTTTTTAAGAAAAATGTTGAAAATACTTTGGTCCTAGTTTTTTGGCGACAGTAACAAGGCTGGTAGCCCCGGAAAAAGTAATTACTGGTGGCTCAATGGTTTTTTGGCCTTGCAAACATCAAAATAATAGTATCAATAAAAACGCAAACTTCATGGGCCTAGTCTTTGCATTCATGACACTGAGTCCAGTCCTCTTCAAATATTTCCCCACTTATGATGCATTCGGTCTCTTTTTCTCGATCTACTTGGGAAAGGCTTTGAATATTTTTCATTGCTTTCACTTTTACCTTTTTGTTTCTTCGCTTCAACTTATTTGGGGCTTTTACTTTTCTGTCTTTCCTCTACATGTTTTTTATATGCTGAAGATGTTATAATCTCGCTCTTTTGGGTTTTTCCACCCCCTCTTTTTTTATGCCTCAGGAAATGGTTACAGCTGTTTAATAAATCTATTGAACTTGTTGAAGGCAGTCGCAAGCAATGCACGACTAGTAGAGGGAACTGGCGATGAAGAATGGGCTGCTGAAGACTGATTGGACATAAAGTCTTTAGAAAAAGCTTCTTGTCAAACGTTTGTTATCATTGAGGGTAAAAAATCCATCTCAGCAAAGATTTCAAAGTTGAAAAAATAAATTCATGTGCATTTGAACCCGTTTTGTGCTATATCAAGCCTTGTTGCTCTGCTAAACGCTTCGTCCACAAATGCAGCAATATCATAGTCGGTGATTCTAGCCGCAGGATATTGTCGCATCTACACTGAACTTGCAGTCGCAAATGTACGGATCACGCAGAGCTAAGCTCGGAAGAATTCACTGTTGACATTTCCAACGGGCTTCGCAATTACATAGCAAGCATTACCTACACATTTCGGGTCACGCAGAGGTAAGCTCGAGCACCGATCCAAGCTTCGATAAGCATTCCAATGCAAAAATATTTGGTCGGGCTTTCCAAAAAGCTCAGCTTTATAAAGTTTTAAGGCTATAACCCCAAAAGCTCTTTTATGTAAAGCAATATATCTTACCAGCCTAGGATATCCCATGTTAAAAATCTTTTCATCCACAAAAATTCAAATTTAAAACGTTTTTCTTGTATTCGTTTATTAGACGCAATGGACGTTCTTGCGACATCGCCATTTTTAAAAATACAAACTGTCAGAACATGGCCAGGTTTATGCCGAGCAAATGTGAAACAAACTGTGAAAGTTTATAGGAACGCCGAACATATATTTAGGTGATTAAAAAGATGAATATTTTTTGAAATTCAGTAAACGTGAGCAGAACAATCACCGCAAAAAATAGCAAATTTTAGGCGTTAGAGCTAAATTAAATTAATTGTAGTGAATATTGTACTCGAGGATGAATGTTTCATGTTCTGTTTAGGAAAAACACTCGCAGCTGTCGCTAATAACTCATTCTAGACTCAATTACTGCTTTGATAGCATTCTGGCTGATAGTCAGCAATTGTTATGGATCCTTCGCTAGCCACTTTTTTAATTTCGTAAAAGAATTAGTAACTGAAAGGTAGCATTTTTATCAAACATCAATTTCATTCATTCAATAACATTTGAAAAGGATATGGATTTGTTATCAATATCAGACACCAATTTCGTGGTCTTGTTTCTTGTGTTAAGTATTTCAGTGCGACGTCTGGAAATCCTGGATAAGGTAGATTAGGTTCACCCGAAGAAGTTGTCGAATCACCGTCGTCGCTACAGGAGCCGCTGCAGGTTGTAGATTCGCTAGATGGGGTTGCGCAATGACTACTTGAACGACTTTCAAATTCATGACTCATGCTAGAATTTCGGTGACGCCTTTGCTGTTCTCCACCGCTAGCTGTCGCTGGAGGTAATACAACCGGCTTGATATCGATACCACTTTTCAGTCTAGAAATAGCATTAATACGCATTTTCAAATTATCAGAAGATCCGTTTTTATAGGCAGGCAGATTGTCGTCTTTTGATGTATTAAGGCTGGTTCGCGAATCATTTGCCATAAAATAGCTGGAATTTGCTGTTATGCCTTTGCTATTGACGAAGTTACGCTTATTTTTCTCCGATAAATATTCAGTCGATATATGATTGGAATTTCCAAAATTATTACGCTTCTGTGCGTTATCTTGAATATCTTGTAATGAAACAAGTGTTCTGTGCGTTGCAATAGATACTTCAGGTTGGTAAACCAAGCTGTGGGAAAAATCACCATTGGTATTTAGAAATATTTGATCATTCAAATTTTTATTGCTCAAATTTAGGTGGTCAATGTCATTTTTAATTCGCAATTGCATATTACGATTTGATACACACTGCGATTCCTAAAAGTTTCATCCAGATGTTAACTGCATTCAGATCTGTAAAACAAGAAAAAGTGATAAAATATACAAGTTGTTGGCGATCGATTTTATAAAATTTGTTTGCAAACTTTTGAATCAATAATCAATAAGCGGATTTGAGATGGCTAAGCATTCCATATCGACTCAATCATTAAAACATTCAAAACATCAAAATACTGTTCTAACCACTCTGTTCCACCATTAAAAAAATAGCTGTGCTACATAGCTTGTCAACAAACCCTTCAAACGACGAAGACACAATTGTTTTAAATCTGCGTTGACCTTTTCTATATTGCAACGTCAACCATCGACAACCAGGCTCATCAAATGGACCGTGGGTTCTGAATTGTATTGATGGATAATGATGAAAAAAAATTGTATTTGTCACGTTTTTTGCAACTCCTGGAATACTAGCATTGAAAACAAAATCCTAAGTCACTGACCGAACTGGTTTAAGTTGGCTAAGTAATACAACAGAATCGGTTTAAGTTCGTGGTTCACAATAGAGTGTGACGTTAAGGCAAATTGACAATAGGTGCGTTTTTTGCACTCTTGGGCAGGGTAAGTTAAGGTAAGTTAAGCTCTTTATGACAGAGCTTTAGGTAAGTACATTGAATACAACAACAATCGCTGCCGCAGTGAAGTTACAGCAGTCGGTAGGATCTGCAGACAAAGTAAGAAAAGTTTATAGCAAACATATACAAATCGTTGGAAGAGATGACTCAAGTCTTAATGACTTTCTGAGACTAAAAGGGTTGATCCAACTATAAAAAAATAGTAAAACAGTGAAAAAGCCAGCAAATATCTGCCTGTGCGACGCAAGTAATTGCAGTCAAGCCAAAACCTCGAATACTAGCCGAAATCTCAAACACAGCCCAAAATCTCGAATACCAGCCTTTAGT
Source organism: Nemotelus pantherinus (assembly GCA_963978885.1). Taxonomy (NCBI): domain Eukaryota; kingdom Metazoa; phylum Arthropoda; class Insecta; order Diptera; family Stratiomyidae; genus Nemotelus; species Nemotelus pantherinus. The sequence continues at coordinate 213,844,723 of OZ022263.1, forward strand.
AGAGGGAAACGCCTGGAGAAACAGCCAAAAATATTTCAGTCAGATATTTTCACACCAATAAATTCAATTCAGTTTTTAAAGACCAATATTTATTTCATTAAGTTTTCATATAAGGGTATCCAAGGAAAGTCGACCAATTTTCAGAAAATTTTTGGACTCACCTCCTAGAAATTTTTAAATATTTTGGTATCCTAAAAGGCTGGTAAGATAATTAACGACAATGATATGTTTTTGAAAATTATGGTATATTTGCGGAAATATGGCCTTTTGAAGTTTGTGAGAAACGTCGGTTCATGTTGCATTCAAAAAATTGTATGAAATCTTCTACTTAACGTACAGCCATCAAATATGGCTTGTTGGAAAGGGTAAAGTGTGTGTATCCTAAAAAATAGTAAAAAAAACATATTGGCCAAAAACAATAAAAAGGACCATTACAGTGCCTTTTATCCTTGATTATTCCAAAATGCGCACCTTCGGTTTTCTTAATTTTTTTTTATAAAGAGATATGTAAACTATAAGTGTGTTCAAAGTGAAGCTCGTAAAAGTACAGTCGTAAGAAATTTTTAACGGTTTGGAATACTACAGCCGGTAAAGAAAATGTACAGAAAATGGTACCAACACAGGGTTAAACTTACAAAATAGGGTACAAAACAACTTTATGTTTCAAAAATAGATTTAAAAACTATTTTGTAATATTATTTATTTATTGTAGAATGAATTAAGGTAATACATACAGTATCCTTATATTAGCTGAACTGTAAAATTAATACATAGAAAAGCATTCATAAAGTAGGGTGATTTATTCAATATACTGCGGATGGAAAGTATTTCGTCTTAATGGTATTTTCATTCAAGGGTGAAAAAAGTGAATCCTCCGTGTTGAAAGAACTATAGGACATTGAGAAAATTTATTTCGCAGCAGGTATGCAGCATTACATGAATCGATTTCTATATTGGGATGCTGCTCCATCAGAAAAATAATTGATCATGTCAATGGTGGATAATTTGTTTTATAAAAAAATTACTAGGTGCTTCTGAAATAGATAAACTAATGTTGTGTTGTGCTTCATACATTCCGAGATGATGATGAGATTTGTGAAACTAACGGACTGCAATTCATAATCGAAGTAATACACACCGAAACGATGAATTATGCATAATAAATGAATAGTTTTCCGAAAAAACGACTAAAACTATTAATTTATTTAGATGAAGGTGACTTTTGAATTCTTTTAGGTACCCACTTTGCTGTTCTGCTCGGAAGGAATGTTCAACCAATATATTTAATCTATTGGAAAAGGTTTCAAGAAAGTCCGCAGTAAATTTCCAATTCGAAATTACACGTGACGAAATACGTAAAGCTGTTTCGGAACTCGACTGCAACAAGGGCCCTGGGTCCGATCTTCTTCCTCCAACTTTCTTGCGCAAGTGTGTAGAGCAGTTTATAACTCCCTTTCATATTTTTTTCAACAGATCATTTTCGTCTTTCGTCTTTCCCATCTTGCTGGAAACTTTCATATGCCAAACCCATCTCCAAAAATGGTAATAGACGCTGTATCGGAAATTATAGAGGCATTGCCATCTTATCTTCAATTCCGAAACTTTTTGAAAAGATTATGTACGATAAACTTTCTCCACTTGTTGACTCCCGTCTGAACGAACTACAACATGGTTATAGAAAAGGTCGCTCAACTACCACAAATTTGACAGTCCTAATCTCAGACGTGCTGTGTAAAATGGAGAAAGGATACCAAATTGATGCAGTCTATACAGACTTTAGTAAAGCTTTTGACAGAGTTGACCACCCTACCTTAATTCTAAAACTCCAGAAATTCGGACTTGGTGGATCTTTGCTTAGCTGGCTGACTTCCTACCTTCGAAATCGAACACAATTCGTAAAATTTCAAGGACTCTTATCGAAAAATATCTCTGCTAGCTCTGGTGTACCACAAGGTAGCCATCTTGGCCCACTTCTTTTTAATATATTCATTTCTGACCTAACTGACGTCCCAGCAAATATGCCTCATTTACTTTATGCCGACGATCTCAAAGTCTATCACATCATTAAATCTAAATCCGATGCACTCTTTCTCCAATCTAAACTTGATTCACTTGATCATTGGTGCAATGAAAACAAACTCTCTCTCAACATTGCTAAGTGCCAAGTTATAAGTTTTTCCCGAAAATACACCGTCTCACACAATACGTACTTCCTCGGCAATAATTTGTTAGCTCGAGTTGAAAACGTTGTTGACCTTGGTGTTATCTTGGATGAGAAACTCCGCTTCACCTTGCTTTCTGATAAAATGCTTTCCCGGGCAAACAAGCAGTTAGGCTTCATCAAAAGGCGTGCGAACCTGTGGGTCACAAGATCCTTATACATCTCACTTGTACGCCCCATTCTCGAATATGCTTCCATTTGCTGGAATCCGGCTTTTGAGACCCACAGTAACAGACTCGAGTCCATACAAAAGCAATTTTTACTTTTCGCATTGAGAGATCTATACAACCCTTACGATTTTAGCGCCCTTCTTCCTTATGAGTTTCGACTGGGTCACCTAAACTTATTGCCACTTGCATCCAGAAGAAAGATGATTTCGGCCTGCTTCACATTTGACGTCATTAGAGGCGTTATCAGAGTTGAGTTCCTCAATAATAAAATGGTGTTAAATAACCCTGTAAGGAGCACCAGGTCCTCTAGTTTTCTTAAGGAATATCCACATTCCACTACTTACGCAGCTAATGAGCCGATTAATAGATGCTGCAGGATATTCAATAGCATAAGTAATCTGTATTCCCCAACGGTCCCAAAATTATCCTTTAAATCTTCCCTTTTCCAAGCCATCCACAACTCCTTATGTTAAGCTATTTGTCAATGTTTTATTTATTCGTTATTTATTTATTATTATTGATTTATTTGTTAATTATCTGATTTATTTAATTTTTTTCGTATTACTTTTATATACTCATATTAAGTTTTCGATTTTCTAGTTTGCTTTGTATTGTTTATGTAACTTGTACCTTGCTTGGTTAATGAATAAAATAAAATAAATTCTAATTTAGTTTCTAAAGTAGAACGATCTGTATAAGTCCATTGTTTGCTTAGAATTAATACTACTGACGCAATTTTCTTCAAAAATTTGTTCACATGTACTTAGAATAACGGCTGATCCAGGGCAATGCTGGTAGTTACCAACATAACAATCTGTTTGTGGTGGAGAGCATGTCATCAGAGATAAAAAGTCTTTATAATTGGCCAAGCTTATATCGGAACCCTTTGTTAGAAAATTTATTTTTGATCTTTCAATCATTAAATTAACGTTTTGTTCTATAATGCATACACATACAGAATTTGTTCTCGATGCTCCCGCTAAAATGCAGTATTTAGGCCGTAGTGCCGCACACTTTAAAAATCCGACTTTAATATCGGCATTATCAGATTTGAATTGGTATAACTCTTTTAAATTGCCCAATATTAGGTTTTTTTTTTAATTGCTCTTTGCCTTCATCAGTCTAGAAATATACCGTAGATAAACCAACTATTTTGATTAGGAAAGATGTTCTATGTGTCTTTTACTATAATATAGTCCTTTTTGACTGGCATCAGTCTGCTGTTTGCATCGACATGGGGATCCATACTTCGTCGCCTTTTCGGGGAAGTATAACCTCGACTAATTTTATCACATATGGGGTTACGTTAGGAAATTCGGACATTACTCTTTATTACATTACATTTACCAATTTGTCGGCAAGTGATGAAAGTAAACACTTTGTTGCCTTTTCTGTAGCTTTCAAATATTCTTCTTTGATATTATTTATTCAGTTTCTTTCAAATTCTGGTTGACCAATAAGTTTGAGGCACTTACTTAAGAGACCTATTACTTCACTTGTATCATAAAACACTACATCACTTGGATTGTCGCTTTCAGTATTGGCTACACTTTTAAATTCCATTTCGTTTAGTACATTTTTTTCACTTCTAATATTATATGAAGCATTGACACCAAGGTTCACTTTTTCTCCTTGCATTTCTTCACTAATTTCAAAATCACTCTGAATAGTTTCGTTGTTTGTTTTATCTTTTATGTAATAAATTAATTCGACATAAATTTCTGAGGTTACTTTTCATAATATGACGAAAATAGTCCTTATTGTTCGTGGCGCCAGTAAATGAAAAGGAATCTGCTTTCTTATGATTGCTTAGGATTTCATCCTTAATTTTGGCACCCGGCCAGAGTTCTCCCATCTCAAAGATTACCGGCTTGTAGAAATCGGCCGATCGTTGGTCTTCCCAAGCAACCAGCCTGATTCTTTTGTCCCAGCCCGCGTCGTTCACCATAGGTGGAGGACTCGAGCTGGCTTTCTGCAGTTTGCAACAGACTCCGAATAAAGCCTACCTATTTTTTAGCCAGTTTTCAGAGGAGATGATTCCATCTTAATTGCTCGCATCAATTACGACCCAAACAAGGCACTCTTGGGTAAGGTAAATAAAATGTCTGGGCATATTTTACCACAACAATTTAACAATGATAAAAATGATAAATTCTCCAAACCTTTCGAAAATCTAATTAGTCCAAACAGCGGACTAGGTGCGGAAAAGAGCGTTATAGCTTTCTAAGCGTTTTACAGGTCAGAGATTGAGGCTCAATTGACCAGGTTTGTAGGTGCTCTTAAATATTTCTTCAAAAAATTAAACTCCAAAAGTGCCTGGGAGGACCAAAAAATATTGCTAATATTATAAGGCTATCAATTACAAACGAGCTGCCCAGCAACTTAAGAGCGCTAAAACTCTCTGCCAAAGATTTATTAAGACTCAGGGGTAGAGATTCTAACAAATAGATGGAGATAGTATGCAGGAGGAAAAATAAAGTTTTTTTTCAGGCCAAATAGATCGGGAAATGAACTAATGAAAAAACATAACAAAAACCACTTGAACCAACTAAGTGATTTGCCCTTTTCTACTGTGTCTATCGGTATAATCTTAATCTAACTTAGGTATGTTATTTATAGAGCTTACTTTTAAAGTATTGACTTATACTAATTAATAACTAATCGTCTACTAATTACTTACATACATTTAACTATCTATATTAATTAAATTTTCCTCCTCACTATCAAATGCAAGTTCAAATTAACCTGAACAATGGTGATGCACAGTTTCCTTGGGATGTGTTTAGTGTTCTATTCATTGGGGTTTTGCCTCCTTCTCGTACCTGCTGTACCTCCTTAATCACATCCACGTTGTCCTCTTCCAGGATCTGTTTCGCTACTGCTGATCGTGCTAATGTTCCTCGCTGAAGTTGCTTCCCGCTTATGTTCCGTTAGTCTAACACCAACTAACCGTTTCGTTAGACTGATGTATATTTTGTCGCATTCTGGGCAGATAATTTTATAAATTCCACATTTTTCCTTTTTATCCTTTTTGTCTATCACATGTCATAATTTAGTACCTATTTTTTTAACTTTACTGGTTGGAACTGCTTTTATATCAAAGCGTTCAAGAAGTTCCCGATTTTTTTTGTATATTGACGAAAAAATAAAGGACCATTTTTGCATAAAGCAGGAAAACCGGAAGAAAAAAACAATGTAATGTTTATAACATTCATAATAACTGATTCCAAACAATCAATATATCGCTCTCAAATCAGTTTTCGCTTTCACATTCACCATGTGCGAACAAATACTATCAAAAAACCAATACTATTTCAGTCAGGCTAAATGGGACACCTTATCAGAGTAAAGGTACTTTTTCCTGGAAGGTCAGAAAACTCGAAGAGTTTGCTCTCAGTATATATGTACATACATATATAGCTAAAACACATTGAACGGGAATTTTGAGCTTTAATCGCTTTCACTTAAATATTGGCCTGAATTTCGCTAGCCGGCGATGTGGGCATCACCATGCAGATCAATTCATTGGAATTTTTCGACAGCGAATTTCGCCATCTAAGCGAAATTACGCGTTCAACCTGATTTAGCTAATACTTATAATAAAAATATCAGCATGCCATTTCAAAATTAACTACTCACTTTATCTTCATTGAGTATGACCTACGCAATCGTTAATTGTAAGCGGATACTCTAAGAGCATATAACGCACAACTGGCGAACATAATTTTTCATCAACAATTTCCACTTTCACTTTACTACTGAGAATTGCACGCCAACATATCACACACTGCACAATATTTTCCTCCTATAGTATGGTGGGAAAATTTCACTTTGAGGAAAACAAGGAACAATCTACATTCACTTCGACCGTGGCAGTCACCGATTCAGATTCCAGATGTGTTCGAATAACTCACAAGCGATAATACTGCCATTGTGCGTTTTCTAAATTTATCACCAAACGCGTACACTTGCACACCAGAATGAACAATCTACTTCTGACATTCTTGGGCCTAAAATTCAATTTTTCAAGTGGGAAAAACGCACAAATAAGGAAAAAAAATGTTTGCTTCACTGCCCGAAATACTACAGAAGAAATCTATTTTACTTTTGATGCGATAGCTATCCTTAAAAGCTTACAAAAAATTGTCAATTCCTTCCTGCAAAATCCTAAACCGTCGTCGAGAAGGAGCCACAACACGTAACGAAAGAAGGCTGAATACATACTATTTCGCTAGTCTAAAGAACATACTTCCTCTCCACGATTTCTGGATATTTTTCCAGCTGCGTTTCCCCTGGAAAATATCCCATCCTAGCAAGCTGATGTTCTCCACTAGTTTTTTGATCACGAATCACCTGTTTGATAAAAATATAGATCCGTGCTGCCGTTGTCGATATAATTTTCTCTTCCATTTGTTATTTGCTGGCTGAATATTGCCGAAAACTTAATTAAATAACGAAAACCATTATTGTGTTTGGCAGATGTGCGATTTTGCTTCTCACTCTCCTTCAACGGTATGGAATCATATCCACGTCTAAAATTAGCGTTCAACTTCAAAACCATCACAAAAGTTGTGCTTGGTAGGTCCTGTTTAAGAGAGTTTTCGAATGAATTAAATAATTTAACGACACCAGGAATAGCCTGTTTGAAAGCTGCCGAAAAATCAATAGTGACTTTTTCTGAAGTTAAGCTATATTTGTTATAACTCAAGTATGAATTTTTCCGATTTTTTCGCATATTCAAAATAGTCCTAGAGGCACCGTTGCATTTTTGATGGAGATTTCAGGTCGTTTGATTTTACGTGTAGTCGATAGTCCTTATATGACTAACAATCAAAATAGGAATCAGCAGTCAAAATCGAGGTGAACCTGATTATGTGAAGGTGTCAAACATGTCAGCATAGAAAAACATATACTTAGGCCACGATTCCAGGAAAGGACATTCATTTGAATACGAACCGTCGAAGAGAGAATATCAAAATGGAAAAAAAACGACATTAGAGTTGCCATTAAGTGCTTGTGTTTGAAAAAAATGTCTACCAAAGATTTATTGATGGAAACATTAGGGGATCCTGCTCCTCCATATTCCACCGTTGCACGCTGGGCCAAGGAGTTTCCACTGAAGATGAACACCGCGAAGACAACGTGAAAACAGTCGAAGATGTCGTGTTGGTAGATCGAAGAGTGACCATTAGGCATGTAGCTGAGGTCACAGCGGTCTCGTATGGCATTGTTCAAAGAATTTTTACTAACGAATATATATAAAGAAGGTGTCTGAGCGTCGGGGGCTGAGAATGTTAACCTGCGAGCAAAAGAAGAAACGAGTCGACATTTCGGGGGTGAATCTCGAAAAGTTACAGGCAGATTTGTCGAAGATTTTGTCACGTTACGTAACCATGGACGAGACTTGGATTCACCATTTTGATCCTGAAACTAAACAGTAATCGATAACGTGGAAGCGACCCTTTTCACCGACGCCGAATAAATTCAAAGTGTCAAGTTCGGCAGGGAAGTTTATGTATCAGCTTTTTAGGACGCTGAAGGAATTATTACGGTGGAATATTTGGCTCAGGGAGCCACTATGTCAGGCTCTTACTACGCAGGCGAAATAAGAAAATTGCGGGAGGCTATTAAGAAAAATAGGCGCGGCAAACTGCGAGCCGGAGTGCTGTTCCATCAAGACAACGCATAGGTTGTTCACAAGGCTGCAGTTACGATGGCTGCGATTCAAGAAAAAGGATTCGAACTGGTTGAACATCTGCTCTATTCGCCAGATCTAGCTGCGAGTGACTTCTACATCTTTCTTCGGCTTAAAGAACACCATCGGGGCAAGAAATTTGAAGATGTTGAGGCGTTTCGGAGAACAAAGACAGCAACAAGATTTCTAAAGGTATCCTGGGTTTGGAAAAAACATGGACTAAATGAATTAACTTGTTAGGAAACTATGTTGAAAAATAAATAATTTTTCTAAGTCTAATTACTTTGGTTTGTATTCCATATCATTACTTTTGGATCACCCCTTGTACATACCTGAGTTTGCCAATAATTGGACCACTGCCCAAGAGTAAATGTTTGAGACCAACATTTATTTATTCGTGGTAATTTCGTATATTTGAAGAAGGAGTACTGGAAGAATAGATTTGACATTAGGGGTATCAGGGAAAGAGAAATATAAAGCTATGCACCGAAACTGACTAGGATGATTGTTCCAAAGTTCGACCAACTTCCTCGTAAAGTTCGGCCTGCTGCAAATCTTGTTTTAAACCCTTTCTTACCTCACAACACGGATCAAACTCGTTGAAAAGGTATCTAAAGTACAGTGGGTATTATTCCAAATATTGCACTTGACATTTCGTTTTGACGAGTATGATTCTTGTTATGAGACAAAAAAGTTTTGGGTGGCTGACTTCTGAAGCAGGCTGGCATTAGGAGCATTAAACCTACAGATATAAGAGAAGTAGATATGGAATGAGCTATCCGCTCAGAATCCTATCCGACAATTTTAATACAAACGAAACGCTGCTTTTTTGCTCAATGAAAGCCCGATGCACCCCTACCACCCGTTCTCACTATCGCAGGCGCAGAGCCCAAAACCTCAAAGAAACTCACCTCGAATTCAAAAAATATTTGAAGATGCGGAGATCGGAGTGAGGACGCGAGCAGCTAAATTTACTTACAAATGCCACATTTGCATGTGCTTTTGAAGTGAGTTATCAATCCTGGCCGTCAATAGAAGGACAACCTGATATGTATTAAAGTCCTATCGAAAATCGTATTGTCCTCTCGGGACTAAGATTTAATGGCTATTGCTCGATGACAATTGTTTTGACAATTCGAAGTCCAAATAAATCTATTCGGCTATCTCTTTTGACTATTTTCCGAAGAATCTGCTTTGCTTTTTCGTGTTAACAATATTTTGGATAAGCATCGTGAAATTATTCGGCAATGGTTAGACTGTTTCACTGTGTTTCTCGCGGTAGTAATATTTCGAATAATGTTTGGGTGAAGTGAAAGTGCTCGGGTTATAGTTTTGTATACGCGAGAAGTATTCATTTTGGGATACCGGCCAACTATAATCAGAAATGTGAGCTATAAACAATTGTCGATTGTGGCTAGTAGGATTTATTCCGGCTTGATTATCACCAAGTTTTATCCGCATTTGTTATACGTGACGTACACCAAGTGAATCAGTGTCGAGTCTAATTGGGATCCCTATCAATATGCCTATGATCAATAGAGCACAATCTAATTCGAGAACATTGTTCGCGTTCTAATTTAGGCCGATGCAATCGTTTTTATTAGAAAAGCATCCAAATGGAAAACGCATTCATTTAGAAAGTTTACACAATGCAAGCTACGAGGGGTGTCTTTTATATTTCGGGATTAGCGAATAAAAACAAAGATTAATCATCTAAAATCGTTTTATTGTTTTTCAAAATATTCTCCATTAAGATATATACACTTTTGCATGCGTTTGAACCAATTTTCGAAACAATTTCTCCACTCCGATTGAGGCGCCTCCAAAACATGCGTTTTGATCGCATCGACCGCTTCTTCGGGCGCCGAAAATCGTTGACCACGTAATTTGTTTTTGATGTGAGGGAATAAAAAGAAGTCATTCGGCGCCAAGTCAGGACTATAAAGAGGATGACTCATCAAATCGCTGTTTTGCGTGCTTAAAAATGCAGTTGTTTGAGCCGATGTGTGAGAGCTCGCATTGTCATGGTGAAGAGTGATCCGTCTTCGGCGGTTGGTCTTTCTGATTTCTTGGAAGACAACTGGCAAACAAATGGTTGTGTACCACTCGGAATTGACTATTCTGCTTTGTTCTAGTGATACAGTTGCGACATGTCCAGTTTTTCCAAAAAAAACAGGCAATCATTTGCTTGGAAGTGCTTCGTGCGCGAACAATTTTTGTTGGATTTGGCTCACCTTGGAACGCCCATATATTTGACTGCTGTTTACTCTCGGGCTCATACGCGTAAATCCACGATTCATCACCAGTCACGATGTCATAGACGTGTTTCGAAGCACCGAGATCGTATTTTTTGCGCATTTCTTTCGACCAATCGACACGAGCATTTTTTTGAGCGATTGACGAATTGTGCGGTATCTATCGCGAACAAATTTTTTTGACTATCAAATGTTCATGCAATATTGAATGTATGCTGGTGCTACTAACGCCTAAGGTTGCTCCAATCTCACGATACGTCACATGACGATCTTGCAATATCAGTTCGCGTTTCCTGGACAACAACCGATTTTGGACGACCTTCACGAAATTCGTCTTGAAGTGAATTACGACCTCGTTGGAATTCACCATACCATCGATAAACACTGGTCTTTGATGCACCTTCATCGCCAAAAATTGAATTAAGTTCATTGATGCACTGTTGCTGAGTTAATCCACGTCGAAAGTTGTAAAAAAATAAGCGCACGATAATGTTCACGATTTAGTTCCATTTTTTGACCGAGATGAATCTTTTAAGTTACTGTGAGCAACACAAATAGCGCTCGTATATCAAAACATTCTGAGTAAGTATATCCTCAAAAATGTCAAATTTTACGATAGAGCTGTCAGTTTCCAGATTGCAACACTAGGGTTTCCCAATCTCGAAATATAAAAGGCAACCCTTATAACCAGAAACGTGGAAAAGCCTAAAAGCTACATATATCAGCTTAAAAAACTTAAAGCTCAGCGATTTCAAACTCAGTCAGCTTTTACAATAAATGGTCTTCCAGGAATCACAAATAATCATCCACGAATCACTGACAGATGACAATGAGCGAAAGGAAAGCACTATAAAGTCGACTGTGCATGAATCAACATACTCCACCACTTTTGCTCTAAACCCACCTTCTTAAACTAGACTTGAATTGACTCGTGTAAACAAAATGAACTTGGACGCTGGACACATGTGGAAACTCCCCTTAACAATCAACAGCACACGTTGCCATAACAATCCGAAAATTACCCATGGTATATTTTTATTCCTTTTGAGGGACTGCATAAAATAAAGCTTTCGGATGGTTTCTACTGAAAAGTTTCCGAAGGTTTAGAATCGAGATACAAAAAATTTCATGGTTCCAAAAACATGAACGAATCCAACGTTGAAACTGAGGCAGGACGAGATTCAGACTCGCGTATATCGTAACTCCTGGTCTGGCTGTAATATTACTGGTAAACAATTTTTTTTTGTTGCATACAAAATAAATTGTCGCTTCATACGCAGTTACACACTCTGATACGCATGTTAAGCTTTTTTGTACGGTTAATATATGTCTTTGTACACTCAGAAAATTTGATACGATTGAAGACATGATTACGGTTTCATAAAAAACAAAAGGATAAAATTTCACATGAATTCCTCAGAAATCGGACGAAATTAATAGTGTTTTGGTCGTAAATGTAATACGATTGTGGCGACATTATTTTAGTTTGTTTCCACACACTTTACAACATTGTTTGATCTACTACATTTTATATACATTCCACACACTTTACATATTCTAGTTTCTGTAAATCTTAGTAAGTAAGCAAAGTTGTAGTTAGAAAGCTCATGTATTTAAATTCAGTAGAAAGATTGTTGTTGAATAATCATGTAGAAAATAAATACCACAAAGCCATCCACAAATTGATCCAGAACATCTGGGGTCAAGAAAAAATACCGCAGGAGTGGTGCAAATCCATCATATGCCCTATCCACAAAAAAGGGGACAAACTTCGGTGCGAAAACTACAGAGGCATATCGCTACTTTGTACATCCTATAAGATACTGACGAAAATATTAAAGGATAAGATAAATGTATATGCTGAAAAGGTCTTTGGGGAGTACCAAGGAGGCTTTAGGTCTGGTAGATCAACTACGGATCAACTCTTCACAGTCAAACAAGTGCTTGAAAAATGCTGGGAATTTAACATCGACGTCCACCAGATTTTCGTGGATTTTAAACAAGCATATGACAGTATTGACCGAAACATACTGTACAAAATAATGCTACACTTCGGCATCCCGGCAAAACTAGTTCGGCTGACCAAAATGACGATGACGTCGACAGCATCACAAGTCAAAATCAACAACAGTCTGACTGACGCCTTTGACACAAATGTCGGACTAAAGCAAGGGGATGGGTTGGCCCCTCTGCTGTTCAACCTAGCACTTGAGTACGTGATAAGGAAGATTCCTGTCGACACAGGGGGTACGCTTCTGTATAAGTCGAACCAGTAAGTGGCCTACGCGGATGACATTAACATCTTGTCCCGTTCCATCACATCCGCCAAAGAGCTCCTGTTGAAACTTGACCAGGAAGCCAAGGAAGTAGGCCTGAAGATCAATCAGACGAAAACAAAAATCATGACGCAAACAAGAAAGAAGACCTCCATTAGACAAAATATAATTCTTGACGAATATAATTTAGAAAATGTGGACGAATTTATATACTTAGGCTCGAAATTGACAACGAAAGGCAGTGAAACTGACGAAATTAAACGGAGAATACAGCTCGCTAATAAAACTCTCTACTCCGTTCTGGCCCTACTGAAGACCAGCTGCATACACAGGAAGACGAAGCTCCAAGTCTACAAATCAATCATCAGACCTGTGTTGTGCTACGGATGTGAAACTTGGACCCTTACCCAAGCATCCGCAAATATGTTGAACGCCTTCGAAAGACGGGTCCTCAGGCGTATAATTGGAGCTAAACAAGAGTGCGGCCAATGGCGGATAAGATACAACCACAAGTTGTACGAGGTTTTTGACGAGCCGGAGGTTGCTACAATCGTGAAACTGCGGAAGCTGCAATGGGCTGGTCACGTGCAACGAATGGACGAGCATCGAGTACCTAAGAAGGTATTCGACGGAAGGGCCGAGGGTCGAAGACCAGTGGGAAAACCCAGAAAACGCTGGTCTGACTCTGTCGACGAAGACTGCGCAAAGCTGCTCGGATTTCGGAATTGGAGGACGCGGTCATTGGACCGAGACAACTGGAGGCGTCACCTACGAGAAGCCAAGGCCCGAGAGGGGCTGTAGTGCTACGACGACGACATTTAATTTATTGTATTGCAATAGTTGCTGTTGAATAATGACCACGTATAAAATATATACATTTAATTTATTGTGTTTCAATTATTAATAAATATTATTGATGTTGAATTTTCTTCTCTAGCTATTATTCTTAAATAATAAGCTATAGGATCAAAACTATTATTATTAATAGCATACATTGCGTATCTACTGGGATGATCCCACAATGTCAATAGTATCTACTATTAACAATAAGCAGGTACGATCTTTCAGTATTGAAATTATGGGCCCGTGTCATACGAAATTGTATGTACTATAATAGTGCACGAAATGGTATACGAATGGTATAAACTATAGAAATGATTCGATATTCTCATAAAATCGTACTACGTTGTATTGAATTTCCTTTCCAGATTTGCATTAAACGATTGAACATTAAAGTGCATTGGTTGTTTTTTCGTTTTCATTCTTTGTTATTTCGCTAAATATCAACTCAAAAACGTTGGAGAAAACTTTACTTTTGCTCGGTGTGCTAAAAAAAATCGTTTTTGTGATTTACTTTATAAACATGGAATTTTTGGTAACCACCATTATTTTCATGAGTTTTTCACGTTATCTCTGGCCATTTTAGTGAAATTTTAAGTATCCTGATAATTCTACCAATAAATGACTTCCAAAAAACTAAGTTTGTGAAATGAGTTTTGAGCGTTTTTAAATATAGATAAGATAACCTTTCGGAAATTTTTGATGGAGAAAATTTGAAAATGTTTGTATTGCGATAACTTTTGACTCGATTATCAAGTCAGTAAGAAACTTAGAGGACATATTATTATTATTAAACCGCCTTATAAACATGTTAGCAGCACTGCAGCTACGGCAAGCAGTGACGGTGAAAACCTTCAAATCATCGATCCGCCTGAAAAATTACCGCTTTTTAGACAAAAAGAAACTCATGTATAAATCTTATACTTTGTCTAAACAGCCAAAGTAACAAGGACCTATATTTTCAGCAACAGAAACTTCTGTTTATGGAAAATAATGACCAAATAATCAGACACAATTGAAATTCATAGAATGTATTGATCTTGATTAAGACCAGGTCTGATAGAAGTAATTTTAAAATGTGGGCAACTCTGTGCCAGTGGTGCCATCTTGAAAAATCACTAATAAAAAAACTGCCCTATAAGATATTACCTATAGTAACCAAATTTAAACGAAATTCATACAGCAGCTGATTTTTTCACCAAGCCAAATTTGGATGAAAACTAAGGTTGGTATTACCAGTTATAATAATTTTTGTTTCTTGAATTTTGAAAATTCACTTAGTGAAATAAAGCTTTTTGCCCTATAGCTTGCATTTAAAAAAATGCATTTTATTTCGTAAATAGACCTTATTGTAATTGACCTTATTGTATGACCTGAATTCAGTAGAGATCTGGGTGAAAAATTACGACAAAGTTAGAAGTTGTATATTTTCGTCATTTCTTTACTACTAAGCGGAATTATCATAAAATTTTCAAATGTTAATGAATTTTTAGTGACTCAACGGTAATGATCTTGAAGTGACAATAAACAAAAAATATTAAGTTTTCGAAAATTTGAAAACTTTTGTGACTCGTAACCCTAAATTTCTTTGTACCCCTATAACTTCGAATGTAGCCATCGGATCAAAACGGTAGCTTGATTTTAATGTGAGGCAGGTGTGATATATTTTTAGCTTTGATGCTAGCAAAGGGTTGCCAGCGCGAGGCGTTTTTTTGCTATTTTCGTATCAATAAATGTTTACACTAGGTATTCATATTGCGAACATTTACAACGAAAATAAGTTACCAATGTTGAAATATTCTAAGTTCTAGAAATTTTTCGGTTCCAGACATCTTTCGGTTTTTGATCCCAAACATCTTTCTTTCCCTGTAACTTTCGACGAAATCATCGGGAAAAATCGAGATCGATAGAGTTATTTGATTTTGACGTGAGGCAATTGTGGGAGACTTTTAGCTGCAGTGCTGGTAAAGTGTTGCAAGCACTGAGCATTTTCTTTGTTTATGTTACGTTATGCTGCTTTCAAAGTTTTGCAGTCTTTGGCTTTCCTAAATCTTGAAATTCATGCAAGTAGTAGTCTTGAAATCCTTTCCACCCTGCGAGTTTAAATGCATTGCTAAGATCAAAGTGGTTTTGCACTTGAAACAGGTTGGAGCACGTCTGGTAGAATATTCACTCAAAATCTGCACGATTCTTCTATTGTTCATCGAACATTAGTATTTCTAGCGATTCAGCTGCGCTACAGTTTTTTTTTGTTATGTCATCTTCTACAAGCATCAATTTATGTCCTTGGTTTCATCAATTTATGTCCTTGGTTGTTTTGTATAATTTTTTGTATTAGCTTGTCAAAAGTCAAACTGTTTGATAGTCCGTAATTTTTAGAACTACGGTTTCAAATAAGTTTTCATTGTGTTAGATGATCGCATATAAGATGTAAATTTTAATGCTAACTTATATTTACTATTACTATCAGTCTATTGTCACTATCAGTCTATAGAGTATCAAATACATGTTTGCCCATTAATCTCTCTTGATTGATTTATCGCAGATGATAGCGAGGAACTGACAAACTCGTCGGCAAAAATTTATATGAAATATTACGTATGAATGTGATCAAGCTTATTATCTTTATTACGAGGTGATTTCCGTCATATGCACTCTTGATCAATATTATCACGCTGACTACTTTTGGGAAAAATGTGTGAAACATAAAATGCACGCTACTACCAACTGTTTTCATTAAATAATTATAAAACACTTCAGGGTACTGAAAGGAAGCACCTTGTTTAAGTTTTACAAACGAGATGTATATCTTAACCTTTGAAAATTGAGCAAAATTTTATTTATTTTATTTGTTTTTATGACCACTACGAAAGTAAAGTTGAAAAAGTTCTCGATCCTGGAAATTTTTGGACTAACGAAATATTTAACCCATGCTCGCAAACACCGACTCACACCCAAATTTTAGTACCTGTATATTTAATGTGCATTAATATTTGCGCTGATTCACTGAAATAAATTCGCAGTATTCCATAAGTTGGACTTCGTTCGGAGCAAGGGACTTGAGTCTGATTTGAGCACAATTATTTAACGATAGCTAATCATCATAATCAAACGAACAGAAGCTTTGTGTATTTGGTTTTATCAACCAAAAGCAAAAGATTTGCCGAGAGCAATATAAAATATATTTCTTAATCTTCTCTTCGTTAGTTGCGCGCGTATAACGAAAGTATCTGAACGGAAATATCAAAACTAAAATGTATAAGCATTCGCGCGCCATTCTATTACTTACTGTAATTAATTTACGATTTAGTGAAGAGGTAAAGTGCTTGGGAACTCAATAACTCAAAACGGTTCCCGATTTACTTGCGGAGTGATTGGTCCTAGTGCTTTCACTATCCCCATAATAGTGTGAAAATATTTATGCCAAACATTAAACTTATCTCTTACATTCAAGTATATAAAAAACCACTTTGTAAAAGAATTAAACATGGCCCAATTATACGTAATTCCATGAATACTTAGTGATCATCTGGTTTCAATATAGTTTTTGGTCTTTCGAAGGTGATCGCCGGAACAAGCTTAACATAGCGTTCTCAACAGCAGCCACTGTTTCCATTAAAAAAATGTATTATGAAACTTAAAGCCGGAGCTCTAAACAAATATAGCAAGTCAAATTGACGAAAGTAATAACGCAAGATTTTTTATGGGCACTGCCACAACACAAGTATTGCCTAAATGAAAACTTGAACAATGATCGGTTTAAATTTTGAAAATTCAAAGACCATCTAATGTAAACCTTTCTACGGATTTGTACTCTTTGTCTAAAATGACCAAATTTTGAACAAAAAATCTGCGACCATCCTGGTTTTGTCTTTTATCTATTTGGTCCACATCACGCTTGCTCACTCTTGTTTGAAATTTTTATTCGATGCAATAGGGCCAGTTTTCAGCAAATCCTAATTATCTCTAAACTTCTGGCGCCGGAACGCATTTAAGTGATAAATTAAGTACCCTTAGAGTTCTACCAATAAAATCACTTTCAAAAAACCAGATTAGCGAAATGAATTCGGAATGTGTTCGAAACGTGGATATAATTTTTGATGTAGACAGTTTTTTTTCGGATGGCAGCCCTAAAAATATTTCCGCCTCTATATTTTCCAACGCAGTTAAGGCAACGAATCGAAATTCACAGATTAGGTTAGCCTTGATGGGCCAAAAGTTTGTCAACACCAAGCACTTTCAATATTTTTGCACCAACAGAAGCCACCATTTTCCTTTATTTTCCCTTATTATTACAAAACAATTGCAATTAATATTTAACAATTTAAATACATTTAAAATGTACATGATAGTAAATACAAATCGAAAATTTGAAAAATGTAACAGTGTTTGGTGGGGAATTGGGATATAATAATACTGTTGGTTGGCAACAGGAAGGAGAATGACCAATCGTCATCTGCAAAAACATAAAAGTACCGAAGTTGTCAGAAAACAACTTATGGGCCACATTTGAAGGTGATCCTGCGGGTCACCAATTTTTCTTCATTGAGCAACCCAACTTTTTGATGGCAAAGAGCTTAGTTGCAATCCCCAAGAGAAATTATGTCCTTGTAACCGTGCTGAGGTTAGGGGTGTAGGGAGAAAGCTAAGAAAGGAGAAGCCGTCGCTAACTGAAAACCAGTTTCTTCAATGTTGTGAAAATACAGTTTGAACAAAAAATGTACCCAACAGCCAAACAGACTATCTAGCAAACAACATGCTACAGCCCTCAACACTAAGCGGTGAGCAGTACCAACATGGAGTTGTTGAAATATTATCTTACAGAAGGACTAATTTGATTATGTATTGGATCGATACATGATATTCATCACCAAATTGAGAGGCTCCTTGCCAATCACCATTTGCCAAACAAACTAAGGTCGCAGATGTGATACAGGACATGCACAACAAGGAATCATCGAGCCTTCGAAAAGTTCTTGGACGTCACCAGTAGTCTTGGTCAAAAAGAAGGATGACAGTACACGGCTTGGCGTTCACTATCAACGGTTGAACGACATAGCAAAAAAGGATAGTGCTCCCTGCCAAGAATGGACGATATTATGGATGCACTGGGAAGTGCAAAGTGATTCTTGACGTTGGATTTAAAGAGCTGGTACTGACAGACTAAAATTGAAAAATTGACCGTGAAAACTAGGTTCTGGCAATTCGTTGTGATGCCATTCGGTCTCTAGAATGCTCCTGCAAACTTTGAGTGACTTATGGAGTGTATCCTGCATGAATTAAGCTGGAAGTCGTGTTTGGTGTACCTAGATTATATAATTGTTACTATCGAAACATTCAAAAAGCACCTGAAGAACCTGAAGGACGTATTCGAAAGGTTGCGAGCGGCTAGCTTGAAGCTAAGTCCCAAAAAGCTCAACCTTTTCTGCAGTGAAGTGAAACACCTTGTTTGCGTGGTTTCTACAGCTGAAATAAAAACTGACCTTGCTCAAATTGAAGCCGTGAAAATTTGACAAGCGGCAAAGGATAAATATCAACTTCAGAGTTTTCTGCGATTGGCAACGTATAATCGCTGATTCATGGACGATTTTGCTTCTTAAATTGTACACCAGCTGACGGACCGAAATCAGCGGTTTTACTGGAGTCACCAGTGCCAAACAGCGTTTGAGAAACTTAAGCAGAAGCTATGTGAAGCTCCGATGTTGGCGTATACTGAGAACCAGAAAACATTCATCCTAGACACTGATGCGAGTAATATAGGTATAAGTGTGGTATTATTGCAGCAAATTGATGGTCAAGAACGTGTGATTGCTTACTTTAGCCGGGTACTTTCCAACCCAGACCAAAACTACTGCGGCACCCGAAGAGAACTGCTGGCAATAGTCGAAACATCCAAGAATTTCCATAAACATCTGCTTGAGCAAAAACTTCGTATTGAGGACCGATCACGCCACTCTGGGATGGCTGATCAACTTCAAGAGCCTCAAAGAACAAGTGGCACGATGAATTAAAAGGCTGGAAATATAAAATTTGGCCTCTTCAGCCGCCCATGTAAATCGGAGTGCAGGCTATGTCATGGGTAAGAAGAAAAGGCAGTCTTTTCTGAGATAAAGTGGATATAAACATTTACATAACACTTTATCAAAAGGATGGTCACAGTCATTGACTGGGTGAGTAGGTACGGAGTCCCAAACGAGCTGCATTCCGATCAATGTCAAAATTTCGAGTCACAAGTATTTACGGAGTTTTGTGATGCCTTTTGGCACGAAGAAAACTAGAACTACTTCACCCACAGACCGATGGAAGAGTCGAAACGTTCAATAAAACGGTAATCAAACACGTAGCCAAAGTGGTGGAAGATAATTAACGTCATATTCCATTCTTTTTTAGTGAAAAAAAAAAAAACAGCAACGCATACAACCACTGGAGAGTGTGTGTGTGTGTGGGTTGTGGGGAGAGGCGCATTGGCACCTCTAAGCACTCAGGCCAAAGGACCCATTGTACTCATTTCCCCCTGTTTACCATAGTTTCCCAGACTTCTTGATAAAGTCTAGGATCACTGATAGGGGAAAAGAAGCTATCCTCCGCATGCGTGGAACATCCCAGCCAAAGCATTGATATCTGAGACGCGCAAACGCTGGGCATTCACAGAGCAAATGCTCCGCAGAGTCAGCCTCTTCTAGGCAGGATGAACAGAGGTCATCCTGTACAACACCTATTCGGTACATATGTCCTCCTAGGCAGTTGTGTCCAGTCGGAATCCAGATCATGGCCCTGCAAAGTTTCCTGCTCTTATTGAGCAAGAATCCCGCAGTCACATGGTTGGGTTCTGAAAGACCTTCGTGTGTCTGGCCACACCAGCAGTCGTCCATCTATCTTTGTGAGCATCATCTACCCACTTTCGAAGAATGGCACGTGCAGATGCGGTCGGCAGCAATTTGATTTCCCTCAACACCACAGTGCCCCGGTACCCAGAGCAGATGCACCCTATTGAATCTGGCAACAGAGTTCAATCTTGCTCTACACTCTTGAACAATTTTCGAGTTTTTCAGGGGTCTACGCAGCGCCATCAGTGCAGCTTGACTGTCACTGCAAATAGCAATGCCTTTTCCCCTCCATCTTTCTTCAATTGCCCAACAGGCAGCTCTCTGGATAGCAAATATTTCTGCTTGAAAAACCGAAACGTGCTCTCCAAGAGAAAAAGCCCACCTGCCATTCGATGAATGTAGATAGACACCAGCTCCAGATCTACCTTCTGACTTCGACCCGTCCGTGAAGAAGATCTCAGAATATCTCCTCGTACACAGATCTGGATCGTCCCAGTTACTTCTGCTCAAGAGGATTACTTCGTTCCTTCTTCCGAAGTCGAGGAAGGGCACCCGAGCGTCCGAAGGCATAGTGAGAATCGGAGAGATCTCACGCATCGAACCCTTAATAGAGGGTTGGAGAATCTCCACCACGTATCGTATTCGGACAAAATATTAGACCTCTTGCTGATGTAAAATTGGGGACACCAATAGAACATCCCGAGGCAACAACAGAGTACGCTCCGGAGCTGCGGCAACGACTAGACTCCATTCACGAAGCAGTTAGAAGCCACATAGACCTGAACACTGACCGAATAAAAACACGGTATTACGAAAACGAGAAGGTGGCTCTACAACCCTCACCATCAGAAAGGCCTAAATCCTAGGCTGGAACCAAAGTGGAAAGGACCGCACCGCGTAATCAAACCGCTCAACGATGTCGCTTACCGGATGCAGCAGCATCGAAACCACCGATCGAACTTGAAGGTTGTTTACTTAGACTGTTTTGCCCCGTACCATGGAAACAACACTATTGTTCACGATTAGGCCAATAACAAACACGGCGGTTCCAGCGAAGCGTTTCCCGAGAAGAAAACCGACTCGGCTTAGTTTTGCACTACAAAACCGAGTGGCGTTCAAACCGCGGCGTGTGTCATCACAATGCTAAATGAACGCACGGCTAAACCGACTCGGTTTTCCTCTCGGGAAACGCTTCGATGGAACCGCCGTGTTTGTCAATGACCTTAATCTGTTCGAGACGAAGAGGTCTAAGGAGACCAAAGTATTGCATGTACATCAACATAAATCACATTTCACCCTATCAGTACCAAGAATAACGAGAAACATAAAAAATATTGACTCAAAATATCTCCATAAAAAACACACTGTATCTTCTAGAATGAAAAAATGCCATAGATCTCATTGATAAGAAACTTATGTAAGAAACTGATAAGAAACTTCTAAAAGCCAAGATACAAACCAATTCGAATAAGGCGCGATTAATGGAAAATAGGCGCGATTAATAGAAAATCTCCGGCGAGATGTATTATAAGGCGAGTCTTGCGAAGCGAACCAGCCCAGAAAAGTAAATGAAAAACAAGTCAATTGTAATGCAAATGATATTGTTGTATGATGTTGTTATTAGCAAGATAAATGAGATGTGTAGGTACGCGATTTAATTGTAACAAGTAGTTTTTGAATAAAAGTGTGAAGTCGTAGTAAACGAACTGTTATATTTCGTAAATGCAGATATTAATCTATGTATATATATATATATATATATATATATATATATATATATATATATATATATATATATATATATATATATATACATATATATGTATGTATGATTTACGCTTTCAAATTTTTCATATTTCATATTTTACGCTTTGTATAATTTACTTTCAGATATCCACTCCAGAGTCAACAACATATGTTGCTGGAGTTGTGGAATTTAAGCCAGATCGATTTTTATATAGAAATGAGACAAGCGCGCCAGATTATATACGCATTATTCAGTCTGCTGAAGCAGCAGATACTGACATTTTGGTGTTTCCGGAGATGACATTAAATACAGTATGGACCACAACATATGTACCTGATCCTGAAGAGAGGATTGTTGTATGCGGGAACGATTTTTTTGAAGAGTTCCTATCTAGTATTTCCTGCTCTGCCAAACAAGCAAAGAAATATGTTGTAATTAATATAATTGAAAAAGCAAATTGTACGTCACAGACACAAGAAGCTATAGGTGACCCTCGACCGTGCAGTTCCACAGGTTTGAATCACTATAATACGAATGTCGTATTTGATAGAAATGGAACTGTTATATCACGATATCGTAAATGGAATCTATATGGTGAAATGGGACGCAACACTACGTATAAGCCGGAGTTCGGGGTTTTTGATACTGATTTTGGTGTTCGGTTTGGGCATTTCATTTGTTTTGATATCTTATTTTACATCCCAGCTGAAGAGCTCGTGTCTCGGGGAATAAAAGATTTTATTTTTCCAACAATGTGGTTTTCTGAGCTACCGTTCTTAACGGGTAAGTATTGACAAGTACATGACTTATAGTTATGCTCTTAATTTAAATTTAAATAATAAAATGTGTTAGTAGTTCGCCACATGCAGCAATATTTGAAAAACGATGTTAAAAGGTTTTATCTAGACATAACGCAATAGCTAAATTTTGATTTCATTCTGCAACTTTGAGACGTCTGTCTGTATTGCTGAAAGTTGTTGGGGCAGATAAATTAATAGACAGTAGACACCGAATCTGTTCTGTCAGCCTAAGGAAAAGCACACGAAAGCCATACGACCATGCTGGCCTGTTTGCTATTTCAACGTGAAACCTATTATTATGCTCTTCGTGAAGCGAAATTAACGCCAAATCCCGTACAAGTTGAGCTTTTTATTTTGTCAGCGAACATTTCGATGCCCGTGATATACTAAAGTCTATTGAACGAAATCGAAGGCGTTAACCGCAAACAAACGATGACCAATCGCCACCTTTGCTTGCCACTAGCATCCACCTTTTTGGGAGCAATCCATACTGTAGAGCTCCATGGGGAGTAACTAGGACGAATTAGGTCCTGTTCCAGCAAATCAGATATTTGGTCACTTACTTCTTCCTTGTGTACAAAAGGATGTCTGTACGATTTTTTATATATGGAAACGTTATCTTCCGTTCTAATGTGGTGTTTGATCTGGTTAGCAAAACCCTCAGAACAGAGAGATCTAAGGAAATGAAACAAGCGTATGCATATACGAAATTTAGTGAATTTTACTACAAAGGTAAAATCTAGAAATTGAACATATCGAGAGAATTGTTACCTCAGATATTCCCCTTGGTTTCCTCGATACCTTAGTTCTAAGAGCTTTTGTTGTTGCTGAGTTACTAATTGTCAAATTCGCGTACACATGGCCTACTATATTTCTCTATCCATCTCTTTCTCTATCTCACTCTATCTTTCTGTTCGCGGAGTAAGTGAATGTCAAATTCCCTTACTACTGCAAACGCTCAGCATCAGGCAAATTGCTTCAATTCTCACTGCCATATTCATTTCCTTATTTCTCTCTCTTCTGAGGTGAAACCCAAATTTTTCGCTTCACTCCCGAAATTGGTTTTTTAGAAGGTAGAAGTGGAAGTACAAACCAACGTACCCGACCTCTTCCGCTTCACTACCGCCTCCTCAAAAACCGGTTTCAACACATGGGCACATGGGATCATGTAAACTCCCCTTTACCAAACCAATTAAAAGGTCTGTTCCCGTACTACGATTAATTGCAATTAATTGCAATGAAGCGTACTAAAACGGAGTAAAAAACTCTGTTTTAGTACGCTTCATTGCAATTAATTGCAACTAATCGTAGTACGGGAACAGACCTAAAGTGGCTATGCTTAATTTTTTACTTCATTCACAGTGAAAAAGAGACGGACTAAGCATTTTCGCTGTGAAATTTCCGTTACATGGCGTGCACGGAATGCTTTCAATGCCCGTGTTCCATTATTACTATTTAGTATTCGCAAGTACTTCTGGCTACTTCCAACTACTCGCGTAGAAAGTTAAAAGAGGTAATTTCCTGCTAGTTGCTTTTATATTCTTTATCGATTGTGGTAGTTTATATTCGTTATTTTCTCCCTTTATTTTCAACTGTTTTACATTTGAAAACTGCATATAATTTGATAGGTTAGAATCTGCTCGTATGAACAAAGGTTCCGTTCCTTTTGTGCTCTACTCCCAAGTACTTGCAAGTACTAATTAGTAAAAATGGAACACGGCAAATATTATAACTTTTCAGCTGCTCAAAGATTTTTGTAATAGTCGTCATTCCTCGGTTGAATATCTACACCCACTTACTCTATGTCGTTTTGTTTGAAAAGAACATTAAATATTTTTGAGATAACCGCTGCCGTCTTTCTCTTTTTATTACGGTCGCTAGCAGGTTTCATGGCTGGAATGGTTATTATTAATCGGATCTTCAATCGAATTTCTTTCTTATTCTTCAGCCTTATATTCAAAAACTTAAATCACTTTAAGCCTGTTTTTTTACTGCTGCAAGTCGCCAAAAAAAAACTTCAAAAAACAAATGTATAAATAGCGAAACTTCTTGCACGAATCCAGAAAGAAGCTAAGTAACCAAAAAGCAGATGATATTAAATTTTTTTTAAGCCAAAACGAGAATACTAGAGACACTTTATACTATTTTTGCGTACTGAATCGAGCTGTGTGATTCAAAATATAAATCAGTCAGCCACCTTCTCATAGCTTAGTCGTCATGTCTAACGGTACCCTACAGAGCATATACATAACTTAAACTTAGTTATTCTTGCCGTCTATTTATGCTTCATATTTTTTACTTCCAGCCTCACAGGTACAATCATCCTGGTCCTATGCTAACAATGTTACTTTACTTGCGGCAGGAGCTAATAATGCTGATGTAGGCAGTACTGGCACAGGCATATATGTCGGAAGCCAGGGTCCCATCGAAACAACTTTCACATCGGATCCAGTAAAAAAGTTAATCGTAGCTACTGTTCCAAAAGCCAGCTCTGATGTCAAAATTGCAGGACACGCCAAGCAAAATAGTTCTGGATCTACAGATATATATTTCAAACGGGATAAGATTGAAAACTACAATACAACATTGATTGTACCATTTGACCAAGTTATTAAAACAACTTTGTGTCACAACGATTTGTGCTGCAATTTTATGATCATTGTGAAAAATCAAACAGCAGCAAGCAGCTCCAAATCATACTCCTATCGATTTGCGGTGTACAACGGAAACCGATCATATGCTGAGAATGCAGAGGGATCATTTAAAATTTGTGGTATTATACCATGCTTAAATGAAACATTGGCGTCATGTGGAAAGATTTTCAGTAAAAATGACAATGTTTCGAATACTTTCACATTTGAAGTAATAGCAATCGAAGGAGACTTCAGAGACCCGAGAACGATGTTTTTCATGCCAAATAACTTAGACTTTAATTTCATGGCACTCGATAATGACGAATGGTATCTTCAAAGGCAAAAATTGTAAGTATTATCAAATGATTTTTGACATCTAATTACATTTTGGCCGCTGAAACATGTTCTTAGGCAACATTACCTTCCCTACAAACACCTGCAAGCATAACTAGTTATACATATACTCTCTACTTAATCCAAATCGTGCTACATAGACTTCGAGGAACATTAGTATTCAATTAACTTATCCCCAAAAACTATATATATATATATATATATATATATATATATATATATATATATATATATATATATATATATATATATATATATATATATATAATGAGTGACAGCCAAAATGATGTGGCCAAGTATCTTATGAAAAATGATAAATATCTGGCTGCTTTTGAATGAAATAAAAAATAACACTTGTGAGGAAATGCAAATATAATGTGTATTTATCATTTAAGTAAAAAATAACAATAAAATATAATCCGTTACGTTGTGGGATACAAAGCCCGACGAGCGCGAAATGAATGGTTTGACGAAGAATGCAAAAACTCACTTGACGCAAAGAACGAGGCCTACAGACAATGGGTCCAACGTGCAACCAGAGCCAAAAAGGAAAAATATGACGAGCTACGGCGAATATCCAATAGAATAATTAGGGCGTAAGAAATGGAAATGCTTTGACGAGCAGTTGTTGAACGTTAATGTAAACCTAGTTAGTAAGAACACCAGACAAGCGTACAGACTAGTAAACACTATCAAAAATGGCTACCAACCCAGGACTAGCCTCTGCAAGGACAAAGATGGTAATATTATCAGCAACACCGAAAGTATTAGCATACGATGGGCGTCCTACTTCGAAGAGCTTCTGAATCCGCCATCAAACATCTATGATGATACCATTGGTCAACCCCCATCCACACAATCCCCGACAGTAGAAGAAGTTGATCTCGCCTTGCGTTCAATGAAAAGGAATAAAGCGCCGGGCGCTGACGAGATACCAGCTGAGCTACTCAAGTCTGGTGGGGCGGGTTTATTAAGTGCGCTACATCAACTACTGCTGCGAGGTGAGGTGATCCCAGACGATTGGCGCAGAAGCATCATCTGTCTCATACATAAAAAGGGAGATAAACTGCGGTGTGAGAATTACAGAGGCATCTCCTTAGTTTGTACGGCCTACAAAATCCTGTCAAAAATCCTGGAGCATAGGATTAAACCGTTCGCGGAAGAAATCATTGGCGAGTAGCAAGGCGGTTTCAGATCTGGTCGCTCCACAATCGACCAGCTCTTCACGGTCAAGCTAATTTTGCAAAAGTGCTGGGAATACGACGTCGACGTATACCAAATCTTTGTCGAATTTAAACAAGCATATGGCAGCCTCAACCGAGGCGTTCTATATAATAGCATCATGCTGCAGTTTAGTATACCGGCCAAATTAGTGAGACTTGTAAAGTTGACGATGATCAACTCCTTCTCGCAAGTCCGGATCCAGAACAGATTGACGGATCCTTTTGAAACTCTGGGTGGCCTGAAGCAAGGCGATGGAATAGCGCCCACGCTCTTCAACTAGGCACTTGAGTTCGCTATTCGGGCAATGAACTTAAACACCAGCGGCACGCTAATTTGCAGCGTACGTGGATGACATTAACATCATGGCTCGAAAACTGACCGATGCAGAAGAATTTCTGCTTAGACTTGACACCGCAGCAAAGGAAGTTGGACTACGAATCAACGAAGACAAAACGAAAGTTATGATGCAATCTAGGACAAGGACACCAGCGCACACGACCATCAAAGTAGGGGGCCTTTTCATCAAATTCATAGATAACTTCGTTTACCTGGGTAGCAATCTATCGAGTGATGCCAACAAAACTGACGAAATCAAGCGACGGATACAACCAGCAAATAAGACATTCTTCTCGGTGCTCCCCATTATGAATTCGAAATATGTGCCCAGAGAGACTAAGCTCCGCGTTTATAAATCTATCATAAGACCTGTGCTGTGCTATGGTTGCGAAACATGGACCCTGACTCAAGCCTCCGAAAATATGATCGACATCTTCGAACGGAAAGTTCTACGGCGGATTTTCGGGGCTATTCGCGACCGAGATGGATGGCGCATCCGGTACAATAATGAGTTGTACGAACTTTACGATGAGCTGGAAGTCTCCAAAATCGTCAAATTACAACGGATACAGTGGGCTGGGCACGTGCAACGCATGAATGACGATCGCATGCCAAAACTTGTCATGAACGCAAGACGAGTCGACGGAGTGAGGCCAACAGGAAGACCAAGAGTTCGTTGGGAGAGCTCAGTGTATGCGGACGCCGACCAACTATTGGGGTTCCAAGACTGGAGGACGCGGTCACGTGACCGAGACAATTGCAGGAGTTTAGAGACTGGGGTTCCATGAGGTTTAAAAGGCCTTTTATCTAGCCGACTTTTAACCGACTTTTTTATCTAGCCAAATACTTGACAGACCTCTGCTTGATTATGACCTCTGAATGGCAAGTCCAGACGTGTTTAAAGTAACATTACCTAAGTCAATCAACCATTTTAGAGTTTCAGGTCTTATTTATCTGTTTGGCGATCATATCCTTCATTCACCTCGATTTCGATTCATTGAGAGAGCTTAATTACGTTTGAGAGGGCGCCATCTAGGTTTTGACCACACATCGCTACTGGAGCTCGAATCAAATAATACACACGAGAAGTTTCTTATCGGTCAAGCTACCAGAAACCACTTTATACCACTCTATATTAAATGAACGGTTAACATTCCTTTCGGTTCTAATGATTTTCAACTCTGGTGCTGGCTTTCTATTTTCTTTAATTTTGAATGTCGCGGATAAGCAACTTTTTAATAAATCTTGATTTCAGTATGGAATAATAGTAATGTATTATATATATATATATATGTATATATATATATATATATATATATATATATATATATATATATATATATATATATATATATATATATATATATAATATAAATAATAATAGATTCAGCATAAACATACATTTATACTAAGTTTGGCATTTCAGTTTGCTAAAAATGACTGATATTCGCATTTCATTTAATCTAATATCTTGCATTGCCAAGATATTCTCATGGGGACTTGGTATAAAACCAAACACATTTTATTTGCAGCAAAGTAAACTAAGTAAATAATAATTGGTTTTCTTTTTATAGCAACAATTATACATATGCGCAGTATGCTCTCACAAAGCCTAGACCAGACATTCTCACATTTGCAATTTACGTCAACATACTTGATAAGCCAGATAGCACAGGATCAGCGTCTTCGATTGTTATTGGAGTCTCTACACTAATCATACCCATCATATCTGTCGTTTACAGATTCGAAATTTGAGTTGCATATCGTAAATTGACCTTTGTTAAAATTAAATTTCGCAATTTGTACGTATTTAAAATGTTGGTAAATACGTAAGCATATTTATAATGTAAATTATTAGAAGTAATGATCAAATTATAATAAAGACGAGTTATTAACTAAATCTTATTATATTTACTTAACATATTCATACATTTATAGATAAACCGTTCGATAGCTGAGTCAACACAATTTGGCTTCTCAATTTTTTGGTGCTACTCCGCGGTTGTTTTGCGCATCGTTTGCGTTTAATTATAAGCTAAAAGTATGTGAGTTAATTCACTCCAGACCAGATTAGATCTGGGCAACTACATTAGGTGCGTTTTTTGCAACCTTGCGCAGAGCAGATTCAGGTAGGGCTGCAAAAAAAAACGATCCCGAGCAAAAGGGTTGCTGTTTTCAATAATTTGCTGCATTCGTTGAGCTTTTGCTTAGGTTGGTTGTTAAACTAGAATGACACATAGAAAACACCTGAATGAAATCTTATCTATGTTTTAATCGAAATCAGACATTAAACTTACTGTGCATGAAAACACTCAAAAACAATCTGAACACTACAAGATTTGGTGTAAAATAATTGACAATTACGGAGTTATGAAATGGAAACTCCGTAATTGTCAATTATTTTACACCAAATCTTGTAGTGTTCAAATTGTTTTTGAGTGTTTTCATGCACAGTAAGTTTAATGTCTGATTTCGATTAAAACATAGATAAGATTTCATTAACTCCGGAATGGAAATTCATTCAATTCAAACTGCCGGTTTCACAATAGCCAACACCATTGGTACGAACACTTTAACTGTTATCAGCACACTCCAAATGTAAGCCCAGGATTGCTACCGAGCTAAATTCCTGCTTACTGACGTTACAGCGGCAGTGGTTGTTATTGTTTTCAATGTAGTTGTCCAGATCTGATCTGTCCAAGAGTGTAAAAAACGCACCTATTATAATCCCATTGACTGTATTGCAGTGGCGCAAAATCTAACATCTGGCACCAGGCCTAAAAAACACTATTTTATATTATATAAAACAGTTTAATCGAACTGCGCCACAGATTCGTATTACTTAAGATATAGTTAATTAAAAAAAGAATAATAAAGCTTGATAATACATACAGCCCGCTACACATTTTCTTATATATGATACATCCCTTTTTGCTTTTATGACTGCCTCACAAATTCTCGGCATTCTCTCTTGCAATTTCTTCAAAATGTCTGGTGTTATCTCGCTCCAACATAAAATAAGTTATATATACATGTCTTCTTTACTTGTAGGCCATAGAGCTTTGGCCTGACTATCCAGCACGTCCCATAAAAGTTCGATAGAAGATAAATGCGGTGATTGTGGTAGCCATACCATACGTTTTAGAACATTGTTCCTGTCCAGTTCGACCAAGAATGATATGCACAGATCTGATAAATGCTTCGGATCATTGTTTTCTCGAAAAATGAATCCTGAAGGCACATTATGCTCCTCCAATATCTTCTTGTATCCTTCTTTCTTCACCTTTCTTTAATTCTCACAAGGTCACCAGTGTATCCTCCACCGAAACATCCCCAAACCAAGACGTTTCTTCCTCCATGTTTATCTGTAGGCACGATACAGCTATCCAACATCCGCTCTCCCATACGTCGACGAACAATTCAGACTCGTCAGTCCAAAGGACCTTTTTCCACGTATCCAAAGTCCAATCTTTGGGCTCTTTCATCAAATTCAAACATTTTTTCTTATTTGGAAGCCGATGGAAAGGCTTCCTTGCTGCTACTCTTCCTGACGGACCAGCTTCTTTCAGCTGAAACATACATACATAGAATTTGGACGGTTTCCGTTGATCTCATTTGTTGTTTCGGGTACAGTTAGACGTATTTTCCGTTTGCTTTTTACAACTATTAACTTGTTGTCTCTTATAGACTTCTTCTCCTTCGTTCCAGAACGATTTCTGTTGGCAACATGCCCATTTATTTGTTTTTTGTCAATAATCGCCCAAGCTTTGACATTTTAAAGCGGGCCTCAATAGGTTCGTAAGAATATCCTTCCTCACGAACAGTGAAAACCGCAGAACCTGTCTCCACGGATAATCCACCATCTTTTGCCACATTCAGGACGATATCAAAATCGTAACTAGTGTCTCAGGAAATTTAGTCCTGGAATTGTAGATTGATTACGGATGCAGCTGGCTTTAAAATTGAAATCAAAGCTTCCAACAGGTAAAAACCAAGGCCATCAAGGCCGGATATATGTCACCACTAACGAGAGGTAGTCATAAAAATATTACTGACGGAATTTTGCATAAATATCGTATTAGGACTATCCGGTAAATTAGATTTTTCCGAAAACCATTTTTACATAAAAAAGTTAGACTAACTATCACGGTCGTTTATTTTTATTCCCCATCTATAGTGTTTTTCTATATTCATAATAGATCCTCATCAACGATGTAACAATCGGATAGCCCAGTTTACTCCTGAATTTCAAACGTCCCGGCTTTGCATTCTATATTATCACATTTGTGTTCGAGCAATCAAATTAAGTACCCGGCTCATCGCAACCAATTGTAATCTCACGGTCAGAATATCGCTCATATATTCTAGTGTTTAGGAGGTAGAATCATCCATCCCAATGCCGGTACCAAATACCCATCGAAGGAAACCCCTTTCTAACATAGATAAGAGTACAGCAATATAGTTTACTGAGTTTACAATTCTCGAAAGAATCCATGGAGACTAGCAAGATCATTGTCCTGCACAAAAAGAACTTAGACTTCTTGAAAAGGGTTGCATTGGCTGCCGGCATGGGTGTGCAGATGGCTTTGTTGTAGTAGAACCTTAAATATATCGTTCGTTTCAGAGCATACTATCAACGCCGTCAATGTGAACTTACTGGGGGTTGGTAATCTTAACAATAGACATACTTTAACCAAAAAAAATTCAATCCAACATGTTTTTTCGTGTGATAATTTATTTTACATTTTATCTACAATTATAACTACAACGCTAACTTTCTGTACAAAATTGTTACCATTTTGGTATATATGCATTTACATATTTTCTTTGCTTCTTCTGCAAATATATCATGATTGAGTCTCATTTCTACAAATTATCGAAATTCGTCTAGTTTTCTGAACCGGCTGGTTTCGAAACAATGACTCTTTAAGTCCTAAAATTTCGTGTGTATATTTATATCTGGCCGAATCGCTGTAAGATAAAAACAATAGTCAGGTTATGATTTGAAAATTAACCGGATTTGAAATAATCATATTGGAGCCAATATCCTGTTTGTATCTGAGAGTTATCTACGCCCTAAAGCTTGTTTCGGAAGAAATAATTTGCGCAAATTACGCTGATTGCATTAACAAACCTTTTTTTTCAGTTGGGTCAATTTAAATAAGAATTTTTATCAGCGACTTATAATTTAGCATTATATAAATTCTTATATTATTGTTCCTCGGACTGCGAAAGCATTAAAAATTCCAGTTGTTGTTTTATGCCACTAAATTACATTTGAGGAAATCACTTGACAGGTTTGAACCTAGGTATGCACATTTAGGTATCAAATTAAAGGTGACATTCCAAGCAATCTAAATTTTAAAACAAAAACGTTCCATTCTGTGGGACTTTCAAAGGCGTCAATTATTTTATTGTAAAAAGTCGTAATGGCTTCCTCGAGATCTAACGCAGAAAGAGCTTACGCCCAAACTATAGAGTCAAGCACATGGTGAATGTTTTCATAGTCAGCATTAAGAAAGTCATATACAATATATTTATTGTACGTTTTTAAGTGAATAGAATCAGGAGTGGCAAGTTCAAGTAAGTAATTAAGCTGTTGCTACCTATGTGTTGGTTTTTCGAAAGGCCGTTGGCCGTTCGCATTACTGCCTATTAGTCGACGTTTCAGTGGCCTGCCAAGGTATCAAGCATACAGAATTGTCTGTGTCTGGGGTCTTTTTTATCCTCTGCAATCAAAGCGACTCACGACACTTTCCAGTAAGACAGAAAAGTATCCGCCAACAAACACACACTATAAATTCACAGCCTCGCAGGCGTAATTTCCGCCATCGCTTTCGGCTTTTCCGCTGGAATACTGTCACGGCCAGAAACATTCTCATTTCTAACCTGATGCGTCGGAAACAGTGAATCCAGGATACGCTTCAGAATCTAAGATATGCTTACCATTATGCCCTCCTAAGCATAAACGCTCTATTTGCATTTTTTCTTTTTACTTAAACTACATACTCTATTACATCATTCTACAAAATATCAAAACCATATCTTTTGTGGAAGTATGTTAAAATCAATATTGAAAAATGCACTCTCCATATACAGTGATGCCAATTTAGCTACATTGTAGCTAGATTTAGCTACAAAAAGAACCTGTTCAGCTACAAAATTTTCCATTTAGCTATTGGCTACAAGTTTAGCTACTAATTTATAGATTGTAAATGATTTAAATTTTTGCTTTGATTGCATTAATTTTCACTAGTTTATTAATATTTAAAACACTCAGTGCTAGAAAATAATTTTCTCAAATTATAAGGTATTTGCTATTGTTTTGGGTTGTACAACAGTACTACTACTATATACTGTCTTTCTGGACATAGAATAATAATAATCTTTTACAAACAGTTTTTTTCTTTTGTTCAGTGCGAAGAAAAACCAAGAGTTTTAACTCATTCGGAATAGACTAAGACTAAGGACAGACGACACAAGTTAATTATCATTAACACAATGATCATTGAACGCTAATGATAATTTGTTTGGAGAGTGACACACGGTTATTTGAATGAGGTTGTTTAACAGCTGTAGGTTGTTTGAATTTAAATGGTATTATTTTGATAGTTATTGTTTATTGAAACACATCAAAAAATCAGGAATTAGTACAAGTTTTACTGCGAATGAGCCTTTGTGTAAAATTATGGAAATTTTACACAAAAAAAAGTTTAATCACGATAAGGAAGAAAATATAAAATGTTCAGGTATTGAAGAAGAGAATACGAAGAAATGTGCAAAAAATTAAACATTTGCATGCCATTTTGTAATATATTCGAAATAATATGTTTATGATTTTGACAGTTAGACATGGAATTTCCCGAATTTCCCCAGTAAATTTCATAATCTTCTCCGTAGATGGTGCGACAATCGATAAGAGCAAATGAGCATTAGCTTCCAAATGATAATTCGTAGAACCTCATTGATGATGTTATAAATGATGATTAACCATGACACACGTAATGGATAATGATCATTGGGCTCGAAATGATAATTAACTTGTGTCGTCTGTCTAGGCTCTAAGAGAAGTAAGACAACGAAATATGTCTAACGTAGAATACGCATTATCTGCCTAAATTTGAAGACAAGAACCGAAAAAATCAGGCGTAGACATACTTAAAGTAGCAATAAAACGTAGACAAGGTGTTCGCAAAAAACCCTAGAAGACATTAGGAATCGTGATCAGTGGTAAAACCAAACGTTAGAGTTGTGCTAGCTATGTTTTTTTTTCATTTTGTAGAGTTTTTCAACACTGCGGAAAATAAAGACTATATTTTCTCCGTTGGGAACAGCATCTGAAAAACAACATAGGCAACAATGTGTATTTTCGTTGTGAACCGTTGCACATTAAGATCAGTTGACTATTTGAGTGAGATGTCTAAGAAACTGGCAGTTGAGTCCAAAAGTTGGAGCAAATGTCGGATTCATCAATCAAAAGCAGCGCCATAGTGAAATACGTTATGTTTCCACACTTCAAATTGGAATTAAATGCAGATATTGATAACTCTATTTCTAGTATTTTAATTGACGAGTCTACGGACATTTTAGTGATATTCAGCAAATTTATTACAATTTATTTGGCTTTGATTGAGCTAGAAAGTAGAACTGCTGAAAGTAAACACGTGCTTAGAAAACTACAACCTAAATATTCCAAATGTGACAGACAACGCAAGTGTTATGGTCGGAGTCAATAACGGTGTATTTCAAAAATTAAGTCGCCAAAATCCTTTTTTAATATTAAGATGATGTGCTTGTCGTTCCGTTCAGCTTTCAGTTTCTATAGCTGCAGGATCATTTCTTCCCCAAACGTTAGAGTTTTTACTTACAGAAATTTATAGTTGGTTCTCTAAATTTCTTTGAAGATGATACGGAGTTCATAAATGAGGTGGTTGCCAATAAAGGAATCAGTATCAAGGGTCATTAGCCAATAGTTAGGGTTAAAACCCCACTTCAGTATAGTCCAAACATCAGAACAATATTATTTAGCAAAAAATAATTTACAAGGAGTATAACAATTACAAAACCTTTTATATCTCCTATTTCTTTAACCCATTTTAAAGGATGCTTCTATCATAAGTAAAAAAATAGAAAGTAATTCTGTCTTATACTGTTAAATTAATTAATGTACATTCAATGTTTTTCCATAAGAATTATAAACATTAGCTTAATAAAACTGTTTTCCAGAACCTTGAGTTTTTTATTGTTGGAGCTAGCTACATTTTTTAGCTATAATGGGAGCTTTTTAGCTATTTTTAGCTATGTTTTTCCTAAATTCTAGCTACAACGACTGGAAAAAAGTTGGCAATACTGTCCATATGTCTCCAGCACAAATCAAAAAACAAATCATTGAATATCTCGAAAGTTACTAAAATGTAGTAGAACGTTTATGCTTAACATGGTAGCATTGGTGTTATACTATCTTTCGAAATTCGTGTTTTTTTTAAACAAGCACTGAGATATTCCATTCTCAGAACATGCCTAAATTGAGACACATAGAGCGCGACGTGGCGTAAGCGGTACGACTTGCACGTGTAACAAGCATGTTGAGATGTGCATATTGTGCACAGAACCTTTGCAAAATTCACGTCTCCGTCCTCAACTTTATCTGAGTGCAATTGATTTGAAGTCAGCGGGGTGCGCAAGAACAGTTCGCACCAAGGCAAACTAACCATTTCGAAATTATGTGCATCAAGTGGCCTCATACATTTACTTTGTGATCAAATAAACATAGTAAATCCAATGCTATACATAAGTGTAGAGCTAATGTAAAAATAGATAATTCAGACGCTGCTTAGCTTGTTCTGAAATCACATTCTGTTACAACCAACTGAAAACGAATATGTCAATTTGGAAAGGCCCACAGTTTGCAAGTGACCAATATTCTTCCAGCTTATTTATGACCAAAAAGCAAATGACTATAAAAGGCATTGCTTACCTCATAATGTACAAAGATCGACGTTTAAGTAGTAAATCAGCATAGAAATTGTATTTTGAAGGATCTGGGAGCTGCTGTTGATTCCTACGATCGTTTCCTGCATCAGAATTAGTGCCGTCTTCCTCATTTTGATTGTATTTCTCTTCATCAATTCGCCGCATTCGCATAACACTATCTGACAGTAAACTTAGCCCAGCTATTGTTCTCCCACAGTACTAGAAGGATAAAAAGTAAAATACAATTAATATTTGTTATGAAACCTGGAAAAAAGTAGAGTAAAAATCTAGTTGAAAAATCACATTAAAAAGCATGCAAGAATCGACTGCATGTGGGTTTCATTTCGATTGGGCGCTGATGGCCAGCCACATTTTTTCGCACACACGAATCTGTCATTGAAATTACTGCTACTTTAAACCTCTCTTTGCTTTAACTGCTATCTGAAATCACTGTTCAGTAAAGAAAGCAGTGTAGCATTTATGAACAATTCACAGTTTTTGAACACCTATTCATGCAACCAATTAAGGATTGCGCCGTGAAAAATAAGCAGACTCAAATGAACCTTATCGAAATCTACCGAAAAGTTTGCGTAAATTACATCAACCCGAATTAATTTATTTATTGAACTGAGAAGAAACTCATGATATAAAAATAAATTGGCAGTGGATGATTTACCTCTTATAAACCCATGCTGTTCTTATGGCTGAAAACACATCGTACCTTCGGAAGAGCGGACTGTCGGTAGATAAATCGATAGTTTTGGATGTTAGATTTACCTCCTGAATTGAATAATGGTTGGCTGAATTTCCAAATATCGGGAAATGCCCCCAAACTCAACGATTTATATTAAATTAACCAAAGAAGATATTAAAGGGGAACTGCACAGAGTTTTAGAAATTCTGGTATTATGCCATCGCTTATCACCAAGGTACACATTAGAGAATATGTTGCTATAACTTCGGAATGAATGAGGGTATTTGTAAAAAAAAAGTCACAGGCATGTGACATTCGTAACTAGACAGTGCTACAACTTAAATCAATTATAATTTGCGTCTAGCATTGGCTCCGGAGGCGCATGGAGATAGATGAGATCTAATATAGTTTTTAAGATCTGGCCAATAAAGTTCAAACTAATCTAACTAATAAGGTTTTTGAGATCTGAATACCAACGACACAAAATGGAAATTTTTAAATTTTGCTGCATACATATGAAAAATGGTAGAGTAAAAATTTAGTGCTGATGTATTCAAGTTCACTTTAACATAACAGACATTAAATATAATGATAACCGGACTGAAGATGAATCACTCATGACATTATCAGCAGACTTTCAAAGTTGCAACGATTGCTGTACAAAACAGGATGTTCATCTATAGGTAGAAGTGATGCATCATGAACTGAGAGTGAGATATCTAATCTGGTTGAAAAAACAAATCGAATATTTTATATTTGGCGCTTTTAATACTGTTATGCTGTTATAATACTATTGTGCTATTTATAAAACATCGATAACATGCTGATAGTGATAAGTCAAATCTTGAGAATTATGGAGTTTGGTTATTATCTTTAGTAAGTTTTGATTGTTGATTAACGTGTTTAATTTCTGAGTTGTTCACTAATATAATTTTCGATGAATCATTTACATACCGAATAGTCAAATTTCAAACTCAAAAGGTAGATAATTTAGATGCTGACTTTAGTTAATTTATTATTTGCTATTGTACTATTAATATTTGCATGAGAGAAATTGGTGTCAAATGAAATTAGCATCACATTGCAAACTTGAAAACTATTGCAATTATATATATTTTAATTTAAAGACCAATTTTTCTTCTAGAAGCTAGGTATATTTTAATTTTTTGATCGATATCGATATTTTGAGGGTAATCTGCTCTCTTCTTCAGTATCATGTGTCCAATAGAAAATTGGCCATTCAAATAAAATGTTCTGTTTAATATTAAAAACATACATTTTTGTTTAATGTTTAATATTAAAAACATACATTTTTTCATTTTTATTATTTTATCACTGCCTGCTTCGGGTAATCATACTACGAACTCATGATTTGAATTTAGTAATTTTTAAAGTTTCATAGTTTCTCACCTCTACCACAAGATTAAAAAGGGAAGTAGTAAATTTAATTATTAGTGAGTGCATAAATTGTCAATCCATCAAAATATATGTGTAAATTTAAATAAATTACTTGACTTAAATAAAATTGCCTTTCCCCGCAACATGTGACTATAGGCACAAATTTGCCATTCTCGTTTACTGCGATTTTCGACTGTAGTCAACTTTATGCAAAAACCAGTCTTTCACTGCAATATTCTATTCCTTTATGCTAGAAATGAGCGCTGTCAGGCGTACGATGTTTCAACGATTTTGGGGGGTAATTAAAGATTTTTTTTTTTATACCAATCAATACAACAAATTAGCTTTAAATGTGTCGAAGCTTAGCCTACACCCAGTAACTTTACAATCAATCAGAATATACATGACAGAAATAATTCACAGACTATGCCGAGGTTTCTATTACTATCTTATACAGATTAAAAAAAAATAAACAAGATAAATTACACACTACCAAAGCTACAAATAACCTGACCTTAGCTTTTAACAAAACCACGGACAAACTTTGCTGACCATCTACAAAAATAGCAATGGGGGCTTTCAAATTTGAGGCTCCTTGACACTGTCTACCGCAAAAGTCAAAGGCTGAAATTGCGTTTGCTATCTTTTAACCAGAAGTACAAGCATTTGTAGCTAGTAAATTTATTTCGATATGGAAAGAATAGCCACTAACTTTCTCTATTCGCGAGTGTTATAACAAGCTAAAAATCTACTACAATATATCGTATCTGGTCAACAGCAAGTTTGTTTAACCAAATTTGTGTTTTGTATAAAAATATTAGATATCCTTGTATGTAATCACTGCAAGCAACTATTGGTTTTTGCTTGCTAAACATGTTTACAAAATTTTCTAAAAGAAACTCACGCGTGTGCTGTCGACATGTGGTTTGATAACACCATTTTCTGCTAAATCCAATACATGAATAAATGGTATTATTTTCCCGCTAAAAGCAATATCAGTAACTCTTTGTATTATAGCCCTGTTACGAGGATACCATTGTTTTCTTTCCGTTTCACGGTATCCATGAATAGCCTGAAAAGCAAAAAAATGAAATTTCATCACAAGTAGCTTTTAAATGAATACATACGTCATCCCAATGATCGAACTCATAGCGCATTCGTTTTAAATATGGCTCTATTTCGTCCAATATGCTTGTTTCTTCTTCGAGTGTCAAGAAATCGGGTAATATTCGCATATCCGCTACAAACTGTTCTTTATCTTTCTCAGGCCAGTCATTAAAGAAGTCGATGTGCTCTGCCTCTGTAAAAAAAATAAAAATTGTAAATTATTAAAATAACCGGACAGAAATTTGGCATTTTGCCAGGATTTTCAAATTATCAAACTTCCTTCAAACCAAGAAAAAACTTAAACTAGAAGTTTCAGGAGAGATTTTATTAACGGTTTTGAATTTTCTCGAATTCAACGGAACTTGTTCAAAATCGTACTAATTTTAATACATTTATTCATTTTAAAGCATATGTAGTGGTTAAGCTAAATATAAATAATCGCCATGGCGTAAGCACTTCATAACAAACGACGATAAGCACAATTACGGCGTTTGAATATTTAAATATCTAAAATTAGAAAAGTCCTTTTCATGTTTTGAAAAGACAATTTTAAATTTTTATTGAAAATTTGTTTTAAATGAACAAGTTGAAGCTACCAAAATGACGACGAGGTATATGAAACAGAATTTCAGTCCGTGTAGGACTTCATGGATAAAGCGTTGGAACGATTGTGCCGCATTGAATGGTTTTAGGAATATCGTTTGGCTTGACTGGAATTTGATGATAGGCCTTAGTCAAGTCTATAGTGAAGAAGATAGTTCTGTCATATCTATCCGGGACGGTTATGGCATTAAGGCGCCTGTAGTCGCCGCAAGGACGCCATTCCCCATTAGCCTTACGAACCATGTGAGTTAACCATGATTAATGCAACCAGCCAAGCATAGAAAGAAAACCTAGAGTTGATTAAGCCATCAGAGTAGTGGGGCATGAATTCGAGGTAGTAATCTTTCACCTAATTTGGTTCAATAGTACAGCCGATAACAATATGGAGGAAGAAATACGTGGGCGGCTGCTCAAATTCAACAAAGCAAAGTCTACTAGTCTACCAAGACTCTTCAAATCCCGAAATGTAACCCGAACATCAAAGTTTCTGTTGTAACTTGTTTACGTTGGAGGGATGGCGTTGACCAGGACACTCGGAGCTTCGGGGTTCTAATTAA
The DNA here is from genome assembly GCA_963978885.1 of Nemotelus pantherinus. Taxonomy (NCBI): domain Eukaryota; kingdom Metazoa; phylum Arthropoda; class Insecta; order Diptera; family Stratiomyidae; genus Nemotelus; species Nemotelus pantherinus. The sequence goes on from OZ022263.1 coordinate 213,885,433, forward strand.
ATAAATTTCTAATTAGTTTAGTTCCTGATTACAATTGATTTCTAATTTTGTTTCTAATTAGATAACATCGGCTCACGACAGAGACACCTAATAATTTCTTGGAGGTTAGGACTCGACGCCGGTTATAACGCCAGGATGATAATGACATAACCAAGTAACGTTTCATGACTTATTAGCTACTTTCTACTCTTAACTGTAATTGGTTTTTAGTTCATATGACCTTCAGACGTATTTATACCAGCATGTCCACTCACGCACTATCTGTTTCGAGAACATGCAAAATAATTTTTCTTCTTTTGTACTTACATATTTCTCAAGTCAAATAGTTTACTACCTCTCGAAATAATGCAAGCGCCATCCTCTTTCAAAGAACTAAACTGATTTATCCCACTTGACTGAGATCCTAGTATTCTTTGATATATAATAGGGATCTAAATAGAGGTAGTAGCTCAGGTGTCATAGTATTGTGTAAAATCCTATTTTAAAAGTTACAATCAATCTCAAGCCCAACTTCAACAACTAAATAACCAGGAGCATAGCGTGCTTACCATTTATCGCAAAATGAATACAACTTCTATGTTTTACAGCAGACACTCCGGTAAGAAGTTTATTCGTTATTTTCACCAGACTAATCATTTCGGGTGACGGCTACTAAACTAACCTCAACCATACCTCAACTATAAACAAACAACGCAACGATCTAAAAGATATTTGGATAGGCGATGATAGTGTACATGTACCATGTAGATAGTAATCATTGGAGTGGCCCTTCACATTTGAAATATATTCGAGTGCCTGAAAACATGTGGTAAGGGCGGTAACGGGAATGCGATATTTTGCCAATAAGTGAATATATACGGAAAAAATCATTTCGGTGAAGAATAGGTAGTAGCTGGAGTAAAAAATTTGGAAAAACACAAAAAATACACCAGAAGACAGCACATTTCTGCAACACCAAACAAAAAAAAACACACTCAAGAACACAATTATACTATCCAGAACTCTGGGCAAAATCGTCTAACGGCTACGGGGTGCACGTAGTCGAGTTTAGCCAAAAATTGCCCTCTAGTTTTACTATTTTTAGCGCCGACCTCATCATTCAAACATATTTCAACCTCACGCCTACACAACTATGTCGAAAAATTCTTGATTTATGTCATTTGACTTCGTATCCATCCTTTTTGTCTCTATGCTGTGGTCAGTCCTCTCAGCTGTAGAAAAAAGTAATAACATTTTTCCCCAAATTTACCATCAAGTGTGTTAATTAACTATTGTGGCCGGCTTGGCTTAGAGGGCCTCGACTATGCTCACTACGCCGGTTCATAACACTGTGCTCACAAAGCTGTGCTTCCACCATCTGTCGAAATAAGTACATGTCAATCTGATAAAAGATTATTAGTTTATGGTTTTGATGTAACAGTAATCTTTTGAGCGATAAAGGCCACAACGATAAGCATGAATGATGATTTTACTACGAACAAGAGGCAACAATATATTAGAAGCATTGCAAAGTCGTCGGCGCGTACTTCGAGTTAACGATTCATGGTGCCGGGTGCATGATGGAAACGTATCTCTCCCTAAAATTTTAGTAAATACAATTGTTACTGGAGATGGGCGCTCTTGCGAAGTTTTCCAGAAGAAGGAATTTATTCCCAAAGATCCAGAGGCGAGCAGCTTCAACACTACTTTACCTAAACAGACATCCGTTGTTATTTGCGGTGGAGGTATAATGGGCGGCTCTATCGCATATCACTTAGCCCTGGCTGGCTGGGGTGACAGAACTGTTCTTATTGAGCAGACTCAAATAGGTGGCGGTAATCCGCTGCATAACAGTGGTCTGGCTGCATTATTCAAGTCTTCCCACACTGAAGTGCAATTATCTCGTTACTCAATCGACCTCATCAAAGATTTAACGGCCAAGGGACTGCCAACAGGTTGGAAGCAATGCGGTTCCTTAAATGTTGCTCGGGGCTTTGACCGCATGACTGTTTTCAGGAGGATGAAGTCCCAGTCCATGTAAGTTAGATGTAATACCATTTGTATACGCTTCACATATATTTGAGAATAATAACCTTTACAAATATGCTTTCTAAGTTTCGCATTGATGACATAAACGTCCAACTTTATCTTTGTATTAAGGGCATACTAGCCGTTTGCGCGTTTGACCGAACCATATTGCAAATTTTATCTTAAAACTGCGATATCTTCCAAGGTACCCCATAAGAAGCCGTTTTTCTTAAATATCGATTGCATCAGTAATGATTTGAATTCACATTAATTTTATCAGCTATGTTTGAATTTAGTCCCTTTTTTCTCTTGAACAATTTAAAAACACATTAAAACTAAAAATCCCTCTTCAGCATTCGCAGTAAGAAATTATGAATCTACATAAAAAGAGAAAATTGAAGCTATTGAGGCGAAAAAATTGTTCCTTGATTGCAAAAAGGATCAATTTCGGGGCCTAAAATCTAGCGAGTACTGAAAATTAATACTTTCAAAGAAAAATTATGGAAGTTTTTTCGCCAATCAAACTTAGAGTGGAATAAAAAAATATATTTTCATGATATCACAGTTTTTGTATAACATCTCCAATATGATGCGGTCAATCAGCCCATAATCTCGCATGCAAGTTGAACATATTTGCAACAATTATATAAACTTACCCACATCGGCACTACATTTCTTAACTCTAGAAGGATAATCATATTTTTATGGCGTTAAAGATAATCGTACGTCGTAATGATTTGGCAGTCAGCATAGGCTACACCAGCTTGTTAGCCGTTAAACAAGAAGCAGGTGACATATTTGGCAAATCTGCCTAAGTTGCTAGAATACTACGAATTAGTAGCTTTAACTAATTCGTAGTGTTCTTTGGGAATAAGCTGACTGAAAATAGAGATGGGCATATCGTTATCGATAAGTAGAAATATCGATATTGTAAATGCAATATTGGAAACTCATGCATCAATAACATCATTGCGATATTATTGATACATCGCTTTTTTAGTAAAATATCGAATAATATAAATAAATTTATATTTTGGTCCAGTTGGTCCTATTCACCCAATGAATTGAATTAGTTTGCCAATTTTACTGAAATTAGATTGCGATGATTTTACTTAATATAGGTGGAAAATGATCTAATTAAAAGACAAAAATTAGCAAAACGTAAACAGAAAATAAACTGCTGTGCTATAATACTGTAATCGTTTGTTAAATCAACAATTAATTGTTCATGCAGCTTCCTTGAATTTAAGCGCTTTGAATCGAATATTATTTTGACTATCTTTGAATTTATTTAGTCTTGAAATTGTTTTGTATTGAAAAGTAACTTATATCATGTAAATGAGCTTTCATGAACCTTTCAATTAACCGCACAAGTACACTAAATGCACGGTACGTTTAGTGTACACCGTTTGTGCTTGGAATATGTACGCATACACATTTCGTGTTTTAGAGAATAAGGTATGTGTACATCGTACCGAACAGTATTCAATCGCACCGTACATTTATCTTGTTTCTATTTCATTCGGAATATCGTTTGTGTACATATACGCAAACAGTGTACATATACAGACTGTGATAGGTTATATGTAGTTCTAGCGTACAGTATCCTTAAGTTACGGTATTTTTTCATTCATTGATACCGAACAATGGAGCAATTTTATAGAACGTGGGCACACAAGGAGGAATATAAAGAGCTCAGAAGAACCTTTGAGAGACTTCAAAGACGAAAGAAAGCAGCCTGGGAGAAAGGCCTTACCTGTGAAATAGAAAAAACTACAGAGCGAGGTCCGCACCAGACGCGGGAATTCTTCCAAACAGTCCGAAACATGAAGCAGTACATATCACGCTGTACGTACTGTAAGAATGAAGATGGTAATCTGATAACCGAACATAAAGGCTTTCTAGAATGGTGGGAAGTAGACTTAAGTAAATTGCTAAACGGTCAGTTCAACGAAGAGTTGGAGACTCCTCCAATACATGCACAAAGCATAGAAGACGTACAAAGAGCCATAAGTCGGCTGAAATTTAAGAAAACCCCTGGAGTCGACGTCATACCAGCTGAGTTGATTAAATATGACGGGCCCACGTTATATCAAGCAATTCATGAAATTTTACTGCACGTATGAAAGCATCAAGAGATGCCAGAGGACTCGTAGAAAGGTTTAATTTGCCTCATACATAAGAAAGGAGATGTAACAATGTGCAGCAACTATAAAGGTATATCATTATTGAGTACTACCTATTAGATGTTCTCTTCTATTCTGTAAGAGCGGATTGACCCATACCCTAAACCCATCATCAGACAATATCAATGTAGCTTTCTCCCAGTCAGAATCAAAAATCCATAGTAGCATCTGTTTATAAACTTTAAGGTTGGCTTTGACAGTATAGCCAGGGTAGAAGTGTATGAAGCCATGAGCGAAATCGGCATCCCAAACAAAATGACACGATTGAGTAGGTTGACCGTGACTAATGTAACAAGCCAAGTGAAAAATAACCGGACTGCTAACTAGACCGTTCTGCATATTCAATGGACTCCGACAAAGGGTTGGTATGGTCTATCTCGTCTACAACCTGGCGTTGGAGAAGCAATCCGAGACTCTGGCACGTCAACGAAAGGCATTAAAGTTACCAAATCCAGCCAGCTAATGGCTTCTGCAGATGATATTGAGATCATTCTAAGATTTGAACTATCTGTACAAGACACTTTCATCCAGACCGACCGGGTAGCAAAAAAAACTGGGGCTGCTATAACTGAAGCAAAGACGAAGTACATGGTGGCAGCATCTGCAGGAAGAACACCTAGTTTGGTCAAACCGTCAGGGTAGTAGAGCATGAATTCGAAGTAATGCAATCCTTGAACTACCTTGGGTCAACAGTAGCAGCCGATAATAATATGGGTTGCTCCAATTCACCAAAATTTGACTACAGTCTGTCAAGGTTCTTGAAATCCCGAAATGAAAGTTTCTGCTGACCATGGTCTTGTCAAATGGATCGATGGTGTTATTCCCAAATGGATCGATGATGTCACTGAAATAGAATGAATGGAGTAATTAATTTTGCATATATTTGTATATTCTAATGAAAATAAATGATAGTCTGTTAAGAACATTTTGATGAGCACTCAAAAAAAGCAAACATCTAATTTTGTGTTTTATTATTGGTTTTTGCTCCTAAATTTGATTCAAAGTCCTGCTTTTAAATTTTTTCCTGTAATCTTATTGTAGCTTTCAATCCCCTTTTATTTTTCTCTTCCTGATGCTTCCCAAATTACTCAGCAAAAAAAGGAAATAAAATGTTCAAATAATTTTAGATGCTGGGGAATTGAGTGCGAGCTTTTAACATCTGATCAGTGTAAAGAACGATGTCCTATTATAGAAACCGGTGACTTGGCTGGAGGAATTTGGATTCCTGGAGAAGGCGTTTGCGATCCCCATAAACTATGCACCACGTTGATAAAAGAAGCCCATCGAATGGGTGTAAAGGTAATTGAACACTGCGCCGTGAAAAAAATACACCAAACAGATGGCACAATTGTTGGAGTAGATACGACATCGGGTTCTATTGACTGTGATTTTTTCGTCAATAGTACTGGATTTTGGGCAAGAGAAACTGGCAAATTATCTGACCCAATAGTGAAAATACCTCTTCATCCTGTCGAACATTATTACTTACATACAAAGCCCATTCAAGATATTGATCCTAATATACCTGTTATCCGTGACATGGATGGTCAAATATATATCCGCGTGAAAGATGATCATTTTATAGCTGGCGGGTTTGAGTTAAAAGCGAAACCAGCATATGAAGGTGGCAATCTTCCCTTGACTCAGCTAGAAAGAAAGCTGCCCCCAGACTGGGACCACTTCTATACTCTGTTCGCTGAAATGTTGAAAAGATTACCGATGCTGAAGAAAGCTGAGCTTGAACATCTGTGTAATGGCCCAGAAGCATTTGCTCCTGATTGCAAGTGGATTCTCGGCGAGTGTCCTGAAATTCGCAATTATTTCGTATCTGCAGGCATGAAAACGGTCGGCGTATCTGCAGCTGGGGGAATCGGACGCGCTATCGCAGATTTGATAATTAAAGGCGACTCAACTCTGGATCTGTATCAGTTGGATATAACGCGTTTTTTAGGACTGCACAATAACAAAAAATTTTTAAGAGATAGATGCCGAGAGGTCCCTGGGTTACATTATCGCATTCAATATCCGTTTGATGAGTTTAAGACTGGTAGAAACTTACGTATGTCGCCAATATTTCCTGCTCTCAAAGAAGCAGGAGCAGTTTTTGGTCAATCAATGGGCTACGAGCGCCCAAGCTATTTTGATGTTAGAGACAAACAAGATGAATTTGGACTGGCGAAATTTCGTATCGCAGACACAAGTACTTTTGGCAAACCTTCTTGGTTTAATTTTGTTGCAGCCGAATACAATGCATGCCGGGAGCGAATCGGATTAGCCGATTACAGCTCATTCACAAAAATTGATTTACAATCAAAAAAGAGAGAAGTTGTCGACTTTCTACAGTATGTATGCTCAAATGATGTGGATGTGCCTATTGGAAGTATTATTCACACTGGCATGCAAAATCGATTTGGCGGATACGAGAATGATTGCTCAATAGCTAGACTGGCAGAAAATCAGTAAGCCGTATGTGCTTTATTAAACTCTGCTTGAAGATTTTTTTTAATTTATATAGTTATATGATGATTGCCCCTACAATTCAGCAGACGCGATGTAAAGCTTGGCTTATGAAGCATCTATTGCCGGGCTGCCGAGTAAATATATCTGACGTCACATCAATGTATACTGCTATATGCATTGTGGGTCCCTACACAAGGCTTCTTCTATCCGAGCTCACTGATACCGATCTTTCACCGAAAAATTTCCCATTTTTCACGTATAAGGTAAACCATATGTTCACATCAAATGATTGCACTAACACACTTTTATTTTATCAGGAATTGGATGTAGGCCTTGCTAATGGAGTACGAGCAATGAATCTCACACATACAGGAGAACTTGGATATGTTCTGTATATCCCAAATGAATTTGCGCTTCACGTTTACACCAGATTATGGGAAGCTGGTCAGCGTTATGGTATCCAACACGCAGGTGAGTAGAATTTCTCTTTTAAAATAATAGCGCTAGAGTATTTTCCACTTTTTATGTTTCATAATACTCCCAAATAATTCGCAATACTCCCAATAATAATCATATAAGTGGTTTAATGCAACATTCATTATAACATTGATTAAAAATTGTTTTAAATGTGTACCAATTTTTTCCTAGCTTGTAAAAAAAATATTTTAATAGAAAAACCGATTTTTCCTTTCGAAGCTAGATATATTTATTTTTGTGACCAATATCGATATTTCGAGGGTAATCTGCCCTCTTCTTCAGTGTCTGTCGGCATAATCTTAATCTAACTTAGGTATGTTATTTATAGAGCTTGCTTTTAAAGAATTGACTTATATTAATTACCAACTAATTGTCTATTAATTACTTTACTTAAATACATTTAACGATCTATATTAATTAAATTTTCCACCTTACTATCAAATGAATGTTCAAATTAACCTGAGCAATGGTGATGCACAGTTTCCTTGGTCTGTGTTTAGTCTTCTATTCATTGGGGCTTTCCATATGTTGAGTCTTCTATTCATTGGGGTTTTCCATATGTCCAGTTTTCGTACCTGCTGTACCTCCTTAATCACCTCCACGTTGTCCCAAGTTATGTTGTGATCCTCCTCCAAGATGTGCTTCGCCACTGCTGATCGTACTAATGGTGTATTCGTTTTCCTCGCTGAAGCTGCTTCCCGTTTGTGTTCCGTTAGTCGAACACCAACTAACCGTTTCGTTGGACTGATGTATATTTTGTCGCATTCTGGGCAGGTAATTTTATAAACTCCACATTTTTCCTTTTTACCCTTTTTGTCTTTCACGTGACAAAGCATAGTACCTAATTCTTTAGCTTTACTGGTTGGAACTGATTTAAAATCAAAGCTTTCAAGAAGTTCCCGAACTTTTTTTAATATTGACGAAAAAATAACTAGAACTCTTATGGTTGTTTTTTGTTTTTCCTGCGTAAAAAGCGTCGTTAAAAGATCACGCTGTATTCTATACTTTTTCATTTTGACAAGATTTCCAATCATCCTCTCGTCAAACCCATTTTTTCTCGCCGTATCTTTAATATATTTAACTTCTGAGTTAAAACTTTCCTGATCCATGGGCACTGTTAATAGCCGGTGAATCATTGAATTAAAGGGCGCCATTTTTTGGGAATGCCAATGATCAGACGTGGATGGTGTTGTCCTCTGGGTGTGTGTGGGCTTCCGGTAGATATTAAATCTAAGAAGACCTTCTTTCCTTATGACCATTAAATCCAAGAAGGGTAGTCTCTCATTCTTTTTAATTTCCATTGAAAATTGAATGTCCTTATGTGGTTGGTTCAACTTCTCCAAAGTTTCTCTCAAAGCATCTTTTTTGACGTTAGCTAGAATGTCGTCTACATACCTCAACCAAGCCCGAGGAAGTGAACCTTCTTCATAAAGTTTCTTCTCCAGTCTGTCCATAAATATCTCACTCATAAGTGAGGATAAAGGATTTCTCATTGCAACACCTTTCATCGCTTTAAATTATTTCCCGCTGAAAATAAAATAACTTTCATTCATGCAAACTGAAGCGGGTTTCAAAAAGTCTTTAGCCCTCCTCCTCCCCTCCGGTGAGTTACACATATTACATTTAAGTGTGAAATTCATTTTTGCTCATATGACCACTGCAACCACGTTTGGAGCAATAGATGCTTTAAAGCTAATTTTCCACCAGTTCTAGCAGGCACCTAGCGCCCACATAAGGTTGAAAATCTCCAAAACGTGGGCACATGGATGCTTGAAACACGGTCAAAATTGTTTCGAATACTTGGCTCTTTTGAAAACTTATTAGTTGACAGAGTTACAAGGGTAATTAAAATACCACTTAAATTGTCGCCTGCGTCAAAAGATTAACGATAAATAGCATTAGGTAAAATCTGGACCTGTTCCACATAGACACCAATGTACCCTGAAAATTTTGGCTTAATCGAATTACGCGTTCACGAGAAATGGTGATTTAAATACAAAATTGTTATTTCCTTATTGAAAACCCCTTTTATTTGAACTTGTGAGCTAGTTTCGGAAAAGAAGTCTAGTTAATTAGCTGAGGAGGGAAAGAAACAGAAAGGCAATTGGCTAAAAACAATTTGTTTCATTTGGGAATTCACATAGTTCTATAAGTCAGAATTATGATTATAAGATAGCTTGAGGCACGAAATACACCTCTTCAGCATTTCAAACACAGATTAACTAGTAAAACTACAATATTAAAAAAAACTGCAAATGATGATCTTTTCCATTAAAGAATTTCAAATCAGACTCGCTTCAAAAGATACAAAATACCTTGCAAAACACACACCGCGTATTCTAAACTCACCTTTCGTTGCGTCGCTGCGTCCAAAGTTTAAATTAGCTCAACTCCAGGCTAGCATAACCATCGCCGCCTTTTGCAATGGAAAGTTTATAGAGCATGTAAAATGTTACATACGGGAAAGGCGATTACAAAAAGTGTGATGGTTTGGTGGGCGTGCTCGAGCTTGGCGACATTTTGGCGAACGCTTATCAAGAAAGCGTTTAGGAATCTGTGGTGAAGCCTCGCTCTAACAAAAACCTCATTCTATGTAGAATATTGATTTTTTAACAAAACTCCGCGCAATATACAAATCCACTAAGCCACGGAAAAATGGAGTATGTGTGAAACAGCGGCACCAATTCCTCCTAAAAAAGGAAGGTGTTCATTTTGAATCAGACAAGTCATGTTTTCAACTGTGTTCTTCATCCTATATGTATGGTATATTTAGCATATTCAAACGATTTTCCTATATTGAATTGTTATTTAGTTATACACATTTGAAGTACAGACAATATTAATGGATATACTACGAATATGTGCCCTGGGCATTGTATTGTATGCATTAGTGTAAGTACAATGTACTTCCTAAAGTTGAGCTATGAACAGTTGTACTATTTAGTTGAGCTATGAACAGTTGTACTTATCAAGATGTTCATCCTAGCTGGTAAATGATCAGCATTCCGCAATACGAGGCAATGTTTCGGCCTCTTCACCATAGTATATAGAATGCTCTCTATGAACAAACCCTACCTCAAAAAGTTGATTTTGTAACGATAGAGAGAGATATATTTTATAACTTCGCAGAAATTTTGGAAGTTCTTCCTGCTGAGGTGGAATACTTGTTTTGCTCTTGTTTCGCTTTATTTGAAATTTTCGAAAGCTTGAATCCTTTGCACATTTTTCTAAAGTTTATATGACCCTTGAAGTTCTTATTTGTAAATTCAAAGAAGAGTGATAGTCATGCAAGCAGAATTGTAGCACCACAATTCACCTCCAGGTACTTAGGACTGCGCGGCACTGAGCAATTGTTTTGATTGGTTGCTTTTTAAAATATATTTAGCTGACCTGGACATGATACCTGGTGGCTACTCATGGCGCTTACTGTATGACTGCAGCTTAGAAAATTGATAAGGTCTTTCTCAGTAGTAGATATACTTTACTGATCCCAATATCTTTAGCCTTACTTACATCCTAGATCTGTCTGTATACGATTTCTGTGGTTTTTTACGGATTTGCACATTGTTATTTTTTTTCAACAATGGTGAAAGCTATAACAAATCGGATTAGGTTAATTCAAGCATTAAAATCGTTCAAAAATAACTTAAAAATATAATTTGTCTAGACATCCACTCGATAATTAAGCTAAAAAATCCTTTAATTTGTTCTGGAAACATAATACTATTTGTAATGTGTTCGTACATTCATAATAAGAAACTAATCCGTCCCACTAGAACGCTTACAAATCTTCGTGAGTTCATTTTTGTCAGACTTAATATTAATTTATTTAAGCATGAAATAATTAAGATTACGAACCACGTCCACCTAAATTCATCTTAGTATTCTTAATTTGCTTACCCGTTAAGTAGAAGGAACGTGTGCGGTCTTCGACAAACGTTCAAGTCAAACGGTAAAAGCCACTCTAATTTAATTTCTTATAAGTTTAGTAATATGAAACTGCATTTCAAACTCTTTTTATCGTTTTCAGGATATTATGCGACGCGAACTTTGCGCATAGAAAAATTCTATGCATTTTGGGGACAAGATTTGGATACTTTCACCACACCTTTAGAATGCGGAAGAGGCTGGCGTGTGAAATTCAAAGTGAGTTTTGAATATTTATCACTGCATAGCTGGACAACAGTTTATAATTTACAGAAAAACATTGACTTTGTTGGTCGCGAGGCTTTGGAAAGGCAGAAAAAAGAAGGAGTGAAAAGAATGTACGTGCAACTCCTATTGAATGATCATGATCCGGAAATTGATTTATGGTGTTGGGGAGGTGAACCAATTTATCGCAATGGAAAATATTGTGGACAAACTACGACAACAGGCTATGGATTTACCTTTAAAAAACAAGTTTGTCTTGGCTTCGTGCGAAATTTTAACGACGAAGGAAATATTTTACCAGTAACAAACGATTACGTCCTCTCGGGAAATTATGAAGTAGAAATAGCAGGAATCCGATATGAGGCGAAAGTTAACCTACATTCACCGAACTTGCCAACCAAATTCCCTGATAAGGAACGCGAAGCGTATCAAGCTACTCGTGCTAAACAAGATCAGGCGGCTTTGTTATCCTACGAAACAAAATTTTAGATAATTAAGAAGGAAAAAAATTCATCCAAATAAGTTTTCTAACTTACATTTGTTGTTTTGTTGCTTGCTTGTTTTGTTCTACTTATAGTAATTTATTGTTTTTCAAAATATTGTCCTCCACTTACGTGAGACATTGTTGCCTAATTGTCCACTTCATTATATTATTAAAAGTATGCATAATCTAATCTGACTTCCCTCTGGCTCAGAATAACTTATTGACTAAAATAAAAACGTTAATTGTTCTTTTCTTGTTATTTTGTTTGAATACTTGACTAACTTTCTCTATAGCATATTTCCTGTCTTTGTGTATTAACCGTTTTCATTCACTAACTAATACGAACAGAATTTTTTTGCGGAATAATCTTAGGTCTTTTTAAAACGTATTGCCTCTGTGGATTATGATCTATTAAGATTTATTATCATAATGTTATTTTTTGGCATATTTCCTTACAGTCCCCTCGATTATATTAACTAATGATGTAATCGGAAATTTACCTCACCACGGGTGAAAGCCCAACAACATGATTTTCCGCGCCAGTGATACAAGTATTAATGAAAAAATATAAAAATAAATTATTTATCTAGAAATGAAATGCCTGAATTAAAACTAGTTGAATTTAGCAAAGTATAAAATATTTACATGCGGTTTATTAGCAACAAAAAATGCAGGACATTTTTGGCCAATGATACGTAAATCTTATTCTTTAATCTTGATAAATTTCTATAAAAGAAATGACTGCACCCCGATTTGTTATCTTGATAATATACAGGGTGTCCCATAACGCAACGTCAAGCCGGAAAGGGGTGATAGGGCAGGTGGTGACAGTAATCAGAAAACTATTTAAAAAAAAGTTAGCTGCGTATTTTTTGAGATATTCGCTTTTGAAAAAAAATTGAAAAAATGCGTACCCTGTGACAATCTTTTCACTGCTACATCTACAAAAATTTTTTTTTTTTAATTTTCTTTTTATAATATAACCTCAGATAAATGCTCTTTAAATTACAGCCAAAAATTAAAAAAATACTGTTTTAGTTTTCAGTGAAATAGCACTTCTTTCACCAAAGATGTACTAAAAAATAACTCTTCACCCAACTTCATCTAACCGTACTGAAAAAAAAATGTACTAAGATATTTTGGCAAGTAGCTTTAAAAGATAGTCTACTAAGTCCTAATTCCAAAATGGTATTACACTTGCTTCTTAATGACTTAATTGAGATGAATATAAATTTTCTAACAGTCCGACATCCTAAGTTTGTTTTCGCACTATTTGATATAAGTTGAAATTAGAAATCAATTATTGAACAGAAATTACTTACTTTACTTATAAAAGGTGTTCGAAATGCTTGCCATCAGCGGCAATGCAGGCTCTGCATCTTCTTAAGAACGACCTTGAAATTAGGCGGGCAAAACTTCTTGAGTTTATTTCGTCGACCGCATTTCTAATTTTAGTACGTAGCTCTTCTAAGCTTTGTATTTCAGTGGAATAGACTTTTTCCTTTATTGCGCCCCAATAAAAGAAATCCAAAGGATTTAAATCGGGTGAACGAGCTGGCCACGAAATTGTTCCACCCCGTCCTATCCACCTCTCGGGATACTCACTGTTGAGAAATTCCCGTACACTTCGAGCATAATGTGCTGGGCAGCCATCATGCTGGAAATACATGTTTCCATAAATCCTCAGTGGTACGTCGTCCAATAGTTGTGATAATTGGTTTTCCAACATATCCAGATAAACTTCGGCATTCAAATTCCCCGCAAGCTCAAATGGCCCAACAACTGAACCATTAAGAATGCCCGTCCACATGTTTATTTTAAATCGGTGTTGAGATTTGTTCTGTCGCATTAGATGCGGATTCTCCACGTGCCACTCGTGCAAATTATGGAGATTCATGTAGCCATCCTTGGTGAATGTTGACGCATCCGTCCAAAGAATTTCGTCAAAGAACCGCGGATTTTCTCTATACTTCTCCAGCATAGTTTGACAAAACTGAATTCTCTCCGGGTAATCTCGCGGAAGGAGACTTTGTACACGTTGTACATGGTATGGATGAAGTTGGTTTCTCCTTAGAATTCGCTGAACTGAGCTCTTGGGTACTCCTGTAGTCATCTGAATGGCACGCACCGAGGTTGACGGTTCTTCTTCAACTGCTTCCAATACAGTGTCCTCGTAGAGATTCCAAGGTCTTCCCGCACAAGCCATTCGATGGGGCAAGCGACCCTCTGAAAATGCCCGATGCACGTTTATGAACACTCGATGATCTGGATACCGTTCAACATTTGGGTACCTCTCACGATAAAGTCGTGCTGAAGCAGAAGCATTGGATCTGCATTCCCCATAAATTAGGTGCATATTAGCATATTCCTTTGCACTATATCTAAACGGCATTATGGAATTCACACTTTACACTTTCAATAAACGGAACTACGGGAGTATTCTCTTATTTGCTAGAAAAATGCACACTTATCAAATGACCGTAATCCACTATAATGCCACGCAAATAGCAAAATAACATAACTACGCATCTAATTTTTCCATCGACCTATAGGTAACGGTTTTTAAGAAGAATAAAGTGCATTAAAATCATTTCAAATAACTAATAGCAATTAACTGGGAATTGGTTCTCTCCCAGGTAAAAACGTTATTTTTCCTTAATTAAGAAATAAAGAAGCAAGTGTAATACCATTTTGGAATTAGGACTTAGTAGACTATCTTTTAAAGCTACTTGCCAAAATATCTTAGTACATTTTTTTTTCAGTACGGTTAGATGAAGTTGGGTGAAGAGTTATTTTTTAGTACATCTTTGGTGAAAGAAGTGCTATTTCACTGAAAACTAAAACAGTAATTTTTTAATTTTTGGCTGTAATTTAAAGAGCATTTATCTGGGGTTATATTATAAAAAGAAAATTAAAAAAAAAAAATTTTTGTAGATGTAGCAGTGAAAAGATTGTCACAGGGTACGCATTTTTTCAATTTTTTTTCAAAAGCGAATATCTCAAAAAATACGCAGCTAACTTTTTTTTAAATAGTTTTCTGATTACTGTCACCACCTGCCCTATCACCCCTTTCCGGCTTGACGTTGCGTTATGGGACACCCTGTATATCAATAACTAATAGTCGCTTATTAGTTATTCGACTGGGAGCATTCTTCAATAAAAAAGGAACAAATTAATTTTCTCAATGTATTCCTCGACCACTTAGCATGGCTAAGTCCGATTAATTATAAGATTACTATACAAAAATTTCGTGGAAGTAGTCTTTAAATATTTTTGCATTCATTCCTGCTAATCATGTTTTTGTATATTACAGACAACGGAAAAGTCTATGCTTTCGGATTTTGAGCTTTTTCTATAAAAATGGGTGTATTGGTGCAGGGTTCAAGCTTTATTCTTCCCACTTCTAGCTTTGTGACATGAAGCATTATTTTCTATGTGATATAAGAATGTTAAAGAAAGCTTAATAAGAATTAATTTTCCATAAAAACTCGATTCATTGGTTTTGTGTATCTTGCTCTCTGGAAGGATGAAGCATGGGTGTTGTTTTAAATAGGTCAAGCTATTTCAAGTTTCATACTTTTTTTAGAATGTTCAACATTGTATTTCTATTTGTGAAATTCAAAATTTTGCTAACCACTTTCACTTCCGATAAGCCCGTTTTCTATAGAATTTGATGTACATGTAAAAAATAAACAAACGAACAAACAAAAAACAAACACAACCATGGGCAAAAGTTCACGTGACGTGACAGTCGTGTGGTTTACCCTTACTTTCCACTTTAGTGCCCAGGCCCATCCTTTTGGCGAAAAGACATAGTTCGTTGATTCGCACGGAATTGTTCACCCCGTAGAGCACCAAATAGTTCTGCGCGCAAGCCATTGAGAATTTCTGTAAGTGACCCCTACAGGTTATTTACTAACGATTCCAGGTCGCAGAAGTGAATAGTTGTGTGACACTGGACGTCATTAAACTCTAATTTTTCTAAATAGCGCCAAAATCTTCCAAGCGACCTATGAATCCTTCACCATTTTGTTTCCAAATACCGCACATAGGATCAAATAATCGAATAAAACCCTATCCAAATCGATTAAACACAGAATCAAATAAATTCAATTTTCGCTCATCGATTCCTGTAAACTAAGTCTTCTTCTATTATTCAATCTGATTAAACTCAGAATCGAAAAAAGTTCCGTTATCAACCCTGGACATCCGCAAACTGAATCTCCAACTAATGTACCGTTACATAGATTCCCATAGCCTAATTCTTCATTCCCTATTCGATTAGATAAAACCATAGAGATATACCCTAAAAACATAGAGATATACTACATTATATATCTATGGATAAAACCCAAAATCGAATTAATTGCCATATCAAAATCTGTTTGTGTCTCGGCTTCTAGAAGGTTCTTATCCGGGTTTATCTATCCAATGTTACCGTTTCATAAGATACATGTATGAGATAGTTCAAAAAAGTATTTCTCGACGTTTCTCGTTATTTCTGGCACTTATATAGTGAAATATAATCTATTTCTATATTCTATCTCTATATTCTTTTCTCGTCTGTGGATTGATTACTGATTTTTGAAAAATATTCGTGACAAAACCAATTTCCCCGAAATACATGCAAATATATTTATATATATATAAATAAACATAATTAGATATATATATATATATATATATATATATATATATATATATATGTATATATATATATATATATATATATATATATATATATCTAATTATGTTTATTTATATGTATATAAATATATTTGCATGTATTTCGGGGAAATTGGTTTTGACACGAATTTTTTTCAAAAATCAGTAATCAATCCACAGACGAGAAAAGAATATAGTGAAAATCGCAACAATTCAAAAGATTTCATTTTATAACAGGGGAATTTATTTATTTAACACTAGACCAAACGAATAGCTGTTGCAACACTGAATTTGACGCTCTATTGATCTTATTGAACCGAAAATTTCATTGTTTCGAATATTTCTTTATTTTGACTCTCACTTTTATACCAGATAATGATAACTTTTAATCGGTAATACCGTAGAACTAATACAGCTGAAAAAGTGCTAAAGATACTAGATATGTCTCAATAAAGTGTTAAATTTCAATTATTTACATCATGTCTCTACTTTTGCCATATTTCGCAAAAATTATCTGAAATGATAGTCAATACATACTTACTTCGATTTATTTTCAGAAACCAAAATTCCTTGTTTTGTACAAATCTGAATGCTCAGTACTGTACTTATATATTGATGACGTATGGTGCTTTAATGCATACACATGTGGCTTAGGCTAGGAGTACATTGAATCTTTGCGCGTGCAATGTAATGGGATTTTTACCAATACCGCTCTTATTGGAGTAAATTCATAACAAAAGTGGAAACGCACAGACAACACGTCTTTGAATCAATGTTGATTGTAATCTCAATCTCTTGATGAGCATATTGCCCCGGGTGAATACCACTGTACCTCCTGTACACACACTCGAATGTACTGCCGTGCTTAGCATAAATCTTCTATCAACATTTTAGTAACTTTTGAGATATTCAATGATCTGTTATTTGATTTGCGCTGCAGATATATGGAGAAAGCATTTTTCAATATTGATTTTAACATACTTCCACAAAAGATAGGTTTTTCATATTTTGTAGAATGATGTAATCGAGTATGTAGTTTTCGAATCCGGTGTTAACTCAAAAATGAAAAAAAGCCAGGTAGAGTGTTTATGCTAAGGTCGGCACTGTACTTAAAGTCACGAAATTGTGATGTGAGCCACATTCGACCGAATGGAAAAAGATACGACGTGTGTAATGTGTACGTTTACGTTAGTTGTAACCATATGCACTATATGTTGCTGACTACGAGGGGTGTTCAGCGATCGCAACGCAACGCAAATTTCGAAAGCGTTTTGCGTTTGTTTGTAGGTTTCGTGTTCATAAGTATACTGCTCTTGATAATCGGGAACAAAGTTTTCTATCCATGTGTAGGTGTCTAAATACGATTGCAGCAGCCCTCCAATCTGTTTATATGTTTTGGCTTTTCATCTCTAGTTGCGGCCACTTTACTGTCATGTGCTACCGAACTGAAGTTTGATGTTTGGAACTAATTAGATTAAAAGTGTGCTACAGTGTATCGACCAGGAGTGATGTGCTTGTTTCGGTTCGGTCCCATGTTTACGTAGTGTTATCAAAAATTTGGCTACTGATAACAGCCAAATGCCTATCATTTCGCGAAAAGCGACGCTGTGATAATAGGTGATTTTGCCTACAAACGCGAAGTGATGTGGTCCGGTTACCGGTATCGTGTTCAATACATTGATCGGAGCGGTTACGTCAGTGGCGTTTTTGTTAAGCTTTTCGCTATTAAATACGACAAGCAGTGAAAAAATTATGTCCAGGATAGAGGTGTAATTAATTCGAATGACTTGCGTTGTTAACTCCATTAAAACCAAAATAATTTACGAGACGACGGAATAATGGTGCACTAACTTAGTAAATTCGGTGTAATTTTCATCAGTACCTGGGTAGGTAACACAAACTATCTCAACCTGAGAATGAAGCTCAGGCATAATGTTTTGTGGATTTCCAATTAGAAAATTATAAGATCAGATTCAATTCATGGCCATCTAATAACTGCAGTTTGACATTCATTGATGACATAGCTGAAAGTAATGTCTTACATGTTGGAGAAAGCGGAGTTAGATTAATACTCTGGCCAGATTTGGCATCTCTACTCTGCCGACTATAAGCTATTAAAGAAACGAAGCATTGTAATAAGAGGAGCAATAATGACCTAGCTCAGACAAACACTCGTTGTATGCATGTAGTATCTAAGTTAACTAATAAGATTTCCGAACTGTTGTGCAAACGTAACAGTGCGATGAAAAATTATTAGATCAGAATCATTTTATGAACTCCATACTTGGTGAACTTATCCTAGACTGCATTTCGCGAAATTATGTAAGAGTTCCTTAAGTGGTGCGGGGAAGCTACACATTTTGGTTTTCATACTAAGTGGAGAAAATTGTTTTGATTAAGTAAGATTTTCAAGTGATTTGTTTTTTCTTGCTTTATAGTGCCGAGAAATAATAATGTAAAAAGATGAAATCATCAAAAACTTCAAGTTTGTTAACTAAATTGTGAACTCTTTAAAAATATATGTAACTTTAAAGTTGACAGTAGTATAACAATAGTGTTTGACACTATTTTCCAACATAGCTTCCACGAAAACATGGGTTTTGGGCTTACAGTCGGTAAAAAAAACTCTCAGTAAGAATAAGAAACTTATTTTTAATGCTACTTTAATAAAAAATGATGGTGGTTTTGCGTTTCATTAAAATATTGTATGTTTACTTTAAGATTCATATCGAACAAACTGGAAACGAAACAATTGCTTAAAAAGTTAAGACATAGCGCAGTTTTATGTGAAATTATTTGTAATTCCTGCATCAAAATACCGTTAAATGTAATTAAAATCATGAAAATATGTTATTTCTATTCAGTCTAGCTTGGAAAGTGTTTTGTAAAATTAATTTTTTTGAGGGTGTTAATAAAAATGAGTGTGAAAAGGATATCGGTAAATGCAGAAATCCGTGAATGTATTTTGCGACCTTGGAACACATGAATGTCGTATTCTGAGATTAGAATACTAATGGGAAAATCAAGATATACAGTGAGATATGTTATAATAAAATATAAATCAACCAAATGGTTTGAAACAAATCATCGGAAAGAAAGGTCTAAAATCTTCCCAGAACGTAAAAAAGTGGTTTATCAGAAAAATTAAAAAAAAACCCCTAAATTAAGAGCCCCAGTTTTACGAATTAAGTTGAAAGAACGAGTTGAAAAGAAAGTTTCTACTCACACTATTCGAAATGTAATAAAGAAAGCGGCTTTTAAGGGCAGAGTGTGCCGAAGTAAAACTTATATTAGTAAAAAAAATAATGAAATAGTGAAATTACGTTTTGCTTAAGAATACTTAAAAAAGCCAAAATCATTCTGGAAGTACATAATTTTTTGTTGATGAAGTAAAAATTAATCTTTGATGGACGGCGATAGGTTTGGCGAAATCCTAATACAGAGTTTAGGAGGAACCATACTACTCCCACTATAAAACACAGCGGTGGGAACATTATGCTATGGAACTGTATAGGGGCATCTGGTCCTGAAAATATAGCATTTGTGAACGACACGATGGATCAAACGTGTTACCTAGGTATTTTTAAAAGAAATATTAAACAAAGTGCTGAAAAACTAGGTATTTTATACAATTTTGGCCTGTATCAGGACAACGATCCGAAGCACAATTCGGAGCAATGTCGGCTTGTGGGCTATTTGTAACTGTCTAAATATTATTAAAACCCCCCTTCCGTCGCCGAACTTAAACTCGATCGAGCATTGATGGCATCATCTCAAAGCCAGAGTAGCATCCTGAAAGATAAATAATAACATAGGACTGATGAAAGGAAACAAAATTTCACCCCCTTTTTGCAAAAAATTAATGCAAAACAATTTTAATTTCAGATAAAACTGCGCTGTGCCTTAACTTTTTTTTTGCGCTGTTTTGGATCACAAGTGAAAAATTTTGCGTTAATGTTGTGAAATTTGTTTCGTTAGCAGTTTTTTTATATTGTTCGTAAAATAAGCATGCAAAACTTTTAATCCAATGCAAAAACACCATAATTTATTAGTAAAGACGCATTAAAAATAAGTTGTTTGTTTTTAGTTAGAGTTTCTGCCTTAAATGAGGTGAGAAAATGTGATGCACTAGTTGTTAAATGTGCTTTTAAATAATTAGAACGTTTATTCGCAGTTAGCGCAAAAATATAGAATTAGGTGTTAAGTATTAAAGTTTGCAGAACCATATATTAAAGCCTTCAAAGCCATGTATTATAAGCTTTGATAAAAATTAAACTTTCTTGTCTATCCGAACCCGGTTTCAAGCTAGCAACTTTTGGCTCTATGCGCCGATGCTCCAGCCACTAGGCTATATGAGGTCATTTAGTTCTTGATGTTATATAGCTCATAACGTAAAGTCTGACACCATTGTTGAGGTAACCTCGGTGATGCATGTTGATATGCCACTGATAGCATTGATCGTGCAGCTTCCTAAGAATAGAATGGTGATCTGTTCCTTAAGGAATGCTCAAGTCTGACGAGACGCCAACACGGGCACTTCTCAATGTGGAGTCATATCTCCTCTGTTGTGAAACATCATGGTAAATACTCTTCTAATTAGGCTGGACTGTGCCGGCTGCAAAGCTTGAATGTGAATCCAAGCTAAATGGAGCTATTATTGTTTACAATGAAGTACAAAGTTGCTCGATTTAGATTACCGAAATGGAAAGGGATCTCTATCGACTTGAGCCAGAGGGTCAAACGTATGGGTCGGAACCTCGATTCAATGCGACTATGGAGAGAAAATGGAGCAGAAAGAGCGTGAAAGGCTTTCAGTGCGCTTTACTGCTGCAAAAGATCCATAGGAGTGAATTGGGATTTGCACCCTCGTACTGTTTTTTGACTTTATACCACAGTAGTTGAACCAATTCTATTGTTTAGGATAGCGTTCTTGTGGCAAGTTGCTCTTAAGGCTATCTGCCAACGCCACCAAAAGTGCAGCTAACGCCTACGAAGGCTAGCTGCACTCCTGGTGGCTGGAGCACTCTGCGCCACCCCTACTAAGTACTTTTCGTTTTACTGAATTGCTTATCAACCAATCTACAGGAAGCTAATCTTGCTGCTCGGAGACTGCATTATATTCAGTATGGAATAGAATAAAGTCCGGCCATGATAGAGTCTTGTCCGAGGAAGTTTCCGCTTCAACGGGCGTTGAATACATCGCTCCGATCGTTCTACTAGATTTGGCGTTTACAACTTGCATTCCCGGCAAGGATGAATGGCATGACGGTGTCACCCTCGAAAGTGAGTTCATGCATGTGTACACTGATGGCTCAAAGCTGAACAATAAAGTCGGGAGTAGTATATACTCGGATGAGCTGAAACTCAAGCTGACTACCAGATCATTGTAGTGCCTTTCGGTCGGCGGCTCTGGCTATTTTTTAGGCTGGTACTTTTACAGCACATGATTGTCGCTGAACGCCATGCAACTTTAAAGGAGACGTCGAAACATTCGGCGATACAATTGATTTGGGTACCTGGACATAGGGGTTTTCTGGAAAACTGTGATGCCGATGAACTGTCGATGCTTGGTATCTTGCCTTCGGAGATCTCATGCTTCTCACTAGGAATATCGATGTCTTCGGTCAAATCGGTCAAGGTCCATTTCAACCTTAAATTTGGATGGACTTGTTTCTTTTTTCTACGAAAAAATCTTTCAAGCCATTAACACTTATGTACCAAAGATAAAAAAACGCAATAAACGTTCTGAGCCGTGGCTTGACAATAATTTGAGACAATTAAGGAACCGACGAAACAAACTTTATAAAGCAATTAAAAATGATCGCAATATCAGCGTAGGGCTAAAGGAAAGCTACGATCTTTTATCCAAAGAATTCTCAATTAAATCTATGTGACTTTAGTGGGTGACAAAATTGTAAAGCCAGTGCTCGGCTTTGGCAACGAGGAGAGTGGCGGCACTTGGTGCATCCGTTCTCTCAATTTCGACCAAAATATCCCAGGTTTAATTAAAGGGGAAAGAGCGGCTTATCAAATGAAGCTGATGGTCTCTTGAATTTAGTGACAATTTAACTTGAATTTAGTGAATTTAGTGACTTGAATTTAGACACTGTGGTATCTCGACGTGCCTCTGTTGTACCTATGTGCGTCTATTGGCAGCCCTCTGATGTCGATCAACAGCCACTTCAATCTATCTTCCTAAATATGTAGCTCACTATAATGCACGGAGGCTATATGCATAGGAGTCGGGACTATGCAAATGGGAGTCTATTATAATAAAAAATCCGATGTTTGAGAGTTTTCAATATGAACCGAAAACCATTTTTTTCTTTTTAAAGGAGAAAAAAAAACAACTGTAATCTAAATAATTTTTATTCTTTCCAAATTTCGTTCTTTACTTACGTTGACTATATGCTGTTTTTTGACTATATGCTCCCACCGTTTTGCGATGATTTTCCTAACGCTAGAATATTGAATTCGCAGATTAACTGGTTGGTGAGTTAAATTATTTGAAAGATATTTTGCTTAGGTGTATGTATGCTTTCAAATGAATCCTTTACTATACTTAGACAATTAAGAGAGATAATAATGAAGTGAAAATAATGAGAAAATAATGTAAACCATATAGCTTTGAAACACTATATTATACGAACTAATGATTAATTAAAACGATTGCTTTTTGTGGATTCAGATGCATCTATTATATTTAGGCTCTCCAAGTCTATTCGCTGAATCCGAGATTCACAATGCCATTAAAAAATGTCAAACCGTAACCCTATAAAATGAAAATACTGTAGAAAACCAATCGCTATTTTGAACCACATAAACATTGCTTTATTTTGTTTGACTCAGTTATACCGCGAATTCGTGTTTTTGTATGGTTTCGTTAAGTGATACTGTACCGATTAGTATATTATATATGGAGACAAAATGAAGTCATTTTTAATATCTGTGCTTCTCTTCTGTTGCTAAATGTAGATGTTTTGCGATCCGACTGTTCTTATCTTATCTTATCACTTTCAATATCAGGCACATAGGTGTGTGGGATGGTTCATCATATAATTTATTTGTGTTGAATGAGAAAATATTCATGTTAAAGCTGCAATTTGAGCACCATTATATACAATCTTTATCTAATATCCATAAAACCACCCATGTTTATGATCGATTTTCGTTGGAATAAATAAACTGAGTGAAGCATAACATTCTGCTTCGAGGTCATTTCTATGCCGCTAAGATGCCATTTTGATGGCGTTTTACTATGAGATGTTCCCTTCACCCTGAAGTTTTCCCATTTTCTTCCTAATTGATGTTAAAATTATGTTTGATCTGAGGTAAATTAGAGTTCTCACTTTAATTAAACAAACTCGACAAATGACTCGAATGATCTAGCCTTGGAAAAATGTATACATGTTCGTCTGTATAGCGAAAATTGTTCTGTATCGGTTCTCGTAATACTGCACACATGTGTAGCTAATTGTGATTGTATAAATCATAATGGTTAGCGATCTAAGATAACGAGCAAGCACTTTCTACGTTGTAATATCTGTTTATGTATGCAACTAATATAGGTTGCGGTAAGTATTTGAGCCAAGTCTTCGCAAAACGTATTCGCCGACCAACCCTACTATTCAAATCGAAACTAGCTAGAAATGCTAGTGTGCTCTGAATATCCAATTTGTGGAACGTTTAAAAAGTGCTACTTATAATTTATGTAATCGCAATGCATAAATTATAAGTAGCATTTTGTTTGCAATTGACTTCTATGTGAAACATTTGCTCGCCGATTGTCATGTAAAACATGTAAAATAGAAAAATACATGCATATTAAATTTTTGAATAGCAGCAATTGGTGCTTAATATCAGATGCCAACAACTTTACGATACCATATTTACTGTAAAAACTTAAACTCTAAGTTGGCTTAAAATGTATCGAAAATGATAACGCTCAATTTTGTGAAAATGTTTGGGTTAGTAATTGACGATATTTTTATTCGAAACTATTTGACAAGTTTCCAAAATAGGCTTAATTTGAAAAAAAGTGTAGCGCATCAGAACCGCTAGAAAACTGATTTTCGAAGAAATTGTCTTCAAGTGACAAAAACATGTGGAAAGATGTTGTACACTTTTTTGTAGAATCATATCATAACCATTCCTTATTCAAAGCAACAAAACCCAACTGTAACATAGATGATGAAAATGCTTTTTCAACGAAGCATCAATAAGTTTACCATAACAAGCTCATACTAAAATCAATTTATCTTTTAAATTTCATTGAAACTTTCAGCGGTTAAACGTTGTTTGAGGCTGCCATCCGAAAAATTTTCAAAACTCGGAAAATTTAAAAATTGGTTCCTTAATTTTATTGCAAATGCTTTGCATATGAGTATGTAATGGAAGCATCTGTTGGTGCAATATTTACGAAAATGGCTAATGCTGGTTACCCTGTGTCAGCAGCAAAACAAAAAATATACCAAATCTGCTTCACGTTAAGTTAAACCCACCCTGTGAATTTCGTTGCGATTGAATCATTGCCCTGGAAGTTATACGGGTGAAAAGAATTTTAGCGTTATCACCCTCAAAACTTTGCAAATGTTCGAAATGTTGCTGATTTGTCGTTGTCATTGCAGGATCATTACCATTTGCAAATCTAATGACATGATCGCTTAGTAAAGAAATTCAAAAAATTACAAAAATGGTCATAGCTGGCAGCCCTTTCATTGATTTTTTTACGAAATTCGTACGACATTTGGTTTACATTAAGGTCCATTTATTGCATGAGCTTCGTTTTGGTTTCACGACTGGACCGGAAGTTATAGGGAAAAAAGCTTTATTTTGCTGAGCAAATTTACAAGATTTAGGAGAAAAAAATCACCATAGCTGACAACTCTTTTCTAATTTTTGAACCAAATTTTCATCAAATGTTGTCATTTTCATCAAAGTGAGGTTCAAATTCTGTGTGAAGTTAGTTAAAATGTGATGGCTGAATCGGAAGTTAAAGGCCAAAAGGCAGTTTTTTTCTCTCAGTGATTTTTCAAAAATGGCACCACTGCCACAGGGTTGCCTGCATTTCAAAATCACTTCTATCAGACCTGGTCCTAATTACCTGGTTAACAGGTCCTGTAAATTTTATAATGATCTGATTATCCGGTCGTCAGCTCTCGTGAACAGAAGTTTGAAGTGCTGAAAATATAGGTAATTTGGTGATGGGTTTCCGTTCTTGTGCAAATCGGAATTTTGAAAATTTTAATTTGACATCATGGACAAAAGTTAAAATTTATCAATGATCTGAATTTTTTGTCAAAAAACAAAAAATTTTGAAGAGGGTCGATGATTTGAAGGATTTTTTTTCAATAGCCTGCCGTAGCTACACGGTTACTCACACTGTCTTCAAAATCCATGTGTGCTAAATTTTAATCAACATCAATACGCTCTGCAAATTTCACGATGATCCAATATTTCTGTCAGAAGTTATGACAAATCAAAATTTGGAAAAAAAATCCTCCCCTACTTTTAGGCACTCAGCACCCACCCACGGCTCAAAATTTCTTATTCTTTATCATAGGCAAGCTTAAAACATAATAAGTTTTCATTCCTAATGCTTTTTTTGAACTAAAATTTACACTGCATGGAAATATAGGAGTACCTGAAAATTCACTAAAATGCCTGCCGCCGCCAAAGGGTTAAAGATATCTTAATTACTCACTATATATCTATGTCCTCCGAAAATTTCAGCTCAATCGGATCGGCCACTCCAGAGATTATCTCCCTTAATCATTTTGTTGATATATGTAAATATATATATATATATATATATATATATATATATATATATATATATATATATATATATATATATATATATATATATATATATATATATATATATATACACCACTGTGGACACCTAAATAGAACACTATCCTCGCAGGCTGTTCAATTTAAATTTGCTGGAAACATGCAGCGAGGAATCGAATGTTTACATTTCTTATCGCATGCTCACATATGTGAGAACTAGTTTTGAGCATCTTCATAAAATACGCAATGCATCTTCCCATTGCATTGCGTATTTCAGTGTAAAAGGAAGTGTTTTTATCTGGTCACCTAAATAGTACACGCTTGGTTTTAGTGAGTCGAAGTGAATTTTCTTGAATAATAACAAATTTATTTGAAAGTAAGAACAGTTAACATTAGTTTTTGAAAAAGTTAAATATAAAGAAATATTTTTGAAGATGGGAAGAGGGCCACATTGCTCCGAAGAAAAGCGTGAGATCATCTGCAACATGAAAGACAGAGGTTCAACAATTACGGAAATATCCAAGCAGCTGGAGTGTTCGCGGATGGTAGTTTACAATGCTTTACGTCATAAGGAGCTCTATGGCAGTGCCAAAAACGGTCCGAGAGCTAAAAGGCCAAGAAAAACAACAACAAAAGAGGACAATGTTATATACAGAGCAAGTGTCGCCAACCCCTTTTCGAGCTCCAAAGCGATAAAAAGCAGTGTTCTGAATGATAGCAATATTTCTGTGTCACATAGAACAATTAGAAGGCGTCTGCAAGAAAAAAATCTCAGAGGATGCATCGCTCAAAAAAAACCACTTGTGACAAAGAAGAACTTAAAAATGAGGAAATAGTTTGCAAAGGAACATCTAAACAAACCAATAAGTTTCTGGAAAAATGTGCTGTGGAGTGATGAATCCAAGTTTTGCAGGTTCGGATCAGATGGGAAAAGGTATGTTTGGCGTCCACCTAACCAACAACACAATCCCAAATACACACAGAAAACTGTTAAACATGGTGGCGGAAGTGTGATGGTGTGGGCTGCTTTTTCCTGGCATGGAGTGGGACCAATAATCAAGATAGACACGAAAACGGATCAACACGTCTACAAACGAATTCCTGAGGACCACATGATCCCCTTTGCAGACGAAAATATGCCACTGATATGGCGTTTTATGCAAGACAATGATCCTAAGCACACTTCTCGTCTTGTGAAGGGTTACCTTAGTGATAAAAATGTCCTCGTTTTACAATGGCCCGCCCAGTCTCCTGATCTAAATCCGATGGAGAACCTGTGGAATGATGTCGAAACTCACATAAACACTGTGAAACCTAAAAATGCTGCTGAATTGTGGGAACAAATTCAGATCGCCTGGAGATCTATTCCTAACGAACGCTGTCAAACTTTAGTGGAGAGTCTACCAAGGCGATGCTCAGCTGTGCTTAGGAACAAAGGATTTGCAACAAAATATTAATTTATACGGTTGCTTAAAAATATTTTTTTTATAACTTTACTGCAATGCAAATTTATGTACTATTTATGTGGCCACGCGTATTTCAATTAGTGTGTTTATATATTTTTACTTACAAACAAATACAGTCATCATTTCACATTTTAAATAAGCTTTTATTGTTTCAATAAATAATACACAAGTCCAAAATCAGTTGTTTCATTAAAAACTGAAAAAATGCCCTTTTATTGATAGAAATGCAAGTGTTCTATTTAGCTGTCCACCACTGTATATGAAGAATTATGCATTTTCGGCGAAACGAGCTTAATACCAAATTTTCTTCAAAAATCAGCAGTAATAAAAGAATAATTAAAACAAAAGAGTTGAAAGGAGAAAGTGTTCAATCTCTTGCCTAATTGCTTTGAAGAAATTTCGGATTAAAGTTTCAATGTTAAGTTAATTTCCTTGAATAACCTGAATAGCGCAATTAGCTGCGCATTTTTTCACTTTTCACAAATAACACAAGACTCAAGATACATGTGTGTCTTGAATATGCCTTTTATATTCATCCATTCACCACCTATTAAGGGGTTACACCACAGTAGAGAGCGAAATTTTAACGTTTTTCTGCGATTTTTTTTTAAGTGGAAGGAAAAGTAATAAAGTAATTCTCTTTAAGGATGTTAGTTAAGCATATTTTGAAGTTTTTCAAAAAAATTTGTTAGTTTAAAAATATTACAAAATGGCTGCCCAACAGCCGTTTCTGCGGAACGGTTTTTTTTGGAGGGGCTCCGCGGCACGCAGTAGAAGTGCACCAAAAATTAATCTGGCACAAAATAAAAAAATTTTTCTTAAAGAACATTAGTATAGCTAGAGAAATACGTAGGGGATTTTGAAAATATTTATTTTTGTAAAATTGGCGAGCATTTGAAAAATAAAGTGCATTTTCCTTCAAAAAAACCCGCACTTATTTGTAGCTAAAAAATCGATATATTTACTTATTGAAAATCGGCTACGTATTTCTATGCGGAATGTTGTTTTAAAGATGTGATATTAATTTGGAGTGAAAAAATAAAAAATTGTTTGAGTTATGCTGCGTGCCGATTTGAAAAAACGTGTTTCGAGAAAAACGCGTTTAAAGTTTTGACTCGTGTTTCAAGTATGATAAAATAAAAAAATTGATCATTTAATTTTTTTTACCTTCAATCAATAACCAAATTTACTTTATACATCGATAACGTCAGAATCCACTTTCAATTTTTTTGCCGAAGCGCTGACACCGGCCGAATCTTCCTCCGCCTCATATCTGTTCAACGGTCGTCGTTTCGTCACGTTGGTCCGTCGCCGCGTCTTATATGATATTTTTGGGCTTTTAGGGCTTGCTACACTTTCTTTTCACTCATTGTAACTCACATAAATGTAAAAGCTACAAATAACGTGTGAGAAATTAGCACTGCAAAAAAATCGTAATTCGAATAACTTCCACGCAAAATTTACGTCTTCTCTCAACATCAAAGGACACTGTACTACTAAACTTTGTGTTCAACATGCTTGAAAATGTTTCTAACGACTTATATTAGTGTATTAGAGAAGTTGGAAATCGTATGATAAGACATAATGCTGTACTCAATGAGCAGGTGTCGTATCTATCGCAGGTAGTCATTTTCGAGCAGTCGGGAATAGTCCAAAAAGTGCTCGAAATTTCTTTGAAAATGATTTCCAGCAGGTATGAAACCATTTGCCTCTTATTCTAGAGGTTTCAAAAGATTTTTTAAGCCAATAAAAAGAAAATCAATTTTCTGAAATTTCTACTGTGGTGTAACCCCTTAAATAGATGTCATTTTGCATGCGCATTATGACTTTAACTCATGCGCTTCTGGTAGAATAACATAAAAAACATGCAAATCAGACATAAAAATCCAAGATGAGTAGTTCTTGAGATTTAGAATTTTATAGTAAAATGAAGAAAACCGTTTTAGTCGGTATATTTAATAATTCATATTTTTTGCCAAATTATCGGTTATTAATATTAAACAAGCGATCTATTATTCTATTGCTTGTAAAATGAAGCAAAATGATTATAGAAAAAATAGATTAAAAATGAGAAAAAATCAATGATGCATTGCTACTTTTTTTTTCCTTTCAGGCTGCAATCAGATTCGAAGCATTTTAACGAGCTACTAATCGTATGCAATTCAATTTAAACTTCGTGCAGCATAACATGTCCGATTGTGCAGAAAGTTGCCAAAATCCATCAACTGAAAATGTCGACAATGTAGAGTTAAATAAAAAAGTTAATGCAGTAAACAAAGAAAAGAAATCTGATACGACTACGCAAGATAAAAGAAATATAACAAATGCAGATAAACAACAAAACGAAGAAAGTTGCGAACTCAAATCAGGTGAAACACTGACAGTAAGTGAACGGCCGAGAAAAGTATCGTTTCATTCAGATAGCGACAATTCGGCTCAGAAGTTCATTGAAGGTGACGTTATTGTCGATAAGCAAAACCCATTCAAAAATGAAGATTCCCTTGATGCCCCTTCAACCAAAACTGCAGTAGCGAAGCCTCGAAAGGGAATTATACGCAATACCTCGAAAGGGAATAGTGATGATGAATTCGTGACAACTGAACAGGTTTTAAGGGAATCGAAATTCGTAACAACATACATAAAAAACCCCGATAAAGTATTTAAATATGACCCGATTGTAGCTGCTCAAATCCGACTTGAGGAGCTGAAAGATATGCAAGGTAGAAAACCCGTACGCAAGAAAGGCCTCACAAAGCAAACTCATGATAGGCTGAACGACGTGAAGAATAAAAATTTACTGAATAACATACATTCACAATTGAAAACTGCTGAACCGCGTATTCGACGAAGTGCTTCCAATGAGTCGAAAATCCCTAAATTCAAAAAAGTTTCAAAGTCTGGTTATCCTGACTTGTCGCAGATCAAAGTAAAAACAGGGACAGATCTAGACGAGTCATTCGAGTTCGACCCCGAGGAAGTAGCTTTAAATGCAAAAAGGTTTGATGATCGGGTGAAAAGCTTAAAAATAAATTCCGAAGATGAAATAGAAGACATAGAAGACCCGTTGACTAGCGTTGAAGATAATCAAAGTGCAGGCACAATAGATGCTACGTTTCCGGCCGCAGATAAAAAATCTTTTTCAAATACAGTGAATTCGACGGAATTTAAAGAGTTCCTGAAAAGAAAGGGCTTGGTCCTTACTCCTAAAAATGTCCTATATAAAAGCAATGTTACGCCAATTGAAGAAGTCAAAGAATTGACAGTAAACAATACAACTCCAACTGAAAACATGAGTTTGAAAAAAGATAAAAAACAATCTGTCTTACGGAGGATTTTAAATCCGAGTCTTTTTTCTTCAAAACGGAAAACTGTTCCCAAAGATCCAGTTCCTCAAGCGCAAAGTTTGTATTCGAATGCCTCGAATTTACCCGTGGTGAAAAGTGATATGAAGCGAATAGTCTTGCAACGACAAAGCTTCCCCAGAAATGCATCGAGTGCGGATGCTCGTTCCAATCAATTTAAGATTCCAGTTGGACTAGCTCATAGAAACTATGAAACAGATGACATGTCAAGCTCTATTTCGAGTACACTTACAAATGCCGAACATCTTTCCGACCTACCTGATTCCAGCCAACAATATGAAAACTTAGATAGTGTCGCTCAGAGAGAAAAACGCCCAAATCAAATTCACTCCCGAGAGCAAAGCAATAAAATCTCATTAAACCGCTCATCGTTAAACAATCCCTCAAGAAGTATGTTAAGTTCATCGCGAGGGCATGGTGAAACGAGGCCTGTTCCTACTACGCGCACGTCTTTAATACGCAACAAGCCTACAGATGAAAATAGAAATCCGAAAAAAATATCAACAGTGGATAGACACGAAGTGCCAAATCGAAGAGAAAATATTTTAAAATCATCCCAGAATTCGTCGGAATGGGAACCTTCTCAGGTAAAATCAATAAAAGGTTCATTCTCGGCAAAAAATGTGAAAACTCTTCAAGATGCCAGATTACCAGTATTTATTCAAGAGCGTAATATTGGGATTCAAAAAACTGTACGTACGGTAGATGATACAACGAACAATATGAATCTGACCAAAACAAGCCTGGCTGATCTAAGAAATTGGACTGATGCGGAATTATATTTGCGTGCGAGTACTCCCCAACAACCTCAACCAGAGACGAAGACATTCAATCAAAAAGAATGCATATACGAAACGCTACCCAATGGCCAATCGGCGGCTGTAAGAAGCGAAATGGTCAATTTCTCGAATGTGGCTTTGAATTCGAACTTTGTCAGGGGTGGGTCCCAAAGAAGCACATATAGCGGAGTACCGTCTTATAGCCAGAGTGTGATAGATGTAAGCCAACATAGCCAGCAAAGTCCTAGAGGGGTTAGGAATTCTTTTGTTACTGGGTCAATGTCGAAAGAAGAGATCTTAAATCGAGTACGTGATTTTTGTAGGCGCTCGATAAACGAAACATCAGGAAAAACAGACGAATTACCTCAAAAATATGAATCAGAAGTTCCTCCATTACCATCTAGCAGTTACCAGCGAAGAAGCTCTTTGCAAACCAGTGCTCCTCAGGTTCCGCAAAGGACTTATAGTTTAGACCGTCATGCGGTACCCTATCAAATACCTCATCCAACAACAATCCACGCACATCCAGGGAAACGTGATAGCTTGCAGTCAAATTCATCAAACGTTTATTCCAGTCCAATAAAAATGGGACCGAACGTCGTCCAACGAAGTGTTCCAGGTGCTTCTTCACAACATCTTGGTGTTTATCCATTAAATCGCAACCAAAATCCAAGTTATGCTTACAATAGTGGTAGCGGCAGAACAACTCCTCTTATTTTGATGGAACCGCGAATGAATTCAACTGAAATTCACCCAAATATGGCGAGGCAGCAGCTGTTAAGATCATACATCGCACCCCAATCAGTTCCTACATTGCGAAATGTGAACAGAGATCTGTATGCACAAGTTCTGAGCAAAGCCAATCGACCTGCAAGCGCTCTGGCGAATGTAAATCCTTATTCATTCCGGCGACAAGCTCATATATATGAAAGTGAAAGTGGTTCGGAAGCTGGCGAGGTGCAACGAATAATGCAGGAAAATGGTAAGATCTACAGTTTCTTTATTTGAATTTGTGTTTAGGAAAATAATATGGGATTTTTTCGAGCGACAAGAGGCGAATCACCTTTGGTAAAGTTTAAATTAACAACTTTGAGACAAAAAGCATGGAAACTACACTTCTGTTATTTGTGGTAACAGTTGGCTTTAAAGTTGATGTCGCATACTTTAACCACAATTTCCTTGAAGTATCTAAATATAAACATCTCAGAGATGGAAAAGAAACTCCTTTATTGGCATTGGCGTGTTTAAAAGGTGATTAATGGGCTATTCAATCTTTCTACTACATCTTTATTTTACTTTATTGCAAAGTGTGGCCGTACTAGAAACAACGCTTTCAGTTTTGCTAAACAGGTTCGGTTTTAAAAGAGCACTATTGAAGCTAGTTATGCTAGACAAGAATATATCTGATTCGATTGTTTCCAGTTTTCCAAATCTAAAATTGTATATGCTAGACCCATTTTTCCTTTAAAAGCTAGATTTATTTTATTTTATTGCTAGTCACCGATATTTTGAGAATAAGCTGGTCCCTTCAGTGTCTTGTATATCTTAAGCTTCTGTTTATATCATATACTAAAAAATAAGCTTTTAGAGCAAATGCCATTTTTATCTGAAAATGAAGCACCCATGATATTATGGAGATTTCCACACCAAAGTCCAATAGATTCACACTGTTATCTGGTTTGATTTTTGCTGACGTTCGAAGATCATAAGTATTAAAATCATTATATATATATATATATATATATATATATATATATATATATATATATATGTACATATATATATATATATATATATATATATATATATATATATATATATATATATATATATATATATATATATTAGGGCGGGCCAAATTTTGTGTCGATTAGACCTGCCCCCTAAGATGATTATATGGACAATTCTAAGCAACTTTGCCGAAGGAACCATAGGTCTATCTCGATTTTCGAGTCTCCCACTTTTCAAAAAAAGATTTTTTCCCTATAACATCATTTTGATTCAAAATTCGTTTTTTTATTCATCGTTATATTATCTTTTTTATGTGTATATGGGGGGTTTTTGGGGTCGAGAAATTCATTTCTGATCTTTATTTTTACCTATAACTACCGCCAGAGGGCGTTTCATGCATATTTTAACTATTTTTCGTCTATTTTCCGAGAAAAATTACAAGTTTTTCGGTAAAATTGATCTTTATTTTATTTTTTTCAACAAAAATTCAACTTAAAAAATAAGAACATGTGTAAAAAATAAAAAAAAAAAATGAATTTAGTGGAAGAAAAGCGAAATAACTTATTTTTGAAAGTCTTTTTTGCTTTCAAGTCGGGGGTATTTTGCACGGCTTTCTGATGTAACTGCCATAACACTGTGTCGACTCTTTTCTAAAACACGTTTAGAAACGCTAGCCAGCAATTGAACATGTCTTTCCGTTGCTTGTATGTGTACCGGAATTCTTGGATCAGGCAATGGTGGATCATCGCATTCTAAATATTGTTCCAAATGATCATACGGAATGCTATACGTAAACGGTGGTTCGAATAAGACATCATCTCTATTTAAATCAATCATATTCGTATAATCTGTACAATTGAAGTTTATCAAAGGTTTTTGATAAACTCTAAGATGTGCCGGGTCGTACAGATTTCTTCGGTAGTGTAAAATTTTCTTGATTGCGATTTTTCGTGTCTCTTTTTTATCATCAAATAACATCGCTAACAAAATATTTTCGGAATGTGCGTAATATGAATTGTTTTTAATGACATTATTCACAACTCCGCGTAGATTTGTATCCAAATATTGTGTCCAACGAATGAATTTGTAAAATAATACACTACCGAAGACCACCGAATTATAGTACTTGATGTTGAAGTACATCGGCACATACACTTTCATTATGTATGTTGCCAAAATTTTCAAATTCCTTGATAGATTTTCAGTTGACACATACAACCGCAACAATCTATTCGCCTTGGTGAGCCAACGTGAATGTGCTATTGGTCCTGGTTTATTGTGAGATAAATCCGCAGGAACAACACCATTCGAAATTGCATTGGCCATTTTGTATAAGTACTTTGAATCGGTGGATAATTCAAATGGATCTAAATCAGGTGGCATGTTCTCTAGCACGATTATCTCGAATTCATCTACAAGCTGAAAAAAAAGAAATGAGATGAATTAAATTTTACCATTTAATAATGGAAAAAATCGATGAGAAAAATGACAAATGATACATACCGGAAGATTTTCACAAGTTTCAATTTGTTTGCCCAACGTTCCAGTTGTTGTTCGTGGTCCAGTGGTCGATGATCTTTCCAAAGTGTCAAACAAATGACGAAATGGCAGCTCGTTAAAGTGCAGCATGCACACAAACCAATGCAGCGGTCTATTCAAATGCAATTCAAATCGACGCAAAATCCCATTTCTTACGCCAGTATTTGTTGGCTCACCATCACAGCATATGCCGATTAATGCATCGAGAGCAATTTCTTTTTCGACGAAGAATGCATTAAATGTCATCAATTTGTGTTCAGCATCTTCATTTTCGACTTTTGTGTAGCCTATCAATTGAGAATTTGGTTCCTTCAAAACAACTAGATGTGGTTCTTTCACCATCCTTGCATGCAACTTCTCATCGATTTTTTCCATTGTTAAAGCATCATTTTTTCGGCCGTCGAATGAAAATGCTATCAAATTGGATGCATCATACTGCTTACGAAGCAGTTCTTCTCTGCATTTGGCCTTTTCTCGACGCACTTTATTTTTATCCATGATGATAGGATTGCCATGTGCATCTTTTACGTCAATGTCTTGCATAAGAGATGTTGCGAGTGCTGCTGCTATTCTATCAGACACACCAAATCGATCACACATCGCAGCGAAGTTCGAAGCATCGTATCTGGGAGTATACGGTCCTCGTATCATTGGCGGAATATCTTGTGGATTTGAACTTGGCTGATCTATATCAGTACTTGGTTCATATGCTGAATGGCTCTGTTCAACGCTTGTTGGTATTATTGTTGACGTTGGTGCTGGCTCTTCAACTTCTAGCACGAATTCCGGTATCGTCAATCTTCTGTCATTATTTTGATCTCGCATGAACTCTTTCAAATGATCTGGAATCAATCCACATGAGCATAATTCTGCTTTCAAGTCACATTGACATTTGCCGATGTAAAATAATTCTTTTGTAGATTGCTCGAACGTTCTGAATGAGGCGATATTTGAATGTTTAGTTTCGATTTGATACTTGTCAATCAATGTACCCAATTTTCTAACAACACTTTGTTTGGTTAGAATTTCAACATTAAGTTGACTCCAAATTTCAATCAATTTGTCTGTTACGTGCGGTACGAATGTTTTATACGAAAACATTTTGTTTTGGAGTTTAGCACGTTCGGCCAAGAAAAAAAAACATCTTAAAATATCCTGTTTCGTTGGCAGATCGAGTCCACTCAAATCACAAGATGCACCAAAAACAGCAACATCGTGCGAAGGCAAATGCTTCAAATGACTTTCGGTACTTGTTGATGTTGTTGCGGTTTGAGATGTAGACGGCAATGCATTTGGATCCATTGTATAATTTTACTAAAAAAATTTTAAAAAACTGAAATTAGTATATTTCAAAACATTTGGTTCGAATATATTTTTTCCACCTACAAATTGGCATAACTCATATGTGATCAACAGCATTTACTCATATGTCAACCGACATTTCGCCTCTAAGGACCAGTTAATACATTATTCCAACGCACATTATTCCTACATGCTATACATATAAATACATTACAATGTATTACATATTTCAGAAAAAAGTAACCAAGCAAGAGAACAACATCGATGCCTATGTGTATTAAATTACAAAATTTTAACACATACCTTTTAATTCTTTTTGAATTTCACAATTATTCACTGGCAGGAAATTTATAATTCACTTTCACTGAAATGATGCTCAAACACTAATGAACTGAACACTCATAAATGCCATTGTGTTGTGCTCTTTCACAAAATATGTCGGTAATGATGTTTTACCGATGTTTTTTTTTAAATAAATGCGTTGTTGACTTGAAAGCAACAACACTTTGTCGCTTTTTTTCTCACTAAATTCATTTTTTTTATTTTTTACACATGTTCTTATTTTTTAATTTGAATTTTCATTGAAAAAAATTAAATAAAGATCAATTTTACCGAAAAACTTGTAATTTTTCTCGGAAAATAGACGAAAAATAGTTAAAATATGCATGAAACGCCCTCTGGCGGTAGTCATAGGTAAAAATAAAGATCAGAAATGAATTTCTCGACCCCAAAAACCCCCCATATACACATAAAAAAGATAATATAACGATGAATAAAAAAACGAATTTTGAATCAAAATGATGTTATAGGGAAAAAATCTTTTTTTGAAAAGTGGGAGACTCGAAAATCGAGATAGACCTATGGTTCCTTCGGCAAAGTTGCTTAGAATTGTCCATAAAATCATCCTAGGGGGCAGGTCTAATCGAATTTTTCGGCTCCATACAAATTGGCCCGCCCTAATATATATATATATATATATATATATATGTACATATATATATATATATATATATATATATATATATATATATATATATATATATATATATATATATATATATATATATATATATATATATATATATGCATATATCAGGTGCGGTTCGTTGCTAGACACAGTGCTTCCATGAGTAAAGATTCCTTACACAATGAGACCATAATTTAACAAATTCAAAGCAAATTTTTGGATTTTAGGGGGCGAATTTTAAAAGTCAACAAAAAATCTTACAGAAATTTATTAATGCTATATGCGAAATAGTTTGTTTTCATTCAACATTCAAAGTACACTGTAACTTTACAGCAACGCAATGGAAATTCTAGCATTTTAGACAATAACTCAAGCATCTCCTACGAAGCCAGAACGAACAGTTTATTGCAGCGTATTGAAATATGCTATACAGAACACTGAAGTGATCTTGCCGCTATCCATGTTTTAGTGATGTGTGCATGCATCCTATAACAAGCATTACACAATTGATGGTCATAAAAACTTTGTAATGAATGAATGTTCCCAAATAGTAGCGCGGACGCTGCTCAGTTCACCGCGTCTTCTTGGGTAGAGAAAATAAAAAAAAACTCTTGCCCGCTAATTGGCCCAAAAATCTTTGTGCATGGACGCAACAGGATTCGCAGCGTTTTCTTTTCGGTTTCTGCTTCGCTGTAGAACCTGGAGCTGGTTTACTTTGGATGCTTCAGTTTAGGATGTTATTTGTATGTATGGATACTTTTTTTTCTATGCTGGTGACAAGGCTTTGGTATAACCTTATTGTCCAATAGCAGAAGAAAGAAGAAAGTTAAGGAGAGGTAGAGAGAGGGAGAGGGAGGGTTTAATTTGTTGGAGATAGCGGTGCACGTTTCGTTTAAAAAACTTTGCTTTATAGTCGGTAGGGAAAAATGTAGATGGTAGGCTATTCCACAATCGTATTGGCCTAGATTAGAAAGAATCGTTAAATTTAACGGTATGATTGGCACTGATCGAAAGGGTATAAAAACCAGTGCGTTGAGAGGCTCAGGTGTTGCTCGTAAGAGGTGCTCTACGAGGGATCAGACTTGATATTTTGTTAGAACAAAGACCATAGTAAGAGCGATAAAGAAGAGAAATGCAGCCCACTTTACGTCGTTGCTCAAGGAATTCAATACGTGAAGTAATGGTTTCGTCGCCAATAAGCTCGAAAGTTCCGCGAAAGCAATGCGGCCTGCCACATATGGGTATTATAGTCTTAGACTACTGATACACTGCTGGTATTGTTACCATGGTACTGTCCGAACCACCAGTGTATCACCCAGTTCTAGGATAATACCAGCTCGGCAAAGCGGCACATGCGGAGTATCTTCACCTTTGGACGGTATTGATACTACAAGAATTTTACCCGGTATATCCAAAATTTTACTGCCAGCAGAGACAATTTCCAGCCAGTGGTGATTGTAGTAATTAGACTTTCCAATACAGATCATTGACAAATGTCATTAAATGGTTTTATTTTGAAAGTGCCGTTTTTTTTTATACGAATTAAGCTTGTCGCACACTATTCTGTCACGACACGACACGACATAGAAAAATGTCGTAAGACAGTCGGTAGACCAACGCACACTATACCAAACCGACCGACACATCAGTTTGTGAAAAGTATTCAGAAAATGCATTATGTTTCATGCAATGGAAAATGTGTATTGTTAAAAATCAAAAAAATGATAAAACTGAAATTAATTGTAATTTCTTCCCATCTATTTGTCTTCTTTTGTGTGTTGTCGTAACTTTTTGAGCTTATTTCATACAATTCTTTCTACAGAGTGGCGTAAAAGTTTCTGCTCTTTGATATGAAAAATCAACCCGAATAAATTAATGGGAAAAAGCTATCTTTCCAAATTTTGAAACCCTCTTCTATTTTTCTTAAACCTACATAGCTTTAATTAATTCAGTGATGATGCCAAAATAATGACTGTTGTTGTTTAAGAGTCGGTAAAAACAGGTACCAAAATTCAAAGAGGATTAATATATCGAACTTTTTATAAAACCTGAAAAACTGGAATTCTTCAGCGCATCGCTTGATAATAATAGTAAATATTCAATTTTATGTGAAAGTTTCAGAAAACGAATTTTAGACTGTGTTGAAAACGAAAGAGGGCATAATTCATACTAATTATATATTATTTGCTTCAAGTGTGTTAAATGTTGCACAGGAAATACTAAGGACAGAAACTTTTGCGCCACCCAGTAGTTTCTGGTCAAAATTTTACAACCATTACAATTTCGATATTTTTTTTCATATCAAACTGCCGAAAGACAACTGATGCTTATCATGAATTGTTCGGAAAATGCATTATGATCAAT
This sequence comes from Nemotelus pantherinus, assembly GCA_963978885.1. Taxonomy (NCBI): domain Eukaryota; kingdom Metazoa; phylum Arthropoda; class Insecta; order Diptera; family Stratiomyidae; genus Nemotelus; species Nemotelus pantherinus. The sequence goes on from OZ022263.1 coordinate 213,925,169, forward strand.
ACAATGGAAAGTGTGCAATGTCAAGCATTTAAAAAAAATTAAAATTGAAATTTTCTCAGCAAATTCTTCTCATATATTTTCCTTCTTTTGGGATTTATTGTAATTTTTTGAACTTATTTCATACAGCTCTTTCTATTTTCTGGCCAAAAAAATTTACTTCATCCATTTCGAATTCGTAATTTTTTTTTAAATATCAAACTGCCGAACGACAACTGATGCTTATCAGAAAATCTATGAAGCTATATGAAAGCCCGCACACTTAACCGACATGACATGCTACAACGACGTACATCATTTGTCGGATTGGATTGAATTTGAACATCCCAAACGACAAAAATTTTTTGCTGTCCTGTCGTGTTGTGACGTGTTGGTCAAGTGTGCGGGCGTTCATACAATTATATACAATTTATTCGGAAAGATTTTTGTCGTGTCGTGTTGTGACGTGTCGTGTCGGAATAGTCTGCGATATGCTTTAGAAAAAAGTGATAATTTTATCAAGCAAATTGGACAAAAAATACAGGTTTGTCTGAATTCCGCTTCACTTTTAAATCTACAGTCAATTTGACAGTTTTCACTTTTGACAGGTGATGTCACACAATACCACGTAAGCGTAATGTATCACCCTCCGAAGATATCGATACCGCGGTATCCATACCCTGGTATCAATACCAGCAGTGTATCATTAGTCTTAGTCTTATGAGGTCTTGGTCTTATGAGAGTCTTGTAGATGTGCGCTATTTCTGATAGTGCAAAGTATTTCATGCCTCTCTGAAGGAAACCTAGGCATTTCATGGCATTTCGCAATTTTGAAAATGAGGCCAGACCAGCTTAGTTTGCTGGAAATGTTAGCTCCTAATAGGTTTAGCGAAGATGATTCAAAAATACCTACACCATCAACGGAAATAGTATGGTTTGCAGAAGCACGATAAGGCTTGAGCAAAAGACGACAGCATTGGATTTTGGATGCATTGAACACAACACGTTTTGCTGAACCCTAAGCGATAATGCTTGATAGGTATCTGTTTAGCGATGCAAACATGCTATATCTACTAACAAAAGTAGCGTTCTCGCGAGAGTCAGCCCCTCTGTCAAAATAATATGTGAAGTGAATTGTGAAAACTATGAATCGGGTTGAAAGTGTAGGAAAAGAGATCGTTTATAAACACAATAACGAGTTTGTGAGAGAACAGTACCTTGCGAAATCCCGGCAGGATTTGAGTCCGTCCAGAACAACTTGAAGACTGGGTGAAGAACAAATGCACGAAGCTTAATGCTTAACAGAGCTGGGGGCCAGATTCTGTCAAAGGCCTTCGAAATATCAAGAAAAATTGCTTCACCAAAGTTATGGAGAGAACGGTTCCATCTCTCAGCGAGAAATCTAAGTAAATCCCCAGTGGAGTGCCAAAACAGAAACCATACTGGCGGTCGTTGATAAGATGGTTCGACTTAAGATATTTCATTAATTTTGATTTCACGAGCGAGTTAAATAATTAAGACATCACCGAAACGATTGCAATTGGTCAATAGTTCGAGGGATCAAAGCGCTCCCCCTTATTAGGTATGGGCTGCAAGCTTCGATGCGGAAGGGAATATTACAGTCGAATATGATAGGTATTATAAAATAATTTGCGCAGAGATTTAGCTGAGGGAGCTGATCGGGGCCAAACCATTAATGGCAGATTTCAGCAAACAGTTTTGGTAGGTCTCTTTCATCATTTGCGAGTTACTATTATTATTATTTATTTATTTATTTTATTGTCTAAATCAACAGATACAAATCCAATTAAAGATTAGACAAGGAATAAACTTATATATAAAAAGAAAAAGAAAAGAGACTATAAATTAAAACTAAACAAAGTATAATAAGGCGGTGAAATTTAATCATTATTCAGCACAGATATGGCATCAAAAATTCAAAGAGTTAATTTATTTCATATGATAAAACGCATCCTCTTAACATATTTAAAAAAATGCGTAACGAAGGCGGAAGAGGACCAATATTTAAACAATTATGCTGCCTAGGCAAGCGTAAACGTGGGGGGTAAAAATATACATGAGTGCGAGCAAATGGTACGTTAAGGGTAAATGAAGACCTGGTAGAATGTGCAGGGTCACGAACAGAAAACTGCGCTCTGGGGATATACGTAATAGAACCAGTAACCATTTTATATAGGAGACATTCGGCGAAATACACTCTGCGTGAAAGAAGGGTAGGGATTTCAAGGATGGAAAGATGCATACTATACTCACAGTAGGAAATACGGAACTTGAGGAATAGTGAGCGAGTAAATTTACGTTGTACAGACTCAACAGCATCAATTAAGAAACGATAATGAGGACAACAAATTTGACAACAATATTCGAGGACACTACGCACGAAGGAGGAAATATCAGGCGTACACACGAGGAAATATCAGTAAAAGGTCTGGACGCTCTTAGAATGAAGCCGCACAAGCGCGAGGCCTTGGATGTGACACGCAAAATGTGGACATCAAATTTTAATTTAGTGTCAAACACAACACCAAGGTCCATGAAATTATCAATTGGATTGAGGGAAGAGCCAAGGATAGAATAGGGAAACGTGATGTGGGATGATTTACATGTGAAGGACATCTGGAAACATTTAGCAACATTAAGGAAAATACAGTTGACAGAGCACCAGTTACCCAGAGCAGACAGGTCATCCTGCAGCTGGGAGCAGTCATCCATTGACTCAATCACCCTGAAAATTTTCAGATCATCAGCGTACAAGAGACACGGGGAGTTGAAAAGAGAAGGAGGATCATTAATAAAAAGGAGGAAAAGGAGAAGACCAAGAATCGACCCTTGCGGGACACCACAAGTAGAATAAGAAGGGGAAGAACAACAAGAGTGAAACGTTACAAAACAAGCACGATCACGAAGGCATAAGGAAAACCGGCAACGGAGCTGACCCGAAATATTGAAATCATCAAGCTTTGAAGGAGGGTTTCGTGGTTCACGGATTTGGTAGTTCAGGATGCACTGAGGTTTCATCTTTAGTGCACTGAGGAAACTCTGCACCGGCAAGTTGTTTTCACCAGGTTATGATCGAAGTCGCAGTTAGCTCCACGGTACGGCCGAACATCCATCACACTTGACGCCCATTTCTTGCTAATAAGGACGTGGTCGATTTGGTTGACGATATGTGCGTCTCGAGATTTCCAGGTCTGCTTATGAATGCGACGGTGTGAAAAGCAAGTTGAACTTACGATGAGGTTCCTGCTGAGGTCTCCCAGCAGCATTTGTACATCGTTGATAGAAGTGAATCGAAGAGAGTTTCAAGGCAGGCATAAAACTCGTCTTTTACTGCGTCTTCTTTCATTTCAGTGGGAGCGTGGACGTTGATGATCCAAAGGTTGAAAAATCGCGCCTTAATGCGAATCGCACACAGCCTTTCGTTCTCGGATTTGAAGCTGCTTATTCACCTTGTGGCCCGACGGTTTTCCACGTGTCGCAATTGTGTGCAATTTCTTGTCGTTGATCTCGCAGCCCAGCAAATTTGTTTCCTGGACTGCAGTGATGCTCAGTTTATACTGTTCGCCCTAATGAAAGGGGACATTCCAGGTTGCGGTAGATCTGTTGTGCGTTTCGTGGTCGTCGTTGTTGATCCGTCCAATCCGAGGCATTTCTTGACAAAGGAAGTTTTTACAAGGATGAGCTGTCGGCACATCGCTCTACCATTTCCATTGGGGCCTCGATGATAGTTGCTTCGGGAGACTTACCGCGTGCCAGAGTTCACACAAAATGTTGCAGATCTGACTACGTGGCTAATCCTCCTTAATGACCTGAGACGCTTAGGTTTCACTCAGTCATCAGGCTGAAACTTAACAAATTTTACTGAGGATAGAGTTACCTCTTTGCCTCAAACCCTCCTCCTTTCTCCGGGCTTGGGACCGGCATGTCACAAGTTAGACTTGCGACCATCAGAGAGTAACAAATTTTGTAAAACGGAATAGATGAAACTCAAATGCAATGCAAGATAGTAGCATGGAAAGCAACAACGAAAATTGCTGCAAGCATTTAATTTGATTATAAAACAATTTGGTTCCTGATGCTTTCAAATTTTAAAGTGTTTGGTCTATTATTTGTGTTTATTCCGTGGCAAACATTAATATGAACCTTTCGAAAATCCTATGTACATCGTTGATTCCTATACATAATTAATTACTGGCAGCAATGACGTTTTTCTTCGTGTCGCATCTCTATCTTAAAAGGAAAGCAAGTGAAGCAAGTATGAATGATACATGCATATGCATGTGGGTATATTCGTATATGTATCTATTATGATTTCACTGCCTGCCGGTGCTTATACTCGTAAATATATGGAATGGTGGAGTTGCGTATTGGCTGCCATTCTGCTTTGACGGTATTATTCCATGCAGTCTGGATGGCAAGTGCATTCCCCTTATCATTCTTTCACGCATTTCGCTACCAAGTGCATTGAAACCTTTATTGTGTTTTTCGAGCGGTTCAAGTGTAAAATTGTCATATGCTAAAGCAATCGCTCTTATTGTTCTTGTTTGTTAAGCTGAAATATGCTGAGAATCGCGCTGCTTCCATCAAAAAGTAAATTAAAGTAGCGCCTGCTCGTTCCATGAAAAAAGAACAGCACACCTCTATACAATCGCAAAGAGAGTCCTTTTTGTGACATGTTCATATAGATAGCAGGAGCCTGCGCACCATATAAGAAATTTTCCTTTGGGCGGAAACGGTTTTTTGCAACAATTCAAGTCGTGCACCTTCGAAACGCGGTTGCAACTTCGATTTGCGATTCGAAAAAATGATTCTAACTGAAGATGAATTTGTGTCTGTCCAAAAGCTCAGGTGAAAGTACTGATTATGTGATTTGTGAGTTTCTATGGTAGAAAGTGCGTTATTTAAAGTTGTGATAAGGAATCATATTTAAGGTGTGGTACAGATTCCCGACATAGAGCCCGTTGCTAACGACGGAATGAATCGGCCAAGAAAATGTTATGCTTAATAACAAATAACAGTGACATGATTCGCTTCACGGTGTAAATGCGATTAAATGTGAATAACGCCAATTCGTGATTTCGTAGCTAGTCGGTGTTTTGAAAAATAAAGTATAAGCCAAGAATGTAAAGTATAAGTAGGATGCGATGCACTCGATTAACCGTGGAACATTACGAGTTTGCGTCTGACAGTGTATGTTTGTGGGCAATAACCTCTGAGCAGACCTAAGATCTATAATATTTCCCTAGTTAAATTTTATAAATCATTGCATCAATAGCGAAAAGGACTCAATACTGTGAAGAGAATAGCTTCTTAAATATCAGACTTATGGTGGGCTCTCATGCGTCACAAATTATCTAGATCGGTTTGAAAAATCGATTTTAATTTGATAATTTGCGCTTTCAACACTCGTCATCTGGGTGGAGGTGCAGGCATTAAAAGTTCAAAATTCCGCTATTTGTGAATGGGTATCTGACGAGGTAATCTTTCCCTTGAAAAGGATTAGACTGAGAATTCCAATAGTGGGCATTGATGGATTGAGCCTATAATGTGTTCGATGTGCCGAGTCTACTGATTGAGTATATTCGAAGCAGCCGCCTACGTAGAAAATCTGCATTTTTCTGTACAATTTTTCTAATGCCTTAATTTAAGCTGGCATTTTGGCTATGATTTCATTCTAAGTACGTTTAGATTTGAAGGAAACTTAACATAAGTTCGCCAAGCTTAACAAATAAGTTCTATGATAGCTGGGTGTTCCGCGCCTCTATCGAGAACTAGTTAGGGTAGGTATCAAAACAACGACAACCGAGGCAGAATTGTTCTTGTTTTCAATGCAACCTATCCTACCCAGCCCTAGATAGAGGCGTAAAAATGCACTTAATATCATTATTCTCCTTGAATAGTGATATATAAGTTTAGCTAACGCTTTATTCTTGACTGCGGTGTGTAAAATTTGACGCTAAACCTCTAAAGGTTCATTCACTGTTTACATTTTGACATGTATCTTTGATTCCAAATTTTTTTTTTTTTTGTAGACGTGTCAAAGAGTCGCATTCAAACTAAGTAATTTTAGGGAACTAAATCTTTTCGTTACTCATTGATTTGTGTTGGCGTAATTCAAACAAAAACAAAAAACAAATAGTGTTTACTTTAGTGACTTAGTGGCGATACCATATCCTAATCAGGCTTGTGCTTAAGCCAGAATATCTTCAGTGATTTGGATATTCGTTAACGATTCCATAACTATCTGACCATGCTGATTCGATGGAAAAGTAAAGACAAAAATTCTACAAATCAAAGTAATTCAAAGAAAAAACGCAAAGGACGCGAAGGAGGTAAGGCTGCTTAAATTATTTGTTCAATGAATAATAAAAATAATAAATATAATTTGTATAATTTGTAAGCCATCATAATCAAGGTTTCGGAATTCTATGATCCACAGATCACAGCGAACATTTCATCTTATTATAGCAAAAATTGTTTATTTAACTGATTCGGAAGAAATAAATTCAAAGAAAAAACTCGTAACACTGCTATGGCCGAAGCTGTCACTAAGTGAATCCAAAAAAACAGCTAGCGCATCAAAACCGCTAGAAACACTAATATTCGAAGAACAGGGGAGGATTTATGCAGATTTTGAGTGTGTATTCTATCACTAGCTACTTAAAACCTTTACCACTAGCTACTTCTCCTACTTAAGAGCAATACACCTTAAGTAATAATATATCCTAAGCCAATTTACTTTCGATGAATTCATCGAAAGTTACAGCAATAAAAAGGTGTTTGGGGCTGCCATCCGAAAAAATGTCCACACCGTAGAAAATTTAAACATTGTTTACTTATTTTCATTGCAAATGTTTGCGATGTTAATACTTTATGTAAGCACTTATTATTACGAAAATAACAAGAACGCCTCGTGCTGGCAACCCTTTCCTAGCACCGAAACCAAAAATATGTCAAATCTGCCTAACGTTGAAATCAACCTACTGTGCGAATTTCGTATTGATCCGATGAATGCATTTGAAGTTATAGGGATACAAAAAAATGTAGGGCTACCACCCGTAAAAGCTCTCAAATGTTCTAGATCTTAATATTTGTTGTTTATTTTCGCTTCAAGATCACTACGATTTGAAAATTTTATGATAAAATTGCTTACTAAAGATATGCAAAAAAAAAAACAACAAAAACAACCATAGCTGGCAACCCTATCATTGTATTTCCAACTAGATTTCTACTGGATTTTACCTACAATAAGTTTAATTTGTCATATGAATTTCGCTATGATTCAATGACTGCACTGGAATCTTTAGGGCAAAGAGCTTCATTTTCCTGAATGAATTTTCAAAATTTAAGACACCAAAACTACCATAGCTGGCACCTCCAACCGAATTCTTCAACTGAATTTCTATCAAACGTGGCTTAAAGTAAGATTCAGTTACTGTGTGAATTTCGTCATGATCTGGTGACTGAATCAGATATTATAGGGCCAAAAGCAGTTTTTTTCTTAGTGATTTTTGAAGATGGCACCACTGGTACAGAATTACCCACATTTCAAAATCGCTTCAATCAGACATGGCCCTATTTAATACCAATACACTCTGTGAATTTTGGATGTATCTGATTTTTGGATCGTGAGTTCTCATGAACAGAAATTTTGGATGCTTGAAATATAGGTAAATTGGAGTAGGGCTACCGTTCTTGTTCGATATGAAATTTCAAAAATGTTGCTTTGGTTGTATAAACAAAGCATAAGATTTCTATGTGAGCTGCCGCATTTGGACTGGTGGGCAACCACAGGCGGTTGTCCAAACACCATTACATCCGGAGAAAGTCACTGTTTGGTGTGTTTTATGGGCCGTTGGAATAACTGGAATAACGCTTGGATTTCTTCCGCGCCAGTCGTGGCGCTCTCATGCCCGAAATCATATTCAAATAAAAATAATTATCTTTCCAACAAAACCAATTTCATCGCAATCAAAACAATTTAACCGTATTTTATTTCATTTCAAAGTTCTACACCTCTAAAAAAAACTCCCTGTACCTTAAGAAAGGATATAATATTACAATGTGTAGCAACTATAGAGGTATAACATTGCTGAATGCTTCTTATAAGATACTCTCTTCTATCATGCAAGAGTGGATAGCCCCATAAGCTAAAGCCATCATCGGACAATATCAATCAATCTGGGGTGTGTTCAATGTACATGCTATAGCAGCTATTAGCTGCTATTTTAGCAGCTCTGGCTGTCCAATGTCACGAAATAGCTACTTTCTGATGCTTGCTATTTGACAGTCGGGCTGTCCAAGATTCCGGCATAGCTGCTAAGGTAGCAGCTATTTGCTGCTCGCAGTCTGGAGGATAGCAAGAAAGTAGCCAAAATGGCCGCGCGTACACAGCTGACATGCAGTTCAAACGTCATTTTCAATTGGAAATTGAAATGAAAAGAAGTTTTTGCGCTTTTGTGACACAGGAGATAAGGAATAAATTTGAAAATAATGACAGCATAAATTAAATACGGGCTTTTAAACACTTCAACTCAACTCGAGTTAAGTCGGCTTTCACACAGTGCAGCTCATCTTGAGTTTTTAGCAGGCGAGCATGAAGCGCAAAAAGCTGGGTGCACTGATTCATGTGCCATCAAATTTTCAACGATTATTTTTTGCTCTTTTTCACATATATGGCGTCAAAAGCCGGAATTAAGTGATACGTTTTAAATATGTTAGGAAAATTTTAATGGTTTCTGCAGCTGTATGTTGAAAACTCCTAAATTTTATACAATTTCCAAAGTGCATTGGAAGTATTAAACTAATCCACGAAAACACCATTAAAATTAAAAAAAAAATTTTGAAAAAGTATTTTTGAGTTTGCTGACCTTCGTAGCAGCTCTTGGCTGTCCAATATCCATAGCTGCTTCACCTAGCTACTTCAAATTTTGACACTTGCTAAAGTGATGCTATGCTATGCTTTTGAAGCAGCTATAGCATGCACATTGAACACACCCCTGGTACAAGATGTACCTGATTGTCTGTCTCGATACAAAAAAAAAGCAAAGAAAGCTGTGGTGCTTCGTAAAAGTGGCATAAGAGCCCTGGGTGAGCTTTAGCAGGCCAGGTTAATAGACCCATTAGGTCGCAATGCTGGGGGTCATCCGTACCTGCTTCATGCATTGATTCACTCATCCTAAGGCGGTCATTTGAATCAAAGTGTGCATGAGTCTCAGTTGTTTTGTTCGAACAACCGCAATTCATCGTAAAAATATGAAATTATAGCTTTCCAAGAGAAACAACAGATAGGTAACCATGAAAAAAGGATGCCAGTTTAACTTTTGTCTGCAAGCTTGGGGTCCAGAAAAATAATAATTAGTGCGATGCCTATCATCTGAATCGCCATGTAGATGAGTTTGAAATTTTTGAACGGACTAGGATTCAGTTCTTCTATTCTGACCGTTAGTTAGCGCTAACGGCTTGCATCAAGAACAAACATGATTTTGGCGATCTTGGATATGCGATTTTCTTTTGCTGTCTTGTTTACCCAGTTGTTTTTATTAATTGCCACGAACACTGAACATGACCGCGCACCTAATACTGTCCTCTGCCTACAATTAATTAGCCTTCAAGAGTCAGTCGTCTCTTTTCTAACCATCGTCGATTAAAATCAAACTTCCTGATTGTCATCTTCAGTCAGCCAGTCTATGTTGTAACCGGAAAAAATGATGTCCGCGATGCAAATCAGCTGCGTTCAGGCCAGCGAAGCAGTCGTTGATCTGAAAACAGTAATGCGGCAATCAAATGCATTACGCGCCCGATATTGGGGGACAATGCATTATATTTGATGTTTGCATGTTAAATTACACTGCATATGTTTAAGTGGCAGAGGGCACTGTTTTGCAACATGCTTTCACTTTTAATCCGCGCAAAAACTCTATCCGGTTGAATGTAACAATGCCCAGAAGCTGAAAACATTATTACCACTTTCTTGACTTGCTTGGAAGCTTTGATAGAATAATATTTGCATCATAGTTGAAAACGAAGCTTTGATGTTTTTGCCTCAAACTATAGAGCATTTTGTGTTTAAGGTTGATGGTTGTATGGTGAGTGATGCAAACACGGTTGTCGTCTCCTGACTGAGAGTCTTTTTTCAAAAAAAGGTTTAGATGATCGGACAATTTTGTAACATAATGTAGTTTGGAGCTTATGTGTTCGACTTTGTATAATTGTTTCCTTATTCTGTCGTTTTTTTCAGTTGTTAAAAAGAGTTTCATATTTTAGTCCAGTTGAAACTTTTAACTGAAATTTATGTATGCGAGCATGTTTCTAAAGTAACAGTCTTTCGAAGCAGTCTCCGAAGTTTGCTGCAAATATGATATTTATAACGCGTTAAAAGGAGTTTAACAGCATACACTGAAGCGGAATGAAATAAATAAATGACATTTAATGACGCAAATAATACCCGGGGCTTCGATCCGGAATACGTCTTACTCCAGCTTCCTCGAGATTCATATGATCGGAGATTTCAGCGAAGTCACTTACTCTGAAGACATCTATTAACTCGGTCACATTTAAATCAACCGTAGTACTCATCTTGCTTATGATGAAGGCTTTTTTCATTCTCTATTGTTGTCGCTAGTATTTCTACCGCTTGTTAGACTGAGTCCATTTATTTGCCAATTTTATTCGCCAATTTTCCTTTAATCAATCGTTATTAGTTCAGTTAAGTATTACTCCAAAGTAGCTCTTCATAGATGTCTAAAGAAGCTGTCTTCAAGTCAATCCAAAATATGTTCGATTGGGTTACGTTTAGAAGAGTTTCCAGAACAACCTTCCGAAACAGCTGTAACCATCGATTCTGCCAGTACCAGTATTTCCGTTGCAGTATGGTCTCTGCAATTAGACGGCCATTTTTTTTTTAATCTGGAGAGTATCTTCTTCCATCCGGAAATAGGATCCATAGAGGATTGTTTTTTTTCCTTTATTACCAATATGCAGTTCTCTCTTCCTACGTGCACTGATACCTATTACAATCATTATCTTGAGGTGAAATTTTGAAATTTGCTCGGGTTCAATACTGCACGAATCACTACCGCTGACACTCTTTGCAGCACGAAGCCGCTTTTCTGGTTTCACGTAGGCGTGTCTTCCCCATTCGTTCACATATTTTTGGATTGATTTATCCTTTCAGTTGCTGTCTTTGTTCCAATACGTGGTTTATTTTTCATTGTCTTCCTCATTTTCATATTTGTTGCGGTTGAAAGAATTTTTGGTTTACCGGAGCATCTATTGTTTTTTGAATTGGTTTCTTCCTTTTGCAGCTAGCTTTAATATAAGTTTTGATTTGAATTTTCATCTGTATTCTCGTCGTCACAGCCATAATAAAGAAACAAAAAAACCCTTCTAACAGATAAAACAAATTAAAGCATTTCAGGTAAAGTTAGCATACCATTTTCTAAAACAATCATTACTTACTATAAGCACAGCAATAAATAAAATTCTTGCGGTCGGTAGCAATAAAGTTTCCCAAGAAGTTTCAACGAAACGACATTAATTGTCGACGACGTTAATTATTTTCCAGAAACAAACTATATCGCTTGAAATTCCGAGTATTCAAGTGTATGCTGACGTAGTTGAACAAAATATTCATACTCCACATACATTTTTTAATAATCCCACATACATTTTCAGTTTTTCTACAGCAAAAATCTTTTATTTTTCTAGATGAAGACTGGCAAAATGATAAATCCGGGAGGAATCCATCAAATGACCAAGGTAAGGAAAAATTAATCTTTTCGCAAACCACAAACCATTAAATTTTCAATATATAATTTTCAATATAAATATATATATATATATATATATATATATATATATATATATATATATATATATTGAAAATTATTAAATTATATATATATATACATATATATATATATATATATATATATATATATATATATATATATATATATATATATATATATATATATATATATATACTATATTTACACACATATATATATTCTCTTAGTTTACGAGTTCCGCTCCTATAAAGCTCGCTGATCAATACAATCAGAGCCCTATGTTCGCAGACTACCTGCATGAGGAGATCCTCCACAGCTCTGCAGTACTGCGAGTTGCCTTGGAGGACCCACATGTCCTTTCCTACTTTTTCTTGGCATCGAGTGTATCTCTGGAAATTCGACCTGCACTTAATCCCATTAGATGATTAGCGCCATTAATGCCATGTTTCGCAGTGCATAATATGCCACAGTTTCAGCAGCTGTCGCTTCTGCCCGGACCCCTGCAGCTACGCCTTGCACCGGGAGCAGCCTAGGCTACGGTAGCAGCGCGTCACAGCAGCCCATCTTCGCACTCGGGTGTTTATTACTCCCACCCGGATCCGTCCAGGCTTGACCAAATTGAATGCTGCTGCCTCATCTAGCTCCACCACGTTTCTCCTCTGCTCCCTTGTGTTACGGGAAATAGTGTGGTTTTCAACTCGCCTGCTCCTTCTTCTCCAGCCTCGCGTTTGATGGTGGATGTCATCTCCTCGCTGACTGTAAGTAAATCAAGGTCGAGAAGCTCGATCTTGACTCTAGAAGTCACAAGCTTCACGTCCCTTTGGCCATCTACGGCGAACCGTATCGAGTCCTGCAATTTCGTTCGGTCATTGCAGCGCACAATTTCCAGCAAGACTCCTCTTGCTGCAATCTGTCTTATTCGTCGCCTGTTCTTCTCTTCCAAAATCCATCAAATCATCGACCCTCCCGAAAATTTTTGCTTATTGATAAAAAATTCAAATTATTGATAAGTTTTAATCTTCGTCCACCATGTCAATTTGAAATTTTCGAAATTCCGCGTTGCATAAGAGCCGCAATCCATCACCAAATTACCTCTGTTTTCAGCGCTCGAAACGTCTGTTCACGAGAACTGATGACCGGATAATTCGATCAATATGAAATTGTCAGGACATGTTGTCATTAATGAGGACCAGGTCTGATAGAAGTGATTTTAAAATACAGGCAACACTGTGGTAGTGGGGCCATCTTCGCCCATAACTTCCGATTCAGCCATCACATTTTAACAAAATTCACATAGTACTTGGACCTTACTCTAGGCCCCACTTGGTAGAAATTTTGTTGGAAATTGAGATAGAGTTGCCAGCTATGGTGATTTTTGTCTCTTAAATCTTGTAAATTTGCTCAGCAAAATAAAGCTTTTTTCCCTATAACTTCCGATTCAGTCATGAAATCAAAACGAAATTCATGTGATATATATACCTTATTGTAAGCCAAACGTCGAAGAAATTTCGTAGAACAATTATGAAAGTGTTGCCAGCTATGGTAATTTTTGTAATTCTTTTGGCGTTTCTTTACCAAGCGATATTGTCATTAAATTTTCAAATGAGAATGATCCTGCAATGACAATTAAGAACAAATATTAAGGCTTCAAACATTTGAAAAGCTTTGAGGGTGGTAACCCTAAAATTCCTTTCACCACTTAAACTTCCAGCCCAATCATCCAATCGAAACGAAATTCACAGAGTGAGTTTACCTTAACATGAACCAGATTTGCTACATTTGTGACTGTGGTGCTTACGCAGAATTGCTAGCACCAGACATTTTCGTAAATATTACACCAACAGATGCTTCAATTTTATATTCATGAGCAAAGCATTTGCAATAAAATATGCAACCAATGTTTAAATTTTCCGTGCTTTGGAAAATTTTCGGATGGCAACCCCAGACATCGTTTAATCGCTGAAACTTTCGATGATATCCTCGGATGAAAATGAAATTCAAAGGATAGGTTGATTTTACATTTGCATAAATTTTGCTATAGAAGATGCTGTCAGGAAATGATTTTTGTTACTTTGACTTAGAAATGGTTGATATGATACTACAAAGAAGTGTATTACGTCTTTCAACATTTTTAAGTCACTTAAAGTCAATGTCTTGGAAAATCAGTTTTTGAGCGGTTCTGATGCGGTGGATTTTTTTTTAATAATTTTTTCAAATTGTACAATGATAACTTAGCTGAAGGAGTATTTAACATAATAAATCTTATATTTAGCGGCTATACTACTTTGGACTGCTGGCTTTTCTGGGATGATAATAGTTTGATTTTGTATCATTTATTTTTATTTTTGCTTCACTTGTAGAATATTATCCAGATTGTACATTACCTGGGGTTGACTTAGCTATATAAAATTTTTTTAGGTAACTCCAAATCAGCTATCGAGAACTCCTATCAAATCTTCTGACAGGTTTTTAGGCTTTAGGTTGTAACATGAGGCTAAAAATTCCTTTTCTACATTCCCACTTGGATTTCTTTCCTCCTATTTTATATCCAAATAGTGATGAACACGAGGAGCGATTTTATCAAGATATAAGTACCATGGGAAACCGGTATCAAGGAAACTAGACTTCTAGCACACATATTAGCAGACAATTGTTAGCCATATTTACGTGGTAACCGAAACTACCATTTCAGATTCTAATTAAACACTATCAAATCAACAAGAAAAATATAGCATGGCTTCGGAGCAAAAAGAAAGTGTCAACATAATTGACTAGTATAATTAAAAGTAAAGTACGACAACCCTCGAAATTTACAATCAATGTGAGCTCGAGTGTGGAGTGATTAGTTCCATGATTCACTTTAGCCCTGGTTAATTCAGAGCTAGGTGTACTGAAAGCTTGGTGCGCGAACCCGCGCCCGAACTTGGATTCGAACCACGGACCCCACACACAAGAGGCCAGTGCTCTACCCACAATTTTAAGATATAAGGCACATTTTTTTGCTCCTCTATCCAGCACAGAACATAACATACACATTGGAAACAACACTCCTGCACCAGTGAATTCACTAGTACAGAAATTCGAGTCCTCATAGGTAGCTCACGTACTGAGCTATAGAATGTGCTGATAGAAAAAAGCAAAGCTCATGAGAAATTGTTTTTTTAATGTGAGGCAGCTTTAGTTTTTTCAAGGTTATGTTGAATGTTTTCGTAGTTAGGAAATTAGAAAAAACCCTCATAATGTATAGAAAGTTAAAAGAGGTAATTTTCTGTTAGTTCTTTTTCTATTGTCTATCGATTGTGGTAGTTTATACTCGTTATTTTCTCCCTTTATTTTCAGCTGTTTTGCGCTACCACAGCGAATACAGCAATCTTAGCGAATGCACTGCTATTTTGTACTAGATCGTTGTTTGTTTTTGCGATGTGGGTATTATTCTGTTCTGTATCGGAGCAAAAAAAATGCACCTATAATCACCAGAATGCAATTGGAAATATTTTAAATAATTTTGCTGAACTTTTATTTTTACAATTTGCATTATTAATGTGGTTGATATTACTGATAATTTTAAAAATTAGAATACGTTTGAAAATCTTCAAAATGTTCCTTCAAAATTTTTACGTAGGTTAGGGGTCAAGTTTGTTAGGGTCAAGTGCACAAAATCGAAAACTGTGAGAGTGAGCGACATGACTCTTTTACTGGAGTCAACTCAGTTACACTCACTCTTTTTATTGAGTTGTTTTTTCAGAGTCATTCAAACGTTGTTATCTAAAAAAAAGTTGTTAGCTAAAATAAAGTTGTCAACTAAAATAAAATGTAAAATAGTTGAAGCTATTCTTCTTCGATTAGTGTGCTACTTTACTTCTTTCAACTGGGCTCAGGGCTTGTAGCATACAAATTTTTCCAGCTTTGCGTGTGCATAAGGAGCAGTGACTGATCTTTCAAGCCACCCAGCTCGACCTATATATTTTAACCCATCATTAGTGTAGAATCATTTAACATCAAGCGCATTCTTTTCTGCTCTATGTGAAAAGCTAGTCTGAAGCGCTCATCGCACAGCATAAGCCCATCTGCGCATCGTAGCGTCGTGCTCAGTCAGCACAGAGCTGACCAAAGCTGTGCTGTCAATCGTCACACACGATCATTTATCGGCTCACCGCTCTTTACTTGTTGCGATGAGCTGCTTTCAATTCAATTCCACTTTAACTATAAGATACTGAATGTATATGTATTCTGACGGCGCAAAAGTTAGTTGAAAATAATAATTTTTGACAGGTCATGCTAACGATAAATGTGTGTGTTGCGATGTGGGTATTATTTGTTGACTGATCGGTTTCGATTTAATTAAATCACAAGTCAGCTGAGTGAGCGACTCTATTGATTGATTCACTCCTGAGCTAGCCATCAGTACTTACATATGACGCATGAAACTTTTTATCAAGAAATTCTTTGAATTTAACAGCAGTTATCAGCTGTTAATTGTTTACCTCAATTACTACTACATAAAGCAAGATAATGTGAATTTGATAATAGTTGAAATAAAGTTTTTAGAATTAACAAGACTTTTCAGAGAGAGAAAGATCGTTTAAAACAAAAGTGTTTCTAATTGAGTTAGCTAGGACTATAGTTTTAAGAATGAGATTACCCAAGCAATCTGTCCGATTGCGCAACCCAATTAATATTGATAATGTGCAAAATTAATTGTATTTGCTTAACAATAAAAGCTCGCAGTCTAATATAATTTACCCGTTAAAATTAAGATATTGTCATGTGATATCCAACTCACATTAGGTTAGTTGTCGTTGTTAAAGTAAGTTGAAGTTAAACACAGATTCCCAAAGTCGTCATACAATCATGCTACGCTGCACTGTTCCCCAAAGAGTCGTTTTGATGCTATAGAAATACTAAATGAAATTTTAAATCTGTAAAAGCATGCCAGAACAAATAAGCTTTTTTTATCTCAACAATTTAACAAAGCTAATTACCTCAGATACTAACCGTTCTCAAGATTCCAAGCTAATTATTTACCTATGTTGGCTTTTTTACTAGTCAAGCTTAGAAAATTATCTTTGGACAGGTATTATGCCCTACTAAGCATAAAGGTTCTATCTGCATTTTAGTACTTTCGAGATGTTCAATGATTTGTATTTTGATTTGTACTGGAGATATATGGAGAGTGTATTTGTCAATATTGATTTTAACATACTTCCACAAAAGAAAGGTTTTTCAAATTTTGTAGAATGATGAAATAGAGTATGTAGTTTTTGAATCCGGTGTTAACTCAAAAATGGTGAAAATGCATATAGATCGTTTATGCTTCGTAGGGCAGTATTGTATACATGAGCGTACAAAGATAATTTTCTTGCTGTATGTAATCCTCTGGCGCACCGTGAATTTTTAGTCAAAGTGATATTCTAATTTCCAGTAAAAAGCCCCTATCAGCCATTCAGGATCCAATGTGTTAATAAAGTAAGACGGTAGTATGTATTCTTGTAAGTTTCGTCATCGTTTTCTGTGCGCAATTTTCTCTCCCGATAGAACGTGCACACCTCGGCTGTGTATCTCAATCTGTTTCGAAATGAGTGGGTAAGAATTACCCATCTGAAATTTTTCTTAGCGTACACTTTTCAGTTCTTGATTTTCATTTGAAGCTAAGCCGAGCGTTAATTAAGTGTCAAATTAATCCGATCAATAACATTTAAACCTGTGGACTCATTGATTTTAGTTAACCAAGAAACTGTGAATTATATTTATTGTAGAGGCGCGATCACGATTCGGTCGTATCTTTTGTAACACTGTCAATGCAATGACATGTTTTAATTTAAAAATGAAATGATTTGTGATATCCGCAGTGCAGTATGACTTTTGAACAGCGTTTTTGGTGTGCAGACTAATGAAAAAACTGTACTGGATCAGAGAGCATATGCAGTGTAATAATAAGGTAATCAAATGCAGTACGTAGCCTATTCACGTAAAAACAGATTAAGTACTCGAAAGCGGTTGGATCATAATGCACGCAAATAGATAAATCTGAAAAAGCTTTCAGTAAGTTAAACATGCATGGAATTGAGATATGTTTTTGTCGACATGTGCGGATCCAGTCGTACATATGTACTTATGTATTTCGAGCACATTCCAATCGTAGAATTTGGATATTGACTTTATGATTTCCTCGAATCATGTTTGATTTGTTGTTTTTTTCATATGTTCGGTTTTTAATTAGTTGAGTGCTGCTGATTGATTCTTTTGGTATGGTAGGGTGATTGTTCTTAAGATCGGCCATCTACCTCCTAAAGTTCGGCCCGCTAAAACTAGTTTTTTAAACTCTTTCCTGTCTCACAAAACGGATCAAACTTGTTAAAAAGGCATCTCAAGCAAGTACAGAGGCTATTGCTCTAAATATTCCACTTTAGATTTCGTTTTGACAAGTTTGATTCTGGTTATCAGACAAAAAATTTTGGGTGGCCGACTTTTGGAGCAGGCCGACATTAGGAGCATTCACCCTATTTTGGTTCTTCAGGCTCTTTGCTTGTCGAAACAAGCTATCGCAATATCTGTAGAGTTTTTCTGGAATTTTAGGGATTAAAACACGTGTTCTGAAGCCTCCCTTGACCCCAATACAAGTAAATTGTTCGTTTTTAATGGCGCAATATCTATTAATACGAACAATATGAAAGAAATGGAATTTGGGAATTTTATTAATGATTACGTCTGTGCATAAATCCAAGCGGATTCGCTAAAACGTGTTGAACGGAAGTATACATACGCATTTAGACTATTTTTATACACCCGGCACAAATCAACGGGGTGGATTATTTAGAGAAAAGCGTGTCTGGAAAAATAGGTTTTATTTTTCTCCTATCGAACTTGAATGTAGATAGATGATCAATGTAAAAAAAAAATTTTAACATAAATTTTCGAATTTTTAAAGCTTTCGGCATGTGAAGATGCAGCATTCAGAAAACTAAAGCGAGAATATGGTTGTTCGAAAAATAATCATGAGATCAGTAAATTTTGTCGTAGTAAACAGTTTAAATACGTGTAAGTTCTCATGGCAGTGAGTTTAGATTCTTTAAACTATAGTATACTCTAAATTATGTCTTAATTTTTCGTATTAGGTAGAATAAAGACACACATGAACACAATCGCAACATACAGTTTTTCGCAGTATACGCTTGAAACTGAATTTTGGTTCTGAACATAGTCGCAGTATTAGCCATACAATTTACTGCAATCCGATAACGCTGTGCGAAATTTTCCTGGTTTATATATGCGATTTTTTATATCGTTTGGCAGCGTTGAAATTTGAAGATGTCAAAATTAGATCTGTCTAGCGTAAGTGCATGCTTGGAAAAGGGAATTTAATTTAAAGTGAAAATTAATTGAGAAAATCAAAATTACATGCAAGCTTTAGCCCTGTATGTAAAATGCGACCGGGAAAATTTGAAATTTTTTAAATAGCGATAGCTTTTGACAAAGCTATTGAATCATTACAAAATTTACAGAACATATTAATGTTATTAAGTTGTATACTCATATGATTTTGTATGAACGTGCTGACAACCCTGTAGCTGCGGCTGGCGCTGAAAGAAAAAAAAACCTTCGAATCATCGAATTTCCCGAAATAATATCGCTTTTAAGGAAAAACGCAACTCATATACAAATCTTATGCTTTGTCTACACAGTCAAAGTAAAACTTTGGAAATATCATGTCGGACAAGAACATTAACCCTTCCCCAATCCACCTATGTCTTTAGCATCTAAAACATCTGTTCACGGGAACTCACGACCCGATAATCAGATACAGTTGAAATTTAAAGAATGTATTAGCCTTAAGCAGGACCAAGTCTGATAGAAGCGATTTTGAGATATGGGAAATTCTGTGCCAGTGGTGACATCTTGAAAAATCACTAAAAAAAATAACTGCTTTTGGCCTTATAAATTCGGACTCAGTCACCAGATTTTGACGAAACTCACACAGTAGCTGAACCTTACTCTAAGGCACGTTTGATAGAAATTTGTTTGAAAAAATAGATTGGAATTGCCAGCTATAGTAATTTTGGTGTCTTCAATTTGGAAAATTCGCTCAGGGAAATAAAGTTTGTTGCCCTATAGCTTCCAGTGCAGCCATGGAATCATAACGAAATTCATATGGCAAATTAAACTTGTTAGAGACAATACTCA
This sequence comes from Nemotelus pantherinus, assembly GCA_963978885.1. Lineage (NCBI taxonomy): Eukaryota > Metazoa > Arthropoda > Insecta > Diptera > Stratiomyidae > Nemotelus > Nemotelus pantherinus. The sequence continues at coordinate 213,945,139 of OZ022263.1, forward strand.
GCAGAAATCTAGTCGGAATAACAATGATAGGATTGGCAGCTATGGTTGGTTTTGTATTTTTTTTTGCATTTCTTTATTAAGCGATTTTATCATAGAATTTTCAAATCATAGTGATCTTGCAGTGAAAATAAACAACAAATATTACGAAAACTTTTACGGGTGGTAACCTTAAATATCTTTGTATCCCTATAGCTTTTAAATTGAGACTGTGTAGCTTGCAAAGAAGCTGAATTTTGTGATTTTTTTGAGAGAGAGAAATTTTGGGTTAACGGTGGAAAATCTTCATTTGCTAGTGTTTTGGCTGTACGTTTAGTACTAACTAGGAGAGTTTCAGTGTCAGGTTCTAGGTTTTCTAGTATTTCACAGTATCATCACCTTACTCCAATACTTGGGGTCTTAATACTAGAGCGGCCTACTACATTTTCACATGTGCAGTGAGGCTGATTTTGGTATATGGTGCGATCGTGTGGTGGAAGGCAGCGGAGAGTAAAACCATCATCAAAGAGCTAACAAGACTACAAAGATTAGTTTGCATTTGTAATACAGACGCTTTAAGAACCACCCCAACGTCTGGGTTGGAAATGATTCTGGGATTTATGCCCCTAGATCGATTCATCTTTAGAAGCAAAAGCTAAGCGGCAATACGCGCTAAAAATTTTGGCATATGGAAAGATTCAAACAGTGCCGCAGAAGATTTGGGCTCGTTGCGGAAGACACGGAACACATGAGCAAAATAATGCATCGGTTAATTGCTGATACCACAAGCAAACTAGATGCTGCCATATGGGCCAAACTAAAGTCCGAATTGGAAAACAGAATGAGCTGCAAAGTGGCCAGGACATTATGGTCATCACCTGATCCAAGCAAAAGCAGGAAACTGCTCAAGCTCAGCAGAAACTGCTTGAGGGCGACGGTCGAACGAAATGGGACTAACATCCAGTAATTTATGCAAGAGGTGCGAGATGGAAGAGGACACCATGGAGCACACTATCTGCGAAAGCAACTTTACATGCGATTATAATAGACTAAATAGCGCGGAAAGAACGGTTTTTTGCGATATTTACCAGAGAGCAGAGAAGGGTAGGGAGTTAAGGATTTACCGTCAGCTGGCACCTGAAAAGAGATCAAACCAAATAAGTACACTTTATCATATGCAAATGACAGGTAAGAATGCATATATCCATTTAGATGATAGATGAGAATGTGTTGGTGTATATGCTCCCATCAAGAAACAGTAAACGCAGCGAACATTCGCTGGCGACAAACAAAACTGTCTATAGTAAATATCATAAAAGTGTCGGGAATATTCCTTTTACTCGCCAAATGGTATCGAAAATAGTATTTCGCGTTAATTATCTTATTGCCGACCATTTTAATACACAGACTAGGTTCTGGAAAATTAATGTTGCATAAAACGCCAGTCGTTAAAAAGGTGTTTTTGCAAAGCATGTTTATATTGCCTCGTGGGAGCGAAAGAACGTATCTTATGGTAGCAGTGTTGTTGGCGGGGTATTTTTTTTTATCTTGTTTCAATTTTCGAAATCGGGTGCCGCTATCTATTTTTCGCAATTTGGGGAGTAATGTTGTAATTTATATCGCAAATCACGCGATTTCCGCGCTATTTAGTCTGTACGCTTTGGTATCGCTCTGGCGAAATTTCAAGCTAAATTGTAGCCTAAAAAAATTTCACCTGAAATTCTGTGTGGAAATCTCGTCCATAGTGTTTCTCATGAGCTTGTCTATTCAATTTTTACTATCTCAGTGGTCTAAAATAAATGATACCACTGGTCGATCCCATGTTATCGATAGTGCTACCATTTATTTTTCTTTTGACTTATTCACTTGTGTTCATGAAAATATGCGAAAACTAAAGTACCTACGAAGTATAGCTGAAAAACGTGATTTCACATGAAACCATATACATATTGATTTGACATGTAGCTACAAACATGTTGACACAGTATTAATTTCACAATAATTCATCTATTTTAGTTGCTGATGATAGACGACGTGCCAATAGACGTGAAGACCCACGGAGACACACCTTGGGTACCGATATGCTGCAATATGGAAATCAAGCGCAAACCCTTCAGAGGGCGATGGATTTGGAGGTAAATGCTGTATCCTATGTCTCTCTTGTTTGAGGACATCATTGGATAAAAATTGTTGGATAATTCAGCTGCCAAGTTTCTTCGTTTAAAATTAACTTTCCTTTTAATTTACTAACATTTTACTGCTGACCTCTCGAACGCAATTACTGCATGTACATGGAAATGGATTGTGTATATCTAAAGCAGTATGAAATATTTGACAGAATGATTATGAAAGTTGTTGAAAAATATTTTAATTTTAACACATTGCAGTTAAAGTTTTATGTTAATCATAATTAGTCTAAAATTTTACGATGCGATGTTGAAAGCCACATTTCTCTTCAAATGACATTTTTTTCTAAAACGATTTGCTTCGAGATAACAGTATATAATATTATGGAAAATTGTAATACATATGAGAACATGTGTAACCTTATTGTTGTAATCTTATGTTTTCAATAAATATTCCTACACGTATTTAGTTTTGTTTGAGTAGTTTTGGCCGCTCGAAAATATTTGTATTTTACCGCTCTTTTATCGATTATTTTTTTACGTTGTGAAATACGAGCCATAAAACAATGTAATATTGATTTGTTGCAATGTATATTAATTTATATTTGAACGACGTGGTTTTTTAGTACTCTTTATTCAAAACTAGCCAAAGGTATCATTTCTCATGAATAAGACCACAGAATATACAGTACTCATCAAGAGCGGTCTGTAAATAATGGTATACTGCTTGGTTGTGTATTTGATACGTACCTTTCATCTGGTGCTGTGTGGCGTGTAATTAAATGCAAAAAATTAGTCTCTCATAGAAGGAGAAAAGATAGCTTCATCGGCAAAGATGCAATGATTATATCTCTGTGAAATCTCTGTGTGCAATAATTATATCTCTGTGAACAATGCTTTGAAGTAGGACAAGCAGAAATTATTGTCCGATTAAACTAAATACATCAAATCCCCCAATGACTAAAAAGTAGCTCAACTAGTGAATTATTAGCTTGAACTAATTTTAGAAGGCTTAACCTTATCTCAAACTAAAAGGTCAAATACTTTCTTCAAGTCTGATCAAAGATTTAACTTAAAATATAAGAGTGACGACATAGTTTAACAGATCAAAGTTAAGTGGAGCAACCTAAAGATTTTTCGACCTTTCCAGTGCGTGTTTCGAGAATAAATATGAAAATTTCAGTTAGTTTTCGGAATATTGTCTTGTATTTCTCACTTTCACTCCATCTACTCTATCTTCGCAAGACTGAGCTGATTAACTACCCCTATTGAAGATCGAACATGGTAACTATAAATGTATGGCCATAAATTGAGTGGGCATAAAGACTACTTTGAGGTAACTAGCTTGGTTCTTGTTCATCACCAAAATTTTAAAAATGTTGCCAGATCGAAAATGCAATCAAAACGAGGAATGAATAATACCTGTTGACTTTAAAGAAAATCAAAGTGAAGATACGACGCTGATTAAATATTATGTAAAAGAAAGGCACCTTCATCAAAGCAGCAATCGAAGTACTTTATAGTTTTGCTTTAGTTTAGAATCATTTTCGACGAAGCTGTATTTCAGAATAGCTGTTTTGAAATATTGCATGAGATAAAACAAAAGTATACAACACTGCTCAACAATACATCATTATCATTAAGCTGCCTTATATTAATTTGATTTGTTGTATTTTTTATTTTTCGTTTGCCGTTTTATTTTCCTTTTCAGTTTATTGCCTACTAACATTTTAATGCTACAATCGCCTGGCAGTGGACATAAAAAAAACTCTGTAATTAATGCCGTTTTTACCTATATTTTTAGATGGGGACGCGCACGCAGAAAAATAAAAAGGTAAAAGTGACTTTTATCTGTCATCCATACAGTTTCTTGGCGTGTCTAATTAGGCTTCTTATTATAATTTTTCTACATTTACTAATTTACTCTTAGTAATAAATCTTTATATGATAGATGTGCTTATTATTTACATCTTTGCTTAAAAATTAAGTGCAGTGTGTGTGTGGTCAAAACTTTATTTACCATACTTCAAACTCATCAGCGTAAATATATTGCTTTCAGATATTTATGATATTCAGCATTCATGCTCGAATAAATATTTTGTTTTTGCCGATTTTTATTTTGATTTCCAACACTAAAAAAGTATATGGACGACAAGAGCATGCTACGCTTGTCATTCAAGTTGCGACTCACAACCCGAAAATATGCTCCATTATATGGGGCAATTATTTTTTGGACCGTTTTGTTTGCCCAACATTCTAAGGAAGTAAATTTACTGAACTCATTTTCTGCAGGTGCCACCCATTCGAGGATATGCCCCAATAAATCAGGGACCACTATTTGATGAAGATCCAGGCATAATGTCTGAAGTGGAAACAGCGAGTACAGGATTTAGAAGAGGTGGAAAGCAAAGGTCGTCATTACCTGTCGTTCGGACGCCATCGAAAACCCTAGAGCGTCCTCTTGGTAAGTTTAATATTTCATGTTTTGAAAGCTATCATTTTCGCAAGTATACTGTTATTGGTTAAATTCAACAATACCAAAATGTCAGATACTTTTTACTTATCTTTAAATTAATTTAGTATGTCTCGTCGCTTTTTCGAATTATGGTATCATAACTTTTAAAAATAACCATAGGTAAACCTCAAAATTGTGGGGGGAAAATGGAAAATATCAAAACTTTGCTGAATATCTTGCAGACTACCTTGCGCTACATAAAATCTATATAATTGCTTAAAAATGTAATTAGATGACAGCATGATACAATGAAAACAAAGTAGTCTATTCCGAGTATCAAAATGAGTTCGTTCAGTGCTGTGAGTGAGTGATTTTCTTTGAGTGACTGTGAGTGATTTGCCTTTAAGGCAAGTAAAATCGAGCTAATTCAAGGAGGGCATTTGGGGTGTTAATGGGGCGATATTGCCATTTTGAAAATGGGGTTTGCAGGGTTTATCTGTACTTTTTAGGGTTTATCTGTGCTTTTATCTGTGCTACGAGGGTGCGGTGAAAATAGCACTGCATAATATTCTCTAGTGATGGTTTTCCCCTTCTGAAGGTAATCAATGAAGATGATTTTTTTGGTTTCCCAAAAAATAGTCGCCATAACCTTGCTCGTTGAAAAAGCTGTTTTTGCCTTTTTTGGGGTCGGTTCACCTGCTTCAGTCAATTGTTTTGATTGTTACGTAACGGCGAATCACAGCTACAACTTTTCACAAAATATCGCTGGGATTTCGCTTGTAAAGTGCCAAATTGGCGGTCGAATCGATCTGAAATTTTACCTGCAAGCTTGTCACAGTTAGTGCCATCAAATACTTAGCCATAGTATAAGTACTATAGACAGCACGGAAAGAACGTAATTTGCGATACAATTTGCGACATTTCTCCACTGATTGCGAGAAATAGATAGCAATATCCAAGTCGAAAGTTGAAAAAGAACTGTCAGATACGTTTCTCATTCCCACTAGGCAATATACATGTGCTCTTCCAAAAAGACTCTTTTAACGAATGGCGATTTATGTAATATTCATTTTCTAAAAACCTATTCTTAGTATAAATGTCGTAAGTGATAAGATAGTTAACGCGGAATACTACTTTTGATACCATTTGGCGAGTAAAAGGAATATCTCCGACACTTTTATGCAATCCACTACAGAGAATTTCGTTTGTTCCCAGCAAATGTTCGCTGCACTTACTGTTTCAGAGTATGCTTTTTTCACTTTTGCATATGATAAAGTGAACTTATTTGGTTTTTGTTCTTCTTAGGTGCCAGCTGATGCTAAATCCTTCAACGCCTACCCTTCTCTGCCATCAGGCAAATATTGTACAACACCGTTCTTTCCGTGCTATCTATAGTACTTATGCTATGAATTAGCCCTGCTGGCGACATGTCTGGTTCAGACCCGAAACTTTTCACCCCACCCTCGTATGCCATCTGTACTCTTCCTGGACAGCGGACTAGAGTTTGGTCATATTAGGATTTTCATATACTAGGTATAACTAGTACGAGTATAGGGAAATACCTGTTCCAAACGTACTAGCTAGTGTGTTCTGAAGCATATACATGTATACTTACATTACATACGATTTGCAGTGGTGTAATGATATGAATTTCATTTTTTTCATCATTCCTAAAATATTCAATGAAATACATTTTCGTACGTAATTGGTTCTTGCGTTGGTTGGCCGTAGAATTTTGAAAAGTGTGGTATTGCACTTAACAATTTTTGAAACTTAATGGCCTTATATAAAAGAAACCTCAAAGAGTAATGTTTAAACAGTGGTAGCGCACAATAATTAATGCTTTGTTTAATTTACTAAAATTTAATAAAAAAAATTCCATCAAAATCTTATTAAATGTCATTTACCATGATTTTTCCATTGCAGGTTTAGTATTTTTACAATACCGATCTGAAACGAAGAGAGCTTTACTTCCGAACGAAATAACGTCAATTGACACTGTTCGAGCGTTATTTGTCCGTTCTTTTCCGCGACAGTTAACAATGGCCTATTTGGAAGGCCCTAATGTCAAAATTTATATACACGATGCCAGCAAAGACATGTTCTACGAGTTAGAAGATGTTCGTTCACATTTGCGGGAAATTCGAGATCGATCTGTTCTTAGGCTATTTGAATCGAATGAAGTTGCAGCACCACAAGTTTTGCCTGGCGGACCAGGAGTGCCACAACCTCTGCCACAAACAACCGGTGGCCATTGGGATCAAGATCAGGTAAATATAGGAAGCTTACTATTTTCATATGCAATGGGAGATAAAAACTTACAGTATAGTATTTAATTAGCTGCTGATTTGGCCCAATTTTTACTACATTTAAAGCACTGATTTCCAGATAAATTTAAGTTCTAAATTAGCAAACTTCATGTAATTCTTCATGTATTTATATGACTCACCTATAAACTTAAATAATACATGTCACTACTACTATTTGATGCAAACTCAAGATGGTTAAAGACGATCATAGCTCACCACTCAGGGCTTTTTTGTACAGTGCTGCGCTGTACTTTTAGTACGCTATTCGCTGCATATGTCACTAGGTTTTGTCGAACGAAAGCTTTCGCTCGCAGACTATGCGGTGCTTTTTTCAAGCGCTGTACTGAAAAAATTACCCATCTCTAATGCGAACTGAGCCAAATTATCGAAATATATGTATGAAATGTAATAAACTCATAACATTAAGAAGAGTGAATAGAGTAGTAAAGGCATTTCATTTCATTTAACAATAAATTTCCCTGAGCATTAAATGATTATTGGCTTGGTTTACAGTGACCTGACCTCCAAACTTAAAGAAGTTCTGCTCGCGACTATTTTAGATTTTCATCACATTATCTGTTTTACAGAAACATGGCTTAATGACAATATTCTGAACAGAGAATTCCTTCCATGTCATACCGTTTTTCGGAGAGATCGTGATCGGGTTGCTTATTGCAAAGCCGATGGTGGAGGCGTTTTAATTGCCATCCGTAATACTCTTCGTGGAACACTCTGTGCCGAGTTTGTTCCACCTCCTCCTGTTGAGTGTGTTGTTGTACGTTTTAAAACCCACATAATACCTCGACAGCTCCTGAACTATCTATGTTTAGCACCAATCCTTTGGAAGTTTTGTATCCTTTTGCATACCTTAAATTCTAATGTTAGTTCCGGCCCTAATGGTATTCCTAATGTTCTTGTCACTCCCTCTCATCTTCGCTCTGTGTTCTTTTAGCTATCCTTTACAACATTAGCCTTGCACCTGGTGTATTCCCTTCTTTATGGAAATCCGCCAATACTTTCCCAATCTTCAAATGTGGTGATCCTTCTATTGTTTCCAATTATCGTCCTATATCCCTCCTCTGCTGTTTCAGTAAAATCCTTGAACGTCTTGTCTATAATAGTATTTATCCTTCTTTACAGCCTTTACTTGCTCCTGAGCAGTATGGTTTCATCAAGGGTCACTCTACATCGACCAACCTTCCGCCTATCTTCATAGTCGTCCCTGCCGAGTCACTTTTAATGGTTCCATTTCTTTTCCTATATTTCCCACACCCGGAGTTCCTCAAAGTTCTATCCTAGGTCCCTTACTTTTTATCTTGTTTGTCAATGACCTTCCTTCTGTTATCAATTCTCCCTGTCTTTTGTATGCGGATGACTTAAAATGATACAGAGCAATAAAGTCTGTGAACGATTTTCACCAATTGTAAGCTGACTTGTTTGCTCTTAATCTTCGGATTCAAGAAAACTTCTTGCCACTGAGCCTTTTGAAGTGCCACCAGATGTCGCTCACATATAAAAATACTCCACATGTTTTCCCTTATTCTTTGTTTGGTATTTCCCTGTCAGTTGCTCAGCATTTTAGAGACCTGGGCGTGGTGTTTGATTCTAAATTAAAATTTGTTGTTCATGTCATGAATATGACGACCAGGACCTCTAGGAATGCTGGCTTGGTCTTCCGTTCATCCTATATGTTAACCAACATTTCCTCCTGTATTCATTTTCAAAGTGCGTAAAAAAGGCGAAAACGAGGTGAGGGAAAAGGTGTTTCAAAAAATCAGGTCAAAACAACAAATCATATTTTTCTAACCTCTGCAAACTCAAAATGGAGAAATAGGCGTTCCCGCGATTTGATCAATATGACCTGATATGATTCTGGAATTGTTTTTTTTTTTTTAAAGGCACTCAACTTGTCTGATGTACTTCTTTGTCGTGTGAGATGGAAAAGATTGATTTCATAAGGACTTCTATCGATTTTTAGTTGATGTGATGTGGAAGCTGGGACTTCAGTGCTTAGTGGCTGTAATTTTCTGTGCAGTAAAAAAACCATAGTTTACTTGGTTTCAGCACACTTGAACACACTGTGTTTTAATGCACTATAGTGATATTCCTGGTTTGACCTTCTGCTGCATCTCTTTTGCCGATTCTTTGGTCACAATTTCATTGATGATTTTACAGATATTCTAATATTCGCTGGAGTTTTTCCTCTGTCAGTTACCATCTGCCACTCACTTGTCTTCTGTCACTCACTTGTCATCTGTCACTGTAAGCCGATAAGCAAAATATTTCACCAGGATAAAAAAACAATTAAGATCCGTGATATTATTGAAATAACCATACGTACAAGTTATAGTATAACAAAACCAATACTATCCTCGATGCACTTGAAAAAAAAGCAACAATATTTTACGACCTTTATATTAAATACAGTCTTGCTGATCATTACCTAGCTTAGTTTAAAATTCTGCATTCTAACTCGCGCATTAAAGTAGTACTTAACTGTTTTCTTTGTTTTGCAGAGTTACTTCAGTGAGCCTGAATTCGATTCGGAATATCAGCATCAACATATCCATAAATCAAAGGTGAGTAATTGAAGTGGAGAACAAAAACAGATTTAATTTTTTAGAGAGAAAATAGACAATAGTCTCTTTATTAAATAAAACATCGACTTGATTTTGCAACAAATTGACAGATATTGAGAACTTTTCAAATGGCCTTATTCTGTGAAACAGTTGCCGGGCATCCATAATTACTTAGTAAATAATAACAATAAATTCGACGAATTCGTTTCACGACATACTTATAACTTCAAGGCGAACCTCATACAAACGTCCCACATTATTTAGAAATAGCCACATCCGCCAACACTTCGTCCCTTAAGGGCACCGTCTAGAGAAACATGAAGACTTTTCCAAGTAAGTGCAACTGCTCCTTTGAATGGTTCAATGTCACAAGAGGTACACACTTCCTTCACTGCATTGACTTCATCTTGGGCTGGTTCTTGGTCGTGTTGCTTAATTTCGTCTTCGATATTTCCTCTTTTCTGAAGACTTTCTTTAAACGTTGGTAAACCGAATTGAGCCAGTCCCCCAAGCTCAAATGCAGTAGTCAGGAGAGAATCATCCACAATTGAGCCATCTCCCAACATGACTAAGCCTCGTTTATTAATATTCTTGTCATCTTTTGCTTTCTCCTTGTGGTCTGCAGCTCGTTTGAAAAGCAACCGCGTCGAGGAGTCCTGATTGTCAATAAAGCGTATTGTGGGACCAGCCGTGAGTTTTGCGAAATCACCGGGGTTTGGCGATTGGTTCGACTGCTGCGGGAAAGTGACTGGTGCTTGCTGTGCAGTTCGACCGGAAGTAAATGTAGTTACAAGCTGCTCGGATAGAAACCGGTCAGCTGGATTGAACTGGCCGTTGACAAAGTTCGTACTCAGAGGAAGCTTGGTTGGAAGTCTGATTGCTTCCCCAACTACTTGCGATGGAATAGGTGGCGGTGCAGTCTGTTGATTGCTTTGCGTGCCAGCTAAATTAATCCTTACGCGAGACGGAAATTGGCCATTAGCCAGCAGTGGATTCGATGATTGTGTTGTAGCCTGAAAAATTATATTCATTAGATACTTTCTGGAAACAGGTTGATATATAATTTCACACACTGGTGGTGGTTGAGGTGTCGTTGTTGTTGTAATTGGGCCGTCATGGTTAAATTTATGTACATGATGATGCTTATGATCGCGATGCGCCTTGCCGGCACTGAGTGCTACTTTGTAGATTTGTAGTAAAGTTAACTCGAAATGGAGATTTGTTGCGGTACGTCCTGTTATTGATGGTCCACCTGAGAACGCCACACCATTTCCGGGAATTGTGTGGCCAACAAGCTGAAGAAGAAAATTGAGATGTTTCAATTTTTGTACTCTTAGCTTGGAAATGGAACATATCATTGGCTAAATTAATTTTAAAAAAGTCTAGCGCATCAGAACCGCTAGAAAACTGATTTTTGAAGAAATTGTCTTTGAGTGACAAAAAAATGTGGAAAGACGTTATAAACTTTTTTTGTAGTATCATATCAACCATTCCTTATCCAAAAAAAACCCAGCTATGGCATAAATGATGAAAATGTTCAATGCTGGCAACACTTCTCCAACGAAGCAACAATAAGTTTACCGCAACAAGCTCATACTTAAATCAACTTATACTTTGAATTTCGTTATCATCGCAGGATTTCATCGAAAGTTTCAGCGGTTAAACGTTGTTTGTGGCTGCCATCCGAAAAATTTTCAAAACTCGGAAAATTTAAGGGATTGATTCCTTATTTTTATTCCAAATGCTTTGCATATGAGTATGTAATTTGAAGCATATGTTGGTGCAATATTTACGAAAATGTCTGATGCTGGCTACCCTGTGTTAGCAGCAAAGCAAAAAATATACCAAATCTGCTTCACGCTAAGTTCGTTTCGTTTCGATTGATTCACTGCGCTGGAAGTTATAGGGGTGAAAAGAATGTTAGGGCTATCACCCTCAAAACTTTTCAAATTTTCAAAACGTTAATATTTGTTGTTAATTTTCATTGCAGGATCATTCCCATTTGCAAATCTATTGGCATAATCGCTTAGTAATGAAATGCAAAAAAAAACTACAAAAATGGGCATAGCTGAAAGGGCTGCCCGCTGTATCATTGTTGGACGAAATTCCTACGAAAATTTGGTTTACAATAAGGTCCATTTACTGCATGAAATCCGTTTTAATTTCATGACTGAATCGGAAGTTATAGTGAAAAAAGCCTTATTTTGCTGAGCAAATTTACAAGATTTAGGAGATAAAAATTACCGTAGCTGGCAGTTTTATTCGAATTATTCAACCAAATTTCTACCATATGTGGTCTAAAATAAGGTACAAATACTGTGTGAATGTTGTTAAAATGTGATGGCTGAATCGCGAATAATAGGCCAAAAAGTAGTCTTTTTTCTCAGTAATTTTTCAAGATGGCACTACTGCCAAATGGTTGCCCGCATTTCAAAATCACTTCTATGAGACTTAATCCTAGTTACTACCAACATGTCCTGTAAATTTCATAATGATCGCATTATCTGGTCGTCAGTTCTCGTGAACAGAAGTTTCGAGTGCTGGAAAATATAGAGGTAATTTGGTGATGTTTTGCCGTGTTTGTGCAACTCGGAATTTGAAAAATTTCAAACTGGCATGGTAAACAAAAGGTCAAATTTATCAATGATTTGAATTTTTTTGTCAAAAAGCAAAATTTTTTCGGGAGGGTCGATGATTTTAAGAATTTTTTTTTTCACGTGCATGCTGTAGCTACAGGGTTGCCCGCACAGTCTTGAAAATAATCCTTGCCTACTTTTATCATAGACAAGCATTAAATCATAGACAATCATTAAACATAATAAGCTTTCATTTCCATATTTTTTTTAACAAAAATGTACTCTGCATTGAATTATAGGAGTACCTGAAAATTCACTAAAATGTCTGCCGCCGCCAAAGGGTTACAGGAATCTGAATTTCAGCAAGTCATAGACCTACCCACTATATACATCTATGTCTACAATTTACTCGGGAACATATAAATAAACCCAAGGACTTTTCAGGAATATCCTGTGAAATAATGAATGTGAGTGCTCATTTCATGGAGTATTTGGAAGAAAATTAGATAATTCCGAGCCAACCAACAAAAGAAAAAAGAGTATATAATCGCACACGGCACTCTCATGATGGTTTGGGAATTGTTTGGGAAAACATTACTTATAATAGTATCGGAGCAATTCTGCTTGCTGTGGAACGACAAAGGCAAAACAGGAGAAGTCAATCATGTTCTGGGGTCAGGAACATGGAAAGCTTTCCGATGAGAAAAAAAGCTGCTTTTTGACTCATAAATTCCGATTCATTTAGCATATTTTACTTTAAGCGAAATTTGGTAGAAATTTGGTTGAAAAATTAGGATAGAGCTGCCAATTATGGTAATTTTTGTCCGCTAAATCTTGTAAATTTGCTCAGCAAAATAAAGCTATTTTTCCTATAACTTCCGATAAAGTCATGAAATTAAAACGAAATTCATATCGTAAATTGATCTTATCGCAAGCAATACTTCGTAGGAATTTTGTTGAAAAATCATGAAAGGACTGCTAGCTATTGTAATTTTTGTAATTTTTTGGCATTTCTTTACCAAGCGATGTTGTCATTAAATTTTCAAAACAGATGCTTCTATTACATCTTCACATGCAAATTATTTGCAATAAAAATAAGCAACCAAGTTTTAAATTTTCCGAGTTTAGGTTATTTTTCGGATGGCAGCTTTAAACATCGTTTTATCGCTGAAAATTTCGATTAAATCCTCGGACGAAAACGAAATTCAAAGGATATAGGGCCATCAAACAGTGTTTCTCATCTATTTGCCTTGTGTAAGAAAAAGTTGAAATGAAACTAAAAAAAGGTGGATTATATCTTTCCATATTTTTAGTCACTCAAAGTTAATTTCTTCGAAAATCAGTTTTCTAGCGATTCTGATGCGCGAGAGTTTTTTTTTTTTTGTTTTAAGACAGTATTTATCGATGAATTATTTTGTTTTGTTGAAAAATCTAAATATAGCTTATAAAGTTAGTGAATGAATTTTAAAGACAAACACATTACAGGTTTCTAAGTCACACGGATTTTTTATGTGTTTACCTAGTACCGACTATTTATGCCTTGTGCAAATAATTTTGGCATCCACAGTATATAATATATAATTCGATGATGCATACTGATACATTCCGACTTGCATGCGCATCGCACCATAGCTAACTTAACATTCAATATCAATCTGAGATGTGTCTCCGATAACGAAAAATACGTGAAATCGCGGATGGCTTAAGTGCGCGTAACACAAGCGACCAAGCTATTATGCATCCAAACTTATTGCATTTACACGAGTCAGCTCAACTCAACTCTAGTTTGTAGAAGGCGGGACTCAAGGGAAAGCTCGAGTACAATGAGACATGGACCATAGATTTTATTATATATATATATATATATATATATATATATATATATATATATATATATATATATATATATATATATATATATAATAATATTTATATTCTCATCCACATCATAATATATTAAAAAAAGCATCCATAAATGACAATGAGCGAAAGGAAAGCGTCAAAGGCTATGTTACATGCATAATCACTGTATCCGACCACTTCTGCTTGACTTCCGCCTACTACAAACTAGAGTTTAGTTGATTCGTGTAGATACACAACGCTTGGGTGCAAGTGTAAAACCCCTTTTTTATTCTGTGCTTAAGTCGCTTGCCTCTTTCAATTTCATGCTCATCCAATAAGGAGAAAGTTGCGTGCGCTGTTACCTACTCATCGATATTGTTCACATGACTGGCAATTTGTTGACACCGGAAAACATTTTTCCACTGCTGTCTCCGTTGATGCGAAAACTAAGCGAATCTATAGACAAAGATATTAGCAAACTATCTTCCGTAATCAAGTGCACATGTTTCTGCGTAGCACTTCCGACTTCGAAATCGATGCACGATTATCTTGTTGGGAATTGCATGGATCGGAACTCGCAATTTGTCTTTATAAAAACTCATTTGAAGCCTGTATTGGCATCAGGAAATGAATTATGTATCTTGAAAACTTTTCTTTTGCTTCTACGAAAATTTTAAAAAACCCATTCATAATTTAATTTTGTAATTATGATTCAATCAAACAGTACCAACAAACTTTGCAAGCATAACAGAAAAAGAATCATGAACATATTTATATATGAACAGAACACTATGATCTGCTCGTATATTTACTATAAGTGTTCCAATTTGGTGTTTGACGTTTAAATAGCCAAAGAGCTTTGCCATTATTATTTACAGTGCAGACGAAGAACATAAAGCATTTAACAAACAGTTTGTCTTCTGTTGATGAGATTTCCCATTTGACTTTTGCGTAGTTCATGAGAAATTTAGAATAGTAGAATAGTTTAATTTTGGTATAGTTTAATGTCGGATTTTACTAGTTTGGTGATAATGAATAAAATATAAATGCCTATTACCTAAAAAGTAAATTTAAAGTACCTACTATCTAAAAATTAAATTTATAGTGATATTTTTTTGGGGACTCTTTCTATAAGTTAAACCTTTCTTAACAAAATAGGAAATATATTAATAAAATAAGGAAATTAATATCAACAAAATAAATTCCTGCTTCTTACCCTGTTATGAAATCCTCTGCCAACGCGTTCTGCTCTCACCCACAGTTGCCACTCTCCTGTCTTTCCGTTCCATGATGAGCAAGCATGGTGCCACATACGCATCTTAAGTGGATAGTTAAGTCTACAAAAAAGAAACAGTAATGAAATATATTTTGTTGAGGGTTAGACCATTTTTAATAAGTTAATATTTTTAACAACGTACCTATATAATGGTTGTCCATGAACGGCCATCGATATAAAACTTGATCCTTTCGAGTTCGCAATCCAGAATTGAATCTCCCGAGGCTCGTCTTCAACTAAAATAATTGATAGAAACAAATGATTTTTGATTAGATAAGAGCGGATACAATTTCACTTCATCGTTAGCAAAATTATAGAACTATTAGTGAAAGATTCATTTACAAAAATTTCATTGCACAAGAGTCATACATATATGTATGCGACACTTCCCGTACGAATCAACATACACAGAGTTCAATTATCCTCATTCAATTTTTTCTACCTCTTTGATTTTTGCTGCCAACCTGTTGAAAATTGGCAGTGCCGACCCAATACTCCTGTCCAGTGCATATAGAGTGAAAATAATATCCTTTGATTATCAAATTACCATTTAAAAACAAATATTCTTATGTATGCTTTCACCACATTACTTTTCACACATACGTCGTCGATTATTCCATGTTCCGCCTCCTTCTCTACTTTGTTGTAATATTGGATTCCTACCAATTCCTTTTTATAGCATATTTTTAGATTTTTTATTTATTCAGGAGTATTTATTATCAAATGAGATCATACGCCCTATGTAAAATTGAAGTACTGTACTGTTTTCGTTTATTTATTTATTTGATGCATATACAATACAACAGGCAAACTGCCCAATTACAGATAGGATACAATGAAAAAAATAAAATAATAAGAAGTGAATGAGTAAATATAAACATAAGTACATAAAAAAATAATTAAAGTAGTAATTAAATAAAGTAAAATTAAGTAAATACAAAAAAAAAGGAAACAAAAAACCCATTATAAACAAGAATAGGAACTAAAATTAATTTGAAACAAAAATCTTGCAACGAACCATCTTTTTAAAGATGGCAATATAATGTGGAAGAGGACCAAGTTGAAGGACTGTTATGAGTGCGTAAGAGTTACAAAACAGGAGAGTGGTAGAAAGTATCAGTACTAGCATACGGTACTTCAAATAAAATAGAGGACCTGATTAGCCTTACGGGTTACCGCACAATGAACAAAGATGCAAAGGAGGAAGATAGGTAACCGCGATAGATTTTGAAGAGGAAACTCTCATCGAAGTAAGCTCTGAGCTGTTCAAGGAGAGAAATGTTAAGAAGGGATAGACGTTGTTCAGTGTAGGGTATATACGACAGACTATAGTATATCTGGTAGCAAATGAATTCAGCGTCGGAAAAAGGCTTCGTCCTTTGAGGCCAAGAACGAATCAAGCCAATTTTTGATACCTTGCTCAGAAGTAAAGCGTATTGCAGTGAGGGCATTTTGCATCGTACGAAATAAATAGTAAGTCTGGTGAATATGGCGGGTGAGGTAAAACTTCCCAGCCACTATTATCCAGGTAATTTTTGACCGCAACGTGTGGTCGAGCATTGTCATAATGGGAAATAACAGACTCGTGCCTGGTCGCATATTCCGGCCGTTTTTCTGTCAATGCCCGCTTCAAACGAATTGATTGTTGTCTGTACTGCTGTCCCGTAATAATTTGACCTGATTTCAGCAGCTCGTAGTAGATCGGTCTCTTCGGATCCCACCAAATACTGAGCATTACCTTAGTGCCGTGTATATTCGGCTTTGACATCGATGTTCCTGGTTGGCCGGGCTTCACATACGATTTCTTGCGCTTCGGGTTATAATAATGTATCCATTTTCCGTCGCCGGTAATAATTCGATGCAAAAACGACTTTCTTTTGTAGCGTTCGAGGTGCATTTCAGACATGCAAAATCACTTTTCGACATCTCTTGGCTTCAGTTCGTGTAGCACCCAATTTCTTACCTTCTGGGTAAATCCTAACGCTTTCAAACGCCTGAAAATGATTGCCTGTGTCACCCTAGTGCTTTTGCGAGCTCATCTTGCGTTTGGCACGAGTCTTCACTGAGGAGGGTCTCTAATTCTTCGTCTTCAATTTTTTTCTCTTGATCAGGGCGTACTTTGTCCTTGATGTCGAAATCGCCAATTTCGAAGCGTTTCAACCAGTCAAAGCACTGTCTTCTGGATAGAGCATCGTCGTCATAAACATCCCCCAGCAAACGATGACTTTCGGCAAAAGTTTTCTTGGCCAAAAGTATCCCAACATTACTTCCCGCAAATGCTGTTTTTTCGCCAATTTTCGAAGTTTTCCATGAGGGTAAGAAACTTATGCGCACACAATGTTAGCAAATTGTCTTTGTGACTTTGACAACTAACCGATGGTACTTCAAAATGACATATATGTCATTGGAGTGTTACAGCGCGTGTGTTGTAAAAATTCGGTTTTCAACAATAGGTTCCAAACGTTTTCAAGGTTACCACTCGCATGAATTTCAAAATTTAGGAAAGCTAAACCTTTGCTTATCATATTCATTATCGAATGTTTATCTTACAAAACGAGCATATCTTATAACATTAATTATAAAAATGCTCAGTGATTGTAGCACTTTGCAAGCACTGCAATTAAAAGTCTATCAAAACTACTCCACGTCAAAATCAACCTATAACATGAATCTCTCTTGTAAAAATTGTTTGGGGCTGCCACCCGAACAATATCCAATGCTCGAAAAACTTAAACATTTTTTACTTATTTTAACTGTAGGTGTTGATATATGGAGACTCAATGGTAGCATCTGTTGGTATGCAAATAATAATAATTTTTGGTGCTGGCAGCCCTTCGGTACCACTAAAGCCAAAAATATTATACCCAATCTACTCCACATTGAGGTCAGCATACCCAGCGCATTTCGTTTCGATACGATGAATGTAATTAAGGTTGCAGAGGTAAAAAAAATATAGTGTAACCATCCGCAAAAGCTATCAAATTTTCAAAATGATAATGCTTTTTGCTAACTGTAACTAGAAGATCATTACCATTTAAAACTTTCGTGATAATATCGCTTGGTAAAGAAATGAATAAAAAATTACAAAACCTAATATTTCTGCCAAAGTTCTATGAAACTTGGCTTATAGTGAGGTCCAGCTACTGTGTGAATATTGTTAAAATCTGATGACTGGTGAAAAAGCAGTTTTTTTTCCAAAATGGCAACACCCCGAAAGGGTTGCCCATTTTTCAAAGCCGCTTCTATTAGACCTGGCTCTACTTAAGGTTATTGCAATCTGTGCATTTCAATTGAATCTTATTTTCGGTTCTTCTCCTGAACGCAAATTTAAGGTGTTTAAAATAGAGGTAATTTGGTATTAGGAGTCGTTGATTTGGAGGCTTTCTGTTTATGGCCCAGCCGTTGCTACAGGGTTGTCCGCGTATTCACCAAAACTCATTCAATTTCGTGCCCATTAATGAGTCCTGTGAATTTCATAATGATCCGATGACTGTGTGCGAACTTATCGCAATTCGAAATTTTACAAATTTTCTTTGCCTACTTTTAAACAGATAGCTTCTATATGAGGTCCAACATTTCCAAGACATCATTATCTAGCTATCAAAGCATAATTAATTTGTCTTTCATATACTTTGCTTTTCGAAATATTTATTTGTCACAGAAATATAGGGGCACATATAAATTCAATAAAACGCCCGCTGCCACCAAAGGGTTAAAGATACTTTCACGTAAACCAAGAAAAAAACCTACAGCTCATACACAACAATATGCTCTGAAAGTTTTAGCGTTATCGGACTACGCACTCCGGAAAAAACCCGCTTATAAATCTTGTTGATATATATAAATTTATGAACTTATATATTTATATATATATATATATATATATATATATATATATATATATATATATATATATATATATATATATATATATGTATATATATATATATATAATATCTTGTAAAGTGATTTTAAAGCGAATGTTCTTCGAAATTTACTAAAAAACATAAGCCCCCTCTACAGTTCACGATTTATTTGGAGGAAGTAAAACTTAAGGCAAATGAAATGAAGTCTTCAAAAGATATATTTTCATCATCTAATTGGTTGTTTAATATTTTTCTGAACGTGAATGATTATCTTCATAATTGATTTGTTTAACAAGACGACATTGAAGATAGCTTGCCAAATTGATGCAAAAAAATCGTAAAATGTAATCGTTTCAATGTTTGGAAAGGAAGGACAAATTAAAACACACATTTTCTTTGAGCTATCACACTCTAATGAACAATGTCGTATTATGCGTGGTAAAAAACTGTTAAATGCTGAAAATATTTTGTTGGCTAAGTAACCTAAATTCCTAGCATGTAGAAAACTGGCAAAATTGCATCGATCAACTGCCATTGCTGGTTTTATTCGGAATGCATGCGTACGTGAAAAAATGTGAATGCAACACGATTGCACTACAAGTGACTGGGGTTGGGAAAATAGCAGCAGTACTATATAGTACTAGTATCGATGGTTTTGTATTCTCATAAAAACTATGGATACCATCGGTGATACTTCTCAATATTGTTATTGTTGGATAAGATTCTTATTTTAGTGATAAAAAATTCTTCAATTTGCAAAAACGGGTAGAAAGCTAAGCGAATATAATAAAAATTATCACAAATTCTCCTGAGTGAAACAATTAGTGCACGCAAGATTCGAATCTTTCGCTAACGCTATTTTTGGTTCTGCGTGAGCCTGCGGAAGTAAACAGTTGTGCAAGTTGAATCAAAGACTTTGCGTTTATACAAACGATTCGGCATACTAAACATAACTTCAGCTTTACTTGATTACAATGACCTATATTAAATCGCATTGATAGCTGAGCTGCGAATTAATTGTTGTAAGAACTTAGAGCGGTAATGAAAATCAAAAGATCGCGAATGATGGGAAAGAAGAGAGAGTTCAATAAGATGCTACGTTACGTGACAGATGTTATGGGAATCAGGCAAGAATTGTAAACAATCGATTGGTATATGTAACCTGCATAGCCTAAAATGTATACCCATGTACTAACCCTTTCGCGAGAATATTTCTACGAAGCTTTTTCGTATTCCACGCAATAGTAACAAGAATACAAGAAGTATATTTTCAAAAGTGAAAAATAATTGATCAACACGCTAATTTGTATAATGATTGTTTATTATATAAGTAGTATATTTTTTGTTTGTAGTGGAGACTTGCAAGATATTTATTTATCAATGCTCAGGTGATACTGTACTTTCATCGGTACAGTTTTTTGTGAAAAGTCTAATTTCATAAGAAATTGTTTGACAAATTCACATAACTACGATATGGACATTGTGGGGACTAAAATTATATCTATAACCACTCGATGCCAGAGTTGATAGAAAATGGATCAAAGAATGCATTGCATTTCCTGTTATAGGTCTTTGAAAGTGATCGGAAGCATACAGTGGCTCATTCTCGTGTTGTCTCTTGTGGTGGAAGGTTGTAGCCGGAGAACTGCGGAGTGATTTGCTTTTCTCCGAAGGACGGTTTTTCTCTGGAATTGACAAAACGTAAATCATCGTGTCTTAACTACGTATTCACGTCGTCGCGTTGTTTAAGACGCTTTTGTGTTTGTGTTGTCAAGTTATATATTGAAGTCAAACCCACCATAAACGGGTATTGTCGAAACCAATGGCTGATTCGTATCTTTATAAGCCAACCTAATCCTCGAAACCAGGATACCGTACTTAAAAAAAAATACAGTGACTCACAGCTAGTGATGGGAAATTTCGTTACTTTTGAGTAATGATAACGAATCATTACTTTCAATCGTAGTAATCATTACTTTTATATCGTTACTCATTACTATTACTGCTATCTGCGAGGACAGCTCAAAAAAATGTGTACCCTTACGACAACAACGGAAAATATGTACTCTTATGAGCATGACATTCTTAAAAGATTTAAAAAAGATTAATTAGTAAGAAAACAGTTTTATTTTTAAGAATATAAAAAAATTGCTCTTGACAAATACCAATAGAGAAGGAACTTTATACCAAACTTAATGAAAATTTAAAAATTTTTTATTCGAAATTAAAATAAACCATCATCCGCAAATTGTTTGGGCTTCGTCTACTTCGCCTGTCCGATATTATGTGGCCTGTTTTTGGAAATATTCTCTCACTCAGAAGTTGCTGGTACTCCTAAATATTTTTTCGCGAACTTTCCTAATCTTGGATAAGTTTGTGACCTTGTTTCCCACTATTTAAGAGGATTTTGATTCCTCCGATTGTTGGGCTCTTCACTGAATTGTCATATTTAAATGAGGGTCTTCCGAATGTTGCAACTATTGTTTCTAATACAGACCACAATCTAATCTAATCATCAGGTCTAGTTGTTGTGCTTGGGATTGAACTGGCTGTAGATTCTTCAGTCCCAAGATCATTACTTGAAGTTTGAATGACATCAATTGAAGCTTGCATGTTAGTTTGTTCAGCTTCTTCCTTCAGTTCGTCCTTCTCTTTCACTACAGTCAAAGCTGATTCATCGCCGAACTCATACTTTTTGAAACGCGGGTTTAAGTATGTTGCTTTGGTAAGATGGGACCAACTAACCCTGTTGTCATCTTTATGACTTTTCATGGATACCAAACATTTCCTGAATAATCTTAAACAGTCGATTCTCCACTTCGCCTCACTGAAGCAAGAAGTTTGCGGAAAATTTTATTAAGAAGTGTTACAAAAAATGTTTCGCTTATTAAACATGCACCCACTAGGGGGCCAACCTCCTCGGTAAGGCTGGACATGAGTCCAGGGGCATCTTACCTCCCGCGGTCTCGTAAATTTTACAACCCCGGTGGGGTTGGAGATACCCTCGTGGCAACCTGCAGTCACGAGGATGGCCTCAGCACAGCCAGAGAAGCCAACTGACGACCCAAAAAGGATCTCGACCTGTTAATCCTTAGCAATTTAAGTGCTACTTTCAGTTTTCCCGGACGGTTTTCCGGCGGATTTTATTTTACCGAATCTTCGAAACTAGGCCGCTTTTTCCCAGACTTGTATGAAAATTTTGCCCGAAACAACTGAGAAAGGTTCCCGAATTTACCCTAGACAAAAAAAAGATTTTGGAAAAAATTGACGTTTTTGCCCAATTTCATCCTATCAACATTTTTTTCGCCCTTAAAATATTACTATTGTACTCCCCGATCACTTTCAATCATCGAAAGCGCCATAACGGCAGTTTTTGCCAAACTATGGCCAAAAAAACCCTCACTCCCCTACAAAACCGAAATTTTTGTATCAC
The DNA here is from genome assembly GCA_963978885.1 of Nemotelus pantherinus. Lineage (NCBI taxonomy): Eukaryota > Metazoa > Arthropoda > Insecta > Diptera > Stratiomyidae > Nemotelus > Nemotelus pantherinus. Next base: position 213,967,577 of record OZ022263.1, read on the forward strand.
AGCAATAGATCTTGGCCCGTTATGTCCCAAACCACTCTAACCCAAAATTGGCCGATTTGGTCCGATTTCAGCTACTTTTACCCTAAAAACTTTTTGAATATTTGAATAAAATACTTCCAAGTACGAAAATACTCGACAGTACGAAAATACTGGATACAAAAATACGCGATACGAAAACACTTGCAAGTACGAAATACTCGTGATAACGAATTCAAAAGCCATCAAACATCCAGCAATCGAAATCGTTACTCATCTCATTTCTTACTTTGTGAATCGATCACGAATTCAAAAGTAACGAAATGGTATCATTCATTATCGTTACTCATTTCATTCCTTACTTTCAATCACGAATTCAAAAGTAACGAAATGGTCGGAATTCATTATCGTTACTCGTTACTCGTTACTCATTTCATTCCTCAAAGGAACGAAAAGTAACCATTACTTTGCACACGTAGAGAGTAGAGACCGGTCTCTAGATCACCCCAAGCTTAGATATCATTGCTGCCCGTTGACTCGGTAACGAAATGCATTTTGTGTGTCGTTTGGCCTTAGAACGACGAAGGAACGATTGTGAGAAAAGTAATGGTTACTTTCGTTTTCCGGTAATGATTACTTTTCGTTACTTTGAGTAACCATTACTTTTAAGTCGTTCATTACTTTTTGAACACCACTACTCACAGCTTAAGTGACGTGAGCACTTTTTACGAGGAAAACCCTTGAAAAAAATCCTTTTCTTCAAACAAACAAAATATTTCAACTTCTGGATTTATTTATTATTTCCAATGAAAAAAAAAGCAACAACAAAATATACCAATTAGCACAAAAAAATAAAAGTTCATTATAAACCGAAGATTTCACCTCAAAGCTTAAATGATGCGCCATTTAAAGAGCATACATATAACGGTGTCCGTTACGCATTTCTACATTTTCATTATTATTGTAGTCGTGGAGTGCGATAAGGATTTTTAGAGAAACTTTTTTACCATTTGGACTGATCAGTAGAAGTAGAAATAAACAGTTTATTTGAAAATGGGCCGGCGAACAACAATTGAAGAGCGTGAGCTCATTATTGAACATTACAAAAAAGGAAAAACTCAGAAATATATAGTGAAAATCACGTGCAAATCAAAGTCTACAGTCCAGCACATTATTGAACGATTTGTTCATGCAAATCGCATAGAAAATAAGAGTAAAACAGCGTGCAATAAAATATTTCCCCTTCCGATTCTCGCTAGATTGAACGGCTGGTGAAAAAAATCCCAATCTGAGCGTACCAAAACTAGCGCAGGAAGCGGAAAAAATGCATAATGAGAAGTGTAACCTAGAAACCGTAAGAAGAATCTGAAGGGATGTGAATTTTAACAGAAGGAGTACCCAGAAAATAGTTCTAAATTAGTGCTAAAAATAAGGCAAGAAGAATAGAATTTGCTCGTGAACACGTACCGAAAGGTACTACGTTCTGAGATAACATTCTTTTCGTGGACGAGAGCAAATTTAACCCTTTCAGAAGCGATGGAAGGAGTTATGTGTGGAGACAACCAAATGCTGAGCTTCAACCACCGAATTTATGCAGGTGGTGTATGGCATCTTCCGGAGTGGGAAACTTGGTGTTTATCGAGGGCCACCTCGACATATTCCAGTATTTGAATACCTTGAAGGATAATCTACTGCAGAGTGCGGAAAAATTGCACATCAAGGACAATTTCCGGTTTTACGAGGACAACGACCCCAAGCACACCTCGAAATTAGTGCGAGCGTGGTTGATTTGGAATAGCCCACACTAAATTAAACACACTGCTCAGTTGCCGGATAAAAATTTCATCGAACATTTATAGTCAAAGCTAGAATATGGCTTCAGAAAACATCCTATAAGCAGTAAGGACGACCTTAGAAGGGCACTTCAACAGAGTACACCAAAAAGTCGGTGCACTCAATGCTAGATTGCTTCAAAGCGGTATTGAAACAATCAGGATATCCAACTTTATGTTTACTAAATTTTTGAATAAAATTTTTTTTTTATAAGTTTGAAGTAAAGGACACTTTTTGAGAGAGCATCATTTAAGCTGTGAGGTGATATTTGGTGTTTATAATGAACTTTCATTTTTTTGTGCTGATTGGAATATTTTTTTATTGTTTTTTTTTTTCATTGGAAACAATAAATAAAACCACAAGCTCAAATATTTTGTTTGCTCCAAGAAAAGGATTTTCCATTTTCATGGAGTTTTGAAGGGTTATTCTCGTAAAAAGTACTCACACCATTTAAGGGGGAAAATACATGTAACTGCTAAAAAAAATCGATTTTTTTATTACATCAAAATGTTTGAAATGCTCTTAAAATATACCAAAAAAAGTTTTGAAGCGATATTCGTATAAGTTCTCGAGTTATAGTCAGTTATAGGCAGCGCGGCGTTCCCCAGGTCAGTGGAGCTTTAAAACTTTAAAAGTGTTTTTCTCAAAGTAGTACTTTTTCAACTGCCGTACAAAGTATATCCAAAAATATTGAACCGATCCGGCTCAAATTTATGCCACATCTACAAAAGAGTATTATCTCCTCGTTTTTATTGTAATTTCAGAAAAATAATTTATTTATTAATGTTTAAAGCGTGATTTTTTTGAAAAATAATCGATTTTTTTGTTTAATCTAAAATTAATGTAAAAATTTAATTTTTTTTATAAATTTTATTGGTTCACCTATGAATTATATATTTCATTAGCATATTTTTTTTCTCTGAATGTTGCAAGTTCCCCGGAAAAGGTGTTAAGCTGTACGAGGCAGTTTTTGATGTGTTTTTTCATTCGCTCGCATCGCCGCCATTTTGTGTTGAAAAATTATTAAAAAAATATTTTCATTTACTGTGAGACATGTACTTTAAGGATTTAATATTAAACATTTTCTGAATGAACAATATATATATTTTAGATCAATCTGAAATTAGCAATTTTTTTTCGATTTTACATGTATTTCTCCCCTTAAGCTGTGAGCCAGTGTATGTATTTGCTACTACTCGCGAAAGTGTTAAATGATAGCTTTTAATTTTCAGTTTTTATTTTTCCTCTTTTCCTGACTTTGTTGGCTTTTAAATATCAAGTTTTGCTATTAATCTCCGCACAAACTTTCTTCATTGATATGTTGACAGATTTCTTTGGTAAGGGTCTATCAAGGGGTTGCAGCTTCCAACGGATTAAAGGTCATGCTATTGTATGCCTTATAATTGGTGTTTGAGCCATGTTGGAACATTAAATGCTGATGTTAAAAGTAGGTGCCATTAAGACGCTTTACAAGATCCTCTAAACCTATATCTACTTAAATTCAGGCTCTAGTTTAATTTCTCTTTCACAAAAAAAATAGGTATTTCTCTTCTTACAGAATTTCGCTTATGTAGTAACGGTTTTTAATCAGAAAACAAAATATTTGTATAAGCCAAGCTTGAGCACTATTCCAATGGCCACTTACATCTTTTGACTCGGATTTGCTCATTCTTCAAACTAAGCTGCGTGCACACTGACCCAACGAACGATATCTTTTTCATTATTTCGATAATCTCAGTTTATCACACTAACCTCTTCTAAATAACCCCGATTTCCATAAAAATAGCTGGTCGTTTTTAATTCCTCTTCTGTTACAGTAGGTGATTTGTGATCGTTATCTGAAACTTGTGTTTTTTTTCGCTTACCGAAAGACGATTCGATGACGTTAGATCCATTTTCCGTTTTGATTCAATAAGGTTTTTTTTTAAAAGAGTAAAGAAGGAAAAATTGACTTTCTCTATTCATTTCCTATAATATATGAAACTCTTAATAGAAAATATTTTGTAAATTATGATAGTCCTTGATTAATCAGTATAAACTGAAAACCTTAAATCACTCACAGTATGAATTGTTTTAGTCTCATTTTTCTTACACTTGAACTTTCTTACGGTAAGCTCTCACAAAAACTGAGAGTCGAGCTCATCAAAATGAAGCTTTTAAACTTTAGTTTAAACTTGGTAGATTTGCAGTTTTCTAAGCCTGAGATTTTCGTTTTGGGCGTCGAAAAAGCGGAGATAAGACTTTTTAACGAAGGAAGATTGCTACATTCTGAAGATGTGATAATAATGTTCAGCGATTTGTTTATAAACACGCTTCAGAAACAAACTGTTGGCAGGTTACAAAGACAGAGCTCAATCCGTTCTATTACATAATGAAATTACACCAAAAATTGCGATTTGGCGCTTATGACTTTTATTTTTAACATGAAAATCAGAGGAATTAAATACGAGGGTTGATCAATTCCGGGGAGGTACATTCATTTGAATACGAATAGTCGAAGAGAACATCAAAATGGAGAAAAACGAAATTACAGCTGACATTAAGTACCTCTGTTTGAGAAAATTGTCTACCAGAGACATACACGGTGACATAGTGGAAACATTAGGGGACTCTGCTTCTCCATATTCCACCGTTGCATGCTGAGCCAAAGAGTTTAAGCTGAGCAGTACATCCAATGAAGGCGTCCAACCACGTCCCTCACTGAAGACAATGTGAAGAAAATCAAAGGTGTCAAATTAGTAGATCGAAGAGTGACCATCAGGCAAGTAGCTGAGGTCACAGGGATCTCGAATTGCAGTGTTCATAGAATCGTTGCCCACGAATTACATATGAAGAAGGTCTCTGCTTGTTGGGGGCCGCGAATGTTAACCGGCTGGTAAAAGAAGAAACGAGTCGACATTTCGAGAGTGAATCTCGAAAAGTTCCAGGCAGATCAGGAGTTTTTTTTGTCACGTTTCGTGATTATGGATGAGATTTGAATCTACCATTTTGATCCAGATACCAAACACCAATCGATGACGTAGCAGCAACCCTCTTCACCAACGCCGAAGGAATTCAAAGTGTCGATTTCGGCGGGGAAGGTTATGCATGAGTTTTTTGGGACGCTGAAGTAATTATCATAGTGGAATATTTGGAAAAGAAAGCTACTATATCAGGCTTTTACCACGCAGACCAAATAAGAAGATTGCGTGAGGCAATGAAGGAAAAAAGACGCGCCAACCTGCGAGCCGGAGTTCTGTTTCATCAAGATAACGCACCGGCCCACAATGCTGCAGTTTCGATGGCTGGAATTCAAAAAAACAGGATTCGAACTTTTACATCTTTCCTCGGAAAACTTTTTTTTACATCATCCAGTGACTTTTACATCTTTCCTCGGCTCAAGCAAAACCTTCGGTGTTAGAAATTTAAAGATGATGGCGGAGCGAAGTTTAATCACCTTGGCTTATATTCATTACCATTATTTATTGATCAACTTTCATATATTAACGTTCCTGGCAAGTTCATCAATAAATGCTTTGCTTATTTTTATTTGCAATGCAAAATATCAGCGCAATTGCAAAAGCAATGCAACATTTTACTGTTATGAAAACTGTCGTATTACCCGTGCCATCTATGGCTTTTAATAAATAATCGAATAATATCGATAGAAGTGACTCTAGGCAGTTTCCCAGCCCTATTAGGCACATGTCTAGTAATAGTTGATGTCGAAGCTGCATTGCATCAGAAACTAAAAAGCCTAAGGCGATGTACCGCGTTTCAGTTGCAAATTCACATCTCTGCATCTGTCTACTTTGTCTCGAAACTTTTTATATGTACTTAATCCGTACGCATGATATGACTTAACAAAAACATGTTTATGTCGAACATTTTAACATGACATGTGTAAGTAAAATTGTGAACGAATTATTACCGCTCCATTTTCTATTTCAACAGTCGCGAAATTCAGCTAGTTGCAAAAATTAGTTGTACGTTTATTGCTTTTTTAGCTACAGTTCCAAACATTATTCGAAGCGAAAAATACTTGAAATGTAGCATAATTGGTTGTAAAATGTTTTATTTCTTGTTAGTTCACCATGCAAACCCTCATGCAACATCTCACTTAATAAACGCTCTAAGGAATAGATGTGTTAAAAAATTGTATGGAATATATTAGCTAAACTGTTTCCTCCAAATTCATTCATACTTTTTATGCCGAAGTACAAATGCAACTGTTACGCAACTGCGTAGGCTCAGAACATTTTATAAGACGACAACCCTACACACCGGTTGCATACAATCGTTCGACATGCAACACTTTTCATTTCATTTCGGAGCGAGCAAATGGAAAGTGAAAGGCTTCTTACCACTTACTTTCATCCAATCTTGTCGGTGCGACCGGATGCTCGTTTGAAATCACCTTGAGAAAAAAAAACAACAAACCAAAAAATCCAATTGTGATGTAATTGAACGGCTTTGGATAGTATGCAGGTGTATTGTTGTATGTAATGCCTCCAACGCTGCGACGGAATTAGGGTCCCTCAAAAAAATTAATTCACTTTTCAGGACAACTTGGCGACTGCATTGTGGAAGTCGATCAAAGTATAATGATACCGTTGCGAAATAGGTATTAAAACGTCTGTCGATTTGCATAATGTCGAAATAGATACATTTTCGTCATTAGCAGATCGAAACAAATCAATCGAAACGAATCTTATCTGCTTTGGATTTATGCCAGTATGCACATAAATTGCGTTTGTGCAAATTATATAGATTTATGTTTCACATGAGTGAGCAAATTAAAGTGCGTATGCATGTTAATGTTTGTCACATAATTTTTCACAGCATCTATTACTTATGCATTTACAATATACATACATACATACATAAATCTTGCGTCTTGTCTCGCATAAACTACTCTATCGCTAATGTCCATTTCAAATCCATTTCAAACATTCGAGAAATTCCAATGCATTAATTTGCATATGATGAAACTATTTTCTATCGTTTGATAAACGATGCAACATTTACGCGATTGTGTCAGAGGGTACAATAGTCTCATATTTATTTATATATGCAATCATCTAATACAACAGAAATATTCCGATTACTGTATAGACAAGATAAGGTTAACAAGCAAAGGAAAATTTATATTGTTTTAAGATGGAAAAATGAAAGATTTACTAAAAAAGCAAAAAAAAAAATCAACAGTTTTGCTTCAGTTCTAACGGAAAACGATAGATCTTTATATTTTTAAATGCTTTTGAATTCAGTAACTATGGGAGAATCACAAGATTTAGTGAGTTCTTGTTATGAATTTAAAAAAGTAAATAAAGAAAATATCAATCTTTTTTGAAGTCTGTTTTCTATCAGTTCACCGAAACTCAGCTTTATGGAATTGGCTAAAGTAGGTTCAATGAAACAAAATTAAATTTTAGACTCACCTGAGTAAGTAAACACCGTGTGATCTCCTGTATGATTTGTGAATCGCATCCAAACGCACATAGTAAATTGCTCCATTTCGGGCAGTTTAGTGTTATATTGCACAGTGCCTTCATGATCAAAAGCATACTTGTCTACGTTGCACGTATCCTACCCAAAGAGAAATAACGATTAAAAATCGTCTTCTGATTAGCAAAGAAAATATAGTCATCAATATATTAATAGCCAAACTAAATTTGCATCCGAATTATTCTTCGAAAAGTGAGCAATCTATGTAAAACTGATTCACTTTCACTCTGTTCGTTGTGTGGTCACAAAAGTACGAAACAACGAAATTCTTTAAATTTCCTTCCCTACTGACTTTTTCATTACTCAGCCCTCATTTTATCCTATGATAACTTGTTATTTTCACAATTAATGTTTCATTGTTCTCTTCGAACTCAAAAGCTTATCAAAATAAATGAATTCGAAATAATCCTCGAATCGTCCATAAATTGAAAATTTTATTGTAATCGACCAATAAAAAAAAAATGCTATGCACACCTCAGGAAAACCGGACGAAGACAAGATCTTGGATTTGATGTCGTCATATCCGCCGATAAAGTCGTCGTCAAATCCTGCTATTGAAGCGTGATCAAATCCGGCACTCCCTTGAAGACTGAGCAGATCTTCATTAGCCCCATGGTCAGCTAAAGCGTTCGAAGACCGAAACGAGGAAGATGATGATGATCCTACAGGTGGATGTGACTGGCGTATCGTGAAAGATGTAGGGGGTCCACTGACAGGTTTCCAATTTTCGACACTTCTGCATCTCGCAAAAATTGACAACACAAACGCGAAAATTACTATCACCCGCGACATGATAACTGATTGTGAAGTGCTCGCTACACTTCGCTTCCGCACGACCGAATGTCTTCCAAGAAACTGAAGGCCAGCTTACATAGTTGTTGGCTACCACCGAGGCGGCAGTTTCTTCTCAGGCTCACAAAATGAAATCTTAGGTGAGGGGAAGATTATTTAAGAAGTGTTGCTGCATAAACATATTTCTGATAGTGTGGATATAGGAGATATGAAAAATTATAATCACAATAGCTTTCGGGGAGAAGCCAAGAGGCCACTCAAATGTTAAATGAAGACGTGAACAATGTACATGCATACACCTGTTTTTTGCTAAAAGTATGCTGCGTGGTGTATCAATCAAAAATAACATTTTCGATAATTATTTCCCCTGGAATCTCTTCCTGAATGGTAAATTGAAAAGAATATTTTTTTAATGTGTGAATGTGCATACAGACGAAAACATGTATACATATGTTGAGCATTAAATCGAATAAAGCAGAAATTTAAAACCAGAACGAAGGTCAAGTGGATATAGTTTTCTATAAATAATCAAATTAAATGCATCACCACAACATTACATATTACTTACAAAAATTAAGTTTATCAAACTATATTGAACATTATCTGTCACTAAATTACACTTAAAATAAAGATATCCTCCATTAACTTTCGACCGAAATTAAATAAGATACTATGAACATAAATTTCAAATGTGAATTTATATTGGTGGAAGATTCGAAATTACTAACTGTCCATCTATTTTCCCAGTCTTTGTGGCTTTTGACCAGCGTTACCAGTCATACGGAAATTACCGTAGTTTCAAGGTAATTTATTAGAAAATCTAGCCTACGGTACAAATAAATTACCTTATATGAGCCCTACGGAAATTTCATCTTGGGTGTCAAGCACACATATGTACCTTTACTTTCAATTATTCGAAAACAAATACTTACAAATTAAGTGAAAAATCAGATATCTTTGAAAAATATCCATGATTATGTACAATTACCACATAACATAACAAACAATGACATCTACATAGATGAATTTCAAGAACTCATCTGGGAAATTTAATTAAATCCTCAGACACCGATGTAACTAAAAGTTACTTCCCGGACTCGAAGATAGCTTCCAATTCGCAGTTAAAAAGAACTAAAGGAAGTGCTATAGTTAAAAATGTAATAGGTTCTAGCAAAAAAAACTTGTTAAAAATTTAAGTAAATGCAAGTTTAGTATCTTGGTAGACGAGGCAACTAACATCACTTGTCAAAAAACAACTTGCATAGTGGTAAGGCATTGTGATGAAGCTTCTGGTGTCCTCAAAAGTAGTTTCTATGAGCTGTTAGATATAGTACAAAATGATCAGTTAACACCAAGCAAAAACCTTTTTAATTCAATAATGTCTGCATTTGAATCAAGGAACATACCGAAAGAAAATATAATCGGGTTTGGAAGTGATGACTACAACTTGATGATGGGGGGACATAACTCTGTTTCAGCATGTTTAAAACAAGTTTGCTCGGGTATAAAAGTACTCAAATGTATTTGTCGTTCATTACACTTGTGTGCTTCAGCCGCATGTAAAGCTTTCCCCAAAGACTGTGAAATGTTAGCAAGGAATATTCACAGTAATATCAGACAAAGTAGCAAAAGACAAGCGCTTTTAGTATCTATCCAAGCATATTTTGATTTGGAGCCTTATAAAATCTGCGGCCAGCACAATCAAGATGGCTCTCCTTAGGATGTGTCGTTCACAGATTAATTGAAAATTGGAGTGTCCGTCAAGTTTTTTTTATGATCAGTGGCTTGAGCAGCATATTTCATCAGCCGAAGAAATTGTCTATAAATTACAAAATCCATTGACGAATGAATATTTGTTGTTTCTACACTGGATTCTTCCGACATTCAATGTAATCAATGCATAATTTCAGTCTTCAAAAGTGGTTTGAACAGAAGTTCATCGTAAACTATCTGCAACGTTTACCGAAATTTTATCATACTAAATGAAGAGCTCTTACGTTCAGACTACAGCTATTGAAGCTATCAATCCAAATTTGCAAGAAATAATTTTGCCGATCGATAATATATGTACATATATCTTCCAATAGCGGTCGTGTTAGAACTGGATGAAATAAAAAAAGTTCTAAAGGATCGATTCGAACCACAATGCTCAGAGCTCAGAAATCATTGTGCTCAGTTTTATAGAGTCAGTTGCGGAGAAATAAAAAAAACCCTAGCGCATCAGAACCGCTAGAAATACTAATGTGCGAAGAACAGTAGAGGATTTGTGCAGATTTTGAGTGTATTGTTATATATTGTTGTTATATTGTTGTTATTGTCTTATATATTATATATTGTATGTATTGTCATATATATTGTATATTCGCGATGTGAATACTTAATGCAAGCATTTATTGGTACGAAAATAACAAAAACACCTCGTGCTAGCAGTCCTTTGCTAGCACTGAAGCCAAAAATAAGTCATATCTGCCTCACGTTGAAGTCAACCTGCTCTGCGAATTTCGTATTGATCCGATTACTGTATTGGAAGTTATAGGGATAAAAAGAAATTTAGGGTTACCATTCGCAAGAGCTTTCAAACTTTCTAGATCTTAGTATTTGGTGTGTTTTTTCACTACAAGACCACTACGATTTGAAAACTTTATGATAAAATCGCTTACTAAAGCTATGTCAAAAAATACAAAAACAATCATAGCTGGCAACCCTATCATTGTTTTTCAAACTAGATTTCTACTGAATATTGTCTACAATAATTTAAATTTGCCACATGAATTTCGTTACGATACCATGACCGTACTGGAGGCTATAGGGCAAAGAGCTTTATTCAAAAACATTATATAAACAATTTGGTGCAGTTGCACCAATTTTTGACGATTCTAAAAGCATATAGATATATAACTTAGATGCTTTGCTTTTATATAATCTTTTAGTGCTTTTATATAATCGAAGTCGTTTGTCATAAATTATGCTTACCATAGAAGGGGGATGATGCAGATGAATAAGCTAATAAACTTTGTTATATGTAGATTCAAGTAACAAACAATAAAATTTCCAAAACTCGGAACATTTAAATATCGGTTGCTTATTTTATTGTAAATGGTTTGCTTATGAATAGAAAATGGAAGCATCTGTTGGTGCGATATTTACGAAACTATATCAATGTGTGAAAAAATAGAAGCTGGGCACTTTCCACCGAAGAAACGAGGGTTGCTCGCGCTCCGAAATTTTCACGAACTCTGAAAGCTTCATGTCTGCTGTGTCGAACTTTTCACATAAGGTGAGTTCTTTAGTTTACTGATGGTATCCGCGTTGCAACATAGGCGGCGGACAAACGACGACATCGACTGGTTTCTGCATGATTTGCAGAACCAGTGTAATCGAGAATCTTTAGCAGAAATAGCATCTGCAACAACACCTTTAAGACCGCCCCATTTCGACTGCACAGGTAAACCACAAAAGCCGGATCATATCAAAAGGGGTGAGTTGTCTTTTTAGTCGATGCACTTTGAGTCCATACACAGTGACAAATTCAAAAATTAAATAAAACAAAAAAAAAAGAAAAAAAAATCGTCAAAGAGCAATCGCAAACGGTAGCACTGAGTTCAAGGTAGCTTTATAAAGCAGCTTGTAAGAAGCTTCGTTCGTAAGGCTGATACCGGACAACAAAGCGTGGCACGAAGAGGATCGAAGGGGACAAAATCACGTTCCACACAGTTAAATCATAGGCGTAGAAATGTAAAAGAAAACGGGAGTGCATCTCAGACAAAACGATCAAACTGGTAGCCTCTTGTAAATGGGTCATTAGTGACCCTAGTGACCGAATCAGTCCATTCTCATGTCCATCTGTCTGCCAGTGTCGGGATCGTGTCGTTAATTCCACAACTCCTGATACAGTAGATGGTTCTTCGGTCACTTTTTAGTTAACGGGTTATAGAACCTGCCCGTGCAGAAGCACAGGCAGGATTCTTCTTTCGAATATCTCCGCTTCTGCCATGGCAGTCTTTGAGCAGGTAAAAATACTGCTGATAGCATCGCATCTGTCAGCCAATCAGTTTTGTTTGCCCTAATATGGGCATGCATGCGTGAGCAAACTTTAGTAACCAACGTGGCAACATGGTCTGACACAAGAAATGTTCAGGAATAATAACTTTAGGAACAGAAATTGTCCGGTGCGATGTTGTTTAAATTTACTGGGGTAATAATTGCATCTATTAATATCAAATGCGTGAGCTATGTTGTATGGTAAGTGCACAGGCTCGAAAATTTTTTAAAATGCAGATTATTGTCTGGGAATATTGAAATTTTGCTATGTTGAATTGTTTTAAACAAACACTAGAGCTAATGATATTTATTTAAGAATGGGAATAGAAAAATATGTTGAAAAATGCTTATGAGATGCTACATGGTAAGCTGATGATATCCTAGGCAGGGAAATGAATATAATAACGATGAGAAAAAAATAATATCGCATGAGGCGTATCCAACACTACTAAGTATTAACGAAAAATACCGCCTATAGAATCAAATATGGCTGACTATTAGCTTTTGGGCAAAATATGAACACATTTGTTTTTCCGTTTATTTCAATGAAAGTTGTCAAAGTAATGTTTACTTTTATAATCAAGTTTTGTATGAAATGCACTTCGCCAAAAAGACATAATTTTTCAGATTTGAATTTCGTGTTAAAAAGTAAACCACTGTATTTTTCTTTAGTCTACCTGTCCGTTCAGAAAGCGCATGAATTAATCAATAAACAAGTTAATATCGTGAGCATTCTTTCGATTTTAAATAAAGAATATTAATTAGCCATCACTTTTGCAATGGCCAGCTTAAAGGACCAGCTAAATTGAGAGGATACCAAGTTGCAGCAAAAGCGAAATATAGTTCTCCCAACATTTAGAGCTTTTGAGATTTAAACTGGCAAACTCATAATTTCATAATAAACTGCGTTACGGGCGTTAAGTGATTAAGTGCTTGGCTCGCTTGTCTCTTGTATTTATCTACCAAAAACGTCCACTCTTAGCCTAGTGTGCGATCAATATGCATCATCTGTATCTAAATTCAAACCTTAGTTCGCAAACTTAAGCACTCATTGCTCTAGCTCCACATACTTTTCGCTCCAAAAAGATATGACAGAGAATCAAGTAAAGTATGTCCGAAAATGATAAAAGCAAAAACTACGATAACTAGTATTGCAAAATTAATTCAAAATTTTATTTTATGGTATTAACTTTTTCACTGCCTAATGAACAAATTGAGCTCACTTGTGTTTTAATATCTTCTTTCCAGGGTGTGAAGCCGGCTCCATACTATGTTGCAGCAACTCAGACCCTACCACGAGGAATGTACTCAGATCGAAAAGCTGCAATTGGTAAGTGTAGCAACTCATAACGATTTAATTTTATGGGAATTTGCATTTGATAATACTGCATGGTTCCTACTTCATGGAAATTTGCGTGGCGTTGATATTATTCGACCCATTTGGAGTTTAAATTAGATGGTGTCATATTATGCAAACTATATACTTAGTTTTTCTTTAAATATTATTTCCATTTATACGTAACTCGTTTAAATAGTTTTATATAACTTTGCGAATCATGTGACTGTCACACTATTAAGATAATACTTGTATGCATTCATAAAACAATCCGTCGCCAGGCAATGCGAACATATTATTGCATATCAAAGCAAACACATTATTGCTTTTAGGTTAAATTTCCATACCAGAGTTTTTCTTTAATGCATAACTTTGGCACGTGGTGTGGTTTTGAGTGCTTTTTGATAATATTATGAGTTTTGATGATTATACGCGTTGATTTGAGTATTTTATGTGTGGCACAAGAATTAATTGGACGCAAAATGATAAATATTTTTAAAAATCACTTACCCGTGAGGCGTTAAGCTTGGCTGTTTACTGATGCTTTTTTAATCTTGTGTAAGGTCAATTTCCTGAATCATTTATTGGGGCTATTTAAAAAATAATACGTATAAAATTAATTCTGGCGTTATTGGCATATTAGCAGCATTCGCAGAAGAGTATTTAATTTTTGAAGCGATTAATCAATACCTGCATTCCAATTGTGATTGACTTCATCTAAATAAAAATAAATCATCTATAAATGTTTACAGATAAAATTAGATCGTGGATAAAATTATTAATTTTGTTTCATGTAAATATTTAGAAAATTTACAATAAAATCTAATAATTCTTGATCTAATAATTGAGCGACAGACGAGGTTGTCTCAGTGTTAAGTCAACAATTATGCTGTATTCTTTTTGTAGACGCAAATCATCATTTAAATTTACTTCTTTTCAAATTTCAATACAAAATATTGTCTTAGCCCATTCAACCAGGTGAAATATTCACCTAGGAGATATTTTACACTAATTTTTTTTAACAAAGCTAAGTGTAAGCTTACTATATTTTTAAAGTGAGCAACTTTCTCTTGCTTTTGCTATTATCGAGCTAAGTATACACTCGTTGATTTTCCTCGTTAAAGCACTGAGCAAATTTATCCTAACTGTGATCATCAGCGATGCTTGATGGCGGAGACGTGTAGGGAGTCAAGGATTTACCATCAGCTGGCACCTAAAAAGAGTCAGATTCAAACAAGTTCACTTTATCATATGCAAAATTGAGAGAAACATACTATCAAACGACAGGTGAGAATGCATATATCCGTGTAGCTGATAGGTGAGAATATGGTAGCGTGCGAATAATCCCACCAGGATTTTTTAATCACTGCCATACGAAATCCCTATGACCTCAGCTACATGCCTGATGGTCACTCTTCGATCTGCCAACACGACATCTTCGACTATTTTCACGTTGTCTTCAGTGTGGGAAGTGAATAGACATCCTTCGCGGTATTCATCTTCATTGAATGTTCTTCCCAGCTTAAACTTCTTGGCCCAGCGTGCAACGGTAGAATATGGAGGAGCAGAGTCCCCTAGTGTTTCCATCAAATCGCTGTCTATGTCTTTGGTAGATATTTTTTTCAAACACAGGTACTCAACGACCACTCTAATTTCGTTTTTTTTTCCATTTTGATGTTCTCTCTTCGACTATTCGTATTCAAATGAATGTACCTCCCTAGAATCGTGGCCTATTTATGTTTTTTTTTGTGCTGGCTTTTTGGGTATATGAGGTAGTAAACATTTTTTTTTTCAATATTATGCGAACTGGAAATAGTCGATTATCACAATTTTTGGATCAACCCTCGTATATTTATGAAAATCTTGTACGACGTACAAAGTTGTAGTTTCCGCATCAATTATTATTAAAATTATTATCAATATAAGTTAAACTTAAACCAATTATTTGAACTTAAGACGGCGAAAATTATAGCAGCCCATGCCATTTTCAGGTTGACAATGATTGCATGCTCTGGTTTCTGCTTTTTCCTGTTTCTTTCATGAGCATGCTTGCCATAAATCTAATCTAATCACCAGCAATTTTCATTCGTTTTATTTCAACCCTTATTTTACGTTCCACTATCTATGCTGCTTTCAATTTTTATTTAAGTCTGTCTATTTACCAGAAAAAAAACATTGTGTTTCCTTTATTTTGATTTTTGATATGTCGTAGGAGCTCCAGTAAAGCCATTGAGATCATATAGTTCAAGCGGAAGCATGGTGCCTCCAATCCCTTATTCTTTGGATCAGCTGTATAATGTCCCAGGTATAAATAAAAGCAGCACATCTCTTGTGTACATGATGTAACAAATTCTTATTTTGTCATGACCTTAATTTTTGGGTTAATTATATAATAGCATTCCATTAAGCTTGTGTAGACATTTTCAATATTTACATTGAATTCTATTAGTGTTAAACGTCATTGGGCGGGTCATCTTTCAAAATTTAGTTCTATTGCAGATCTGTTAAAATTTGATTTGCCCGTACTTTGAAATTTTGATTTTAAGGCTTAGTAGTATGAAAAATGCCTTTTAATTTGATCAATGTGCTTTTCAATTAGATGGATATACGAGCTCTCCAGAGAGAGGGACACGAAGCAGCTATGAGGAACCCTACTACAGTCAATATGGAACACGCGGTGGCTCAGTAAATCCCATTATCGATGAAGAACAAAGGTGGTAAGTTTAAATTTATTTTGCGGAAAAGTTATTTCAATATAATCTATAATTTCAAGTGATGGAAATTTAACGGATGATCAATATTCTCTTTATGGCATGAAAATACCAGCTCGACTACCGAGATCTTCGAACCAGCTCTATGATCCTACCAGGTATGATTTCCGATTGAATTTTCTTTATTTGAATGCATGTAATAAAATTATTTAGAATGATAAATCATTCACGATAAAATACAATGTCTACAGCATTATTTAATATTGAAATATAGATTTGCCTATTCCGTACATAGTTCTTTTAGTTCATCCAGGAAAAATGTTCACAATTAAAGATATAATTTGATTGCAAATATCGCTTTATACTATTTTATTTTAGCGAGACATAAAATATGTTATATATAAATGCCAAACAAAAAGAAAAACTATTTGTAAAATAAAACACAAATAAATAGCACATTGATAAATAGCTTCAAATTACGGGATGCAAATAGAAGCAGGTGGATATCACCATTCTTGTAGGTGCTAGTAGAATTAAGTTTAAATTACCCAGTCTAAACTCATAAGGATGTAAATTATTGAAGTCGTAAGGGTCGTATGACAGCTTGAGTAGTCTAGTGGGTAGAGAAGTGGCTTCTTGTGTGTGGGGTCCCTGATCCGAATCCACATTCGGATCGAAGACATATTCTATTTTTGGTTACAAAACTCGCAAACAAACACTACCTCGTTGTCCTCGTCATCTATCCCAACACAGCTACAGTGTGCCTAATCCGCACAGAGATTGGGTCCATCCTTCATTTCAATCTAAGTATTTTCCATGGCAGTAAAAGCAAGGGATATTATTTTCATCGTTGTCACATTCTGATGAAGAATTAGGATTATTGTTGGAATTTTTTTTTTTATTTATTGTTTTTTTTTCTATGATAATGCCAAAGCTCAGGGGATTGCCCTTTGAAGCGAATGCTTAGCGATGGCGGTAGGGAGACACATATGGGAGATGCCGATATCAATTATTCCATTATTCTTTTAAGTGCCACATTTATTTCTTATTTTCTAAAGCGTTAGTGTTATGCCTAGTCGCTACTAAAGCTTTAATGTGACACTTAATTAATGGAGCGCTGGTATTATGCCCAGTCGCCGACTGTTAAGACAACACGAGACGAACAAATACAGCCATGGGCACGGCTGGATTCGAACCCGCGGGCAGTAGCTCGCTGCTTCCGACTGACGCGTTAGCGAGCTAAGCTAACGACCCTACCAATTCGACTTTTTTATTCTATTTTGTTCATTTATCTTCTACTAGTTTCTTCTTCATCTTCTACTAGTTTCTTTTTTCTATTGTTTCTTCTAATTTATACCGTTTTTTCTCGTTTTCTTGTCACGCGTGAAATTTTGCGAATTGCTGGGTAAAGCATCATTTGCTGAGGACTAACAACAGAAAATACTGATGGTGAAGTAGTTGGCCTTTGATCTATATCAATATTACTCATCCAAGTGAAGCGTTAGGGCTCAGGCTCAGCTTCAATTTCAGATGGTGTCATGACAACAGGCATGCAGCATATCAGCGGTTCGTCAATAATTACTTATCGTTTCAGGGACAACTGAAGCGACAGGTCATGCGAATGGTCTACTTGGAGCTGTTGCTCTATTGTCCGACGTAGTGGTTCCGGTCTATGTTTTAGTGACGGATAATCTCTCTGTATGTGGAATATATGTCATCAATGATAGAGCAAAATCAATATCGAAAAAAATGTTCGATTTTATGGCCAAATGCCTTTTTGGAGCCATTTACCACCGTTGTCATTGTAGAAGCCTGGCTCTAGGCCTTACAAAAAATCTCCACTACTTGCCGGACAGTTATCACCATCCCTGGATCGCAACAAAGTCAGGCTATGATTTGTTGGCCGTAGTCTGTGTTCAAGGGTCTCATGTATGCTACATCGGTGACTTGAGATCGATGAGTCGTATGTGGGGGAAGAATAATATAATAAACCCATTGTAACGAGCTTCATTAATCATGTCAAGGTTTTGTGTGTGGATTCTGTGGCCATCTAACAACAACAGCACAGGTCGACCAATCTGCTCCACTAAATTCAACAAACTTTTTTAACCACCGAAGGAATAATTCAGCTGTCATCCAGCCAGAATCGCTGCAAACACCCCAAGTTCCATAAGTTTTATATAGCATTAGCTGTGGGTCCATTCTCTTTTTTGGCAATACCATCATTGGAGGCATATATTGGCCACGGGCACTAAAACATATTTCTATAGTTATTGTAGTATCTCTCTCCGCAGAAGTTATGGATCCCACTTTTTTTCTGTCTTTTCGTGCAATTATTTTTTACTCTGCTTTACCACTGAAACTCCCGTCTCATCACAATTATAAATTCTGTCCGGCGAAAGTTTGTGTTCATTATAAGCTTTGCCGAGGAAGCTAAAAAAAAACTGTTCAACAGCTTGTTTATTAAATCCAGCGACACGCGAAGCTGAGGTGCTTTTTGGTTTTCCTATCGACAATTCTAAATCTCTGAACCCAATCGTTGCCAGCTTCTTCTTTTTCAGAGTTAAAGAGATTTTGCTTCCCATTTTTTACTGCCATGTCAAAGCACTTAAATATTTTTTCCTAAATCCATAAATACGACTCTCCATACCTATTATATAGTTGCAAAGTTCTTTCTCATCGTCATCAGAAAATATTCGCTTTTTTCGGCCTAAAAGAACTTTCACAGAAGTTGAAAGAGCAGTAGGATCTTCTAGGGCTACACGGGCTTCTTTAACTTTTGAGGGTCGTTTGTGGCACAGAATATGTTTTCGACGCTAATTTATGGTATAACTCATTTTCACTTCAATTACATCTACCACATTTTTCATACTCTATTCACTCCAATTCCCCCTCTCCGTCTTTCTTTTAAAATTTTTCACCATCCTTAAACAAGATAAAATTAAAATTTAGTTTACAGGATCCATAAAGTGTCATAAAGAAATCACAAGTTTCTTCGAGGGGCAAGATGGGGTACCCTATACCTAGGGATTCCAATCCCGAACCATATTTTCAATCCCGGGATTACGGGATTAAAAAATCTCAAATCCCGGGATCCCGGGATCCCGGGATTTGAAATTCAAAATACAACACAACAAAATAAGTCAAGTTTCTAGTAAACAGATTATATAATTTGCCATCATTTCAAAACTACAACAATAAGCGAGCTCAACACTGTATAAAAAATTGCATTATTACTAATTTATATTATTGATGCAAATAAAAACAATAATTTTAATTATCCAAAACGTTGACAGTATGAAGACAGATATTAAAAATTACATCTATTACAAATTACAACAAAAAATCACGACCAAAAACCACAACAACAAAACACAACTCTTAGAATTGAGATACATAATAAAGTAACATATAAAAAATTCGGCCAAAGTTCATTAGGTTTTTCGGAAGTAACATTGAAGCAATAGCAAAGCATCTAAGGTATCGTCTCCAAGCCTGCTTCTAAATTTATTCCCGATTTTGGACGCCGCGGGAACGGTCGAGAAATATTGGTACGCCTGCTCCAAAGTATGCAAGTGCCACCACTTTCGAAAAGATTCATTTCTTTTGCAATGGTTTTAATTAGATTAGTTTCTTGCGGCATTTCATGATTGATTATTTCATACTATTGCAGCTCTTCTTGTAGCGTTAATTGACGACTACCTTGTTCTGATCAATATGGGTATCTACTGGGTTCTCTTCATTGCTTTGGCTACCAAGCATAGGGTTCAGCATCTAGATCATTGAAGTATTTTTTTTAATATTTGCGTTGCTTGGTTTCAAAAATAGAGATTTTATTTCACTTGGTAAATTTTCGCTGGTACAATGTGGATTCGCTGATACAATGTGGATTCTTCTTAGCATACCAGATAGCTCGGTACACTGACGCTCTTTTATTCGGTCCAATATTGCAATTTTCATAGCATTCAGAAGAATAGACCGTTTTTCTCCTAACAGCCTAAATACAAATCTTGATGAAGTATTAACAGTGCATAAATTTGCAAGTCTGCGACTAAAGGCCGCCACAGCCAATATTACAGGGAGTAAAACTTCAATCATTTTCTGAATCAAATCAAACTCTGTTGCTTCTAATTGCTCTGAATATTGCAGGCCTATTAATGTATACTATTTTTCAAAATGGGAAACTATTCGAGCATTGTCAAGAGACTATTTCATCTTGTTTTACAATCCATTTAAAGGAGACAGTTAAATGCCTTGCTCGGATCCGACATAGTTTTAAAGATCCTTATTATTTTTCGTTGGAGCTTTTTTAAAATATAAAACTACCTAACGAACTTTCTTTATGCATGCGCTGATGTCCTTCGTCTGATCTAGCGTGTCTTGCAGGCGACCGGTTTCAACGTAGTTAGCTGATTCAGGACCATCCGAATCTTCGTGGTCGTCGTTCAGACTATCAGCTGCTTCATCAACTCTTTAATCTGGAATGGACCTCATATTATAGCGAACATCGCAAACTGCCAAGTGGATGCTATGCGCCAAACAAATATGTTGCTCTGTACCAACTAGTCTGCCTACTTTTCGCAGTTCGTTTGACCCATCAGTTACGATGGTAACAATGTCTTTTCGTAGAGAAACATTAAACTCATATCTAGGTAGTTTCCAGCTGTCATTGATATTCTTACTCGCACCAAGCTCCAGTAATAATTTACTAAGTAGATGTTTATATTTATATAGCGCCTATTTGCAGTCAAGGTCCATTAATCAAACATCAAACTGAACCGTTCACCTGAGATACTAGCCTGTTATATCTTATTTTTTATTATTTTCTTTATCCTGCTTGCATAGCCAACAACCTTTTTTTGATTGTTGTTAAGGATTTTGGTAAATCTGTGTATGCATTCGCTAGTATTAATTTCCTCAAATCATTCGATGTAACGAATGCACTAAATGCGAAACAGTCCATACTTATTTATTTACAAACCCCTTTGTATTCTCTTGTTAACTGTTACATTGGTTTGTTTTGCTCTATTCTTTACGCATTTTGATGTGAGCTAATTGTTTTCTCATAAATATGGATTCTATTTGCACTTTTCGAGTCTTGCTGTCACTTGATTGCCGATAATGCTTGACTCCCAGCCCCGAAATCCCAGCCAATTTCTGATCCCGAAAATCCCGGGATTAGAAGTCATCAATCCCGGGATTTTCGGGACCAGAAATTGGCCGGGATCCCGGGATCCCGGGATCCGGGATCCCGGGATTGGATTCGCTACCTATACCCCATCTTATCCTCCCATGCGCGTTTGAATAAAATAACATTACGAGCCAGAGTGGCTGTGATTGATCGTTCGTATGACGGATGTGACCCCGAACACCGTCTTGTCCGCTACCCCGTCTTGAGTGATCGAATTGACAAATATTTAACGTTTAAATGAATGAAACGTTATCAATAATGAAATATCTGCTTTTCATCTTTCATACAATTCCATTTGTAATTGAAATCCATTATAAATCTGAGAGATATGATTTTCTGTGATTGCTTCTTGCCAAGTTGAAGATCGATTTCGAAAAGAAATATCATAACATAAAATGCCCACTGCGGAATTTCTGTTAATATATGTATATTTTCAATCACAATTTATGTTATGCTAGATTTCCTGCCTGGTGGAGCCACCGCCTAATAGCTGCGTTTTTTCATCCAAAGTGGAGTAGGTTATTGGCATGCATAAAAAAACGATCCGGAGTAGCATACAAGTTTATTTCATTTCTACTTGGTTGGCAGCAGTGTATTGAACATTTTGCCAGTTTATATGTAAAAAATGTCTTGCTCGAAAATTAGAATCAGGTTAGTTTCTTTTTAAAACATGATCAAAAAATATTCCGCCTCATACGATCGGAAATCTGTTGACAGCCTTGATTTTCAAAACATACTCATCCGATTTCATTTCTCCTGGCTGCCAGGCTGACAAATAAATTTTCCGAAATTTAACACAGAGGCCAACTGTTTCAATTGATATGACTTATCGAAATACGTCCCACAAAGTGCAGAATATGAAATTCACTGATTTTACAGGAATTCGTTCTCGGGATACTGTTGTTGTTCCACGTGCATTACCGCTAGCGATTCTACGTAATTGAGAAAATGGTTATGTTTATGAAAAGTTAACATATGCTTCAGCAAAATAAATCATAGTCTGGTATAAGTCGTCGGGTTTGAGAAGTGGTAATGCGTTTTGGCCAGTATCGTTTTCTGAAAAAGCTGGAGTTGCGGCATGTCGTCGAGATCGCGCATAAACTTTAACTTTCCGAAAAACGTTGCCGTACCTATTATTATCATTTCCATTTGTCGTTGGATGGATGTATGTTGTGCCTGTGGATTGTAATCATCAGTTATATAAAAATATTGAATGATTGTCTTCTGCTCACCTTTGCTTTTTATGGCTTGAACTATCATGCAAAATAAGTAGCCTCCAAAAGCTAGAAACGACAAACCGGTAATGCTCAGTTGAAAAAAGGTTTGTATTTTGCTGGGTGGATCAGCCCATATTTCGTTTGATCGCCTATTCAAAATAAATCAATTTACTCAATCAAAGGTGGAAAATACAAAATAATCAACCAAAAAGCAGTATTTTGAAAGATTTATTATACATTAATGAAAGCTTTAAATAATACTCAGGATACAAACTAAATTACCTACACGTTATTACGTTTAATTTCCAAAATTCCTTCTTCGACCCATGACTTAGGTATTGTGCCGCCAAATTTCGGCCAGTCAATTTAGTTTGATCATTATTTTTAATATTATTATTAATTATTAATGACCAGAATTAGATTCTTGACTGTCATCGATGCCTCCCTTGCTCGACAAGAAACGATTGCAATTTAAGTACGATAAAACAAGTCTTATATTTAAGAATCAGAGTTGTTTTGGATTCTGATTTAAAGTTAGATTCTCAGAGCACATAATTTTTTACTATTTATATCTCAACCCTAACATGTCTGACACAAATACTATTTGCTACTTTAATGCACTTTACTCCAATACCACTGAAATCATCCTTGTTGGCGATCTCAAGGTGCACTAGATACAATGTCATTTACATTACTTATTCTTCGCCTGAGCATTCAGACTTCTTCAAATTTTTCAGGCAACAATTTAACCTATGTCAATCCGAACCTGAAACAAAAGCGACAGAAAATGCTTTGGAAAAGTCGTAATTTGTTAAGGCAGAAAATGACACGCAAAACAAATTCAAATTGAATACAATAATCTGTGTTTAATGACTGAAAAAGGAGCAGAGCATCTCAAGGCAAATTAAAATAGAGCAGCTGTAAAAAAAGCGAAAAAAGAAATAATTTTAATTTTGAACGTTGATGTTGATGATTGGCGGATTTTTCAAATGACTTTTATCGCATTCCCCTTCGTACCCCAGCAAATCATATAACGTCGGGTGTACGCCAAAACCATGAATGTGCTAAAATGCTATTTCGAGTAAAATCAATTTGAAAATTTGACGTAATATTATAAATCAGTTTTAAAATATAAGAAACATTTTTTTTTTGAATTAAGGAAGATAATATTCTAATACTATTCCGTTACACTAAAACAATGAATCTGCACATTCATGATTTTGGTGTAACGCATTTGGCAAATACTTAGTTTTTAGGTAATTCATAAAATTGAAATTTTGACTTTGTGTAGGCATAAAATGGAATTTTACATTTCCGGTTTTGGCAAATTATTGTACAGTGACATGAAAAACTGAAAATCACCAAAAAAGCACATTCATGGTTTTGGCGTACACCTGACGATAATAGTTACATTTCCAAATCCAAAAAGTAATTTATCCTACACGTGAAGTTTTCATAAGTAGCAGAATTTCTTCGCTCTGCACTTCAAATAACTCCTTAAGAGCATTTGACACTCAGATACAGCGCACGTCCTTCCCGCTCAGAGGCATTTTGGAAATGAAATTGCATGCCATGAAATTGCCCACGAACAGATGGCATACCATAAATTTGACAGTCGTTGCCATCGGAAATGGCAGAGTAAATTGCCAATCGAGTCCCGGTGTGACGTGTAGTGGTGAATCCAAATTTCGTGAACTGTGATGTAACGTCCCGAAAATTCTCTTGAATTGCGCTTAAACATGTCCAAGCACTCCTACAAAACGTTCATGGGAATGCGATTTTGATCGATCGTTAGCAAACGTGGCACCCATCGCGCCGAAAACTTTGTCCGTGCAGCTCGTTCATACACTGTCACTTGTCGATCACGTAACATGCATTGTGGATTTAGGTAGTGATGCGCGATTGTGAGATGTTTAACTCGATTGTTTCGATTGTTAAAATATCTCGAAATATCTCGATGGTTTTAAGTTGAACTCGATTGTTGACTCGATGGTAATTGTGCAATCGAGAGAATCGAAAAAAAAACATCTCGCAATCGACCATTCGGTCGGACAAGTCATCGATAATCGGTTGACGGTAATCGAGTCAGCCATATAGCACGTTCGCCTTCGGCTGCGAGCTGCTGCATTGTGTTGATCTTAGCTACAGTATTCGGCTATCGCCCCTATCTTTAGTTTTAGCTACCCCAGAGCTACACAGTCTCTTTCTGCTATAAGCCCGTCTTCAACAATCGAGTACAGCAATCAAACACCACAATCGAGCACAGCAATCGAACACTGCAATCGAAGCACCAATCGAGTTTAGCAATCGAACCCAACAATCGAGTAGAACAATGGACCATATCGATTGATCTCTCGGTTGTTCTTTCGATTGTTCTTTCGATTATTCTCTCGATTGTTTTGTGGCATCGATTGCGATTATCTCGATCGCCCATCACTCGATTTAGGTAATGTTTTCTGTAGTCGAAGCGGTTTTTGTGCGACCTAGACGTGGCTCATAACAAGTGGATGAACGATCACGTTTGATTTCCGCTACCCATCTGCTTATTGCGACAAACAATTGCAAAAAGACTCCTAAAGTCAAATCCACCTCATTATTTATACCAGTTGCCGTTAAGTCATTGATGTAGAAATATTTTATAATTGCACGAATTTCGATTCGCTCCGTTTCCGAAAAGTTCTCTGAATGTCCGCTTGACTTGACGGGTTTTATTTTGCAATTCTCACTATTTTTCTGCCTTGCTTTTCAGAAGTTTTCCGTTATCAAACTCTGCCGTGCGAGCGAATAACTGTTTCTCTGCGGCAAACTGTTAAGCGGAAAAATACAATTTGGCAGTGGCAAAATGTTTTCGATCTTTACGACTAAATTATGTACCTGTCTGTTGGCTAGTTTCAGCTTGCACTTTTGGTTTTTGCAACGGTTGAATTGCAGTTGAGAGCAGCATTTTAAGACATTTGGTAGACGCGTTATGATTTTGAGAGAAGTTTTTTTTCGAATTAAGTGGTTATATCTTTGAAACTAGTTGTATATTCTCAATAAGATTTTCATGTGCGAAAATTCAAAATATATTGCACCGACTCTGAGACCAAAAATAGGCACATAAAAACTCTTAGAAATCTATTCCCCGAGGCACTTAAAAGATAAAGCTAGAAGTAATTTTAGAAGTTCTTGGCGGAACAGTGAGAGAGTTTTGGTCTTATTGAGAATAGTCTGGGATCCCCGATACTGAGAAGGAGTGCGACATACACAAAGTTGCATCTTACTGCTATTGAGTTTGATATGCCATTAGTCAAAGTAAAGACTTAGTTCTGCCAAAATATTCTAGGCTCTTCGCTGTTTTGAGCGGTCTTGGCTCGATGCGAATAAGAGCGTGTCATGGGCATATTGAAAGATTTGGACTTGGTTCTGGCCCATTGAAATGGGAAGGTCAGCGGTGAATATAATACATAAAATTGGTCTAATGACAGAACCTTGCGGTACTCCTGATGTTACATCCTCGATAAGAGACTCTGCTCCATTAACGCTGACATAGTATTGTCTGTTGGTAAGAAAGCTTGCGGCTAGTTTTTATTTGTTGCGGGAATCCAAACTTAATCAACTTGCCTGCTCAATATCTAACGTAATTTAAAGCACACATTACTGACGAAATGTTTTTCTCATTCAAACGAGACACAAATTAATCACGCAAGTATGATATGGCGTGCTGGGCCCCGAGCTCTAGATATGTTTTATTATTAGATGCTTTATTACCTCTTATGGCACGCAACAGATGGAACTATTATTCAATGTTGTAAAAGTAAAACTGATCACAGCTTGTAAAAATATTTTCCTGAGATGATTCCATTAGAATAAACGAAAAATTCTGAGCATTGTTAATAAGGAAGAACCTGACGATCAATGGATGGATAATGTTCCTTTGATTTCAGAAAATGGTATTAAACATTACATTGTCCTACTTTTTCAATTTGTATTATTCTGTTTAAAATGAGCTTAATATGATACATGAATTTTCATTACTCAGTCATCATTTGTCTTTTCAATACATCAATCACCAATGAAGCATAAAAATAATTAATTACCACTTTAGCAGGGTATCCTAAAAATGGTCGTAAACAGTAACGTAAACAGACACTGTCACTTTTATAGTCACTTTACCAAAAATGTTGCGCAATGTGATTTTTCTCGCAAAATTCATGCAACACAGGTGATTACATGTGCCAGAATCTAATCGAAATTATTTTGATGCAGAAACCAACACGTTTCAAAAAGCAAATAAGCCAAAAACAAGCCTGTGATTGCCCTCTGTCCTCCGTGATTCTTTTTTTTGGTCCAACTCTACTCAAATAATCATCTGCTACCAATTTTGACGACAACAGGTTGTTTTTTCGCTTGGTGCTCTCACGCCAGACAATCAGATCTCTTGCTGAATCGTGCTGAACAAATCGTCGCTGTGAAATCAAACCGGCATATCTGCAAAATACACATTCTTCACTAGAGCGCTTTAAAGTTTTCGCATGTGGGCTATTTCCACGTGAATGCAAAGCGGCAAAACACCATTAGACGGGTTTTTATTCAACTTTACGATATGCCGGTGCGACATAAAAATAGAGGGGAAAATAAGGAATTTTTTGATACTAAAAACTCAAAAACTCAATTTTTGCAGATATGCCGGTTTGATTTCACAGCGACGAAATGTACATTTAGGGGCGAAAATTCACTTTCAATTTATATTCCTAGAAAAAAGCTATTTGAATGTGAACAATGGGGAAATTTGGTGGGAAGTGAAATTTGCTGCTGATTGATCACATATGCTAAAAGTATTTTGAATATACACAGCCATCAGATCATTCAAACTTTTCACTG
This sequence comes from Nemotelus pantherinus, assembly GCA_963978885.1. Taxonomy (NCBI): domain Eukaryota; kingdom Metazoa; phylum Arthropoda; class Insecta; order Diptera; family Stratiomyidae; genus Nemotelus; species Nemotelus pantherinus. The sequence continues at coordinate 213,995,024 of OZ022263.1, forward strand.
GGCTTTTCAGTTAGTTGGCGATGACTCTGACAATGATATTCAATGTTGAAATAGTTATCTTGTCAGCCAAATGATTGATACAGTATGTTTCGTGAAATATAATTTGCGAAACATATCGAAATAAATATTACTACAAGCACATGCGATTTTTTTTCACAATGAACCTGCAATCGCCAACTCAAAAACTCAATCGTGTCGTGCTCTTAACTGAAGAGTACTTAATCATTAATTGCTCTGCTAAAAAGTATTCTTTGAGTTTTAATGTGTCAAGGCTATATCTTCTTTGAGAGATGTTTTTGTGCTGTCTGAACAGTTATTAATAATTTGTTCAAAGTCAATCAGCTCTGTGTTGTACGGCTCATACTTATTTATGATAGATCCGACATTGTACCAGTTTTAGTCCAACTCATGTATACAAAATAGTTTTAACATAATTCGCCTACCTATTTTAAATCAATTCTTGATTATAGCAAACGTATGAATTACTTCAAATGCAGCTCTTTAAATCGCTATTTTATTTGCCGGAATGAATCTGATGCTTATTGAAGCGTCAATGAGTAGGTATGGAAAGATGACTTAATAATTCAAATGATAGTATAGTGTTGCGTTTCAAATAATAATGGGGCATTGATACATATTTGTTTTTGTTTTAGCTGAAAAATATTATTAAATCAGTTTTTACACGATGACTTATTGTTAGCTATTTAACAATGATCGCGTGCAAGGTGAAAAAATTCACACGTTCCCGCCACATATAATTATAGTACATATCTTCTAAATCGGTAGACTATATGTAGTAGATATTAAATTGCTACTTGGCGATTTGGCTGAAATGGGTGCAATTTTCCCAAATGTCGAATATTTCTTACATACACAGTTCATTTTTTTGTAGTCAGATCTGATTTCAACTTCAGTTTCGTTGCTTAAGTGGAACTAATACGTAAAACGCTGCGAAAATACTTTCTCCAGTAATTTATTTAAGACCGGCAGCAACTCAATTAGCGGCGATATCAAGAAATGTGGCTATAGTTGTTGCTAAAATTTTGGGCTTTGTGATTACGTTGCCAAAAGGTTCATCGATCGCATACACGAAAAGCTTGTAGTCTTATTAATCTGCAGCATACTGTCTAATGTCCAACAAAGAAATAGGTTTCAACACTGCACATATGATTTTATAAGCAATTTAGTTCTAAAGGCATATTTAATTAAGTGATTAATATTTCAAATAATTTGCATGTTTTTTAAAGATGTATTTATTTTATCCGTATAAATTTTATATGTTCTCCTGCAACCTGTGAGTTTGCGGTACTTAAAAGTGGATTGGTTTTCAGTGTGAATGCCATTTGGTCCCTTTTTACTGATGTTCGAAGAACATTAGTATTAAAATGCCAATATGCCAATAAATTAAAAAGTAGTTCTTGTACATCTATAAATGAAATGTCACTTAACGGGGAACTATTGAGTGCACATAATAACAACAGTTCTTCCGACTAAAAAATTCCAATGAAGTCTACTTATGATGTCGCAATCGATATTGTTGCTAAGGATATGAACTTATCGAGAAATGAAATATTTACTGCCATTATGATGGAGCTTGACAGTAACAAAGGCCCTGGACTTGACCGCCTTCCTCCTACTTTTCTGATTAAGTGTGTTAAGTAACTGATCTCGCCCCTTGATATTATATTCAATAAGTTTGTCTTCTTTGGAATATTTCCATAGTATTGGAAATCTTAGGTCACATCAATTTATAGCTGTGGGGGTCGACGATTTATTCAAATTTATATTCGCAATTCCCAAACTATTTGAAAAAATCATTCATTGCAAACTTTCTCCTCTGGTCGACGCTTGATTGAACGAACAACAGAATGGATTTAGAAAAGTTCGTTCTAGTACCATCAGTGTTATGGTGCTTGTTTCTGATGTCTTATCCAAAAATTGGCGCAGTTTATACAGACTTTAGCAAAGCATTTGACCGAATTGATCACTCTATTTTGATCCCCAAGCTGCAGCAGTTCGGAATAACAGGATATGTACTAAAGTGGTTTGGCTCCTACCTCCACGATTATTTTCAATTCGTGAAATTCGTTCAATTCTAAGATTTCTAAGTCATCTTGGTCCTCTTTTTTTAAATATTTTTATATCAGACCTATCGGAGATTTTATCTGACATTCCTCATTTACTATATGCGGAAGTTTACCATGTCATCAGGTCACCATCTGACTCTTCCTTTTTTCAGTCAAAACTGAACTCTCTAGAACATTGGTGTTCCGCAAATAAGCTTCCTTTATAGCAGAAAGAGAATGTGTAGCTTTGGATGTAACTAAAGTTGAAGGCAGGTGCCATAACAATTGCCATGCCCACTACTGTAGCAAAAATCAACACAATGCTGTAGCTCACAGCCGAAGCCGATAGTTCTCAAAGTTTGATGGCCAGTAAATGTTTTTTTGTCTAAAGTGCCTAATAAAAGACATTTAAAGGATTTTTTTATTGATGACGGGTTCAAAGACTAAATCAGAACAAATCAGATACGACTTATCAAACTATTGGTTTGAGCAATTGACTCTGATGAAGAGGACAGATAACCCTCGAAATTTCGATATCTGTCAAAATATTGAAACTTATCTAGATTGTAAAAGAAAATTTGGTGGTTCGAATAAAATCGGTTGCTGCACTTTTTACAAAATTCAAAGGTATTTTACTTATGCTCAGCTATTGGTGTAGGTGCGAAAATGATCAAAATCATTGCATTTAACAGTCCTGATTTTGCAACCTTTCCTCATTTTGCAGCCAAATCTCTAGCTATCTTTTTATTGCGCATAGTTTAAGATGGCACTACAGCCACAAGGTTGTAAGCATTTTCAAATAATTTCTATCGGACCAGCTGCCAACCTAAACAAATAGACCCTGTGAACTTCAGTTTGATCTGATGGTTGAAATTTTGAAAATTCTAATGTTGAAAAAAATGGGTCATTTGGTAAAGAGTAACATTTTTTGTGACATGACGAAAAAATTGATATATCGTTCGCCTTATTTTCTCAAAACCTAAGACTTTTCAGAAGAGAAGATGGTTTGAAGAATTGTTATCACGTGCCTACTGCAGCTGTCTGCATATTCATGAAAAAATCACACTTGCTTTTTTTGATAAAAGTCAGTTAATACGTCCTGTGAATTTCGTAACGATCTGATGATCAGAGTTTGAAAAAAAATCTTGGTTGAGTTTTAGGCTATCTGCGCCCATATATGGTTAAGAGTTTTCAAAGCGTTATCATAACTAAGCATAAACCATTATGTTTTCATTCTGCATACTTGCTTCTTCCAAAATTATTATTTCCATAAAAATGGAGGCATACCTGGAAATATCCTAAAATGCTCACCGCCGCCAAAGGGTTAAAGATATCGTGATTTTAAGTTACATCAATATTTCCCGAAAATTTCAGTTTGATCAAATGATGCACTCCATAGATAAGAGCCTAGACACACAGGCACTTAAATTACAAATTTACTAATGATCATTTACACCTAAATTAGTAATTTAAAAGTACCGGACACACAGCCCTTGCGTTAATGATGAATACTGTCACTGACTATCTGTCACTCAAAGAAACAAGTTTTTGTAAAATGGAGAAATTTAAGGAGTTTTCAATGTATGTTGCCTCTCTTATGTGCCAATTAATAAAGTTGAAATAGAAACCGGGCAAAAACTACATTAAAATTGTGTAAATATTTTGAAATTTGTTGTATAGTGTTTCCTAGACAACTAGTTTGTTGGTATCCGACAGCAAAAATGACAAGCGGTCCCCCATCTAAGTACTAACCGCGCAAAGCACTGCTTAACTTCGGTGATCTGACGAGAACCGTTCGATCCACTGTGGTATGGCCGTATTTAATCTGACGTATCAAAAAAGTTGTCTTATTATTTTTCAATGGGAAAAGCGACTTTTTGAAAGGGAAATTTGTATTGTATCGGGCAACTCTACTTCATTAAAGATTAAATTACGAAAGTCTGATGATCATTAGCGATTTGCTAAATGATTGATAATTTGGTCATTTAGTGGTGATTAGTCCAAATTACCATATGACACACGGCACTTAAATGATGATTTACGCACTGAAAAAAATCCACATAGCGCCCAGAGCCATGTAACATAGCGCATTATTTATGGTCCCATACGCCATGTACATAGTACTCTGAGCCATGCAATATGGCTCCCAGCGCCATAATCTCAGAATCTACATAGCGCGTGGTCCCGTGTTACATGGCGCAGCATTTATGGTGCCACACGCTATGCACATAGTGCCCTGAGCCATGCAGTATAGCTCCCAGCGCCATAATTACATGGCGCAGAAATTATGGCCCCACACGCCATATTACATAGTGCCATGAGCCATGTAATATGGCTCATGGCACTCCAATTATAACATGGCTCATGGCACTCCAATTATAACTCACAGCCATACTGTGTGAGGGGATCTATAAATGTCAGCAAGTGATACTTGAGTATCGTCGATAGATCGACAACATTCTCAATCGGCTAAGGGCGCATATTATTGAATGGCTCCTTCGGCGACTCTAAATGCAGCCAGCGCATGTTTGTTGCAAGTAAGTGACTTCTCCGTGTGCTCATTTATGGTAAGTAGTACTGTTTTGACTGATTTGCTTGATACTGTATGTTCATTCTTCTTATACTTCAATGAACTATAGTCTTCCACGCCATGTACTATAGTCCTTCACGCCATGTACTATAGTCCTTCACGCCATGTACTATAGTCCTTCACGCCATGTACTATAGTCCTTCACGCCATGTACTATAGTCCTTCACGCCATGTACTATAGTCCTTCACGCCATGTACTATAGTCCTTCACGCCATGTACTATAGTCCTTCACGCCATGTACTATAGTCCTTCACGCCATGTACTATAGTCCTTCACGCCATGTACTATAGTCCTTCACGCCATGTACTATAGTCCTTCACGCCATGTACTATAGTCCTTCACGCCATGTACTATAGTCCTTCACGCCATGTACTATAGTCCTTCACGCCATGTACTATAGTCCTCCACGCCATGTACTATAGTCCTCCACGCCATGTACTATAGTCCTCCACGCCATGTACTTTAGTCCTCTACGCCATACAGTATAGTCCTCCACGCCATGTGTTATAGCTCTCCACGCCATGCACTATAGTTCTCCACGCCATGTAATATAGTCTGCCACGCCATCATGTACATGGCGTGGAAGACTATAGTACATGGCGTGGAAGACTATAGTACATGGCGTGTAGGCCTATGTACTTTTCGCCATGTATGATGGCGTGTGGCGCTATATTTTATCACAATCCCTAAATCGACTATGTACATGGCGCCAGAAGTCTATAAATTATGGCGTCTGGCGCCATGTGTTTTCTCAGTGCGGTAAATGATCATTTAGGCTGCGCTGTCTGTCTAGGCTCTAATATCACTTAATATGTTATACATATACAATTATATACAAATAAATTATTTTGAAATTCTATATATGTTATTTTTGGGGCAACTTATTTACTAATTTTCTTTGAAAGTCACGAAGACTGCCGAAATTCATCATATTGGCTTCGATATTTTCGAACGTTTCGTTTTATTCGATTTTCTCGATTGCTACGATGGCGTGATGTTCTATTCGGTTCTCTCGATTGCGCATCACCAACGTCTCAACAATCGAGTAAAACTTAAAGCCATCGAGATCTTTGAACAATCGAAACAAGAGAGTCAAACATCTCGCAATTGAGCATCATCCCTAATTGCGCACCCAAAAGTAGTGATAATCGGCTATTTCCAGTTCGTATAAAATTAAAAAAAAAAATTTTACTACCTCATATACCCACTGAGTCAGTATAAAAAAATCATATGAATAGGCCACGATTCCAGGGAGGTACATTCATTTGAATACGAATAGTCGAAGAGAGAACATCAAAATGGAATAAAACGAAATTAGAGTGGTCATTGAGTACCTGTGTTTGAAAAATACCGCGACTTGGTGGAAACACAAGGGGACTCTGCTGCTCCATATTCCACCGTTGCATGCCTGGCCAAAGAGTTTAAGCTGGAAAGAACATCCGCTGAAGATGAATACCGCGAAGGACATCCATCCACGTCACTTACTGAAGAGAACGTGGAAAAAGTCGAAGATGTCGAGTTGGCAGATCAAAAAATGACCATGAGGCATATAGCTGACGTCAAAAGGATTTCGTATGGTAGATTTCAATGAATCGTTGCCAATGAATTCCATTTGAAGAAGGTATTTGCGCGTTGGGTGCCGAGAATGTTAACTGACGAGCAAAAGGAGAAACGAGTCGACATTTCGAGGGCGAATCTCGAAAAGTTCCAGGCAGATCTGAAGAAGTTTTTGTCACGTTTCGTAACCATGGGCGAGACCTGGATCCACCATTTTGATCCACAAACCTAAGCGACCCTCTTCACCGATGCCGAAATAATTCAAAGTATCGAGTTCGGTACAGAAGTTTATGCATCAGTTATTTTGGATACCTGAAGAAATTATTATGGTGGAATATTTGAAACAAAAAGCCACTATATCAGGCTCTTACTACGCATAACAAATAAGAAGATTGCGGGAGGCTATTAAGGAAAAAAGGCGCGGCAAATGCGAGGCGGAGTGCTGTTTCATCAAGACAACGCACCAGTTCACAAGGCTGCAGTTGTGATGACTGCAATTCAAGAAACAGGATTCGCGCTGTTTGAACTTCCGCCGTGTTCACCAGATCTAGCCCCCAATGACTTCTACCTTTTTCCTCGGTTCAAGGAACACATACGGGGCAGAAAATTTAAAGATGATAGCGAAGTGATGGTTTCGGAGAGTAAAACAAAAAAAATTCTAAGGGTATCATGAGTTTGGAAAAAAGATAGACTAATTGTATAAATTTGTTAGGAAACCAGGTTGAAAAATAAATATTTTTCATAAGTCTAATCACCTTGGTTTATATTGACTATCATTATTTTTGGATCAACCCTCGTAAAATTGTATTTTATGCTCCGAAAAAAACGAGCGCAGACACAGTAAACAAAACTTCCTAGCCCATTGCGATTTGATATAATGCGTATACATGGCACATAAGCTTAAATAGGCTAGTGGGTAGAGCACTGGCTTCTTGTGTGTGGGGTCCTTGGTTCGAATCCAGGTTTGGGCGAGATACCGCGCACCGAGCATTGAGTTCACCTAGCTCTCATAGGTACCTGAGTTAATCATGGGTACAGTGAGTCGTGGAACTAATCACTCGACACTCGTATTTACATTGATTGTAAATTTGCGATGAAGCTCTCTAAAAGCTTCCCTTACTAAGGAACCCTTACTATACCCAACAATGGCTGTCGCGGAACTACTTTTTATATATATAGAAGATCATATTTGATTTGAATGCACTTATTGTAATTAGGTAAAAAATGAAAATGTACCTCACGTTAGCTGCCTTTAGGAAGAGTGGATTTTGAACTCCATTTAAGCTGATTTGATGATTTTCCTGCTGTTCTTCTGTTTTAACATCAATTCGCTCGCATCCGTTATCTAATCTGCTACTGCATGTACTCATTTCCTGCGTAAAAAGTTCTAGAGATTTTTTCATTTTTAACAATTTCGGCATGGGAAGCTCGATTAAACAATTTTCACTAGCGCTTTGATGAAATAAGAGCACGCTTAAGATTAAACTAAAAGTTTGCCAGAGAATAGAACGTGATGCAAAAATCATTTCAGTTATTATAATGCAGTAGTGTACTCGACCACAGCTCAAAGTTTACTACGAGCTGTACATGCGTAGGTGTTTGCTAGGCAGGTGGTAAATAAATTGAGTTGCCGCAATCAGAGCAAACGATTTCTATGGTGCGTGGTTTAAATAATTATCTAGTCTTCTTACTTACTTGTCACCCATGCAGAATAAGTTCATTGCAATTACCTTCAATTTTTGATTCATTACAGGCCCGAAGACTTGCATCGGATCCGAGTGGAACATATGGAACGCCAACTTGCGAACCTTACGGGTCTTGTACAGAAAGCACTAAATCAAAATCCGCAGCTCGTTGTTCCGCCAGGTGTCATCAATTCGAATTACCTAGGGGTTCTCGGTCAAGGTCGCGTAGGTAAGTCACTAAAACTGCTTCTCATATGTGTTAGTCAGCATAGTAAGTTTGAACGTATTCGTGTTCGTAGTTTTAGCACTCATAGTCATGGACAAGGCTTAAATTAAATAATTATGCAATAAAAGCGCATTTCCGCTGATTTTGATGTTGTAGTTTTGAGGTGAAAACACAAACACGATTTTAAAACCTCTAATTCAATGTTAGATTGGAAGGTGGGTGGATACAGTAGTTGATATTATTGTTAATATACTTATTTAATCTTGGAAACAATTCTTTCAAATGGAAAAATAATAAATTACGCACAGGCAATCTAAAATCTCGCTCCCCAACTATATACATATAAGAATAAAACACAGATATAAGAGAGAATGGATTAGAAATCGTAGCTCGGAAATGGTTCAATTTTCGACTTTCTGCTTATTGGTGTGAGATTGAGATACGATTGTGTGAGACAATCAAAACCGGAGTAAGGGGAGTGTCATTGCCATGGGAAAACATTGGGCAATTGTATGAACTTCTTGCATCTTGCTTTCACTTAATGTATATGCATGTACATGTACATTTAATCCAAGAACACTTTCATCACAACTGAATATTCTCCAAATGCTAAAACTCGCTAATGCGATTATTCAATCGCATAAAAATTTGGTTACAAATGGATTTATCATATTGCTGTAATATTTTCAGGATGATTCATTATAAGGTTTGATTTTTAATCTCGAATAAAAGGCATTAAGTTGATTTCTACAGTAAAAGTTTTATTGTGAGCCGAAATAACAATCTGACATTTACTTTTTAAAGATTATCTCATTTAAATGTTGACCGCGACTACGCCGTAAATGGTCCATCCTGATGGTCTAATTTTAGACGACTCGTTCCAGCATAGCGACCGGTATCTCGCGAATGACACGAGTAATGTTGGCTTCCAAAGCGTCGATTGAAACTGGCTTATCCCTGAAGACCAGTGACTTCGTATAACCCCAAAGAAAATAATCTAAAGGTGTGATATCACACGATCTAGGCAGCCAATTTACTGGTCCAAAACGTGAAATCAGGTTCTCACCGAAATGATTTCTCAATAAGTCCATTGTTTCTCTCGCTGTATGCAAAGGAGCGCCGTCTTGTTGAAACCAAAGTTCACCAATCCAAAGGGCTTCAATTTCAGATAACAAAAAATCCGTTATCATGGTTCGATAGCGGTCGCCATTGACGGTTACGTTCTCACCGGACCCATTTTGAAAGAAATATGGATCGATGATTCCACCGGCCTATAAATCACACCAAACTGTGCATTTCTGCGGCTGTAGTGGCAGCTGTTGAAGCTCTTCAGGTTGTTCATCAGCCCAAATACGGTAATTCTGCTTATTGACGTATCCATTGAGCCAAAAATGCGCCTCATCACTGAACAAAATTTCGCGATAAATCAGCGGATCTACATTGAGCTGTTTCAGAGCCCATTCACCAAAATCACGACTCAAACCTAAATCGCCCGGCTTTCCATGATGATTTGTCAAAGAATACTGAATAAAAATTACATTACAGTTTGACAGGAGTCACGCGTGATCTGTCAAAGAAAGCCTATTGAAAATCAAACCCCATAATGAATGTATATATATATATATATATATATATATATATATATATATATATATATATATATATATATATATATATATATATACATATAAGGTGCGCTATCTTTTCTGTCAGTATGTAAATATTGAATAACTTTGACATTTGAAACAATTTGAACCATGAATCACTTCACACCAAAACAACGCGCCGAAATAGTGACGCTGTACATTGAAAATAGTCGTTCAGTTGTGTCAACTCAACGTGCATATCGTCGAAAACATTGTTTCCAGCAGGCACCGTCTGACAATACTATTTGTCTTTTGGTGTCAAATTTTTTTGAGCACGGGACTTTGGGAGGTCGTCAACATGAACCTCGTCAGCTGAACCTGATTTTTAAGAGTAAATATTAATGACCGACGAGGGCCATTTCACAGTCTCTGGTGGTGGTAATAAACAAAATTGCCGCATTAGGGGAACGCAGAATCTACACGAGATCCATGAAACCTCATTGCAAACCAAACGACCAAAAAGTGACTGTTTGGGCCGGCGTTTGCACCAAAACCATCATTGGGCCATATTATTTCAGAGCAAACGAGACAGTCGATAGAAATCGACATCGATGCATTGACTTATTATATCTGCCCATAAATACGTGAAAAAGGCCTTGACGATTACTGGTTCTAACAAGATGGTGCGCCATGCCACACTGCAAGTCAAACAATTCAGTTTCTGCAACGAAAATTCCCTGAACGTCTGATGTCAAAAAATCTCCAGATTTGACCCCTCCAAACTTCTTTTTGTAAGGTTATTTGAAAAGCAAAGTGTACGCCAGCAAGCCTCGCACCATTGACGAGCTCAAGGCAAACATATGTACCGAAATCATCGCTACATATACCGCCCGAGATGTTCGAAAAGGTAATGGAAAACGCAGAAAAAAAGGGCACATTTTGCTTCGGCCAGTAAACATGGCCACCTAATTGATGTTGTATTCATAAACTAGTCTAAATAAATTGCAAAGGACCACATTGAATAAAAGTACCTCATATATTGAAATCGGTTGTTTTTTTTTTTTCAAAGTTATTCAATGTTTACGTACCGATAAAAAAGATGGCGTCCTTTTTATTTACGTATAATCACCTGTATACTCCGTAGACTTTTTGATTTCGTTCCAAAAATATCAGTACATTCAATTTTAAAAACTCAACATTTCATTTCTAAGCTTGACAGCATGATAAATATGAATGATTACAACGGATGAGTCTTAAATTAAAATCTTGCAAACTGAAATGAAAATTATTTAGCTTAATTAATAAAAATGTATAAGCAATGAAAAGTATAAAAACTCAACTGTATAAAAATAGGTATCGATGACGTGGATGGCCACTCCAGTGGTAGTTCGACATCAATACAAGGTAAGTGAACAAATGTATTTGTATTATTAGCGAAAATTTAAAAGTGATATTTGACTTTGTTGATGTTTACCTTGTTGAATATTATGCGTGTTAAAATTTTGACAGAAGTAAAAAATGCTTAAAATCAAGAGCGCAAATAGAATGGATGTAAAATTCATAACAAAACTAAATGTTTATGAGCTACAGCAGCCTAGAAAATTCAATATTTCAGAAACTGCAAGCTCTAACATAAATCATTACTGGGTAACTTTTTTAGATGTTTGACGTATTATATAATTATTTGAATGAACTTTGTTTAAATGAAATTTCATGCGTACCATCCATTCTAAATGCGAAACTGATTATGTATTTCCTTAATTAGAAGTTGCAGTCACATTCATTTATCAAATGAACAATCACTCAAAGAAGCTTTATAAAACAGCGAACATTATTTCATTTCATAGCGGATCATTTTAAATAATTAATGTGCTGATGTTACTGATGATTGTATTTGGGGTAACGTTTGGAGCTTCCACATAAAAGTCTTTTAAAATGTAAAATTTTCTGTTTTTACGCAGTGATTAGAAAATATGTGTTGCAGAAAAAAATTAAATTGCACTAAATTTAGTAAATTTGAAACTCCTCTTTGTCACAAAAACAACCAAACTTTGTGAATACCATGTAGTTACCCTTCGTTTGTTTTTATTTAATAGAAACTATCAGTTTTATTTGAATTTCATTTCCATGGTAAATGCAAAGAATATAAATAAAATCATACTGGAATCAGAACTATTTAGGTTAAAGATCTTTCAGGTCTATTAATTTTGTTCAACCTGAAAAGATCGGGGTACTGCTAATAGCCGAAGAGGATATTGATAAATACTTTAGGCTCAGAAATGTTTGCCCATACGAAAGACCACTCTTGGGCTTTTATGAGTATGGACGATAAGAAGCGTTTTTACCGGGTTCCACCGTTGGTGATTTTCAAATTAATTTATCCTTGTAATCACTGTTATTGTTTCAATACTTGTTTAACATCATCTTCCTCAATGTCAATTTTCTATAATAAAAAGAGTTTTCAGACTACCGAAACGCCTAGTATTCTGTACGTCGCCTTTCCAGTTATAATCTAACGATATTTCAAATCAAGCGTCCTCGGTGTTTCTAAAACTAATTTTTCTATCTTACTAAAATCATAAATTATAATTCTCGTCTGTATCTGCTTTGCACCCCTGATGAAGAAACAACAAATCATCTAACAGGTATTGAAAAAAATTACCGTTTGTCACACATTTTGAAACTATTTGTAAAACACATTTTGTGGGGAAAATAATTACCTACGATAAACATGGCAATAGTAAAATTCGTTACAATTGGAAACAACTGGTTTCGCAGAAAGATCTTTAACTGCCCCAGAAATAAAAAATTATCTTAATAATGACTTTGTCTTCCTACCTAATCTGTCTGACTAGAAAAAAATGTAATTTAAAGTTTTTTTTTGGAAATACACTATCTGGCTTTGAACTACTACTATTGATCTGCATTCTAACGTAGTTAAAGGTTAATAGAGTCTGGTCTTGGAATATAATTCGAGGTAGCGATCGAAAGCCTATAATCAGGGCTGCCAGCTTACCTTTCGCTATATTCCCTAAAAAAATACAAATACCTTAAAAGCTACTGCAAGGCATGAATTTTTTCACGTTACGCTTACTATTGACTTCGATTTCGGGAAATCTGTTTCGACCTGAATTCGCTGAAATATTTGCGTGAAAAGTTGCTTTCGCTCTGGATATGCAGATGGCAGTGCAACATAACTCCACGCATTTCAAGACAAATTCAATTCGAAATTCAATTTCAGTAGTCAGGAATGCCAACTTCTTGGCTGCTCCGAAGTTTGCGCTGTGCTGCATTATGAGGACATCCTTAAGGGGTTACATGGGTTTCAGAGAATAAAAAAACAACATTTTGAAATGTTTCAAAAATAAAAAACAATGTATTAAATTATTATAAATTATTGTTAACAACTAAAGTAACTCTTGAACTATATGTAAAAAAAAATTTAGACAAAAATATTGATAATACGCCCTCTGGCAGCTATTTTACGAAAAGGCTCGAAAAATGCGGTGCCAACGATATCTTGAGCTGGATTCATCTGAAACAAAAAAATCAAATTGTTTCTGGTAGAGTATGAGTTTGACTTGTACTTGAGCGAAGGATTTGTAAAAATATTGAAATCTGAACTTTTGGCAACGTCGCGAGTAAAAAATTTAATTTTTGACCCAAACATTCAATAAATAATGCCATGTGTATTAAATTCCAATGAACGAAACACAATATCCTTCGTTCAAGTACAAGAAAATACTATTTCAAAGAAGTGTGCAAAATTTGGTTAAGATTGGTGCATTAGTTTTTGAGTTATCGTTGGCACCGACTTGAAATATACCGTTTCGAGAAAAACGCGTTTAAAGTAAGAATAAAACAATTTTTTTTGAAATTACATAGAATCATCGATACCAGGCCCATACAATAATTGCCCTTCTTCATTGGTTATGTGCAAAGCCTGTACAGAATAATATATCTAAACTCAGTATTTCATTACCCTACCATTATTATTTTCCCTCCTCGATAGAACAGAAAGTGAAAGAAGTTGCGTGAAATGAGAAATATTACATACACAGGTGGGATAGATCAAAGTGGGGAAATCGCTCTCCCTTCTAATATATAGCTCGGATCGACTTCAAATTTTCAGAGAGTACTTTCGATGAGTTGTTCTTTAAGAAAAAACAAAAAAAAATCGATTTCTTCATCATTCCAAACCCATGTAACCCCTTAAGTGTACGAAATTGACAAAGGACAACCTGGATAACCAAACCATCGCCTCGTTTCCAATCACACTGCCTCCTGGCTCGGAAAAGACTCTCCAAATCAATTTCTGGCGTGCTGGCGCCTTAGTTAAGCAGTTTATTCCGATACCTCGGAAAAACTTTAGTTCGAATTCATGGTGGAGCTTTCGAAACAAAACTCATCAACAAACTTAACGTGTAGTACCAGAATTTTCGTGGGTTAAGGACCAAGCTAAACATGTTTAATCTCTCTTCTTCTTTATATTCTGATCAAATTATTTGCCGTACCGAATTGTGGCTAACTGGAGATATTTATAATACCGAGATCTTCCCTCTTCATGTTGTTTTTCGTCGCGATCGTTATCGTACTACGTCAATGAAAAAAGTCGGTGCTGGTGTTTTAGTTGCTATCCACAAGTCTCTTCAAGGAACACTCTTCATGATTTCCATCCTTCTCCTCCTGTTGAATGTATTGTTGTCTATGTCACCCTTGCTCCCTCTAAAATTCCGATTGTCCCTTCAGTTTATGTTCCATGTAATTCCTCTGTTAGTGTTTACGACCCATTTTTTGTCGAGTTCTCCAGTTTCCCCAACAACCGTTTCCCCTATGCTTCATTTTTAATATGCGGCGACATTAACTTGCCGAACCTAGTGTGGAATGCTAACTTTCTTCCATACATTCCTCTACTAATGTTTTCCCAATTACCACTTCTTACCTCTTTTCATGTTCACTGTCTCAATTGAACACTGTTTCTAATATCAACAATAAAGTTCTTGACTTTATTCTTTCGAATATGCCCTCACATAACTTTACTGATCAAGCTGATGGCATGCCCTACATCCTACTTGACCTATACCATCCTCCACTTTCTATAGAATTTTCTGTTGCCTTTGTGTCTAGTAAAACTCCTTATCGGCCCTCGCGTTTTAATTAGCATAAAACAGACTGTTAAGATGGCGATAATACAACTAACTGGTACTCCTTTTGCTGCGGACTAGCTGTTGATAAACCCACGCTCCAATTTCATAATTTTCTCTCCAGTCTCATCTCCCGTTTGACTCTGTTCAGTTGTCCCAGCAAATTAAATGGTGCTCCTTGGTTTCGGCATGATGTGGCGACTGCCCCCAGGGCAAAATATGCAGCTCGAACTAAGTTCCGTGCTTCGGGAGTCTTACGTCCATTCCTTGAAAAATGCTCATCGTTTCCCCGATTCTATGTTCCTGAATAGTGCCATTGCTGCTAATCCTCAGGAAATCTGTGATCTCTTTGCAGTTTACTTTTCCTCCTTCTTTTCCGAAAATAATCCGATCACATCTTATAAATTCCCACATATTCCTCCGTCGCTCATCTCCTGTATCCAAACCAGCTCTTTAGAAATTGAGTGCTTACTTCAATGTCTTGATGTTAATGTCGGTTGTAATCCTGACGGCATTCCGAACTTGTTCGCCAAATCTCTTTTGTCGGTCGACCCTATCTGTTCCTTTGTCTATTATCTTCAATCTTAGTGTCTCGTCGGGTTGCTGTCCTTCCTACTGGGAGTCTGCTCATATTTCTTCGATACATAAATCCGGTGACCCAAGTTGAATATCCAATTATCGTCCTGTTTCACATCTTTTTTTTTTTAGTCAAGTACTCGAAAGAGTTGTTTGCAATAGGCTACTTCCTACATTTCACCCTTTTCTGACTCCTGAGCAGCATGGGTTTGTATAAGGTAAATCTTCCCCTCTAACTTCTTAACCTTCACTAACTTGGTCGCTTCCCCCTTAGACTAGCAGAAGCAAATTCATGTGGTATACACTTCTTTTAAAACTCCAAGATTATGGGCTATCTGATCTTCTCATATCCTAGTTCTCATCTTATGTTCCTGGTAGTAGCCGTGCACGTTCTTTTTCCCCATACTGCCCTCTTTCTGGGGTTCCTCAAGACTCAATGATGGGTCCTCTGTTATTCCTGGTATTTATCAACGATCTCTCTAGACAGAGTGATTGATTGGTTTAAAAAACCTCATTATCCTCGAAAATGTGTGGCCACATTTGGTCTTCTCAATTTTTACTCCCGAACAGTAAAAAATACCCCATTTTGTGGAGAAAACACTCCAACCTAGCAGCCGTTCGGATCACGCCAAATGCTCAAAGTTATATTTGGTCGTCTTGTCTTAAGAACAGGCGGCTGAGCATAATTCCAGCGCTCCAATAATTGTCACGTCATAGTTTTGGGTGTAAAATCAGCGTTTTGCAAATTAAAACTGTGTCACTAAGTCCATCGAATCAAAACCATCAATCGCCTCCTCGCACATGTGTTTCCCTACTGCCAAATCTAAGCATTCGCTTTAAAGGCTAATACCCTGAGCTTTAGTATTGCCATAAAAAATAAGAAGATCTTTACGGTAGTTAAAGAGTTAAAATTAAACTCCAATTCAGAATTTTTGGTACAACGAGAGAGGATGAATGTGGCAACGAATAATGCACTTTGCTCTTTTTAAAATAGATATGGTAAAACTTTTGGGCCACTTTGCGGAACAAAATTCATTTTCATCACCTTTGCTATTATTTCCGTGATTGGAAATTTACCTGCCGTTGTATATAGTTTATCATTCAAAAAATAAATCACACTCATTCAAAATACCACCATATTCTAGATAGATTGCACTACTCACTTTGCTTACCATTTTATTAAATATTTCTCTTCAATTCCATTAAATGACATGGAACTCTCGTATGATGACGAACTTTAGTAAACTGGTTAGCAAAGTAATATTGATTGACCGGTGTTTAGTACCAAAGATGTTAGATAGCAAGGTGGTAATGTTGTTCATCGAATGCTTTGTGTATTAACTAGTAGAATTGGTAGTGAACTTGATGTCAACACTAACATTTGATATGCCAGCTAAATGGTAAGTAAAGCTTTGAAGTTTCGAAATTTGCTATTTTTGTATATGTTATTGCTAATTTGTGTACAACTGTCGTTTACTATGTATCATGTACCCAAAGCAGATATACACGCAGAATTTTCACATAAACTAGAAAGATCTTAGGTTTTACGAGTTCAAAACAATAAACGCATTAGAAACACGTTCTTATAAGTTCGGTTCGTTATGGAATTGAACCATGTCCTACTGATCGTAGTTTTTCATATCGCATATATGCTTTAGTTTTATTTTAATTTCTGACTCGTAATTGAATTCTTTTTTTAAATAATTTAGTGTTTTTTTTTAATTCCTTTTCATATTTCTAAATACACTGCAAGCAGTAATGAAATCTTATATCTGGTTTCTTCGCTATATGCTCTCACTCGAATTATTGAAACTATATTATTTCCATATCTTTCATATCTCAAAGAGCAACGTTTTGATAGGTGGAAAAAAATGATTTTGAAAGAAACTTCTGTCAGGAGGATGCGACAACATTTTAGGTTTCTGCCCAGGACAAAGATGGCACATCTTCTCGTTATTTTGAAATTCATGGTCATCAAATGCTTTGGTAAATTCTACAAGGCTGTGAAAAATACAAATCCCCTACCATACAAATATCCTCTTTAAATCTTGTCAAAGAAAACCACTATACTCCTATGTTTCGTGTTCAATGTGCTTGCTTGAAACTTGATTATTTTCTCAAAAGATGAAAAAAATGCAATAATCATTCTGTGCTACTAGCACCTGTCCTACCGGCTTACTTCCATTCTGTCAGGCTTTCAGGAGTATATGAGGCAATCTTCTTCTTTCTTCAAGCGCAATACCAGCTGCAAATATGCTGTCACAACTGACCAAGCGTCATCTGCATTATCATTGTCTCCGCCGTCACAGTGCCAATTGCAGAGAAAACGGAACGACCCTTCTGAAGCGGGCGCAGTGGGAAAAGCACTTTCCTTAACACAAGACTTACAGAGCTCCGTCCTGACTCTCCCCATTCTGTGAAGGTATTTCCTGTAGTGGCCGTGGCCCTATAGCAACTGGCTCAGGTAGATATTTATTTCACCATGGTCGAAATTAAGCCAAAGGTCGAATCAGCCTAATCGTCAATGCTCCCTTCGAGCACGTAGCCCAGCGCTCCTCCAAAAGTTCAAGCGTTCGCGCTCATGCTTGAAGAGCCAATATTTTTCTTCCCGCATCTGCTCTGTTCAAGAACAGCTCCCTACGTTCACTTGCTAATTGATCAATGGGGACTACTCCCGCTATAACTATCACGGTGTTTTCTGGAACAGAACAGCTACTACCAGTTTTCTAGAAAGATCTCAAAGAGCGTCTTCCAATGTTTCTCTCTTTCTACGGAATTCCCTTATTAGGTCATTCGGTAAAAATAGCAGCTGCCAAAGCTGATGCCTTGATTCTCAACCCACATATATCCATCGCCCGAACCCTGCCGATCAACCCG
Source organism: Nemotelus pantherinus (assembly GCA_963978885.1). NCBI lineage: Eukaryota > Metazoa > Arthropoda > Insecta > Diptera > Stratiomyidae > Nemotelus > Nemotelus pantherinus. Next base: position 214,013,332 of record OZ022263.1, read on the forward strand.
GACTTTCCGAGTGTCTGCAACCCATACGGCTGCATAGCCCGCATTGTCTGAATACCATGCCTCGGGATTTCTCCTTCGATATGGTTTGTTGATCAATGCGATTTGTGCTCTGTGGATTCATGCATAAGCTACGTGAGTAGGTCGTCTGCAGTGCGGCATCTTTGTAGATTTCCCTGGAGAACCCTCATCTACGCAGCAACTTCTTCTGCGCGTCGAGTGCTTCTCGGAAAGCTTTACATGTTCCTGACCCCAGAACATGCTTGGCCTCTGTTTTGGCTTTGCCGTTGCACAGCAAGCAGAATGGTTCGACCGAGCATACCTTTGCAAGATGTCCGACTTGTCCACACTTCCAGCCGTTAGTGTTACGGTCTGGTCCTTTGCAGTCTTTTTTTGTAAGGCTGTATCCCATGAACTTGAAACAGCGCATAATTTCGGGCCGTCTCGTTACCCTAGCGTTAACCCAGCTAACTCTTATTCATCCAGTATCAGCCAGTTTCAAAGCTTTTGCTTCATCCAGTTGTACGACGACTTTCATCTGTTTCCTTGTATTCGGGGAAATAAAGTAATTTATTCGTTCTGAATCCCCTGCTTCCAAATGGCAGCTGTCACTTCTTTCTCTTTCGTAAGACTGTCAAGGTCCAGTATCTCAATTTTAACTTTAGAGGTGAGCCTTTTAACTTCTCTTATATCCTCCGCAGCTACCTGGATTGCATCGTCGAATTTCTTTGCCAGTGCCACAAGTACCTCACCTTCTGTTGACAAACTTGTGCCCCCAATTTGCTTGGGCTTTCCTCTACGCGGATATATTGAAGCACTTGCGCATAACTCTTCCCTTGAGTAGGCTTTATTACCATAGCTTCCTTTTTTGCCATAGACGATTGCGTTTGTGTTAAGCTCCGAATTCGACGACAAGTTCTCAGATAAACCAGAATTTTTCGACCTATTTTGTCGACCGTTGGTCTTTTGCTGCTTTTTCAGCACAGTCAACCATGGGTGTTGTTCGGTAGTGCCTACTTCAGTTCGTGCCCTGACAATGTATTCTTTGTTAGGGCCACATTCAGGCGTTCTTGCCCGTTTTTGCGCTTTGGCTTGCACAGGGCATGGAGTTTCGGCAGTATCCTTTACTTCGCCCTCTCTAGGCTGTGGTCCTTCAATGTTTCTCAGCATTTCCTTATTCACACCTCGTAAAAATCCTAAAGACCCAGACTGTTACTATCCAATAAGCCTATTCGAATCAGTGCAGAAGCAGTTCTTACTCTTTGCGTTGAGAGATCTGTATAGCCCTTACGAATTTAAAGACTAAATCTTTTAAATCTATCAAGTCTATCTTCGCAGAGGATAGTTATATGCTTTTACTGAATGAACACCGACACCACACAGTTTACGCCAACAATGAGCCAATCAACAGATGCTGCAAAATATTCAACGCCCCGCAAAATACTATTTCCCAACCATTTCTAGACCTAGGTTTAAAACAGTTCTGACTAAGGCAATCCGCACACGGGTCGTTGCCCCTGCGATGCGTTAGAGATGCATTTGACAATGTTCAAGCGTGCAAAAGAACGATTGTCGTCGCCCTCATTTCACGTCCGCACACGGGTCATCAGGCTATCGTCAAAAAAGCGTCAGTGTTCATCAAATTTCAACGGATCGGTTCGAAATGTCAAGTTCTTTATCAATAAAACGTACACAACGCTTGAAACGCACTCAAAACGAAACAACTAAGCTTCTCGCTTTTGACGATTTGTTGACGCTACGTTAGCGGTCCCCCATTGATTTACCTAGGTTGGGACGACCAAGCGTAGAAGCATCACAACCTCAACGATAGCTCAGCGACCCGTGTGCGGAGTGCCTAAGTGTTTTTTGTACGCCTTGCTTGGTAAAATAAATAAAAGAATAAATAAAATCTATGATCATAATTTGTAATTGTAATATTAAATCACAAATTAAGAATATGGGCGTTACTACTTTGGCCCCTTGTACTCTTATTTTGTTCGATATTTTACACTTCTCTGAGACATGTTATATTTTGCTGGCTGTAATTTTGCCAGCCCCACTATAAAATGTACATATGTTCCCTTGTGGAGTTTGTGAAAAACTCAACCAGCAATATATTTAACAGAGAAAATTATTTGTTTATTTTTCTAAAAAGCAAAAATTATTCATGAGAGTCGATGATTTGAAGGATTTTATTCACGTGCCTGTTGTAGCTATATGATTGCCCGCGAACTCATGTATAGTTTTAGTAAACATCAAATTTCGTGATGATCCAATGTTTCTGTCAGGGGTTATGACCAATCGAACTTAAAAAAAACACTTGCCTACTTTTAGGCACTCAGCACCCACATAGGGTCAAAATTTCCATTGTTTATCATAAGCAAGCATAAAACATCATCAAATTTTTATTTTCAGTACTTGCTTTTAATTAAAAAAAATTTTTTAAAAAAATCTGCATCTTAACAATTATCAATTGATAATTTCAAGAAAAAAATAATTTTCCTGAAATGGTTTTAAGTAAAATGAATGTGGCTGCATATTATTAGCCCAACTGAAAAATATGTCGCGAAATTCAAAACAAAAATCAAATTACACAATGTTTCCCTAAAATTAAATACAAGCCAGCAGTACAGGAGATGAACTACTCATTAAAGAGAAGCCACCAAAACTGGGGAAAACATCGTGCCGTAAGTTTAAAAAAAAAAACAAAAACGAATCAATAATTGCCGATATCTGTACCCTTTAAGCAATAGCACTAAACATTTCACTGTTAACCTACTCATATTTGTTCAATATCTGAGTCCAGTTATTTTAAGAGAGAAATTAATTTCCAGGTCAATCCGAGATTATAATTATTGTTGAAAAAATTGGTTCAAGTACTAATACTACAATTTGATATCTGACCAATGCGTACTTTAAAACACGATAATAGAATTAAGCTTTTCATCAAAAAATTTGTTTTGGTGTGCTTGTTTTTATGAAAAAGGTATGCCTTTTAGTTTAGGTAGCATTATTCTTCTCGAAAATAAGCTGGAACCACATACACAAAATGGAAAAAAATTACATATCGAAATTGGTTCACGTAAAGAAAATAATCACGCAACACTATTATGGTGATAGAGGATTTTATAGAAGGAAGCATCTGAAAAGCACGCGTGTTGTTTGAGGTTTTTTTTTTTTTTTGATCAAGGTATCCTCTGCTATAAAGTAGTCCCGCAATAATCTGCCTAGGTTTTCGACGTTGAAGTTTGTATTCACATTCATTCATACAGATGTAGAGTGGTAAGATCCACAATATGTTTTACCCCTGATTTGACTCAGATATCTATTTTGAGTTAGGTTAACCCAAAACCCCTTGTCTGATGGTCGTTGGATTTGAACCCAGGTTAGCAGATAGCTCTATACGCTTGGATACCCAAGCTTCATTCGCTGTACCGCATCGATAAAAGATCTTTCCCAGAAAACAAGATCTTATATTTCTGGTGGTGTTGTTTCACAATGTTTCTAGGATACATGAGTTTTTAAAAAAGTTTTGTTTTATGAGTTTTTATAAAAAAAAACATCTGTGTGTAAGAAGCTGAATAAGTTGAAGTACTTTTAGTTCGAAATGATACCATAAGGTAATGAATGGACAATAGTGTACCATATGAAAATCTTGAAAATTAATTTTTATCTGTGTCATTTCCATGTAGTATAATTTGAAATAGTTTATGTCGAATACTATATCTATTGTTTCCTTGAAATAACCCCCGTATTTATGAAGTAGGGTGCGTTTGAAACGTATTTAATGAGCCTATGCAGCATTATTTAGTATTTCGCTTCAACAAATTTAAATATTAAATGCATAGAAAACAAATGCATATTTCCCAACATTTGAAACTCAAAATGTCGTACCAAGCGATACCAGCTAGCCATTTCGAAAAATTTACTAACTTATTAACCGTAAATGGCCAAACACAAGTGTAGCAGAGTCACCTCTGTTTTCATTGAAAAATAAAAATACCAACATGGACCAGATTTTGAAATTTAGTTTAATTTCACAGTAAGATATAAAAAAAAACTAAATGTTTTACACATTTTAATTATCGCCTGCTTAAAGTGTTTTTATGAATTATAATCTCAGAAAAATGTTCGAAGTGTAAAAATGTTGTGCATAAAATTTCGATTAAAATGAAGCTGTTTCTCTGTTCTCTTTCTCATGTGCATGTTTGCAATCTTCTCTCTTGAATGCCCTGACATTTAGTAATGGAGTTACTTACAATACTACTGCTTCGGCTTAATTTAACTACGTCTCACACTTAATGTATAACCTCTTCGAATATATGTAATCTTCTGAGTGAACTTTTGACTTCTTTGTTTAGGTAAAATTCAAAATAATAGCTTCTACAGATAAAGCTGGGATGACTCATTAAAAAAAAAAAAATGCTCTGCCTCAAGATCATCGGCAAGTAAATTATATTCTAACAAAGTATTATTTTTCAGATTTGAAAAATATACAAACTTTTAATTGGTAGCGAAATCGGCAGCATGTCTGACATTTTTGAAGTACTCATCAAAGAGACACTCTGAAACTATGTGAAATAATTTATTAAAGATTAAAACAACTTCCAATTTGCAAACTTACAGTATTGAGAAATTTACAGTACTGAGAAAATTTATACGCATCCTCTCAAACGCATCCTCTCAAACGCCTTCACGGCTCTTGGCGGGATTATTCTCCAACGATAGTTCCGACTCGTCTCAGATTTTACCACACCCATTTAAATTGGATATCAAGTATCTATTCCAAGTACTTTCCATCAGCTGCAAAACAGCTTGTAGTACAATTTGGTGCCATTTTATACCTTTCACAAGTACATTTTTTTACAACTTTTATCCTATTTTCTGAAAATAAAAGCTATTGAAACTGAACCATTTTCATTTATCAAAGTTTTGACATTTTATTAAAAGCCTTTTACTATTATTTCTCTTTTCCGCTTATTATCAATGTTAAGCATATAAATTCAAAATCCAAATAAATGAATATATGACAATAATTGCAATCTTTTAAGATTTTCCTAGGCTTTACCAACAATATCCCACTGCCAGTAAGTAAGACGCAATTTTTTACACTCTTGTACCTATTTGATTCCCAGTTTCGAGCTGAAGCTCAGCTGTTGTGAAAAGATCCTTAGACATATCTTCATCGGATCTTATCTCTGTTAAAAATTCAGCTCTGAATTTTGTATTGAAAATGATACGGAACAAACTTCAATTCGAAAATAGATTCCTGACAATCAATTTCTGTATTTCCCCTTTTCAAAACTAAAGTAACTGGACTTTTTAGGTAATTGAAATGTTACTGAATTTCTCGCCTTGACTTCATTTTGTTGTTGGCTCCAGCTTTGATTTTGTTGTTTGGTTGCATTGTATTTTATATATATTTGCCGCATAGACTCTTTTCACATAAACTATGCTTAATTTATCCAATTTTTGTACGTATTTATTGTGTTTCATTTTCTGTATGCGTAAGTTTTCTTATAAATGATCTCATATTTAAGCACTTCAATGTTAACTTGAACTTTATGACTAACGGTTTTTTACACATATTGCAGATAAGTCGGTCTCATTCGAGAAATCGGTTTCATTCAGCGATGATATACACGGCGTGCCCAAATCGCATATTCCTCAACATCCTGGTAAATATTTTTTTTTCTTCAAAATATTTAAATTTGTTGTATACTTATGATAGCGCAAAGAATAAATAAGGTTTAGAATTATTATTCAGACTCAATCGATTGATTCTCGTATGAATAGTTTTCATTCAAAAAACAACTTGGAGCTTTGTTTTGTTTAATTTGTCATGAATCTACATAAACGTAAACCTTATTCGTTGGGCTATGATGCTAAAGTGTCTTTGCTGTCATTTTTCATTGCTCATTGCTTTACTCTTTTATTAACAAAGGTGTTTTTGATTTGATTTGCATGTTGTGCTTGCTTCTTAAATAATGTTGTTGACATATTTCTCAGTGCAGGTGTGGTGAAAACGCTGATGTATAACGCCACCAAGCGTCGGAACTTCAGGCTTTCAATGTTCTGGTGATCATTAATGTTTGAGTAAAATATTTTTATTCAAACGAAATTTTCCTTTCATAACAAATCTGTCAAATCTGTTAAATGTCAATATGATCCAGTCATCTTAAACTAAATAGATTCAGTACCACGAATTCACGTTAAGCCAATAGTTAACGAGATGTTTCCGAAAAACCGATTTTCGTGAACGTTGACCTGCACATGATTTCGTAAACTTTTCACATAGTTTTCTGTGTGCAAATTTTGTATGAAAATTTCAAGTGAAACCAAATTCAATACTAAGCTTAAAACACAAAAATTTTAATTAGTGCTCAAGACGCATTCGTCCCCGTTAAAATAGGCTCCGTTTAATGCAACAAACAAATGCCAACAATTTTACCAATCTTCGAAAAATTCAAAACAAATTTTGCTATGTGGTTTCATCGATTCAAAAAGGGCACTACAGACCGTCAATTTTAGTTTCAGAAGCAAAAAAGCCACAAGAAACTAAATTTAGTGATAAAAGTAGTTGTTAAATGGTATTATTCGCATTTTGGACCATATAGCGACCACAACTGCCACTCTATGTGATGGTACATTGTTTCTCTAGTGTAGATGGCCAAAAAATGTGCTTACCAGATCCCCGGGTTACCTATCACCACGGGGTATATGAGATTTCACTCACTAAAAAAAGACCATCTGCAAGCCCACGAAGTTTCGAGTCGGGACCCGCGTAAGCACTGCTTCAACCCGGTCGTGCTAACTCACCTATCGGTAACCACGGACTTCAGAATCTACCACAGCTCATGGGTCGGTAAAGCAACCTTCCTCCCGCCTTATGCGCAGTACTTTTTTATATTGAGACTGTGCGCCAGTTCACTTCGTTTCGCAGGATTAGGTCCGTTCCCGTACTACAATTAATTGCGAATAATCGCGATTTACTGGAAACTGAAAATTTCCCCTCTTTCAGTAAAATTCAGAAGAGTCTGAGCTACTGAAAAATACTGAAAAGTGTCAGAAATAGTTTCAAATGTGCGCGGCAAGCAACATATTTTTTGCGTAATGTTGCTATGAAGGTTGAATATTTTTGTGGCGATAATTTATTACCGCTTAGGATAACCTTACAATCACTATTGTTCTTCCAAAAACCGAAAACTGGCACTTTTGTTTGTCAATTTTCAGGAAATGCAATGAGAGCGTTCCCATACTTTTCATGAATTTCCCCCACCACATGATTCAGGAAAATTCAGTGATTGAAAGTACGGGAACAGACCTATTGTATCTATCGTTGTGTAATATGCGCTCTCGCCATTTCTTGCTGCTTTTCTCATGCAATTCGTCAAAATACAGTGTTTTAACGCATAGCAATTTTGAGAGGCAAAATACAGAGTAACTAAGATAACGGGCTGGAACTTATCCCGTGTAGTACCCATGTTACATTTGAGTATTTAATTGCATATTACCACCGCGAGCGCGTTTGCAGCAATGGATTTTTTAGAGCCAATTTTCCACCACTCTTTCACACATATCTGCCGGAACGTTGGCAACTCTATTGTTTGTGATCTCCGGCAACGTTGATGGCTTGTTAACATAAACCAACAACTGAACGTAACTCAGTAAAAAGAAATCCAACTGCGTTAACTCGTATAAGCGAGGTGGTCATTCGACCGGACCATATCTGTATTTTACACGATTAACTTTAAAAAAATAATGAGAATTGTATGCATAAATAAGCCTCCGTAGGCTTTTTGCTACAACAATGTCAAGGTCCGTCACCAATCACGCAGCTGAAAACCGTGGACAGACCTGGGTAAAGGCGTGTGAATTGAATTGAAAAATTTTTTATTTTATTTTCATTATACGTTTTTAACCTAGCTTAAAATTTAATTCGCAATAACAACTTAAAATCTAGCGGCTATACTATTTTGGCCTGCTGGCTCTTATTGTTTTTAATTATATATTTTTTTTTCATGGACAGTTTTTAACTCACACACTAATAATACTACCCGGCCTGTACAAGTGCTGGGGTTACCTGGGCAATGATTGGCTTAAAAACTACCTTACACTACAATTAAGATTTAACCTGTTACTAATTACAACTAACTTAACCTCATAAGACCTAAATCTTAACCTAGGTCTTACATCTAGCCCCTCTGTTCGACGGAGCATACATTAAATAGCGCCTATGAGCTACCGTTGACACGCCGACCTTGCGGGCGCATAAATGGCTCATTGGAGACTCCTGTACGCCCTATTGACCGAATCAGGCCGTTCTCATGTCCGAAGAATATTGTCATTAATTCTACAACCCTGTCCTGTGGCTTCAGTGGCTAATTTCAGTCCCGATTCCTCATACAGGAGAAAGTTCTTCGGCCACTTGTTAGTTGCGGGGATGTTGAACCTGCCAGTGCAGAAGCGGAGGATTCTTCTTCCGAATATCTCCGCTTCTACCATAACAGTCTTTGAGCATGTAATCCAGGATGGGGATACATAAGTCAGGATAGGTCCAATCAGCGTCTGATAGCAAATATATTTAGCTTTGTTGGTCATGCCCATCTTTTTGGCAAAAAGAGGTTGGATGGGTTTAAATACAGATTTCGCAGTTTTGATTTTTTGCCGCACATAAGGATTAAACTTCAGGAACTCGTCGAAATCTATTCCCAGGTACTTAAACGATGAGCTAAGAGTATTCTTAGAAGCTCCGAACTAGACAGCGCGTTTCTTGATATTATAGCGAATAGTTTGGGATGCCCGATACTCATAAGGATTGCGAAATACACAAAACTGTGTCTTACTGCTATTTAGTTTGATGTCCCATTCGTCAAACTAAAGACTAAGATTTGCCAATTAGTCTTCTGGGCTCTTTGCTGCTTTGAGCGGATCTTGCCTCGATGCAAATAAGAGCGTGCCATCGGCATATTGGAGGATTTGAACTTGGGGCTAGCCCGCTGGGATGGGAAGGTCAGCGGTGAATATGGTCATGGTGTATAGGGTGAGTCCAGTGACAGAATCTTGTGGCATTCCTGATGTCGCAGGCTCTATGAGTGAGTGTGCTCCGTTAACGCTGACATAGTATTGTCTGTTTGTAAGAAAGCTTGCAGTGATTCTTATTACTTCTCCCAGGAATCCTAACTTGATCAACTTAAATAGAAGGCCTTCGTGAAAGACGGAATCAAAAGCCTTTTCGATATATAAAGCACATACTACCGTTGGAATGTTTTGCTCATTCCAGCGAGAAACAACTTGGTCATGCAAGTTTGAGATGGCGTGCTGGCTGCCGTAATTGCGCCCTAAACCAAACTCGTATTCGGGAATTACTTGCTTGAGCTCATAATGGTTCATTTCCATCCATATTCTCTTAAAAATCTTTCCCAAATTAGGAAGCAGAGAGATAGGACGGAAGTTGCTGGCTTCTTTACTTTTGTCCTTCTTATGAATAAGAACAATCTTGGCTACTTTCCATAGAAAGCAACCATTGTTCAGGGCATTGTTAAATACAATGGAGAGAATTATGAGCATAGAGAGTGGTTAATGATGAAATAAGACATTCCATCATGTCTCATATCTCAGCAATTATTTTGCTGAGACAGTTGAAATTCGAGAGCAGTGACTTGTACAACGGGTGATCCTTCTCATATCTGTGGAAAATCCGCTTTAAATCACCGCGCCAAATGTGTCTCACTTTCATGTGCTTAACAATTTCAGGCGGTAGCGCATGATTCTGATACTTATTAAGTATGATCTAGCATGTATTCTGGACAACGGTTATAATGTGATTGACGGACTCTATAAGCTGATCAATCTGACGGTTTGTTGTTTGTTTCCCGTCGCAAAATCACCAAGATTTCTTGCCGCAAAATCTGTGTCGCGCTAAAATTTGTCCTAATCGGTTTTTTTTCGGGTCTTGCTGGTTTTTGGGGGCCTTTTCCATGAAGCTGAAAAAGGAGCGGAACCAAAGTCGAAGCTTCACAGCAAAAGGATCAGACATACTACTTGCGTGTATGTACAGATATGTGGGATGTACAGGTCGTCTGACAGGAAACTACTGAACTACTACTTGGTCTGGTTGCTGAATTCGGAGCAACCGTTTCCATTGGTTACGGAATCTCCCCATTGTAGACTGTGGTGTACTCTCTGAAACCAACCCTACGAATTCCTGAAAGTCTGGTTTCTGTTATCATTATTAATTCTGATTTCAACACATCAAGAAGATCTTCAGCAGACAATTACGGCACGACCGAACTCATCGAGCACTGTTAATTATTTTTTAATTTTTGATCTCTGCTCATCATCTGGTGGTCGCAGGGTCAAAAACTTGGCATGTAGTCGAGTTTCAACTTACAGACATGAAATAAAATATTATATGATATGGTGAAAGTTTAACTGACACATCTTATTAACATGAACCAAATTGATTCTCAGTCCGGTGGATTTTTTCAAAAGCAAAATGCAAAAGGTCTAACTGGTACACTATGATTGCTTTTACGCTTTTTCTTAAAGTAACAGTTTTGAGTTGTAAAATTTATCTTTTTATCAGCAATGCACAGCTTAGAGTACATGTAATAATATGCTTTTGATTATTACTTTAATCTTTAACTTTTCACTTTATTTAACCTTATTTAAACGCAAACTCAGCCGACACAAAACCACCAAAACCAGCAATAAAGTCATCAACGCTTCCTCGAACATCATCTCAAGGTAATCAAAATCAGTTGTTTTCAAGCTTTCTTATTGTTTCAACTATTCTCCAATTTGCAAAAAACTGTTTGCTCTTATTAACATTGAATAATATAACATTTAGTTGCATAGAAAATTTATAGGAATATTTTAGAGGCAATAAGTTGGCAATGTCTTTTAATGAGGTGAACTTCAGAGTATATTATAATGTTATGCAAGACCAGCATTGAAAGGCATTGGCACTTTAAACAAGAAAACATCCCCAAATCTCTAAAATATATTCGATAAATGATATTTGGAAAAAACAAACACGTTTCACAATATTTTTTTATCGTTTTAGAACGCGATCGTTTAAAGCCTCCCCCGCCACCAAAACCAATTGCACTCGCTTCAACTCATCCCAACTATCGCCCCGATATTGCTCTTGCCCCAGAAGTCTATAACCATTTGCGTGGTTTACAAAAGAAAGCGAAGGACTTAAGAATGGAAGTTCGTACTCTACGGAGGCTATCACAAGCTCAAGCCATTGCAGTCCGCGAAGACATCAAAGATACGTTCATGCGTATCCGTGCTACACTCTTAGTAAGCAGCAATAGTTATTGGGGCCAGGGAGATCAGGAAAGGACAAGATTGACTCGCGAAGAAGAAGTTTATAAACAAGAAGTAATTCGCCTGGAAAAAGATTTGAGTGACTTGGAAACGTCGGTCGAAGGATTGCGGGGAGAAGTTATAAATAGACGAACAAGGGTTAATATGGCAGCAGTCGAAGATATGGCTTTGGTTCTGAGTCGTGCTAGGTAGATGAACGTTCGTGTAGTAGAGAAAATATAAATATCCTATTTTTTTTCAGCAAAACTGTCGCAGAACTGAAAATGAAATTTCCTGGTTTACAACAAGGCCTACGAAATATTTTGGCGAGTGAAATGGATAATGTTGTGAGAGAAGAAAAGTTCCTGAAAGATGAACCTGACCGGCTGGAATCAGCATTACGCCGTTGCAAAAAGTTGACTGGTACTTTAGTTACACTTAAAAGGTATGAAAATTTACAGTTACAACTATTTTACAGAAAGTAAAATATACGTTTGTTATGTCCTAGATATACTGCTAATGTAAATACTATATAGTATTGTCTGTAGTACCAATAGTGTATCATCCAAAACTGTCCTTTTAGATATACGAGCAGTATATCTAGGGACTTATTTGAAATATATGCATAGTTTGTTTTCACACTCAAAACCGAACTCTTTAAAAATCTCTGATTTTTGTTTAAAATACTGCATAGATTGCATGCTGTGACTTTTTATTGTGCCTGTGCCATTTTATTCTTTTTTTTTATGAAGAGTAAGGTAACTTAACTTTAACTGATAACTTAAACAACTCTGTCAGAATAAAAGCAGGCAAAATTTTTGTATGTGTGTGTAATTGTCAGTTACCGCAAATATTCATAAATTGCGAAAAAGAACAATGGCCATCATCAAATTTTGAAATTTTTTACTTTAGAATTCCTAGTGTTATTCTACACGAATCGTTATTTGTGATTGAATTGAATTTAAGTTTTCTTCAAGTTGCTGCTTTCTAGATTGGCCAGTTGTAATCCCTCGCTTAATTATCTATAACGTTTGGAGAGTCAGAGTAATTTTTAATGTATTTGTAGCTTATGTGTTTTTACATAAGATTACATCACTATACTTTGTAACTAACTTTCAAAGAAATGTAAATTAGTCGCTAATCTCTTTGGATTTTATTCTCAAGCCTCACAATATCTACTCAGGACAAAGTTTTGTGACTGCCTCCTCTGAACGATTTCCAGATAAAGCACACTTAAGTACACATGGGCTCGTATTACTTACTTACTAAAACCACCCCGAGTCTTTGACAAACTGGGCGATCCTCTACAAAAACACTGGTGCTACTTTGATTAGGTATGGAAAAAAAAGTAATGAGTCAAGGGACTGTTTCCTTCCTGCATCATGGGTTGGACATAATTGCTCCGAATATCAAATACAAATGAGCTAACTGATCGTTTCGAGAATTGCAGTGCAGTGGTTCGAAAAGCAGAAAGAAATCTTCAAATTTAGATCAGAAGAAAACCTACCATATCCTACTCTTTCGTTCAGTTGGAAGCCATTGGTATATGTTTTCAAAGCATCAGTTTCTACACCCAGGACACATTCATATCACTTAGACGGATCGACAAACCTCTATCCAAACAAATCAGTCAAATCGACCTGAGCATCTTGGTGAATATCTGAATAAAAATGAATAGTCGATAGTTTTCTAGAATAGCCGAGAAACTCGACATGCAACTATAACTCGAAGAAGTAAGAAAGGCAGTTTGAACAAACCTGTCAAGCGAGCAATAGTGAAATTTATATGAACTAAGAAACTTTTTATGTACAAGAACGGTGTTCAATAACAGCGGGTCTAGTATCAATAAAACTGACTGTACAGCCATGCCACGCCTTGCGTCAAAATTTTAGGAGGGTCAAGATCGGTCCTAGTCCACGGGCCACTGCAATGTAATCTTACTGCTGCGTACTTCTTATACTGGTATATTAACAGATCGGTAGGAAGTCAGTGAAGTACAAATCAGTCTGTAGTCCTTTACTTAAGCGTGTCACAACTCTTGTTTCCTATCAGCTGTTAGCAATATACGAGACCATTAAGCTTGCATTATATGTTGCCATAAGTCATAGCAATATGTAATGGCCGCTGAATATCAGCCGGCATGATAACTTGGGAATAGTAAATATTTGCGCTAGAAAAAACAGAAATCGACCTTGGTGATCTGTGTGTTTCTAACAGTAAAGCTGGGGTGCTAACTTTCATCGAACCTATGTATGCAACCCCAAGCAATAGAATTTATACTTAGATGTTGGCTACCTTCATTGGTACTTTGAGTGTTTGGACACAAACATTTCTTTAAAGGTTTTTTTTCGCTTTACACATAATTTGGCCAATCGTGGACCCTTTTGATAAGAATAAATTAATTCCTGCAGTAGCGAAATCTTACTACTCCTTTACACATCAGTTTCCCTATAAAACTTGTTGAGCTTCCGGATTTCGAAGCAATCAGAGAGCGTAAGAATGTAGTCCAGTTCAGTGTAGAAAGCTGACCGTAATAGCTCCCAATAATTTTTTTTCCCCTATTAAAATGCTTCACTATGTTGCGATTCCCCTAATGTGAATGTCAGCTAGTAAACATTCTTGAAAAACTCTTCGTATAACGAATAGATGCGATCTAAAAACTCATTTCTTTTGGAGGTTCTAAACATATTGCCAGTATTCGCTGTGGTAAGACTATTGGATAAGATGAACTCCTACAATGGTTTACCTCTTTCGTTGATGTCCGAACTAATGTGCGTCCAAATTTGCACCTTTTATGAATGGAATCCGCGCTGTAGTAATCTTTACTGTTAGTGAAATATTGTTATGAGGGGGTAGAAAACCTTCACAGTGTATAACGTCATGTATGAAGTGATCCAGAACAACTTCCACTTCGTATCGACTGCGATAGCAACACTGTGTTTACTGTTGAAGTTCAAAAGGGCAAAGATATTTATCGCTTCTTGATGAGGATGCAGGATCTTGGTGTACCTAAAAATTTTATTGCGTACTGTATCTATCAATGTGCGATCCGCAAACTCGGTCCTTAGATTAAAATTATTGAGATGTCCAGATCCTCCCTCGGAGCCAATGCACAGTTGATATTATTAGTTAGGTTGCATGAAGGGAAGGCGAAACCTGAGTTCAGTATATTCTGGCATCTTCCTTTCATCAGTGCTCCGTTTCGTTGCCTTTGCATTTCGAGGGATTGATACATTGGTGACCTCGGTGTTATCTTAGATGAAAAACTCCGCTTCACCTTACACTTTGATAAAATGCTTTCTCGTGCGAACAAACAGCTAGGTTTCATCAAAAGACGTGCCAAAAAAATCCGTAGTCTGTGGGTCACAAGATCATTATAGACTTCACTTGTACGTCCTATTCTCGAATACGCTTACATTAACTGGAATCCCGCTTTGAAACCCACAGTGATAGACTCGAGTCAATACAAAAACAATTTTTACTTTTCGCCTTGAGAGAACTGTACAACCCTTATGATTTTAATAGCCTACCCCCTTATGAGTTTCGACTGGGTCATTTAAACCTTTCGACACTAGCCTCCAGAAGAATAATGATATCGGCCTGTTTCACATTCGACGTCATTAGAGGCGCTATTAATGTAGAATTCCTGAATAGTAAAATTTCGATAAACACCAGGTCCAATCGTTTCCTAAAAGAATATTCACATTCGACGACATATGCAGCAAATGAGCCAATAAATAGATGCTGCAGAATATTCAACAGCATAAGTTATTTATATTCCCCTACGATTTCCAAATCATCCTTCAAATCCTCTCTTTTGCATGCCATTCATACCCCTAAACATTAAGCCATAGCTTATATGTCAATGTTTTTATTTATTGATTGTTATTTATTAATCTATTTGTTACTTTTTCATTTGTTTGTTACTTATTTAACTTGTTTGTTTTTACTTTTTACTTGACTTTACTTTTCCATTTTATTTTTAATTTGTTATTTTATATATGATTTTGTACCTTGTTTGGTGAATAAATAAAATAAAATAAAATAGAATTGCCAGAAGTCGGTGAAGCAAACTTAGAAGCCACTTCTCCAGAATCCTTGGGCATAGGTACGCACAAGGTAGCCATGGACGATGGAGCAAGATTTTTAGCTACATCTCTTTCTGCTTTAATTTTCTTCTATCGCCGTGGAATAAAACTCATCCTTGACATTGGAAATATAGGTTTCAATTATAAAATTTGGCTGCGCCCAGACAAGTATCTACTAAGATGTGTTATTTGTTGATATTTTTTGTAAAGATTTAGAGTAATTTGTCTTTATTCAACTATTTCAGATCTATAGAAAACAAAGTCTGTACATGCTAATTTCTACAAAATAATTCTGAAGTTACGAAAAGGAACAATGGCCATCTGTCCTGAGTTTAACTTTTACGATATTTTGATTGCTTACACCATTGCACTATGAAGCGTTCTTTTTTATTCATATTTCATATTTTGAATTGCTTGATTAAATTTACAAAATTATCTATGATGTTTGCACATAAATTCACATCTCTATACTTTTCATTACTCTTTTAAAAAAATTGTAAATGGATCCCTGATATCTTTACCTTTAATTTTCAACGTGCACGCAGTCTTTTCCCACATTTATTAAAGAGCTATTCCTCATATAAAGGTTATGCTATCATATTTTCCCAGCAATCCTGAATTATTAAGCATTTTAAAATCATGCAATTATGCATTTTAGTCTCGCAATGCGTGGTTTTTGCAGTCATGCGATGCCATAGACTTAAACTGTTAACTGATTTATTTTTTTTCAAAACCAAGTCCGACATTTCAATTGTACAAAATACTCGTATAAGTTGTTTTTTTTTCGTGAACTAAACGCGATCGCATTCAAGCAACACAATCGTGACGATAACGAAAGAAGAATGTCAAATGTCTTTTGGGTAGATTCAAAGTTTCCCCACTTTGGGAATTGAGCCTGCAAAAAACTTGAAGAATCTTATTCTTATAGATTTCATGGTCGAACCCAAAGTATAATTACTGGTGAGCAAATTCAGCAATAGATAGATATTAGCAAGATGAAGATTTAATTTTTTCAAGATTAATATCATTAATTTTCCAAGATGACTTCTGCCTTAATTGGTGCAATTAACATCGTGATTGTTATGGTTCCTTCATACATAAATGGTTCCATCATTATTTTTATTTATTTTTTCTACTATGTTTTTCCTTTGATTTTTACCATCTCGATCGTTACTATTGAAACACAATAGAATACTAACAAAAGACTTGGTTATTTTTAAAATCCAAATTAACAAAGTTGATCTTGTTTTAAAAACTCTACATTTAATTAAATGAACTTATTTTTCACATGGCAATAGCTTTTATAAACTTGGAAATGTAATAGTTCATTGACACCTCAAACAGAGTTTCTATGTTTTAAATTTTTTTATTCACGTAAGAGTTTCTATATTTGGTAGTATAGTGGAGTGAAAAGATTGTCAATTGATTAAAACATGTTGCAAATATTACTAGATGGCCTATTTATAATGATATATACATTTTAGGTTGGCTAGCGTGCAAGAACAGAGATTACCAGCAGTAGATCCGGTTAATGAGGAACAGCCACGATCAGCGGAATTCTCGACAACGAACAAGGTATGATACTGTAGAAAATTTGCATTTGACGAGTACACAAAGAAGCTATTAAATTCGAAATGTGTGCCTATATATCGTTTACTTTACACTTTTTATTATTTAAAGAAATGTTTGTAGGCTTTACTTTACACATTTTCTGTTACTCTCAACTTAAAGCAAGGGCTTTTGCTATTGAAATTTTGTTACAAAGTAGCTTTTGTCTAAAATGAGTTTCAGTTTTCGAAAGTCTGAGGAAACGAAATTCTAATAAGGCATTGAGAAAAGTATTAGTTTTGATCATGGTATTGGTTTCAAAGCTTCGGTTTATGATTGCGTGGAGCAATTTGTAGCTCATTGTATTGTTATATTTGATTTGCGATTGGCAGCGTTTGCAGTTTTGTTTCTACATTTGTAATTTATAAATTGATCTGACCTGATATTAAATTTATTGGCTTTTATGTTACTCTAGAAAATTGGTGCATTTTTCTACATTCATCTGACTTTTTCATAGACCTCTTATCATATCACATTGGTTCATACTAGCCTAAAATGTAACCTTAAGTAGGTAAAAATTTGTAACAAATTTATTTTTCATATTAGTTTACGTGTTGTAACAGACCCTCATCGATTTGCCCAAATTACAACATATAATCGAAAGCAAGAGCTTATATGCATTATATTAGCTCTGAAAATTGGTGATGTGTATCTGTCATCTAAATGTCATGTTTCATCGCGAAAATTATATGTCTATATCGAAACAAGTGCCCTAAAATATTTTACGGGTTTGTGTATCGTTTTCAAGCAGTGTTAACGTGCCTTATCGATTTCGGGCGAAAATGTATTGCATTTCGAAGTAAAAAGATATAATTTCCCGAGCTTCAAGTTACTACAATTGATATAAATGGAAATATGTCATTTGTTGTTAGATAATACTGGCATTTCATAGATTCATTATCTTCAAATAACAATGCAATACTGTCAGCAAACACAAATGTAAATTAGTATGCATATTGAAGTCAAAGTTGAACTTCTGATTTAGAGTTTTCAATTTCAAAAGCTACATTGTCCGAAGCTTCCGATTTCGATATCGAATTTCTCTATTCTGTAATGTATTAAATTCCAAATTAAGTATCTTTCCAGCATTTATTTAAAATAATCACAAAATAGGCGAATAAATTTGATTTGTGGAATCGTATTTAAGTTAGTTTTCTTGCATGGATGCAAACAGATCTAAACTAAGCATCTTTGATTTCAAAAAGATCCTTCAGAATTAATAAAAAGTATTTAGCAGTTATTCAAAGATATAGACCGCAGTATAAGCAGCAAGACACATTCAAGCACGAATGAAAGAATTAATATATCAAACAATCAATGAAAAGAATTGGACTAAGAAACATACTTATGCTCAAATCAACCAGAATGCAATTTTTAATTGTTTTACCATTTCAAATTGATATCACTAATGCACCATAACAAGTGTGTTATTAAACATCCAACTGCTCATTTAAGAGCCTTACACATTTTTGAACTCAAAATGGAGTAATATAAATCTTTTCTACTAAGGTTTCATTGTTAACCTGTCTGTTTCATTTTAACCATCATTTATTCTAATTGGAATTGCTTATCAACCTCTCCAAAAACTTAAATTATAGTCAACGAATTCATTTAATGAAAAAAAAAGAAATTAAAAATAATAATACAAGTAAATTGCCGAAAACTATTTTCTCGTGTAATTTTCTTTTTGTAGTTCAACTGGCGATGGAGCTCAAACTTCAAAGAGGCTATCACTGAGTAATGCAATGAAAACTAGTTTTTCAATATCATAAAATCTATTTTTTTATAGTTTCTGATCTACTTATTTTCGTTACATAAAGCTTTCTTTTCAAAATTACTTTCATATCAATTGGAAATCTCGCCTTGTGACATGCCGTGTATTGTTCTTTGAAATGCACTTTTGAAAAAGTTACATAGAAACCTTGAAATGCTGATGTTAAAGACAAGCGCTTTTCGATGCTATGCAAACAATTTATGCATTGGTTTAAGTAATATTAGAGACATTGCTAACTTATATGTCCTTGCGGAATCCAAAAGCCCGAGGAAAAAGTTGTGTTTGCTTTTATTGGAGCAATTGAAAGATGATATTATGCGATAACCTAGGTTATTATATTTCCATCCACATTAATCAATTAGTTTGAATTTGTTTAAAGGGTCTGGTTTTTTGGTATTTTTTGGTATAACTATTTGGTATTTGACTGTAGGGTTCACTACAAACCCCAATTATTCTATTTGTAATGTTGCTGCTAAGTACCTAAAAGTAGGCAAGGATTTTTTTTCAAATTTAGACTTGTCTTAACTTTCGACGGAAACCTTGGATGTTCACGAAATTTTCAAGGTATATCAATGCTGACGAAAGTTGTTCATGATTAAACTAAACATGAGCGTGCGGGCAACCCTGTAGCTACGGCAGGCACATTGAAAACATTTTCACTATAAAAAAAAAAATTTAACGATTGAAAAATGTTATTCTTGTTAAGGTGAGATTTTCAATTTTCCGCGTTGCACAATAACGGCAAGCCGTCACTAAATTAACTCTGTTTTGAGCACTCGGATATTTTCACCAGATCTCAACGAAATTCACATAGTAGTTGGATCTTACACTGAATTAATAACAAAAAAAATGCTTCAAAACTTAGAGTAGACCTGCCAGTTTTTGTCTAATGAATCTTGAAAATTTGCTCAGCAAAATAAAGCTTTTTGCTCTATAACTTCCGGTGCAGTCATGAAATCAAAACGAAGTTCATGTGGTACATGGATCTTGTTTTAGGTCAAATTTGGTAGGATTATTTTTGGAAAACATGATAGGGTGGCCAGCTATGGTAGTTCTTGTAATTTTTGGTCATTTCTTTACTAAACGATGCTATCATTAAATCTTCAAATGGTAGTGGTCTTGTAGTGACAATGAATAACAAATATTTGTATGCTGAAAATTTTGACATTTTTTGCGGGCAATAACCCTTAATTTTTACTTACCTCTATAACTTCCAATGCAATCATTGGATCGAATCAAAATTCGCAGAGTGGGTTGAAACAGATTTAGCTTTGGTGGTAGCAAAAGGTTGCCAACATCAAGCAATTTTGTGACATCCGTACCAACAGATAGTACCATTAAATATTCAGATGAAAATAAGTAACCATTGTTTAAATTTTGCATGTTTTCGATATTGTTCGGATAACAACCTCAAACATCTTTCTACTCCTGTAACTTTCGATGCAGTCTTGAGATGAAAATGAAATTCACAGCCAAGGTTATTTTGACGTGAAACAGTATGGTAGGCGTTTGGTTATAGTGCGAGTAAAGCCAGCACTAAGCATTTTCATCATTTAATTTATAAAAGATGCTGGTTTTGCATGATAAGCATCCTACACTGAAAATAAGTAATAAGTGTTTTACTTGTCAAATTTGGAACTTCATGCGAGTGCTAACTCTGAAAACGTCTATACACTATGAGTTTCAATACGATTTCCGGATCGAAATGATGCATCACCTTCGAAACAGGTTGCTTGTAATATGGAGTACGTGCGGTAGCATATGTACTCAAAATCTTGACAATTCCTCCACATTTCTTCTAAAATCATTTCTTTCCTATTCGCTAGAGTTTTAATGGCCAATTTCATGTTGGTAAAAGAGAATCTAAAATTTTCAACTTTAAATTTCATTTGATTGGAGTGATTCTAAACGACTCTTAATCAAAACTCCAGCATATATTAAGTATTCAAGATCATATAAGCAAGCTTTTCATACGCTCTGTTGTATTTTTGAAATGTGGATTTTCCAAAATCCTAAAATCAACAAAAGAAAACTAAGCAATTTGATATGTATTTGATGTGAATTGGTATTCACCTTGAAAATTTATACATTTGGCAGATAATATCAAACTGCGAGGGCTGTTCTATAAGTAATGAGAATCACAAAGAGAACGTCTGATTTTCGGAATTTTTTTTTATTTTTAATTGCAGGTATGTTGAAATGGAAGTAATCTGTACTTCCATAACGGAATGCAATTATTTAGAACTCAAAGTGATGTCGGGAAAAAATTGATCATAGTAGACAGATGTTCTCAAACTAGACTTGAGTTGACTCGTGTAAACAAAATACGCTTGGAGGCATGTGTAAACACGAATATCGCATGTCAAGATATTGCAACAACATTGAAGTGAAAGTGATAAAGGACGCTGGACGACTAAGCTTATTTGTATTTTTGAGCCTTAGCTTAACCGTATTCACGGAGGGTAACCCTGTACCTTTGTTAACTGCTGGCAGGGCACGGTTAATTTAGGAAATATCTGAACATAATGGCTAATTTGGGTACACCGTTCTACCAGTGCAGTGTGACTGAGCTCGATATCGCAAGTTTGATTAGCACCATTGAGTCCACGTTCGGCTTGGTCACGTCTGATACGATCGTGAATGCAATGTCAGAGCGTATATACTAAAAAGCACGGAATTAGGCGTGTTTTGTGATATTAGGCGTGTTTTTTTGCTCCCACTATCCATAACAGAACAGAACAGACGCATTGGAAACAGCAACAACTCCTGTCCCAGTGAATTCACTGTCAATCGACGATCTCACAAGTCCGATATTTTGATCGTTTCTGCTCGATGAAGGTCGGCCAGGCCGTGGAACACTTTAAACTGAATCCCGACCTTCATTAAAACGTTTGTACCACATTTTTATTTGAGTTTCACCCATGGCCTCTTCACTGAATGCTCTGTGAATCATACGAACAGTTTCCGCCGAAAAATGGCCAAGTTTGTAGCAAAACTTGATGCAAACTCGCTGGTCTTCTCTTTCTGTCAAAGCAAAAAATAAAAAAAATCGGCGACTGCACAGAACACAACCTAAATAATAGCGTTAATTTAACTTTGTAATTTGACCAATACTTGAGCCTTTGCAAGATTAAAATCCTTCCTACATTCGCTTCGAAGAGCCGCAATCTCACTATTCTATATACAGTATACTATACGAGTATCCTCGTAAATATTTGTTTATATTTAAATAATATTGAAGAAAAGCATCATAAACCCCAGGCACATAAATCAATGTAAATGCATCAATGCACTTTTACCGCAAAATTGTTGATAAGGTAAATGGTATGAAAAGTTCGAAGAAAACGACAGCAAAGTGAAGAACTAGTTTATCGAATAACTCTAGGGCTAGGAATTATAATTATAAAATCAGATGCTTCAAATTTGGGGAAAGGCCTGCATGCCAAACTCTGTCAAAAGCAACAAGTTTAGATTTGTCGAAACAATAGAGACAAATATTCCATGACCCTGCAAGGCGTCCTTAAAGATTGCAGCTGAACAAAAAGAGATTTGTATCTTCTGTTATACAAAAAGATTGTTCGAGTCATGATAAGAAATGAACTGTAATTTAACAGAAATTGGAAAAATCGATAGAGGTGAGTGCGATTGGCCAGTGGTTAGTGGATTTGCATCTTTGTTGTTTGTTGGCAAAAAATTGAACATAAAAGAGCTTTCAAGCTCTTAGTCTTTTAACCTTTTCTGCTGGAAGAGACGAAAACACTTTTTTAAAAAGGTCACTTCCAAGGTCACAGAATTGTAGTGAAATAAATATCAAATATCATTTTATTTTCAGACTTCGTAGTCAGTTAAGCAAAATTACTAGCCACTGAATGATAGCATCGCTTACCAGAATTCATGAAATTTAGTTTGTCCCAAGTCTTGTTCGTTTACGCAGCTTGATTGACTAACAGTTTAATGAATGATACGGAATAAGGATACTGAATTTAAAAACGCAATTAAGGTAACGCATTAGATCGGCCTGCTATATAACCTTGCTCTAACAGAAAACATCTGAAATCTTCCTGGCAATATTTGATAGCTGCTTTAATAAAAAAGAAAAGAACATTAAATGGTTATGAAAGATTTAACTTACGAACGATTTAATGTTATTCAGTGTTTAAAAGAAATACAGTCAATGCGATTAAATAGCCAATAGTTTATCACAATTTCTTCGAATGAAAATGAATACAGTTGCTCCAAAATCAGCTCTGTTTAGTCGCAGTGTTGTTAAAAAATTAAAAAAAAAACGATTCGACTAGATAGCTACTATATTGATATCACTGCTACTTTCTTACTATCGATGTCATTGCTATTTTCTATTTGTATTTCGTCAACTTGGCTCAATTATAAACTTCAAAAGTG
Source organism: Nemotelus pantherinus (assembly GCA_963978885.1). NCBI lineage: Eukaryota > Metazoa > Arthropoda > Insecta > Diptera > Stratiomyidae > Nemotelus > Nemotelus pantherinus. Next base: position 214,036,516 of record OZ022263.1, read on the forward strand.
CATTTGTAATTCGTCTAAAGATGAATACCAAATTTAATTAATCGCAAAAAGTATGTTTGGGCGAGATCTCAAATACAATTTTATTCTCAGTCATTTCTCCTTTCGTTATTCATTCAACTCATTTCAAACATAATTATGCCTTATAATGAAGAGTTGTGGAGGTTTCATCAGCATATTTCATGTATAGAGATTACTAGTAATATTTTCCTAACCATACGTAATAACATATATATGTCTTACTGTTCGTTCATAATGTGCTTTCATGCAATCTTGTATTTTTCGCTTTACTATTATTTTGCTTTTTTATTGTTTAACGGCATTTGAAATTTTTTTTTATAATCTTTCTACATATCTTGTAGTAAGGTGTACTGAAAACGAGATATGAATGATGGAAAACGCTAATCCAAGTGTTTGATAAATAACTTATAAAGCTATAGTACAGGCTTACTGTACAGACTGACTGTACAGACTTACTTGTAGTATATAATGCATGAAGAGGACTATTTGAAAATTAATGAAAAAATAGAAATCGCTTTTAAGTTATCGTATCAAATTTCGTTTTCCTACCCTCTACTATGAACGCCGGTGATGTTGTTGAGGTTTAAAAGGTGTTGACACCCTGTTTTGCTTGAGAATATATGTATAGTAGAATATTTGTGCAAGTGTAAATGAATTTGTTAGTATGATATATGTTTCATGTTTTGAACAGCTTCTAGACAAACTGCTTTTTAATTTTCCTTTAAGTTTAAATAAGCATGGGCTTCACTTTCGTAAAGATTTTTTTAAAAATTAATTACGATTGATGGTGGAGTAAAGGGTCTACATAAAAATAAAAGGAGCGAATTATAGTAAGTAAAAACAAAAACTTCTGAATATAATGTGAAGTTGATAAAGATTTTAAGTAAAAAAATCGAATGATAATGCGTGTAACTATCGTTGTTTTGTTTTATTCAATAAATGCAAACAATACACACTTTGCCGGAGGTTACTAATCGAATTGTAAGATTTAACCAAAATATATTCTAAAGATATTTCCATTAAATGATGTTTGGTTTTCCGGCTGGTTCTTTAAAATATTTAATTTTTATTACCATTATTGTATCAACTGTGGTTTGTGTAAAACATCCATGAGGCTATGCTGGATTCATAAAATTTCACTAAAATACAGATAAAAAATCAATTGTAAGAACTACGACTACGAATATGCTCACAAACATATTGGAGACAAATAATTTATCGTTGTAAAAAATGAAATCTTTATTTAGAAAAATAGTAAAGAACATGCCAATGAAAGTATGGTCCATAGCTAGCCAGTATTTTCTCCTATCGTTATACCATATGAAAACTATGTCGAAAGAACAAATCTTTTGTGGCTCTCCACAAATCATAAGAATAAAAGTACTGCTCAGCTAGGCGATGAGTCATCAATTGAATCAAGTTGTAATTGGAATGAGCAATTTTCTATGAATACGTCAGGTGGGGTAGGACCTCCCTTGAATGTTTCCAAGAAGGCTTCGACCGATTTTTCAACATGTGGCCATGGTGCGAAATTACTGTGCCATGTCTCTCTTCGAGTTTGTCGGCTCAAACTCATCAATGGTAGTCGGTAGTTATCCTTGGTGATTTTTTTGAGTTTGAGAAACACATAATAAACTACACCCAGCTGATTCCACCAAATATCGAGCATGAGTTTGGAAACATGGGTAAACAGCTTTGTTGTCGATACTGATGAATGACCGTGCCTACCTTTAGATTTTCTGCGCTTTCGGCTATCGTAGGGTAGCGGATTTCCATCACAAGAGACGTTTTTATACAAGGGATATATTATTCCTTAGCCAAAGATATGCACACCATTCAGCAACAAATCTTTACACTGCACAGGGACCAGCAAAAGAATTAAAAGTCATTGACTATCCGTGAAAATGTACACTCAGAAAAATTTCATTTAATAGAATCAAATTTAAATCAAAAGTTGAAACACTTTTAAGCAAAAAACGAATCTTATTTGAATTAAATAATCCCCCACATTCAACAGAAATGATTCCACTTTATTATAAAAATATTATTTTTTTCTGAGTGTAATATTAATTTCGAATATTCGATTACACAGAAGCTAGTCAATTGCCTGTAAAACAGCCACCACCTCCACAAGAAAAACACTACAATAGTCTGGAAGACGAAAGGACAGTTTTATATTTTGGTCCGGCTATAATATACCGCTGCTAATTTTTGCCGCATTTTTTGGCGCCTCTACCGAGAGCTGATTAGGATAGTAGTATTGAAAACAGCTGAAACTGGAACAGGGTCGTTGTTTTTAATGCTGCCATCCTAACCAGCACTTCATAGAGGTGTGAAAAAATGCAACTTTTATTGTTCAGCTTTGATCCATCAGTATACACATGAAGAAGCCACCGCAAACAGCGATGCATTTTTAACAGGTCATGTCAACATAAGCGATTTGATATAGTTGAGTCCTGTGTAATTAATATTTTCATTTGTTATAGTTTAATTTGTTAGTGTAAGGGCATGCTGCAAGTTCCAACACTGCTTATCTTGACGACAACACAATTGAAAACTAGCAAAACTTTTGTCATATCCAAGGACAATACCGTTGAAGCTGATGACGGTCCGCATTACCACTATTGAGTGACGACTTCGGTAGCATCGGGCACCATTGTAGTTTTTTTAATACCACCGTTTTAGAGGACACAACTGGCGCTGTATTTTGCGCCAGCTGAGATGCAATTCAATTTATACGGCAACAAAGAAGACTATGAAATTCAATCGCTAGGTAAACGAAATGGACAAAGACATTTTCAAGTAGAACAGGCCAATACTTGGTATTAATTAATCGCATCCTTAGTGTACTCGTTTATGCGGTGTCTGAGGAAAAAGGGTACTATTAACTAGTTTGGACTCTCGACTTAAGTGATCCAATTGGAGCAAGCATTAAATGAGATGCGTCGCACTTTCGGGAAATGAGCTGAAAATCAATTGAAAGTTCACCCTCTGTTTTACGGGAAAATGTTGTTTAGTACTGAAGCTCATTTCTGGCTCTATGGCTACATCAACAAGCGAAATTACCGCATCTGGAGCAAATGTCATGGAGACACCCTTGTATCCACAAAAATGCACTGCATCACAGGGTTATCACAGGACCATAGTTTTTCAAAGATAAGCACAACGAACGCTTTACTGTCAATTGCGACCGGTACAAAGAAAGGTGTGGTTTCAACAAGACGGCACTACATGCCATACAGCGTCGACTTACTGAAAATAAAATTCGGAAATTACATTATTTCGAAAAATGGACCCGTCATTTAGCACCAAGATTGTTCGATTTGACTCCGTTGGATTACTGCTACTGCGGATACTTGAAATTTTTGGTTTACTCTGACAAACCAGTGACGATCGACGCTTTAAAAGCCAACATAACTCGCGTCAGTGACGATGTATGGCTCCAGTTGCTTCAAAAAGTGTTTTAATTAAACTTCCAGATTTGGCTTCTTGAAAGATAGTCACGGCGGTCATTTGCATGATATCATCTTCCAAAAGTAAATGTAGAGAGCCAAATTTTGCAATTCAAAATGCGATTTGACTGATACTTTTTGATTTATTCAAGTTTGAGATAAGAACCCTTTACTTTACCAGATTGATATACCAAAGCAATGAACTACTTCCCAAAAGCAAACAACCACCATTTGTGGTATCTTGTTCTTTCGCAGCAAATAGTTTTTCCCACTTTTCCCAATTTTTCATCGCGCTCGCCTAACCCCGGCCAGATGCAACAGAGTAGATTGACCTAAAGTGAAGCAAATTTGGTATTCTTTTGGCTTCGGAGTTTGCAAAGGACTGCCAGCACCAGATACTTTCGTTATTTTTGTACCAACAGATGCTACCATTAAATATTTATATGGTATACATCTAGAATGGAAATAAGTTAGCAATGTTTAAATTGTTCAAGTTTTGCAAATTTTTCGAATGACAACCCCAAACAGCTTTCTGCCTCTGTAACTTTCGATGAATTAGTCGGATGAAAAGTGCAGCCAGAACCAAGCATTTCATGCTATATGAGATGCTGCTTTGAAAGTTTTATAAGAAACGTACCCTATAATGAAAATAAGTCACAATTGTTTTATTATAAAGTGATATATGGCCTTCAGAAAAGGTTGGTTATAATATAGAGCACATGTGCTAAAATATTTACTCAAACTCTGCACAATCACTCTACTTTTCTTCGAAAATTAGCGTTTCTGGCGATTTTTATGCGCTAGAGTTTTGTTGTATTAAAAACGTCACATTATAAATTTCGAATTGAGCAAGTTTCTATTGGTCTATGGCTTTTTACCTCAGTAGGGGGAAAGAAAGTGATGACGCATTTCACATATTCTTTCTTTTCTTTCAACGCCAAATACTACTGTAGAAGTAATGTTGCAGTCAGAGGACGCAGAATCGATACTGTGACTTAAGATGGAAAAAGAATGTTTCACAGGCTCTTGAAAAGCTGACAAAATGAAAGTGAGCCATTCACACATCTGGCTGGCCTTTTTGCCGTTTTTTGCCACACTTTTCTGCTTTATGCTGTTGTAAGCATCTCCATGTTACATCGACTTCATTATCCGTCTTGAATTCATTCAACGCGTTTAATTGTCTTTGAACGACTTCTGGCGGCACGCAGATAAAAATCTTTGTGTCCATCGTTTTTGGCGGTGATCGACACTACTCCCTGATCGCTATCTTAACAGATATTGGTATCATATTTTTTTGTTCACTTGCATGAACTCCAAAATTTAGGCAAGTAAGTAGCTCATAAAAGGTCTGTTCCCGTACTTGAATCTATTATAATATATTAAAATAGATTCGCAGCAAGTCGTTTTCGTACTTTTGCTGCAAGCCAAATGCAAGCCAAATTTTGCAGCAAAAAGAAGCCAGCTGCCAAATTCTGTTACTGCTGCAGTTTGCTGAAGTACGGGAACAGACCTAAAGCGTTCAAAACAGCATCTCCCATAGCGTATGTGATGAAAATGATCGGTTCCGGCAACAGTTTACCAGCACTGCAGCCAAAAGTTTACCATAATTGCTACGCATCATCCGAGTAGTTCAATGAAAGTTACAGGGATAGACAGCTATTTAAAGTGGCCATCCGAAAAATTTTCAAAAGTTGAAAAATATAATCATTGGTTACTCATTTTGATTGTAGATATATACCATGTGAATATTTAATAGTTGCATCTGTTAGTACGAAAATAACGAAAGTGCCTGGTTTCGGCAACTCTTTGCCAAACCAAAAGTGCACCAAATCTAATTCACGTTGAGGCCAACCACCTCTGCGAAATTTGTTTCAATCCGATGACTACATTAGAAGTTATGGTAATTATTTAGAAGTGGGGCTCCAGTCAAAACTCGCCCCAAAAAATTTTCCACCCTCTGGAGAGTATTCTATAGGTTAGAAATAGATGTTTTAAAGTGGGGGAAGACATTTTCAATGATAGTTTATAATAAAAATAGAAAAAAAAAGAAAGAAAAAATTGTAAATAGTGTAAATCCACGATATTTCATTCGAACCTTTTAGTAGAAATAAGAAATAGAAGAAACGTTTACTTTCCAAATGAAAACAAAGGCAACAAGAAAATAATTCCTAGTATTTGAAATCTCGTTGTTATCTTTGTTATCATACAAAAAAAATCATACTCTAATATTAGAAAATCAAAACAAAGCAAAGTTTCGTTTACTTCACATAGTTCAAAGAAATAAGGTTATTTATTTTGATGGTTTGTGATCAAAATTATTAGTGAATTTCAATATCAGAGTAAAAAATGGAAATCGTTATTTATCGTGAAACCGTAAAAAAATTCTCCGAAAGAACAAAAAATTGGTCAAAATATGTCATTTAATAAAAATTAAAGTAATTAAAAAAAAATTTTTTTTTTGTTTATAATAATTTTTTTTATTATAAACAATCATTGAAAATGTCTTCCCCCACCTTAGAACATCTATTCCTACCCTATAGAATAGTCTCCAGGGGGTGAAAAATTTTTTGGGGCGAGTTTTGACTGGAGCCCCACTTCTAAATATTTACCGAAGTTATAGGGGTAACAAGAAATTTAGGGTTGCCACCCGCAAAAGTTACTACCATTTAAATATTTAATGGTAATGTCGCTTAGTAAAGAAATGTCAAAAAAGCTTACCATAGCTGGTAGTTCTATCATAGTTCTCTACCGAATTCCTACAAAGCGTGACTTGTTATTAGGTTCATCTGCTATATTTATTTCGTTTTGATTTTAACACTGTATTGAAAATTATAGGACAAAAAGGCTTTAAATTGCTGACCGAATCTTCAAGATTCAAGACAAAAAAATTCCCAAAGCTGGCAGCTCTATTTCAAGTTTTCCACCAAACTTCTATTAAACTTGGCCAGGAGTGAGGTCTAGCTACTGTGTGAATTTTGTCAAAATTTACAAGTTACAAGGCAAAAAACAGTTTTTTTTTCTTAGGAATTTTCAGAGATGTTACCAATGCCACAGGACTGCTTGCATTTCAAAACTACTTCTATCAGATCTAGTCCTGTTTAAGACCGATACATCCTGTTAATTTCATATTGATCTGATTATTGGGCCGTGAGTTCTCGTGTATAGTGCTCAAAACTTACAATAATAGCTATAATACTTTTAGTCAAAAGCGATATTCCGTGCTAATATCGTCATGATCCAATGTTTCCGTTAGAAGTACCAACAAATCTAAATTTGAAAAAAAACTCCATGCCTATTTTAAGTATTCAGTACCCATATATGGTTCAAAATTTCAAATCTTTGTTGCCAACAGCATAAAACATCATTAGTACTCATTTTGAGTATTGGGTTTTTACAAAAAAATTCTTTGCATCGAAATACAGGGGTTCTTTAAAATTTACTTAAATGCCCACTGTCGCCAAAGGATTTAAGATATTTTAGTTTTAACTAGTCATGGATCTTCCTCGAATGTTTCTGCTCCATCGGACAGCGCGTTCCAGAGTTTATCTCCCTTAATTTTTTGCTGATATACAAATAAATAAGGTCAAACCCACCAAACGGGTGCTGTTAAAACCGACGGCTGATGCAAATCGTTATAAGCCAACCTATTCCTCGTAAAGCAGGAAACTGCACTAAAAAAAAGTAAAACATTCATTTTGTTCACTGATATTGAATTTTTATCAACAATAAATGCCATGTTGAGCTTATTGTAAGCAAGTCTCAACAGAGAGTGAAGTAAAAATCGCTACGAATATATCTAGTTCATGATTTAAATTTAACCTTCGACTGACTTTGATTTGATTTGTAATTTTCTTAATTTATCTAGCTATTTAGATTAGTCAATAACTTATTCATTTGATTTTTTTACTTATTTCTTCAAGCAGAAGTAAATTTTGGCGTCGCATTTCCTGGATAACATTTCCCAAAATATGCGACTCAAATATGCAATTACTTATTATTTCATTACTACTCTTTAGTGACATAAAGTCTAAAAGATTATATTTGCTTGAAATTAATTATTTAGATTATTGATTAGTTCAGCGGTAAAATTTAATAATAATATGAGCGTACGACACTGAAAAAGATGAAACTGCCGTTGTTTAACATCTGTCTTGAAACCCAATAGCTATATGTTTCTAAAAATAAAAAGTATGTAAGAGAATTGTGTATTCTAACATTTCAAAACTTGATATTGGTAAATGATTGATGTTTTATACTTAGACTCATAACTCCACTATCGATATATATTTATTGTTATGTCTCTTTTCATTTCTATTTCATATGAAATAATATAACTGAATGTCTTGTACATGAATTAAATAGCTCTGTATTTATTAATGTATTTTTGTGAACTTCAGCCAATCCCAAGTCCCAGGATGGGGACGGTCACTATCGGGGGAGGAGTTGCACCCGAAACCGCACTCGATGCTTTGTTAGATGAGCTGCAAACATTCGCGAAACCTCAAAACCAAGATGTAATATATGAACATGAATAAATTTTCTAAATCACAATGTTTTTGTATTCTATTTTTTTTACATTTTAGGCTCGTCCTGACGATTCGACATCTGACGATAGCTCACAGACTCTGCACAACACTGTTACCACACAACATGCACAATCCAATTTATTTCCAAATGACCCAAATACACCTCAAATAAACACTGGCGTTTCTGCTAGCAATATTCCAACAAATCGGGGCTTAGTAGGTACACCAGGCAACTTGCGGCGCCTCCATTCATATCCAAGTGGATCAGATACGGATACGAGTCCTCCTCAGCCATCCCGCCCGATAGGCAAACCACCGGTCCCAGAACGCAACGCCGATTTGCTATCAAAAGTTGGAAACAAACGCATTCCGCCACCTCCACCACCACGAACCAGCTCACGAAGTCCACTAGCAAGTCCCACCAGTCCAAATGTGCCCCAACGCCTTCCCTCCGTTTGCGAATCTGATCAAATGGGAAATGGAAGCAGCAGTGGCCAAGAAGAGAACTCCAGCGGAAACGAATCGGGGAATGATCATGTTCAGAAACAACTAGCATTAGAATTACGGCATCAAGAGCTCCTGAAGAAGCAAAAACTACTACAGGAACAATATGCTCGTTTGCAGCAAATGAGTAAGAACTCAATAGCTTTACCACCTGCAGACGCTTTACAGTTGAAGAAAACAGGAAGTGAGTCTAACTTGCCACAAAAAATGGGGCTGAATATGACAGCTACGGGATCCATGAAAAACCTGAACGCAGAAATCAATATTTTTGATAGGAATGAGAAAAACCTTAATATGTCCAGTAACGCCAATAATAATAATTCAAATAGCAATGCCTCATCGACGCTACCTGCAACATCAACCACGAATAAAGTGTATGAGACCGATATCCTTTAACACTAGGAAAAAGTGGAATGAAACAATTGTAGACTCGTAAACTATATATTATAAGAAACCCTGTATGCACGTGGTGTACGTCCTCAATTCATGGGAAACTTCATGTTAGTTTGAAGGGAAACTGGTTTAAGGCTAGAGATCGCAAAATAATATTAAGGAATTTAATTTTCCCGGTATAACATAAAGTTTGTCGCAATCGCAACATAGTGTAAAGAGATGGAGTCACGTCTTTTAACATGATCAGCAGCATTCTTTTATATATATATGTATATATATATATATATATATATATATATATATATATATATATATATTTTGGTTAGAATTTAGTTACTTGGAAAGCTTGTGCAAAGCTCATATGCAGAACGTATTCATACATCTTGAGAACAGTGCATTTATTTACAATACTTGGAGCTGTGTGTAAACGATGGTATTATTATAAAAAAAATCATATATTTTGCATCATAGATATACTTTAAATATTTCAGTTTTTACGTCGTTGTAGGTTAGTACTAAAGATAAAAAGATACAATCTGTAAAGAGAGTACACTTTCAGAAATTTAATTCCGTATACATTCGATATACTTTTGCAATCCAGTGAATCACAGATCTGAACAAATCTTCCTTGTAGTGTTTTAAAAAAAACTTGAGTCAGCCAAAGTAATGAATTTTTCTCATACCCCTAATTGACGCACAGTTTAATATTTCGAATATCTAATATTATGTAATGAATATATTTCATCACATAATATTAGATGGCCCTATGTTAATGTTGATTATTATATTGCATACATCTGCACCGAATGATTCTTTTGCTTGAAAATATGTCGCTACGGGTGATTTATCTATTTTATTCACAACTTCTCGTGTTTTTAAATGTTTGTTCATTGTGGCAAAATAAAGACACACAAAGTGATAGGGTAGGATGTACCTGCAATCTCAGTCCAAAATATGTATGTTTTGCCACTTATGCACTGGTTTTTTATCTCGTTGTAAATGCAATAGGCTACATTTACCTACCAATTATGAAGTCATCAGCGTTTTCCTTGCTTCAAACATCCCACCAATATTTTGGCTTTGTGGTTAGGTCCAATATAATATATTTTAATATGAATGCACTTAGTCCGAGAACTAACATCCATTAACACCGATTCTTGAGATGATTCAAAAACTTACGTACTTTATCTGAAATTTAATTGCCAATCTTGCTGTGTTTTTGGTTTAAAATGCACATTTTATTCTACAAATAAAACAGTTTGTTCATCACCACTTAACACACTTTTATGCAATAAACATTCGTTATAAATAAATTACTGAACTTTACACAAAACGATTCCCTTCGCTCATGCACAAATTGCAACAACTGCACTAAAATCATAATAATTCATTTCGCTTCTCAAAGATTTCCTGCTAAGTCTCATGTTAGGGATATTTATAGTCCCTCGGGCATTTCCAGAATAGTCGATAGCTTCTCAGAATAGTCTGAGGCTCCCTCGTCCTACGTGTCTTGGCTATGGGAGTTTGTTATTGTCGTTTCTACAATTTTTCATGGGGTTTTCCTTAGAATGTTTTGTTTTGCGTTTTAGTTCAAGTCGGTATTTCTCGCTCGTTTTCTATATTCCGGGTATAGATATAGTGAAGTACGATTTATGTTGGTGCACATGCAATAATATATTCTCACTTTGAAGATTCTACTCAGAAATTTAACAAATTTGTTGTGAGGACGGTAGGATCGTTTTATATAAAAAAAAAAAAACTGGGTGTTTTGGTTAGCATATTGAATGTCTGTCTTCACAAGCACAATTTTTGTCTTTGATATCACATTATTTAGCTATTCAGCTCATATTCTTCAACAGAACGTAAAATATTCATTTCTTGAAATGTATATTTTCAGCAGCTAGTACTAAGTTTTAAGCTGCCTTTCATCTCACCAATAAAATTTCCTACTTTAAATGCTTGGTCATTGGATATAATCAACCATTCTACAATTTATCTTATCTGTGTACTTTTTTCTATTTCATAAGTTTGATTTAATTCGTCTGGAATGTCTTGCACAAAGTATAATCCGATTTGAGTAATCAAACTCAATTAGACCGAAAAGTAACTAAGCTCCGAAAACATTAAAAGCTTTACACAAGATTCACGTAAGAAAATGTTGATTTATTATATTCTCAACAACACTTCCTAACTCATATTTCAGAATATACTCAGCTTTTTCACAGAAGCTATAAGACCTACTCGATATTCCGTTGAAAGTAGATCAAATAAAAATCTTCATTGAACTAACTGTTCAAATCTAACATTCAAATCTTTGTCTAATAAATAAAGATAAAAAAAATATTCTTTTCAAAGATAAATTCACATTATAATTACGGTGAATGCTAGAAAAAGTATGTATTATGGTACCTCGTTATAAATTTCAGCTCGAATAAAATTCGCCTAATAGCATATTCTGTCAAACATTATCACAGTGCATTGAAAAGGAAAGTAAAAACTTCCCAATAATATTGTTTTCATGCATTACTTTTCCATTTTGTTCCGCTTGTCAACAAATCGTGGTGGTGAATTGGCTACATGTCTGAGGTTTTATATGAAACACCGATATGACGTTTAAGATTTAAAAACTTTCAACTATTGACTAAACAATTGGTTACTAAACAATTGGTAACTAAAAATTTATCTCGAATAATGAAACATAACAAATAATATTGTTTTGAATGCGAACCTGTTAAAATATCACCATAAAATCAGTTTAAAATTTATATGTTTTATTTACTTTGGCCAACGCCCATTTTAAACCCACCTCCTTAATCAATAAGATCCACGCCGAAACATTGCAAACAAGTATTATCAAACCAATGATTGATTATGCTGTCTTCATGGGCAAGGATTTTCTGAATTTCAGACGGTGTTTTTACATATGAGCAGTTTCACAGTATAAAGCTACTTCACAACACCATCGCGTATTTTATAGAGTCTGAAAGCAGCTATGCATCTTAGAGAAAATATGTTAATGGTTCTGTTAAATTTTCAAGTTTCCACATCGATTTTTCAAAAAAAAAAAAAAAAAATAGAATTTTCCATTTCAATGTTTTTTTTTAAATGAAACCTAGTGATATAGTTAAAAACGTAACTCTTTTCAAAAGACCAGCAATGCTAATATGGTTTGGAATGTAGCTAGGATATATTCGATTCATAGATTTACAGTGTCTGATCTCCGATTTCAGTTACAGCTTCATTCGAATTTTTGATTGTCAGTTTTGTAACATTTTTCAAGATTGCTCCTCAATATATAGCACCGTATTCGATTCAAATTTCAGCCATATAAAGCTTATTTTATATCAAACATCCTATGAGAATGTATTTATAGCATAGTTGTGCAACTTTGAATGTAATGAATCTGCAGAATATTAAATAACGGCAAGCATCACCATATCGTGACCGGTGAAAATTTTCCGTTCAGTAGTTATGTTATATCATGGAATGATATAATTAGGATATCATTCAAATAGGCTTGCAATAAAATGATAATGATCTAGAGGACATCATAGATGTGAAGGCATTATACCAAATTATCATTGTAGCTGGGGAAGAATAAGATGAAATGTGTCAGCAGAAATATATGAATGGTACATGTAATGGAAATCATAAACAATGATGTATCTTAAGCACACATATTAAGCATATGAAATCCATTAGTACCTAAACAATATAAGATAGTATGCATAAGTATGTAGTGTGTATTCACAAATTGTAGAAAATGCTAGGAGCAACAATATTTATGGCATATTTATAACATTATTCCTACATGCAGATTTACATAATAATTTGTAAAATGGATTAGAACACAAACATGAATAATAAATGTACACTAACGTCATAAATATGACGATAATAAGCAAAGATGATTTCGGTAAACACAATCGATTAACTTTGATTTATTGAGAAAAAAGATTGATTGACTGTTTTGTTTTCAAATGATCCTATTACCAATTTCAATAATGCATCAGATCTTTAATTGTAGATAAGAAAGCGTCAAGTAATATAGCGAAAAATAAAAACGAATACTTTTTTATTAGATAAAAATATATATCAACTACCTTAAAACTATAAATGATGATACAAATAAAATCAAAACGGGAGATTGCATACTTTAATAGTAATAAATTATGAAAACCTTAACGAAGCATGAATTAAACAAATTGTTGTTTCAATGTTTCACTGTAAATAATTTTAAAAGCATATTTATACAACGTTAAATTTAGCATTTTTACGAACTTGTTTTCACGTAGCTATGGTTAAAAGTAAAACAAATGATAAATTCCAACATATTACATGGATTCATTTGAATTTTCCATTTAAAAACATCTTAATTACTATCGTAACTCTTAAAAGAAATAGATTTCTTGAATTTAGGGCAGTGATTGAAGTCAAAGGTACTACGGTAAAGAAATAAAGTGAGTTATTGAAATAAAACTTGTAGTGTCTTTTATTTAAAAATCGATACCCAGGCATATGAGCCAAAACAACTATTTTAAGGTTAATACCAAAAACATTTCTTACAGAATCTGAATCAAAAATATAGAACTTGAATTAAAATCAATATCAGATCCCAAAAATTGATCGGGCTAGATTTTTCACTATTCAAATAACACATTTTCTATTAATTTTGTAAGACAACAGCTTTCTAAAATTGTTTCATTTCTATCTGAAATCAAGGCCCGTGCAGTCCTTCATACTCAAAAGTAATGAAATATTTTTGGTAATTTGTTCACAGATGCTTATTTTGTCCAGGAATCTACGAGGCGCAATTTGCTTTTTTTTCGGCGGTGCTGCGGCGATCTATTGGGGCGGTCGCCATTTTGTTTTCTAATAATTATTTCTAATGAAAATATTAACTTTTAACCTCAATAAACATGTACATAAAATATCAAATCGATACATTGAATATTTTTTTTTTTGTTAGCTGTTTAAAAAAAACTTCATTTTGAGCAGTTTAACAGTGGACTAACCCCTTAAGAATAGAAAGAAAACTATTTTTGTCCGGACATACATATGAATAACCAGAATTCACTCTAAGTTATAGTTTTTCTCCCACAGGCCTGATAATTATATCAGAAATTTGCACTCGACCATCCATGCTTAATATGAACTCGACAGTTCGAGCAATATCGTTTGGGTCCAATGTAGGCTGTTCGGCAAAAAATGATTTAGCTTCGGGATGAGCAGCCGTTATTTCAGTTTTGACAAGGCCTGGACTGATGCTCTGAAACAAATGCAAGCTAATTATACGTGGAAATTTGAAGTGATTTTATTTTTCTCACAGATATATGAAATCGTTTGTCATTTAACAATTCCAATCGAAGTACCTCTGATGCCGCTCTCAGTCCGAATTTCGAAGATGGGTAAACATTTATCTTAGCGTCCTTTAATGATCGGAAAACATTATGGCCTAAGATGCTGTTTATAAATATTATGTAGTAGCTCTCATGTGGTTTTTGCATTAGTTTGTACACTTGTTTTGTGCAATACAAACTTCCCATAAGGTTTGTATTTATAACTTTGTCCAAGATGTCCTCATTTCCATCAGATAATATAGACGTAGAGATGTTAATGCCGGCATTATTTACAAGCAAATTCACATTCTGATAGTTTTCGTGTATCCAAAGGAAAGCGTCACTAACCGAGCGCTTGCACGCAACATTACACTCATAATAATAAAATTCACCATTCTTTTCTCGAATTTCTCTCTGAAGTTGTTTTAAGTGTTCTACACGTCTTGCTAGTCCTATCACGATCATTCCCTTTTCACAAAGATGCCGAGCAATTGATTTGCCGATGCCGGAACTACAACCAGTAACAACTGCGATTTTTTTAGCCCAACGTTCCATCGTCAACCGTAGATTTCAACTGCTGGGTAGTATACTCACATTGACAACAGCTATTCATTCTTATAGGCGATGTTTTTATGAAGTGTGGCTATGAAATCGGAGTATTAACCGCAGAACAATATTTTACTTTCATTTAAGTACCGAGTATGGATTACTTTCATGTTATGTAAATACTCGCTTTTCAGTTCTCTCTCCTTAAGAGGTGAAAGTACAAGCGCTATTATATTTATTTGAGTCGCCCAGTTTATAGAATTGAATGTTTTCCTAGAATTGAAATCATTAACCAAATAGATTCTTTGCCCTCAACTAAACAATCTAAAATGGACAAAACTCCACTTAAAGCTTAGCATTGCCTTCGGTTTCACGTGAAATTTTCATATGACATTTCAGGAAAATTTTGTTTCGGCGAAAATGTATTATAGCTTTAAATTTGACAAGAGTGGCACTAACTTCTTTACATGAAAAAGGCGAAGAAGTGTAGATCCACATGTCGTTGGTCTCATAAAATCATTCTACTGCAGCAATGCAAACAGCAGACTGCCTAAATACTTCAATTTAGCGGAAACATCGGGGACACATTCTGTCTGTGGATGCATTATACATCAAAACGTTAAATTAATGATTAAAGGACCAAAAATAAATTTTCTAACAAAGGGTTCCGATATAAGCTTGGCTAATTATAAGGACTTTTTATCTCTGATGATATGCTCTCCTCCACAAACAGATTGGTATTTTGGTAGCTGCCAGGATTACCCTGGATCAACCGTTATTCTAAGTACATGTGAAAAAAAATTTAGTGAAAATTGCATCAGTGGTATAATTTATAAGCAATGGGCTTATACAGATCGTTCTACGTTAAAAACTAGATTAGAATCTTCTGCAGGCTTTAAATAACATTGCAAAACAGTTCTTAAATTTATTTTTAAAACATAAAATTCTTTCGTACCATATTTTGTAAGTTTTACCTTGTTTCGGTACCATTTTCTATAAATTTTCTTTAGCATTTATAGTATTCCACTCCTTTAAAAATTTCTTATGACTGTATTTTTACGAGCTCCACTTTGAAATTTTGCACATTTGTAGTTTATATAACTGTATATAATATATATAAAAAATTAAGAAAATCGCAGGTGTGCATTTTGAAATATTCAAGGATAAAGGACTCTGTAATGATCCTGTTTATCCTTTTTGGCTAGCATACCTATACCTTACCCTTTCCAACAAGCTATATTTGAAGGCTCTACGTGAATTAGAAGATTTTATACAATTTTTTGAATGCAACGCGAACCGACATTTCTCAGAAACTTCTATGGAATTACCCCATAATGACGTCATGTAGAAAATTTGTTGCAGGCAGCGGGGTGAAATTTTTCGCGAACAAAAGTCGACATAAAGAGCATTATTAAAAAGAAGTAAAATTACATTCTGCAGAAATAACATTCAAAGATACATGGGTTAAATGTTTGAAATTTTAATGCAATATCCGTTTCGATTTTTCGAAGAATTATTTGTAAATAATAACAAATGAGGTCTCATTTCAAAGCTAATTGTAATACCTTTCAAACGAGATGAAATTATTTAGAATCCACAGGGTGATTGAGAAGTTAAAAGCAATCATTTTCACCAGGATATATTCAAAGTCAACATATCTTTCGTTATAGCTCGTAAGGGGGGTATCTTAGGGGGGATTTGTGGAACAAATTTTTTATCACATTGATCTGAATCACCCTATATATATATATATATATATATATATATATATATATATATATATATATATATATATATATATATATATATATTTATATACATTTATTTATTTATTTATTTATTTATTGTCTAAATCCACAGAACAAAACCAATTATTGATTAGACAAGAAGAAAAAAATAAAAATAAATACAAGTATATAAAATATGTAAGAAAAAGAAAATAATATGAAAACCAAGAAAATTAATTAATTCAGAATGGAATAATAATACAAAAAAAGAATAAAAAGCAAATCGATCGGAAAAGAAACAAACAAAATGAGTAAATTAGGACATATTACGATTATAAGAGATAACGTTATTTTTTAAAGTATTTTTAAACACAGATAACGTTTGAGGCAGAGGACCAAGGTTAAGGCTATTGTGCTGACGAGGCAAACGCAAGAGGGGGGAAAATAAATATATATGTATATATATATATATATATATATATATATATATATATATATATATATATATGTATGTATATATTATATACATATATATATGTATATATATATACATATATATATATATATATATATATATACTTATATATATATATATATATATATATACTTATATATATATATATATATATATATATATATATATATATGCCCGAGCTAAAATTTTCAGAGGACATAAATGTATATAATTAAGATATCTTTAATCCTATGGCAGCGGTCATTTTAGTGAATTTTCAGGTACCCCCTATATTTCTGTGCACACTACTTTTTTGTTGAAATCACGTCCTGAAAATGCAAATTCATTATATGTTATGCTTAAATTAAAAACCCTACGTAGGCGCTAAAAGTAGGCAAGGATATTTTGACAGAAACATTAGATCATCATGAAATTTGCAAAGCTTATTGTCTAAAATTATACACACATCGTGTTTCAAAACTGTGCAGGCAACGCTGAAGCTACGGCAGGCAACCCTGAAGCTACGGCAGACACGTGAAAAAAATCCTTCAAATCATCGACCCTCCTGAAAAGTTTTTCTTTTCGAAAAGAAATTCAAATTATTGATAAAATTTTACCTTTGCCCATTATGTAAAAATGCTCCTAAATTTGGTCATCAAAAAGGAGCTTTTTTCCCTATAATTTACGATCTAGTCATGAAATCTGTAAGCGAAATTTAGTAGGAATTTCGTTGAAAAATCATTAAAGGGCTGCCAGCTATTATAATTTTTGTGATTTTTTGACATTTCTTTGCGAAACGATGTTGTCATTAAATTTTCACATAAGAATAATCCTGCAATCGCAATTTACAACAAATATTTAGGTTTCGACATTTTGAAAAGTTTTACTGGTGGTAACCCGAAAATTCTTTTCACCCCTATAACTTCCAAATCAGTCATACAATCAAAACGAAGTCATACAATCAAACAGGATGGGTTTCACTTTACTAGAAGCAGATTTGGTATATTTTTGGCTGTGGTGCTAACACAGGGTTGCCAGCACCAAACATTTTCAACAAAAAACGATAAAAATAAGAAATCACTGTTTAAGTTTTCCGATTTCTTTAAATTTTTGGGAAGGCAGCCCCTAACATTTTTTTTCGCTGATACTCTCGACGAAATCAGGATCAAAAAGGATAGGTTATTGAATGGATATGTGTAGTCACAAAACAGTGTTTGCCATCTATTTGCTTTGTGTAAGAAATTGTTGATATTAGTGATGGGCACAAAAGTGCCAAACAGTATGCAAAAAATGTTTGGCTGCAAAAAACAAACGAACAGTTTTTCCAAATAGCGAGAAACAGTTTTTCTAAAATGAATATTGTTTCTAAAACGAGTAGCATTTCTAAAACGAACCATTTTTCTACAACGAATCGTTTTTATAAAACGAATCGTTTTTCGTTTTTTTAACAAACCATTTTTCGTTTGTTAAAACGAACTGTTGGTGGCAGTGGAAAACTGTTTAGCTACGGAAAACAGATTTTCAGAGCAAACTATGTATGTATGTATGAATATATAATACGTGGTTGTTAGACTTTATTTGGTGCGTATTTTTGTATCTCGAGCAAGAGCTGGTTAGGATAGGTAGCATTGAATGCTGCTTACCAAAACCAGCTCTCAATAGCATACAACCATGTATGTTGATTCTTTACGACCATGTGTACTGACCGATCTATAATTATACGGTTGATCAAGTAGATAATATATTGGAAAATTGGGACAATACATGTATCAATTTAGTTTGGAAGCGCTTAGTACTAGCAATGAATGTTTACGATACGATGGTGGAAGACATAATACATAAAATATATATAAGAAAAAACATAATACGCAAAAATTCATTGTACTGAAATAATTAAAGACTATTCAAACTATGAACGATGTTTCTGAATTGAACTACATATATTTCAAATATTTATTTTGTCGTGCCACGAAGCGCCTCTGATAAGCATGTGTTTATGCTGCATAAATAATTTTCCCTGTATAGTATGCTACATCAATTATGTACGCGGGATGTAATTCAAAACAGACTCCTGATTACCGAAAATACAAGCTCTCTTGAATGCTACATTATCCGAGTGCTCGTCATTACTGGAACTCCTACTAAAAAACTGAAAATGTAATATGTACTAATATTATATAGTCACACAACTTACAGAACTAGTTCTCCTTATATAGTTTTTTAATAATAATAAAAATTTTGTATAAGATCTAAAAATAGGTGGTATTCTAAAATTATGGATGTTTGGGCAGTGCACTTGAGTTTCCAAGTCCTTGAATAGATAGATTTTTTTATTGGAATAATTCCTTAAATTACATGTAGCTGTAGACAGACAATAAAAAGATGAATTTATCATGTTTTTCCATTAACACGGTCATCAACAAAGTTTACGTTAATTGGTCTAATAATCATTTCTCTCGGAAAACATGCACGATAATGTGTAGGAGAAAGCTTTTCTTAATTTCATTCATCCGGGACACTGGAGCAGATCGGACACTGAAATTTCCAAAATGTTGGATAAGGGCATAGATTATACAGTTCATCAATACATAGAAAATTCTAAAGTGAACGGGCTATGGCTATTGCGTCATAATAAAAGTCTTGTACATTTGGAAGGTACGAGATTTAGAAGGTAAGAGATAGCTATCGCACACTTCAATTCAATCTGTCAAGTCAATTTGCAGGATGGTTTGGTCATTCATTTTGCTATTCCTATTCATCCTTGGAGTGTCCCTATCGATAATGCTTTGGAATAAATTTTACTCGCTGCCGACACTTGTTACTATTGAAACTCATGTTCCAGTGACTAATGTAGCCTTTCCTGGGATATCACTTTGTAGTCCTTTGACAGTATTGGAGCGAAAACTGCTGGCAATAATGAACGAAATGTAAGTACTGAACCCTGTTTGACTGCCAAGCAGTGGCGGCTCGTCGGTGTACGCAAAGGAAGCAGTGCTTCCCTTGCTAAGCCACTTTGCATAAAAAGAATTATTTGACAATCAATATTTAAAAATCAAAGGATAACAGTCCAACTATAGAGCTTTGAAGATAAATTTACAGCGACGCAACGAAAACTCGAACGTATTACTCAAAACCTCAAGCACAGCGTACCAATCAATTCAGTACATACATTTCATTGCAGCACATTGAGAAATACTACACAGAACACTCAAGTGGTCTGACTTCAATGCTCGAGCTCGTGATTTTCGCATAGATCTACTCAGACAAAAACTCTGCAGTGAATTTACCCAAAAAGCGTCGCGGACGCTACTCAGTTCACAGCGTCTCAGTAGATAGAGAAATTTAGAAAACGCGGGAAAGTTATCAGAGTCCCTATTATGTTTGTGTTTCCCGTCATGATTTACGTTACAGAATTTGTAGATTCTCTTCTGCTCCTCTTCTTACGAGTTGTTCCCCTTTTGATTTGATGCATTTTATACTTTGTTCGCATGGTGTGTGTACGGTGGAAGTTATTGTGATGTTCATATGGAGAATAGAACATGTAGGAGTTACATTGTTTCGTGTGCAATTTTCCCCAGATCGGTTTTTTTTTATATCTGCATTGGGTTTACTTTCGCAAAATGAATTTCTCGGTTCAGGTGCTTTGGGTGATATGACCACTTGATTGCTTTCGCTTATGTTGGTGTTAGTTCTATGTTGAATGTCTGAAGTGCTTTCTTTAACATTTATAGTTGTTATAATTGATCCTGTTATAATTCTTTTGGTTTGAATTTTTTGTATTGTCATTATTAATACGGTCGGGTAAAGATAGATAAAAGGATAGTTTTTAAAGCAAATTATAACATGAAACTCGTTAAAGTGAGAGGGTATTGAATCTATTCGAAAAGTTAGTATTTACCCGTTTAACATGGATTTTAAAGCGGAAAACCAAAATTGCTAGAGGATTTACTGCGGCAGTCTTTTTCATTGGTAAATATATTAGGCACGCAAAAGGGAACTATATTAGGCACTTGTATTGCAAATTATATGAGGAATTTATTTTTGTTGTGGTACTGACTATCTAATTTAATTTGCTAAAAGATGCATTATATCCTCAACTTTGAGCTATTAAGAAACTTTCACCGCTTATTCAGCCTTTTTTTATAATTCAAAAAAAAATAAACAATATATAGTATGTTTTTTTTGCTTTCAAATACTAAACAGAATTTGAACATTTCTGAGAATGTTGATCTTATTGAGTAAGAATAACACTGAAACAAGCTGTTGACAATCAATCACTAACTTTTAAAATAAATAATTGATTTTTTGCACGATATTTCAAAAAATCGCATTACTACGTGCTTCATAAGTATGCTTATCTATATTATATGCTTATATATTTTGCTTGTGCTTCCCTAAGTTTCAAAACTACGAGCCGCCACTGCTGCCAAGCTAAAACTTTGAAAACTGCCTCTCTCTATACGACCGCCATGGCAGTCAATATATTAATTGTATTAATGGTATATTATATATTAATGGTAAATATATTAATGGTAAATTTTACTGCTATTTTCATCTTCTATCATATTATGTTTTTACTAATCTTCGAAAAACATTAGTATTAGAATCACTTTGGCCAAAAGTTCGTATTTCTTTATATATATATATATATATATATATATATATATATATATATATATATATATATATATATATATATATATATATATATATATATATATATATATATATATATATATATATATTCAGTGACTATTTCTTGGGAACACGCCATCCAATTCAGCTGAAATTTTCAGGATACATTGGCGTATATGTAAAATAGGTCCAGGCTTCACCAAGTGTTAATTATATTTGACACTTTGGCACCGGCGGCTATTTTATTGATATTTTAAATATCTTTGTAATTCTATCAACAAATAACTTTCAACAAACTAAAACGAAATGAAATTTGAACGTGTTTTAAATGTGTATATGATACTATTTTGGAAATGTTTAACCCTATGTGTGCGCTAGGTGCCTAAAATAAGATCGAGAAAATATGCAAAGTATTGAATAGCGATAGATTTTCACAGGGCCATCAAATCATTATGAAGCTTACAGAATATACAGATGTTATTAAGCCGTAGAATAATGTAGTTTTTTTATGAACGTTCTGGCAGCCCTGTAGCAATGACAAGCACCGAAAGAAGTGAAAACTTTAAAATCATTGACCCTCCTGAAAAAGCAAAAAATAACTCATACATACATATATAAATTTTGTGCTCTGTCTACACAGCCAAAGTAAAATTTTTGAAATTCCATATCGTTAAAGAATGGCAAACCTTCTCCAATTTACCTCTATTTTTAGCATCAAAAACTTTTGTTCACGGGAACTCACGACCCGATCTTCTAATACAGCTGAAGCTCGCAGAATGTATTGGTCTGAAGTAGGACCAGATCTAATAGAAGTGATTTTGAAATATAAGCAGCCTTGTGCTAGTGGTGCCACGTTGAAAAATCACTAAGAAAAAAAACTGATTTTTGCCCTATAAATTCTGCTCGGTCATCAGATTTAAATGAAATTCATATCGCAGTTGAATCTTACTCCAGGCCATATTAAAGTTTGGTCAGAAAATTAGTAATTTTTGGTAATTTTTGTGTCTTGGATTTTGAAAATTCACTCAGCAAAATGAAACTTCTTGCCCTAGAGCTTCCATTGCGATCATGAAATCAAAATGAAATTCACATGTGCAAATGGACCGTATTGTAGGCAAAATTCAGTAAGAATCTGGTTGAAACACCATAATAGGGCTGCCAGCTACGTTTGTTTTTGTATTTTTTTCCATATCTTTAGCATGCGATTTTATCATAAAATTTTCAAATGGTAATGATAAAGTGGTGATAAACAACAAAATTTGAAAGCCTTTCCGATTGGTAAACTTAAATTTCTTGATTTTGACGTGAAGCAGTTGTGGTAGACTTTGAGATGCAGTGCTGGCAAAGTATTGAGAGTGCTGAGCATTTTCTTCATTTAGGTTACAGGAGATGCTGATAATGAATATAAGTAACAAACGTTTGGCTTTCCTAAACTTGTCAATCTTCTGGATCAGTTGGTTTCGAAATACGTTGAGAGGTGTCTCGACAGCTGAAATGAGGTTCTGTGACGAACTTTCGTGGCTATTTACTGTGGGTACCATTAAATTTATTTGTGTGTTTTGTGGGGGTCGTGGAAATGAATCCAATTATATTCTTGCTATTAAGAGCATATGTGAGAGGTTGATGGTCTGTGTAGATTCTAAATTTTCTTGACCCGTATAGATAGCTTCTTAGTGAGTTGAGAGCTCAAATGATGGCAAGCACCTCTTTCTAATTAGCTGTATAGAGCTGTATTTCCTTAGAGCTCAAGAAATGAAGGAGAAAGACATATTGTGTTGCAAAAGAACTCCATCGATTGCGTAGCTCGAAGCGTCAGTTATTAGTTTAAATTCTTTGTTGAAATCGGGATGTGCAAGAACAACATCTTTCGATATAAGTTAGTTCTTTAAATGCTCGAATGCTTTGAGAGCCTCAGGATTCAGATGAATAATTTATTCTTGGAAAGATTCTTAGAGACCCGTCCGTCTTCCTTTCTGAGAAGGGGTGTCAGGGATTTAGCGATATCCGCGTAGTTCTGAATGAAGTGCCTGCAATACGACCTATTTTAGGTCAGGTCACTCAAAATCGTGTACTGACCTATCGCTTGGATCGGGTACTGAGTGTTTACAGCAGGTGAACTAAATAATTTAGGTTGAATTTGGCGTATAGTCCGCGGACTAAACATCTACTGTAAGCATTTATTGGTACGGAAATAGCACAAATGCCTCGTGCTGGCAATCCTTTGTTAGCACATATTGATCCGATGACTGCATTGGAAGTTATAGGGATACATACAAAGAAATTTTGGGCTACCACCCGTAAAAGTTTTCACATTTTCTTGATCGTAATATTTGTTGTTTACTTTCACTACAAGATCACTACGATCTGAAAATTTTATGATAAAACCACTTACTAAAGATATGCCGAAAAAAATAGAACCAAGCATAGCTGGCAGCCCTATCATTGTTTTTGCAACTATATTTCTGCTAAATATTGTGTATTATAAGTTCAATTTGCCATATGAATTTTGTTATGATTCCATGACTGCACTGGAAGGTACAGGGCAAAGAGCTTTATTTTCCTGAGCGAATTTTCAAAATTTAAGACACTAAAATTACCATAGCTTGCAGCTTCAATCGAGTTTTTCAACCAAATTTCTAGCAAACAAGGTTCAGAGTAAAATTCAGCTATTGTGTGAATTTTGTTAAAATCTGATGACTGAATCAGAATTTATAGGGCCAGAAGCAGTTATTTTTCTTAGTGATTTTTCAAGACGGCACCAATGGCTCAAAATTGCCCAAATTTCAAAATCGCTTCTATCAAACATGGTCCTGCCTAAGGCCAATCGATTCTGTGAATTTCGACTGTGTCTGATTATTGGGTCGTGAGCAATAGTTTTTGATGCTAAAAATATAGGTAAATTGGGAAAGGGTTACCGTTCTTACCCGTAGTAAAATTTCAAATGTTTTACTTTGGCTATGTAGACAAAGCATAAGATTTATATATGAGTTGCTTTTTTTCCAAAAAAAGACAATTTTTCAGGAGAGTCGATGATTTGAATGTTTTCACTTTCAGCGCCTGCCCTAGCTACAGGGTTGCCAACAAGCTCATCAATAGCAAGACAAATTCACAAATCAATAGTATCAATATGTTCTGAAAGTTTGATAATGATTTAGTAGCTCTGTCAAAAGTTATCGCAATTTAAAAATTTTCAAATTTCTCCGATTTCTTTTTAGGCACCTAGCGCACACATGGGGTTAAAAAGTTCCATAACATTGTCCGATTCACATTTAGAACACGTTCAAAACTCATTTCGCTAACTTAATTTTTGTAAAAACTATTTGTGGACAGAATAGGCACATCTAAAATATCATTAAAACGGCCGCCGATGATTTTTTGGCCAAATCGATTTTAATACTAATGTTCTTCGAACATAAAATAGTGTCAAATACATCAGATTACAGTATGAGCTATCAATTTTGAAGTTATATTTTTAAAGACTTCGTAATTCAGCTGCTAAATTTGGAATTTTTGGTAACTTCTTCTTATTACGTCATTTTTTCTCGGCACTGTACATGTTTTGAATAGATTTTATAAGCAAAATGATCAGCCCATATGTATCCGCTTTGTTTTTTGTTACAGGCTACCCACAAATTATACATCTTCTGATGTAACAATGGCATTGAGAAGCCTTGAAGCATTTACAACCCGTGATATGATAAACGAAACTCGATATAGAATTGCCGACCAAATTCTAGAAGAAAACAATCTGACTGTTTTTGAAACTATTCGGAAAATTAGTGGAAGCTGTGATGATTTCCTTCAGTACTGCTACTGGGGATCCCAACAATTTCCATGTTACCAGAAGAACGAAGATTTGTCATTTACAACGTCAGTTTCATCTTTGGGCTTTTGCTGTTCGTTCAACTACTATCCAGAGAATAAATCATATGTTCCATTCTCTGTAAACAGCTATGGCGTTAGTAGGGGCTTGGTTATTGTTGGACTGGACAAAATAATGGGAAATCAGTCTACAGGACTAATGATGAAAGTTCATCACCCTCTAGACTATGCTGTACAGTCTAATACTTTAATAACACTTAACCCACATTGCGAAACATTCGTTGCCGTGGACCCAGTAGAGCTGAGCTCGTCCAAAGAAGTGCTCGAACTGAATATGAAGAAACGGAAATGCCTAATTGCAAGTGATCTTAAAATGTCATACTACAGACAAGCTGGGTGCACTTTGAATTGCCAGCTGCAGCTCATATATAGAACTTGTGGCTGTTACCCTTATCATTTCCCAGCTATTTATAAGGTGAAAGGAAACCAGGACTGTGCAGCCAAAGATATTGCATGTCTACTTGAAAACTATGGTATGATCAATTCGAATATAGAAACAAGAAAAGCTAAAGCTCATCACTTTCTTATAACTCATATACAACATATAGCTATTAATAGGCGTGTTTTTTTGCTCCCCCTATCTATAACAGAACAATGCTAACCAGTGCAGACGCGTTGGAAACAACAACAACTCCCTCTATCCATAACATGAGTTGTTGTTGTTTCCAAGGCGTCTGCACTGGTTAGCATTGTTCTGTTATGGATAAGGGGAGCAAAAAAAACGCGCCTAATCTAATAAGATAGAACACGAATCATGATGAAAATTTGAATTTGAATTGATAAAACTGATTATTTGTACATTCTTCACGCAACTTAAAGTTTAGTTAACAATGAAAAGCTTGAAAACTACCTGCTATACTATTTTAACTGGATGGCTTTTGTCGTTTTTTATTTATTTTTTCTTGGACAATTTTTATCTTTCAAATTAATATTACTACAGTCTGTTACAGTAACGACACTATAAATCTACCCTATGCCTAATTTCAATTAACTTAGCCTAATTAGACCTAAAAATTTGGTCGTCCAGTGTAAAAAAGACAATAAATCGTGCTCGGAAATTGCGAAATTACTGAAACTAAACCGAAGTTCAGTATATACCATTATCAAAAATTTTGAAAACACTGGTTCCATTGAAAATAAGCCGCGGACTGGCCAACCGAAAAAAGCTTTCGCGCGGAGACATTAGTTACTTTTTAAAAGAGGTGAACGAAAATCCGAAAATAAGTGCTCCTGATTTGGCGAAACAAGTGGCTATGGTGAGGATAAAGGATGTCTATGCAAGAGCAATCACGAGAACATTAAATTTTAATGGGTTTCAAAGCAGAACTCCACGTAAAAAACCATTAATATCCGCCAAAAACCGACTTCTGCGCCTAGAGTTCACCAAGGCCCATATTAACAAGGGCATTGATTTTTGGAATCGAGTCCTTTTTACCGGTGAGTCGAAATTTAACATTTTCGAGAGTGGTGGTCGCATTAAAATATGGAGGAAAATAATACAGCTTTAGAGACCAAACATTTGATTTCTTCTGTCTAGTATGGTGGAGGTAATGTTATGGTTTGGGGGCCAGTTTTTTGAAACTACTATGGACCACTATGTTTAGAAAAATCTGTCGGAACAACATTTGAAGCCATCAGTTGAAAAGTTGTGCCTTGGAGGGAGTTGGATTTCCCAACAAGACAATAATCCGAAGCTCACAGCACTTTTCGTCAAGAACTGGTTGTTGTACTACGCCACCAGGCAGCCTAATAAGCCTCCCCAAAACCAGGATTTAAACCCAATAGAACATGTATGGGAGCTTTTGCAGCGGAAAATTCGGAAATTTTGCATAAAAAATAAAAATTTGTTAAAGGAAGCGCTAATTACAGAATGGGAGAAAACCACATCCACCGAAACTGGTAATACCCCGATATCATTTCTCTAATTTCGGGGCTATTTTCTCACACATCTACAATATTTTGCTTCAAGACCGTTAGTATAGGATTAGGAAGGGAATACACTTTTGTTTTGAGTATACCCCAAACATTTTCAACTGGATTTAAATCAGGAGAATTACCTGGCCAAGGAAGAACGGGAATGTTATGGGCGCTAAAAATGTTTTTATTGACCGGGCAGTGACCGGCCATCCTGCATAAAAGTGTCAGAATTAATTGTCGGTATTAGAATGTCCTCGATCACCTTCATTGTATCGTCGACAAAAAACATTGGTCAAGGTCCGTCGGTGGAGATACAAGACCATATCATTATGGATGGAGGATGTTTCACGGTCCTTACAACGCATTCTTCATTATACTGCTCTCCTGGTCTTCTACGATTGAATTGGTGGCTCTCCGTAACAGCTTCTAACCTGCATTTGTCGCTAAATACTATCTGGGAAAATTCGAGAAAAATTCGCTTAATTAATATTTCGTTTTTGAGTGATAATTAAACAGGTAAATGTGGTTTTAAAATGTCAAATAGCTTTTTAAAATCTGCTACAGTATAGTGGCGATAAGTTCTTGCCCACTGCAACCGAGCTTGACGCATTTTTGCGGTGAGCTTTGGTTTTTTTACTGGTCGTCTTGCTTTAAGGTTGGCTTCGTACAAGTGTCTCCTTAGTGTCATTTGAGATATTTCGATCCCTTCACCTTGTTGCTCTTGATGTAACGTATTAAGAGATGCGAAACGATTTTCGGTAGCCTTAAGGACAATTCTTCGGTCAGTTTGAGACGTTATCATCCTTTGACCGCGACAATTGTGACGCTTATTGCCCGACTCTCCTTGATTTTCCTCCAGCGATTTCGATATTCTCATCACAGTTTGATCAGATACTTTCTCTCTTCTCACGATTTCGCGAAAAAAAAGTTTTCCGATCTTCAAAAGAGCAATTATACCTGACTTTTTTTCATTGGTAATAATTTTGCACTTTCTCATTTTGGTTTTTTCCAAAAAAATTTACCAAAATTCACGGCACTTTTAAAATGTCCAATATTTTCAGCTTTTACCACAATTATTTATTACTCCTGCTTTTTCAAAATAGGTAAACAAAACACTATTTTCACTCACAGATAATCACTTAATGATGAATTTTGAGTTTTTTCCGCTGATTTATATAGTAACACAAATCTCACTAAACACGTACATCAAGAAGGACAGGTCAACGATTACCCCGAAAAAGGGATAAAGGGTTTATGGTGTCGTAACTGCGCTCACATTATGTTGGCGCCACCACTAAGAACAAGATAAGATAATTTTATTTGGACTATTTCAATGATACAAACTAAACTACAACTATTTCAATGATACAAATTTAACCTATATATCTTTAATAATTCAGATAAGTTCAAGAATATAAAATGTAATCATTGCCTACCGAATTGCTATGATGTTACATATTCTACCACAAAAGACTATACTGATTTGCTGCAACACAACATATCCGCCAGCGTAATTTAGTATGTATACGCAAGTGTTCAGTACATGTGTGATGATTTCATTATTTTAATATTTCACCATCAGCTCTGAGCATAATTTAAGCGAGCACAGCTTCATCGTTCGTATTTATTTGGCTAACCAAGTTGTGCAGTCTCACAAGAAGATCATCGTTATGTCAGTCATCAGCCTCTTGGGTGAGAAGTGGATTATTGTTCATACTATTTTCTGCTCAATCCTTAATTTTCTACTTTCAGCTGATTTGGGTGGTGTTTTCAATTTATGTCTCGGTATTAGTGTCCTCTCTGTAGTTGAATTCGTATATTTTTTTACTTACCGCCTTTACAAAAACTACAAACCGTAGTTATCTACAACTGTTGTCAAAATAATGACATGATTTTCAAATAGCTTTAATGTAATTTTCATCGTATATTTAACGCACGTATTTGTCATTGTCCTTAGTTGAAAATATTCACAAGTATGGTTGTTATTAAGGAATGTTTTCCGAGTCGGGTGGATTTTATCGCAGAGTATTTAGCAAGTCGGAGACAACAATTGGAAATTTTGCAAGAGCGGAAATTTAAAGTATCATGTAAGTATGTAGTGAAAGCCTTGTAAGATTCAAGAGAGAAGAAGAGAAAAAAATACGTAAGTAACTGGAAAGGTCGCAAGTTGGAGAGTATGCAATCAAGATCGTTGGCATAATCTACCTTAATATATAAAATTATTATTTAACAAGTAAAGTTCATCATTATATTATCTTCGTTTAAAACATTCATACACAATGCGCATTAAGAAAAACCGAGAATTAAATATTTACATATGTATATACAGAGTCAGTAAAAAGTTTATTTACACCTCCTCCGTCATTTGAGTCTCCTATCAAATTTTCTTTGGTATATTAATTACCAAAAAATATTTACACACACTAATGATGACACGAATGATTACGGTTCCCCACATTTGATTTAGAAGATACTATTAATTCTTCAAAAGATATCTCCAATAATTTGATTAAAAATCGTAATTTCGAGTGAAAATTGTCTGCGTGCACTAATAAATAATTGGGCTCAATTTTCCTGGAATATATTTTGGTACAGTGCGACTTAAGGTCAGTTTCATTAGCGTTTTTTTTTTTGTCCGTTGGGTCAAGTCTTAATAAGTTTTCTTATTAAAATTGTTTATTTTGCATTGTAAATTGAAATAAAATGTTTAAGAATTTAAATCGCGCCAAGTGGACATAAAGGAATTCATGTAAGCGAAAAATTATAGTAAAGCTGCGAAAATAAGGTATAGTGCCCCTGGCCGTCATATAGAAGGCCTATCGCAAAACAAATTAACTTGCAAGATGGCGGACCTAAGCTACTAATATTTTCTCGACCAATTCGGTAGCTTAATACCTGTCTAATTGCAAGTCGCGATAGGCATTCTATATGACTGTCATTGAGAAAATGATTTGAAAGAATGTTGGAAAACTTTATGTTAACGGGGAACCCTTAAGCCAAATATGGATCTTTGCTACCAAAATTATGAACACATCGAAAAAAACGTGTTATTTCAGCAGAAGTCAAATCTTATTGGAGAATAAGTGACATATTAACAACAGCAAGTTTTAAGGGGAAGTATGTACATGAAAGAAATAAGCAATTTAAAATTTAGTAAGCAAGTTAACATATTGCCGTACAGTGGTTTTGTGTAAAATTGTGTGGACTAAAGTGAAGAGCAATGCCGAAGAGTGTGAATGATTTGACATTGGCAGAGCTGAAAGTAGAGTGCCGAAAACGAAATCTTCCTACGACTGAGAACAAGACAGTATTACTATCATGGCTAAAGGAGGTTTTGAGCACGAAAGGCAAAGATCCGGAATCCGGAAAAAAAATAAATCCAATGATGGATTTATTATTGAAAATGGCTTCCGATATGAAGCAACAATCCCTGGACATCGGTCAGAAACTTAAAAAGCAGGCTGAAGAGCGTAAACAGCTGTTCATGAAACTGATCCAGAAACTTCATCAAAAACGACCAATCAGCTGTAGTCATCAAGGAGCGTTTGGGGGACATTAAGGAGCAGCCGGAACAGCAGGCCAAGAAAAATGAGGGTACTTTTCTGTTTTTCCCCCTCATTTTTTTTCAATTTTTTTTAATGAAAACTGCTCGAAATGGGTTAAAAAGTGTTACTCCACAAAAATTGAGATGGAAAAATGCATTTAAAAAAAAAAAAAATTCCCGATTTTAAAATATTTTTTTTCATTTTTATGCGGCAGAATGAGTTTTTTAAAAGTTAATGTGTTGTTGGGGGGGGGGGCTGTTTTTATTTGTTGCCCTACAATTGCTCACATTCCTTGTTTTTTGGGTTATTGGTTGGGAGGGGGGCAGACTCCCCAACAATAAGTTTCTATGAATACATCTCATATTACCGCATAAAAATTTTTAAAAAAAATTTAAAAATTAAAAAAATAAAAAAAATTTTTCTTTTAAACGTGTTTTTCATCATAATTTTGGTTAATCACTACTTTCTAATCAATTTTAGAAGCATTGCAACAACAAAAAGTGAAAAATACTGGAGGGGGAAAAACAGAAAAGTACCAAAATGAGCAACAGTTGATGGAAGAAAAACTGAAAGGGTTTAAAGAGAATATCGATTTGCTGAAATCGGATTTGTAGCGCTTGAAAACCATAGAAACTGCTCCAGTTGAATTAAGTGTTAGTAAAAAGCTCAAAGCATCCATTTTCGGCGGACAAATTTCTTGGACGATTAACAAAAAGCACTTTGAGGCCGTTGCGGAATATAACCGTTTAGTCGCGAATGCTTTGTATATTAGATACGTGAAGATCACCTGAATGAAGCTAATCGTTCACAGCTCAGCACATGTGCACAGAAGCCAGGGTCGACCTTGTAGCAGTTGGCTCAGAACGTTGAGATGTTAACACTTCTGTCCAACCCCAGGTCGGATTCAGAACATCGGGATGAAAGGGAGAAAGATTCAAGGACTACTTGATGAAGAGCTTCTACTGACACTTCGTTTGGCTGACAAACGGACACTGAAGGCGTCTTTGGCCTACGCTTTGATCTTCGAATTGGCGAAGAATATATGTACAGAAAAGCCAATATCTCCAGAGAATCAACGAGAAGTAGAGCCTCTCAATGTTTGGATTGTGTAGAAAAGGGTCAAATGAGGCGCGATTATCGCAAGAAATGGAAGTCGTCGTATTGTCAGTAATGCATGCATCGAAGAACTCATACCATTGGAACCTCATAAGCTATTGCAGTTCCCCGATGCTGAGTCGTGGCTGCTACAAGAAGAATGAACGCAGGTACTGCCAAGCATGCTCAGTAAGATACAAACCAAGCGAGACGATCAAACAATAGCACTTGTTTTCGGAGAACGGCAGGAAAACCAGTAGGAAACAAGTTTGAAGTTCAGCGGTTGGCCCGCAACACTGGTAACGGTGAAACGATCACCATTGCCATGGTTATATGTTCGAGAAAATGATTTAAGTCTGCAAGTCAAAGCCAACAACAAAATTTGTAATATCACCATCAACAGTAGAGCTACTGCTAGGTAGATCCTGAGAGCGGATATGGCGAAGTCCTGGTGACTTAGTAACGTTGAGAGGTACGTGATTCAGACAGTTACTGGTGAATTTACACGAGTTCTTGAAGAAATCGTTCGGTCGATACAACTTGGAGATACGGTATTCCAGAGATAGCTGACGAGTGCATTCTTGAAATGGTCTTCCTGAGCTCTAATGGCTTCAGATTGGATATGGGAAAAACCAGAGTGAAAACATTGACATCGAACAGCAGAACAAGGAGTTCACATATGCGTAGCCGCATGACGAGTATGCATTTTATCGAAACAAGGGAAAGTACAGTTAGAGGCATTGAATGGAAAACTCTCTAATGGTGATATAAAGTGCAACGGAACAAGGAAGAAGCTTGCATCGAAAACAACAACGAAGAAAGTTTCGGAGCTGCGGCAACGATCAAACACTTATCCATCTGCAGAGGAAAATGAAGCTATCCGAATTGAGAGCAAATTCAACTGGGTTTCCGAAAAATGATTCGGTGCCGAACGTACAACCTAAGCTGCAACCAAAATGGGAAGAATCGTATCACAAACGGCTCAACGAGGTTGTCTACCGGATACATCGAAAGCACCGATAGGAAATGAAGGCTATGCATCTATGTATATCGCCTTGCTCTATACTCTACTATCAGCTTCAACTTCTAGTCATAAACCGGGATTGTCGTGGTAGCACTTTCCTTTAATTTCAATTCCACGATAAAAATAAAACCCCAAAAGTATTTTCTATAAAGTATTTACATATTTCCTGGTAATATTTCCTCTTTTTAATTTCTTTTAGTAGGAGTACCTTAGCATTTATGCATTTTTATTCCTGATTACGAAAATAGATAGATACTTATTTTTCAGCACATGTTTTTGTTTTTTACTTGATATATAGCTAAACTAAATTTCTGCTTTTGTTTCGCAGTTGTACCCACCGGGAAAGATCAACTAAAGCCTTCAGAATGTTGCAATACCAATCAAAGCGGTGAAGTATGCGAGCAAGCAGCTGACATTTTACAAACAACCGGGATCGCTTCAATCCAAACCGAACCCAAATATGTCAAGAATTTCAACACTTTTATCGAACAGACAAATAAACATCTAAATCAGATCTTGGCCAATAATCAAAGAATTGAAGATGTTCATGGTATTGTGACTCAGATTCAAAAGCCATCAAAACCAGCTAAGATTAAAAACAATGAAGAAGACTTTGGAACATCTGTTGGAATATCGGAGGATACACACTCGCCTAATTGTGACTCTGCTAGCGCAACAAGCATTGAATACCGAGAAAGAAAACCAGTACTTAAGAAACAAATGTCATTGGAATTGTCTAAGTCCTCGATATCAAATAAAGCAAAATCTGAAGGATCTCTTGGGCAGCACCGATCAACAGATCCCAAGATCAATAAAACCATATTGTCAGCTCCGAAACTCAAGTCTAAATCACCAAAAAATCTTACGAAGAATACAGAACAGCAAAAAAACCTAAGTAACGCAAGCCGAAGCTCAATTAAGCAAGTTTCAAACCCAATTAAAAAACCAACTTTGGACTTTGCGCCTATTGCTAGAAATACTTTTCCAGAAAAGTCGTTTAGAAGCCGATTTTTGCAGGGTGCGCATTCTTCAAGATCGTTAACTGTCGGTAGTGTTAAGGACGGAAATAGCATTACTTCAACACGGTCAGAGAAAGATGCGAGGAAAAGCAAGAAAACCAATATACCAGTTTCCGTAATTAACTTGCAACTATGAAACTTCACAAACTGAGATTTTATTTGCGACACGTGTATGCATATTTTCGATCTATCAGTAAATGCTGTGTGTGGTTTCACGTTACTTGAATACTATATTTGTTGTTACAGGTAATAGGTATCTAGGCTCCTTGTCAATAGCACGAAATTTGATTCGCTCGCTAACAGTAAATTAAAGCGGAAAAACCTCCTTACAGACTAACCCGTAAATCATTTTCGCTAGGTTTGCGCGTTGATTACTTTGATTGTAGTAGTCGGTTTTCTCCCTCGGCTCCAAAATATTAGCTGGGTTTTTTGCTATCGAGAGCTGGTTAAAGTAGGTAACATTGAAAAAAATAATAAAATCATTCAGGCAAAAGGGTATGCGGCTTTATGTAAGAGTCTAACTTTTCATAAGAAATTTTCCGATTGTTAGTATTTCGTGCAAGTTACTATCGGACATACTAACAATTCAATTTAATTTATTAATTTACTCGTATATATATATAGCAAAAATTTATTGTGTTCACAATGTAAAAAAAATTAGAGATTAGACAGTATCATTACTCTAAAGTGTTCATCTTGCTTATGAAAACTACAATGGCGTTTGTGGTGTAAACTGTCGGACCA
The DNA here is from genome assembly GCA_963978885.1 of Nemotelus pantherinus. Taxonomy (NCBI): domain Eukaryota; kingdom Metazoa; phylum Arthropoda; class Insecta; order Diptera; family Stratiomyidae; genus Nemotelus; species Nemotelus pantherinus. Next base: position 214,071,336 of record OZ022263.1, read on the forward strand.
TGATACTGTCTTTCAGTCGGAAGTATATACTATACGCATGGCAGTTGAGTCCATTAGCGGAGCATCAGCGAAACCAACGACGATTTGCGTCGACAGCAGGTCAGCCATTCTCGCTCTTTCGTCTTACATATGCTCTTCAAAAACTGTTAAAGCTTGCAGAGTGGCTCTCAATGAAAAGGCAAGGCATATTCCTATCCGGATTATGTGGGTACCAGGGCTTAGTGGGGTCAAAAGCAACGAAAAAGCCAACAAAATGGGGAGGAAAGGCTCAGGAGCTAGTAATAGCCCCTGTACCACGGTCAATTGCTGCCACCATATGCAAACTAGATGCTGCCATATGGGCCAAACTAAAGTCCGGATGGGAAAACATGATGGACTGCAGAACGTTACGCTCATCACCTGATCTAAGTAAAAGCAGGAAACTGCTCAAGCTCAGCAGAAATCGCTTGAGAATGACGGTCGGCTTGCTCACAGGGCTCTGCCTTACCACATCTCATGCGAACAAAGTGGGACTGACATCCGGCAATTTATGCAAGAGGTCCGAAATCGAAGAGGACACCATCGAGGACACTCTCTGCGGTTGTCCGGCCTTAAACAATAAACGCTTCAAGATTTTTGGTTCTTACCAATTTCAAGAGTTAGCAGAGGTGGCTAGTACCGTACCGTCACGTTTGAGTCAGGTGATTCTGGTGAGGTGGTCTCTTGGCATCTCTAACAAGTCAGCGGAGGGTGGTAAATAGGCCCAAACTGTCGGCTTAATGCTATACTTATATAGTTTTGTATGAACGCACTGGCAACCCTCTATCTACGGTAGTCGCTGAAAGTGAAAACCATTTGAACCATCAACTCCCCTGAAAGATTTTCACTTTAAGAAAAAAAAGCAACTCGTATAGAAATCCTATGCTTTGTCTACACAGTCAAACTGAAATTTTTGAAATTCCATATCGGACAAGAACGATAGCCCTTCCCAATTTACCTAAATTTTTAGCATCAAAAACTTCTGTCCACGGAAACTCACAACCCAATAATCAGATATTGTTGAATTCACAGAATGTATTGGTTTTAAATAGGACCAAATCTGACAAAAGCGGTATTGAGATGTGGACAATTCTGTGCCAATGGTGCCATCTCGAAAAACCACTAAGAAAAATAACTGCTTTTGGCCCTATAAATTCTTATTCAGTCACCAGATTTATACGAAATTCACACAGTAGCTGAATCTTGCTCTAAGCCACGTTAGATCGAAATTTGGTTGAAAAATCGGTTGTAGCTGCCAGCTACGGTAATTTTGAAAACTCCCTTAGGAAAATAAAGCTCTTTGCTATGGAATCATAACAAACTTCATATAGCAAATTAAACTTATTGTAGGCAATATTCAGCAGAAATCTAGTTGTGAAAACAATGATAGGGTTGCTATCTAAGGTTGACTTTGTATTTTTTTTTGGCATATCTTTACTAAGCGATTTTGTAATAAAATTTTCAAATGGTAGTGATCTTATAGTCAACACAAGCAAAAAACATTAAGGTCTAGAAAATTTGAAAACTTTTGTGAGTGGTAACCCTAAATTTTTTTGTATCCCTATAACTTCCAATGCAGCCATCGGATCAAAACGAAATTCGCAGAGTAGGTTGACTTCAACGTGAGGCAGATGTGACATATTTTTAGTTGCCAGCACGAGGCGTGTTTGTTATTTTCGTACCAATAAATGCTTACATTAAGTATTCACATCGCAAACATTTGCAATGAAAATAAGTAAATAAGTCATTGAAATTAAATTGGCTTATAGCCTCCACAGATGATAGATGTTCTAAAACTTGGTGCGAAACATGTTTTAAAACTTCGATACACGCTTTCGCACCAAATGCCGAACATCAGTTTGAACTGATTTTTCAGGTTTTCAATATTCGCGCACATGTTTGCGAACCTGAGATAAGGGTAAGTGTTTACCTGCGTACAACAACAAGTGCATGTGTTTGCTCGCCAAGTTGTAGAACATGTTCTATCGTCTGTGGAGGCTATTAGGATATATTATTGCTTAGGGTGTATTGGTTTTAAGTAGGGGAAGTAGCTAGTGGTAGAACCCACACTCAAAATCTGCACAGATCCTCTACTGTTCTTTGAGCATTAGTGTTTCTAGCAGTTCTGATGAGCTAGGGGTTTTTATTCATGGGAAATGACGTTTTCAAAGTTTTGTAAGATTAGCATTCGATAATGAATATAGGTAACAAATGTTCGAAAGTAAGTAAGTTTTAGAGTTCATGCAAGTGATAGCCCTGAAAACTTTTCCACCCTATGAGTTTCAATGCATTATTGAGATCAAATTGGTACATGACTTTCGAAACAGGTTGGCTGTAACAAGCAACACGTGTGTAGAATATGCACTCAAAATCTGCACGATTCCTCTTTTTTCTTCAAAAATTAGTGTTTTTGGTGATTCCGATGCGCTTGAATTTTTTAATATTGCATGTAAATTATTTTAAAAATGTCTTTATCCTGTTTAGTTTAAAATGGAAATAAAAAAGCAAATAAACCAGTATGAAGCAAAAATATGAACCAAATGCATTTTATTTCACTAATACATCGATAAATGACATATAAACATGGTCGCCGTTCGACCCCAACATGACAATTCAATTCCAGACTCTAAACAAAATAAGTACGCACCAACTAATAATGCTAATGTAGTAATTACCATGATATTAAAATAATTTCTCTACTTATTCTAAAATCGAAGGGCATTAGTTTCCTTGCAATTCAATAAGACACTTTGCCCCATGGTAACGAAAAACAATTTACTGCCTCATTTAATTTCAAGTATACATACATTGCTAAAATATTTGCTCTTTACTACGATACCAGTCTAGCTCGAAACAAAGTTTTGGCTTATCAGCTGTTATCATTCAGTATCAGGATCTTGTTCTGTCCAACATGTTTTAAAACAACGAAAAACTACTCACCATATTATTGAACTTCCTATGATTTCTACAGTTAGCGAAAATACTTTTGCGTTCGTCAGAAATGACAGATATTATTACACACATTCAGTGGAAAAATTATAAGCTTATTCATAAAATCAAATTTTTTTGTAAAATTTTCTTACAATGCGAAGGGCTGTTCATTGAAACGAAGGCTAAGGCTTCTGCGAATGGACCTTGCCAAATCATTGAAAATTATTATCAAATATTGGTAAAAAAAATACGTGTCATACCGTGAATGACTTTCACTGTTAACATTTTGTTATTTGAAATCAAGCATTGGAAATATATTTGATTCTCACTTGTGGTTGTATTCACATTTTCATTGCCGTTGCGAAGAACGCATTGTCCATTTCCTGCTGCTACCAAAAATTGATATTTAAACTGCTCCCACCACGAAAAAATTTAGTTAGTGCGGTGGCTAGAATGGCAGCCAGAGCAACTCATAAAATGAATATCGTGCTGATTTGTGCTCTGATTGCTTCAACAAAAGCAGCTACGGAATACGCTCCACACCATGTCGAATTACTTATTAGCGACGGAAAACACGCTAATTTTCCCGGAAGTGGTACGATAGTGTCTCTAAAACATATTTTAACAGTGGCAATCAACATAGACGGATTCCTGAAATGGGAAGTTAGGCACGGAAATGACTTATTCGGCAAAGGAATTTTCATCTCCCAAGCAGCGTTCGTGCATCCCGACTTCAACAATAAAACTTTGGAGCACAATTTAGGAATAATTATTTTACCAAAGCAACTAAGAACCACTCCTGCAACACTCCCTGTTGCTTTACCTGTTCAGGGTACCGAGTCTCCTCACGTCAATGATTACGGACTCGTCGCATCCTATCATGGATTGATCACAGAAAAAAGTATGCCCCACCTTGGATTGAATCACTTTTCACACTAGGTTCAGATGTTTCAGGTAAAAAATCATTAACATACGGGGCACACCAAATCGTCGAAAGTTCAAAATGTAGCAACGAATATCCAATCATTCAAACTCTTCAAAACTCATTTTGTGCCTCTCAGGAGCAATACCGGACATGTGCGGGATCACAAGGAAGTGGATTTCTAGAAAACTCTCACAAAAGTCGAACCTTGGTAATTGAGTTTAGTGTTAGCTTATAATATTTCATTTAAAATATTTACAGGGTGGTATTCTGTCAATCGGCGAGTTCTGGAGCGACTGTACTAAGCCCAATTATTTAATTTATCTGCGCATAAGCCCTTACGTAAATTGGATCAGACGTAATACTATCTAAAGTTGCCTTCAAAATCATGTATCATAATTCACATCAAAATATTTGTTGGATATCGAAAAATAAAGACCTATGAAACTGCCAGCGTTCAGTGCTATTTATTTATGAATTAAAATACAGTAATGTTCGAATATTGCTCAGACTATTGAGAAAACGATTAGCTTCACTGAATCGTAATCATATTAGAAAAGTGCTAGGTTGATTGCAGTGGTGAATATAACTGAAAGTGTTTGGCTTTTTGAACAAAAAATGCGCTTAGCGTTCTATGTATTTACGATTTCCCAGCAGTGGCGAGTGTGTTGTACCTGAACATTTCATCAATTATACTGGCTTGTGGCGTGCTCATCCCTCATAGAAAGTCGAGTGCAAATATCAAACATACTACTATTGGATCACATCACAGCTAAACTAACTATATGACCATCAAATATAATCATGGGTATCCTAAAATTCCCAAACAATGGCGGACTCAGACTAGTGCCGCCCATCTACACTTTGCCATGTGTCTTATTATTTACACATGGTCTTACTTTTGCCTAAATTAAAGTGTGTTTGCCGTGTCCAGCAGTCAGATCTGCTGGCGATCTTTCTTACAGGCAGCACGGCATCTGGACAGGGCATCCAACAATCGATGCCATCTCAGAGATTGTTGGGGCTGTAGCAAGAGCGGAAGAGGCATGTCATCAAGTCAGACCGGTCGTCCCGCTGGTAACGCTGGACGCCCAAAACGCTTTCAAATCGGCGAGGTGGATGGATATCCTTCGGGCCCTTGAGCAGAGGTTCCGCAGCGCTGACTACTAGCGACATGATTTGGGACAACCGCAGGGACCAATGGTTGCTCTACGACACCGACGAAAGAATCAAAAGGAGGTCTGTCACCTGAGGTGCAGCACAGAAGTTGATCTTAGGACCTGACATCTGGAACATCATGTACGACGATCTGCTGCACCCGGAAATGCCTGCGAATGTGTTTCTGATAGGTTACGCTGGTCACTTCGCAGCGGTAACCACTTAACTCAGACTTAATCAAGTCATGAGGAGGGTGGATTGGTGAATGACCGAGTACGAACTTCAGCTAGCAGTCTCTAAAACAGAGATTGTTATGCTAACGAAGCGGAGGATACCAACTGTCATACCCATGACAGTTGGCTCCTTATAGGTCCATACCAGCAAGTCGGTCTGATATCTGGGAGTGACTTTGGACACCAAGCTGACATAATGGGATCATATCTGCAGGGCATGCGACAGGGCTCTAGTAGTCGTCACTTCACTGAGTAGGCTAATAACTAACGTCGGTGGACGCAATGAGACGAGACGGAGGCTGTTGATGATTACGACCGATTCCATCTTGCTATATGGACTCGAAATTCGGGGAGATTCGCTCCTAGCTAAGAAGTTCCGGAAGCGCATTGCAAGTGTCCAGCGCAGGGGTGCCCTGCACATCGCGTGTAGCTACCGCACGATCTCAGAAAAGTCTGCGATCGTGGTATCGGGAGTAATCCCAATCGTCCTTCTAGCTCGAGAACGCAACGAAGGGTACCTCATTCACTCAGAGCTGATAGCTAATGCTATGACTTTGGCAACAATGTTTGAGTGCAAGTGATAAAGGACGCTAGACAGCTAAGCTAATTGGTCTTATTAAGACTTGGCTTAACCGGAGCCACGGAGAGGTAAACTTTTACCTTTGTCAATTCTTGACAGGGCGCGGTTACTTCAGAAAATACCTGAACAGAATGGGTAAGGTGGTCACACCGTACTGCCGGTACTGTGTGACTGAGCTTGATGATGCTCAGCAAACATTCTTTATGCACAGTCGCTTCGTAAGCTCGAGGCGCACCATTGGGTCCACGATCGGGCTGGTAACGCATGAGATGATCGTGGACGCAATGTTTCGAAACGAAGAGAACTGGTGCGTAGTCTCAACATACGTGGAAAAAGTGCTGCGCATAAAGCGGGAAGAGGGTTGCCTTGCCGACCCATGAGCTGTGGTAGTTTCTGAAGTCCGTGGTTCCCGATAGGTGAGTTAGCACGACAGGGTTGAAGCAGTGCTTAGGCGGGTACCGACTCGGAATTTCGTGAGCTTGTAAATGGTATTTTTTTAGTGTGTCAAACCTCACATACCCCGTGTTGATAGGTCACCCGGGGATCTGGTAAACAGATTTTTTTTGACCATCTACACTAGGAGGAGTAAGAAAAAGTATTACTATTGTAAATTAGCTATGATACGTGAGAGGGATGTCAGCTTCAATGCTAGTAAAAAATATGAATGTTTTAAAAGTCTCCCGTTAGGCTGATAATTTATACATCTTGAATCTATTTCAAACCAAATAAAGCAAAAAGAAGTAAAATAATAACACAGTTTTAAGCATACCGTTTTAAGCCATCATCAATCCATCAATAATAAAGTAGGTCCAACCTTCTCCCACAAAATACTTCACGAATAGCTGCTTCTCAAAAATATGTTTGCCTGTATATGTTGAGGGGAATATATTGACGTCGTAAATCTTCCATATCACACGAAGTTATTATTTTTGAACATTAACATTGATGTTCAATATTGCTTGACAAATTATAAGAAATTGACCTACACCCATAGAATGCTTCTGTATCATTCAAACTTATTTCAAAATTCGGCCTTCAATTCGAGATTCGTATAATTATTGCAGGATTTTCATGTAAATTGAACGTGTTGTGGGCGAATTTCGTATGAAACATAACTTTTTACGTTTATTATGTAGAAGATTTTGCGAAGACCAGTGAAATTGAAATTGAAATTGACCAGTAACTCGATTTACTTCTTGAAAGCCATACAACGTTGGAGGTGGTTCTTCCACTCCTCATAGCAGTGCTGGAACTCGGATACTGGAATAGCCTTCAGCTGGTCGGTTACAACGTTTGAATGTTTTCGAATCTCTCGAAAAGATGTCCCTTAAGATGTATTTTCAATCTTGGGAAAAGGAAAAAGCCACAAGGACTCAAGTCAGGTGAGTAAAAAGGCTGAGGAGCCATAGGAATGTTTTTACTAACCAAAAACTCGTTTATGAAAATTGCTGTGTGAGAAGGCGCATTGTCATGATGCAGGATCCAGTTTTTATTCATGTTTGGTTTCACACGGATGACCCTTTTCCGAAGTCTTTCGAGAAATTCTCGGTAAAATTGCACCCTTGCACTGTTCTGACTGCAATATTTTAGCGCAGATTTTCTGGTTCATTTCATAATCCAATAACAGTCTTGTAGACAGTCTTGAGTCATGGCCAAAAAATATTCCTCTACTGGAAAATTTAGCTGAAGAGCACCAACGTGTTTATTCATCTCTCTGAGTAAAAAGCATTTATCCAAAGACAATAAAACACGAAAAGTCGGGCCCTGAAAGGAGAGAGTACAAAGAAATGTAATAACCGTATATTTATACGAAGTTAATGCCAGTACAGAAACGTAGAATTCTCCGTTCGAACATCTCCGCCTCTGCCATGGCAGATTTGGAACAGGTAATCCAGGATAGGGATGCGAATGTCAGGATTGGTCGACTGAGTGTCTTATCACAAATGGGTTTCGACTTGGACTTCATGCCCATCTTTTTGGCAAAAAGATGTCTGGTGCGCTGAAATGCGCACTTGGCTACTTTAATTCTACATCGGACATGGGGAATCAAATTTCAAGTATTCATGCATGTCTGGCAATGTAGGACTAGGAGTTATTCCAGAAGTTCCGAACAAGATATTTTAGCCTTGTTGCGGATGGTTTGTGATCCCCGATACTTGGAAGGGTTCCTGAACACAAAAAAAAATTAAATCTCATGTTGAGCAAGTAATCTTAAAGGCTCTTCACAGCTTTGAGCGGATCTTGGCACGATGCGAATAAGAGTGTGGCATCTGCATATTGTAGGACTTTAACTTAAGGATAGCTCATTGGAAAAGGGAGGTTAGTAGAGAAGATAGTATATAAAACATGTACGGTTACAGAACCTTGTGGCACTCCTGATGTCATAGGTCCTCGAGGTGAATTCGCTCCATTGACGCTTAAATAAAATTGTCTGTAGCTAAGGAAGCTTAGGGCGAGTCGTATTACAGCTTTCGGAAATCCTTACTCGATCAGCTTGAAGAGATGACTTTCGTGCTATATGGTATCGAAAGCCTTCTCGATATCCAAGGCACAAACAACCGTTAGAGTATTACACTCATTCAGGTACGACACAATCTGATCATGCAAGTACGAGATAGTGTGCTGGGTCACATGCTTGCATATTAGCGACCTCAAATGTAGGTGGAAATCATTTCCAATATAATAAAATATAAATTTCGAATATAATCATTTCCTTCTCACAGAGCTTCCCTAAATTAGGAAGCAGAGAGATCGGGCGGACATTGCTAACCTCATCATTTTTACCTTTTTTGTGAATCAGAACAATCTGAGCAACTATCCATGCATCGAGAAAGTAGCCGTTGTTCAAGACATTATTGAAAATAATGGAAAGTGATCTGAGCATAGAGATTGGAGGATGTTTAACAATAAAGCGATGAATTTTTACTTTTTATACCGCGCAGTAAGTCCCCCAAGTATTTACTGTTGAAATTTGTCACTTGCGAGTTGCGGATCATCCGATAGATTATCAGATAAAAATTGACCAGCAGCTCGCTGTGACTATTTAGGAATGAATTGACTTCCTCGTGTACAATTTGACTATTAGAAGCAGAAAAGTTGATCGGAACAGCATTTAATTGCAATTGAAATGTTTCTACGAACAATTCGGCCTGTCGATCAGGGCTGAACACAAAAAATTTGCCAGCTGTTACCGCTATCTCCTGGTTGATATTTTTTTAAATTAATTTTCTTATATATGTCGGGGCCTGGCCGAATGGCAGCCAGCCGCTGTACACTGAAAAAAATCCACATAGCGCCCAGAGCCATGTAGCATAGCGCATTATTTATGGCGCCATACGCCATGTACATAGTACTCTGAGCCATGCAATATGGCTCCAGGCGCCATAATGTCAGAATCTACATAGCGCGTGGTCCCATGTGACATGGCGCAGCATTTATGGTGCCACACGCTATGTACATAGTACCCTGAGCCATGCAGTATAGCTCCCAGCGCCATAATTACATGGCGCAGAAATTATGGTCCCACACGCCATATTATATAGTGCCATGAGCCATGTGATATGGCTCATGGCACTCCAATTATAACTCGCAGCCATGCTGTGTGAGGGAAGGTATAAATGTCAGCAAGTGACATCAAAGCTTGGGTCTACATAATTGACTCATTTTGAACTGAAGTACTGGCTGCGATACTTTCGATACTTCGACCGGTGAATTTTCACACTGGAGCAGGAACATTCAATAGTGAGTATGTTGACTCGAATTTATGTTTGGTAGAATTTATATTTGGTGGAATTTATATTTGGTGCAATTTATATTTGGTGCACTAAATAAACACATAGCGCCAGACGCCATGGTTTATAGATTTCTGGCACCATGTACATAGTCGATTTCAGTGGATTTGTGATAAAATATAGCGCCACACGCCATAGTACATAGGAGCAGATGCTATGCTTATAGCCCTCCACGCCATGTACTATAGTCCTCCACGCCATGTACCATAGTCCTCCACGCCATGTACCATAGTCCTCCACGCCATGTACTATAGTCCTCCACGCCATATACTATAGTCCTCTACGCCATATACTATAGTCCTCTACGCCATATACTATAGTCCTCTACGCCATATACCATAGTCCTCCACGCCATATACTATAGTCCTCCACGCCATATACTATAATCCTCAACGCCATGTACTATAGTCCTCAACGCCATGAAGTATAGTCCTCAAAGCCATATACATGGCGTGGAGGACTATAGTGTATGGCGTGGAGGGCTATAAGCATAGCGTCTGCTCCTATGTACATTTCGCCATGTAATATGGCGTGTGGCGCTATATTTTATCACTATCCCTAAATCGACTATGTACATGGCGCCAGAAGTCTATAAATTATGGCGCCTGGCGCCATGTGTTTTTTCAGTGTACAAGACACTCACTGTGAAGTTTACCAACCATTTCAGCAATAAGCTTGCTGAGACATTTGATGTTCGAAAGGAGTGACCTATAAAGCGGGTGATCCCTCCCATGTCTATGAAAAATCCGCGTCAACTTATAACGCCAAATATGGCTTACCTTCATGTGCTTAACAATATCCGGTGCCAGTCCGCGGTCCTGTTATTTATCAAGTTTGATCAAACTGGAATTTCGGTCAACAGTAGAACTTATGATGTCGTTGACGCAATCTAACAGGTTATCAACTTGATGGTTTGGCAAATTATCCGACACACATACATTAAGATTTCTTTTCGACAGAACTTACAGTTTTTCGGATTTAAGGAAATAGAAGCGGAACTGAACGTTAAGGTAAATATTTGATATATTTCTCCCTTACTGCACTTTAGTGCTCTTTGCCTATTTGACTATATTTGTGGCCCTGCCTACTTCTTTTGATATGGCCTCGAATCATCGCACGCTCGCTGAACTTTGCCCATGATGGACTGCACCAGTGAATCTTTTCTGCTTGCTTCGTAGCTAATCTTACTTGGCTTTCACTGACTTTGCCAGCAAAGCTACTCTCTAGTGACTCCTGGATCTTGTTCATGTCTAGAATAGAAATATTCCCGCCAGTTATTTCTCGGCTAGAACTCTGTCAGCCGTAGCTACGATCGCTTCTAGTCTCCTCTCCATCAGCCTACAATAACACGCTAGCGCAGACAGAGCTTGCAGAAATTGATGAGCGAGAGCCCCTATGCTGCAACGGGGAGTTCAAATTGTTACCGCCAGAATGCAGTTGTTAGGAACAGTCAGGAAGCTCTTATGTCTGATTATTATAAGCATAATATTCAAAGCATAATATCACCTCCCATTGCAGTGGACCAACCTCAAATCCGTCTTCTCCAATATACCGATGACACGCAACACATCAGACATATTTTTTGCAAAAAGATGGGCATGATCACCAAATCTAAATCCATTTGCTATTAGACCCTAATCCGGCCTATCCTGACTTACGCATCCTGAATTAGACCTATTAGACCCTAATCCGGCCTATCCTGACTTACATCCTGAATTACCTGTTCCAAAACTGTCATGGCAGAAGCAGGGGTATTCGAGACGAGAATCCCGTGCCTCTGCGCTGGCAGGCTCTACAGCCCGAAAACTAAGAGGTGACCGGAGACAGCGTGCCAACGGCAGCTCATGGATGCGCTATTTAGTTTTGAAGGCCTCTCAACGAATAGCAGAGGCTAGTTTTAAGGCCTAGGCTAAGATTCAGGTCTATTTAGGCTACATTATTTGTAATTAGATATAAGTTAGATCTAATTCGCAGCGTTAGGTTGTTTTCAGTAGATATTGCCAAGATGTATCCAGCCACTATACAGGCTGGGTACGACAATAAGCATGTAAGGGGAAAAATATGTAAGAAAAAATAATAAAATAACAAAAACAATAAGAGCTAACAGGTCAAAATAATATAGCCGCTAGTTTGTAATTTTTTATTGCTAATGATAGTTACGCTAGACTAAGAATGTATAAATTAACATCAAAGAAAATAATTGTCAATTCAATTCAGCATAATACCATGAATCTTTACTTATAATAAAGGAAGATTTATTATCCAAATTAAGTTCCAGACGCTCTTATTTAAAATAAATGATTTTTATGAAGAAATACTGTTTTGACAATCAAAATTATTCGCTATATATTGCCCGTAAAACAATAGTTCCATGTTTTCAGTTGAGAGAAGAACGATCTAAATAAATATCGTATGTGTAACTAGATCAAAACTTCTAGCTTCATAGGTTTGGGGTGTGATCTTCCAAAATAGAAGAGCGTCTTTTTACGGGATGTAGCATTCTAAAAGCAATTAATTTTCTATCGTGATATTTAGGACATAAGCACTTGACCATGACTTTTGTACAACATTTTCTAAATCATTGTTTTTGCAGTTAAACCTTTATATCGCATTAAACAAAAAAACATATTGGAATCAAATACAGAAATTTATGATTTACTGCAAGGATTTAATAAAATGTTGCTTTCTAATCTAATTTTTCTCTTTCTAATCTATTATTAATTGCAGTTTTCGTAGGAAACCATTATGCTGAATATAATAGCTGTATCAGGAATAATAAACCAATAATTTAGAGATTTTATCAGCCTGTTTTATGGAAGTTTCCTTCAGCCTACTTTTACTTTACTAATTCTTGTTGGTAGTGTAAAAAAAAAAAGTTTGAAACACATTAAGTACTTAAAATACATCATGAAGCGGCCTTTCAAAGGAAACATAAAGTGAAATTCGTGATCATTTTCTATGAAATATAAGTAATTTGATAATGAAGTTATCTAAGAGTACATGAATCAAATGTATGCGATCACATCGAAGTTTTTTAAAGGTGTTAAAATGCCACGCAAAAATTTACGAATCAGTTGTCCATGAAGAGCTGCGATGCATATAATACTAGTATCTGTTGTGCTTGCCGGTCTAAATTTGCAGGTAAGTGCTCATTTCATGCATCCACTTACTGCATTGTAACTGCTATAATTGCAGTACTCTAGGACTGCTGTCATTCATCCACGAATTATAAACGGTTACAATGCAACAGCTGGACAATTTCCTTGGATGGTCGCAATAAGAGGCAAATCCAAATCAGGAGCATCAATCTTTTGTAACGGAGCCTTAATATCTAATAGGGCGATTTTAACGGTAGCTCAATGCTTAGAAAATATAAAGCGAGTGTCGGTTGACATTGGATCGATAAGACGCGACGTTCCTTTAGTTCATACTACCAGTGCAAGCTTTGCAATTCATCCCAAGTTCGATAGTTCAACATTTGGCAATAATATTGGACTCATTAGACTCTCAAATTCCTTAAGTTTTACAAAAAATATCAAGTCGATTCAACTTCCCTCATTACTACTGAGGAACGATGCTTTTACTAACGCTGTTGCAATTGTTTCCGGTTTCGGGCGCCTAAATAACACAGGAACACCATCAGACTACTTACAATTTGCTAAGGTCAAAATTATGTCCGATAAAAAGTGTCAAGCTTACTTTGGTCCAGCAATCAGCACTGTGAATACCATGTGCTCTACAGGATTGGATAACCTTATTCAGGGTGCCTGTCCTAATGATAACGGCAGTCCACTGGTTTTATCGGAAAAGCAGACTGACATTCTAATTGGGTTAACATCTTTTATATCAACCAAAGGATGCGACAGTGGTCATCCCACCGGCTACATACGAGTAGCACCTTATATTAATTGGATACGAGAAAATCTGGATGTAGCGAAATAATTTTCCCCACCAAATTGTTTAAGGGAGTTCTGTAGTGATTTTTAATAAATTAATAATGAACCACAAGTGATACGTATGTTTGCTTATGAAATAAACGAAAATGTTGTTTTTCGTGTATTTGAGTAATTTTTTTACTTAATTCAAATATTGTTTTTAGTTGTCAGTAGTTTATATTCAAACATGTAAGAACATTCATCCTTAAGCGGCTACATTATTCATAAAACCAAATAAGGTGGCAAATCTCATTTTATAATATTGAGGCATCTACCAAAACCATCAATATATAGTCATCAATTTTATTTACAGCCAACTGTAAAGCAAAATGCTATCACCGCAATATGGGGCTATTTCACATAATCCATTTCTTTGTGGCAGACGCACAGTATTTTCCATTACGGAAAACACAAAAGTATTCAGCTTTCTCACCATCCACCTCAATATTATTTAAGTGGTTGACACGCTGCCGAAACTTCGTGGAGTATTTTTTCTTTCTTCAATCTTTTTGCTCAAGTCTCAGGTTTACTTTGGCCTCTATCATCTATTTGATAAGCTCCAGATAAACATATTTTAAAATTTTTATCTATCTTCTAGTCAAAAAATTGTGTTTTTCAAAATAATATAAAACAGAATATAAAAGAATATAAAACAAGTAAAAAATAAGAAATATTCTAGTTGCATAAACGTAACGCCACTTTCAGCTTAAAAATCAATTTTCTACACAGAATTCATAGGCGAACTAATTAGAAACGATGAATAGAATGCTATTGTTTTTTATTTTAATGCGGTATTTAAACAATACTTTGTCGCGAAACCCTTATTAGCAATGAACCCTTGCAACTTTTTGGCATTGTTGCAATTAAACTTTGAGATTTTTTTTGGTTTTACTTTACTCCAAGTATTTTCAGCAATTTCAATCGTCAAAGTTACTAGTTTTGTATCTATTTAATTTAAATCGGGGCTACACTATGGCCGTAGCTACAAGGCTGCCTACACATTAATTAAAAATTACACACGCATATTTGATGTGCCCGTTAATGCGTTCTGCAAATTTCGTGACAATTTGATGATTGTCCCTTAAGTTATCACAGGTTGAAATTTGACGAAACATTATTAAATTCAAATATGTTGTTCCCACAAATATATAGGAGTCCCTAGAAATTCCCTAAAACTTCCGCCGCTGTCACAGGGGTTAAAAAAATTAACTGTAAATAAAAAACGCCTTACAACTGACTTACACCATCAACTCCTGAAAATTTTAGCGTGCACCAATCCACCAGATATATTTCTCCCAGCTGCGTGCGTCCAAATTTTTCGATCGGATGACGCAATCGGAGAAAAACATGGATAAAAATTAGGTATGTTCGTGCACTGCAGCAGTAAAAGAATTTTGCAACTGAATTATTTTTATGGTGGGGGAACATTTGGGAAAAGTACAAAAAGCTAAGAAACATTCTTCTATATCTTTGACAAAAACGCATTGCTGCAATAAGACTCCAGGAGTGTCAGTTGTCGGCGGTTAAATTTTGAAAAGTACTCTTGCGGACATTTTATAGATGAATCCGACAAAATATAATATAATGGAGGCCCAAAATAGGATTTTAAGTTTAATTTTTTATGTTTTTGTATTTTTGTTTAATTTTATGCGTGCCGATGATAGTGAATCATCAAATGATGATACTGTTCTGCCTTAATTACTTGCAAACTACCTGCAAATGTTCTAATCAGTGTTGCGCATCATCAGAAGAGAATTATTATCGTCAATCATATTGAAATAATTTTTCCCATTTATACAAAGTACGGGTTTAAAACTCACTATAGGCTAACCTTTGAGGTATTTCAATGTATAAAAACGTGGTTTCAATAAAATCAAGTGTTTTTGAGTTATTCGCTCAATATATGTGTGACAATAGTTAAAATTATAATAAAATTGATTAAGACTAAAATCAGTATTATCTTTTACTACTTTTCCAACTGTGCTAATGAAAATGAATTGTTGGAGTTTCTGCTGTTATGGACAATTCAAAAACAGACATTGTGTGACCTTTTCGATTTACATAACAATCCTTTTTTCGCAGAAGGGGCAATTAGGATATGAGTTCCATTAATAGATCCTGTTGTATAGGAAAATAAATATAAAATTGTATGCAAAGGACATATATGTAGGCATAATTATCTTCCTATACAACAGGATATATCACTGGAACTCATAATTGACCCGCATGCAAAGAAAAAAAAACATGTGTCATTAGATTAAATTCATCAACTGCTTGTAAAATAAAACAGCCCCATATTCCCCTGAGAATACATTTCCTTTTTACTTACAGCAAATATGAAATTCACAGGACAAATCTGCTTTGTCTTCACCTGAACCAACTAAAAGTGTCATTTGTCTGTTTTTGAAGGAACAATAACAGTTATAAAGGCATCCTAAACGGTAATAAAGTATCGCCTCAAAAATATACGCCTTTCATAACAACATTGCGCAAAAAATGTTTTCCTTGCCCCGCATATTTGAAAATATTTATTTGCGTCACACAGTTTGACACTTTTCAGGATATCTCACTAGCTGAGATCCGTTTGAAATCTCATGGTTCTTCATGAAAGAGGGGAAATTTTCAGTGCTCAGCCAAACGGAGCACAAAAACGTGGCAATGCATGAAGTACGCGAACAGACCTATATACTCTTTCCATACTCCTTGATGTAGATTTTTACACTTTCGTATGGCACAAAACAGCTTCCAAACAGTTTCAGTGTATGGTGAATAAATTATACCGTGATATTGAAGGGCTCGAAATATTTATAGATGATTTCCTCATGTTCGGCAAAAACAAAGAAGAACACGAAAAGAGATCATTTGATCATTTAGTTGTAATTAGTCCAAATTACCATATGACACACAGCACTTAAATGATCATTTATGACAAAAGTTCATTTTGGCAGCGCTTTGTCTCTACCATTTAACAATCGAGACAATCGTGTCAAACATCTCGCAATTGCGCATCACTGCTGGCTCTCGATTTAGAACACCCCGTTATTCGCTATTAACTTTTTGTTTACACCTTCTAACGACAACTACTATCTTCAATATCTCTCGCCTTAATTACTTCAATGAATCTATGAATCTGTAAGTCAACTAATCAAAATTCAAATACAAAAATTAAATCCTAAATAAATCCTAAAATATCAATCGTTAATTTGTGCATTTTTTTAGAAAGCAATAACAATTAATTCTTATTCGATCTCGACCAGTTCCACCCCAGTAGACACGTATGTATATATGTAAACAAAATTTTCCTTGCATGTATGTATTTTCTGCTCTTGTTATGTCATATTAAAACGACGAAGTAAGTATAAGCCTCATTCTTAAAACGAAGAAAAAATACATCTCACTAACATAAAATCCATTTAACGATTAGTAAATTTTCTAATAAAAAGGAATATTTACGCTTGTATAAAATGTGTTTAATAAATATAAAAGCTCGACAAAATATCAAATACTTTTTTCTTAAAAATATTAAATAATACGTTGTACTATACAACATGTTTGTTGTGCAGATATAAGGAAAATAGCTCAGTTATATGCGAGAGTCGCACCTTAATTGTAGGAAACTACTTGAACTGGAAAGTAATCAGGGCACAAGACATGTATAAACACTCCAGTTGCCATTAGAGCTAAATAAACAATTACAGCAATCCACCAGATATATTTCTCCCAGCTGCGTACTTCCAAATTTCGAAGAACTCCAAATCCCACCAGCAGTCCAGCCACTGCACCACATAAATGGGCCATGTAGCCAACATGATCATGTACGTCAGTTATATGCCGATATATGGATGTACCCAAATCTGTTACGCAAAATACTAAAAACACGAGCAATTGGAGGATTGCATATTCCATTTCTGACCAGTTCTGGAAAGAGAAAGTATTATGTTGACTTTTGTTACTAGCTTAGGATAATATTTTTAATGGAAATAGTTATGAGCGCTAACCGGAAATAAATTTTTACATTTCAGAGCCCACGGTAATTTAATACCAAAGATTTATTCTGACCGAAACAGCTAAGAATATCTTATGAAGCGAATTATTATTAAACTATTTTTACACTCGATTTCGGAATCAATTTTAAAAAATCTGATAAAACATACACTGATTCTTACCAATATAATTGTTGCTATGTGGGCAGTAATTAAGGCATAAACTCCTCCAGAAGCACCTGCTAAAAATATTCGTGGTGTTGTCAACGACGTACCCATTGAACCAGCAACAACTCCTGCCAGGTATATTAAAGTCACACGCCACCAGTGGTGTACTAATTCCAGTGCTACTCCAAGCAGTATCTGAATCAAGAGGTTCATCATCAGATGCATGATTCCTACATGCACTAACATATACGTCACAAAACGCCAAGCCTCATATCGCTTATATGGGTTATAGATGAAAAGTGTGGCTGCCGGCCCATCTGTACTTTCTCCTACTTTTTTTCCATCATCCAAATGATCTCTGAAAGGATAGTAAGCTCAGTTGATTATACATATTGGCTTAAAAGAAGGTTACGCTTAGTAAATAATGTCGACGAGATATTATTTTTGTCCTAAGAATTGCTTTAAACCGCCACTTCTATCGAATCATCTATATGTGGAAAGCAAGCAGTAAAATGCTTTGCTCACTTTTTCGACTACTTCAAGATGCAGGGAAAACTAATATTTCTTCAGTCTGTTGCTGCTTTGGGAAAATGCGCCATAGGTATGCTCGTGTAGTTTCAGTCGCATTCAGGGACTGAAACTTCCTGAATGATGTGGTCGGGGAAATTCATGAAAAGTGCAAAGACGCTATCCTGGTATTCCCTCGAAAAGAAGAAGAAGACAACCAGAAGTGTCAGCTTTTGTTTTTGTTATAACGATAGTGATTTTTGAAGATCAGTTACACAAAATTAATTAGAATGGGTGCCCAAAATAGATTCCCAAGTAGAGAAAGAGCTTAGTTAAGTTTTATGACAGAGTTCTCAGAGTTCAACAAATATTTCTCGTTCAAGGATATTTATCCGCCTGGTCTCGATTCCGAAGTAACGCTTTTAATTTCAGGATATGTTATCATTTACTTTCTCCGCTGACCACCGTCAAATTCTCTCAGGTGCTCGAGACAAGACCATCGAATTGGGGAGCACTCTTGCCGAATGCAAGTACAACATTCCGACTGGATGCTATGCGTCCGTTTCTCGCCCAACCATTCCACTCCAATTATCATCTTGTGCGGCTAGGACGGCGGTGTGAAAGTTTGGGACTTGGCCAAATACAAGTTGCAGAATAACCACCACGGACACAACGGCTACTTGAAAACGGTCACTGCCTCACCTGATGGCTCGCTCTGTACCTCGGACTTGATTTGAATGACGGGAAGTCATTCAGATCACGACTGAGGTACTTCTGTGTGATCTGAATGACGGGAAGAATCTGTGCACCTTGGACTGCAACATCATCAACCTGGTGTGCTTCTCCTCGAACCGTTACAGGCTTTGCGTCACCAACTGTGATGTGATATTATTTCTCAAATTTCCTACTATTTCAGGGTTTAGCATGCAAGAAGACAGTTAAGGAGCATCGCTCAGAAGTCGTTTCGTCGACTTCAAAGGTTGACCCATCACAATCCTCTTTAGACTTAATGTAGTAAGTATCTATACTAGTATTAATTTAACTTTAATTTAATATAAACTTCAGCTACTGTGTATTTATTTCTATGGACAGTTGTCCGTTTATAAATGCATAAATAAATAAATAAACAACACCCCCAAAAACAAACACACAACAAAAACACAAAAATACCGGCCAGACATTTCTCGGTAAAAGCACGTAGTCGCGTTTTACTAAATTTTCATATAAAATTTAGCCTGAAATTACTTTCCGCTAAAATTTAGCTAGAGTTAGAGTACCGCCAGAATAGTGCTAAGGCTTTCGTGTGGTATGTTTGGTATTTGTTCGGTATGCTGAGACATCATATGATCATTCACTCAATGCGGTCTGAATTAGAGGGACGTCATAGTAACTGGTCAAAATGCTGGATGAAATGCATCCGGTTTAATGGAACGTCCGCGGGAACACGGAAATTTTACGGATTTTTCGGGTAATATCGAAGTGAAGTGAAAGTGTCAAACAGTGCGTCTATCGCAAAAATGTGAGAAAATCGATACTAACCAAGTGAAAAAGTTTAGCGTAGGTTATACGAAGTTTACATGTCAATGGTAGTACGGAAGGAAACTGATCTAGAAATTGCCGCATATGTTAAATTGATTTTAAATATTGCATTAGGCTATTTCCTGGTTATCGATAACCAAATCAAAGTGAAATGAAAAGAAAAATATTCAAGCCTAGTTTACAAATTATATTATGTGACGACTCCAACTTCAGATTCACGACATGAAATATATTATTAAGATAAATCACCATTGTATTGAGGCTCATCAATGCTGTGAAACCAGCTTTCTATCAATATTTTAGTGCCATGGAGTTTTCTTCTTTCGAAGAAATTTGATTGGCACAAACCAATTGTTTGCACTCTACTAGGTGTAGAGAAGAAAAACTGTCGATAGTACGATCGTGAATATCGATGCTTTTGCACTATCACTCGATAGCTGATTTTGAACTGAAATCATCGATAATTTTTGATAGTATCTAGAGCTAGAAAATATTACTTCTACAGTTTTCTGCTGTTTTGTACCAACTTGGAGCAAACTTGGTGAAACTAATTAAACTGATGTAAACCGATAAAACCTACTGCAAACCAACAGTTGCTGACATATTAACAGAGAAACGAAAAACTCTTTTCTTGTATGTGGAGGAAGAAGGTTGCGGTCGCAACAGGGAATTCTTAACATCTCGGCCATATTTGATTAGTGTGGCCAGGCGGTGTTTAAGGTTTAGGTAAAATGTATAACAGCGAAACATGACGAAACATCTAAAATTTCCGACTTTGAAACATATATTAAGCCGCGTGCATATCTGAACATGAATGCGTTCTTCCAGAAGTGGCAAAGAACGCCTGCTATTAACAGGGAAGCAAAAGAAGTAAGCCTGAAAATAAACCTGACGAAAATGAAAATCATGACTCAAAGAAGATAGAGAACCTACAACTGACAAAATATAGCTCTTGACGAATGTAATTTAGAAAGGGAGGCCGAATTTATATATTTAGGAGTAAAATTGACAGCAAAATGCAACGAAATTGAAGAAATAAAACGAACAATACAGGTCGCTAAAAACTCTTTACTCCGGTCTAACTATACTGGAGACCAGCAGCATACGCAGGAAAACGAGGCTTCAAATCGATAAATTAATAGTAAGACCTGTGTTGTACTGTGAATGTGAAATATGGGCCTTCACACAAGCATCCGCAAATATGTTGAACGCCTTCGAAAGACGGGTCCTAAGGCAAATATTTGCAGGAAAATGGGAGGGCAATCAATGGCGAATAAGGTACAGCCACGACTTGTACGAAATATTTGTCGATCCAGAGATCACCATAATGATCAGATTGCGGAAGCCACAATGGGCTAATCACATGCAGCGAATGGACAAGCATCGAGTACCTAAAAAGATATTCGATGGCAAAACTGAGGGTCGAAGGCGAGTGGGAACACCCGGATCTGAGTCCGACTGTTGACGAAGACTGCATATCGCTATTCGGATTTCGTAGCTAGAGGACGCGGGTGGTGATTGAAGCCAAGATCCGACGAAGACTATAAAGTTTTCAATAGTGTTGAACAATTTTATCCTATATTTACTTTCAATGTTCATTATCATCTTCAAAATATTAAAAATAAAGTACATACCCCCAATATGCAATATCTATGACAAAAGCTAATACTTCAAGCAAGGAAAAAACAATCATAGTTAATGGTGGTGGGCAAAATGTCATTTCACGTTCATAAGCACCATCTAGAAGCAAATTAATGTTAAAGCGGCATTTTTATAGACGAAGTAAATAATAGTCAACAAACCTAATTGATCACCATGACCTCGATGAGGAGATGGCACAATTTTTCGGCAATAACTAATTAAAAAATCTCTGAAAAGCCATTGTTGTTGTTGCGACATTCTGTAAAATTCCTCGAAATCAAGATAACCGTCCATATCTGTATCTGCAAGCTGTAAAATCCTCTCAGCCATATTATGTGGTAGTTCGGCGCATCGATGGTTTCGAATCATTATCTTCAAATCGTGAATCGTAAGTTTCTCATCATTGTTAGTATCATACTAGAATATTAAAATATCAAATTTAGTTATTCGATTAGTTGGTTATTCTTGGTAAATGACGAATAAAAAGCCATTAACTGGATAAATATATTTAACTTCTACTATTTAACTTCGACTTATGAGTTTATTTAGCGATGATATTTGCATAGATCCTTTAAGTTGCCTATAATTCACCTGATTTTTTTAGATTGAAAAGATTGGTATGCAATAAATTAACTTCATACCTAGGGGTACTAAAAACTTGTGTCCGACCGAAGTCGGTTTTTCGGCCGAAGCCAGAGCCGATGTTCGATTATTAGTGTTACCTTCGGCCGAAGCCGAAGATGAAGTGAAATTAAAACAAAATTAAAATACTTCTTTTTAATTCTTTAATGGCATTTCCATTTCGATGTAACATATTATTCGTTACAAAATTATTTATAATTTATTTTTTATATTAAAATTCGGGGAAAAAGAAAAACAAGAAACTTTTCGTTTGTCTTTTGAATACATTAGGAATTATACTTCATTTTTTTCAGAACTGTGCATATCTAGTAACTGTGCATATCTAGTAAAAGAACTGTGCATATCTAGTAACCTAATATTGTAGGCTAAAAACAAAAGTTTTTCGGCATTTTCTCCTCGCAAATCAGCCCTTCTATCGGTGTAAATCTGCCCAGCAGCGCTAAATAATTGTTCACTAGCCACACTAGAGAGAGGAGCCGATAAATATTTAAAAGCTAGTTTCTGTAAATAAATGTAAGGGCTCGAAGTCCAGTATTGAAAAATTGTTGCGTTCCTCTTAGCCAAAGGCTCGTTTAAATAGCATTTAAGATTCTCTTCAAAAGGCAGATATCCTTCGATGTTTGTCTGAACAGACGTTAATGATATTTCGTCATGGCTTTCCCATAAAACATTTTTTTGGGGAAAAAAATGTTCATACTTGGTGTAATTCGTAGAAATAATCATTAGAGCACGAGCTGCTAGTTGGTTGGTCGCTGTGATTTCCTGAAAGGGGCTCCCTCGCACCACGCAATTCTGTTTTCCACGTGCATTTCCGAAAACTTTCGGGTACGTGAATTTCACAATGTCCAACTAGATGCTACATTTGATTTCTTTGGTCAAACCTTCAGCCTATGTTCACCGAAGCCGAATTCGGAGCTGAAGGCGCTTTTTGTGGCCGAAGCCGAAACCGTAGCCGAAGCTTCGGTCGGACACTACTAGTCATATATTTTCACTTTTTATCGATACTTTGCAATAGCTAGATAAAGCAGCTATGGATATTGGGCAGCCACGAGCTGCTAGGGTGCTGCTAAGGCACAACTAAATAATAATGGATATTTCTCCCCTACGCAGCCGGGGAGGAAGCTGGAGAACTTGCTAGGAATTTAGTATATTGTCCCTGTATAGACGACGGCATAGAAACTTCCATTATTAGTTGTGGAACTTGCGAAAAATATCATTAATCCAACTATAAACTATTTCTCATTCCCCATGAAGTGCCAAAATTGCCCTCTTATAAAGTCTCATGCGATATTTTATAATTATAATTTTATTGCCCGTGTTCCATTATTACTATTTAGTACTTGCAAGTACTTCTGTCTACTGTCAACTACTCGCGCTCTCGTTCCCGAGTAGTTCATGAGTAATTACGCCTTTTTTTGCCGTGAGGTGGCTATTTAGTTGTTAATAGGTGGTTTTGGTTTTTTAATGGTTATGTTGAATGTTTTGGTAGTTAGGAAATTAGATATAGCCCTCATAATGTGCAGAAAGTTAAAAGAGGTAATTTTCTGCTAGTTTCTTTTATATTCTTTATCGATTGTGGTAGTTTATACTCGTTATTTTCTCCCTTTATTTTCAACTGTTTTACATTTGAAAACTGCATATAATTTGACAGGTTAGAATCTGCTCGTATGAACGAAGATGGAGTTCCTTTTGTGCTCTACTCCCAAGTACTTGCAAGTACTAATTAGTAAAAATGGAACACGGCAATTATAAACATAATTTTTTGTAATCAAATTCATAATTTTATTATAAACATAATTTTTTGTAATCAAATTCATAATAAGCGAAATTCATAATTTTCACAAATATAGTCCGTCATTTTTTTTTTTTTTTTTTTTTTTTTGAGTCAAATTCGTATTTTTTCGAATAGAATTCTAATTTGTGCATGTCAAGATCATAATTTATGAATGTGATGCGCAAAATATGAACTTACTTAAGAATGCATGAACTAAACTCGAAAAAATAGAAATTTCACCAATTTTACCTAATTTACAAAAACTATGACTATGACTTTGAAAGATTATGGATTTAATTCGAAAAAAATATGAATTCGACTCAAAAAAATTATGAATTTCACTCGAAAAATTATGAATAGGTATCGAAAATTTATGAATTGGATTTGAAAAAATACTAAGTAGACTCGAAAATATTATGAATTTTTGCCATAAATCAATGAATTTGATTCAAAAATTGTATATTCTGTAATTTTATTCTTTGAAAATTTACATATTTAAAAAATTTACATTTATATACTTGAAACTAACAATAAATTCATGCAAGTATTTTATTGTGTTTAATTGTGAGCTGATTTAGCCCTGCCCGTAGAGTGCTGGCTTCTAGTGTGTGGCGGTTCCCTGGTTCGAGTTCAGGTTCGAAGAAGGGTCTCGCACTGAGCGGTGAGTAAATGTCTGATTCAAGCCAGGATTACGAAACTGGAGTTCTACCAACTTCTATCCCCAGGACCTCAAATGGGTTGTGGTGACATACTTTGTTTTTACATGGGCTGTTATCAGAAATACGATCAGTCATTTATTTTGTTCCTGTTTCAATAAACAAGAAATGAGTTTTATTGCTCATTTGCTTTGGCTGAGCTGAAAAAATGAAGAGGCTTATTTTTTTTTTTTGTTATGATATTAGACACTGTTTTTGAACACTACTTGGATTCATTTCAGCTTTTAGGACACTAGATAAACTTTGTACTATTGAGCATACCGATATTTTATTAAATTTTCTGTAACTGCTTCTTTTGATTTTATGCTATGCTACGCCATGAGTATATTGTAAAATATTTTCACTATTTGAATTTTACAACAGTTAATGTAAGCTCAATTTTTGATTTAAATTTTTAACCGTAAATTTAAATCAAAAATTCAAAATCAAACACGCTCAATTTCATTAGATACGTTATTAGTTTTAATTGAGTAAATTTTTTGAAACTCCAAACAGTTTAATCAAAGAAGATGGGTTAGTATTAATATTTTGTGATACTACCTAATACGAATATATTAATTAAGCGGTATTAAAACATCTTAACTAATATTAATGTGTCAATAATATTAGGTATTTCTTATTGAATAGTATGTGATTTTATTAGTTGATTTTACTTTCATGGCAATAGACGAAAGTGTTTATTCGACTTGTTCCAGAATTTCTTTTATACCCGATACCAAAAAGATTTAATGCGTTTGCCATATCTCCCATCGCAAAAAAAAACGACTTGAATGGTGAAAATTTTCCGTCGTTCAAGCATAGCACCTCGTTTTATTCACCTACTTCCACCCGTTCCTCTCTTTCTCACTAATAATATACGGTAAAGCATTCTTCAATATGTTCACCACATTTGCATTTTTTAGCGGCCTAGTCCGTAGTAAGGAAGCCGAATATGAAAAAAATATTTCGTAAACTATTTCTTTCTGTAAATTGTTCACTCCTAATTGTTTGAACATTTGTTTACAGCAGGGGATATTATTTCGACATGTTTTTAAGTTCTAAATAGTTGCATCCTGTTATGGAAATGCTCATTTACGAGGGTTGATCCAAAAGTAATGTTATTCAATATAACCCAAGGTGATTAAACTTAAAAGATATATTTATTTTTCAGCATAGTCTCCTAACAAGTTAATACATTTAGTCCATATTTTTTCCAAACCCAAGATACTCTTAGAAAAAAATGTTTTATCTCTGCTCTCCCAAAACGCCTCCACAGCGGCCATCACTTCGCTAGCATCTTCAAATTTCTTGCCGCGAAAGTGTTCCTAGAGCCGAGTAAAGAGGCAGAAGTCACTGGGAGCTAGTTGTTCAAGCAGTTCGAATCCTGTTTCTTGAATTGGGGCCATCGCAAAAGCAGCCTTGTGAGCCGGTGCGTTGTCTTGATGAATCAGCAATCCGGCTCACAGTTTGCCGCTTTTCTCCTTAATAGCCTCCCGCAATCTTCTTATTTGGCCTGTGTAGTAAGAGCCTGATATAGTGGCTCTCATTTCCAAATATTGTACCACAAAAAAAAAAGCTGATGCCATAACCTTCCCTGCCGATGTCGACACTTTGACTATCTTTGGCGTCGGTGAAGAGGGTCGCTTCTGGGTCATAGATTGCAGTTTGGTTTCTAGGTCAAAATGGTGGATCTAGGTCTCGTTCATGGTCACGAAACGTGACAAAAAATTATCCTGATCTGCCTGGAACTTTTCGAGATTCGCCCTCGAAATGTCGACTCGTTTCTTCTTTTGCTCGTCGGTTATCATTCTCGGGACCCAACGCGCAGAGACCTTCTTCATTTGTAATTCGTTGGCAACGATTATTGAACACTGCCATACGAAATCCCTGTGACCTGAGCTACATGCCTAATGGTCACTCTTCGATCTGCCAATACATCTTCGGCTTTTTCAGTGAGGGACGTGAATGGACGTCCTTTGCGGTGTTCATCTTCAGTAAATGCGTGAAATTCTTTCCAGATTAAACTCCTTGGCCCAGCGTGAACCGGTGAAATATGGAGGAGCAGAGCCCCCTAATGTTTCCACCAAGTCGCTGTGTATGGCTTTGCTAGACATTTCTTTCAAATACAGGTAATTAATAAAAGATCTAATTCCGTTTTTCTCCATTTTGATGCTCTCTCTTCGACTGTTCGTATTCAAATGAATGTACCTCCCTGGAATCATGACCTATTTATATGTTTTTTTATGCTTAGTGGGTATATGAGAGATAGTAAAAAAAAATTCTTAAATTGTATGCGAACCGAAATAGCCAATTATCTCTACTACTGACCCTCGTATTTCCAAATCAACATACCTTCAATTACTAAGTTCGGGAAACTTTAAATGAATCACGCTTCGAGAAAAGTGTCATGTACAAAAAATTTACTACGTTACGAATTCATTCATTCAAAGATACGGACATAGACAAGATTTTAAAAACTCATCAATCAATAGCATTATTTTATTATATTGCCACCCATGCATTTAAAGATACGTCCAATTTGAAATCGATTAGAGAATCCAGTCAATTTTCTTTCTGTTCACTGATTAACCAGAAATTTGTTACTTTAGGGGCATAAAAGAAATAATATTACTTGCATTATTAAACATAAAAAAACATATTCAGCAACCAAAACCAAATTGTTTAATTTAGCATAGACAAGAAAAATAAGCATGCAGATTATCCATGATTATTAATATTTTCGGTAGGGACTCTGTAACTCATGAATCGTTGCGGGACACTGCATCCTGCTAGCTCAAAGATGTCTTAAAAAACTTTCTCTTTACACATATTTCCCACTGACCGCTTTTTGAGAGAATATTGATTAAATACACGATATTCTCTGTCTCTAAACTCTAAAGGCACCAAATTTTCAAATTAATAAAACATCAAACTTATCGGCAAAAATGAGTTTCCTTGAACTAAAATCTAACTAGAAATTCTCTCTATGATTTCCAAATTCGGGAGCCACTTTTCTAAACATAACCTTATTTTCCTTTTGAGGTAACAACGCTAGCTCAGCCTTCGCTAATGCATATTTGTACATAGAATCATGGTCACTTAAACTAACTAAAAAACTAGGTATGTAACCTGTAAACCAGACTAATACCCGACCTAATACACACTATGTGTACAAAGGTTGGAAATGCTTATCAACGCAACACTTAAGTTAGTTCAAAATGCAAGTAACTTACTTTACGGAAAAGTTCATACCACTTCTGGCGATCCACCGGCATCGACGATGAATCTAGACGATTCAAAGGGATTTCCTCGTGACGAACTGGCGGTGGAATGTCTCCGGTTATTTGGATATGGGCCGACATTACACTATATTTCAATTACGTTCGAAAGAAGTTGTGGCCCTATAGATTAAAAGATTACTTGTTATAAAACTTAAGCTTGTCTCTAATCAGTGAATTGTAGATGACTCACGTATTTCAACAATTGTCCACCAACCACACCTGTGAGCGATTGTCTATACTACATAACCGGCTAGAAAGAAATTCAGAGCCAAAGAATTCAACGCGTGAGACACTGGAGACACTACGCTAAAAAATATTTTCTCTGGCAAAACACCTGTCATAGCATACCAAAACCAAACAACTCAGCCACTACGTATACAATGTAATTTGAAAGTAGATTTAGATTGATTTGAGAATGGCATTAAAAAACCCAGATCGAGGGATTGAGCACTGAGATAGTAGAAATGGAGTGGACATGCCCATAAGATTTACATTGGAGGGTAGGGTAGTAAAATTTCACCTCTTCACTGTCAAATCGAGGCCGTCAAATCCAAGCATTATTCCTTCAATTTCATTCGGGTCGCCCTTGATTGAAAGTAGAATCAGACAGGTTTACTTTAATGCGTTTTCTGGATGAGTGAATCTGAGGGGCTATTGGTGGAAAGTTATACGGTCGATGTCCACTCCATTTCTACTATCTCAGTGGGATTGAGTGATTGAAAAAATCGAGGCCAACTTAATATCTGTTCAATAAATGTAATTTTTCAGTGCAGCATACTTCATCATATAACCAGCAGAATTTGCAGTGAGGTAGTAGAAATGGAGTGGACATGCCCATAAGATTTACATTGAAGGGGATGGTAGTAATTTTTTGTCCACTAAACGTCAAATCTGGTCAGATCCAAGAGGTTCCCCTCCAATTTGACAATCAGGGCGAAATGGCGGAAAGGCAGCTTTAAAGCTAGAGTTACAATCAATGCAACCAACATTTGTTGCACGTCAAAATGAGTTTGAACCCATGAGAACGTATGAGAGCAGTTACAATGATGCAACACAACTTTGCTTGGCAGCAGAGTTTGCTCATATCTCAAACTTGGCATGGCAACAACATTTTTGAAAATATCCAATTCCACCTGTTCCTATGAGAGTCCGGGAAATGGGAAATGTCATATGCAAATGACAATCAGAATTTGTATTTTTTTGTCTCATTTTTGCTTTGCATTATACTCGCAGCTTTTAGAGGATAAACTGTTCACTGATATCTCTTTCCGAGACTTTAAAGGATCCAAATTATTGAACAGCAATTTCTTTAATATAGCCAGAGACAGATGACAGTAAATGTTGTGTTGCATTGATTGTAACTCGTTCCACCAACAAAACTTGGCAGCAAATGTTGGTTGCATTGATTGTAACTCAAGCTTAACATGCTTTGTGCACGAGAAGGCCGAAGGGGCTAATGGTGGAAAGTTATACCGTCCGTGTCCACTCCGTTTCTACTATCTCACTGAGAATTTGTGAATGTGTAGGGTTCTCAGTGATTCCACTAGAGACGCCGCGATCGCTGGATAGATATTTTCGAATTTTACAACTACATATTTGTAGTAGTCGGTAGTAGTAGCGTCAGAAGCTACTACCTCCATTGTCAGAAGACACTGTTCGCTAGCCCTTGTCATGTGCAGACATGATCTTCACGTTGTACAATAAAGGGATGGTTATAGTTGATTTTATTTAACGGTGTTTTAACTATTGTAGACAGCTGGGTTTAGCCACCGCAGTACCCCTACAAATACTATGCGTTTAGGAACTGAGTACGTCTGCATTTTGGGAAAATGTTTGGTTCAATTTTCAACGAAATCAAAAGGACATGGTAGAATATTATAAAGGACAAGAACAAGGTAAAATATTATGAAGGTAGATTTGACAAGTGTCCTTAGCTAGGAACAGACAGTGGATCTAGCAATTGTACATGGCCAGCACGTGTACACACCAAGCTGCTTTTTTTCGCATTGCTAAAAATCCCGAATCTGAGTTTAACTATTCAAATTTGGTGCAATGCCTCTCGAAAACTAAAAAAACATTAGCAGCACCCCAGACCAAAATCAATCTTTTTATTCCTTCACTACTACTAGCACTCGAAGACAAGCGAATTACTTCAACTCTCATTGCTATTTTCATTTCCTTATTTCTCTCTACTCTGAGATGTGAGCTTATATGATGCATAAGGATCTTGCATATTAAATAGAGTGATGAAGAGCGTGGAGTGAAGGAGTTGAAAAAACCACCATTTGCTAAGAAATCTTCAGCAAAGAAATCAGTCACGAACCAACCTTGGTGACATGATTGTAAAATTTAGACGAAAAGCGTTTGCAAGCAATTACTTTTATTGCAATTATAAAACAAAATATTTCAATGACTCCCGCGCTTTCGAATGTTGCTGCAGCACATCATCTGTCAGGTCTGCCCCGCATCTCATACTCTCCGCCATCTTCTTGTTCCGATGAAGTAAAGTGTGGCAGACAATATTCAAGGAACCTGTGAGTTCAGTTTTAAGACCGTACCTGCTAAACAAACCAGAAGCACCACAACCGTATTCCTCCATTTTAATTATTTCTCTACCGCCAAGAAAGTAACGTCTTAGATTTCCCAGGAAACTATTGCTTATTCGAAAACACTTGACATCGGTGGCAAGATTCTGAGCACAAAGTCGTATATTATACTGTCCAAATCCTTCGAATCTTTCGCGGCTCCAGGAATCAATAGAGATTACATCGAAATAGACCACTGCAGATTCATCGTCCTTTAATTCATTTTGACTGATTATAGACAACTGGAAACAGTGGCCGAATTTCCAAATCGAGTTCTGCGATGTGCAGGAATGTGTTGATCCCGTCAACTCACCATTTTCCACACTATACCTCTTCGGGATAATTATTTTGTAGCGTACATGCAAATTTTCATACTCGAAACCTCTTCCTGTTTGAATTTCAAAGAGCATCAAGATATGCGTGCCCTGCTTCCCGCGCTCGTTTAACGTCAGAAGAATAGGATTGTGCTGACTAGCAGCTACTGGTAAACGCTGAGAATGCTTCAATCCGTCGATAAGAAGAGTCTTCGACACATTTCGAATAGTATAACAGTAAAGATGCCTGTAGTCAGTGTCAATTTCGATATGATATGGCTCATTGGCAGAGTCGTTGAAGTCAGGAGAAACCTCCAATACTTTTTCTGTTGGTCTCCATGTTATCTTAAACAAAAGCTTGTCGATTTGCAAAGCAGCGTAAACATACATCACTTTTTCCTCCACTACCGGGCAAATGGCCTTTTTATATTCAGTCACCTTACCGGTTTCCGTATGTGAAATCAGCTCTTCGCTAGGTGTGAAACTATCTTCGTTCACATAAGTGAAAATCTTTCCTTGACGAACATTGTTCGAGTTATTAATTAAATCGTAATATTTTTTTTGTAAGGTGGTTAGGCAATTCTCGGTGTTGCTATAAATTTCAATTTCAGTAGGACTAAAAATTTTCTCTTGCCAACCGATAAGAGCTTCATCGATATGCTCGTCACATTCAGATTTACTTAAAATGTCGTTCCCCACGTCAAATTTAGGAACTTGAACGTAAGAGCTAATATTCCGCAAAGACACTACGAATTTAAAGTTTTCTATATCGCCTCTTGTATTATAAATGGCTGGGTGTTTATTGTACTTTCTCCACATGTCGCGCACAACTGAGAGAAATTTTATAGTACTTATTAAAACCTATTTTCATTGCATCCTGATGAAAGCTAGGATATTTGTTTGGCCTCTTGGTTGCTTTGGCAACCACACCTACATGAATATATCAGTGATGGGTTGGTTACCGTTAGAGCCTTCGTCAGAGCGTATATAATGCAAGTAGCGCGTAAAGTACAACATTTTCGGATTGGCTCTCGAGTATGCTGTGGAGGGTTTACGGATCAGCTGGTGCCTGAAAACATGCCAAGCCAATTAAGTA
The DNA here is from genome assembly GCA_963978885.1 of Nemotelus pantherinus. Classification (NCBI taxonomy): domain Eukaryota; kingdom Metazoa; phylum Arthropoda; class Insecta; order Diptera; family Stratiomyidae; genus Nemotelus; species Nemotelus pantherinus. The sequence goes on from OZ022263.1 coordinate 214,103,129, forward strand.
TGTTTTTTTCATATGCAAAAGTAAGAGTTGTACCCGAATGTGAGCTGAGCAGGAGCTGAGAATATGGTCCTTTCCAAATTGACGTCTTCGTCTTCAAGTTGTTATAATAGGATGTGACGTCTGACCAAGGCGAGTTTGTCCGAATTCAGTTATCTGCAACTTGTCATTGCTCTCCTGTATAACAGTTGACGAAGTCACGTTCTGATTTGACTTTTCATTGGCTTGGTGGTGTTTTGGGGCAATGTTACGAAGCGAAGCCAACGATTTCGGACAACTCGTCTTAGTCTGCTTCAAACTGTTAGAATAGCTCAGCTAGTCTGCTGACGTCACAATCTGTCATTACAAGCTGAAGATGAGGACGAAGAAGTTAATTCGGAAAGGCCCTATGTATATCCTTGGGCGTTTTCGAATTCACGTCTTCGTCCTTATCTCATTTGCCACCAAGCTAACAATGATTGCCACAGCTTTGAATATTCAAAGCACAAAAGCTATTGGCGGCAGACGCAATGTAAACAATGCTTTATGAATTTTAACAAAATTCTAAAAATTACATTGCAACTTCTGTTTCATTGCAATATTTTACAAAACATATGATTTGAGACTTTTATATACCATTATTTTTATTTCCATTTCGCTCTTTTTCTTTCTGCAAGAAACTGTCACCAAAAAACCTATAAGCTTTTGTAAACTTCAGAAAATACGCTTCTTGGACAAATAATTAACACGCCTGTCTGCTGGCTTCAACTTCACTCTCTGTCTCTCTCTCTCTCTGAAAATTGTTCCTATCTACTTAGCTATTATAACGACATCTGCTGGGAAATGAAATTAGTACATGTGTTGAATTTGAATTTATATACAGTTGTGATATTACACTTTCGTTTCACTGGTGTAATTTAAATATGTTTCGATATTTTTCATTTTACAAACATAGTTCATTGCTGACAAATTAAAAACAAATAGAATTCTCACGTAAATTGGCAACGCCAGAAACTGCACACTACTAAGCAATTCCAAAAAGGGAAATTATCGGAAGCTTAAGGGTGACCAGATGGTAGTACACCTGGAAAATGGAACTACGCCATGATGGTTGCTCATATTCCGCGCGCTCAAGTACGTGCGGAATGGGGAACAAAGCCGAAAGGGCACTGCTATGGCGACAAAGTAACATATTTGTCCGTTCTAGCCATAAGCTTTAAGGGAAAATGTTCAGTAAACTCGAACGTTTTGTACGTGGGTGCCTGTATTACATCTAAAAATAAACCACAAATTTCTGTTAGACGCCATATTGACAGCTCTCAATGTTGGTTAATGTACGTTCACATTCCACCGCATACAGGCCTCGTATATTTCTATAATAAAGCTATGAATCATTAATATATTTATTATAAAGTGCACACTTCCTCGACGTGCATTCGACCGGTATTTAAACATTATTTTTTTCGTTACTGACCGGCGAGCGACAAAGTCCAATCCCATTAGGTTCACGAATTGGAAAAGCAAAACCAATACGGAAACTGGCAACGTAGCATTTTGGAGTACGGGATTTTATGCTGGAAAGGTAAAATTTCCATTCAACTTCATATTTCCAATTTCCCTCCTGTGCTGTCAGCGGCTATTGCATCGGGCAGCACTTTACACATACAACACAAGTGGTTATCTTTTCATCTCCTCGCGCGGGAGTGGGCTGGCATCGTGCAACCGTGGACTTTTCGTTCGGTGCTTGGAAAACGGGATCGGTGTGAACGTGAATGTGTCGTTGATGTGTTCTGCGTAATTTGGAAAAGTTTCTGTGCATATTTTCGTAAAAAATTTACCAGCGTTCGCTCTAAAACTATTGTGATTGCTATTGCGTCGTTCGTGTGAAAAATCGAAGCCGTTCTTTAGAAAGATACTGAGAATACAAACAATGGAATCAACATTCGTCAAGAATGCGGAGATGTGAAAATAAGTCTTTCACTGTGTAGCACGGAAAGTGAGTCTTGGCAGTGTGCGCCATTCGCAGTCGTTTGCCCTAAATTGCGTCACCCAGGCCGTTAGTTAATCGATTTTCGCTCCGATGCGAAATCGTAGCTGAAATTCCACGTGAAATTTCGAGTTCTGTGGCTCGCGGGCATCAGTAGTTATTCCTCACGTCCATGCTGAATCGACGCAAAATGGTGTTGATTTCCCAGTACATCTGTCAGAGCACTTGAATACAGCACGTTCAACCCACTTAATGCCCCTCGCGTCCCCACGTGTACTTTTCACCCGGGCTTGATTGCCGAGTGGGATGAAAAAACTCGCGCAACTATTTTCGTCTGTCTTAAAGTCCTCCAGAGGAGTTCTTTCCTAGTTTTTGCTGTAACTTTAAAATTGAAATCGATGCATTTGAAAAAATGAGCTCTCGCCTTTGGAGCAGACTGTTCCCTCCATGTGGCAAGTGAAAATCTGGAACCAGCATTTCATTTAGAGGAAACCTTTTTCGACAGACATCCAACGTGTTCCTTAACGTCTGCCATTTCGGTAGCGAATTTAAAAAAAAAACTAATTATTCGAATCGGTTTCGAGTTGGCAGGAAGATGACTTGCGGCACGGAATGTTAAAAAGTCGCGTACCAGGTTCGAGACGAAGAACGGAGCAGCTGTGGATGATAGGTCCGAATTGGCAATGTTAGAAAAAGAATCGGTGCGGGTGTGAATCGGGCAACGGCGACAGTGCGACCGCGAAGTGTGGTGCGGTGGTGTGCGTGCTTGATTTAGTTGTTATTTTCAGTTTTCGATCTGGGTAGAAAAAAGTAGAGAAAATCCTAAAAAAAATAAATTAATCGCGTCTTAAAGCTCTCCGTAAATCAGCCCTTCGTAAAAACCCATGCTTATACCATCTCGGATACACTTTTGGAGATGATATATAGGCCATGCTACCATTTGGATTAACTTAGATGGAGCGGAATGCAATAAGAAAAATATGTAAGTTATTCAAAGATACATTTTTCCTTGTAACGGTATATCTCGACTTACTTTTTCTACATTAACCTTCTTTTTTTTGTACAAGATGTTATAATCATAAATATCCCAGACCCAAGAGTTTTTCAAATCTTGCTACTTTACGTAATTCCTGTCATACGAATTGTGCGTACAGTCTCAAATTGATTCACTTGTATTCCCTTACCGGTTTCGGTGAAATTTATTGTATAACGACTCTAGATTATCAACAATGTACTTCTTCAAAACCGGTTCCATGTAGAATTTGAAAGAATGCTCATCGCAAAGGAGGATAATCGACGTGCTGCGAGCAATAATCGCCAGGAAAGCAATCATATTAAAAAATATTCCAGGAACCAGAATCTGTGAGCCTGCTTTCGTCAATTACGTAAATCTAATTTGACTGCGAAATCTCTACGTTTTGGGAAAACTAAAAAATAGGCATAAAAAGAAAGCCATCACATTATTCGAGGTATTATGTTGTCCTTCGGTCAGAGTTTTATTGATTGCCAATGTTTGCCAAAATTGCCAATGGCAATGACACATCCTAACTATAATTAATATTTTATTTCAAACATTATTTTGCTTTCAATTTCAAGTAAAAATCAAATGAACAATAGAGAACTGTGGCTCTATTTTTTGGACTGTAGGCCTGTTCGCTGCGAATAGAAAGTAAAATGCTGTGTAATTGCGCATTTTTCGAGAATATATGTACGTCTTTTGGTTAATTTTTGATGAGTCTAATATAATTTTGATTACAACTGATGATTTGAAGTAAGTAGTCGCCTGCCAATAATAAAGGGATTTCAAAGCCCGGTGTGCGATCATGTTCCATATCAAACGCGATCCTGACTTGAGATTTGTTGAGCAATCAATATCACAGACTGCGGATATAATTATTGATATTATTTGGACAATAACAGGAAAAAAATACAAATTCTGATTTTCACTTGCAAATGACGTTTCCCATTTCCCAGACGTTCATAGGAAGCATCATTAACACTTAGCCCTCTGAAGAAATTATACCAGTTAGTACCATTTATTTCATTGGACAAAGCAGAATAGTTTGCTTTTTTAAAATTGAAACGAAGAGTAGAAGCAGCTTTTGTCTTTAGACGAACGGTTTAGAGTTAATTCTATAAAAAGAGGAGGATGATGAGGATCGGGGTGCACATGCGAAGATAGAGAAGGACTCACGAAAAATGAAGAAGAGTGAAGATTAGTGAGAACGAAATCGAGAATCCTGTTGTTAATATTGGGTACGTTGAAAAAATTCTAAATATTTTGAAGTTACTTCTAGATTTAGCCAAAGGATATATGTGCAAAGGAGGGGCAAAACATAGCTGCAAACATCTTTGGGATTTGTTTGCCAAATCATTGAATACTACGGGTCCTCCATTAAGAGACGGCGGAGGATTAAAACAAGTAGGGATAATATTAACTTTTGTTATGATAAGAAACGAAAATTACTCCAATATTATCAAGTGTGGATTGAATATAAACACAACTTAAAAAGGAAAATGACAGACAACAAACGACAAAGAGAAAGCACAGGAGATGCTGCTAAGAAGAAAGTACAGGTGGAAGACGCTGCGAAAAACCTTGTGGATATGAACTCTACTGCTGCTTCACATATAGTGAATACTTTTTTATGTAGCTCTATTTAACCAGGAAAAGAAAGTACTTTGTTTTTAAGATTCTTTAAGATTTTATATTTTACTTATACCTCCTTTAGTCCACTCTCTCCATCTCTCACTATGCACGGTCCGTGTGCATCACAAAATCATAACTAAGTAATTCTTCCTAGTACTTCTCAGACAATTGGTGTATTGGTGTAAGGGATAGTACGATCCTGGTTATTATAGTTAGTAAATTAGGTTATATTGTGTACATTTCATTTGTTTTCAAGACGTGCGTCCAGAGAAAAGTTTACAAAAAAAAAACTTTGGATTTTATTAGTAGTGTGCACTTTCGATGCAACGCTTTAGGTTTTCTTTGAACTTTACTAAGTTTTCCAAACGTTTAATCGAATTAAGCAGAGTGCTGAAAAAATGTATTACTTCTTGTACAGGGTCGCTTTTCATTCTTCACGTCCTTGCAGTTTGCACTGATAAATTACCCGCATTTCTTGTTGGAATATTGGTGGACTCACCAGCATTTCAAAGAATGTCTGGCCATTTGAGCTGTTTGGCTAAGATCTTATAAATCAATTCATCTCGTTCAAACAATATGTTTGTGGATATTTGGAAGACCAGTTCTAGTTCCAATCGCTGAAGCTGGGGTAAGTGTGGGCATTTTATGAATTATTTTGATAGCTTTGGTCATAAGTCTTCTGATAAGCTCCATGTTGTGTTTATAAGTCTGGCCCCACAACAATATTCCATACGTATTAAGGAAACAATATACGCATGGTAAATTTTAAGCTTGGTGTGCAATGGTATAAATTCAAACCTTTTTATTAATCCTATCATAGGTGCCACTTTGCATCTGATGTTGTTGATGTGGTTTGTCCATGTCATTTTATCATCTAAGTAGCACCAATCCAAGATATTTAATTGAATTTTCCTTTTCAAGCTGTACTCCGTTTATTTGGATGCGGAGGTTCACTGGACGTTTGTTCCTCTGTTTGTACAATGTATTTGGTCTTACGGTTGTTAAAAAATAGTTTAAATTGCTGAAGCCAGTTAAAATATCGTTATAAATCTGCATTTATAGTGTTCTGGAGTGTCAGTTCTTCATCGCCGGAATATCATCCGCAAACAGCACCATTTTACAAGATAGCTGAATGTCCTGTATGATGTTCACGTATAGCAGAAAAAGAAGTGGGCCGAGGATAGATCGTTGTGGTACACTGATATTTATTTCGCATTCTTGGCTAACGTACCTAGAATTTTTGGCTATTAAGTTGCTTATTTATTAAGTAGTTTCTGACTAGTAGCTTTATTTTATCACCAAATCTGTATTTGCTTAAACGTTCTAGTAAAATTCCAAGGTCGATGGTGTCGAAAGCTTTTTGCAAATCAACGAAGATAGCTGCAGCTTGATTTCCTTTATCCAGCATAGAGTTTCTAAAGCATCCAAGGTTGCCGCTAATGTGCTACTATGTTGCTGGAACCCGTACTGATTTGGGGCCAGGATCGAATTTTTTTTTTTGTGATATTCTTGAGTTTACTACCTTCTCAAATATTTTGCTCATGATACTGGTGACAGCAATGGGGCCGTAATTAGATGGATTTGGACGATCACCTCCTTTGAATACAGGAGTGATTCTCGCAAATTTAAGGCAATCAGGGTAGGAACCAGTTTTAAGGTGTTGATTGATGTTGGCGGTTAATGTACAGAGTGGCCCAAAAGTCTCTTCCCACAAACTTTTTGTTATCATATCTATTCTTCAGCATCGAATGTCTAAATACACTCTCTTGGAGTTTAGCCCAAACGTGTTCAATTGGGTTAAGGTCAGGAGAGTTTCCAGGCCAATCTTTCCAAACAGTTAAAAACATCGATTTTGCCAGTGTCAATGTTGCTTTTGCTGTATGCGCTCGTGCCCCAACCTGCATAAGAATTCCCAAATTTTTATGTGGAAACTGTCTTCTGTCATCCTGATTTGCTGCGTAAGCTGGTAAAATGCTGTTCCTGTAATAGGACCCATCTACGGTTGTGTTTTGCTCAACAACATGAAGTCTCGGCTTTCCACGTGAGCTGATTCCTCCTGCAACCATTATCTTGAGGCCAAATTTCGGCATTTGTATGGATTGAATAGTGCTGGGATCATTTGTTCTAACTCTCATATTTTGCCTACTCGGCTTTGGGTGCAAAACAATTGGGGATTCATCCGTAAAAAGTACATTAGCTCTGTTAGACCTTCCAAGAGCACTATCTTCACAAAATCCTTCGCTTTGCAACCTTCTACAGAATTTAAGTCTTTCTGTGACATTATTTGCAGTAAGAAGCGGCTTTACTCGTCTCACGTAGGCATGTCTTCCCCAATTCGTCCCTTTAATGTGCCGTTGTCTTTCGCCGTTGTTGATAATTTTCGGATTGATTTATCGTTTTGGTCGCTGTCCTTGTGCCAATGCCTGGCTTGTTTTCCACCATCTTCCTTATTTTTAATTTTGTTGTAGGTGAAAGAGTTGTCGGTTTACCGGAACGTCCTTTGTCCTGTATATCGCCTTTCCTCCTCTCTAGCCATAATCGTACGGTCTTCCTGTCCACGCCTAGTGTCCTTGATATTTCGGAAACGGATTTTCCTATTGCGCCAAGAGTTGAATCATTGTTTGTATCCTATTCGAAGCCAGAATGAAGCACAAAAGCCCTCTAGGATAGGCTTTCAAAAAATTATTTTTTTTCAGGTAGCGCGTATAAAATGTTCTAAGAAAAATCACTACTTACGATAAACACGGCAATAAAAAAGGATCCTTGAGATCAGGAGCAATAAAATTTTATAGGTAGGTTCGCAGAAAGACCCTTAATTACTCCGGCATCTCAAATTAGCTTTATAAAGGCTACGTCTCTGTACCTGACTATGGGGAAAAATGTTGTTTAATTTTGTTTCCTGGAAAACGTAGTCGAGTTTAGACGGAAATCTTCCATAGGGTCCGCTTCTTCTAAGCAGGATGGACAAAGATCATGCCATGGCTGTACAAATTTTCCTACCCAACAAGAGTAGGAATCCTGCAGTCACATGGTTAGGTTCTGAGAGAAAGATCTTTGTACCTGGCCACATGAGAAAACTTTTTCTGCATATCGACTAACTTTTTTTTCGATATAAAAAAGGAAAACCGCAAGAGAGGACAAGCAGCTTTTCAGGGTAACATAAAAGCAGATCGTTTCTTGAGCACTGCTTTATGAAATGATGGGAGTTGCCAGGAACCAGCTATGAAAATTACTGTATTTGTAGTGTGAAAAGAAGACTAAACGTACAAGGATTGATATGCATTGAAGCAGATCCTCATCGTAAAGCAGATTTGGTATACTTTCGGTTTTGGTGCTAACAATGGGTTGCCAGCATCAGGCATTTTCGTTCTTTTCCTAACAATAGATGGTATCATTAAACAATCATATGGCCAACATCTACAATGGAAATAAGTAATCAATGTTTTTATTTTCCAACTTTTGGAATTTTTTCGAATGGCAACTCCAAACGTCTTCCTAACTTTCAGTCGAGTCTTCGGATGAAAAAAAACTCATTGGATTACGTAAACTGCCAATTGAAGTTTTTTTATGAATTAATTTAATTTGAGAGGAATCTGGATAAAATATCTGGAATAATTTATAAAGAGGATGACCTTTGGCGAAGACTAATATGAACTAAATGTGCTCATGATAGGTAAGAAGTTCAGTATTAACATTATCTCTGAATGTTTCGTACAGGCTCCCAAAGTTGCCCGTATACTTTTTTCTTAAAGCTTTTCATCCAGTTCTACAGTCCATGCAGTTGCATAAACCCATATCTCAAAATATTGGAGGACTGCCCTCCGTTTATAAATTTGGGGGCTAATGGTCTTGCGGGTAATAGATTTTCTACATCACATGCTAGTAACTGCCCTTCATACACGGGGTACTCATAGAGATGAACTGCGAGAAATATCGTCAGTTCATCTTAACTAGAGTTATTTGAACTAGTGATGGGCTCAAAAACGCCAAACAGTTTGAAAAAAACGTTTGGCTGCAAAAAACGAACGAACAGTTTTTCCAAATAGCGGCAAACAGTTTTTCTAAAACCAATTTTTTTTCTAAAACGAACCGTTTTTCTACAACGAATAGTATTTCTAAAATCAATTATTCCAACTATTTGACAACGAATAGTTTTTCTAAAGCCAATCGTGTTTCTAAAACGAATCGTTTTTCTTTTTCTAAAACGAATCGTGTTTTTAAAACAAACTGTCTTTTTAAAACGAATCGTTTTTCTCAAACGAACCGTTTTTTTTTAAACGAATCTTTTTCGTTTTTTTTTTAAGCGAACCGTTTTTCGTTTGTTAAAACGAACTGTTTGGCAGTGGAAAACTGTTTAGCTGCGGAAAACAGTATTTTCGTACTTGCGAGCATTTTTGTACTTACAAGTATTTTATTCAATTATTCAAAAAAGTTTTTAGGGCAAAAGGAGCTGAAATCGGACAAAATCGGCCAATTTTGGGTTAGAGTGGTTTGGGACATAACGGGCCAAGACCTATTGCTGTGATACAAAAATTTCGGTTTTGTAGGGGAGTAAGGGGTTTTTTGGCCAAAGTTTGGCAAAAACTAACTTTACGGCGCTTTCGATGATTGGAAGTGGTCGGGGAGTACAATAGTGATTTTTTAAGGGCGAAATTTTTTTTTTATATGGAAATTGGGCAAAAACATTAATTTTTCCTAATTTATTTTTGATCGAGCATGAATTCGGGGACCTTTCTGAATTGTTTCGGGCAAAATTTCCATAGAAGTCTTTGAAAAAGCGGCCTAGTTTAGAAAAACCAAAATATAGCACTAAAAATGCCAAGGAGGAAAAGGTTGAGATCCTTTTTGGTTCACCAGTTGGCGTCTCCGGGTGTGCTGAGGCCCTCCTCGTGACTGCAGGTCGCTACGAGGATGTCTCCAACCCTACCGGGGTTGTAAAATTGGCGAGACCGCTGGAGGTAAGGTGCCCCTGGACTCATGTCCAGCCCTACGGAAGAGGTTGGCTCCCTAGTAGGTGCATGTTAACGAAACATTTTTTTATTATAATTTCTTAATAAAATTTTCGACAAACTTCATGCTTCAGTGAGGCCAAGTGGAAATCCGACTGTTTTAGATTAGCGAGGAAAAGTTTGGTATCAGAGATCGCTCGATGAAAAGTCATATAAATGGCAACAAGATTAGTTGGTCGTATCTTAGTAAATTTTTCGACATTGGTAATTTGAACGAATACAGGAGGTGTTTTGTGCATACCTATATAATAAAATGAAAAACAAATTAAATTGATTGAATTTGATCGTTTTCCTTTAGATGGCCCCTAGATTGGAGAAAGACTTGCCAAATAAATGACCGACCATTGGAAAGTTACGGACAAGCTGCTCAGACTAATGACTTGGTATTCTTTGAAGGTCATCTTGCACCATCACCATTCTAGCTTGGGAACGTTGTGTCTGGAGGGTGGGGGAGGGCATATCAGTCCGTTTCATTACATCACTGCAAATCGTATGCATTGTATGTATATATGTACATACTTCAAACAGGTATTTGGAACAGGTATTTTTTCGTACTCGTACTAGTTATACCTAGTATGTGAAAATCCTAGTACGACCCAACTCCAATTGTCGTACAGCATAAAATTTGTTTTTTTTTTCGTTTATTCAAACTGTTTTTTTTAAACAGTTTTAAAAAACATTTGTTTTTAAAAAAACAGTTCGTTTTCGTTTTTTGAAAATAACAGAAACGCCCATCACTAATTTGAACAAGATACTAGCTAGATACTATCTCTGGTTTTTATCAATGTGCTCAAATATCGTGAAAAGTACATCAAATTCTGAGATCGTATTGCTTCCTCAACTGCATAGTGCACATCAACGAAATCAATGAAATTTTCAATCATACTGAATCATAGTTTTTGAGGGGGTTTACTGGGCTTTCCCCTCTATATTATAAGTTAGGTTAAAAAAATGCTGAATCATAGCTCCGAAAGAAAAAAAACAAACCAATTTGGTACATTTTGTCGCTGGATATAAAAACACTCGATTCAAAGTGAGGCTTTCATGTTTGAAACAACCGAACTTATGCTCACAAGCATATTCACTATTTTTTTTTTACAGCGAACGAGTTAGGTTATTATTCAACAGCTTTTTGAATATTTGGCAGCAGTGAGTAAGTCTCGAAATGTTCATATAACACACGCTCAGTTCATCTTGACCTTGAATTGGGAATTGATACGATCTCGAAAAGATTGACGCTGATAATATAAAATTTATTCCGAAACCCTAGTGATTTTGAGAAATAAAGGAAATATATATAAATATATGTATATATATACATTCATTTGTACATAGTTGTATATGCATGCATGCGCATATGTATAGCTACCGCTGATATTTATGTGAACGATATGAACTCTAAGGCCCATTTTACACATGCGTTCATCAGTTTAAAACGGTTTTTTTTAGAAGCCAAGAGAGAAATGGAAAAGGCCAGCTACGTTTATTTATACTTCCACTTCACTCCCGCCTTCTAAAAAAACCGTTTTAAACCGATGATTGCGTGTATAAAATAGGCCTAATGGAGTGTTTGCACATTATTCCATGCGTTTTTAATTTACACGAGTCCAATCAACTCAAACTTGTCTCAACTTGTTATTTGTAGATGATTAGTTCATGCTTATTTTAACATACGTATGCTGATTTTAATATACAGTGCCGAACAAAAGTCTACGTACAACATTTAAAATAGCGGAAAATTGTTAAGTCTAGCATACATATAAAATTGTGATTTTGCAAAATAATACAGGGTGTTTGGTACTGGGTGGACACTTTTGTAAGGAGGCATTCCTTGATATATTTTATATTATGTATTTTCGCTTACTACTTGCGAGATGGTAAAATCTAAGTCATAAGTATGTATGCAACTTTTGTAGCCAACAATATGGCCTATAAAAAAATAAAATTAAAATGGCATCTTTTCATGGGATTTTCTGGGATAACGACATTGAACACAGAATTTGCGGGGTACAAGTGCCAAAATTTTGTGTTTTCAAGTAAATATCTCAAAATCAGGTACAGTGACAATTTAGGATGTTACATCAAATCAAAGGTAATTTGATTCCATAAAAAACAAGCCATAAAACTATGCGCTATGGTTATTAGTTTTCAAGATATAATGATTTAAGTGAGTCAGGGTACAGGTCCGAAACACTTTTATTGGCCACCCTGTAACTCCGTAGATTTTGAAAACCGGACCACCCTGCAGAACAATTTTTCGCTCAAAATATATCAAGGAATGCCTCCTTACAAAAGTGTCCACCGAGTACCAAACACCCTGTATATTTTTTGCTACCAACTTCGTCCTAAAAAGAATCACGCCGTAGTCATTGAGGTTAAATTATCCGTTTGCTAAAAAATCCATATGCTTCTCCTTGGTTTTCCTTTGTTAGTAAATGAGTTTTCCGGTGATTCGTGGAAGATCACCTACTAACTCGCAGCGAAAACATCACCGACCTTTCATGTTACTTCTGCCATGCTGCGACAAATTTTCGATCGAAGAGAGAAATGCGTCTGTTTTTCCTAAAGATTTTGTATTTAGCCCCACTCACAATGTGAAATTTGAATATAATGCGAAAGCACAGTTCTGTGCTACTCATGTCTGACTTATAAGAGTTAAAAAAAAAGTTTTCAGATTACGCGTTAAATAGGAATATTTTTTTCCTTCTAGTGTAGATGGCCAAAAAAAGCGGCGTATCAGATCCCCGAGTGACCTATCAGACCATAGGGCATGTCAGGTTTTACTCATTCTAAATTCCGAGTCGGGACCTTTCTGAACAACGTTTCGATCCGGTCGTGCTGTCTTACTTATCAATTCGCAAGGATCAACGACTACCATAGCTCTTGGGTTAATAATGCAATCCTTCTCCCGGTTTATGCGCAACACTTTCTCAGTGTATGTTAAGACCAATGGTTTCCGTGGTCGAAATTCCCTCGAAAATGCTCGTCTTTCCCCCAGAGCAGGGTGCGAATTCCCACGGTTTTCCACGGACAATTGTGAGCTATTCACGACAGTTTCATATTTATTTATCAATACTGCGCAATTGCAAATACTTATAAGAATAAAGAACAGCAGTGTCATATTTTATATACATATATTTCATTATAACGCAATATAAAATGCCTTCATTTTTAAACTAATCAAATAGATTTTGTGCATTTTGCAAGTGAGATGTTTATCAGAAGGCTCGAAATCAATGCAGGTAACAGTTCTAGACTGAAAATTTGAGCGAATGCAACAAACTCGTTCAGTGAATCTTCACTTTTTCTGTTTCGCTTTAAAGTTTTGACGTCGGATACAATGGAGAACATTCTTTCCGCCTCAACATTTGAATGTGGCAGAACTAGAGCATACTTTGAAAACTCAGTTTAATGAGGTGAGGAATCCTCAAATTTTTTTGGATTTTCTACTTCTTTCCAAAACTCCTCTGTTACCTACAATAATCTCTGCTTTTCATCACTTGAAAAAATTATTGCTAGATATCTCCGTTCGATATTTACAATAGATTCTTCACACCCAACTTTTTTTGCCCAAATTTTTGAACTGCGGTGAATTCATTCGTTTTGAACTATCAAGTCCTATTTGGGGGCTTAAAAATTAAATGTCTTTAAAGATAACATCATTTAATGCTAATCTCTCTTTAAGCTCTTTACATATCGTAACGTAAAAGCCTTTTCTTATTTTTTTTATGTCTAATTTTACTGCTTCTTCAAAAGACGCTATGTATTCTTCACATTTTGATTCCAAATAATTATCCACATGTGGAACTAAATGCTCTTCGTTTAATTCGATATTTTCCCGTAATTCAATGAAATTACGTTTCACAAAATTTAAGCAAATTCTTCTTAAAATACTACTGCACGCAGCATACAATTTGTGAATCAGTAGTTGCTTTGACTGAAATAGTGCATTAAATGTATTTATTGAAAATGGCTAATCCGATGTCTTGAGAAGCGATTCTAGTTCATTTCTTCCCAGGTTTTAACTGAAATGTAAGAATACACAAAGAAATGTCAATTTTGCCTAGATTGTTTTAATTCTTTCTCAAATATATTTTGTGGGAATTTAACGAGTTTTATTTTATTTAAACCGTTTCTCATTATGGGGCCCAGTAGCTCTGCTCGATAAGGCGTCAGGCCGAAAAGCGACGTGCTACGGGGCCTGCGGGTTCGAATCCCGCCAGTGCTATGGCTGTAAGTGTGAATGCGTGTGATTGTCTATTAGGGTGCCAAATGGGCCCAAACTGGTGGCCTAATGCTGGCCGCGTTCCCGGCAGCTCTCTTCACTAACCTAACCTAAACCATTTCTCCCACGGTTTTGTTCTTTTCTCTTTTTCAAGTTTTAGAAGTCGAAAATTCCCACGATCTCACAACACTGGTTAAAACGGAATACCAGCTCTCTTCATTTCGCAGGCCGTACGCAGATTCACTCGTGCGCCTTAAACTCGGTAACCGACCGCACGCAAAGAATGTGTGCTGAGCATCGTCCAGTCAGGCACACAGTACCGACAGTAGTAATCATGCAAACAAAGGTAGAAATTTACCTTTTCCTCGCTATGGTAAATCCAGAACTCTTAAGAAATGTCCCAGTAAAATTTGACTCTTTTACTAAAGGACCAAACCAAACCTTTTGAGTTTAGAAAAATTGGGCTATATTTTTATCATAGCCTACCTCCTGAAGACAGGCAGAAACTACATTTGTAAGCGTTAGTGTCACTTAAGTAGAGTGAAAAAATGAACTTTTCGATTGAGGCCCGAAAAGTTTTTCACAGAGACCTCATTAACAATTTCGTATTCTTTTTCCCATTTTTGTCAAATTCAGATACCTTTTTAGATTTTTCATTGCTTTCCTTCAACACTCGTTTGATTTGAACTTATTATCTTTGTATTGGTCCAAGTTCAGGACAATTTGGTAGGTTGGTCTGCTTGGTGAGAAAAGTGACGTGGTTGCGTCCATACCACACCAGCGTTTTCGTACCATAATGAATTCATGCTAGGTATCGCCAAAACAAAACGGACCCTGCATGTCTATTAATGAAAAGCAACAATCGCTTCTGCAGACATTCTTCGATGTAAACCTGGGCATTGATTATGCCTTCCGCTTTAAAAATATCGCTCCTTAGACCACATCGATGAAATTTCCTGCCACATCTTGTACTGTTTTCGAAATTCATTGTTTTTTTTTCGACTTAAGTACTTATTTTATTACACTCTTTGCTTAAGCAGTATAAAAGTACGCTGTGTCATAAATTTCATTATCTAAAATGACACATTCGAATTTCGTCAGAAATTAATCGTATTATTTTCAAGCCCCCGTTTTGCAAATTTCTGCTTTTACTTGTATCGGTCTGGAACTTTTTGCACCTTATATGCTCTCAAGTTGTAACGTTTCTTCATTCGATGGACCGTTGGCTTCGATGTACCAGCATCTACTGAGACATCTTGAAAGGAAATTTTGGGTTTGGTCTCGACCTTCATGACAATTTCCTTCGTTAAGTCTTTACCTACACTTCCAGATTTTCTACCTGATCCTCTTTTCCTTGAAACAGCAAGCCCCTTCTTATAATTTGCTTCTACTCCTTTGATCGTTGAAAGTGACGTTTTAAGGTCCTTTTGTCCCTTCTTTTTCCAAAGCTAAATTGCTTTTAATGCAGTATTCTGGTCTAGAGGCACGATTTTGAGGTGATTTTACGGACGCAATAAAATAAAAACCATAAACATTTTTGGTATATATTTTTTTTATCAGTCTTTGATTAACATTTTAAAAGTACAAAAATGTATTCAAAAAATAAAAAAAAACAAAAATTGATGTAGATACAGGCCGGCGAAGTGAAGGCTCAAAAGAAAAACTAGTCTCATGGTTGACATGATTCCAACCTTCCTGGTAGTTTGAAACAGAAATTTTTGGTGAATTCTGTAATAAAAAGAATGTGAAATTCGTCTGACGTAGGCGATTTGAAAAAACTTTTTTTTTCACAAAATGGCGTCCATGTAAAAAAAAAAAGTTGGTTTTTTGCCTCATTTTTTTAACTTTAGAGATTTTTAATAAATCGTAGAAAAAAAATTTGAAAAATCCCTACGTCAGACGATAACCAATAGTGTTAGAGGGTTTCTGCAAAATTTCACGTAAATCGGTTCATTAAAACTTGGTTTAAAACTTGGAGTCTCGTTTCGGGCAGTTAGTTGGCGTGTCACAAAAATAGCTGTAACTCCAAAAATAATTCGAATTTCCGAAAATCCTTTTAAAAACTTATTCTTAAAGGTCTAAACTTTGAAAATATGTAAACGAAAAAAATCGATTTGATCAAATTTCTAGACCAAAATACCCCCTTAATCCACGATGGAAGGACTCTGCCCATTTATCTTCCATACACTTTGGGCAAGTGTCACATAATCAGAAATGCCAATATTTTATCTGTTGCTTCTTCAATGCCTTCAGTGAGCCCGTTTCGTCCATAAAAAGATGTTTCGATTGAAAATAGCTTAAATCATTTAGTGAATGGTTTCTTCGTTTTAAGAATGGTGATACCAACGTCAAAAATCGAAAACAAAGAATTAGAGGCATTACTCGATGAAGATCCGAGTCAAACGCAAAAGGAGCTTTCGCAAAACATTGGGAGTTGCTCAAAAAACATTTAGAGTACCACTGAAATCCATGGGAATGATTCAAAAGCAAGGATATTGGGTGCTTATGAACTGAAATCGAGAGACGTTGAAAGGGGATTCTTCATTTGCAAGCGGCTGATTCAAGGTTTGTTTTTATACATCCGATTTTTGTGACTGGGGATGAGAAATGCATATTCTACCCCAACTCCACGAAGAAGAAATATTATGCTATACCCGGTCAATCGTTGCCATGACAAAATTATTCTTTTCTATGACAATGCGAGGCCTCATGTCGAAAAAATTACTGGATCTTGGATGTTTTACCGCATCCTGCCGTATTCTCCGGACATTGTTCCTTCTGATCAGTGGCTGTTCCGACACAGATTAACGATTTGGCAGGTCACCGGTTCACTTCTTTCGCTGAACTTCTAAGGACTATAATAATTAATGGAATACAAATATTTTTGCTTCATACTATGTGGATTAAAATGTGTTTAAGTAGATATTTTAATTTTTTCCCCGAAATTGAACTAGATATTGTGTTTAATAAATTGTTATATAATGAATAATCTTCTTTCTTCAGATGTAGTTTCCATGAATGTTATACTTTTTACCATTGGGGATACGAAAACTGCCGCTCCCCACTGCATCTCCACACTTATTTCGAATTTTCACCTACGACTACGTATTGATCACTCTTACGAATAAATAAATATGTATTCGTTGGCAACAACTCTAACTGTAACTTCTTGGTTTCAAGGGCAATCTATTGCTATTTCGACCATATCCCGCCATGATGACTCGTAGACATGGTCAATCTGTGATGAGTAGGATGAATTTTTTTCGCCCCATTGTAATTATCATAAATTACAGGCTGTTTTCGACCACGCGTTGTATTCTCCACTTTTAAGCTTTAATTTTCAACATTGGTCTGGTGCTTTCATCGGCCGGCTGCTTTGGTCAAATATATTAGTGTACATGCCCGGAAAACACTGTTAAGAAAAATATTTCATTCTAAACCTGTGAGGCCCATGAAAATCTCTACATACTTTTCCAGTAGTTTTTCCGTAGATGCCGCCGAGAAATCATCTTTGAAAAGAAAAACCTGGCAACGTTGCTTCGGCGCGACGGCTTGCAAATTGTGGAACTTTTTCTATTTATTTAATGCGAACATTGTACATCAGACATGCAACACTCGCCCAGAAAATGTGTAGCGATCAATGTAGTGGTAGAACTGGTGAATTTAAGCGGCCATTTTGCTAGATTCTTGTTCACTGCTGCATAGCAGATGATTTTTCCCGTGGTGTGGTTCAGATTCGGAACTTGTTTTATACAGGCGACTATCTGTTAACAAACACACTGATACGAAGTCGTCACGAGCAAAAGCAAATGGCAATAAGATTGTATTGTCCTACACATGCAATGGGCATTCATCTTTAAATTTGGGCAGATTGTGTATGTGTGAAAATATTTAGTTTCATCTTTTTCATTATGGCGTAGATATGCGAAATTCCGAAAGGACAGATAATGTAAATAAAAAATAATGACGTGCCGACTTCCGTATGTTTTCGATTGGTAGTTGAGGTCATTTGTTGGTTATTTACCAATTTGTTTCGGATGTGATAACGCATAACCTCGACTTGACGCACTCCACTGACACCTGGCGCGTTTTTGGTATCGAATTGGTTCCAGCTGTTGTGCATTAATGAAAGCAATATAGAGATACAGTTGCTGAAAAATTATGCGCACGCTATTAGCAAATAAGTCAGCGCTTGAAAATAGAACACAATTTAAAGAACAATTATATTCATTCTATAATTACTCAATAGAGAGTAGCGTTTTTGTAAAAAAAAAAAATACTTTCGCAGATATATTGCCTAAAAATGTTGAGTTCATTTTAATTCAAAATTTTATGTGGAAAAAAAAAACCTAAAATTATATTTTGTAGAATGTCCTACAGCTTGTTTCATTAAATTTGCAATATAATCTGGGTTGATTTGGCTCTACTCTTCGACTAACTTCTCTTTTTGCTATCTTTTAGAAGTTATGCTATATTGCTCGCGTATTAGTGTTTTCCGTAGTTCTTTGGAATTTAGGTCAAGCTACTGGCGAGATGTACCTATATGCACACAATACTTAGGGTCGTTATTCTGTTGGTGGATATCACGATTCCCCAAGCCATTTTTTTTTATTATTTCAGGTATATTTCCTTCAAGAATTGCCACATGAGCATGCTCATCAATTGCAGATACTATAAATACTAAAGTCCCTACACCAGTGGCCGCCAGAGCCACCAAACTCATCATATTACTTCCACTATGTTTTACAGTAGGAAGTATTTCTCCTTATCCCATTCTGCACCAGATTTTCTCGAGACAAAACTGCGCCTGTTTATACCGAAAATGCAATATTTGCTCTCGACGGTAAAAAGCTCCGGCCCCTGGAATCTTTCTGGATTATCAATATGCTCCTTAGCACAAGTGGTACGTATTTAGGGGTTGATTTTTAGAAACTTACGACTTTTTACTTGCGGAGTGAATATGATGTTCTGGAGTATATTTCTAACTGCTCCATCAATACGATCCAGAAACTAAGCGCCAAAGTACCGAATGCAAGTCCCCTCATCATAGGCAAAACAAACACGAAAACTCGTACAAAAACCAAGACAACGCTCATTGTTTTCTTCGTTAGCAAAGACATCATTCATAAAGAGTTCGTTCCAACTGGTTAAACTGTTACTGAGCAGTACTGCGTTTGATGGGCAGAATTCGACGCATTCGACCAGAATATCGCGATCCAGAGAACTGGTGTTTGTTGTCGTTAATTGTGCTTCAATTTTTGGCCCGAAATCGAATCCGTGCGATCAATCGCCCACCGTATTCACCAGACTTAGCTCCATGTGCTCTTGCTCCCCAAATTAAAAATGAAGATCAAGGGATGCTTTTTGGACGACAAAATGCACACGTACTCTAGAGCCAATACAGTACTGATACTTAATTGTTGCACTTTGTATATACATACTATATATGACTACATAAGCTGCTAAATGAGAAAGTGTGATTTTAGGTCCCTGAATAGCTTTGTGTCAATGAGCTTCTTCTATAATTATTATTGGATTGTTTTTTTTTTATTTTTGATAATACCATTTAACTTTTTACGACTGTGAAATCTATTGAAAGCTTGGAATTTTCAACAATGGTAAATTTGAAAGTATAGCAATGGTTTTCAAAATTTTCAACAATGGTAAATTTGAAAGTATAGCCTTGGCCAAAAGTATCAGCCCATCCCAGAAAAGTGACTTGTCTCAAAGCGTATTGATATTGGTTGAACAAAAAAAAAAGTAGATATAATTGTTGTTTGTGTTATTTTATTAAAAGAAATCAACATTTGTCTGAGCCTCTTTGCTTTAATAAAATAAGATTTTGGTACTTTGGTACAAGTTATTGCCTCCCACTCTTTTTTCAAGCCGCAAATCAATCTTATTTTGGATGTTAATGGAACGGTCATACATCCTTTTTTCAGAATCCTCCATAAATGTTCGATCGGGTTAAGATCTGGAGACTGAGGAGGCCATTCCAAAAAATCTACATTATGATCCCATAGCAACTCCAGAATTGTGACAAAGTGCATTGTCTTGCTGGAATCGGATATTGCGGAGGTAGGTTTCGCCAACAATCTTGATTGCCGATTGAAGACTGCGTTTTCAAGTACTGAGATGTTTTTCGGACACTCCATTCTTCGGTGAGATTTTGGTGCCTCAGGGCCCATTCTAGTCGGACTTTCTTATTTCTCAGACAAACAAGGCTTCTTCCTCGCTTTACAGCCTCTGAGGATTTTTTTTGCACAGACGTCTTCTTACTGTTCTGGAGGACAATTTCTTTTTAAATCTTTCCGATAGCTCAGCAGCTAACTTGCAAGAGGTTTTTGTGGTCCTTCAACGAAGCCCGAATAATTAATCTGTCTTTCTGTGCCATTGCTACTTTTTTTCAGATGTGAACCGGTTTCTTTAAAACGTTGAATAGCTGATCAAACCGCCCGGCGGCCCCCCTCCGGGAACCTTCTAGTTGCCCGGCAATTTTTCTCCAGCTGGACCCTTCTTCGTGTGGGAATTGTATTTGTGTACGTGTTTCTAAATTTATTTCTTTAGTTTTGGCCATTTCTGAAAACTAGGAATGTTTTCTCACTAAATATATCAATACTCACTGTCAAAGGAGAGTAGGCGGACTGTAACAGATTTACACACTGTAACTGTTTATATATGAATGCTCGGGAATTTTTCACTATGTATTCTCACATATCCGGGTTGTTACAGAAAATGTCTAAAGTCGTTTTAATTGTTGTTAACAGGTAGCCAGGCAGATAAACATGAACCGGTAGATTGCTAGAATTCAAGATTTTTTAACTTGCAACCCAAAAACAGGGTGGGCTTATAATTTTTGCCCAGGCTGTAAGCTATCTATATACATAGACCTCTGATTGTCTTGCTTTTCTCAAGCTTCATTCACGGTCTATCTGCCCTATTATTCATGACGAATGAATCTCTAATTCAATCAAAGAAAAAACAATATGATTCTTTAAATTATTCTATTTAGCTCCTCTCTCTCTCTCTCTCTCTCTCTCTCTCTCTCTCTTTCAATCTTTTGACAATCATTGTAATTAAGGGGTTAGTCCACTGTTAAACTGCTCCAAATGAACTTTTTTTTTAAACAGCTACCAAAAACAAACAATTCAAGATATCGATTTGAAATTTTGCATACATCTTTATTGAAGTTTAACAGTGGACTAACCCCTTAAACAGGGGGCCCGGTAGCTCTGCTCGCTAAGGCGTCAGGTCGAAAAGCGGCGTGCTACGAGGCCTGCGGGTTCGAATCCCGCCAGTGCCATGGCTGTAAGAGTGAATGCGTGTGATTGTCCATGAGGGTGGCAAATGGGCCCAAACTGGTGGCCTAATGCCGGCCGCGTTCCCGGCAGCCCTCTTCACTAACCTAACCTAACCCCTTAAACACAATTCAACAATATTTTAAAGTCAGGAGAATATTGAGGGCTTAAGTAAACTATTATTCCCTGGATTTCTTGATATCTGAACTTTGATTTTCCTTCTTTCTGGAGGGCAGTTATAAGCCCAACTTACCTCTCCCCTAATTATTAATACTATGCTATGCTATGCTTAATCAAAAGACGTGTCAAAGAATTTCGTAACCTGTGGGTCACAAGATCCTTATACTCTTCTTTTGTACGTCCTATTCTTGAATACGCTTGCATTAGCTGGATTCTCGCTTTTGAAACCCACAGTGACAGACTCGAGTCAATACAAAAGCAATTTGTACTTTTCGCCTTGAGAGAACTGTACAGCCCTTCACCCAAATTATGAGTGTCGAGTCGATGTCGATAATATCGACAGCAGATCGACAGATGTGTTATTGTGACTGTCGATATCGATTATCGATTTGATCGACAAGTTTTGTCGATTGCAATTTGTTTCGCGACATTGCATCGACAGGTTGTTGGACATACGCAAAATGTAAGTTGTTTTGTTGCAATATTCAGTCGCTAATAAAATAATTATTAAATGATGAAAATTATAAACGCCAAATAATTTGAACGTTTGGTATCTCCAGTTGAGAAAAACGAAGAGCTTGCAAGAGGATTCGTTAGGGTTTGTGGGCAAAATGGCGAAATGATGGATCGTTGGAATAGATTTGCAGAAGAGCTAAATAGCTTGGGTCCACCAGTAAGATATGGAGGTGGTTGGTGGCTTGTTATATTAGGTATACACTCACCAGGTGTGAATCGATTTCAAATTTAATATTTGCAAAAAGCTCATAAGAGACAATAGTGAAAAACGCAAAAATGGTGAAGAGTGTGTCGTAAATCAACTTAATTTAAATGTTGTCCTCAACCCCACTGGCTGTGAATACAGAACGCTGCGCGATATGAGTGTGGAGATTGCATCGTCGAATTTAACTTAATCAAGTAACCACAGTTGTAAGCGCTTAACCACCAGCTCCCATAGATGCAACTTCTTCAACGGAAAGAACACATAGAAAAAGTAGATCTGCCATCGCCAACCAACAGGAAAGTAGACTTCGGTTACTCGAAAGCCAAACTGAACTGCAGGACAACATTAATAAAAATATCGAAAATCTTGACTGGAAAAATGTATTACCTTAAAGGAGACAAGATAAAATTGCTAGAAAAGTCCTTACAAACGAAGCGAAAAATTCTGCAGATTTATGAAGAAGATGCGAGAGATCTACAGATTTGTTACCGTTACCAAATACATAAAAACGTTAATTTAGTGTTAAGTAAAAATTAAAATATTTTCTATGCTGTATAAATCTACTCTTCCTTAAATAAATCAAGACTATTCTAATCGACAGTTCTTACTCCACATTGTCCATATCCAAAGGATTTGACAAGTCCGTAAACCACTTTCTCTTTCGTCTTGATTTTAGGAGGGTGGCTTGATTATCTTTATCAAACTTGTTGTCAAAAAATAATTAAATGAGTGCATTTCACAAACTTTCAAGAAAAAAACCAGATTGATTTTAAAAAATTGCACTTGACAGTTAACGGATGCTAAAATTGCTCACAATGGCAATTTAGTTCACAATAGTACTCAATTCAAACATTTTCCTCGATTTCAATATGGTAGTACTTATAAGTAGTTTCGATCGGCTCTCACAATACCAAAACGACATCGACTCGACAACTGCGTCGACTATCGACTAGCGATCGACTCGACACTCACAATACTTACGGGTGCATATGATTTTAATAGCCTGCCCCCATATGAGTATCGACTGGGTCATTTAAACTTATCGGCACCAGCCTACAGAAGAATGGTGATATCGGCCTGCTTCACGTTCGACGTCTTCAGAGGCGCTATTAGTGTTGAATTCCTGAATAGTAAAATTGTGATAAATATCCCTGTCTGGAACACCAGGTCCAATCGTTTCCTAAAAGAATATCCCCATTCGACCACATATGCAGCTAATGAGCCGAGAAATAGATGCTGCAGGATATTTAGCAGTATAAGCAATTTATATTCCACTACGATTTCCAAATTATCCTTCAAATCCTCTTTTTTGCATGCCATCCTTACCCCCTAATCTTAAGCTATAAACTATATATCAATGTTTTATTTATGGACAGTTTTCTTTGTTACTTATTTAATTTGTTTGTTTTATGTTGTATTTACTTTTGTTTTTTCAATTTTTATTTGGTATTGTATATGTAATTTGTACCTTGTTTGGTGAATAAATATAATTAATGACTATCTTATTTGTCTTTTTTGATTTTTAAGTAGCTAACTTTTGAATTCTATGAATTATTCATTGATCTTTCGTCTTTTTTTCTAACTCAATCTGTTTTTGTAATTGAGGTCTAGCCTCTAAAGATTCAAATAATAAATAAATAATTAAATAAATAATATTGTCCAAAAAGTTTTCGGAATCGCAGCTGGAGTTCCCTTCGTCGGCATGATCTAGGGTCGGAAAGTATTAGCCCAGCTCGATATTCTCGCTTGATAGTCCTGGTGATTCCTTCGGGAATATTCTTGGAGATTTTTCATATGTCTCTAAATTAAGTTTGTTTCCTAAACTATACAAAAACAAAAATCAATAAAATGGCATGAAATTGGCACTAATAAAACTTTTTTCTATTTACAGGGTTTAAGACGCCGCTCACTTAAACATCACCACAACCGTACTAAAACTTTCGGGATATCTCCACACATTCGAATATATTTATAATTTTCTGCAAATTCGCGTACTATTTTCCAACAGCTGCAGTTCTTGTGTTCTCGAAACCGTGCGTTATGTTGCCCCGCGTTTTATTATATAATCGGAAAGCATCTGAACGTTGGATATCGTGTGTTTCCTTAATTTTCATCAATGAGCTTGTTTGTGAAAATAATCTTGCAACAATGTTGTAATGTTATTTTCGGTTTATCAAGTTTATTGATTTACGAAAACTCCATGATTTTTTTTTACGTAGGGATGTACCGTGGAGTAGTTTTAATCGATGAGGCTTCAAATTGTGTTCGGTCAAATAATGGTAAAAGGTAATAAATAATACTCTGAAGCAGGTGTAAGTGTAGAGTGCATAATAAAATTGTTCTTACATTTGACGGACTACGATTATTTGGCTGAAATTATGTATCGCCTAAGTTGTTAAGGGAAAAGTAAGTGAAAGTGATAAAAAAAGTGTATAAGAAAATCGAAAAATTTAATGCTAGTTTAAAAAAAAAAATTGAAATCAATAAAAGTTATGATGTGCTTTGTTAATATGATAACGTCGGAATGAGATGGAAGCAGCCGCCGTACGTCCATCAGTGCAGGTGGGTGGTCCACAAACCGGTCAGAGGACGTCTGACTCTGGACTACAGTCGCAACAAACACAGCAACCACCGTCAACGCTTGCTTATCAACAAAGGATATCTTCTGGAGCCTCACCGATTCACAGGTTGGATATTTTTCATTGGTTTTATTTTTAGTGTAATGACGCTATGAAATCTGAGATTTACTTTCATTTATAATTTTCGGGAATGAAAAGGACCGTTACCTTCTTTGTATTCTTAGATTGCTGCTTATTGTCCTTAAAGCATCTGAAAATGGCATGGCATTGGCCTATTGTGTGAAAATAATATCCTTCTGTAGTCAATAATTACCGAAGCTAATAAACAAATGGCGCCACTACAGACAAGGTCATATTATTTTTAGAAAGTACCAAGCTTAAAACGATATGTGTCACTTTCATGACAATCTGATTATTAGTTTGTAATTTGACAGCTATTTTAGTGAATCGATTTTCTTTTTTTGAATTTCAAAACAATGATTTAAAAACAAGTTGGTGTCTTGATTTATCATTCTTTTTTGACGGGTAAAAATATCGTCAAAACAAAGGCTAGGCCACCATCAAAGCCAACCGTTGAGCGTTAGTTTGCTGACTTTAAACGTGTTCGTTCTGACACAGTTAGACCACAAAACACCAAACAAAATACACAAAATTGTTTTGGCCAAACGTAAAATGAAGTTATGGGAAATAGGTGACACCGTAAAGATATCGATAGGTAGTTCTTACATTATTATGCATGAAGGTTTTGGGTATGCGAAATCTTTCTTTGTAACGGGTGCCGTGTTTGCTCACAGTGAGTTAAAAACAACAGCGAATCAGAGTGTTGTTTGGAGCTGTTGAATCGTCATAAAAAATTCCTTACGTCAGTATGTTACGAGGGTCGTTTAATAAGTCCTTAGAAAATCCAAGAGATTTATTTATTTATTTATTTATTAACTATTATTCAACAGATAAAATCCAATTACTGAATATAGAAAATATAAAATCGAAATAATTCACTAACGAAAGAATGAAAAAATGAACAAAATAATAATGAGATGATAATGATACAAAATAAAGAACAATAATAAAAAAAATCAAAGTGAAATAAGTTCAAATTCAAAATAAGAAAAAAATAGAGAAAAAAAAGAAAAGGAAAAAAGACTACATTGAATTAGTAGTAAGCAAAACATTATTTTTTAGAAAAATGTTAAAGGCATATAATGTCGGCGGTAGAGTACCAAACTATAGATCATTATGTTGCCTCAGTAATCGCAACAGCGGAGAATAAAAAAAGATATCAGTGCGCGCAAATGGCACACTAAACTCAAACGAAGAGCGGGCGCCATGCACTAGACAGAAACGTGGCTGCTGATATCGAAATCTACCAACCTATGAAACCATTTGAAGAGTAGGCACTCATCCAGGAAAAGTCTCCGTGATTCGAGGGAAGGGAGATGATGGAACGACAGACGATGGAACGACAGACGATCACTATAAGGACGGTAAGGAAGCTAAAATTTATAAAACAGGGTGCGAGTAAATCTGCATTGAACCGACTCCAACGCAGTATTTAAGTAGACAAAACGAGGACACCAAACTTGGCAGCAATATTCAAGGATACTACGTACAAAGGAAAGGAAAAGGTGTACACAGGTGGAAATATTAACGAAAGCTTTAGAGGATCTAATAATAAAACCGGATAATTTAGAGGCCCTGGCAGTGATATAAGAAATATGCTTATCAAATTTGAGCTTAGGATGAAACAATAATTGACGACATTAAGAGGATAGCCACAAACAGAGTGGGAGAACATCAAAGGTGAAATTTTCAAAGAGAAAGACGTTTCACGATGTTCAAAGTGAGAGCATTGGAAGCGCACCAAGTCTGCAGGCTGTTGAGATCGTTTTGTAAAACCATACAGTCATCTTGTGACTCAATCACTCGAAACATCTTGAAATCGTCGGCATACAAAAGACGAGAAGAATGGATTAAATGAGGGAGATCGTTTATGAACAAAAGAAAGAGAAGAGGACCAAGGATAGACCCTTCCGGAACACCTGATACAGGATAAAAAGGAATTGAAGAGGAGGAATTAGCAGTTACAATACAGGTACGGTCGAGGATGTAAGAGTTAAACTATGAAAGAAGAGGACCAGCAATGCCATCGTACCTTAGTTTTTGAAGAAGATGGTTTTGGCTGACGGAGTCAAATGCTTTGGAAAAGTCGGTATAAAGTACATCAACCTGCTTTTGATGGAGAAAGAAGGTTGGTTAAAGTGGATTTACCTTTGACAAAATCATGCTGCTCATTCGCGAGAGTAGGCTGGATAAAGGAGTAGACTCGCTTGTAAACCGCTTTTTCAAGGATCTTCCTAAAGCAAGGATGAAGGGAAATGGGACGGTAGTTTGAGATGCATGTACGATCACCGGTTTTATGTATAGGAAAGATGTTGGCAATTTTCCACCGAGAAGGAAAAGAGCCAGAAGATATATTTAAGTTGAACAAGATAGAAAGAGGGACGCACAGAGATGATGAAAGAGATTTAGCCAGTATATTTCGAATACCGTCGGAACCACTACCGGTATTGGCATCGATATCGTTCAACAGAAGTTCAATTTCAAGAGAGTTCGTTCGAAATGAGTGCAATTCAGGAGAGAATGTGGAGGGAAGATTTAAGGAATTAGAAGAGGATTGTTGTGAGAAAAAAGAGGAAAAGTAAGAAGCAAAAAGCTCAAACACTTCTTGTGGAGTGATGGCAGCTGTATCACCCAAGTGCATACCATTGGAGATACTAGGACAATTTGAGATGGCGCTCGTAGTATCAAAAGTGAAGTTTTCTCAGTGAGCAGCACTCCTAGCTAGTCAGCTGTTAGAGTATCAGCTGTAACCATCACATAGTTTCATTGTTGTTGGCGATTGAAGTAAACAACTTTCATTTGATTATAGCAATGGATAAAAGTGAGTTGCGTGCCGTGATTAAGCACTTGTATTTCAAAGGGTTAATACGAAAAGAAATCAAAGATGAGTTGGATGAAGTTCATGGTACATCTGCTCTTGTGTTTGCAACTGTTTACAATTGGGTGAATGGGTTTAAACGTGGCCGTACATCCACAAAAGATGAACATCGTTCCGAACGCCCTGTGGAAGTGTCTACCCCCAAAATGATTGACAAAATCCACGATATGGTTTTAAGTGATCGACGAATTAAAGTGCGCGAAATAGTTGAGGCCAAGGCACAGTCGCTTCAATTTGGCACGAAAAATTTTGCATGAAAAAAATATCGCCAAGATGGGTGCCGCGTTTGCTCACAGCGGAGAATAAACGCAATTGTGTAGTCGACTCTGAGGCTATTTTCTCGCTTTTCTGTCGCAATCCTGAGGAGTTTCCACGTCGATATATAACTGTTGATGAAACATGGATACAGTACTATGCTCTAAACACAAAAGAACATTCGAAACAGTGTACGATCGAAGGCGAACGGGCTCTGAAGAAGGCGAAGTCGGTGAAATCGGCCGGTAAGTTTATAGCCACGGTCTTTTTGGATCCACGTGGAATCATCTATACTTGGAAAAGTGAAAAACGATAACAGGAGAGTATTATGCGTCGTTATTGGACTGACTGAGCGAAGAAATCAAGGAAAAACGTCCTCATTTGAAACGGAAAAATATTATCTTTCATCAAGACATTGCACGGGTAGCACACCTGCGCAGTTGCGATGGCCAAAATTATGGAACTAAAGTTCCAATTATTAGAACATCTACCGTATTCACCAGATTTGGCCCCCAGTGACTTTTTTTATTTCCTAACTTGAAGATATGGCTTGGCGGACAAAGGTTTACGTCTAACGAGGAGGTCATCGCCCCAAAAAAATGCCTATTTTGAGGAGTTTCCGAAATACTGCTTTTTGGAAGGCTTAAAAAAATTGAAAAAACGCCAAGAACAATGTATAGAGGAGAAAGGAGATTATGTTGAAAAATAAAAACAAATCTACCCCGAAAAAATTTTATTTCTACTTTTTCTAAGGATTTATTGAACGCCCCTCGTACAATGGATGAAGCATGATTACACCACTCCACTTCATAGTCGAAATGAGCATCATCTGAATAGACAGCAGTCGTTGAAACTCTTCCAAAGAGACAAAAATTACAACAGTCAGCTAGCAAGATTATTGCGTCCGTATTATGGGATGCGCATGAAATAGTATTCATTGACTACCTTGAGAAGAGGAGCATCAATAGCGAATTGTATATGGCGTTATTCGTGCGTTTGAGGACAAAATTACGAAATTGCACCAAGACAATGCAGTGTCAATGGCAAAAGGCATGAAACGCTCTTCGAATTGCATCCGCATCTATCATGTTCTTTTTGTTAGATTTGGCGCCTAGCGATTATTGGTATTGGATGCCTATTTTGAGTCAAAAAGTAAAACATTTTTAAAATAAAAGCTATCGAAAAACTAGAAAAGCATCGGAATAACTGCACCACTCTTGAAGGTGACTATGCTGATGAATGAAGTCGAATTTCGCCAATATTGTGATTTTACTAGGTAGCCTCGGGACTTATTGACCCATATGTTACATTGTTTTCAAATCGGTGAAAACGTTACTGCTAACATATACGTCCAAATTCTGCTATAACTGTTGACAAAGATGTATGTCCATCAAAAACCATTCATCCGCATAGTTCCTCCTAGTCAGCACCGGATGAATCTCTCTTAAAACGTTTTACATTGAATGACCTTTCATCGATTTTCGTATCTCAGTATTCATTCAAATCAACAAGCACTTCGAAATGCATAGGAAGTAATGAGTCTCCTATTATAAACTCCAAGGACTAAATATTCTTGCCTAGAGTAAAGAGCAACAACAATTTGATGAGTAAACTGAAATAAATAAAAGCAAAGTGACCCTCCTTCGATGAAATGCAGAAAATGCTATGAGAATCATGCTGCAAACTACAACGGCTTTAAGTTTCACAAATCAATCAAATCTGACACTATACTTTTATTAAGACAATTACCAAAGTGATTTATCAAGTAATTGGAGCAATAATGATGCTAGTCATCTACTTTTGGGTCTCGAATCTACCGAGGGGATTTAATCGAATCCACGTAGTGCACCATTTAATTTGAATAATTCAAGTGATCTAAATCAGCAACCTAAAATTATAATATTTTCAATTCCCATGAATAGATATGAATAGATAAAAATAACTGATTGGAAAGAAAGCGTGGTTGTTCAGTACAACAAAAAAAAACATCTCCCTAAGAATATTGCGCTTCCTAAACCCTATTTCCTATAGGACATCCAAAGTTCATATGAGCTTAGCTATGTCTCCAGACGGAACTTTTCTTATGTTCCAACTAGAAGGAACAGCAGAGAAAAGGTACTCTAAGAGCAGAACCAAGGAGGTCGGTAGTGCTGAGCTGTGTGTGAGGTGCTCTACACTCCTTGCCGCTTCTTCACAGTGTTTACAGCAGCTGTCCCGCTCTTTACCTAACCTGTGGAGGCTCCACATTGGACTCTTAAACAACTTTTGTAAAGACCCTGCGCCTTTTTTGGTGCTTTTGTATCAAAGCTGAGATAGTTTGAAGCCCTTCAAATTAAGTCAGTAGCTTTCGATCTTTTTCTGCTTCCTAACAGGTTCAGCAAACCTCAAAGGTGCCTATTACTGAAGTAATGAGAAGATGAAGTGATGATGGTTACTGAAGTAATGAGTTTCACTCCAACAGCAGGTATCTAGACCCTTCTTAACCTTGAGCCGCTACACCCAAAAATTCCCAAAGAAGTGGTAAAACATATCTTTCAAGTAATAATCAGGAGACCTAAGTAGTAGCTGGAGTATATCAGTCCCGTATTGAATTTTTTTATATTTATTAATTAATCAATGTGCAAGATACTGATATTAATCTAATTACATGCTGTTCCGTCAAGGAACAAGTGGGAGGATGGGTGCATCTCCTCGCACAAAGTAGAGCAAAGGTTGTCTACGAAAGGCTTAAAGTTGGATTGCAGATTAGGAGCAGGAATCGTGGGACTGAGGTTCGAAACGAACTTCACCGCCTTTAGAAGGCTCCGTCTACTAAATAGACTTATCTACCACACTTAAGGTCCGGTATATAACAAAGAAAAAGAGCACTAAAAGGGTTAGAATTAAGTCAAAATCATCGGATATCCAAAAGGTCCTCAATACTATCAATCGCGATCACGTAAATTCAACTGTAACCTTAGAGGCCAAGGATATCCTAAATAAAATAGGTTAGGTTAGGTTTTACTGGCTGGCACAGGGCCACCCATAGACCCAATTGGTCCGTAGCTATACCAGATAAATAGACCCGGAGAAGAAAAGTTCAGTCCAAACGACCATCGAAGGCCCCGGACTTTTTTGCGAATTAAATTTTGTCCTTCAGCCTCTGCTTGGCTACATGTGAAAGATCTACCAACCAGAGCTCATCGAAGCAGCGCTGCCTGCTTCTCCCCAAAGCCGGGCAGTGGCATAGAAGGTGTTGGATTGTTTCTGAGACTCCCGGCTCTGACACTTCCTACAGGTGTCGCTGGTTAGGAGTCCCATTTTCATGGTATGTGCTGCTAATGATGCCGACCAGCCGCTTGCAGTCAGTCCGCGTTAATTCGAGCAGATACTTAGTCGCTACGAGATTGTATGACTCCCACATAATTTTGGTTACCCTGTAGGTCTGAGTTGCACGCCATCTGCACATCGCACCTGACATCATATTGGACTCGATTGAGTATTTGATTTTTTGGATTGGAGTTGCGATGATCCTGATAGGGGAAGGCTAGCCCCGTGTTTGGCTAACGCGTCCGCCCTCTGGTTTCCTTCAATGCCCTTGGGACCGGGAACCTAGAAAATTCTGGCCCTTCTGTTGTTGCCCAGTCTCTTCAGGGCCTGAATGCAGTCAAGTACACACTTCGATTTGTATGTGTTAGGCTGTGGTTACGAATCAAGCGAGTAGACGGTTGTGGCGAGTGAGAGTGTACAAGAGGGTTTTTAAATGTACGCGAAGTAATGATAGTGGCTATGAAACACAAGTTTCAACAAGCGCGTGTATGAGTACATTTAAAAACCCTCTTGTACACTCTCACTCGCCACAACCGTCTACTCGCTTGATTCGTAACCACAGCCTAAGACATCGGAGCCTTAACCGCCGCTTGATTGTTTGTAAAGATGTTGATTTCCTCACTTGTGGTATCTCTGGCAAGTGCTATGTCTGCGGCTTTACGTATCGCAAAAACCTCCGCCTGAAAAATACTACAGTGATTAGCAAGCCTGAAAGCTGCTACCGTAGTTGCATCTGCAGTAAATGCTGCAGCACCCACTCCGGCAGCTGTTTTAGAGCCGTCAGTGTAGATGCTAAGAGTTGCTGGGCCCATTTGCTGATCCCACTTCTGTCCATCTGCCCATCCCCCAAAACCAAAAAGATTATGTTAGTTAATTCGTAAAAAAAGATTATGTTAGTTAATTTGTAAAAAAACCTTAATTTTTTTCTCTACTCCCACGGAATCGTCAATACCGGGTACCTTAAGGTGTAAGACTATCAGCAATGATGCCTAGAGCATCTTTTTGTTGTTGTTTTCGAATGAATCGACTTCCTTTGCACTCTTTTGCAGCTTTTTGATCAGCTCTGCTAATACGAATGTTATCTTCTTCGCGCGCTCATTCTTGAGAGCTTGTCCCTAAGCTTATGCCCATAACTTCGTCAATTTTGTTCGGATCAACTTCAAATTTTGATGGGGAACTCTTGAAGGACTATACAGTAGAATGAAACAATAAAAAAATCGACAATTTGACCAAACCCTTTCCTTAAAAAATACCGTTATACGACTACAGCAGCTTATGAAATGCGCTATCTGGTTTGTCGTGTGGCATTAAATTCTGAGTTGAAGTAAGTTTTAAAATGTTGTTGAATTAACAGTTTAAGTTTTTATAATTTTTGCAAAAAATAATAAAACTAGACTGCATTTCTTTTTAACTGATATATGATTTGGTCTTACTATCATCGAATTTATTCACACCGAACTGCATAATTGAAAATTTTCCATTTGGCATCTGGTTAGACGTGTTTATCACAATTTATGCTATAATAGACTTTCTGTCTGAAGGAGTCACTGCCTAAATAGAATTCAATGTTACTCTATGTAAGGCAAAACAAATAATATAGTCGTGTACCTAATTTCCTCACATGAGTTTGACAGTAGGTTGGCATTTAGCTTTGGGTTCCGTAAAATACAAATGCTTTCGAGAATTCTGTATGATTTGTTATATCGTCGCTGTGAAATCAAACCGGCATATCTGCAAAAATTGAGTTTTTGAGTTTTTGGTATCAAAAAATTCCTTATTTTCCCCTCCATTTTTATGTGGCACCGGCATATCGTAAAGTTGAATAAAAACCCGTCTAATGGTGTTTTGCCGCTTTGCATTCACGTGGAAATAGCCCACATGCGAAAACTTTAAAGCGCTCTAGTGAAGAATGTGTATTTTGCAGATATGCCGGTTTGATTTCACAGCGACGATATGTATTTCTCTATTATAAGTCTTTTGCCCAAAACATATTTAAACAACTTGCAAAACCGCACCTGTAAATTCTCCATGTGGCTCGTGTATCATTTTCCAAAATAACTCAAATGAGAACCAAGTCGATATCAGTTTTTACCTTGATCAAAGTGTCACTGATCCATATTGACCTTTCAAATTAAGAAATTTTAGCGACGAAAACTAGCAGATAAATACGGAAGAGATGGAGAGATAGTCATTTGTTTCACGTTGTCGACCCTTCTCATGCATACTCATGCAAGTATATTCAAGCAGCGCTCCGACGTTTTCGTTTTTCCACTGCGGAGAAGCAGCAAATCATCACAGTTTAGTCCGTCTGTGACGCAGGTATATGACTTATATTTTGATTTTACACATACCAACATAAACTTGATTAAACTGCTTGGCGAGGAGCGGTGTGCAACACTTGAGCGTGAGGAAATACATCCCGTGTCAGCCCAGCCCGTACTCGTCTTCTATTCACTTTAAATTAAATTTCCCATGGCACAGCAGCGATTAAAGATTTTTTTTTTAAATCAAGTTCTTGCCGTTCGAGACGTTCCGTTCCGACGAGCCAGTCGGGTGTATTGGTTTATACATGAACTGTATACTACAAACGTAGCCTGGCGTGTATGCAGCGCGTGCAATAAAATAGTTTTCTTTCATGTATTGAGTTTACTACGAACGAACATTCGATGTGGATAGGCAAGGTGACGAGAGAGAAAGGCGGCCGAAACCGATAAAAAATGAACAACAGCATTCATCATCATGTATGTAAGTATGCCTGTATGTATTGCACTAAACGGAGAGAGCAATGTACATGCGAGGTCGACATCAGCAGTACGGCGTTCTGCTATAGACGGTGCTCATATCATAAGATCGAACGAGATGCGACGTTGCCAAGTTGATGTTAGCATGAGCGGCTTATGTACTCTTGTTGTAATGGTCGTTTTTCCTTTGCCTTTGCTATGTTGCGAAAACTCCGTTGCTAAAAATAACATTAGCTTTGTTTTTGATCCTCACAACGACGCAGCTGAATTTTTTTGTTTTTCATCATTATTGTATTGCAAAAATTCGAATCGTTATAGTGCCATGTTGATAGAATTCGACTGCCAAAACGGCACTTTCCATGAGGAAAAAGCTGAATTCAAGTTTTATAAAGTTATAAACATGTGAGTTTACTCTAATGTAATTTGCTGTGAGGCTTTGATGTATGCATACAATTTCTAATCACACTGGAAGATAAGCAAAGATAATTTGAACCATAGAGGTTGAAAAATATTGAATAAACCACTTGATGTGAGGGGAATGAATGATAATGCTTCTGTATCGCATTTGGCAACGTAATTGGCAACTTCATATTAGTTTAAATGCATGGGTTAATAGTAAAAGAAATATAACAAACTTCCAGTGATAGTACAAGCTTACGGAAATCTTTGTGAAGTCTTAAAACGGCTTTTCTCATCAAAGCCAGGGCACGACTCATGTCTCAATAAATATTGTGCGCTCTTCTGTCAAAGTCTAGGCAACAAGAAATGTGGATAACTTGTAATTATGGCACACCCTTAAACCCAAGAACCTGGGTAATGTCGAAAAATTAAAGTTAAGTAGGTAGGTACTATAGGGAGCAGATTAATGAAAAAATATGTTACGAAAAAAATCGTTCAATGGCGTATTTCAATCGCTTTCCCTCGCTTTACTTGTTGTTTAAAAATATTTATATTTCTTATCTAAAGAAATTGATAATCGATGTCCGATTCTGAAGACAATTATGCAGTTAACGGTACAAACCTCCGATGACCTTGAAAATTTAGTATATTGTATATAGAATATGTACCTACACATGTTGGGCGCGGAAAACATATCTACACATAATTTTTTGATTTTGAAATTATTAATAAATAGAGGAAATATTTATCGGAGTACCCATTTCTGCGAATTTATTTTTGATCCTGATCATGATACCATATATTAGGGAATAGTGTAATTGGAAATTAAGTGCATCAACCGGTATCTGGTTTGGTCTTACAAACTACATATATGTAGGATTATTGCTTGTTTCATTTATGGCCGCTCACCTCACTAGAAGAAAATCATGCAAAGAGTTTTCGCTTGCAATGCATACTGCTGCCGATTAGATATCCTATTGCAGAGAACTATGCAAACTTGTCTTTACCTTCTCTTATCTATTCGTTTCTTAGAAGTTAACTGTCGTTTTATTCATTTTTCAATAAAATTGGGTGGACAGTAAGTCCTCAACGGATTGGTGGAACCAATCATACAGTCCAAATTGAAGTAATCGTTGGTCGGAAGCAATATCATCGAAGGCGAATAATTCGAGGAGCATAGATGTTTGGCGGTATAGATCAGGTGACCAAAGCTTGCTTCAAAATTCGGAAAAATCTTAACAATCTCACTCTCCAGCTTTGAATGTTCACAAATTTGAAATTTTCAATTAGTCGAAGCACCAAAACTATGTGAAGCTATGATTTCCGCGCCTAACATGTATATATATTATTGTTCAGTATATTAAAATGTACAACATACATTTTCAAGGTCATCGGAGGCGTGTATCGCTGAGTGAATTTCATGAAAATCTGGTAACTGAATCAGAATTCATAGGGCAAAAAGCAGTTTTTTTTCTTCGTAATTTTTCAAGATGGTGCTACTGGCACAGAGTAGTTGACCACATTTCCAAAACGCTTCTATCAGACCTGTTCCTACTTGAAACCAATACATTCTGTGAATATCAGATGTATCTAATTATTGGATCGTGAGATCCCGCGAACATAATTTTGTGATGCTTAAAATATAGGTAAATTAGAGGAGGGCTACCGTTTTTGCCCGATGTGAAATTCCAAAAGTTTGGCTTTTGGTTGTGTGAACAAAGCATAAGATTTTTATAGGAGTTGGTTTTTATTGTGAAAGACGAAAATTTTTCAGGAGGCCCGGTGATTTGTAGGTTTTCGCTTTCAATGGCTGCAGCGCTGCCAGAATGTTCATAAAAAATTACACAAGTCTACAACTTAGTAGCACCAATATGTCCTTGAAGTTTCATAATGATGTGATAGTTTGGTCGAAACCTATCGCAATTCAAAATTTTACAAATTTTCCCAATCTTATTTTAGGCACCTAGCGCACACAGGATTAAAATTTTTAAAAATATCACATTTTAAACACGTTCAAAATTCATTCCATTCCACGTGTGGTAGAAATTTGTTTGAAAAACTCGGATGGAGCTGCTAGCTATGGTAATTTTGTGTCTAGGAGTTTGAAAATTCGCTCGGAAAAAAGCGTGTTGGCCCATAACTTCCAGTAGTTATGAAATAAAAACAAAATTCATATGGTAAAGTTCCATTTATGTTGATTGTTGGCAATATTCAGGAAGAATCTGGTTGAAAAACCATGATAGGATTGCCAGCTATTGTTGATTTTGTATTTTTTTGCCATATCTTTATTAAGCGATTTTATCCAAAAATTTTCAAACGGTAATGATCTTATGCTGACAGTAAACAACCAATACAGGCGGGCCTCGATTTACGTCGCCTCGATTTAAGTCGTTTCGATTTACATCGCTTACTTTTTGATTCCCAGCTTCGATTTACGTCGGAAAAATTTCAATTTGCGTCGGCGAAATTTCGATACATATTTTTTGTTCATGAACATATCTGCGAATTTCCTTTATTTTGGAAATAATTGTTGCCAGAAATAGAAACAGATCTCGAAAATGTCGAACTTGAGCCAATTCAGAAAGAAATTATGGGAATGTATGTCGAGAGTTATTTTTCCGAAAATTATGTGGAAGAATTGTTAACTTGTAATAAACAACCCCTATCTATCGAAGAGCTTTTCAAATATTTGAGCGATCAGCAGAATCGGAAGAACGCATGTTCTTCACCTTCAGAAGTTGAAAACCAGATCTGCACCCTACATTAGAAAAAATGTCTAAAGCCTTTAACTTCTTCGATCAAGCGGTATATATATTTGAATCTTGCGACCCAGACAAAGAGAGATTTAGAGTATTTTGCGAAGGTGTAAATAAGAGTCTTGGAATTAACAAAGAACTTAAAGAAAAACAAAAAGAACATCACTTGTTCACCCGCAAATGTGGAAGTATTTTCAACCGTGCTCTTCAAGACAACAGCGAAATTCTGTTGAAACGGAAATGGATGAAGTAGTTCTTACTGGAAATGAAGACCTGAATCCGAAGAAATAAATGAAATAAAATTTCAAGTATGTGCATAAATGCTATACTAAAAATATTATCTTGTTATTTTAATTGTTACTTTAGCATTTTATGTTGAACTTTTAATTGTTAGGCTTTTCTGAAATAATGTTAATTTAAACTTATTATTTTTTAAAATAAATATTACTTCTTTTCGTTAATAAACAATAGTTCAGCGAGACAAGTTTTTCGTTTGCATGGACTACATATCTGTTGAATTCTATATACGTCGTTTCGACTTACGTCGCGTTTTCCCCTGCATTAAGATTTCGAAAATGCAATAACTTTTGCGGTTGGTAATCCTAAATTTCTTTGTACCTCTATAACTTCCAATGAACTCATAGGATCGAAACGAAATTCGCAGGGTAGGTTGATTTCAATGTGAGGCAGGTGTGATATATTTTTGGCTTTGATGCTAGCGACGGGATGCCAGCGAAGGGCTGCCAGCGCGAGGCGTTTGTACAAAGTTTTTTTCGCAGATTTTCATTTCGTGTACGCGTTTTGGTCTATCGATGGGGTTTGAGATCCAAATCTCTCCTTAATATGGAGTTTTAAAAGTTATTTTAATATTTGAAGAAAGAAGGAAGTCACGCAAATTGGCCTGCAGTCTTTGTGATACGAATGGTTGCTTACACCTCCTTTGTGTATGAATACAAGCTTAGCGATTCTTTAGACTGCAGGTACACGACTTAACTCTAGGCAGCTTTTATAAATTGGCATAAGCCAATACTACCCTACTAAGCGCAAAAGCGGTATCTCAATGAAAGCGAGTTTCGAGATAATTGAAGTTTTTTAAACGTAGTAATATTGATATACCTCTAATTTCCTTAGTGATTTAAGGTAAAACTGAGATAGGCGACGTGGAACTGGGTTCGTTTGGAGCTGGTGGCGGATTCTCTTTACTCCACTTTTCTCGGTGAGCGAGCTTCCGCTCAGTTATGAATCTTGGATGATTTAGAAAACTTTCTTAAGGTGTTTTCCAAATGTTTTAAATAAGATACCATTAAAAGGCTTAATTCATTAGGTTTTAAGCTTTCTAATGTTATAAAAATAAATTTGTCGATTTTTTTTGAGTTACCGCTTTTGTGCTTAGTAGGGCAGAATACATATTGAGCATTCCGGTTTTCTGGAGCATGTCAGGCAGAATTCCATCCGTACCTGGGGAATTAAAGGGATTGAAGGTGTGGATGGCCCAGACTAGTTTCTGCCTAGTCACAACTTTACTTTTTTTCCTGCATCATTATCTCAACGGGCGCCAGCCTACCAGGGGGTGCGGTATGGGAATGGAATCATTCGAACAGCTCAGAAAGTGAGTAGACGACGTTTCCAAGCTGTTAGTTTTCCATTACCAATAAGGCTTGGTGTGAAAGTAAGCAGTTCCCAAAGTCTCGCAGTTTTAGAATTGGATTCAGCTCATCCGCTCAGCTCCTTCCAAGAGCTCCACTTGCTTTCCGTTTTTCTATTTTTTAGAGTCTTAGAACGTCCTTGTATTCGTCCCAGCATTTCCTCAATCAGCTAGGTTGGCAAATTTGAACAGCTCTCGTATTTGTCGTTTGCACCGATCTAGATCCCTCTTCCATCAAGGTGTGTTGGGGTTTCGCTTAGGACAGACTCTGAGACAGGAGCGTTCCAAAGCTTTCACGAATTTTCATAGTGACACTAATTTTTCCTTAATCAGACAAAACGTTGAGAGGTGCGTTGACGTCCGCACCCATGACGGTGTTTTTTTCATCCTGAGTGACTCCTTGGTGAGTTCTGTTATCTTCTCTAGTGAAGCGATTTGGTTGTGTGCAGTGTAGGCGAAGCCCAGGAATACATGCTCCTCTTTGTCACCCTCCCATGCCACAACGGTTAGGTCATCCGAGCTTAAATTAGATAGAAGAATAGCCTGAATATTCTTCTTCACCAGCATAGCCGTTCTTATTTTGGCTGCTACAGTAAGGAAGTTAAAATTGAAGTATTGTAACCCCAGGTCAGCAACTCGGCCTTCCGCAGAGGTCCAAGGCTACTGAACTAGAACCACTTCCACCAGAGGAGTCAGCAGCAGTTCGATCGAGGCCAACCTGCTGTGGACCAGATTAATCAGCAAGATTTTCAGCGTTGGCCGCGATATCCTCCTTAATTTGTGACTCCACTTGCTGGTGACTGGCAGTTGCAATGGTATTATTAAATTTTTTATCAGGCGCTGATTAACGCCTCCTATACCCCACACCATTTTGCCAAAACTCGAATAGAGCAGACAGTCAGAACTCCTTGTTGATCTGAAAATTGTAATCCTGCCATCCGTCTTGGGTTTCCGGGTTTTTGGCAACCACTGTCTTCGAATCCTGCATTGTAACATCAGGTTTCTGCCTCTGCAGCAGTTTTACGGCTACTTTCAGTTTCACTACTCGCAGTTTTGCCACAGCCGCTATGGGTGTTGTCGCAGTACTGCCTCTGTCCTCTATCTTTAAACCCAACTATTTCCCCATACGCTGCGACCATCTGACCCAAAAATATTAAATTTGTTTTCGTCTTATAAAGCGTTTGCGAAAATCCCTGTTGTAGTTTCAATATAATTTAGCAAAGTACGAGGGGCGGCTGATAAGTTCGCGTCCTAAGGAACTTAATGAATGAAAAGTATAGTTTTATGTTTTTTTAATGTAATCCCTTCCAAGTGAAATACACTTTTCACATCGTGTATTTAATTTCTTTATGCCACTGAAAGAATATTCTTTCGATTTCTCTTCAAAATGTCTGTCTAAGGTCGCCTTCATTAACCCGCCGAGAACACGCCTATTTTTTCGATCATTGAGAACAATTGGGGTCAAATTAACCCCAACCACTTTTGAACATCTATAGAATCGCCGCCACTGAAGACTTTCATTTGAAAAAATTTGTAGGTAAAATTTGAGACCTCTTTTAGTAGTTCTCATGCATTAGAAGTGCCCTAAATATCCTAAAAATATTTAAAAACATTTGCGAAAAAAACAGTTTTGTCGAAAATCAGCTTTTTCAGCTCGCAAGATATGTCAAAATCATAAAAAAATCAGCCCTATAGTGGCCCTTGAAAAAAAGGTATTTATATTGCATATTTACAGTGGCGATTGTGAAGAATTTAAAATTTGCATATATTAAAAAAATCATAACTTTGGCAATTTTCAATATTTTGAGCTAAAAATGTATATGAATACTTACAAAATATAGTAGAATAATAAAAAAAATTAGCCCTACATAAAGGGTTGCAAAAAAAGGGATAATCTTCTGAATAATCAAAATCTGATTGCTCCGTGACATGGTCGTCTTCTTCATTTTGCTAAAAACAATAAATAAAAACATTTGCAAACTTATTTTTTGGCCTTTTTAACTTAATCTGTCGATTTATAAAGTAAAAAAAATTGAATTTTTACCTCAAAATTGACGTCGAGTGCATATGGGATCTATTTGACCCCTTGATCTGCTTCAAAGGCTTCTCAACGACGACTAACGACTTGGGACTGTATGCGAACGGTGTAAACTTATAGTCAAGACACAGAAATACATTTAGAAGCCTATAGTACTCCCCTTTTCCCGCGGTCAAAAAGGTTTCTGGGGTCAATTTGACCCCCTGTGTTCTCGGAGGGTTAAACTGTCGTCCGAAAATCTTCGTCCCCGGAACTTCTTTTTTAAATCTGAAAAGCAAAAGGTCACTCCGAGCCATGTCCGGACGGTAGGGTAGAGTGGTCGATCTCTGTGAATCCCGTAGCTTTCAAGGCATCCCTCGCAACCAGAGCAGTGTGAACGGCCTTGCAGAAACAATACATCGCGCGCCAACTTGCCACGTCTCTTCTGTACGACTGTCTCACGTGCCTGACCCAGTAAATTATCGTCACACTGATCGTTCATTGTAGTCATTTAGGCAAGTAATCAATAAAATTCCCTCACTATCGCAGAAAATGGTAGCCATAATCTTTTCCGACTTTTCCACTTTGAATTTCTTTGGTGACTCTTTTTCTATTTTATCCAATGCATCGACTCTTGTTTGGACGAGAGATCATATTGACGAATCTAGGTTTCAACAACGGTTGCAAATTTCATCCAAATAACCCTCACAAAACTCCAAAAAAATCTTTACAACTCTTCAATCGTTGATGCTTGTCGAGCGGTGAGACTATTCGGGGTACCCATGTCGCACAAAATTTTTTCATGTGCAAAAGTTTATGTAAAACCTCTCCTACTCGTTCTTAGCTAATCTGTAGCTCTTCTGCTATCTGTCACAATTTAATTCTTTGATCAGCCGGTACTAATTTTTCGACTTTTTGGACATTTACTTCGGTCACGACCGTCATTGGGCGGCCCCGGCGTTGAAAATAATATTTGCTTTTCGCCTTGAGTGTCTTGTTCATCACCCCCTTATTAGTTAAGACTGGGTAATTTAAATTTGATTCGACTTACGTGCAGAAGATTAGTGATCAGCTCACATCACCTGCATCAGAACCGTTATAGGAATTTATAAACATGTTATTTATTTGTTATACAGGTACCTATTTATTTTTCGTTTATTTATTTGTATGGTTTCTATTTGCATTTTATAGGTACCTTGCTTTTAAAATATTTTTGTTTGTTATTTATATGTATTTTACACTTTGTTCGGTGAATAAATCAATTTTTGGGTCGCCTAGGATTTGGCTTAGATTCAATTCGATCTTCATTTTTGGAATGGCGCGAATAATATTCTCGACTGTACTTCCCTTCAGTAAATTGACTTTATTAGCAATTAGCTGTACGGATTTTCATTTTGCATTCTGAAAATCTAATAATTAACGCTGATTGAATGAAGTGTTCCTGTTATCTCGAGGCATATCTTTTAAAAACAAATTGTATTAAAGTAAATAATTTTATTTTTACTGTATGTTGGTTTAAAATATAGAATAAAATTGTCCCACAATATATTACAAAAACAACGTATTAGATTTGGTTAGTAACTTATCGATTTTTCAACCCAATAATAACGTGACCATTCAAATAGAATGGTAACGTTAAACGAATTTGTACTCTGTTGGACGCATTCATTTGAAAAGGCAACGGTGCACTCTGAATGTAAGAGCAAACAATTTAGATTGGATTGGTAAATATTTTATGCATTGTTCATGCCTGGTAATGTTTTTTGTATCATAGTATATTTCCTTTCCTCTTTTACGCTGATAAAAGTAAGCGATAGTTTTCATTTAATAAAATGAAATATAATAAATGGTAACATCCAAAACTAGAACACGAAGGATATCTAGCAAATGCTGCTCAGATTCTATTGATGAAACATGCATCACTACTTGGATTTTGAAATCGGAAGATGCTTTTTAGATGTCACGACGCTTTCGCTGTCATCATGCTATTTCGACTAAACTGTGTTAAAAAATTGCATGTACACCACTTTATCATTGAATAACACAAATTTATCTTTGAAACAAACAAAATTCTCTTTATTGTTATTTATTTTATGTTCTACACAACTGAAACTATCTAAAACCAAACAGTATTCCGTTATATGATCGTTATTTTTTTAACTATATCATTTCAAAAAATTGCACGTACATCAAAAACTTTCACATACATGCAAACAATTAATTACTTTTTCAACTTCTAATAGCGTGTGTGATGTCCTTTTGCTGAAATTACATACTTGAAGCGATTGTTCATTAAATAGACTAGTTTTCTAGTAATTTCAGGTCTTATTTTTCTCACTTCTCTAAAATAACCTACTTCAGGGGAGATCGGATTGTGATATGATGTTCCCGCACTTTCCAAAACATCCCAAATATGTTCGATGGGATTAAGGTGTGATGATTGCGGTGGCTGAGGAAGCACAGATTTCACGTTATACTGTGACCACTCTTATACTAGATGCGAGGAATGTTTTGGATCATTGTCATATACTAGTTGAAACTCGTCGCTAAGTCCAATTTTTGAAGCACCGACTCTTAAATTATGCTTTAATATTTTCAAGTTCTGATGGTTGTCTATAGTGCTTTCCACAAATGCCAAATTTCCAACGCCATTTGCTGCCATCGCTCCTCAAACCATAACATTTCCACCTCCGTGTTTCACAGTGGGTTTCACGTTTTGACTGCAACGCTAAATTGACTTTGCGCCAAACAAATCGCCGCCCATCAGAACCAAAAAGATTATACTTACATTCATCTACGAAAATATCATTTTCCCAACATTGGTCAGACTTTGTTACATACTCTCTGGCATACTCCAAGCGTAGGACACAATTTTTCCTCGAAATGAACAGTTTCTTCCGTGTAATACATCTCTTGTAACACTTTTTATGGAGAAAATTTCGCACTGTTTGGGCATTCAATGACACTCCGTCGTCTCCTTTAAGGTCTGCAGCTATTTTGGGAGCACTTGTTTTGGATCGTTCTTAATAATTCTCTCAATTTTCCTATCCAAATGGTCATTTAAAATTTTCTTTCGACCCCTTCCTGGGACAATTTGAAAACTTTTGCTGCTTTTAAAAAAAAATATTTCCGTTTATATGGTCGATCGTGGCCTGCCAATGATCCTTGATATTCCAGCATAACTTTTACCTTCCACCTTAAGCTTTACAATTAATTTCTTCACTTTAACCGGAACTTTGCGATGTAATTCGGCCATTTTAGAAAAATAACTTAACAAGAATTACTGCACAGCTCTATTGAGCATTTAGAACTACTATCGTTAATAAATGAGAATCGTGTGTAAATTTGCTCTGGAAACGAAGTACCGCTACCTTATTTTTTGCATGAGATCATAAGTTAACCTGTGTGTATGTGCAATTTTTTTTTTATGTACCTACCTACGTGCAAACTGTGACAGTCAAAGCTAATATAACAAAATACACTTTTGTTCTAGAGCTTTAACAGTATAGAATTTATAAATACCTAAAATTGAAAAAAAGTTTTTTTTTGTTTGATAAATAGAAGTTTTTATTAGAGCTAGGGTACTGTACGTGCAATTTTTTGATAGAGTGTATGTATTTGCGATAAAATGGAAATACTATATCGACCGAACTGATGTTCAACGTGTCTTACTTACCTTCAGACCACGGTAAAATATGTCGACCCTGAAAAATTAACCTACCTATGCACAACTCATTTTAATATTTAACGTAAGCAATTGGTAAGATACAGAAAATCTATACAATCTGTTAAATTCGTCATACATATGTAGGTACTGAATTGCTACCAGGCCAACTAGTTGAGAACAAAAACAATGGATCGGATTCTAATTGCAAAAAAAAATCACTCAATTTTTCCCTACACTCTGTCGCGATAAACGAAACGTAGCCGACAAAGAT
Source organism: Nemotelus pantherinus (assembly GCA_963978885.1). Lineage (NCBI taxonomy): Eukaryota > Metazoa > Arthropoda > Insecta > Diptera > Stratiomyidae > Nemotelus > Nemotelus pantherinus. The sequence continues at coordinate 214,147,812 of OZ022263.1, forward strand.
TTTAGTTTTAATTTTTTTTATGTCAAAGCATAATTTCACTTTCGCTTGTGCAGTTTGACAGACATTCAACCAACACATTAACATACTTGATCATCTTTAAGCTTTAAACTTATGTAGCTGCACTGTCTAACTGGACTTTGCAATAATCACGTCATGAAACCCACAATCAAGAAAGTTTTACGCTGTGGAAAATGACTATTCTTCGACTCATCCCTGATTCATTGTGGGTTTTCCCCCCGAGAGAATTTAAATTGGTGCTCGATTCTTTGGAACAGCATATCCGCTTTAATTTGGGCCAGCGCAATATGACATATTCCAAAGTCTCGACCTCCACCCGAGTCGGAAATTGGTTTCGATCGAGTACAGTCGCCACGACTATGACAATGACGACATTCAAGGAATATTAACTAAACCCCTCCAGCTCTCTACGTTTCGTCGTTTTCACCCTAAAAATGTGCGCTATTACGAATCCCAATAAGGGCCTGTGGAAACAGCACTCCGCACTCGGGGATTCGGGTAGGCAATCAGAAACAAACTCGAACTTTTATGTGTACTCGTATTTTAAGCTTGCACTGCGTGTACAGTGTAAATACACCCCCTAAGTTCGGTCGGAACGGAACTCCTGCATGATTGTTTTGCTATGCTGTCGGGTTGTTGTTGTTGTAGCCTGTGCCAACAAGAACACTCACACATTAGTAGTGTGCAAAGCTAGCGAGCTACACCTATGTATAAAGAAATTGCGGAGCAGACAATGCGTGGTTGCCAAAGTTTTCTCGCCTATGTTCAAGATTCTCGTTTCACTCTTAACCCGGGAGCGATAATCCATACATATGTATATGTATATATATATATAAGATATGCACGTATTTTATTATCTATCTTTTTTTTACTGAACTTGTGCTGTTCTTATTTGAAAAAAATGCTCTAAAATGCATTTCGTTAGTAATGCCGCTAAGTTCCGAATCGTATTTCAATGTTGATAATGAAAAATTACCTTTCAGTGTTCAGTACAAAAAAAAATGTTGCAGGCAGACATACTGCATTGCATAGGTAGCACACCTACTTTCTACTTCTTGGCATATAAAAACTTGAAGTAAAGTTCTGTTTGTTGTCTTCAAATTTAGAATTCAGAGAATGTCTTCGTCAATCGGTCGTAAGTTTGCTTATCCCGATTGAATTAAAGTTTTAATATGTTTTAAGAACAAAACTTTCCAAGATTTGTTCAAATCCCATACAAAACTATCTATGTTCATGTATACCTACCTAGTTTTTTTTTCAGCTCCCGCTCAATATTTTTCTCTCTCTCTCTCTAGTCAACTGCAAATTTACTGTGCAAAATTAAAGAAAAAAATTTTTGAATTATTTATGGTGTTTTTAATGTTTGTTATTTTTTTTAACTTTGTACCAACCTAACCATGTCACTACTTAGTTTCTCTTGAAACGGAACGGTCGAATGATAATCATTTACTTAAGAACATAGAAAACGAGGTTGAACATTTTTCGAGGTAGATATAAAAGTCATATGTAAGTGCAAAAAGCATGATTTATCAGGAAACGTCATCAAAGTTGGAAATATTGTTTGGTGCCAGTTTTGAAGGTTTGCTGTTTAAAACCAAATATTTTAACTTATAGACCATTTTTTTATTGCATTGAAAGATACTCATAATGGAAGAAATAAGGCAAAAAGAAATTTGGAAGAGGTGGTAGCCAAATCAGAGGGTACGCCATATATTAGCTAGCTAAATTTTATTTACCATATGTACCTACATAGGTAGATTCCTATTCAAATTCATTTTTTTACACTTTAACACATGGTTATTATGTGGAATAGCTTAAAATGTTCACAACATACCTATCTATGCATAATACCTACACCGTTAAAATCAGAAAATCTAGCCTTTTATAAATTATTGCGACCCAGCCGTCTTTTTAACTGTGCATAGGTATAGGGTTGATTTTTTTGCCGATTGTGTATTTTTTTTGTAGCTTAGCGCATTGGAGCTAATATTTCACTGATATTTCACACACTTGAATGAACATGAAGATTTAATACGTGAGGACAATTGTTTGACCCCCGCAACAGCAAAAAAAAAATCGAATCATGTACAGTGATGGAAAAAATTATTGGCACGATTAAAACATTCAAGTAAAGCTAGATTTTAGGGAAAATATAAAGTGTATTTTGATAATAATAAAAATATTCCTTTTTATTATGTGTATGGAATAACAACAAATATTTAAACAGAAATGTACACATAAACACGAATTATAAAGTTTATATCACGTTTTTTGATGAATAAAATGATTGAACATGTTAAATTTAAGTAAAAAATAAACTACTAAATTCACTCATAATATCTCGTTAGTAAGCCTTTCTTTTATTTGTCTCGTTTAATCTATTTGGCATCGATGTAACCAACTTTTTTGTCATTTCTGGTCTGCAATGAATGGGATAAAATTCTTCTGAAATGACTTCTTTCGAGCTGAGTTTTACTTGGAAACTGGAGCTTTCGTATTCGCCTGTAAATCCTTCCCACAAATGCTCGAACGATTAAGGTATTGTGGGAGAGTTACCAAAATGTTGGGAATATTGTGAAGACGCCATGATTGCACATCATAAGCAGTATGTTTGGAGCCGTTGTCGAGCTGAAAACAGAAACTGCTTCCCAAACGCATTTTTTTGCTAATTTTTGAATGATTTTTCAAAATGTTCAGGTAAATCTTTTTGGCAATGGTATCTTCTATGAAAACCAGTTCACTAACTCCAGTTACAGCCATGCAAGCAACCCCATACCATCACTCCTCCCTCACCGGGCTTTACTGTGCATTGAAAATTTTGTTCATCGAATTCGGATTTGCATTTTCTGCACACTAATATTCTGCCGTCTGATTGAAAAATATTGAATTTGCTTTTTGCTCTCATGGTACATCTACAATTCATCACTTTCAGTTTTATATGATAATTCATTGCAAACTGCAACCTCTTTTTTATTTACTTTGCTTATGAGAGGTTTCCTTCTCTCCACTCTCGCTCTATATCAGGATCTTCTCACTGTTTTTGGATGAATGTCCTTGTTAAATTCTTGTTTTACTTGCGTTGCAGCCTCTGATGAAGATATTTTAATGTTTTTTAACACTTTCGGCGCCGCGTCACCCGTACTTGGGTGACGGGTATGATTCCGTGGGGGCCGCGTGACCCATATATGGGTGACGCTCTTCTTGTTCAAGTTCAATAAGATTTTCAATTGCATTTTGAAAACAAATTTAATAGAACAAATACTGAAGTATAAATATAGAATATACAGCATAAAAATATACAAATTATATTCTACTCTTGATTAATTGATAAATATTATTTCATTATCTACTTCGCATAATATTCGTTGAAACAGTCCAAGCACATCTGTGACGACTTTGAGCAATTCAAACAATACATTGTCGTTTTTTTAACATTTTTTCCTTGTTTGTTGGCGTTCGACAACTTGCCTCTTCTTTAGATAACACAGGACGCACATCCCTATTAAAGTCTTGTACTGTTGATTCTTGCAAGTTGTGCGCCGACAGTCAAATTGGGCCCACGAGAAACTCAACCGAATCACGCTTGGCGGCGAACGTGTCAAATTTCTAATAATTGTAGCTTTTTCTCTTGCACTCAACTTCCGCGGCCTTCCACTATACACACGACTTTTTAAGCTTTCACTGTTTTAAAACATTTTACGGTAGTGCGAATAGTCTACCGACTTCTTCTCATAATAATATTTATTTCGTTTGTGCAAATTTAATTTTTTTCATTTAGGCTCACTAATTTCGTTTTGTTTATAATCCACATGATGTAGGAAAATCACGCAGCCAAATAAAGCTTGTACCTTACGCAAGAAAATACCCTGCCACATTAAAAGGGACTTCCCCATTTTATTTCCTCTGCTTAAGCTGAGCAGGAAATACGCTCCTTAAAAGTTCACTGTGCTAATAAAACGTGGTAGGAATTGCATTTTTTTTTACAATTCTTGTTTAAGTGTACATTTAAAATTTAAGTTTAAGTTTTTGATATTACTTCAAACAGCATATAAATGAGTTCTTTTGCTAAAAAACTGTAACAAAATATACTTTATATTTTCTTTAAAATCGTATTTTACTTGAAAGTTTTAATTGTACCAATAATTTTGTCCATCATTGTATGTATTCAATTTGTGTAGTGCTGCAAAAGCCGCGCCAGAACCGCAATGAACTGAGCTCCAAGTGCACATTATTCAGTGGCTTAAATTTAAACTCGGACAGTAATCATTAATACGATTTTACCCAGAAATTGAAAATAAGTAAATTTGCAGAGGAATATTTAAATTTAATCAAAAACTATTAAATTATTATTTCCCTCACACAAATTCAAGTCAAATACAATATTAAGAAAATGAAATCTTGAATATGAAGGTGAATTCATTGCAAAATCAAACTTGGATACAAATATACCGTTATATTAACGGTCGTTTAAAATTGTTTAATTATTCGCTTGATCAAAATAAATATTGAAAATTGTGGTGTACATTTTTTCGTTTCGCAAATTATTTCTTTTATTTTCCCTTCAATATATTCAATTCATCGTTTTGCATCGTTTATTCAATTAAATAAGTTTTATTTTGTTTCAATTTCGTTCACCTCATTTATTTAGTGTTAAAGAATAAAAATTGTCATGTATTGGGTCTTTGCTTTTGTATAGATCTGTTTTACTATGTCTGATATTTCTTTAAAAATATAGCAAAGCAAAACCCTGCATATCGACATCTGTCAAAGATATACGTCAACCACACCATTTATTTAGTTGAAGGTTTGCCATTTTAGATTTGCCAATTTGGATCGTTTAACAGTCCAACAACGCGTTAAAATGTGTAATGTGTAAAAATTGTTTAAAAATGTGCAATTTCTCGATTGGCTGATGTGATTTGATATTCAGAATCCTGCGATCTAACGCCTTTGGATTTCTTTTTGTGGGGGTACGCGAAAGATCGTGTTAATGCGAACAATCTTTAAACTCTGGACGAACTGAAAGCCAATATTTCATGAAATCATGGCCGAAATATTGCTTCAAATGTGCCGCAAAGTCATTGAAAATTTCCTCAAAAGGATTGAGTCCTGTAAGAAGTCCCGTGGAGGACATTTGAACGATATTGTGTTTCACATATAATGGCAAGGATCAATCTTTAAAATGAAATATAATTTACATCGCTTTGTGTTTTTTAAGCTTACTTTCTCAAGCAAGAAATGAATAGCCCTATATCTACTACTAGCTCTCAAAATTTTAATGGAGTTCGTCCACAATGGCCTAGTTTACTTTTAGCGCTTAACCCGCGAATTAAAAACCCAAATTCGACCTAAATTATCTAGTCGACCTATTTATTTAGTCCACGTTTTGTTGCAACATGAACTAAAATAAAATAAAATATATCAATATAAATGCATCCGACCCAAGATTTCATTTATACGGCATCATTAATAATTTACATATTCAATATATGATCGCATATTTCTCCATCCATGCACAATCTTTAAAATAATCATTATGTTTGACATAGAAATGAAAAGAAAACTACAATTTATGAACTAAAATCAAAATCAACGCAATAAAGCTAGAGTTACAATCAATGCAACCAACATTTGTTGCACAACAAAATGAGTTTGAACCCATGAGAACGTATGAGAGCAGTTACAATGATGCAACACAACTTTGTTGCACAGCAGAGTTTGCTCATATCTCAAACTTGGCATGGCAACAACATTTTTGAAAATATCCAATTCCACCTGTTCCTATGAGAGTCCGGGAAATGTCATATGCAAATGACAATCAGAATTTGTATTATTTTGTCTCATTTTTGCTTTGCATTATACTCCGCAGCTTTTAGAGGATAAAATACTCACTGATATCTCTTTCCGAGACTTTAAAGGATCCAAATTATCGAACAGCAATTTCTTTAATATAGCCAGTGACAGATGACAGTAAATGTTGTGTTGCATTGATTGTAACTCGTTCCACCAACAAAACTTGGCAGCAAATGTTGGTTGCATTGATTGTAACTCAAGCATAAACTAAATAACAGATGCCACGGACAATGCTTCAAATTTTAGACCAAGTCGGTGTAAACAGCTTGGGAACACATCTGTTTGGGTGCCGCTATAAATCGCGTCACATTTAAGTCACTGGGTGTAGACAGAGTCTATAGCCTAGCATACAACGTGTACTGATTTAGGGATTGAGATTGAAACAGTGGAAAGTGAACGGGTTGTTCAAAGGTTTCAATTCCACCGTTTCAATCTCAATCCGCTTTGAATCCACTTTCAAGTTACGTTGCATACTGGGCTTATGTTTTCCTGTTTCAGAGTACACTGGTGTAGAGTTTTGCAAATATTTGAAGAAATAAATGCGAATGCGAAAGAAAATCGGCTCAAAATGAACTTGACAGCTGTTAACAATTCAGTTCGCTTTTTAACGGGCAAATTTCGGAGCTATGATACGAAAAGCAGCATTTGCATTTTTTTTTAATTTTTATTGCTTGTGCCTTATAAAAACATTGTTTCTGCACTATAATCAGCTCTACCTGTTTGCATGCATAGTTTGATGGAAGAAAAGCCTGATTTTATAAAATTTCTGTTTGATACTAGGAACGAATTAAATGGTGCACATATGAATAGTTCTATTTGCAAATCAGTTCCGCCAGTATTTGCAGAATTTACTAGCTAGGTTATCCATTGGTCACTTAAAAAAAAAAGAATCAGTGTTTTACATGTCAATGAACTCTCGAGTATGTTTAGGGTGAATGAACCTATTGGTATTACTAGACACAATCTATTGAAATAACTGTTGCCTAATTTTTAACCCCAGTGGTGAAATTCAAAACATAGCCGCATAAACTAAATTGCTTATCTCTACTCCTTTGAGACCAGACCAACTTTGATAAATTGGTTAAATTTATCCGCAATCGAACCTTGAAATAAAGAAAACCATTTTTATTACAGCTTCAACGTGACACGCCTTACATATCGTTCTGGTCAAGTTGATCAAGTTTGGGTTCCCCAAGTAGGTTATACGTCTCTCTGTAAGCTTCCTTGTCAGCAGGCAATTATACGTCAATGCTAATGGAGCTAATTCAATTAGAAAACCCGTGACATCAGGTGTGCCACAATGTTCGATCACTGGGCCTGTTTTTTATACGATCTAGACCGCTGAGCTTCCGATTCCAGTTGACCAGCCTCAACTTAAAATTCTCTAATATGCAGATGATATGCTTTTATTCACATCGAACGATAATCCACTCAAAGCACCGAGAAGCCTAAAGTACATATATTGATCGAGTTGAAACTTTATATCAACAAATGGGGCATTAAACCAAACAGCAACAGTGAGACACAACGTTGTGTATTTCGCAAACTATCTTAGTATCGGGGATCTCAATCTACTCGCAATAAGACCGTAAATCATGTTGTTTCGTTTGAAAACTCTACGATTACTCCTGACATTGCATTGAGGGACTTTGGTATCGTTTGGTATTCAAGAATTCCTAAAGTTAATCCCTACGTTTGACATAAAATATAAAATCTAAGTTGTCACATCTAAATTTCAGGGCATAAGATACCTTTCCGCGAAGAAGATGACCTCACCACCGAAGTGAAATGAATTTGCTACCAAACTCTTATCCGGCCAATTCTTCTGGGCCCTTCCGAAGCCCTCTTCTTAAAGATGTTTGCCTTATCTGGTCTGGAACCCGGTTTCCGAAATTCACAGCGACAGATTTAAATCTGTTCAAAAGCAATTCTTGCTATTCGCTCTTAGAGATCTTTGCCATTCAGCAGTTTATCGCCATATGAATTTCGCCTTAGACTTCTAAACTTGTCACCAATTGCATCCAGAAGATTAATGTTATATATATGCCTGCTTCAATTTCGGTTCATTAGAGTCACTGTTAATGTCGACTACATACAGGAAAGATTTGTGCTTAATCAACCCGTGAGAGTCACGAATGCTAGTTGAATATGAGCATAGCACTGCATATGCTGATAATGAGCCAATAAATAGATGCTGCAAAATATTCAACAGCATGAGCCAACACTTTTCCCCACACGATATCCAAAGCGTCATTTAAAAACAGAGTTACCAAGGCTCTCTTATCCTACCCTCTCTAGTCTACCGGCCTAGTATCCTTTTTATGAATAATTAATTATTTAATTCCGTTTTTGCCTTTGATAATTTTACGTGTCCTACATGTAATTTTGGTGTTATGTAGTTATTTACTGAATGTCAATTAATTTATTTGCATTGTAAAGAATTGTATTTTATGCCTTTTATTATTTTTTTTAGTTTTTTATTTTTATTTCATTTAATGTTGTGATCTCTTGCTAGAATCAATATTTAGGAAATGGAAACACATAAGTTCTACTCAAATTATCAGTTTTATTTTCCGAGTCTTACACATGTCGTCTGTTCACGTCCCTTGCTTACACTTTATTCCCGTTCCGTTCCATTCTATGGAACACATTGGTGCTGCCAATAATTTATATGTAATTTTATACCTTGTTTGGTGAAATAAATAAATAAATATTTGCATCGCTTTTGCTTGGCTTCGGAGAATCTACTATCTTGATATAAGTAGGTATTGATTGAAACAATCTGTAAAAACTATCATGACACATAATATACCGTTCAATGAATAGTAGCGCAGTTATGAACACATTTCTATTTCGATTAATAGCACCACAATATACTTTTCATTTCAAGCCTTTAATAATTGAAGGACGACAGCTTCTCTTTTACATTTAGACATTTGTGTTTTAATTTGCACTGATTTACACAAGAATTTATTGTACTATACGGAGCGAAATACCTGCGTGCAATCGATTTTTTTGTACGTAGGTATGTATATGCTTTTATGGCGAAGAAACACACGCACACAAACTTTACTCAGTTTCATCTATTCCTCGGCATACTAATGTACATATAAAACGTGGAATAGATCTGTCGTCGTCGTCGATGTGCGTGCGTCATCAACTATCTTCATGGCGTAAAGTCATGCTAGTGCGAGCCAGATGTTTGACTTTGAAATCAACTGTGTGAACTTAAGTTGATATTTTAGATATTATGCTTTCCGGGGCGGCAAATTGTACGTAGATTCATTGTGATTATTTATTGTAAGAAGTGATATCTCTGGTGATAAAGTATTGATAATAAAGGTTTTTGGCTTTTATAAAATAAGCGGCAAAAAGTTTCCAAATCTGAACGGAAATATTTCTTTGCAGCAAGGCATATTTTTCGGACTAAGCTCTACCGGAAAGAAACCAATTTAGGCGCTGCGCTCTGCTATTGTCTCCATCCATCAATTTAGTCTTTTTTATAAAACAGCGCGAGGCTAGGGTGTAAGGCTATGATGCTAGTGCACAGCTTTGGTAGAAGAGGAGTTAGGTTATGGGAAGTGAGAAGGGCTGGGAATGAGGGAGGTATCTACCTTATCGCTTGAGGGCTATACTGCCCTGATTCGCATAAACGTTCTATCTACATTTTTTTTTGTCATTGTTCAGTTAACAACGGATTCATAAACTTCATACTCTATTTCATCATTCTGCAATTTTTGATAAACCTATCTTTTGTGAAAGTATTTAAAATCAATATTGAGAAACGCACTCTCCATATATCGCCAGTACAAATCAAAACCCAAATTATTGAATATCTCGAAAATACTATAATGTAGATAGAATGTTTAAGCGAATCAGGGCAGTATAACTGTAGGAAAAGACACGACATAGAAGAATGCAACGCATTCGTATTGTTCTGGGCAAGAAGGACTCATGAAATTCAACAATGCGACTGGTGCCGACGAGGTATGAGGTTGGGCGCCGACGTGAAGGGTTTGAGGTTGGGAGGAATATCTAGATCAGGGATAAGATCAAATCCTTCGTCAAGACAACGACCATAGGAGTAACGATATAGAGTAAGTACGCAGTCTTGCCTGAATTTCGGTCACTCGGTTTTGCTATTTATTTCTACACGGAAAAATTTTCGTGTAGAGAAGTGTAGAATATTACAAAGTGACAGTTAATTGCTCTCAACTTTGGCGGCATGGGATTTAGAAATTAGCTTTCTTTGAAAATAACCTTTACAATCTACCAACTGTATGTGAAATACTATGTTACTATTCCATCAATGCTTCTTTCAGCTCTTCAATTTTAAATTCATTCAGGTTTGCTGCCTCATCATACTGCTATATTATGAACCAAACCAAACTTTATGAAAGAAGCCAAGTTCTAATAGCAAATTTTAAAAACTACTTTCACTTTAAATTCAATTAGACTGAATGAAAATAGGCGTAGTTTTTCGAAGTAAAACAATTATGTAATCTATTTAATAATTGTTTATTTGATATATATTTCCTTCACACGAATACATAATTTCCATCCATGCATTTCATAACGCGTACACATGCGGTGTTGAAAACTTTAGGTCTGTTCGCGTACCTGAATCTATTATAATATATTCAAATAGATTCGCATAATTGCTTCAAGCCAAATTTCGCAGCAAAAAGAAGCCAGCTGCCAAGTTATGTTACTGCTGCAGTTTGGTGAAGTAACATACCTTTTATAACGTCGCGCTAATTCAATAAACCAACCAGCTAATTAAAGTGCTTCGTAGTAAACGTATCTGGCAAAAAAACCAAATGTGCTGGAAAATCTTTGCTTCAAGTTTTGCACGAACTATCCTACGCATAAAATTAGTTAATTTGTCGACAGAAAGTTCCGAAGTACAACAAATTTTAAATTTTCAAACAAAATTCAAATTTGACGCGCGTTCAAAATGGCCAAAATGATTGCTTTACGTGACCAAATAAATAGCAGACCATTTAATTCCGTCACCTCGTGCCTGAAAAAACTCTCCACTTGTGCTGCAGAGCCACCTACGAGCAAAGAGCAGCACTAACATTTTGACACTTTTCAGGCAACGTTTCAGGACAGACTGCGTACCGATTTTCTCAAGTGACCTGAAAAAAATTCAGGTGACGGAATTCCGTCACTCTTTTCCCATGCATTTTAAAGGGGAACCGAAATTCAGGCAAGACTGCGTACTTACCTATAAAAGTGAAAGGTATTACCATAAGGTTTTCTATCACCTGATTCCAATTTTACAGTACTTTTATAATATTTGCAGTCTGACATTTAATAGGCTATTGTAGCTATAGTGGTTAAATTATCTAACTTTCGGTTCTGGTTCATTGAAATATGTATATCAATTCGGGCTGTCGAAACGACGTTATACGGCTGTAGATCGTAGAAAGAAATCACATACTCGTTTTGCTGGACTTTGAAGGTCTTCTGATCAGTGATCTGTAGGTTAGAATAGATCAGTGATCTATTCTGATCAGTAATCAGTAGGCTAATTTTAACTAATTCCTAGAACAAATAAAATACGAATCGACTGCTTAGCCGAGTCAAAGTATAGCAAGGCAAGTAAGTCAATTACACATTCCAAATTTGGGGAAAGGGCACTTTGACATGGTTGCAACCGGCCTTACTATTTATCAGTACTTTTTGCTAGTAGTGAGTTATACATGAGCGATGGGTCAACTAGCCGAGTAAGTGGTATTGCGTCGGCAGTAAAAATCAAATTATGGGATTGTGAAAAGTCACTCAAAAAAACTCAAATCGGTTTAGTGGAAGTTTTGGACCACATACAGTGGTACACATTCGTATGCGCGCATCTAAAAATGTATCATCAATTGCTCTCCTCACTGCAGAATATTTCTAAGAAAACCGTTGTCTCCTTATTTTAGGAAATGCTATGAATAAGTAATACCCGAAAGTAAAATAACTAACGGCTCTATTTTGAAAGAAGGAGTGAAAAATGTGAATGGAGCTCAGTATGAGCTGCGATATTCAATGGAGCGCATTGATGATTAACTGAGCTTTCAACGCGAAATTTAACATTTTTTGCAAATTTAATTTGACAGAACATTAAAGGATTATGCACAATATATATCGCAATAATATTTACTATGAGCGTTTTTTTTTGTAGCAATGCGTTTCGGGGAGCGCTTAGATGAGGCGGATCAGCTTGCTATCAATTTATTGAATAGAGAAGACTACCCAGTTGGGCAAATTGCTAGGAAAATTTGTTGCCCTGAATGTGTTGTCAGGAATTTCATGAAAAAAGGCAATGGATATGGCTTTAAGCACTCAAGAAAGGGCAAAACAAAATTATACTTGCGTGACAAAGGCAAAATTCGACACTATGCAGCAACAAATCGATTATCTGCTATACAAAATAAGGACAAATTGCAGCTTACTGTAACACCTCGTCACATCGATCGTATTTTGCATTCTTCGCCAGATGTAGCATGAAAGAAACTGGAAGGAAAGCTTCGATCAACTGACGTTCACCGAGAAAAAAGACTGTGATTCGCCAGAAAGTACATGGCTCGGAAAAGTAATTTCCGTGATGAAAAAAAAAATCAATTTTGATGACCAAGATTGCTATTGCTGCTACTTATTAAATTATTAGCATAATTTGAAAAAACACGGTAAGGTCAGATCGAAGCGTAATTTCGGTGGTGGTATCGTTATGATTTTGGATGGATTCTTCTGTAAAGAAAATCTCCTATGTGTTTCATAGCTACTCGAATAAACTTGCAGACGAACACAGGACCCTTGTAAGAGACGTTGATAGCTGCAAAGAGTAAGATATAGTTTTCTGGCAGGATGATGCATCCATTCATGCTCCGAGCCGTCACCATTCGTATACCACATTTGTGCTCCTTTATACGAGGGAGGTGGACCATCCTTCCATTTGTCCCTCATTACTCCTCTTATCAGCCGGCAGGCCATCCTTTGAAGCTTGTTGAGTCTATTAACAGCAGTTTTTTGTGTATTTTTTTTCCACAACATTGCAGCTCCATATAGGATGACTGGTCTCACCATTTGTTTGTATGCCCATAGTGTCTGCTTTCGAGACAGTCCCCAATTGCGTCCAAGCATTTGTTTTGTGGTCCTCAGTGTCGTTTTGTTTAGATGATTGTCCCAGGTGAGTATCCTATCTAGGTGAGTATCGTATCTAGGTGGATTCCTAAATATTTTACCTCTTCCTGCAGACATACAAAAGCGCTCCTAATATTTAGGGCTCCTATTTCTATTTTCCCTTTTCTGTTGAATTGTATTATGCTGGTTTTCTGAGAGTGAATTGGATAAGCCATCTTCTTCGCACCATTGGGTTGTTTCATTTATGACTTTTTGCATTCTGGATCTCAAGCTATACATGTGTAAGCCTCTTATTATTACCATGATATCGTCCGCGTAGCCGAGAGCAGGTAGGCTCTGCTGAGGGTGACGTGAAGGCTACCAACTAGTAGGGACCATAGCAAGGGGGATAAAAACCCCTCACTGTGGACATCCCGTGCTAGTGTCCGCCCTTAGTATCACCACCCCAGTTCCGCAAACACACCACGATGCTTTAGTATTTTACTCGCCTACCTTACCACTTCTTGAGGAGCATCCCTCATCTGGAGAGCATGGTACAGCGAGTCATGTTTTGCATTGTCGAAGGCTCCTTCTACGTCCACGAAGGCGTATAGTGCGATTTCCTTGCCATCCAATGCCTTTGCCTTGCAAAGCTCGCTCTAAATGTGTGTACCAGAATGATTTTTAATTTCCCTGTGGCTCTTTGTAGCAGAGCTGGGTAGATTCAGTCTGGTCTTGGTTATTTAAAGGGTTTAAAGAAACAAGAGAACTAATAATCCGAAATTATATTTTCGCAAAAAAAAAACCGTATAGCCTAATCATTAAAACGTTTTGCTATATATTGATTAATATATTAAAATAGATTTGAAGAATTTTATTTGAATATCTTGCTGTTGCATTTGGCGACGAAATTAAATTTTGGGCTACTGGCGACTTTTTGGGCTCCACTGACCTGCCCAGGTTTCAACTGCCAAAAAATTTATAAAGTTGAATTCACAATTAATTTCCTCAATTTTGAACGGAAATCTCTTCACTTCATGTTTTAAATATTCACTTCATGTTTTGAATTCCGGTTGAACCTAAACTTTATTTCTAGTCTATTATTTGACTGTCTACCTAAGGTGGTCCGCAATAAGAATGAAATTTAAATCTGTGCTTCTAAAACTCATAAGTATGAACAAATGGTTAAAATACACTGAGCACGGAAAAATGTTGGGCAAAAGCCAATGAATTAAAATCTGCTGCTGGATAACAAATTTCTTCGCTTTTTTATCTTCCTGCTAATATAATAGTCGATATATGTTTAATATGATAAATAACAAAATAGCATAAAGACTAAAATTCGAAATGAAATGCAACTATATTTTTTGACATCTGTGATGCGAATTCTAATTCTCTTGAATTACAACAAAATATGTTGCAACGACTATAAAATACCACCAGATACAATACAAATAATGGATTCTTCAATTTACACATTTACTACATCAGAAAGTGAAATTGTATCTATAATATATTCGACTATATGAGAGATTTGTATATAAATATACAAAAAATAAATACCCACGTGAAAAAGGATACACACGTATGTTTTTTTTTGTATCTATTAAGAAAAACGTTTGGCATAATTTTGACCTCAGCCTATTTTGTGGCAGTTTTGGGCTCTTTTGGGCTATTTTAAAAAAATTAAAATTTGGTGTTATTGCTGGGTATCATCGCTAACCGCGTGCTATGACTTCCGCGGATCTTCGGAAGTTTGTTTTGGAATTTTCTTGAGCTTAGCTTCAGAGGTTAACGAGAGTGAACATTATCTTCAAAATTCGTTACAAACCATATGCTCAGTAATTTACTCCCTTCAGGCCAATAATATCAACAGAATTTGTGTTATTTGATTGTATAATTTTTCAATTTTAATCATCCCGTAAAAACAATTCCACTTTGATACATATTCAAGTTTATATGGTCCATTCTATGTTATATAAAAGACCCTTTAAACTGCAAAAATAAATTGAACTTTCCCTGTTTTTTATGATATCATCTGCCTATTTCTAAATTTTCTCTTACAAAGTCGAAGAAAAAAATGCGATATTTTCATTTATACAGTGAAATGTTAGCAGACACAATTGTTACATGTACCTACCTAGCTACTATAATTAGAATGATTCATTGTAACTACACATATGGCAGAAAAAGTACCACTTTACATCATTTTTTGATATTTACCTCTAAAACAAATCAATTTTACTGGCTACGTAAACGAAATACGAAATGAGCTTCACATAGTAAAGTGTGTATGTATGTTACTCTGCTTCAATTGTTTTTTTATGTTTCCTAGCCCATTCGTAAAGTTCTACATTCTATTTACTTGCTAATTCCATTCAAAGTGCTAAGCTCTTTCAAAATTTTATTGAGAAAATGGATTTACATATATGCGTCAATACTTCTACAAATATATAATATAGCTTTTATTGTAACTAACGTTGCACTTGCAGTTAAGTGACCCCGTTGAATATCATTTCGGTTATTGCTGGCGCTATCGCTTTCATTATTTTAGTGGCCATTCCGTTCTGCGCCCATAAAATATTGTCAACGCGAATAAATTCTGCAGCGGAACGCTTGAAATGGGAAACAATTAAAGCGGAATGGACGTCTACGTGCGTCAATTTTATGCACAATAGTACCAACAATTGAGTGAATGGTTGTGAGTGAACGTACCAGAACGTAGTCGTTAAATCATTTAGTACAATTTCCCCTACTAAGATTCAATCTGGCAATACGGAATTCGAGCAATCTGAACCGTTTCGAAACGTGGATTTTGTACCGTTCCATTGTCTGAACCGTTTTGTCGTTAAGGGGCGTGCTCGATTTCGGCGGCCATACTTTTCACTACCACATTGAACAAATTCTCCGGCACTTTGTGCTGCTGGTTATTGTCTTAGCGGCATTTCGTCTCTCTCTGTTCTACAATGTAGGCCGAATGTTTTCTTTGCATGCATTTCGCGGCAACGGAATGAACTCATATTTGAATGAAAAGGGTTCCGACGAGAAACTACTGAATAGGAACGAGTGAGATGGGGAAAGATTTTGCAGTTCGGCTGCTATGCTGCGTTTCATACTACCGGCGTTAAGTTAGGAGAGTTGTCGTGTCGCCATTATGGCGAAGTCATGTTATTTTTTATTCTCTAGCTTCATGATTACGTCCCAGACTTGTTTTGCACAACTGGTCCTTGACTTTGTATGTGTGCGCGTGACAAGTGAAAAAATTGATTTTCTTTACTTCGCCTCTAATTTTTCTTCGAGCTGAAAGTTGGGGTATTTGAAAGTATGCAGGTATCGATGTGTGGCACAGGGTGAAAAGACAGATAGCGAAATTGTCTTAATCTAGAGAGACTGAAATGCAGTTAGTCGGGGAAATTAAATAGATTAATCTTGAAATTTCACCCAGCATGCCTGTTTTCAGCTGGTGCTTGCATGCCCAACATAGGCTTTGGATGGCAAGACAAGTGTTTTTTAGTATTAGGACGTGATCGTGAAAATAATTAGCTGCGAGAATTTAGATTCCGGCTAACACAATTGTATGACAAATACAACTGTAGCATACCATGCGGTTAAGTCTACGCTCCCGGCTGGTGCGTAAGTTTGATTGCGCGGGGAACTAAGCACGTGTGGGGTTGACGAAAACAATTCCGTTTGTGCCAAAAAGCGGTAAGAGCGGGTAGGCACGTCAGATATCAAACAATTGAATGAACTTCAGGAATGGATACCGAATTATGAAGATACGGTTACAATTGCTGTCGCTGCGTGGAAAACAGGCATCGATAAAAGTATTTGTTTTATTAAAAAATGCCATTTCCATTGACTTTGTGGTGAAGCATAAGTAATATGAGAGAAATAAAAAGTTAGAACTGCATAGCATTATGCAAAATTTAGTAGCATGTTCTATAATACCAATGTTCTATAATAGATAAAAAATTTACAGTTAATCGCCAAAATGAAAGTCTCTAATAAAATTTAAAAAAATACAGTTAAATGCTGCTCGTTTCGTTCCCATTCAAACAGGAAAATACAACTTTTGGTTTATTCTGGCAATTAAGATATTATATTTATTTATCAAATAGGTCTAGTCATGTAGGATTAAATTTGATATTGGACTAGTTTTGTGTGAAATGACTTCTGTAGTTACAAGTGCATATTGTTAAGGCCGGTATTCATATATTGCATCTTTGCGTATCGTATCACCGTTGCGTATCAGTGGATGCGACAAACGTATCTTCGTTCCGTATCAAAATTATGATATAAAGAAACGCAACGAACTCGACAGGCCATTTGATGGCTTCTTTCCGTCGCATCAAAGAAATGATACGATACACAGTGGAGTCATATTTGAAAAAGTTGCGTTGCACAGCATGGATTAGTGAAAAAAAAAATAACGCTTTGCAAAAGCTCATTTAAATGTATCCCCTGAGTTTTGTTAAGATAAATAGCTGCCCGTAAAGAAAAAAAACTCTAGCGCACCAGAAAACTGATTTTCGAAGAAATTATCTGAGTGACTATAAAATGTGGAAACACGTAATATATTTTTTTGTAGTATCATATCAACCATTTCTTACCCAAAGCAACAAAAACCATTTTCGACTATAACATAAATGATGCAAATGTTCAGTGCTGGCAGCAGTTTTCCAACGAAGCAGCAATAAGTACCATAACAAGCTCATGCTAAAATCAACCTATCTTTTGAATTTCGTTTTCATCCGTGGATTTCACCGATTATTTCAGCGACTAAACAATGTCTGGGGCTGCCATCCGAAAAATTTTCAAAACTCGGAAAATTTAAATTTCGGTTCCTTATTTTTATTGTAAATGCTTTGCATATGAGTAAATGATAGAAGCATCTGTTGCTGCAATATCTACGAAACGTCTGGTGCTGGAAATCCTGTGTTAGCAGCATAGCCAAAAATATACCAAATCTGATTCACGTTAAGTTAAACCCACCCTGTGAATTTTGTTTCGATTGAATAACTGCGCTGGAATATAATTTTAGGGCTACCACCCTCAAAGCTTTAAAAATTTGCGAAACCTCAATTTTGTTGTTAATTGTCATTCCCATTTGCAAATTTAACGACAACTTCGCTCAGTAAAGAAATGCCAAAAAATTACAAAAATAGCTAAAGCTGGCAGACCGTTCAGTATTTTTGTACGAAATTCCTTACCACATTTGGTTTACAATAATATAAAAAATAAAATAAAAAAAATAAAATTCATACATGAGTTTCGATTTGATTTCATTACTGGATCGGAAGTAAAGGGGAAAACGCTTTATTTTGCTTAGAAAATTTACAAGATTTAGGTGATATAAATTACAAGATTTAGGTGGTATAAATTACCATAGCTGGCAACTCTATTCTAATTTTTCAACCAAATTTCCACCAAATTTGGTATAGAGTAAGGTCAATGCCTTCTAGAAGTACGGGTCGTCAGGCTACGTAATCGTTGTCGATGTGACGTCATGGCGTCAAACCATTTTACATTTCCACGAGGCAGTGCCGACACACACCGAGATTTCACATGCGGTTTTTTTAGCTAAAATACGAATAAAACGTTAGTTTTTTGTGCGTGGACGCGTTATAATAATAATATTTAGCCATAACTTTCATTTTGTATCGACCAATTGTATCGCGATAGTAAATCGACACGGAACATCACATAACCTAACAACACCTGATAAACATTTCGTCGCGAATTTTTCTAATTATGCCGCACGCACCGCATTAATATGTGTTTAAGCTGTTCACTAGCACTGTTTCGCATGTTACCACTTAGTTTTCATTAAACTCACTTTAGCATAACCCGTACAATTAACATTTTCCCGCGGACGTCCCATAAGACTACGTGTGTTTTTCGCGACATTTGGTCGGATGCTCTGACGTCATCATTCTGCATTACGGCCCGTACATATAGAAGGCATTGGTAAGGTACAGCTACTGAGTGAACTTCGTTAAAATGTGTGCACTGAATCGGAAACTATAGGCTAAAAAGCAGTTTTATTCGCAGTGAATTTTGAAGATGGCGCCACTGTTGCAAGTTTGGCAGCATTTTAAAATCACTTCTATCAGACCTGGTCCTAGTTGATACCAACATGTCCCGTAAATTTCATAATGATCGGGTTATCCGGTCGTCCGTCCTCGTGAACAAAAGATTCGAGTGCTGAAAATAGAGGTAATTTGGTGATGGGCTGTCGTTCTTGTGAAATTCGGAATTTTGAAAATTTCAAATTGACATAGTGGACAAAGGTTAAGATTTATCAACAATTTGAATTTTTTGTCAAAATGCAAAATATTTTCAGGAGGGTCGATAATTTCAAAGGTTTTTTTCACGCCGTAGCTGCAGGATTGCCTGCACCGTCTTGAAAACACATGTGTGTATAGTTTTAGTCAGCATAAAGACGCTCTGCAGATTTCACAATGATCCAATGTTTCTTACAGAAGCTATGTTAAATCGAATTTTGAAAAAAAATCCTTGCCAAAAACTTTTAGGTACTCAGCGCCCATGTAGGGCTTAACATTTTTAATTCTGTATCGAACAAGCATAAAACATAATAAGTTTTCATTCTCAATACTTACTTGAGTCTAATACAGTCAAATCTCGCTACTTTGCCACCTCGCTAGTCTGCTAGTTGCGCACGGTTCTCCCAAAATTACATACAAAATAAATTTACTATGCCACCACCTAATGTCGCTACTATGCCACTCGCAAACTCAAGCGGGCAGTCACGTTTATCTTTTCGGACCTTTGTTACACACGCACGCACTTGTGATGTCGTATTGTAGTGAAGTTCAGAAAGTAGCCTACAATGTCAGCTCAGAAGCGCAAGTGGACTGAGTTTGTGCTGAAGGAGAAGAAAGAGTTCATCGATGCCGCTAAGAACGAGCCGAATCAGTCTAAGCTGGCCACAGAAATAAGCAAGAAATGGGGCATCGAAGTCATGAGAAACACCGTAAAAGACATTCAAATCGAGGCGGCCCTCAAAGTTGGAGTTGCATTGAAGCGCATGAAGCTAAGGCAAGCTCATAACCCAAAGTTGCAATTTCAAGAAATCCCGTGCGTTCAAGAACAAGGAGATTCCCGTGAAGTAGAAAGCTAATTTGAAAGCATGGATGAAGGCAGAGATTTTCGAGGAAATGTTGCATGCGTGAGACAGACGACTCGGTCAGCAAAACCGCTGAGTATTGCTCTGTCTCGATAACTTCACTGGTCACCCTCCCTACCTCAAACTTGGACAACATCCAAATGCTCTACTTTCTGCCCAACACGGCATTATAGAGAATCTTAAGCACCATATACCTTTTTTCGACGTATATGTCTGGACCAATTTGACCAATAAAAGTACATTAGTACCTGGCAGATTGCAAGTCGCGACTGGCCTTCTATATAACGGCCAGGATTCAATGAAAAGTATATGCTTGCTGTCAAAACTCAACTCAGACTTAAACGGCGGAACGAACGCGACGCATTGAATGTGAGACGTTTACCGGAGTTTACTGAGTCCGATTTGACGTTTGTGGCTCGATGGAGGGTATTGGTCATCGTATAAATATCGGAGCATTCGATGCGAGTTTTTTCAATCTCTTCATTGCCTTTGAGTGGTCAAGTGTCTTTGTTGTTTAGGATTTTAACAAATTTAGTATCAAACGTTCCTTTATTTTACGGCATCATTTTCCCGAAGTACTTCAAGAATAAAAAATGTTTTTCTTTCCGCGATCATCTAGTAACATTATGTATATATACTTTATATGCGACTTTATCAAAATTTTCTAACGAGTTTTTTTTTTATATTTTAGGCCAGTGGACACACCGCAACCTTATGGGAAAAGTGGAGTCGGACCATCATCTTCACAGCAACCTTCATCTCGATCAGCGACGAGTCCATTATCGCCACCAAGACCTGGCGGAGCTGTCAATCACACTGCCTATTCTAGATTTGCAGACGTCACGGCCACATCATTGCGATATGTGCAGCAAAGTCAGTACGGTGTGGGACAAGTGCAACAGTTTCGAGAAAATCCGTATGCCCGCTCGTCGCAGGTGCCTGCACCGATCCAGGACTATCACAGAACTGGAGGACAACCAGTTGTCACAGGAAATAGTAATATGTCTTTGGTATCAGTCGCACCCACCGGTACGATGGAGACGGGCCATCAAGGGCATTCATCGATTCGCCCGCGAATGTCACTTATCCCTACACCCCAGCCTGCTAGTGAGTATATAGCGAATACTAGACCTCCACCGCAGGCACCGCCAGACCCTGGAGGTCAACCTTTTAAGAAAATACGTTTAGGAGAAACCAATCACCCGCCCGTACAACAGCTGAAAGTAGATACTCGGGAACATCGACCGGCCACAACTGAAGCCTACCATCCACAGGTTGAGGCGATCTCGCCGACGCTTCCGAGTGATACACTAGAAGAGCGGCGAACGACAAAAGATGATCTGCTGATGCAAATCACTAAAGTAGATAGTGAAATAACAAAGGCAGAGAATACTAAAGTGATTCTAAAGAACAAAGAAAAGTCATTGGAAGAGGCTTCTGCGAAGCCGATTAAGGAACCTGAACCTTCAGAAGCGCCTGTAAAACATCGCAGTCTCGCCCAGAAGATCTATGCGGAAAATCGAAAGCGAGCTGCACAAGAACACACCGCTCTGGCTCAGTTAGGGACGCTGTATGACCTGCCCTTATACAACCAACCTTCAGACGCGGAGATTTGCCAAAAAATTATTCAGCGGCATCAGGCCATCAAGTCTCGACTTGTGCTGTATCTTCGTCGTGTAAAGTCAGAAAAGGCAGCTAAGAACGCAGCGCTGGTGGAGAAATATGCTCAGCTTTCGCAGGAGTGGCTTAAACGAGTGGAAAAGATTGAGTCGAGTGCCAAGCGGAAAGCGAAAGAAGCGAAAAATCGGGAATTTTTCGAAAAAGTTTTCACGGAACTGAGGAAACAGCGCGAGGACAAAGAACGTTTCAATCGTGTAGGCTCGAGAATAAAGTCAGAAGCAGATTTAGAAGAAATAATGGACGGTTTGCAAGAGCAGGTATGTATATATTCATTCCAATAACTTTATTTTGAAAAGCCCTCTGATTAGTTTCAAACTATTCGTTTTCAATTTGAACATATCTGTTTGTTGGATGATTTTCCAACGCCAGGGCTAAATATTTCAATGGATTGAAGCTTGATTTAAACAGGAAAGTGGAAATCTGTAAGCACGACTAAACGTCGAGACTTTTCTAGGCTTTAAGAGTTTACATTCTTCGCTTGAAATATTTGAATAACCACTTTCTTTTTAGGCAATGGAAGACAAGAAAATGCGCTCGTATGCTGTGATCCCACCACTTATGTATGATGCGCGAGACCGTCGCAATGTGTACTCGAATGAAAATGGCTTCCTTCCAGATATGGTCGCCGAATACAAGATTGGACAAAATATTAACGTGTGGACGGCTGGCGAAAAGGAAATTTTTAAAGAAAAATTTCTCCAGCATCCGAAAAATTTCGGAGCAATAGCAGCAAACTTAGACCGTAAGTCTGCACAAGATTGTGTTCGTTACTACTACCTCAGCAAAAAGACGGAAAATTATAAGCAGCTACTGCGAAAGTCGCGGCAGCGGACGCGCAGCTCGCGAAATCCGCAAAAGACACAACAAGCGCAGGCACAATGCATCGTAGATTCTCTTACGACGGGTGTCACAACCCGGCTACAGAGAGAGCAGCAACAAAAAACTGGCGGCCGAGAAAGAGTTTCACAATCAGCTGCCGCGGGAAACAGTGCAATTGCACCGCCATCCAGTATCGCAACACCATCATCTACTACACAATGCGGCACTTTACCGGTTTCGGGCGGTGGCACAAGTTCGACCACTGAGTTAATTAATCCATCCTTACCATTGGCATCAATTCCATCTCCGGGATCCATTACTTGCACAATAAGTAATGCTGTAGCTTCTATGACAACTGCAGCTTCAACAACGATTGATACATTTGTGACGACAACTGCATCAACAGCTAGCAAGAGTTTTGACGAGACCGCTTCGGGTTTGGTTTCGACTGGGCCAAGTGAAACGGTTCCCTCACAGCCGCCTAATAATTCGAACGGTGAAGTTATCACAGACACAAATCAGGAGCACTTGTCTCTACCTAAAAATGCAACTGAAAGCGTAAGCAGCTTTGATCAAAAGCTCGCAACAAGCGAAGATACATTCAAACCAGCTGGCAGTGAAACTACGAACCCGCTTTCATCTGGCACTGATACCATAGGCAGTAAAAGCACTGATAGTAATAGCTGCAGTCAGGTTGCTGTCACAGGAGCTCCAGCTTCGAAGGAGACAAGCCCATCGGTGACAGCTGCGAAGACAGACTCGTTGTCCTCGACAACGGTGTCCGTGACCAGTTTTAATGGTTTGAAATCTGAAGTTGTGATAACGAACGCCGTAGGTCATTTGAGCGATAAGAAATCACTTTGCAATGACAACGATAGAAAGTCACCTGCCACGACAATAGCTGCTATCGAAGAGAAGGTTGCTTCTAATACTACTTCGGGCACCAATGCGCTCCCGGCAGCAGCGAATAGTTGTGATGTCACGTAAGTTTTTGCAAATTTGAGAGAGTTTGTATGTAAGCTGACGATTCCAAATTCATTATTATCTCGGCTTTTATCCTCTATTTCACTATTAACTATACATATACCAGAGATAAGCATTACATGTTTACATTAAGATTTTCTAGCTGTAAATGTAAGTTTAAACATAAATCATCCGAGGAAGTGGAGTTTGGCTTGTGGTTTTAACTAGGAATTTCAAGAGAAAAGTACACTTGTTTATTAAAGTGGTCGCTTCTTTTGTTCTTCGAATCAAAGTGAATTTAGCGAGGTGATTTGCTTATTTGCTCTCACAGGTCTATTCAAGAGTCAATTTGACAAAATAATAGGGCACTTTCCCTAGATATCTTTGCCTTTTGTGCCTCAGCACCGTCTATTGAAATCGATATTCCAAATATCCATGGCTATAAATACGTATTATCATCTGGAGAATAAGCTTGAACGATTCTGTACTTCATCCACTCACTTACGCGTATGTTTTGGGTTAAGTTCGTTTCCGGACGTTAAAGTACGATACGGCGTTGTCTATTGTGAAGTACGCATTAGAGGCTCGATTCTAGCTTCCCAGAAATACCTGTTTGCAGGCGTCAGTGAGCATTTACCACGCTTGTCGCGATAAAAAGCTAGAATAGCTGCAGGTTTCTTCAAAAATGGTCTATCAATAAATATTTTTTTTACGAATCTGTATTGCATGACTTGTACACGCCAGGGACTAGTAATGGACATTAGGTCGAATTATTATAAAGTGGATTTTGTCCAAAAAAGTAGCAGGTTAAGAAAAAAGTATAGACTTGATTTTTTTTTAAACGTTGCCATTTATTTTCACATACAGTCTTAATTTAGATATAGATAATATTCATTAGTAATACAATTAACTAAGAAAATTATTAAAAAGTCCAAAGTGAAAATTATTTAATAATTTTATTATGTATAGATCATCTTGTGTATTAATTCATATGACTATAAAGTGATTCAAGTAACAGAGTTAAAGTAATGAAGAAAGAAAGGAAAAAAAATATGTTTGTTCATGTAAATCGTTAAACAAATTTCTATAATTGAGTATACAAATCTTCAACATAAATTTATTATTAGATGTATTTAATTAATTTTTAACATTATTAGGGAGCATATTAAACATTATATTGTTAGTAGTACAATGCCTGTTCGTCTTATTAGTAGTGTAGTGACTTTGTAGCTAACGACAGAAAGATCTCTAGCTTTATAAGCGCTAGTATTCTAACTTGACGAAACCGTAGGAAGATTATTGTGATTTCTAAACGTGAATTTAAACAGAATAAAGTCATATAATGACATAACATTAAAATTAGACAAAGCTTCTGAAGTGGGCTAGTATTTTTTTTAGGTAGATTTTAACTACAGATGAGTGTAAATTAGTAAATGGGCGCAGATTTACTGTAAAGGCACCACTCGAAATGGTGATAGCGTATTGGGTAACTTGATTGTATTAAGGTAAAATAATTCTTTCTCATCATATAAATATCTAAATGACTCTGAAGTATTAAAAAAATGGTTCATGATTTTCATTTGTATTCAAAAAAAATGATTCATGATTTGACAAGAGAGGTAATATGTGATACCCATGAGAGATTTTTTCAACTTTTTCGAAGCATTTTGTTTCTAAAAACTCCTTAAGATTTTTATCAATTAAATGTAGACGAGTGATTATATTAAATAATAATATTTCTTAAGTTTCCAAATTTCACGAAGAATGTTTATTATGTAACTAATTCATTTTCGCACAACCATTGATGCAATTTCAACTCTGAAGTGACTTCATTCCCTTCTTAACGGTTAAATGTTTGATTGTCCGTATTTTTCTCCAGCCATCCTCAGTGTTGATTGCTTCCACAATCTACATTCCTTGTTGGAACCTCCTACTGGTTTGATCATTTCTTTGCGGAATTCTCGTCCTACCCTATTGGCCACTTCCTTAGTACGGAAGCAGCTTTTGTGCAGTGTCTTTAATACTCCTTCGTTGGATTGAATATTTGACTCGCCACTTCTTCCTTTTTATTTCTTTGCTCACTTCCCTAATTCAACGAAGGACCCAGTGCTCGTAGAATGAGACTCCAGACCTATGCATCCTTTCCTCTGGCGTATCAATGTATATGTTCGTAATATAAATTTTGCTTTTGTCACCCCATCTTCAAAGTTTTGTTAAAATTAATAACTTTTTCTTTGATTAAAGATTAAATCTCATAGCAATAAGGTTTTTGAAAATATTCAACGCAGTACGTTATTTTCCTTCAGTGAAGTTTTTTCAATGATTTTCTTTTGTAGGAATATCGAAGTTCAGTGGGATATTTTTTATTATTCCACATTTATATAAGAAACTGTTTGAGGATATCTTTTTATCTGTTCGTGGGGATATCTTTATCGAAGAGGCTATTACTTCGTTGACCTCATTAAACATCGAGTATACCTTTTTAATATTAGGTTTATTCTAATAGTATAGGACGTTATCTCATTCACTCACTCATTATATCAATCTTTCCTATATCTATTGTGAAATATATATGAATGTTTGATGCTAACCTTCAATTCAGTAGAATATTGGATCTTTCAGTACGCTTTTTCACGTTGAAATTTAGTTTAAATCGCAGCAATGATTTGACAATATTAGGCATATGTAATACTTTAATACTATTGGTACCCACTAGGCTACTCAAGCTTATTATGTATATACCTTCTAAAAACAAATGCTTTGTCTTTGTCGGAAAAGTAAGCCACAATTACGTCCTTCACTTTTTCATCGTTTGAAAAGTGCTTCTCAGGAAGCTATTTTTTCAATTTTGGGAAAATATAATAATGGCTGGAACCCAGGGCAGGGCTGTAGGGTGAGTGATCTAAAATGCGCTGTTGTCTTGCACTGAACTTAGTCATGTCAAGATAATCGTGGAGAATATTTAAAATGATTGTATCCTATGCGGTTTCTTCTTTAGTCTAGCAACTTCCAATATCACTTTTTGACTTTTGAAACAATGTCTGAAGTGGTCACTTCGATTTGCTGCCCTGGTCGTGGTTCGTCTCCAAGTGAGTCCTTTCCTTGGTTTAAAAAGACTGTACCACTTGTAAACCATGGTTTTATCTGTACAAGAGTCCTCGTAAACGGATGCCATCTCTTGACTTTTCCTGTTTGGTGAGTAACTGTATTAGAGCGCAGCATTCGATTTTGTCCACATTTTACACTTTCTTCTAGATTGAGCTGCTTGGTCTTAAACTTGCTATTTATACTATAACTTGCAACTAGTGGCTTGAAGAATAACTAAAGTTTCCGATATCGTTCGTTGCCTGATACCATTTTTATATATGACAAGTGATGTTACACCATATAATGTACGTATTGTGCATCACTCTTCTTAGTTTAAATTATAGAAGAGGGTTGCCGCTTTCGCGGGTCGCACTACACCGCCAATTTGGGCCCATTTGCCACACTCCACTGGCTAGTTAGAGCTGCCAAGTGACTAGTTCGCTAGTTGCCGTTCTGTTTTCCCATTCCCACTTTAGTTTATCTTATATGGCCACATCTAGCTTGCTTGTAGTGTCAGAAAGTGACTGTGATACAGTAATACAGGAGCTGTTCTTAGCTCCTGAACCTGTCCCCGCCAACTCATAGCCTTTTTCATTGCCTATGACCACTATGCACTGGCACACGCATGATCCGGATAAGAGTATGCTTTACCTTTACCCGCGCATTGCTTGCGTTATGAATTGAATCGGATCCAACATTTTTGATATCTTAAAATAATAGCGAATGTGTTGCAGAAGCTCTTCTTTTTGGGCATAAGACATAATAAAAAATCAACGGCATTTGCATTCAAAAATACAAAAAAAAAATAAAAAAATACTGGAAATAAAATTTGGGCGACTGTGTAGCATGAATTTGGATGTCTGAAAGCCGATACAATAATGTAGAACGTAAAGCCTAATATTTTTATGATTTTTTTTAGCCTAAATTTGGTCCGAATATTAATTCACGATTATTTTATTTATTCTAGTGAACCGAAGAAGGCACGATTGGATTCGAATACATCGCCAAATCAGACCTCGATGGCTGTGAACAGTGACAAGCCACTTATGAACGTTACAGATAGTAAAGGTAAATTAATTTATTTCATGCTTGTCAGATTCTATCTTTGTATAAATTTGCTCGATATTAAGTGTTATATTAAAAGCGCAGTAATGGAAGCTGCTTGGGTTAGTTTAGTAGGTTGAGCGTCGGTTGCTAGCGTGCGCAATCTATATAGAAATTAAGTCTACCTGAAGTGCAGCTTTTTTAACTCGATTGGTTTATCGAAATTCCACCCAACATAGTTCCTCGCAGTTAGGAAGCTTTTGGCGCGAATCTTCTGCCGCTCTTCAAGCTTGAAACAAAAGGTTTTTCTTGAGACACAGCCCTCGTAATCCGTATTCGAGAAGAAAATTTTGAAAGATGTGGTGGGCGTTCAGTGATATTTCGTCGCTTTTCTTCAGATCTGCAGCGGTTTTCGGAGTACTTGTTTTTGGCTAATTTCTTGTAGTTTTTTCTCTATTTGCTTCTTTGATTGCTCATCTAATATTTTTGGGATTTCAAATAACTTCTGAATCAAACACAAAAATGTTATAGATTTCACAAAAAAATCTACTTATTAACCACTGACTTCCAAATTAATGTCAGATAGGCCATGCAGTAATGTACAAGAATATTCTAGTACTTCATCATTTGTAACTTGAATGAGTTTCATAATCGCAAAGAGCTTTCGAGACGTATTCGATAGAACTCTAAAACAACAAATCGAGTCGAGTTTAAGAATTCCACTCTTAGGTTTGAAAGGTAAACGTTTTATTTTATCTTAGTATTTTTTTTGGAACTGAGCTCCTAAGTATCGAGTCGTATGGCTTGATAAAAAATCTTGATTACAACGATAACGCAGTCAAAAAACCAGAGACTTTGATGCAGGGTTCAATTTTGAAATTGGAAAACACAAATAAAACTAATGTCCTATATATTCTTGCAATTTTTATAAAAATGATGATTGCGAACTTTTAGTCTACTTCTGCCGGATCCTAATATTAAAGTTATAGTGAAGACAATTCGCATGGCATTAAATGGATTGCAATGAAAAACCTTTGCTTGTTCACAAAATATATTACGAAGATAAATATACTGTAGTTTCGTAGTATGTGAAATTAAGCTTGAGTATTCGAGTGTGCAGACTACCGACTGTTAAAGTTTTTGGTCCCCGGTTCGAGTTCGATTATGCTGAAACACCGGGCTTCGAATCAACCTAGTTCTAAATAGGCATCTGTGTTAAATCAGATGCAAAATAAGTCGTGGAACTTATCGATTAACATTCGTATATAACGATTTTGAATGAAGTCTTTACCAACCCACACAGGTTTGTAGTAGGACTAAAAAAATTTTCTGTCACTAAATGTTCTGTTCAAAGTTGACATTTTCTTGCCCGCGGAGACCAGGTACTAAGTCAGTTTTCCAAATTTCATTATTGATTTGCTTGAATTTCACCTCAGACAATAATTATTAATTTCTGGAAAAATTATTATATTAAACTTGAGCAAAACATACTTAAAAGCATAAAACACATAGTACTGCATAACCTCTGGGATACTGAAATGTATATTATACATTTAAGTATGTTGTGCGCCATATTTTTTATGCTGTTGAGGCGAAATAGGCTCAGGGATAACCCATAAGACTACACATTTGATCAAATATTAGACTGTTTTCACATTCAAATTCGACACCTCTTCAGATTGATCGAATGAAGTATTCCATCAAACGTTCTTTAGGATATTACCACATATTCATTTTAATTCGCACATTCATGGGCCGCACTCAAAATTCAGTTTCTCTTTTGCATTCATATGCATCCACGCATATATCCTGATACTCTCAATAATTCTGATGGTAACATCTACTCGGCCAAGTTAATTGAATTCAATTTTTAAAATATTCATGTTGGCAAATTGTATCGATTAATTAAAAAAAGTTTATTTATTTTATTTATCCATTACCCATCAACATGTATTGCCTACATGCCCCATGGCCAGGATGTGAGGTGCAGGATAGGTGCAGTACCGCAATTTGTAGTTTGTTGTTTTGATATCGTTGCTGTTGTTTGCCACCATCGTAAATTGGATTAACGTCTCGATGAATGGCATTTCATTTTATATCAATTGCTATTTATATGAGTAGCTTAAGTGATCATAGTATTTTGTACAGGTATGTGAACCTTGTTCTCTTGGGATTTTCGAACTATTATTTACGATATTGGATTTTTGAGGATATGTGGAGTCTGGCATATTTTTCCCCTGAAGCTATTAAATTTATAACTTGGTAGTTAAACACAAATTATTTACTGTGAAAACAATCTGATGATATATATCAGGAAATATCAAGCTTGGAAGCGAAACAAAAACTTTCTATAAATGTGAAGTTATAAGCCGTACCTAGTTGGGGAGTAGAATTTAGCACAGACTTTATTCACAATGAAAGCTTACAGGTGTGGAGTGATAAATTCCCAGACCCACTTTACTCTTGATTTAACTCAGGCACTAATTCGGAACTTGCTTCACTTGAAGTCCGGTGGGTAGTCATGGTGCGATTCGAACCAGGGACATCACACGCTAGCAACCGATGCTTTGTCCACTCGGCTACACAGGTTTTTTCTCAGCTTTTAGTTGAGATACGTTTGCGGTCAAAAAAGCAATCGCACACCTTGCCTGCATCAAAAGGAAGATCAAAATTTCCACCGTTTTTTGCCACTTAGATTAGTAATGCTTCTAATCTGAGCTGAAATTGAAGACGAGAAGGTTTTGTAAAAGAAAGTTTTTAAAGAACAAGCCATCAAAACGACAAAAAATATTTGCCTCTGGAAGCAGCTTTGTCAGTTCGTATAGGCTGGCTCTTAAGGGTGGGGTGTTAAAACGATTAGGTGACATCCGATTTTCACTTTCAAATCATCGTTGCACTACTCGGCTACTAAAACTTGTAAGTTCAATCTTATAAGTATTTCTGCCATGAAAATAAAATACAATTTAAATTCAGAATGCTTTATTTCCTATGCTTTATGGATAGCTCTGTAATTTAATACTAATCCTTTAATAATATTACTAATACTAATAATACTGTCCTTATGCCATATATTTGTATACATTTATTTAGAGCAGATATGTTTCTTCTCTGGTCAACAGAATAATCAGAGCTAGACTGAGCAATTTTTTTTTATAAATTAGTAATTTATAATTAATATTTTTTTTTATAAATCAATAATTTATAATTAATATATTTTCTTTATTAGTTAATAAATAGTATCGTCTTAATAGAAATCACAATAATGATGATGATGCTACCGTAGGCTTGAAAGTTTTTCGTTTGTTTTAATTGGCTTTCGGAAGCTCATTGACTGTTTTCCTCATTCGGATGACACATTTTCCGATGCTTATGCACAAAATAATAGCTTGGAAATTTGCTGCCGCACGTCTTACAAGGATAGTACTGCACATTCATATCCAATGGTCGAACTTCTCGCTTTACATCTTTTTGCTTCGCTAAAACTTTATCCTTTTTGCTCAACGCTTTGAAAGCAATATCGAGCGACAATGGATTGAGATGACGTTTAGCATGTTTCTGATAGCAGTACTGTGATTTGAAAGTGTGTTTGCAGTAGATACAATTGAAAACTTCATTCGGCGACTTCTGTGATTTAGTTTCGCTATTCTCAAATTCGCTCTCCTCGTTTGATTGTTGTTTCTGAATGTTTTTAGCCATTTGTTGCTGAAATGATATGGATACACTTTTCTGGGATTTTCGCGTGTCCGAAATACAATTTTCAGGCTGCAAATGCTGGCCATATGCGTCGTTCAGAACCCGTTGAAATCGAACAGGGCCATCACAATTTGCTATGTCCACGATCGTTTTGCTATCACTTTCCCTCCGGACTAAAGAAACATCTTCCGAGTCATTTAACTTCTTCGGATGTTCAGCTAGAAGAAGGTTTTTGGCTTTTGAGCATTTATTGGATTCGTTGTCGTTTGCAGTGACTGGCGAGTTGGAATGATTCGATGCTTCACAAGTCCTTTCGCTGGGAGATCTGCTTTTACGTTTTGCTTGCAAATTTTGGCTATCCGGCTGGCTGTTCAAGCTGCGAAAATTGGTATCGGTACTCGGCAGTGAAATATGCGGCATAGGTGGAACTATGAAGCCTATATTAGGTAATGCTGGTTTACTAGCAATTGGTCGTATAACTTTAACGTTGCCCGAGTGTAAAGTTTTGTCACCAACGCCTATGCCTGTGAGCTGGGCAAGAAATCCACTGGTCACATAACCTTCAGATTGTGTCTGTGATAAGAAAGCCCTAGAATGTTGAAAAGTCGACGGTTAAACTTTTACTTAATTTTATAACTGTAGAAAACTGCAATCCTTGATCTACCCGTAAATAATTATACGTATTCGGCACTGCATTAATTAAAAGATAAGTAAGTCTCTATTTTCGCGCATGGAATTATCAATATTATTATTAAGTTGTATCCGAGAATAAGTTCACAAACGCATATTTTGTGAAAAAAAAAAAAAACGTTTATAACATTTATCTCCCACACGAAGATTCCTGTAACGTCTATTGTGTCTAGATTTCTAAAACCTACTTTGATTCTCAGTTGAAGTAGTAAAATTATTACAAGGAGTTTCGACACCGAATCAAAGCAACAAATCAACACGAAATTTTCACTGTAGCACTCAATCGGCTTCACTGTTTGCAATATTTGATCATATAATAAATATTCATAAAGGACACGGTACCACAAACCTTTTCAGATTTACCTGCAGATTTCTAAAGCTCGCGGCATGTGAAGAACGTGCGTAGCTAGTAGTACACCAAAAATATTTTCGATGTTTAAATCCAAATATCCGGTATACATGTATGTAAAAAGAGGAGCGAATTGGTCGGGGGTAACGTTGGACAAATAAATCGGAACGTCAGGATTAGAGACACCGTTTTCATCTAGATGCATTGCCGAGCGTAAATATCCACTGTGCATCGCGAGTAAAGTACTGTGTGCCATAAAGCGTGTGCTGTGTGATGGGCCCACTTCAAGGATGACATCCGGCGGTGTCGCCAGTAGATTAGGCGGAGCAGTTACACCAGATGATGAACTCGTAAGCCAATTCGTGAACATGCTCTATCGCGATACCGACTACACTCCGAACAAAACCACCTCGTCTAGTGGAACCAACTGAATCGGCAGAGTACCAAAATGTAACTGAAACGGTGTCCAGCCTGCACATTATCTTTTATGATATGATTGCTGGGAAACGGTAACGGGGCACCCTTTTAGGCTTTACATGAAATCGTTGCAAGTAAGATATAATGGATTTCCGTCTCTTCCCATCAGACTATAAATTCATGAAGTGAACGGACCGGATTCTCTTTTCGTCGGACAGACGCAGAGGCTCTCTTCGGTACTGTACTGAGAGAAGAAACACTTCTCTTTACATGCTGCCCTGAAGAATATGGAAATATGATTTTGTTTACATTTGGTTGAATGAGAGAGATTGAGCTTAGGAATAAAATATGAAACTTAATTGGAACTTCTGTATGTTGAACATAATTATAGATAATAGCATATTATGCACATGTATCTTCTGGGTATAAGTTATAGAAAAGGGAATATGAGAGAGTGTTTTTTTTTAATTCGATCGAAGTACAATATGCAAACGGGAAGTAAACTTTCGATTTCGAGATTTAGTGCAAAAAATAATGATTGGATTGTGAGAATAATTATAAACTTTGGAATTAGAGATCTTATGAAAACATATTAGATTAAAAAATAGAAATAATCTAGCGGGGCACACAGGTCTCAGTAATGAATAGAGTACTCACATTCATATACATGAGACCTAATCAGTCGTAATTTGAATTACTTACGCTAGTTTCATAACTGACAGCGAAGAATTGTAATGTAAAATCGCCTTAAAACTAGTCAAAAATAACTTTTCTTATTGAAAACTTTACTAAACTAGTAGGCTTAACGTCTATTTGAACAATTTCATTATAATGTTCGATTACGGTACGTAAAATGGGTAAATGGCTTTTTACGTAGGTATATGATAGAAAGACAGAAAGCGAAAAATAACTTCGTGTTATGAAGTACTGTTCGGATGCAGTACTCCTTACGCAGGATTCGATTCTAATTCATATCAAAACAAGTGAAACTTTCAAAATAAAACCATTCAGTGACATTTGTCAATGATCTGTATTGGAAAGTTTAATTGCTATACTCGCCACTGGTTGAAAATGTTCTCTGCTGGCAGTAAAATTCTCACGGTATTAATGCTGTTCAACGGCGTAAATACCACCCCGTATGTACCGCTTTGCTGAGCTGGTATTAGCCTAGAACTGGGTGATACACTGGTGGTATGGACGATACCATGGTATCAATACTAGCAGTGTATCATTAGTTTAAGGCCAAATAATTATCACCTTTTGAAATTTTAAAGACTTTCCTTCTCAAATAAAATCTTATTGAAATCAAATTTACCGTGAATATATTAGTATTTAGAATAGCCTACAAGATATTCCATTTGTCGCCTTTTTGACTTTGGCACTTTCCAGCTCCTTTATCTTTATAAATATCCCAAATAGTTTCAATACGATTTACACGAGGGTGGGTTGACAAGTTTCGGGCCTGATAAAGAAAAACAATTTTTTGTGAGTTTATTTTTATTTGATTCTTCTACATAATTTCCATCAAGACTAATACATTTTTTATATCGTTGCGCTTAAGCAGTAATACTATCTTTAAAGTCCGATTCGTCGAGCCCCTCAAAATACGCATTAACAGCATTGCTGACCTCTTCATTAGTCGCAAAGTTTTTGCCTCTGAGCCGTTTTTTTGAAATTGGGAAACAGATGATAGTGACTGGGGGCTAAATCTGGCGAAAAATGCGAATTACAGTTGGTTTATTTTAGCCATCGCAATGACCGAAGTATGGGCGGGTGCATTGTCGCGGTGAAACATCATTTTTTGATGATTCCTTTTGCATTCCAAAAAACAGTCGCCATAACCTTGTTCGCCGAAAAAGTTGTTTTCGATTCACCTGCTCCAGTCCTTTGTTTTGATTATTGTTTCGTCTCGGGCGTGTAATGGTGAACCCAAGTTTTATCCACAGCTATAAATTTTCGCAAAATTTCGCTGGGTTTTCGCTTGTAGAGTGCTAGATTCGCGGTTGAAACAGTTTTCCGGTTCAATTTTTGTTCGAGCGTTGGCAAACGCAGCACCCATCTTGCACAGAGCTCGTTCATGCAAAATATTGCGTACACGTTCAGTTGATATCCCAGTAGTCTCAGCTATCTCGCTTACTTGCAATCTGCGGTTCTCTATCACGATTTTATGAATTTTTTCGATCATTTCGGAAGTTGTGACCTCAACGGGGCGTCCTGAACGTAATTCGTCATCAGTGCTCGTACGACCGTTTTTAAATTCTGAAACCCACCGTTTCACAGTTGAATACAATGGAGAAGAGTCTCCCAGTGTTGAATCCATTTCTTCTTTGATTTGAAGTGGTGTTAGGCCTTTCAAATGGAAATATTCAATAACCGCACGTTTTTTTGCACGACTGATTCAGTAGGCTACCAAACGATTGTAAAAAAAGCAATCGACCTGAAATTTTACCTGCAACTTGTCACGCGGAATGTCTGGTTTAGGCTCGAAACTTTTCACCCCACCCTCGAATATGGACACTTCGCTGCCCAGTCAATGACTGTGATGTCTTTGCTCCTTACGAGTTTCATAACTCTCCTTGCTGTATGACACGGGACCTTATCATCCATTCATACTCATTCTTTATCGAATTTTTCGCTCATGGTCGGTAGCATCTGTATCTGCGTAAAGTGGGAAGAGATCTTTTAATGATATTGCCGGTCAAATCATGGCCCTGACTTCTCCTTTAGATTTATGAATATAGTAGTATTGGTCATTGGTAGACTTAAACTTACCATAGTCTCGTCAATGACCACAACTTTATAAAATATAGAAATTAATTTAGTGGAAAAAAAAACTTATTGAAATAATATTTAAAGAGATCTATTTGTTTCTCCTAATCGATGTATTCATTTGTCTATGCACCTTCCATGTTTGATTTAACACCCTGGCAGTAAGCTTTTGCTTCTTGGGAGGTCGTTTTGCACAAAGCCTGCATTGGAGAAGTCGATGTCTTACTATCCTCTCCTATATTTCGCCACCATTTTGTCACAGATAATAATTTAGCCATCCGCAGGTAAAATCGATCTTCACAGTTGCATTTTTTTTTCATCTAAAGGCGGCTCTACACTCTCGGCGAGACATGACAAGTATAGCCTAGTACGAAACTGTGGATGGTTTCCTCGTTGGTTCTTGCCTGTATTTCTCCATCCACACATATACCAAGATCTGACGAGGACGAGAGTGTAATGGTTTTCTTACCGGCGTCTACTTGTTTTATGAGGGTCTCGCCTTATCTAGGAGTCGCTCGAAATTTTGTTGGGTTTAGGTATCGAGTCAAAGGGATTTGAAAAAAGTTTTGGTGCTGTCACCGATGATATTTACAAAAGGATTTGGTTTGCCTACGAAATCATGAACAATATGCATCATAATGGACAAGATGAATGAGTACGGATGGGTACAAGGTACACTGTTTGAATATTTGGAAGCAAATTTTATGAACAGAGAAAACGCAGACAGGACGAGTTTTATGTCGTACTCCGATTAATAAACTTACTAAATAAACGGTTTTTGAATGAAGACTTTGAATGCTCGTCGAGTGTTTCGCCAAGTAACTTCACAAGCGTGTTGCCGAAACATTCGCCATATGTGTATTGACGGCAGTAGGCTCATTGATTTTTAAACAGCTTTGGTTTTGGCAATTAGTTTATGAACGACCGGTTCACTTTCTGACCTTTTTGCGCATGACTGTATTGTCCTATAAGTCTTGCATGGAAAATCACATTAACCAGAAATTTTAATGAGGTTATAATTTAGTACATATCTGAATGTACTAAATAAATAATGATAATATCTTTAATGGCAATTGATAGGACTCCGTAGCAAGCTGTTGTCTCTTTAGCGTTTTCTCTATCACATGATTGGCTCGATATTCTGTGCAGGTATCAGTACTTTTTCATGTTTTGTTTTCATTCTTTTATTGGCAAAATCAGTTTCTATTCATTCCCTAATCAGATTGTTACTTAAATAATAAATTTACTACTCAATTTCACTGAAAAAATCTTAAATGCATCTCCACACACCACCAATCGCTCACGAGCATATTTATCCAAGAATAAATTAAGTTCATTAAGTTGCGACAATTACAATTCGTTTCTGATTGATAATTCTTATTTAATTTACATAAGTGTTACGTAGTGCAGATCGATCGCAAGAGAAAGCGTTTATGAGAGCATATTATTCGCTTCATATCGAATTGTGATAAATCAATTATACCTGATACTCAATTACAAGCGTCCACACACCATATCCTCAATTTCTACATACTAACATCACGCTCTCGGTGCTTTGTTGAAAAGCAGCCTGATGAGCTCACAGAAGCAATTTAGCGACTTCCATTATTCATTCTGATTGGAGTACAACCATTTTGGTTGATGGTCATAGCGCTAGTGTAATTATTCCTATAAATATTTAACGTCAATTACATTTTAATTGGTATAAAAACCGAAATTGAAATGGATCTGATTGTGCTGTTTCGATTGTTTAACACTTAAAAAATTAAACGGAACCAAGGATGACGTCCTTCTGTTGAGTGCAATATTGCACTCGTGGCTTTTGACGTCGAGGTACTGGTTCCTATTGTGATATGAATTTCTGTCAAATGCAATTTGTCCCCGAGCCCATTCTGTTATCTTTACATCTTCCAACCATGCAACACCAAAAACAGAGGTGCATCACCTTTTCGACAGTTTATGTTTCGTCGTAAATAAAATCGACGTAAGGATCCTGGCAGGAGAAATTAGACATAAAAGTACATTTAATAGTTTAATACTGTCAAACATCCAGCAAACTTGACGTATTTATTTATTCAGAAAATTTATTTCTGTAGCTTGAACGTCGATTCGCCAATTACTGGTAACTAAAATACAAACGAATCCGTTTTCCAAATGCAATGCAATGCCAGTTCGTCGCAAATCGTTCACACGATTCAGTCGTATATTTATTCGTCGCGGAAAGATATCTGCGTTTCCTGGAGTCGGTTTTGCAATTTAATTGAAGCCGCATGAAAATCAAACGATTGTAGGTTGAAAGCGTAGAAAGACAAAACGGAAAAATCAAAAGCAAGCCCTAAAAACCATAGACAAATAGAAGAAAACTCCTCCGTTTGGTTAGTTCTGGGAGAATGCAAACAAATTTTGCGAAAATTTAACTTGGCTTTTTACTGTTTGTACACGAAAATTTCTGCCAAGCTAGCGCAATTAATCCTTGCCACACGTTAATTAGCGCCCATGGGATTAACAATACGAGAGAAAATGGGCGAACTGGCGGCACGGCACGGTTTCGAGATTTAAATGAAAATCGTCTCGCTAGGATTATGTCGATAGATTTTCTGTGTATCTACGTCGATATTTATACAGTTTCGTTAGTAAGTTTCACGTTATCTGCTTGACATTCATAGGGTGGCAGTGTTATTTGAGGTGTTCTAATGAATTGATAATTTAAATTATGGCAGAAAAAGGATTATGGATTACGTTAAAATTTCTTTTCATTGCTACTGCCGGTTCGTATCGTCAATTGTATACTGCCACCAATGCTTTTTATACATACGGGCCATGAAGCTACGTAATCGGTTTTAGCTTTGACGTCATTGTGTCTGGTCATTCTGACACTTCCACCAGGCAATGCCGATAAACACGGATATTTCATGTGCGGATTTTGAACTAAAGTACACCTAAAACATTAGTTTTTTCTGCGTGGGTGGAAAAATAATAATTATATCTAAATACAACGAAAGTTAAATACATAAAAATTATAAATCTGCAATTTGGCTTCGATTGTTCAGAATATAAAATCAATTAAGCCAATTTGAAGGAAAAACATTTTTTTTAAAAATCTAGGAAACTCAATCGAAATTCTCTTGTGCATAGTCACCGCCAAAATAATTCATTTTCGAAGAAACGTAGAGGAATTGTGTAGATTTTGAATACATGTTCTTCCAAATGTGCTTCTTATTACAAAGGCTCCGATTTCAAACTTGAATAAATAAGTTGGATTGTCTCGTTTTTCTTATTGCAAAATTTTAGGTATTCTCATTTACTTTTTGAAGATAATCTTATGTAAATCACCGCCACTACTACCTATCAAGACACCAATTCTAGAGGTCCAAATTTTCGACAACTTTTGAAACATTTAGGGTCGTATATCTTCAGTGACGCGTGTTATATTGGCTTCTAAAGCGTTGATCGTCGCCGGTTTGTCAGCGTGGACCAACAACTTCACGAATTCCCACAAGAATTAATCCAATGGAGTCAAAGTGCACGATCTCAGTGGTCGATTGACGAGCCCATTTCTCGAGATAATGCGATTTCCGAATTTCGTTTTCTATAAGTCAATTGTTGCGGTGAAACCACATTCATCCCCCATCCGTACGAGACGCAAATTCGGGAACAAAAATTGGTTTATCATCGCTCTGTAACTGTCGCCTTTGAAGGTTACGCGCTCGCCTGTTCTTTTTTGAAGAAGTATGGCCCTATGATGATGCCACAAGCTTGCAGTGTGCATCATATAGTGCATTTTTGTGGATGCAACGGTATCTCCATTACTTGGTGGGGATTGTCCTCGCTCCAAATGTGCTTCCACGGCTGTGATATTCTCTTCGTAATGCACTGTTCTGAATCTTGTCGTTGGCCTACGGTCCAGCAACGTGAGGTGGCTGCGAAAATTTACAACCACATTTCGAATAGAACGTGTTGATGGACGATTATGCAGTCCACAAAACACACGAAGCGATTTTTGAGTTTTCGCAACTGAACACTGATTCCGGGAATAAATTTGATTTCGAAACGCTGCTGCGGTCTAAATCTGTCCATGGCAATTTTTTAGACCTTATTAAGTAAAAATGACAGTGATATTGACAGCTGTCATCAGCTCATTTAACAGTGGTGAATTTCAATATGCGGAACCTGTACAAAACACTCTTTATATTGTCTAGTTTGAATATTATCGTAGCAGTGTTGTTTGGCGGGATATTTTGGTTAGGTAATGCCGTAATTAATGTCGCAATTTACGCGCTCTCCACACTTTTAGAATATACGCCCTGCTTGGTTCATAACCTACAAACACCAACATGACAACTCAAAGTCAACTGATAACTAGACTTTATGATCAAGCGAACGAGGTGACCATTTGTTACATAGGAGAGCAATGTCAAGGCGAAGATAAGCGAAATCGGGCAAGCTCGGCTTGGTTTAACGTCACAATCTGTTATAGCAAGACGAAGGCGAAATGGCCCTAAATACCTAGTAGCATACCGTAAAAGCATATTGGTGAGCAACAATCGAAAGTCGGTTGAAGATATTTTTTAAACAAGATGGCGGCGGAGTAATGGTATGGGGCTGTATGGCTGCCAACGGCGTTGAAAATTTAGAAATAATTGAAGGAATCATGGATCATCGGGCATATATTGAAATTTTCAAGAGAAATTTGAAGCCAAATGCCGAAAAATTTTTTTTTACTTTCAACAAGATAATGATCCTAAGCACATGGCTGATAATACTAGGATGTTCTTGGCGTACAAAACTCCACATTTGCTTAAAACACCACCGCAAAGTCCTGATCTCAATCCCATTGAGCACATGTGGAACATGCTGGAAAAAATGATCATGACTCATCATATTAGCTCGAAACTGGCTCTACAACTGGCTCTACAATTGGCTCTACAACTAACTTTACCCCTGATTTGAAACAGGCTCTTCAGCAGGAATGGGCGAAAATAGAGCCAAACTATGCAACAAACTTGTAGAATCGATGCCACACCACCTTAAAGCCGTGATTAAAAACAAAGGCTACCCAACTAAATATTTACAAAAAATGTATCTACAGTTTTTAAGATTTTTCATAAACTGTTTCGTAAGTGTACGAAGAGTTTATTGGAGGCAAATTGTTGACTTTGTTTTCTTTTTAGTTAATAACTTTGTAATGAATAATTCAAATTGATTAGTTTTTGTTCCCAAATTAAATAAAAATGTTTAATGAATAAATCTGCATTAAAACTTTTTCAAATTTCTTGCAACAATTCATTCGTTTTTAACACTTAAGTTTCAAATAGTTGCTATACGAAGACATTGTTGGTGCACTGTATATTCCGCTTCAAGATATTTTCACCTGGAAATTCTTAGATTCAATTCCTCGCATTAAAAAATATTTCCATTATAATCAAAACATATACGCATATATTGATTCAGCTAGCTATTTTATTGTGGTTTCTAACATTTCGACATTTATGAATCGATACTGTCCTTTCTTCGATTTTCAATTTAAAAATACAATTCGAAAACAACTTAAGCGAATTCCTAAGCAAATACCAAACGAACGTAAAGAAGAAGGAGGCAGAAATTTTTAATTCAATAAATGGAATTTTATGCAAACAATTTTCAGTGAGTCCTTGGTTTTTTTTTGTTGAACATTCATTCGCTTGCTTCCCAATTGAATTCGTTATCGTTTGTCTTCGAGAAAGAGTCCAGAGGCAGTAAGTTAAAAACTAGTAATCGGTAATATGAGACATCATATTTATTTCATTTCGAAATCGATGGAAAGTTGTTGGTATTTGTAAATAAGGGAGAGAACACCATGACTCGTCGACAATCTGGATGCTGTGTAGAGTCCTCTTCAACTATAACTGGAGTGGTAATTTTCCAAGCATCGGTTGTAAATATGCACGTTGAGTTTTGATTGGTTTTAAGCAGCATATTTGATAATAGATCTTATGCTTAGTAAAAACCTGTAAGAGTAGCTAGCTTGGTTCCCGGGCAACGGAGAACCTATATTAAGTGACTGATCCGATTGATGCTGGTTTTCGGGAGTGAAATTTCTCCATTGACGCCTTTCCTTCTTAAAATGGTTATTTCCCAGATGAATGATTTTTTTAAAAATATAATTCAACAAATACGGTGCCTGCACAAACGAGAAAATCAATGTTGGGACTGAGGGTTGAAGTTGACAGAAACTTTCTTCATAATCAATGTATACAAGTGTGGAAAGATTGGTTCTACGGCTCGCTTTATCGCTAATATTTACTAAGAACTAACCTAGCTGAAAGCCTAGTGTGTGATCATGGTCGGATTTGAACCAAGAACCATATACTTTTATTTACCAATCCAATAATCTTGCAGCAAGCTAATTTGACTGCTATGAGACTGCACTGCATCTCGGCATGGACTAGAACTGAACGTGGCCGTGTTATAATCTTATCTGAGGGGTCTCCGCGCCAGCGGACGTTGACTACATAATTCTGAACACTCTATTGGAGTTTCTAACTCGGGTAGAAATGAATGGAATGATTTTATTGTCCGCGAGTATGGGCTTATTCATGTGTATACCGATGGCTCAAAACTGGACAATAAAAAGTTTGGAAGCGGGATATAGTCGGAAGAACTGAACTTAAGGCTATCCTCACGCCTCCCGAACTATAGGCGGTGGTGGTGGCTGTTTTTCACGTCGTTGACTATATATGCATTTTTCAAGATGGCCAATCGGCTATAAATTCCCTTGCTGGTCCTTGTACACTGTGCAAAATTGTTGCGGAATGCCGTGCATCTCTTAGGGAGATGTCGAGGCTTTCGGCATTGCAACTAATTTGGGTATCTGGTCATAGGTTTATTCGGGGCAAATGTGCGGCCGATGAACTGGCAAGGCTTGGTACCTTGCTACCGGAGATCTCTTGCCCTTTTACTATTGGTATACCGATGTCATAAGACAAACTAGCTATTTTGCGAAAATACCTCGAGGACGCTGAGAAGTCCTGGGCTGAAGAATCACCATGTGCGATCGTGAGCCAATGATGCACGTCGTAGCAGGTCGCTATTGAGTTTAACCCATAGTTCTCTCTGCTGTGTTGTGCTCGTTCTCACGGGCAACTGCCTCATAGGGCGGCAAGCACAGCGGCTGTGCTTAAGGTTCAACGATTTCTGCCGCAACTGTGGCTTAGAGAATCTCCGTTCAACATCTCATGTGTCAGTGTCCGGCTTTTGCGAGGAAGAGCATGTCCTCTCTTGGGGCACCCTTCTTCTCAGGTCTAACTGATCTATAGTCTATACCTGATCGAATTAGATAATTTTTCATCGCCTGCCCTCCATATTTAGTGAACTCAGCTGATTTGTCAGCGACTCCCGGGGCTTTGTCGGGTTTCAGTTGGCTTGTGACTCTTTGCATTTCCTATATGCTTTGTGTCAGCAGTATAAGGCCTTCTTCTTGGGTCGGTGAAGTCTCCAATGAGCTGATTCTGTGGCAATTTATGAAGTGCCCATAGCTTCAGAAAGCCTTCAGGATCGGTGATCAGATTGCCATCTTTGTCTTTACAGTATGTTCAGTGTGGTGTGTACTGCGTCATATTTCGGTGACTTCCCTCTCTAGTTCTTTCTATTTCACAGATCAGCTCTTTCGACCAAGCTGCTCTTTTCTGCCTGTACCGTCTCTTCTCTGTTCTTCTGAGCTGTTTATGTATCGCTTCGGGACGCTGTGATCTATAAGATTGCTGCATTGGCCTACACAGTGGGCGACAAAAGTCTACATACGGCCCCTATTTTCGCTGCTTGACGAGCTCCATGGCACTAATGTTTTTGATTGCAAGCTTGTTTTATTTTTCAATCCAAAAGCTCCCAAACGTGCTCAATGTCATTCAAGTCTGGACTTTGTGGGGGTGTATTGAGGTGTCTGCGAGCATAATATATAGTAGCCAGTCCTTCACGATTTGAGCGGTATGCTTGAGATCATTGTCTTGTTGGAATATCCAGTTCTCACCAAGGTCCAACTTATCGACCGATTCCCTTAAATTGTGTTGCAAGATGGTTTTGTAGAGATGGCGATCCATTACACCATGTCGATCCAATGAACACCAAATTTCCTACACCCGACGCTGCGACAGCACACCAAACCATCACATTGCGATGACCATGTTTGACCCTAGGAATTAGGTGATTCTGGTCCATTCCCGTGTTTTTCTTTCTCCCAACTTTCACTGAAATATGTTATACTTCGATTCTGGTATCAAGCCATTTTCGAAAGTTGTTGTTTGGTTCCTGATTGTTGCATCAGAAAGCTTTTACGAAAGGGGTATCTCGCCAACTTTACTAAAAAATTAGCCTGATTATGAGAGGTTGATCGTTCAGGAAAGGTTGTTCCTAGTTACGGCAAATTGCAATTTTCATATACAACATGTGAATCCCTCTATTTAGCTACTTACTTTACCTTCTACCTTTTACTTGTTTTGCTTTTAACTTTATTTACTTTTTTATTATCTTTTGTTGCCTTTGTTCTTTTTCCTTGGCGTATCTCTTCCT
Organism: Nemotelus pantherinus; assembly: GCA_963978885.1. Lineage (NCBI taxonomy): Eukaryota > Metazoa > Arthropoda > Insecta > Diptera > Stratiomyidae > Nemotelus > Nemotelus pantherinus. Next base: position 214,191,995 of record OZ022263.1, read on the forward strand.
TGTTTTTAACTTTCATTTTGGTTTTACTATTTTTGTTATTTTAGATTTCCTAATTTTACTTATTCATTATATTTCTTACTCCTGATTTCATTTATTCCTGATTTCATTTATTCCTTATTTAACTTATTCGTTACGTTGCTTTTTGCTTAACTTTTTTCTTCTTTATTTTTTTACTACAGCTGATAGCATTTCTGTACTCAATATTTTCAATGATTTTATTTTTCCAACTAATTTTACGTTTTTTACTATTTCTAATACTAATTGGAATTATTCATTTTAATATTTCTACAAATTCTACTATTTTACATGGTTTCTTGATTTATTGCACACACCAATCCAAAGAAATTGACTCGCAAATTTATCTTATTGCGTGTATGTAATTAGTATAGATGTTTTTAAATTCATTTTATCAACGCAAATTGAATGTTGATTCATTCTCTTGAACAATTCCGTCATCTCAATTTTAAAAGTCAATTTAACGGGACGGATTTGATGAGCACGACAATGTAAACACAGTTCAAACTCAAGTGCTTGTGACTTTTCGTTAAATTTTACTTTGTGTCGAAGGATTTTGATGCGTTGTTTTCAGTTGAAAATCCCAGATTCCGATGTTATTGTTATTGGCAAAAAATAATTTAGTATTCCCATTGAAACCACCCCGAAGCTTTTGAAATCTCGACTCGGCTCGGCATTCTGATTTGCGGATAACAATTCTCTTCACTTTTCAGCAGTGATTCCCAAGAGATCTTGAAAATCATTTTTAATCTGAGCTGACGCGTTTATTTGCATTTTTTCTGATTCTGCCGCTCTTAAGCGGTTGAAAAGGGGTTGAAAGGGAATGGGATAAATCGTTAAGTGGAATTTACCGCGGAGGAAAAGAGATAACTGATGTGCAGTGCGGCTAACTACCCATCGTTTTAAAACGCTTTACACAAAGTCAAATAGATTTGAAAGTCCCCGACGTCCTTTCGGCCATTTTAATTTCCTAAATAGAATTTATTAGTAATTCTCTTTCGAATGAATACGAGGGCAGATGCTGATGAGCTCGCTTTGGGGGTGATGACGGTAGCGAAGGGCGAAACAATTCTAAAAAAAAATTACTTGTTGATTTTCAAATTTTGCCTTCTCTCTGGCAAGTATTCTATTCTCACTTGAGTTTTGTTTTTTACCTCGAGGAGTTAATTAGCTAATTTGGTGATGCATTATTAATGGCTGAAGCGAGTAAATATTAAATTTTCTGACCCCAATACTCATGCGGTATAGTGATAGGATAGTTATGCTCGCCGCTTTAGGGGTGCTTTTAAGAAAACTGTGATTCGGACTTGACGATGGTCGGATTTCTTTTACATGGTAGTAGTTAACAATACACAAAGTAAATATTTAGGTTAGTCAATTAATCACATTGATGTTGTTAGTCTTTGGTTTCTTTTATATTTGATTTAGGGTTATAAAAAGCGATTGACAACATTCGTCCATATTATAACAAACGCCTTCGTCAAAAACTAAGAAAAGACGATTTAAATTTAAGGGGACATAGCACCTTCTAATTTTCAAAAAATCAATTTTTTTGTTTTGGTAGAATATGTTAGAATGAAGCTTTAAAAACATGATTTTAATAATATAAAATTGAAATTCTAAAGAAAAAAAATTTGTGAGTATATATAGTGAAGCGCTTCAAGGTCATTTTTTCTATGATTTTCGTTCACTTCGCTATACCGTTACATCGACTTTCTCTTAGTAACATCTGCTTAATATATACATATATATAGTTTAATACGTTACTCTCTCCCATAGCAGCTGTAAAGGTAGAGGGCGACATTTTGGGATACTGGTATTACCTACATATATATATATATATATATATATATATATATATATATATATATATATATATATATATATATATGTCATATATGCCACGCACAAAAAATATTGAATTTGAACTTTAAACGCGATTTTCTCAAAATAAACTTTTTCAAGTTGGCGTGCATGATTAAAAAAAAAAGTATTTATCCAATCGTTCTGAAATTTTAACACGTTAATCTGCACATGTTCATGCTCAGAATCAACTACGGATGAAAAAATCGGAATTAATTTTTTTTAGTTATAACAGATTTTTTTGGGGAAATAAACCGATTTTCGAAAAAGAACGCCATTTAGTTATATTTCAACCAAATATTTCCAAAGCCGCTTTGATGCTGTTTAAAACCCTGTTTTTATTTTTGTTTTCCTGACTTTTCTGAGAGTAGTTATCGTGCACGCCGTGATTTTTTTTGTGTTTTTTCATAAAAATTTTAGTAGACGACAGTGGGCCACAAAAAAAAATTTAAAAATTTTTTTTTGTATGAGGCAAATAAAGTGCATGGACAAAGTGTCATTAAGGGGTTAGTCCACTGTTAAACTGCTCAAAATGAACTTTTTTTTTAAGCAGCTACCAAAAGAAAACTATTCAAGATATTGATTTGAAATTTTACATACATCTTTATTGAAGTTTGAAGTTAACAATTTCATTGAAAAAAATTATTAGAAAACAAAATGGCGGCCACCCCAATGGATCGCCGCAGCACCGCCGAAAAAAAAGTAAATTGCGCCTCGTAAATTCCTGGACAAAATAAGCGTCTGTGAACAAACTACCAAAAATACTTCATTAGTTTTGAATATAAAGGACTGCGCGGGCCTAAATTGAGAGCCCTAAAGTGATTAAAAAGAATTTTGTATACTTTTGAACATTAGTTATCCAGTTTTTCGCGTTTTTTCAATCAAAAAAATGTTTCCCAAATCGTTAAAAATTTGTTTTTTGTTCTAAATTTAGGCCCGTGCAGTCCTTTATACTCAAAACTAATAAAGTATTTTTGGTAGTTTGTTCACAGATGCTTATTTTGTCCAAGAATTTCCGAGGCGCAATTTGCTTTTTTTTTGGGGCGGTGCTGCGGCGATCCATTGTGGTGGTCGCCATTTTGTTTTCTAATAATTTTTTCCAATGAAATTGTTAACTTCAAACTTTAATAAAGATGTATGTAAAATTTCAAATCGATATCTTGAATAGTTTTCCTTTGGTAGCTGCTTAAAAAAAAGTTCATTTTGCGCAGTTTAACAGTGGACTAACCCCTTAAGACATGTCTTTTTATTCAATTAAAAATTAACCTTTGAAAAAAAAAAATTCAATTTGAAGGTGTTATGTCCCCTTAAGGAAATGCTATCGAAGTTCAAGTTATGCGTATGTGTGATACGGTTTGATTATTATTTGGAAAGTTTAATGTAATGAACGGTTCACATATAACCAATCTACAGTAGATAACTGTTTGCTAAGTGATATAGTGCATGTGTAATAATAGCCAAATTCGTTAAATGTCACAATTGATACATATGGTGCTCTAGATGGATTTATGAAAATAAATATGATAAAACGTTTCAATTTGCTATTGATGCCTAAGTAGGTCCTATTTGTTGTTTCAAATTTACAGCTGTGGGCTAATAAGTTTAAGAATGTGACTAAAAAGACTCAAGCATGAAGAGCATGAAAAAACCTAATAAATGCTATAAAATTATTATTAAGTAGTTTGTGTCGCCTATTGGCTGCTGTCAAGTCCAATACCTGGTTCGAATCTTTTCGAATCGTTTTCAACTCCCAAAACGCAGAATGAGCTATCCTGCGCCAAATTTGCATGGTCACAGTAGACTAACAGCGATTACGGTAGTTATTATGCTTCTCTTGGTAGTAAATTTATAAAACAATTCGCCAAAATATACTAATATGTATCCAGTGCTATATATTCGTGCACCAGTTCCTGGCATATGGGGTCCCTGGTTCAGATCCAACAGCAGACAAGAAACCGGCCATCGAGTTTGGAGTTACTCTTACTGATCGTTTCGCACCTGTAAAAATGTAGTTTATGAAAATGGAATCTCTATCGTCTGCACTATCTAAGACCCCACATGCTTTGCTATTCAGTGGGTATCATTTAAGCTTCTCATAAGTTTTAAAAGTGTATTTTCTATCCACATAAACTTTGAGAGAATGCATGTCTAAACAGAAGATTTTCATTAAATAAACTAACAGATTTTCATTAAATAAACAACTGGATTTACTGGCTTAAAATATAAAAAAAAACATGTCGAAATGTGACCTTCATTCTTATATTTAATTAATTTTTTATACATTCGAAAATATCCATAAATAGGTTTCTGGCAAATGAACAGAGCATGCAATTATGTGTGCCTTTATATTAATTTCGACTACTGTTATCCATACGATGAAACTCATGTCACTTTGATTCCGGTTAAAGCGATACAGAATATCTCATTATAACATTACCAAACAAAATCATTCTCGTTTGCTTTGCTCATCTAATTAATTCAGTTTGGCGCAATGAAATTTTGGCATTTTCACCCTATTTTCGCTGATTTACTAATTGGACTAAGTCATTCGTATAATGACGTTTATTAATTAGCATAAAATTTCGATGTGTAAGGTTCTATGGAAAACGATAATTTGTATATTGAAAGTTGGTTCGAATGATTTTAAATCGCTTACGAAAAAAGCTATTCACATCATTGTTGTCGGGATGAAAATTTCGATTCGTCAGGATGCTTGCATTGCAAGATTTCCTGTTCAAGAGTATTAATATCAGTATTGCGACCATGTAAAAATAGTTCCATTTACATGAACAAAGGTGTAGCTGTTCTTCGAATTGTAGTTGATCTTAATTATCTTCCAATCGCCGCATTAGTAGCCGTCCAACTACCTAAATTTTTCATTCAAAAAAAATTATGAATCAATTATAGGTTTCACTGATTTCAGTTTTACGGTAAATTGATGGATTATTTTATTCCACTTTTGAAATATGCTTTTTCGTCTCGTTAGTCAAACTAAAATGTGGAAAATAAAAACTGATTTTAAGTAGGGAGAATTTTTTTTGTCTTGTAATTATTTTCACTGCTTAAAGCAGGATTGGTATAACTGATTTTCTTCAAAATCATTCTATATGATCCACTAATTTTTCTGTGTTAGCAGCTTTGCGTTGTCAAACGCTTTTCAGGCAGACGCTTATAAACATTCTGGTTCGATACACATGTGTATGTATATGTTGACCACTTGTTTACTTTCAAACTTGTTTCATGCAGAAACTTTAGCCCAGTGTCGCTTAGTAAAAAAATAACATGAATTACAGGCAGCTAAAATGGTATCCTTAAAAAAAATCATGCATCCAATCTCGAAAGTTTCATCTCGATAGAACCTTGTTGTTGGAAGGTGCCCTGATGTAGCACTATTTTTGCAATTTTACTACATTTTGTCCTGTGTATTGCTAATACTAAAATTTTTAAGTGAAAAACGATTTAAATTACATGTTTCTTCAATTTTTCGTTGCAGATAAATTTCATCCGTGCTTCGTTTGTAAAACGGAATCCTGTCCTCGTACAAGACCGTTGAAGAAAGGCCGAGGACAACAATATGGCATACCCGACGAGACAATACCAGTGGGTGCGCGAGTCTGTAATTCCTGTCAATGTAAATCAGTTCGGAATCGCTATCCTAATTGTCCACTACCGACATGCCCGAACTCGAAAGATCGGGCGAAAAGGCTACACAATATTCCGACACGTCTTTATGAGATAGCTCCGGAAATTCGCGATCCAATCTTACAGGAGTTTCAAATACCTGCGAATGCAACTCGTTGTTGTTCAGCATGTCTAATGAGAATACGACGAAAATTAGATCCACATTCAGCAATGACTGATGATGAGAAAAGAACAATGCTTACGGATGGAGACGAATCTGATTTGAGTACATCTTCTTGTGACGAAAGAGATGCCGCTAGCAGCGATACGGCATCTGCCGAGAGTCCAAATAATCCGTTGCGGCCGAGTAATTCACAAAAGGAGGACAACCAGACAAGCGATCCAATGATAGTGCCGCTTAGTAGGAAAGCAAGTTCGTTTGAGGATGACCGACTTCTACCTCCACTTGGACAAGCTCCGCGTAAGCAAAAACCTACGGAGGAGTATGATAGTTCAGCAACAGAGACTGCAGACGAGGAAAATGAGAACTCACCAGCGAACAGACAAAGTCCGAAATCAATGTTAAATCACAGCCAACCTGTTTTGTCTTTAGTGCCACCAGTGAACTTACAAAACGGTCCACAACGTGACCAACCGAGTGATCAACAGACTAACGTACAAGAAATTGTGTTCGGTGTTATAGAGCGTTCTGTGAAAACACTAAAGCCTTCTTCTCTTGCTATTTCTAAGCAGGCAAATTCCAACGACTCGCGAGATGTTGCTTTTGTACGCGAGTATCGTAACGATATTGCTACAAAGCCGATTGTAACATCGGGCTCAATACCGGTTTCACTGCAGTCTGTAACTCAAGTTTCGCAACAAATTTCTCAAGCGAGGCAGCTTCAGTCTCAAACACAAGCAAGCGGGACTCCTGCGGAGAGTTTAGCAACTCTTTCCGTGGTTAATTCACAATCACACATTTCGCAACAAGTTATTGGTCACCAACATGGACTTGCAGCTACAATTACGCCTGTCAAGCCTTCAATGCAACAACCACAAACTCAAGCATCCGCAACGCAATTGCAGCCCCAAAGTGGAGCTATGGCACATGACGTACCTAAAGATGATATTATGTATGGTAGTCGAAATGAACCAGAGCCGCAAACTCTAGATCTGAGTATTAAAAAATCAGTGATGAGAGAAACCGTTGCATCTCATACATCTATACCACATGGAAAAATACAGCAACAACAACAACAACAGCACCAACAACAGCAACAACAACATAGTGGCTCGATGACAATGTATCGTAATGATCAGTCTAACAGCCAAGTACCTCAGAACTCGGCCTATTTAACTTATCATCACCAAATTGAACTTAATAGGCCGAACAAGTCTCCTTCAATCTACGTATCTCAAGTACCTGTACCAATATCCCAATCAGGAGTTCGTACGCAGCCCGCTCCGCCACTGCAGTCATCGATAGGCTTACAGCATCAGCAGCAACAAATGCAAGTGAAACAAGAAGTAACACCTAAACTAAGTCCCAAGATTCACCAACAGTCACCGAGTCCAAGTCAGATGATTAGTGCAGGACCGAAGGGATCTATAACCCATGGAACGCCTGTTAACTCGCAACAGCAAATGCTAATTCAAAGTGCTACGGCTCATAGCCCTAGATATGAAGGGATCCCCAGGCACACTCCACCAGGAGCTGCGGACGGTAATAAGTTGGGTTCAATTACTCAAGGTACGCCAGTCCATCATATTCAGGATAAACAACGAGTTTATTATGAATATAAAAGTAACCGGCAAAGTCCTGCGCAACAAGGACCATCGCCCATTTCACATCCTCAACCTCCACCTCAACAATCTAGTCCTCAAAATCAAGGTTTTATGGGCTCGCCATTCGCACGAGCCTCGTATGTTTTGGAACAATCGCAACAGTTGAGTTCGCGTCAAATTGTCATGCATGATTATTTAATATCGCAAAAAATGGACGGACGGAATTGTCGCCAAGGACGTGATAAGGAATCTCAGTCGCCGAGAACATCTTATTTCGTCGACAAGGAGCGATCTCGACCCGAATATATAACTAGAACATCGCCGGCAGAGCATGTCAACAGGTAAGATATGTTTTGTTAGTGTGTCCTGGCAAGTCAATCACTCTTCAGTTTAAATTAATTATTCAAATAAACATAAAAATGTACTGCATTCACTTTAAATCAAAAGCCACTATTTCGTGCAGGACGTGTGAGGAATGTTTCCTGAATATTGTTACAACATATCAATATAATAGCGTAAAACGCTGTCAATCGCATTGAAATCACACCCAAAATTCGCTATTATTGTATTTACAACTAGAAATTCGACTGCAAATAAGTAACTAAGTATAAAAATTTGTAATTTTTTTTAAACACAGGGTTGTGAAACACAAGTGTCTACCAGGAAGAAGCAGATAATATACCAAATGAATTATACCATCTCCACTCCCTCGTTGTTCACTTGCTTCCGGTGTACTTTACGTTTAATTTTTAATAGAGAATTTAATTTGCATGCACATTGGCCAACATAGTGCAAGCGACTAATGCACCTGCATTTAATTAAAGTACTAATTATGAAAAGTATAAAAAAAATCAAATTTTCCCATGTGCCTGAGTTTCCAAGTTCCGAATGATCTTCCAATTTTCCTTCTTCTTACCTAGAATTCAATTATACATGGATTAGAATTAACTTCCAGATGCACATCTTTTTCCTTTTTTTGTAACGCAGACAAATTGAGGCTGCGATAAAAAACATTCCGTTTGTTCGATCATAGCACTGAACGTTCTTTCGATGCACAACATTGATGCTCTAGTATAGACATTCCTCTCTTCTGAAATAGTTCTTGCTGGCGATTTCAATATGCATAACGTAAAGTGGTTCAGATATTCTTCTACCACAAGCCGGGCGCATAAAGAAGTTGAACTCTTTTGCGAGTTTCACAATTTGCAGCAATTTGTGAATTGTACAACTAGAAAGCGACAATGTGATAGTTTTATTCATGTCCCGTAAAAATATTCAATTTCCGTTGTAGCTCCTTTACTCAGCTCAGACCATTGTTTAGTTTCGGCCCGATTCACTACAAACTCTCTAACCAATAGCAATCAATCCACCATCAAAAAATTGCTGTCGACTTCGACAAGGCGCCCTAATTTAGTAAAATTATCAAAGAGCTTAATTAATCCAAATACATCCCTACAAGTGATGCAGATGAAATAAGTGGCACCATAATTGCCATCATACGCCTCGAGATGTATTCCGTTAATCCACATGACTTTAAAAACTTCAAACCGGCCGGCACCTTATGGTTTAATAGTGATTGTAAAGTAGCTATTGGGAATGAAAAAGCGACATTTCTTGCATATTCATGATGCCGTCTCGACGTGTCGGGGCGGATTTACAAAACTACACGTAATGTTTGCAAATCCACTACTCAAAAAGCAGAGTTCTTTTTGACTAAGACATTAGGCGGAAAGTTTTTGTTAATCAAAAGGCTAGCAACTTTTAGTAATGAGCCGCTGGACAAATCCAATCTGTTTGCTGAAATATTTTCCAAATTCTTCCTTGCCTCGAACCACGCAAAGCCCACCTTCGATCCCTAAGTGCAATTGAAATCAAGGGGGCTAACCTTTTCGCACTAGGGAAGCTTCCAAAGTACTCGCAAAGATTGACACATCTAATTAAGTCTGCTGGAGCTGACGGTATTCCATTCATAGTTCTGAAGCGCGGCGCCTCTTCTTTAGCTAAAAAGGATTTTTCCCTCAATGGAAACTCGCTCATTTTGATCCCATCCCCAAAAAAAGGAGAGACATGTGATCTCTCCAAATGACGACTAATTGTTCTAACTTCGATTGTGGCAAAGGTATTTGAAACACTTATTAATTTCCAATTCATGAGCTACTTGGATTCCCGTTAGCTGATCAATCATAACCAATACAGCTTTCGTTCTGGCCGCTCCACTGAGAACTTGATGACATTTCTCACGGAGAAGTGGAATCGCTGCGTCCATAATTTAGTGAAGTCCAAGTCATTGCTCTAGATATTTCAAAGGTTTAGATATATAGGCTTTTCAAAGGTTTTTAATATCTAACAATATTTAATAATGTAATTAAATGAATTGAAAGTTTTTTCTACTATCGCACCCCTTTATGGAACTGATTCGAATATCCATATCATTAACTCCGGGGCTCCACAAGGCATTGTACTTTCTTCAATTCTCTCTCTTTGTTATGTAAAACTTTGAATCGATAGTTTTGTTGATGACAGTATCCTTGATTTCGCGTATTCCTTTGATTCGTTGACTGAATTTTGCGAAAATGCTCTTACCATTAATCGAGCTCGTATGTTTGAACAGTGAGGTAGTAGAAAAGGAGTGGACATGCCTATAAGATTTACATTGAAGGGCATGGTAGTATATTTTTGTCCGTTCGTTTTCAAATCTGGTCAAATCCAAGTAACTCCCCTCCAATAACATGCTTTGTAGTTCCCCTCCATAACATGCTTTGTGCACGAGAGAGTCGAAGGGGCTAATGGTGGAAAGTTATACAGTCGGCTTCATCTCAATTTCTACTATCTCACTGTGTTTGTATGGTTAAACACTGACATTTCGTCAACAGTTGCTTGGGGCAAAGCGAATCGTGTAATGATTAATGCTTCCAAAACTCAATGCTGTCTTAAACCCATTAAATTGCTCCCATTGAATTGTGTACTCCAAATTCATATTTGTCAATGGTGTGAATATTTCTGTCTCGCCCTTGCTAAATATTTTGGGTATTAATCTCTCCAGTCAACTTATCTGGACCAACCACATTTTCGCTGTTGTGAAAAAAGCAACGAAATACTTGTGATATCTAAAAAGGTATACGAAATCCTTTACTCCGCCTGGCCTAGCGCGAATCTGCAAAGAACACATTATACCAATACTCGAATACAACTCCCATATTTGGACAGACGAAGGTCGCACTGCTATGTTCGCATTAGAAAAAGTGCAAAGAAAAGTTCTCAGGCGTATTGTCGATGATCTATCACTTCTATCAGTGAATCAAGTCCTTCTCGCCTATTCGCTAATTCAACGGCCGTTGTTCTAATGAAATTCCTTGGTGCAATCCCTGAATGAAACATCTCTGTGCGCAATACGCGGCGTGTTAGTCACATCCATCCTTACATTCTTCACATCGGTGCCAGCCGCATTGTTAAATTAAATGAGTCCTTATCCAGAACAACACGAGTATGAAACTGTTTTCCATCCACTGTTTGCCCCTACGGCTATAAGCCTCAAAGTTTTAAGCGGTACGTACTCAGATACCTCCTTCATATTCAACACTTCCTATATCCTAACTTCTCTTCTGCCAAGGCTATGTGTTAGCGTCATATGGTTACTCCTGAGCTCTGGCATCCAATCAAAAAATCATAGTGGGTTACAAACTTATATCAAATCAAATTATTTTTGAAAAAAAAAACTTATTATTTGCATGTGAAGAAAGTTGCTTGGTTTGATTGCTCAAATTCATAGCAAAGCAATAAAAAAAAATATTAACCTATTAATTTTGACCTTTTAGCACACCCAGTCCACATAGAACACCTCCGCCTCAACGGCAGGGTGTCATTCAACGGCACAACACAGGAGGTTCGAAACCACCATCGCCTTCGCCCGCTCGTCATCCGATTATGTCTCATTATCCTTCAGCAGGTGAGACAATTTAATGATTTGTAGCATATGGAGCATGCAATTGATTTTACGCATTTCAGGTCACGAAGCATTTTCGTCGTTTGTCGAAGTTGCAGTGCAACAACCTCAACTGCCTGTTCCTCAAAAAGAGGACAAGAGAACTGTCCTCATGCCTGTTGGAGATCATCAAAGTGCACAGGCACACTATGATATTCGGTTCCAGATGACTCCGGAACATCAAATGCAAATGCATCACCATCAACAGCAACAACAGCAACAGCATATACGACAACAGCAGGCGGCCGCTGCTGCTATTGACATGCAACGGCGGATCCATGCGCAGCAAGAACGTGACCATCGTGAGCGCCAAGAACGCGAAAATGCTGAGCGTCAGAATCAGGAACGATTGCAAGCCGAACGCGATCGTATTGAACGGGAACGTGACCGGGAGCGCCATCGGATGGAAGAACAGGAACGGGAAGAAAGACGGCGCGAAGCAGCAAGGGGGATGCCTATGGGCGGTATGGGAGGACTACATATGCGGAACAAAATGCCTCCAGTTGCCAATAGAAATCTGCCCGAGAGAGAAACGTAAGTGTTGGGAATTTGATAATGATTTAGGTAATTTGTATGCTACTTAAGTTTAACAATATAATTCCGTTACATAGGCATAGCTTCCACCTCTGGGTCTGCTATTTCATTATTTTGCAAAGTCTAAGAAAATGTCCTTATAATTTTTATGAAAATAGTACTTTCGATGTAGTCCAAACAAGTATGACATAGTGCTTGATTTCAACTAAAAAAACTGTTTTCGTTTAGCGAAAACTACATGTGGTATAATTTTTTCTGCGGTTAATACTATATGATAAAATTGAAATTAATCTACTCACTGCGTGATATTTATAATGCCGCGTTTCCAATGTATCGACGTGAGCTTTCGTTGAACCTCAGACTACATTTAGCCTGTTACCAATGCGAGATTTCTGAAATTCGTAATTTTTTTTGTGAAACCACAACGCAAAAAAGTGGCAATTTACATGACTCACTTCAACCTAAGTTTTTAGATGGTGAGGGTGAAGCGGAAGGAGTCGCTTAAGTTGATTCGTATAACATCAACTTTCTGACGTTTTCCTTTCGCTCATTTTCATTTGTGTCAAAAGTCGTGGATGACTGAAATTTTTTGAATAATTGTTTTTTTTTTTTCCAAAATTGCTTACAAAAATGATGACGAATACGAATGACATTGGGCTGGTCCATGTGAGGTCCAAGTTTTGACTCTAAGATTGAATCGAGGAGAATTTTTGGTATTGTGTCGAACCTTGTAAAAACTGACGAACTAATTTTTGAATTTCGATTTCAATATGCCATCTGTTGAACTACAGTGGCTCACAGCTTATTTAAACCAGCACGTAAAAATAACTTTAACTTCCAATAAACACTAAACGAAATAAGTTATCAACATTATTTAAACGCAGATTATTAGACTAGTGTTCACAATTATCATTTATTTAGTTTATTATTATTTTTATTTTATTTCAATAGGTCATGACAATTAATGACGAAAAAAGTAACTAAAAACAATGTCACAGCTTATTTCAACCAAGTAACAGAATCAATGTTTAAATTAGGTTGCAAGGCACAAAAAAATATTTTAATATTTAGTATGACCACCCTTCTGATCAACAACTCTTAGGCATTGAATCGACCAGCTTTTGTGCCACTTGTGGGGTAATTTTGGCCCATTCCTAAACCAATGCAGTTTTGAGATCGCTTTTGTTGAATATCTTCCGTTTTCGGATGTTTGTATCCAAAATGGCCCACAAATTTTCAATGACGTTAATAAAGGGTGACTGTGCCGGTGGTTGCATAACATGCGGACAATTCCAAACTAGCCATGTCTGTACAATACCCGACTTATGCTTCGGGTCATTGTCTTGATAAAATCTGAAGCCATCGCAAATGCCCAGTTTCTGCGAACTTTCAATCAAATTGGACTTCAAAATTTCGAGATAATGAGAATTATCCATTGTAGTCTCAATACATTGCAAGTTTCCAACTCCCGCTGTGGACACACAGGCCCAAATCATAACGCTGCCACCTCCGTGTTTGACTGTGGCTTTCAAATTTTTGTTTTGCAATTCTGTATTTGGCTTACGCCAAACATATGAGGCTCCACCAGAGCCAAAAATATTAAATTTCGACTCATCAGCGAATATAACGGTATTCCAAAATCCAGAATCCTTATGCAAATGGTCCTTGGCAAATTTTAAACGGCACTTCTGATTTTTGGCACTTATAAATGGTTTCTTACGCGCTATTCTACCATTGAATTCAAGCTCTCGCAGCACACGACGAATAGTTTCCGGGTGGCAGGACTTGCCTAACTCAGCTTCCACTTCACTTACAATTTTCGGAGCCGATAGCCTTGGGTTTTCCTGGATTTTCCGAACAATAAAGCGCTCGTCCGTTTGATTGAAAATTTTGTTGGGGGCATTTCTCCCTTTTTCGAGCGTTCTATTTTCGTGGACGAATCGGTATATGACGCTCTGCGCTGTAGAATCACTTAGTCCAACCATCTCACCAATTTTCCTGCGCGAATGGCCCCTTTTAAAATTACTGAGAACAAGTTCTCACTGATCAATTGTCGTACGTGGTCTCATTTCGAAAAACTAATTTTTCTGCACGATATTTTCAAAGAATTCAGGAAAACTGAACTTGAACACATTACAAATATAATGACTAAAGCATAGACAAAAAAATAATTGCTGTATTGCAAGATAACGGATCATTGCACACCTACAAAGTATTTGGTTGAAATAAGCTGTGGCATTGTTTTTGGTTGCGTTTTTCGTTTTTCATTGTTTTAGAATACTAAACAAATAAAAATAAATAAAAGAAGTCATATTTGATTAGTTAAAACATTAGACTAATAACCTGCCTTTAAATAATGTTGATATCTTCTTTAGTTTAGTTTTTATAGGAAGTTCAAGTTTTTTTTACGTGCTGGTTGAAATAAGCTGTGAGCCACTGTATATATTTGAATTCCATTTTCCATCACTATTTCTAGTAAATTTACGTGAAAACGACAAATTATTAATCGAAATCGAGCAATATAAGTAGTTTTGAATACATTAGGCGTGTTTTTTTGCTCCGATCCAGAACAGAATATAACTATGCCGCAAAAACAACGATCTAGTATAAAACAGCAGTGCATTCACTAAGGCTGACATAGGTTGCTGTATTTGCTGTGGTAGCACACAACAGCTGAAAATAAAGGGAGAAAATAACGAACATACACTACCACAATCGATAGAAAATAGAAAAAGAACTATCAGAAAATTACTTCTTTTAACTTTCTACACATTATAAGAGCTTTTTCTAATTTCCTAATTACCAAAACATTCAACATAACCATGAAAAACCCAAAGCCACCTCACAGCAAAAAAGGCAACTTCTCATGAGCTTTTCTTTTTTCTATCAGCACATTCTATAGTTCAGCACGTGAACTACAAATGCGGAATAGAATTTCTGTACTAGTGAATTCACTGGTACAGGAGTGTTGTTGTTTCCAATGCGTATACTCTATTCTCTGCTGGATAGAGGAGCAAAAAAACTCGCCTATTATAATAAGAGCTTTGATAATCGCCATTTTTTGAAAATTAGTCTGTGCAAAAATTCGAAAATGTTCGGAAAATTTCAATCTCATGTGCAAATAGGTTCAAATTTGACACTCAGCTCAGATTTTACAGATATATGGATATACAAACCCACTTCAATCCAAAGTCACATCGGAAACGCGGCTTAAAATTTTGAACTCGTAATGCAGTTTGTTAAGGCTTTAACTTCTTTCAGAGTACATTCTAAATTCAATCTGGTGTAACTTTTTTTTAAAGTGCCAGGCTTTGTTTTATAACAATATATGAATTTCGATAAATACGATTAAAAATGAGAATAATAACAATTGATTCTATAGGGACAAAAGGAGAAGCTATCACTGTTTTTTTTTCGTATGCAAATGTATTATAATACTACAGCATAACGTCAACTTTGATACTAATCACTAGATTTGATATAATTTTAGGATTCGCCGGGTGCAATCTGGTCGACAACAAAATGAAGTAACTCCATCGGAAATTATCGACGCGATCATTCAGAATTCGATAAAAGGCACGTCAAAGCCTCTTCCTCGAAGGGATATGCAAGATTCTAGACCACAACAGTTTGTAAGCTCAGACTCGAAATATGATCGAACGCATAAATTAATCTATTCTGATTTACAGTACGGTGCACGTGAACAAGCTCATTCGAGTTCGATATCCGTATCGGAAAACAATAGCAAATCAAGCTCGCCAAACGTAATTAATATAGAACTGGATAGTGAACGCGGCCGAAAACAAGAAAGCATGGCTTTCCGAGAAATTGTAGATTCAATAATAATCAAAGACTTCGGTCCGAATGCGATGCACCCGCGGTCTTTCTACATGACTCATTCCATGCACGATCCAGTTGCGGGCTCAGATCAGTGGGCATATAGGAGAATACAACAAAAAGAAGCAGAACAGGCTGCCGCGGCATCCGCTGCAGCAGCCGAACGTAACAAGTCAGCGTCCCATGGACGATCTGGCACGCCCGATGAACGACAAATAATTCGAATGGCACAGCCACCTAGCCCTCTGAGTAAATATCCAGTCCTAACGCAAGGCGGGCCTTACTATTCGAACGTACGTGGTGGTCCGCAGCCTGTGGCAAATAGCTCGCCGATTGATCGAAGGATGGGCGCAGCCTCGTCTCATCAGTTTGCGCTGGATTGCTATGTGAAAAATCGTATTGTGGAAGCGATGCGAACCGAAGACGACCGTAGAGTGGATGATCAACACATGCATGGACACCACGACCAACCTGATGGACTACGGCACTCGGCTACCTATTCGAAAGAAGGCGATGGTCGGCCAACTAGTGGAAGCAGCATAGGTGGAAAGTCAACACCGGTCAGCTATGACGATGAACGGCGCGTGATGAGTAATAGTAGCGGTGGCGTAAAAAATACGTCAAACAACGATCCATCCCATGCTCCAATGCAATATCCACCACCTGGCCCTCAACAGCCTCCACCAGTGACCACCTTCGCTTCAACGACCTGCGCCTATCCTTATAATATTTTGAATGTGTCTGGCCCGCCGCCAACATCTTCGAAACAAGTAGATAGCGTTGCCCCGCCGCCGCCGTCGCAAACGATTGCAGCTGAACCGAAACCCTTGCTGGTTCCACATTATGAAGCTCTTAGCGATGAAGATTAGTTGATATTAGTTTTAGCGAATTATAGCGATCTGTGGAAATGAGTAAAGTCACACGATGGAAATCAAAGGATGAGAATAGTTTGGTGGCAGTTATATTGGCTGTGGATTACGGGCTATAGCTTGTTTAGAGGATTTATTTGCTCAAATAAGGGCAAAATGGAAAAAGATCAGGAAAAGATATGTGGAAAAATACTGAACGCATTTGAATACATTTTTTCAAGCTACCATAGTTTCATATTTTTAAGGCATACTTTTATCAGTTAAACTTATAATCTCATAATTTCTCCGTTTTGAGTTATTAAAAGTAAAAAGTAAAGTCTACAAAAGTGAAATTTGTTATTTGACGCAAAATATAAATGAATATACAAAACAAACCTACGGCTGGTTAATTCATCTTTCGCCTAGTTTCGGAGATGTTTATTTTCAAGCTCTACCGATTTTCGACAAAAAATATTTCTACGAAGTAAACAATTTGACAATACAATCAATTGATGATACCAAACATCAATCTCTGAACATTCATTAGATACTAAAGACCGCGTGCAAACCTTTGTCGTGTTTATGGTATTCGAATTTATATGTGCGAGCAGAGAATGCAGCAAAATAGCTTTATTTGTACTAGCGCTAGATGCAACTGGTTCGAGCTTGCTCACTTTTTACATACACTTAATTTATTTATTCCACAGGCTTTTTCCGTTTCTTTTTTCAGGGCGAAACTCTTTAGTGGTAAGATTCGATTAAGTTGAAGCTGGAAATATTACATTAATATATATAGGCGAAAGAAAGAATGTATTCTTATAAGTAGCACTGAAAGATTTTATTATTTCATTCGTAACGTGGAAAGTCGACGATGTTGATGATTGTGCGATTTTCGTTTGATTCTTATTTTAAGAGCTTGCTGTTAACCCTTATTGAAATCGACTACAATTAAATAAGTAATGCGCGATTGTGAAGGGGAGCGAGATGGTGGCTTTCAGAACCTGCGAACTTGTAAAATATCAGTTTTAATTCAAGTGTATTCAAAATGGTCGTATTTTGTACTGTACTTTGCATTTCATTTAACATTTTAACGTGTACATTTTTAGTTTCTTTTCCAAATTTTCATAATTACCTTTTGCCGCAGAGCTGAAGGAGGATGATTATAAAACTGTTATATTATGATAAATATTAAAGTATGTATAATGAATAATAAATCTATAAATATGAACATAAATATATGATTATGTCTAGATACTTGTAATATTGAAAGTGAGAAATATCAATGAAAATGTAAAAAATATTAAATTTTAGAAGAAAAAAAAAACGCAAAAATATAAGCATTACCTTTACTTCTAATCATACGAGTATATACAGAGAAAATTTTTAGTTTTTTAAGGAAAAATTGATTAAAGAATATACAGTTAGCAAATGCAAAACAAATATTCAATATGAAAAGAACTGGAGTGGAGTCTTTAGAGTTATAATTTCTAAATCATAGAGCTTTTTGTAAGTGAAAAAGTAATGAGAAATAAAATGGTTCACATTGATTTTGGGTGGTCGTTTTCTTGGCCATTATGTCGACGTGTTAGCTTAAATATATTTTGTTGTATAATTTTTATGATTTTAGAAGAGTTTTATTTTAGGGATTTATAATGAATAATGAACTAGTGATTGCGCCGCAATTTTTTAATTGATTATTTTGTTTGTTCGAGTTTAATATACATATGTTTTTATACAACACATTGGAGGTAAAAAGCGATAAGAATAAAAACTTAGAAGAAAACGAACCGATTCAAAACGAAACAAAAAAAAAAATAAATACATAAAAATTATTAAAATAAAAGAGAAAATATGCATTATATGAATAAAATAAGTTTAGCTAAAATATAAAAAAAAGGATGATGACGAAAAGTTTAAAAGTAAGGAGATCAGAGCACGAGATTGATGAATAGACATTTAATGAGGAAGCAAATAAAAGTTAACTAAAATATGTGGTTTTGTTAATTTATTTAAATAAGATTATAATGCCATTGAAAAGCTAGCGGATTTCTTGTGTCGGTTATGCGCTCATTATTAGTGAATGATTTGCAATGGAATAGATATTTGAGACAAAGTAGATTACATCACAGGTCTAAATGCAATCATTTGACACTTGCATAAATTAATTATTTAATGAAATCAACAAAGAAAAACAATTCCGCTTTCGATGAGTTGAAACTCTCTTATTGATTACAGTGCGGTTCATTATACTGCTATATACGAACTTTCCATACCTGCAGTGTCCCATTTTCTGTTGGAATAAAATAGGTATGAATTTATTATATTACATAATTATAGACTCTAAGGCCCGTTTCACACGAGACACTCGGTGTCCGGCCACTGTGTCTCTAGCCACTGCCGGTGCATAGAAATAAATGAGAGCATACACACAGAGCCACAGTGTCTGGGCCACAATTCTATACAAAAACAGTGGCTGAGGATTCAGTGGCCGGACACCGAGTGTCTCGTGTGAAACGGCTCTAAGAGTCGGTTTTACATTCCCTAAGCGCAGCGCTTCGTGTGTTGAAGTATCCATTATGTTGTCCGTCTTTGGAAGGGGGTATGCGTTGTTGTTCGTGGTGCAATCCCGTAATTCTTTCCTGCAGTTTACATACAAAGTTCGACGAGGGGAAAGAATTGTACAAGGTCTCAGAAGTTCACTGCTCATCTCTCTCAGTTGGAAACAAATATCAAAAATTCTCTAGTAGTAACTTTGCGTAATATTTTGAATTCGATTAGAAAGAAAGTACATTATCTTTCCATATATCTGCATGTTGCAGAAAAGCAGATAATTGAATATCTCGACAGTTACTAATATTTTCTTGCGGAATATGGATCATTTCGCGGTTTAAGCCTCCGATACCAGAATCGAATGGGATTGTTTTTGTGAGATGATTAAAAATTAAATTTAACTAAGTGGTTTCTCATCAGACATCAGATCATAGTGCATACCTGACTGATGTGACTGCTCCGAAGGTCTTGCACACTTTTATCCGAATACTGCATTCAAACTCACAGGGGGGTCCAAAGGTTTGCATGAATTTCGAAAATTTAGGAAATTGAAATACTTGTTACTCATATTCATTATCGAATGTTTATCTTATAAAACTTTAAATGTGGCATTTTCTATAACACAAATGATGCAAAGGTTCAGTGCTTGCAATTGCCAGCTTTGCAACCAAAATTCTACCACAGCTGCTTCATGTGAAAATCAATCTACTCTATAATTCCCGCTGTCACCCGACGATTATTGAAAGTTACTGGGATAGAAAGATGTTTTGGGGCGAAAAATTTCCAGAAATTGGAAAATTTAAACATTGGTTATTCATTGTCATTGCAGTTGTCACTGTTACAGGGCTGCCTACATTTCAAAATTACTTCTATCAGCTCTGCTTTTACTTAAGATTTGATTATCCGATCGTGAGTTTTCGTGTGATCAAAACAGATATTGTTTGGTGATGGGTTGCCGTCCTTGTTCAACACGTTTTCGAATTCCAATTCTTTAATTTCTTTTTCAGAATTTACAATTCTTTGTCATAAACAATCACAAAAGATTAGCAGATTTGGTTAAACTCGACTACGTGCCCTCCATAGCCGTTACACAGTTTTCACCGATCGTATGTTTTTGAGGGTGTTTTTTGTTTGTTTGGTTGTTTATCATCATCGTATTGTCCACTCGTCTAGTTTCTATATGTTTTTGAGTGTTCTTCTTTCAGTTAGTTGATTTTTACTGACATTTTTTTTTTTACAATCTTGACAACTTTTTTCATTAAAGACTTCAATTTCTGATCCTTATTGTTATTCAGAATAGCTTCTTATTAGCTCTCAAAGCCTATTCATCTCTTTCCGTCAAAACCTTAAAAATCCAGATTTTCCTTACTCTCCCGTCGAGATATTTAGCTTATTTAGTTCTTAAATTCCTGTAGCCGATCTTCTGAGAGATTTGACATAAATTTTAGCTATAAGGATTTTTTTGGCAATTTCAAAAGCAAAAAAATCACAGTAAATGCAATGGATTCATAAGATATCTATTTATTTCTTGATGGTTTTTATCTTTTTCTTGCTTAGATTTAAGTGCTGTTCGTCTTTTCGCTTCAAATTTATTTCAATGCCATCACATTCTCCAGAATCACTGAAAAATAAATTTTAGATTGACTTTTAAAAACAAATTGTTTAAAATACCTAACGGTTGGCATATTTTTAAACAGTGCTTCGTATTCATCATCACGTTTATCTTCAAGTGTGTTACTTTGCGTTAACACCTCTTCTTCGGCTGTTTCGTTGCTGCTAATCGCGTTTGAAGAATCCCGTACAAGTACTCGTGTCACCTTCGATTTGACGTAACACTGATACATCATCTCACAGCTGTCCGCTTTATGAACGCG
This sequence comes from Nemotelus pantherinus, assembly GCA_963978885.1. Taxonomy (NCBI): domain Eukaryota; kingdom Metazoa; phylum Arthropoda; class Insecta; order Diptera; family Stratiomyidae; genus Nemotelus; species Nemotelus pantherinus. The sequence goes on from OZ022263.1 coordinate 214,212,904, forward strand.
AATATATCTATCCAAACAACCAGACACCAAAAATGATCCACTTGAGTCTATGGCTAAGTCACTTAAGCTTCCAGTAAATCCCTTGTATGTGTGGAGAAAGCGTTTCATATTTCTAGAGTCGAACGCTTTGAGCGCTCCCATTGTTGTGCCAGAATAAATAAATGGCTCTCGAGCAACCAAGCAGGAGAAGCTAAGGTTATCATCGCTTGCAAAATTTTGAACAGGTCGTCTTTGGGCACGAACGTCATAAACGCGAACGTAGCCATACCTAGAACATGTGCTAACACAATTCGCAGAAAGAAAGCCAATATCACTATCCCAAGTGGGAACTGCTAAATTTAGGAAGTCGTTCGGCAGGTTTTTCGTACAAAACACTTGGCTTTTTGTTTCTAGGTCAAATATTTTTAAATTGTTTTGTCGACCCTTACCACCTGTTGCCAGCTTTTCATTGAAATGCCGCATCCTAGACATATGGTCACCCGCCTTCAAAATAGTCGGTGTATCAACAATATGAACCTCGCCATTGCTTAGTCCCGCAACCATTAAACCATTGAAGTTACATACGCCTACCGGTGAATTTGCAAGTTCTATGCTGTATTCAACTTCGCTTGTTAACGTGTTGTATTTCACCGCCTTTTTGTTCAACCGTCCTATCAGTATCTCAGTTTCTGCGTTATTGCCATAGCTCAATGCTGTGACTGTGGAGCCTTTTTCAAGGGACCCGATATCCGCAAGATTTTGTTGGTTGTGTGGATTTTCAGAAAATGTTTCTAATTCTGGAATAAATATGGTATTAGTGAAGGATTCAAATTACTTAAGAGCGACATACTTTTGAAAGAACCTGTGTGAGTACCAACGAAAATTTCATGTTGTTGTTTATAATCTGGGTGTTTAACATTTGCTGTCGTCCACTTCATGATCAAAAACTAGTATCCAAAGAGCAATACTAAACGACACCCGCGACCTACTGCAACAACGTGCAACTTGACGTTTCTTTCGTATTTGACACTTACCGAATCGCGAAACTTCAAGGCCCAAAGATATAGAAGAGGTGGATAGGTAATATACACGTCAATGAGCATATGTACAATTTGTACGTATGTATGTATGGCACCAGAATTCTTGTAGAATGCTATCCCCTCTCCCCTTATTCGGCCGTTGACAAAACTCATGTAATCAAATTAATGTAAATAAAGTACAATTTCAAATGATTGCTGAATTGAAATTGCCCCATTGGCTTGGCGACTGCTGCTGGGGGTGTTAAGTGGGATTTGTGGATACGGAGTTCTCTGTGTATTTTTCCGGAGAAAGTTAGGTTAAGAGCCATATATATTGCGCTGTTAAATTGATTTTTTTCAAAGTGTAGTGCTCTTTCGGTAGTTTAAAACTAAGAAATAGAGTATTGGATTTCTCCAAGTTAGTATCTGTGGCAGTAAGTTGTATGGAAACAAGTTCCTTTGTTTAATAATTGGAATTGTTTTGGTGTGTGTTGTGATTAGTTATTTGACTGGTTGTTTGATTTTAATTAATCTTTTGAGGTTATGATATAGCCAAATACCACATGGGAGATAATCCAGTAGATGGCTTTTCGAAGCATCGTTTTAAAAGGAAGAAGGAAAATGATATGGACAGCATATTTACTAAAGGTTTTTTAAGATGAGCACCCGATAATGAATGCAAGTAATAAGAGTTTTACTCTCCTAAATTTAAAAGTTCATGCAAATTGCAACCGTGAAAACCTTTTGAGTTTCAATACATTTTTGAGATCATCGTGGTTTTATAGCTTTCGAAACAGGTTGGCTGCAATTAGGAGCACATGTGGTGGAATTTGCACTCAAAATCTGAACGATTCCTCTACTTTTCTTTGGACATTTGTGTTTCTAGCTGTTCTGAAGCACTAGGGCTTTTACTCTTAATACCCATATTGTATAATTTTGTAATAAATATACTACCAGGTAATAAATAAATAAATGTCTGTAAAGGGAAATAAATGTATCCTTTCAGGTAAAAATGCATCCTATTTATTTTATGCTAGGTTAATGTGGTATGGACGGTATTTGGAGAAAATTAGTGCCCTATTCTATTCGGGTTCGTATCAAAATCCCGAATCACAGAATCCCGAATTAACAAAATCCCGTATGTTTCAAAATTCCCGCATTCCAAAATCCCGAAATACAAAATCCTGTACTTAAAAATCCTGAAACTCAAAATCCAGAAATTCAAAAACCGGAAACTCAAAATCTCGTGGAACGAAATCCCGTATGAAACCTATTCGTATCGTGAAATAACAAAAACAGTGATTTAAGTTTTTATTTAGGAATAAGCTTCGACATAAAGACATATTGTACGCGATTCTTCTTAAATAATCGATTTTTTCAGTTTCAGATCTTTTTCTAATAATTTTTTTAATTTTTTGGTACCTTGCCAAATTTTTCTTCTGCATGGGTACTGATTTTCCTTATCGTTGTTTTAGCTACAATAAAAAAAATAACAATGAAAAATCCCGTAGGTTTGCATAATATAGAATCAGGCGCGGTGCCGCGCCTGATTCTATATTATGCAAACCTACGAGATTTTTAAATCGGGATTTTGTGTTACGGGATTTTGAAGTACGGGATTTTGTATTACCATGTTTTGTAATACGGGATTTTGTCTTACGGGATTTTATGTTACAGGATATTGTAATACGGGATTTTGTAATCGGGATTTTGTAAACGGGATATTGTAATACGAGATTTTTTACCCAACCTATTCTATTCTTATCCATTCTGGTTGTTACATACTTATGTGCGTTAAGCTTTTTTTTAACAGTTTATCTTGTCTGGTGTGAATGACCGTGACCATAAAACTAATGGTTATGCAAAAAAAAAACAACTAAAATAAGTGTCAGAGTTCTAAAAGGAAGAACATGTATTGTCAAATAGTTTCAGGTATACATGGGCCAATGCGATTACTATGGAATGCGTTACTATGATTATTACGTAGAAAGGTTCACTTTAACGACATCTTAGAAAGTAGGCATTGTGGGTTTTGGATGCATTGCACGGCTTTCTACGCTTAATTGTACCGTATAGTCTGTATACACCACTACAAGCAAACGATAAGAGATTATGCGCTCGGCTCAATCATTTCTCAGCTTCATATCTCGAAAACTACGAGCCGTAAATGAATTTGATACATGACGTTTTTGTGCAAATTTTTATTCTGAGGAAATTTAATATGAACATAAATTCACGTAAAATCACTAGTTGACGAGAAATTTAAGAAAAACTGATTTTTGACCTTCAATAACTTTTGTTGGACTTTCCACATTATCTTTCTCATCTGACTATAAACATGTATTTCCGTTGAATAATATCCACTTGGATTTATTTGGCAGAAAAAGTCTAGTCTTTCTGGCCTATCTAACATAAAATTACAAACAAAACAGCAATGTAAGTTTATGAATGTTAGGACTGGGCGAGTTTCTTTCCTAAAACTCGGATCTTTTCGATATCTATCTGTCGTGCGATTTTGAGATCCATTCCACACGCCCACACATCTATACTCATCCTCAGCTGCGTGGCATACTTAGATCCCTGCACATGCTCAAAAAACTTCTTACTTTTGTTGAGGGTGTTTGAATGTTGCCTCAATGTTGTCAAATGAATAGTTACAATAAATGATTATTATTGTTGTTACGATCATCCAGCTTAATTTAGCAATTTCCAGTGTACACAAATCAAGCCAACTTAGATACATATATGATGTACTTATGTCTGCATACAGTGTATTTAAGTTTTCATGCATAAGTTTTCACTCAAACCTAATGTTTTGCCTTTCTTTCTTGAACTTGTTTCTATTTTTCGATCAAAATAATTAGCCTTGGCAGATTACGAAATTAGCTGATAGGTAACGAATAGTTTACTCTACAGTGGCTAAAAGTATACAGTCATTTAATATGATAAATAATAATAAATAATGATACAAACATATGTATGCAAGATTTGCACAATATTTGCTGACTGTTGTATATAAACGCAGCAAATAATAATAATCGTAAGCATTTAGATAAAGGAGCTTAATTAAGAGGTATTTACAATTAGTGTTTGTTGTATCATATCCATAGTCGAGTCGAGATGCAACTGCTTCAGCTGCGTGCTTTGCATCTACCTGGTACCTTACAGTTTTCCCTAGCACTCTACGCAAATGCCGCTTTGATGATTAATTCGATTAACCATCGCATTATTGCGAATTTAGAGGCGGAAGAAAAGAGTAATCCACCTTCGTTATACGTTCATGGCCAATGCCTCGGTAGCTTTGCATATTATTTAGAGCTACTCTCGCCCTAGTGACGTTAAAATGCTATATAAAATATGTCGATATTGTTTATGTATAACATCTACCTGTACCCGAAGTTGAATCTGACGGCTGTTGACCTTCACCGTAAATTAGCAGAGCTTTATTGTGGTCATTGTCACGAGATGCTGGCATCCGAAATTTGCATCTCATGATTTACAGTGCACTGGAGCTTACTGGTTTTAAGAAGTAAACACAACTTGAAACCCATGCATACTCATGTACCGATATATGCATCTACCTCCTTGGAAAGCATCCAGGTACTACGGCACTAATTAGTAAATACGATGAAGGTAGATATTCTGGTGAAGATTGAATTGGAGGCATGTCCAATAGGGCATAGTGCAAGAAACTTGAAAGCTCGTTTAAGATTATGCTCCAACAGGCAAAAAGTGTACTTGAATTGAACCAATGTTTGCACTACTCTACTCGGGCTAGGTCTGCCGTCTGCTGCTGTGTTCCACAAGCACGGTAGTCGTTGAATGCATTTCACCTGTGCCTGTGCGGTTACTGTTCACTGTTTTTTTTCGGTGTGAGGATTTATCTGTTCAAGATGGTATGTTGTTCGAGTGTTCTTGTGGTTTCCAAACAAGTTTTCAAAGTAATAATATAAACAAATTTTGCATATCACTTAGAAATGCAAACGAAAATTAATAATTTATCCAAACTTTTTATGAAGAGTGTTTTTAATTAAGATGAACATTAGTGGTTAGTGGAAAATAGTAATTTTTATTTCCGCAAAAAGAAGCTACCTTACGCCACTGTAAACGTCGAAAGATATTTTCTGGCTGAAAAGAAGGAATATATTCTAAAAACTAAATGATAAGAATAGCTGCTGTGCAGTGTTTAATAAAAAAAACCCCTAAATAGCAAGGAAACAGTGTAGATATTTCAAATGGTAAACATATCCTCCAAGAAATTTTAAGATCGACTTATGTACTGAGAGCAGAAAATGGTGCAATGCAGGGCATTTGGTTCTAAATAATACATCATTTGGAATTACTGATTGGAAGTTAAACATTTGTTAGCCAGTTTTTTTCGAACAAAACTAAAAAACATCAAACTATTTAAAATAGAAAAACATAGAAATCCACAATACTAAAGAAAATTTTTGTTTTTTTTTGCCAATTAACAGCATATTCTGCTCATGAACTGCAAGATTAAATTAACACAATATTCTCCCAGTAAAAATATAACATACAAATTCATTTCAATGTCACTGTCATTGTTGGATATGTACATATTTCGAAGTGAATGGCTGTCGCACTTTCAGCTTCCTCGAATTATTTTTTGCACCTGTCTTTCTAGTCAAGTCGTGTTCGATAAGTTGTTTGTTTTGTATCAAGTGTTTAATTTTTCACCAAGAGAAACGTTTTTCTTCTTCCTGATACTCGGCGTTGTGTGATGTTGTTAATAGATGATGATTTACTTTAGGATTTCAACTATACCATGATATGGCAATTGATACAGCAGACAGTCTTTTATGTCCCGAATAATGTGCCCATCATTGTCTGACTTCTTGTAGGCTAGTTCAGGATCAGCTCCTTATTGGTTCTCTCAGTTGTAAGAACGTTCTGGAATGCTACATAATCTTCAGTATGGTATTTCATATCCGGCCTACTATGTATGCTAAAATATCTCTCATTGTATGTTTGTGAAATTAAGACGGCATCAGTGTCAGCTTTTATGATCTATGTTAGGAGTCTTTCATCTGTTTCGTGGTTATCCACTAGATACACATTTTTTTTTTAAATTTTTGTTTCAATTTTCATAAGTACACTTCAGTTATGTCCTCCCCTAGATAGTTCTTAGAACTTCTTGTAACAGAGATAAGAAACTAAAATATATATAAATGTATAAATATGTGTGTTCCCAGTTCAGTCGAGAAGAGACTAGTTAGGTTAAACAAAAACTAATTAATTTAAAATTAAAATTGCAATGTAGTGAAAATAGAGTAGTGACTGTTGTGTTATGTAACTTGTTTATTTGGACAGTTCTCTTATTAGACTCCTTCATGTACAGTTCCCTTATTAGAACTACTGCAGGTACAGTATGGTCTTTAAGTATTAATATTATTTAATTCACACTGACTTATACAACATCTTCCCTAAGATGTTTACGCTTTCTTTGCATAAATTTCAAAAACATGTAATACTTAAGCTATATTTTTAATGTCGATTAATAAAGTTCAAGAAATACAGACAAGTTTAAGTTTATCTTTAATTCCTTTTCCAAATAAATACTCTTACTTAGATTGACTTCAATTTACATAGATTGACTTCAATATTTATGCATTTACTTCACAATCAATATTTATGCATTTACTTCACATTAAAAATAAGTAATCACGTTTAGGTTTACTACTTATTCATGGAAATATTAAAATTGTCTGCTTCATTGAGTAGCAAGCACCAAGTTTACTTAGATTACACATTTGAGAATGCTCCGATTTCCGTCGCTTTAAAATATTTCGGTAATTTGACTATGCGACCATATCTCGTTACATAAGTATTATTTTGAGCTTTATTTAAATTTTATACGTTACTCTCATTTCTATGTTGATTAGTTTCCTCGGCGTCATCATTAAAGTTATTTCTTTCATTTAAATTTAGTTCGGCTTCTCCCACAACATCATTAGGGCCTCTTTTTACACCGGCAATAATTGGTATATAATTTTTTATTATGGGTTTATTAAACGATTTTCTTTAATGTATTATATTTCTTCTAGTAATATTATTGTACTCGTTTCAAATGAAATGTGACCGGGATTTCGCATGTGATCCTACTACAATGGCTAGTTCCCACTTATTTCCAAGTCTATGTGTTACATTATCCCCTGCCTTTAAGAAAATTTCGTTTCTTCTAGTTTTTGGTCATGATATTGTTTCATTTTGTGTTGCCGTTCTTTTAATTTTTCCTTAACTTCCTCAGAACATTTTGGATGTAGTAATTCTGTTCTAATCATCGGATGTTTTCCTTTCTCAAGCATGAACTTGTCGCATGTTTGGCAATGATCGATGATATTCTTAATGTCTTCGTTCATTTTCGGTCAATAAAATAACATTTTCGCCCTAGGTCGTGTCTTCGTTATTCCTTAATGCACTTTGTGTAACCATCCTAGAGTTTGTCTTATCATTCTTTTAGGAATACACATCCTCCCTTCAAAGAACAGTAATCCATCTTCGTAATATATTTTGTCTTTTATGGGCCAGTATTCGCTAATGCCCTTGGGTATTTTATTTTTTGCTTTTGGCCACCCATTTTTACAAGATCTAATAAGGTCTAGAAGTCATCATCTTCTCGACTGTATTTTTGGAACGTTCTTTTCTTTTCTGAGCTTATATTCACTTCATGTACTATACCCGTAAATAGCGATTGAGTATTTATTGTTTCATCTGGTGTAGCATTTTGTGACAATAGATCTGCTACATGCAAATCCTTTCGTGGAATATATCTGACTTTTAACTGATATTTAAGAATTCATTCGTTGAAGTCTATTTGAGTGTATTTGTGATACATCTTTCTCCAGTAATGAGACCAAAAGCTTGTGATCTGTTTGAATTGTTGCAGTATGTTCATAAATATGTATAGTTATGGAATTTATTACACGCATTTACTATACCTAATCGTTCTTTTTCTATTTGGGCGTAGTTGATTTCACAAGGAGCTTTTGGAAGCATAGAAGATTGGTTTGTTATTTTGCATCAGGCAGCACCCCAGCCCATTTTTGGATGCGTCTACTTGCATAATGATTCCTATTTTTTTTAGGTTAAAACAGTGCTGCACTGTGAATTTACTTATAATAATTTTTATTTTATTGAGAGTTTTTGTATGGGACGGTGTTCAGACAAATTCTGTATTTTTTCCTAAAAAGTGTTCTTAGCGGTGCGTTCACCTCCGCTAAATTTGAGATGAAAGTCCTAAGAAAGTTTATTGTCCCGAGAATGTTGTCTAGTTCTTTTCTGTTCTTCAGAGGTTCTAGTGAATTCATGTCTTTAATTCTATCGGGGTCTGGCTCTAGCCCGTTCTTACGAAGTAAGTTATCTAAATATTTACTTTTTCAACGCAATACTGCAATTTATGTGGATTAAATTTAACATTGTTTCCATAGCACGTTTTATTACATTTTCTAGATTTGCATTGTGTTCATCTATCCCCCTACCAATATGTCATCTATTTATATAAATGTTCTCGAGAAGTTTCAAAAATGCCTCTTGTTCAATTTTTGAAATTTTTGCTGGTCCTATACTTCCTACTTTTTTCTGGTCCTATACTATATCCAAAAAGGGAGGACAGTAAAATCATATGATACCCATGGTGTACTAAATGCTGTTAAGTATTTACTGTCTTCATTGAGTTATATTTACCAAAACTCTTCTTTCAAGTCAAGTACTGTAAAGTAACTGCATCCACTCATTGTCGTCATGAAATCCTCAGTGTTTGGTATTTGGTAGTGCTCGTGTTGAATATCTGATTCAACTCCCTTGACATATTACATATTCTTATAGTTTTATCCGGTTATTCAACGGTCACCATATTGTGCGCCCAAGCACTAGGGGCTTCTTGTTTAGTAATTATATTCCTTCTTTCCATTTCCTTTAAAGCTATTTTAACACTGTGTTTTAATTTCAATTGTATTCCTCTTGGAGGCTTATGAACCGGTTCTGCTTTTTTGTTTAATTTCAATATACATTTCTCCGGAAATCTACCTATACCTGAAAATTTTTCCTTGCTTATTACTTTCATTTCATTGACTCTTTTTATCATTTACGTACGTTTTTAAGCCCAATATAGGTTGAGATCCTTGTTCTACTACAACATGTTCTGCATTAATTCTGAATTTTTCTTGGTATTTTTATTACTCTCCTATTTTTCACCAGAAATCCACCATAAGCCTCTAGTTCTTGTACTTAAAAACAGACGACAACAAGTCAAGTCAAATCCACTAGCTAAAATTGTACTTTGTGCACAATGAACATCTTTATATTCTGTTTACTGTAGAAGTATCCTCTACATGAGTTATTTCTTACGAAATTATCTTGGCAGCATGTAGTGCAATATATTGGAATAAAAAGACACATAAACAGGCATTAATCAAACTCACATATGTTTCAAGCAAACAAATATTAACAACTGGGAACATAAGTTCTGTATCAGTCGTTGTTTGAATTGCCTACTTTACTACATTTACGAAAGTAAGCAAAACTAAGGCAGAAAGTAAGCGAAAAAAAACATATTTTCAGTAACAACGAACAATTTCAAATCAGCTTATCGAAATGTGCTAAAAGACCTAAACTAGCAAAGGTGCATGCAAGAAGTCTGATTGCTGGGATTCAGAACAAAGAAATTTGCATTAATTGTTATCATTACCCATATAACTAATATTGATTGTTTTCACAACACTGAATTCTTCTGATAATGAACAGTCACATCTACAAAATGAATCCACATACCAGATCTGGCATGCTAGTTTATTGATATATTTCATGTGATGTTTCATATATTTCTTACTCTGAAGAAAAAGTATTTAAAGCAGTTCAATTTTAACCAAAGTATTTGTTGAAAAAAATTATTTGAACTTATTCCAGAAGACCCCTAGCACTGTAACCTCCTGGGTCTATTGTGCCTCCTCTGCGTTATGTCCTTAAGGATGTCCAGACTTCTAACGAACCTGGATATGTTCCTTGACGGAACATTTGTTATGATCCTGATGGATGGAACGGTAGAGCCAAAGAGCTCTAATCAAGGAAAGGGCCTTTTTGCTCCTTTCTTGGCTTTGGAATCAGCTTCCTTGTTTCATTGGTGTTTCACCTCTAAGAGTATAGCTGAATTTATTTGATTGCGGCTGCTAGCCACGAGTGCTGCTTGACTATCCGTTAGGATATTAATTCTGACCCTTTTAGTGTTTCTTATCTTTATTATTTGTGAGGCTCTAAGTATGGCAGATAGTTCTGCTTGATGGGTCGTGGCCTCTTTCGGGAGAGAGAAATGCATTTTGCACTTGAAACCTACGATCCCGGCTCCTACTCCACAATCCATCCGTGAGCCACCCGTATAACACATTTGGCGTCCAAGCATTTGTTTTGTCGCCCAGCGTGCCTTAGTGTCCTTCAGTGTCGTTTTGTTTAGATGATTGTCTCAGAGAAGTTTCCTATCTAGGTGTATTTCTAGATATTTTACCTCTTCCTGCAGACATACGACTGGGCTTCTAGTATTTAGGGCTCCTATTTCGATTTTTCGTTTTCTGGTGAATGGTACTATCCTAGTTTTCTGAGGATTACTGGGTAAACCCTCTTCCTCGCACCATTGGTTTGTTTCACTTAAGGCCGGCGATACATGTAAAATTAGCAAAAATTCGAGTTTCTTTTTTTTTGCATAAATGGTTAAATTTACATCTAAAAAATAAACGTACTGAAGAACTTCTGTATGGGCCTTGAATCGCTGATTAGTTGGTAAGTCGCTGTAATCATAGAGTTTCTTTGTGTCAAAACAACGCTTTTTTTAGATTGGCGGGCAAGATAACTCAAAAAGCTCTCACCCGATTCTTATGAAACTTGGCACACGTTTTCTCTACAGTCTAAGCTTTTAGTTGACCCAAAAACTAGCATTTTTCCAAAAACAAGCATTTTCGACCCAAAAACTGTCGAAAAAAAGGGTCAAAAATCGTACTTTTATGAGGCGTGCTAATTCACGATTTTTTTAATTTTTTTTTCTTGGTTCAACTAGAAGATACATGTTTAATAAACACACTGCAACCCATTTTTTGATTTCAAATTGCTGTAACTGATGCTAAAAATCCCGCCGATTGATGTCTTTCGCCGCGAGGGTCTCAGGAGATTGGTTACTACGGCGGCCATTTTGAAACAAAAAATTGAATAGATTTAATATGTAATAAATAAACATGAACACTTTCAAAACGATTCATTTATTCCTTCTATTTTAAATAAGCCTCTGAAAAACGGTCTAAATTCAGGCGCTTACATGTATCGCCGGCCTTAAGGCTTTTTGCATTCTGGCTCTCAAGGTATCATTGTGTGAGCCTCTTATTATTACTGTGGTGTTGTCCGCGTAGCCGAGAGCAGTTAGAACCTTACTGTCGAGGGTCACGAAAAGGTCATCAACTAGTAGGGACCATAGAAGATGGGATAAAACCCCTCCCTGCGGATATCTCCTCCTAGTGTTTGCCCTTAGTACCGCCTCCTCCAGTTCCACATACACTCCTCGATATCTTAGTATTTTACACGCCCGCTTCACTACTTCTTGAGGGGCATCAACCCTCTGGAGAGCGTTGTACAGCGGGTCATGTCTTGCATTTTCGAAGGCTCTTTCTATGGCTTTGAGGGCGCATAGTGCGATTTTCTCGCCATCCAATGCCTTTTTTATTATTTGTACCAGCTTTTGTGTAGCTTATATAGTTGACTTGCCCTTTTGTTATTGAAATTTGTGAAGTGCTATCTTTACCAAAAGGTCACTCCTTATGTATAGATCAATCAGTTTCCCCATGGTCTTTAATATGAAAGATGTGAGGCTAATTGGACTGTATGATTTTGGCAAGTCTGCCGGTTTGTTACCAGCTTTAGGAATGAACACAACCCGCGCCAGTCTCCACGATTGCAGAATAAAGCTAGTTCCAAGCTTGCTCTAAATATGTGTACCAGAATGATTTTTAGTTTCCCCGTTGCTCATTGCAGCAGAGCTGGGTGGATTCCGTCTGGTCTAGGTGATTTAAAGGGTTTGAAGGAGTTTATTGCCCATTCAATGTTTTCATACGTGATGGTTTGCTTAATGAGAGTTGAGTGAGATGTCCGATCCGGACCTTCGTCTCCTTCCTTCTAATTTTGCATCCTGGAAACACACATTGCTCCTAATTTTGTGCCCTGCCAAGTGTGTTCTAAGCAGCACTTCCAGTGTGTCGCCAAAGGTGGTCGTCAATCCTCCATCCAAAACTCTAAGTAGTCCTAGATACCCTTGGTAGCCTTTGGACAGAGCTTTCTGCATCCTGTCAATTTTCTGGGATGCTACTGAGACTTTCGTAGAAGGCACTCCAAGCCTTTCTCTTGGAATTTCTTAGCTCTTTGTTGTATTCTGAGAGTATCTTCTTATAAGCCTCCCAGTTTCATGTAATTTTATCTCGGTTGAACTCTGTTCTTGCGGCTCTTCTATAAACCTACAAATTTCTTCTACTTGTCTTCAAAAACTCATTAGCTGTAAATCATGCCGTGAATAGCAGCGTATGCAGTACCGGGTTCGAAAACGATTGAGGTCATAAGAGTAGAATGTAAAAGTTTAAACAATTCGTCCACAGTGCAATATTTTGATCCCTAATCCTGTTTGAGTCTGGTATTGTACCCGCGGTTAATTAGCTGTTTAAAATGATATTCAAATTTCGAAAGTTTATCATTGTGAATAGGTAAACTATACTCTGAGACTTCCGCAGCATAAAATCGAGGAGTATATTAATTTTCTCGTTTCAGAGTTGCCTTGAAAAATTATACATAACCGCAACATAGTTTCTATAAGAAATGCCTAATAAATACCGGCATTACTACATACATTTCCACATAAAATTTACACCATATCTTTATACATGTACAGTTTTTTGGTTTTTAGCAAATACTTGCTGCTTTTCATATTGGAATCTTAATGACTCTAGTAGTTTCTTTCGAGATTTCAAGCAAATAAATTCTATTGCAATAAATCAGTATTAAAGGTGAATATTTATATATATTCTGAATTCCAATTTTTTATTTTCACATTAAACTAGCGCCAACAGCTACTAAAACTAAACTAAAAAAATAAGTACCGTAACTACCATGCCTAACCTTTACAACAAACACTAAAGATTACTTCTTGCACTGTCTCTTTTCAAAAAGAGTTCATTTTAAATAATTTGAGTTAAGGTCACTGGCCTTTTTATGAAAGATTGGAGACAAAATTACATTAACTTAAAAATAATCTTTGCATTGAGCAAATCTAATCGTAAAGTATATGTTTTATCTCTAATATTTTTAATTAGTATACATCATTTACCATTTCAAATTATGTATACCTACTAATTAGGCAGAAGTAAGAAGTATATGTACATGATTTTCACATACTAGTGGCCATAATCGAGAAAAAGTGGGACTTGAAAGCAATCACAAAATAGTCCAAAGCCTTCACTGCAATCTTTAAATTCATCACACCCAAATGAACCAACACTAAATTCATTTAAGTGCTGAATAAAAATTGCACTTGCGCCGCAAATAAATGAGCAGAGAATGCCATTCTAGCGTGTTTAGTAGTGTGATTAAAAACCGCACATATTCTATTTAATATTTAATTTAACGATGGCTGGACTTGAGTTAAGTCTTGTAAGAGACACTGACCTTTTGGATTTTTTTCGTAACAGTACAATATTCATGAAAGTGCGTCGACTTGATCTTTTTCATTGCAGCAATTTGACCGTGATTTGATTCGTTTCACAAACAAGGGATGGTGTAATGATTTTTTTTTTTTTTTTGAATTTATTGAAATCTCATTTTTCAAAATTTATTTGTTTGGTTTTGAATTCTTTTAAACAAAGAAAACACACCAAATCGACACCTTTTGAAAAGTTGACAAAAGATACATAAGTAAACTTCACAAATGTAATAGCTTCCATCACATAACGCAACTTCCTCTATTATTCTGTTTTGATGGAGATGTTGGAAGCCGGTATCCCAACATCGTATTTACATACAATCAGCATTGTTTCCATAAAAAATCTCAAAACAAATGCTACGAGTATGAGTAAAATTCGCAACTTTTTCGTAAAAATATTGAATTTTTTTTTATCGTGGTGCTTTTCAAAGTAATTTTTTTTATAGGGACTTTCAACGATATTAAGGAGCGCAGTTCTATCTTTCAATCCCATCATCAATATGGGAAGACCGATTGCGGTCGTTGAAATTGTCCTATTTTACATTGGCTGAAAGGCAAACATTCATTAATCTAGTATACAAACCGGATTCAAACGGGATTGCGATTCAAACAGTAGTATCTCAAACACCCCATGCTACTATCCTAAGCAGCTCTCAATAGAAGCGTAAAGCAACGAGACTATTGTACCATGGACAAGGAAAATGATTTCCTATTATTTTTTTCTATGACAATGACAAGGCTCAGGGGATTGCCTTTTGAAACGAATGCTTAGCTATGGCGGTAGGGAGACACTATGGGAGAACAATTTATTCCACCATTTTTCAAGTGCTACTTTTTGTTCTTGTGAAGTGCTGGTGCTATGCCCAGTCACCGACTATTAAGACAACACAAGACCAACCCTAAGCATACGGCGGAATTCGAACTCGTATCCAGAAGATCGCTGCTTTGGACTGGCGTCTTTGCGAGCAGAGCTACCGACTTTCTAGATGAATATTCGTTTTCGTGAAGATTTCGAAAGATTTAAATTTAAACTATAATTTTTATGAATACAAATCGTAGAAAAATAACTAGAGCGCACAAGTATTTCAAAATTATTAATATATGGACTCTCTTTAAACAGTAATTGTTTCCCATAAATAGTCTCCATTCAAATAAATATTCTTAAAATAATAGTAATCTTAGTTTTTCATGAGCATACTCAAATCACGTTTGTCTTTTCTCCAATCATGGCCAGACTCACTGATCATTCATCATATCATGGACTAAGCAATTTATCTGAGATTGTTGCAAATCTGAAAGCCAGAGACTTGAGTAATTTATCTGAGACGAATAAATCTGAAGACCATAGACTTTTTACCACTTTATTCTTAATTAAATTTAACAAGGTCGAGATATGGTTATTGTTTAAGTTAGAGAAAGCAGCCACTCAGATGCTATTTTTCAGTAGTTTAATTACCTTTGATAACTCCAAGACATTTTCTTTGGCTTAAATTATCTTCAGTCTTTTTAGGCAAAAAAAAAAAATCCAAGATAACTGTTTCCAACACGATAAGGTTTGTTGACACAATGTGTAAAGTCCATTTCCAAATCTTATGCGGTAAAATCAATAATTTGAAGGTCAAAAGTAACGAAAACCACCTCCCTTTAAAAATTTCGTTAACTAAATTGGATTTAGGTGAATTTTTGTGGCATTAAAGATGTTTAGCACAAACGCTGCATAAAAGCTTTCTGAAAGAAATTCACGTGGGATGAATAGCTGTCGAGATATGAGCCTGGGAAACTTCGACGAAATGCACATATTCCATCATCGTTTATGTAGAGTGATGCAAACAGACGGTAAATATGTCAGCACGACGAAATTTTCTTAGGCTCATATCTCAAGAACTATTAGACCCATGTGTGTATGAAGCTTTTGTTCATATTTATGTGCTGAAAAAATTTGATGCAATAATAATTCACGCATGAAACATTATCGAAAATAGAAATGGGATCCCAGCAAACCATATATAAGCAATTCAGTCAGAATTCGTGAAGATATTCTGTTAAGCGGCGGCTGTCCGCTCTAAACCCCATACAAAACTATCTTTGTTTATGTATCTTTTTCTCAGTTCCAGCTCAATATTTCTTTTCCGTTTTTCCCCCCTTTTTATTTAATTGACTCTTAATGTAGTCAACTGCAACGCTCCCGTTGGGAAAACATTTTTTTGAGTTACTAATGACTTTTTAATTTTTTAATTTTTTTTTTTAACTTTGAACCAACCTAATTATGCCACTGCTAATTTTTTTTTTTAATAAATTTAAATTTTTCAGCATTTTAGATTGGAAATTGCGTACGGGCTCCATGTCCATATTACTCCTAAGCAGGAAAGAAAGATCTCCAAAATTGAAATTGATCCGCTATTTCGATCATCGAAGACAGCGGCGAGCCCTCCAAAGCTAACCTTACGGAGTTCCGAGAGTCTGGTCTCTGCTATCATTACAAGATGCAATTTCAATTCATCTAGGAGGTGTGGAGTAGATGCTCTCTGCGCCATCGAGATGAGCAAAGCGCTACTGAATGTATCCACCTCTACCAACTTACTTAAAAAGGGTAGTCAGAAGCTTAAGAGTGGCAACCGGCTCTTCAGCAATAGTTTCCGTACCAATGATAAAGTCATTCATCTGGCTGGGGATGACCCCGTGGAGGTAAGAGCTCTTTGAGCGCTAGAAGCAGGAGAAACAATATTTCTTAGTACCTGTGGGTATGAGATACTACTTTGCTTGTAGTTCAAAACACTGCTGACAAACTGCTGACTCTCGTGGCGTGGCGAATATTCTTCACTTCGACCCAGGCCGCTATTTCTTTGTATGTCGTTGGTATTTAAATTTAGGTAGTTATAGCACTGCAGCCTTTCTTTTTTGCATATTTTGCAAGACACTCTCTCCTAGAGAATGGACCGTATTTCAAATACCGTAGCTAACTTTTGTGAAGGCTCACATTGCGCAATGAAGATTCAGGACTGGAGTCCGAAGTCTTCAACCACTACCGACTTATTCAGTTCCCGCTTTTTACGGATGAGGAAATACGATATTGATTTCACTTTCAGATCAGGGCAATGTGCCGCTAGCTTAAAATGTTGATCCGGATAAACGCACCTGTAGCTGTCGTGTAGGTCGTAGCGTTTCCACCACTAGTTCTAGTTAGTTCAAAGATTTTTTTTGGGTGAATAAGTCATTTATCACTCGATACATGTTTGATATTTACCCTAATTCTTTGATCGTTAAGCTCAGTGATGAGCCTTAAAGGAGATTTCAGACATGAGCCCATGCGTCCATGCGGTCAAACTGATTTTTTAGAAGGCGGGAGTGAAGTGCAAGAGAGCGGATACGTTGATTTGCACTTCCACTTCAGGCTCGCCTTCAAAAAAATCGCTTGAACGCATGGACTCATGTCTAAAATCCCCTTAAGAGTTTCCGTGGGGCGATGAGAGGGCAGAACGTAATTTACGGCACTTGACGGCTCGTGGATGGATGATGACTTGCAATAGTGACCTTGAGGTATTAGAAGTACTTTATTGCTGGTTAATGGCCAGGAAAGATGCATCTAACGACACAGCTCATTCACTTCCTTCCGCAGCGCGCAATTTTCCTTTTCAAGAGCTGCAACCTTCTCCGTTGCTTTTTTATTTGCTATAGGCTCGTCTATATCCGACGCTTCAGGATTTTTATTTTTGGCCTTTTTCTGCCCATTAGTGATTATTTACACGATACTTCAACATATGTATATTTACATGTGAAGATGCATGTGTATTTACTTCGCATTTCATATGCATAAATATTTGTGCTTCGCCAAGTCTCAAAGCAACGAGTCGCCTCTGATTTTTCTATATAAACACCCTGTAGAGCAATTTTCGATATTTGTACATACATACTGTTTTAACGTCTATTTAAATCAAACGTTTCATCATAATGGTCATCATGAAAATCACGGTTGATATATTTCCAAAAGATTGTACATTCCCACTATAAAATCGATTGGAGTCGTTGAGGGTTATTTGAACTCTCTAATGTTCTATTTTGAATCTTAAAAATATGTGAGTAATTGCTACGATAGACTTTTCTTTAGTACCAAAGCTTAAAGTGTACGATATATATATATATATATATATATATATATATATATATATATATATTAGTATATATATATATATATATATATATGTATATATATATATATATATATATATATATATATATATATATATATATATATATATATATATATATATATATATATATATATATGCATAGACTGATACTCATGAATTGATTAATTTATTAGATATCTCTTCATTTACGTATTTAACTTTATTTGAACCTCTTTGCATGGTACACACATGAAGTAACGACCTGCGTAAATACGGTAATCTACACACATATATGCCATGCATTATGCTAATGGGTAAATGTGAGAAAACAGAGCTAATCATACTCGATACTCTTGTTTGCTTGAATATCTAACTACTTGAATTCATGTTGTGTGCTCTTCCAATTAGTGATAGCAGGCAAAAATGTCAAGGTCACATGAACGCTGAATGGCATAAAAGAAAAATCAATAGGCGTTTTCTCAGCATTGTAACTTCGAGTAAATATGGAATCTGTACTTGCACTCATGTCATGGTGAGTTAGATCTAAAATTTTAAATTAGTTCTGCTATCAATTACCTCATTACACGGAAGGAAAGATTTATAGCCATAGTGATTTTGAAACAAAAAATCCACTTGTTTCTGTTCAACAAGTAATTTAAACCGGTCATAAGATGGTTCCGAAAGAGATTATTCGATTTCTTTAATATTATTTTTTTCTTTATTCTGGTTTGAAATGAAAGTAGGTAGTGTCCAATCTTTAAGTGGCGAGCTGTTGCATTTTGAAGAAGAATCAATTGTTTATTTTAAGCGTAACATGTTATGATGGCAAACGTTTATTCTGGTGGAATTGTTTGTTGAGATGATCAAAAATTGAAATTTTACTAAATGGCTTTAAAAGCAAGCATTGTTTCACATCAGACATCAGCTCATAGTGCGTGCATACCTGTCATATGTGATCACTTACAGTGAGAGATTATTCATTTTTATTTACATTAGTTTATACATCTGCGAATTTTATCCAATGATAAAGTTTTCTCATAGTTTTTAATTTGCGATCGTTTTTCCCTTCTTGTCTATAATAACATAGACAACGTGTGTCGGCTCAAAAGCTAAAACTTGTATCCTGTGAATTTTGTCTTCATCCAAAAACTCCATCGAAAGTTACAGGGATAAAACGATGTTTCTTTTTTCTATTCTCTATTTTCATTGTACTTGTTTAAGTACCATAATATTTAATGGTAGCACATGTTGGTACAAAATAGTGCGGGCAACGATTGGAAGTTAGAGGGCAAACAGCTTTTGTTATCCTGAATTAATTTTCAGGATTGAAGCGTGCAGCTCTATCCTAATTTTTAAAATAAAATCCTACCGAACTTGGCTTACAATCAGGTTCATCTACTGTGTGAATATAATGTTTGTATCGGAAGCTATAGGGTATTCGTGCGATTTTATAAGATGGCACAACTGCCACAGCTGCAAATAATTTCTATCAGACCTGATCTTATTCAAAATCAGCTCATCTTTCCAATTTCATATTGATCTGATGATTCAATCGTGAGTTCTCGTTAACAGAAGTTTCGAATGCTCAGAACATAGGGTAACTGTTCTTGCACGACGCAAAATTTAGAAAATTCAAACATTTGCATTTTTTTCTTTCAAAAAGTATAAAAAAATTCAGAAGCGTCGACAAGTTGAAGGATTCGTTTTACGAGCTTGTTGTTGCTACAAGATAAAAAATCCTTATCTAAATAATTTTAAGCACTCAGCGCCCACAGAGGGCTAAAAATGACTAAAGCGGTGTCATAGACGAATATGAAACCTTATCAGTTTTCATTGTTTTACTGCTTTTTACAAAAATTTCTTTTGCATAAAAATATAGAGGTAAAAACATTCACTAAAGATAAAGATATCTTAATTTTATCTTGACAAGGACCTACACCTTATATACATCAATGCCTTCTGGAAAATTTAGCTTGAATTAAATTTCGTAATCAACAGACTATCTCCCTGAATTATAAGATCTTTCTTTCGCCATAACTGTTGCTTCTGCCTTGGATCAGCAAGATCTAAATCTTTTGACTCCATGAGCTATGATCTTCTTCTTCTGCAGCTTGAAAATCATAGCAGAGATATACTCTACTCTTCTGTTTTAAATTCTGCACTTAATGTCTTGGTGTGATATTTGATTCGAAACTCAAACTCTATCAGCATATAATGTACATCACTGCCAGGGCTTCTAATTCACTCGCTTTATCCTTAGATCCTTCAAACCCTTTGTTAACCTCCGCACATGTTTGCATCTTATCGTGCCATTTGTCCGTAGTATTCTGGAATACTGTTGTCAAGTGTGCTCCCCCATTACCAATACCTTGTGCGTTCATTACAATCCATCCAACGTAGGTTTACCTGCTCTTCGTTTACAAATTCAACATCCCTTATTGTGATTATAATCATCGACTATCGATATTGCAGATTCCTTCGCTTGAATCACGCTGAGTTTTTCTTGACGAGTGTCTCCTTTTCAAACTACAGTACGGTCTAGTTTATTTTGATCTTTACAGCCAGGTTTCTGTACTTTTTCCATTCGTTCCGAATTTACCAGAACGTATGTACTATAGATAGCGCGGAAAGAACGGCATTGTGCGATATTTGCCTGATGGCGCAGAATGGCAGGGAGTGAAGGATCTACCATCATTTGGCACCTAAGAAGAACCAAAGTCAAAATAAGTTCACTTTATCCTATGCAAAAGTGAGAAAAGAATACTCACAAACGACAGGTGAGAATGTATATATCCGTGTAGTTTATAGGTGAGAATGTGTTGGCGTGCAAATAATCCCATCAAGAAACAGTAAGCGCAGCGAACATTCGCTGGCAACAAACGAAATTGTCGAAGATATTCTTTTTACTCACCAAATGGTATCGAAAGTAGTATTTCGCATTAACAACGTTAGCGCTTAGCATTTTAATACTCAGAATACGTTTTAAGAAAATCAATATTGGATAAATCGCCTTTCGTGAAAATAGTCTCCTTTGCAAAGCACATGTATATTTTTTTTTAAATTTTTTTAAATTTTTCGAATTCGTCGTCGACAATCAAACATATATATGTAATTGTATAAATACACATATATATCCGATTTCGTGACACACTTCTTCAGCTCAGCAAACTAGGATTTACTGAACTGAAGAAAATTTCACCATTTCAACATACTCATGCATGAATGCTGAAAGAGGGCTCTGTTGAGAAAAGAATATATATATGCATGCACTTTCTATCCACCACCAACTGTAAAGTATTTCCTAACTATAGACAAAGAATGGGGTTAGTCTGAATTCCGCTGTTAGTAATAAATTGACCATTCCCGAGTAGGGAATGAAGGATCTGTGGAAGGGTCCGAACCACACTCTCATCGCAATTTTTTCTTACTTTAACAAAATGAGGATACATTAGGCGTGACATAAATGGCTAATTAGTTGTGGTATGGTCGTTAGTTTTTCACTTGTATTCACCAACACCCATAACAAAATATTTCATATTGCATGCAATCGAATAACTTCATTTGTCATAAACTTTCCCCTCAGGCAGTGTCAAGCACTGGTATGAGAGAGGACAAGAATCCACAAATCAAACTATTCTTTATAAAACTGTTTTAATCGACTTTTCTGCTATTTGAATTTGATTTTTTATGGTGTGAAAAGGAAATAAATACTAGCATGTATTGGTTAGAATTAATATATAAATAAGAGAAGAACTAAAGTTAGATAATAAAAATAAGAAACTAAAAATAAAAAGATAAAAAAACTAAAATTAAAGTAAAATATTTACATTCGCTTTTAAAATAGATTTACAACATACTGCTTCAGCTTCCTTTTAGTAACGAAATACGATAGGTTGTTTTTTAAATCATCAGGCATATCATTATACAACAATATAGCTGAAAGAATCGGGTCATTAAGGGCTCTATTGGTTCTGACTGAAGGCAACCTATAAGAATTCGCGGATCTTGTTTCATAGTTATGTATTTCTCTGGTCGTTGTCAGAGAAATAGAAGATTTATTCTTTCCGTGGACAATTTTCCATATTGTTATTAGCTTTTGAAATGCTAATAGTTGAAAAAAAGTCATCTTCCCAGTTATGAAATGTAACTGATTAGTCGGTGTCCGTGGACTCAGATTGTGAACTGCCTTAATTGCCTTATTCAGAGTTCTGCTCAGGATGGCCAGGTTTGCTGAAGAAGATTGGCTCCAGTTAAGCATGGCATAACTAATATATGGAATTATAAAAGCATGATAAATCATGTTTTTTAAAACAATGTTCAAGTAGCATCGTCTTCTTAAGAAACCTACAATGGGACAAATCTTGGCTCTGATTTTCCTAATTTGATCCGACCATGACAATCTGTCATCAATTATTATTCCTAAATATTTAGTTTTTAATAGTCTATCAATGGGTTGGTTGTTAATCAAGATGTTTAGTGATATGTCTTCCTTATTTTTCTGTTTGAAAATCAAGTAATGCGTTTTATTTACATTTATTTTTAATTTATTAGTAACTAGCCAATTGAAATATCTACCTAAATCATCATTGATCATCTGCTCTAGTTCAATAGGATCTCTATTTGAGTTTAATATAAGGGTGTCATCTGCATAAATAACATATTTAGATACTAAATTAAGATTATTCAGACTCTGGACATAAAGCAAATAAAGAGTTGGCCCCAAAATGGATCCTTGAGGAATGCCTATATTTATCACTCTCCTATCACTAGTTTCACCTTTGAACTGGGTACTTATGGTCCTGTTGGATAAGTAATTTTTTATTAGGTCATTTCCCTTTCCTCGAACACCTAGTTCGTTTAAAAAAAAAGTTTTTCCCGTTTATTGGGAAAGAGAAACGTATCTGATCGGAAGAGGGTTGCTTGGCGGGGTACTTTCCGCCTTTTTTTAACTTGGACTTGGATATTGCTATCTACTTATCGCAATCAGTGGGTAAATATCGAAAATTGTATCGCATATGCCGTTCTTTCCGCGCTATCTAAAGTATATACATATGCTCTGACTTTACGTTGCAGTTGAAGCTGCAGTTGCCGCAGCCATTGGACCATGGGCATTATACATTTTTCCGTCTCATATATATCAATGAACAGTGTGTAATTTAAAAGCACAATAGCACAATAATATGAATTATATTTGTTCAAATACAAGAATATTTTATGATATAATCATATACAATATAATATAATATAATATACAATAATATAATATAAAATAATATAATATAAAATAATATAATGTTATGTATAATAATATAATTTACCAATAACTGCGGCGAATCCCTGAAAACATGGGTGGCAAATAATTTTGAGCGATTGTAATTATGCATTGTAAATGTGTAATTATATATTGCTAAGTATTAAGTCAAAGTAAAGTAAGATAGTATGCTGCCCTACTAAGCATAAACGTTCTATCTACATTTTAGTACTTTCGAGATATTCAATGATTTGTGTTTTGATTTTTACTGGAGATATATGGAGGGTGCATTTTTCAATATTGATTTTAACATACTTCCACAAAAGATACGGTTTTCTTATTTTTTAGAATGATTGAATAAAGTATGTAGTTTTCGAGTCCGGTGTTATCTCAAAAATGAGAATAATGCAGATAGAACGTCTATGCTTAGCAGGGCAATATAGTTAAGCGTAAACTTTAAAACTTTTTACATTTCTTACATTTTCCTGACATCGTTTTAGCTTCTGCTACGATTCGCTGACACATTTCTCGTAATTTCAATGCTATTTGTATCGATGCCAACCAATGTGAAATCATCGGCAGTTCTAATAGCGGATTTTTCGATGTCACGAATGATCGCCTTATCATCGAAGTATCCCTTTTGCACGCACTACAAGGATAAGTATGAATACTGTTTGGATAAGTATGCACTAAATAAAATGAAATACATCCGTAGAGGCGATATTCAACGAATGCTCCTTGCAGCTGATCAAAGGCGCATTCGTCAAGTGCCGAGAGACTCTGTCGTTGCATTGGAGGCCGTTTGTAATGATTCGAAAAGACTTGATGAGAAACAACAAGGAGGCTTGGGATTTATATATCCAGGGACAAAGTGGTGTGGACCAGGTCAGCAAATTGAATTTACTAAGAATTATAGCATGATTTCATTTTGACTGGCTATTTTCAACAAATTATAGGTTCCATCGCTAATGATTATGAGGATTCAGGTTTCTATACTGAAGAAGATCGGTGCTGTCGCGAACATGATTTCTGTCCACATACTTTGACACCTGGGGAATGCCGCAAAGGACTTTGCAATACCGGGCGATTTACTCGTTCTCATTGTGACTGTGATGGACGCTTTCGTCGATGCTTGCAAGACTTGAATACAGGTAAAAGAATAATCGAAGTTAAAAGTCACAATGAAAGAGAATAACTAAACTAGGTTAAGAAATTGAATTCATGAATTCCAATGGTCGGATTCATTTCCATTACGCGAAATGCACTTTCATTTTATTAACAATGATGTTTGTGGTGGGGCTCAAATAGTTATGTGTGGCCTCCAAAATAAAAATCTTTCACACTTGCATTCTAATGTCAATTCAGGTCAGGCTGACGAATTTAATGTAATTTGTGTTTTTTAAGGGTGGGCTGAATATTTTCTAGTGAATAAAGTATTTTAGCGAGTAGAAAATCCATTAAACTAATGAAGGTATTGCCTATGACCAACTTAGCCGGCGCAACATGTTCGCGGTGCTCTTACTATTCCCTTTCACATGTAATCTGTGCAGCTGCTAAGTTGTGCTAGCCATACATAAGAGAGGCAACTAAAAAACTTAAATGAACAGAGAATCTGTGTATATCATATGCTTTGGCTAAAATAGTATTTATGGGCTAAGTCCCATTTTAACACTCTTGCAGTTACTTTCTTTCCTTGGCCCGTTATACTTTTATTCGTCGTCGTCGTCGTCGTCGTCGTAGCACTACAGCCCCTCTCGGGCCTTGGCTTCTCGCAGGTGACGCCTCCAGATGACCGGGTTTTCCCACTGGTCATCGACCCTCGGCCGTTCCGTCGAATACCTTCTTAGGTACTCGATGCTCGTCCATTCGTTGCACGTGACCAGCCTATTGCAGCTTCCGCAGTTTGATTATTGTAGCAACCTCTGGCTCGTCAAAAACCTCGTACAACTCGTGGTTGTTCACATTCTTGTTTAGCTCCAATTATACGCCTAAGGACCCGTCTTTCGAAGGCGTTCAACATATTTGCGGATGCTTGGGTACTCACTCGCTTTTCTGTATCAAGTTTTTTACTATGTCATGTACACAGGGATTTTCCTACACCCCCCTAACACCCCCCTAATACCCCCCCTGGAAAGTACATACACCCCCATAACACGGACAATTTTCCTACACAAAGGGACCTTTGTGTCTTTTGTTCCAAAAGGACACCCCTCCTAAAATCCTGAACACACCCCCCATGAAAAATTCCTGAGAAAACCCCTGCATGTACACATAGTTGAAGTGCTTCTGTGTACAATATTCGAAATTTCTTTTCAAGTTTTCTGTTCCGTCCAAAGCTACAAAATAAAGTTCCTCATTTCCAAGGATGTCTGGTTTCGTGAAATAGCCATAAAACAACTTTACTTTGAGAAAAGCTCAAACCAACTGATAACTTATACGTAAATGAATATCACCGTATTTTGCATTCACTTCTTTGAATCAAAATGTACCGTTATACAACTACATAATTTTCGCAACAAATGATAATATTAGTTAAAATTTCCTTTTAATTTATATTATATTATTATATTTTTGGTGTTATTGTCTTTCTATCTAAGAAGAGAGAGATTTAAGGAAATGAAATGAAATGACATGTATATACGCACACACACACACGCGCATACACACATATATATATATATATATATATATATATATATATATATATATATATATATATATATATATATATGTATATATATATATATATATATATATATATATATATATATATATATATATATATATATATATACATTCATATATATATATAAACTTTAAATAAACATTTTTGGACCGAAGTGATTTGAATATGTACTTATTTTCTTCGAAAATCAGCGAAAATGTTCGAATATGTACATATGTACAAGAATTGAACCGATATTCAGGCGCGAACAGTTATTTGTCCAAAACAAAAAGCAGCAAAACATCGTATATCAGCAACATTATATTTCAAGAACATTGGTAAATTTGTTCCTTGAGATGAAATTCTAAATTGGCCATCGAAGGTATGCATATTAGCTCATGCATACATTCGATTGCCAATTCCGAACTTAATTGCTCCATTTATTTACTTTTCAGAACTTTGACTATCCATCTGACGGCTCATTTCCTTTCTTGTTTCAGAGACAGCGAATACCATAGGAGCCGTGTTCTTCAACGTCGTCCAGGTGATATGCTTCCGTGAAAGAAGTCCATGTTCGATTTGGCAAAGGTCTGATCCTGACTTGAGTAAATATTATCAAAATGCACATGAATGCAAGCCTGCTTTCCAATTTTCAAAAGTTTATGTGCCACCAAATGATAAGTTCATTGCTAGCGTAGCGAATAAAAGATTCTTAATTGGCGTCCCAAATTCACGATCGCTTGATGTTGAAGATAGTAATGAAGTTGCAGATGATAGTTCTGTGAGATTAGGCGTGAAAGTAGCATCCATTGGCCTTGTGGCTCGAAATTTGTTGAAAGAAGCAATCAGGACGCCAATTGACGGTCTTATTAAGTTCATTCACAAAACTTTTAGCTAATCAGTATTTTATGTATGTGAATGTAGTAGATTTAAGAAGTATTTGCAATATATTATTGCTTTTATATTATTTAGGAGTAGCTGTTTTCGTTTGGAATGTTAGTGTGTAATTTAGCTGAATATTTTAGTTACATCGTTTATTAAATTTCAGAATAAATTATTCATCTGCACGTCCATATGTATGTTAATAAGATTATTTAGAACCATTTGATTGTCAGCTTATTTGAAACTAAGTTTTGAATGCACTGGATCAACAAATTTTTCAGATTTAAATCAAAACAAATCAAAAACCAAAGAATTCATGTATAACAACATAAAAGAGTCCAACGACGACCTAATGAAGAAAACAACTCGTTGTTGTTGTAAAATGCGATAACGTTGAAAAGATTTTAAGGTCACTTACTTTCTGACTGAAACACCCCTGCAATTCTTCAACTGTGATATTGTCTAAAGCACTCGTCGAAGCCGTTATCACCTCATCCACAGTCTGAAATCGCCTCCCTCTCAAGTCTCTTCTCACTCGGGGAAACAAAAACAAATCACATGGAGCCAGGCCAGGAGAGTAAGAAGGATGGGGAACGCGTGTCATGCCTTGTGAGGTCAGAAATTGACGAGGTGCATTGTTGTGGTGAAGAAGCCATTCACCCGATTCCCACAATTCTGGCCTTGTTCTCCAAACTCTCTCGCGCAGTCGTCTCAAAGCCCCCAAGTGAATCTTTTGGTTCACCGTCTGACCTCTTGACCTCTAGACAAATTCCTTGTGCATGATTCCTTCGATGTCAAAAAAAAAAGATCACATGGTTTTCTGGCTTTTTTTGGGACAGGGGTGAATTTGAAGTCTTCCATTGACTGGATGCCTGCTTTGTCTCGGATTCGTAACCGTGGCACCAAATTTGAATCATGCCAATTCCAACTCCAACTCAGAATCATGCCAATTTGACTGGACTGTGAAGCAACAATGGGCCCGTGATTCAATGCCAAACTACTTTTTATGTGACAATGGAAGTCGTTTTTACTAATGTTCGAAGAAGAACATTAGTATTAAAATCACTTTGGCCAAAAATTCATATTTCTATATATATATATATATATATATATATATATATATATATATATATATATATATATATATATATATATATATATATATATCATCAAAAAATTTCAGTGAAAAAATCTCAGGAACGCGCCACCCGATTGAGCTGAAATTTTCAGGACACATTGGTGTATATGCAGAATAGTGCCAGGTTTCAGAAAAAGTTAAAAATCTTTAACCCTTTGGCGCCGGCGGCCATTTTAGTGATATTTTTATTATACCTATTATTCCGTACACAAATAAGTTTTGCAAAAATAAAGTTAACAAAATAAATTTCGAACGTGTTTTACATGTGAATCGGATAATTTTTTGGAATTTTTTAACCCCATGTGTGCGCTGGGTGCCTAAAAAGAGATCGGGAAAAATTGAAAATTTTTATATTGCGATAACTTTTGACAGAGCTTTTCAATCATTACCAAATTTTCAGAACATATTGGTATTATTTAGTTGTAAATTTGTGTAGCTTTTGATGAGCGTGCTGGCAACCCTGAAGCTAGGGCAAGCACTGAAAGTGAAAACTTTCAAATTATCGTTTCTCTTGAAAAAATGCCGTTTCTTCAAAAAAAAGCCACTCATATGTAAATTTCGTGCTTTGTTAACATAAACAAAAAATAAAATTTGATATGGTATAACGGGCACGCCTGGTAACCCTTGCCCAATTTACCTATATTTTTAGCATCAAAAACTTCTGTTCACGGAAACTCACGATCCGATGAGCAGAATTAATTGAAATTTGCAGAATGTATTGGTCTTAACTAGGACCAAGTCTGATAGAAGTAATTTTGAAATGCAGGCGATTCTGTGCCAGTGGTGCCATCTTGAAAAATCACTAAAAAAGATAACTGTTTTTAGCCCTATAAATTCTGATTGAATCGTTCGATTTTGACGAAATTCACACAGTAGCTGAACCTTACTTTAAACCACGTTTGGTAGAAATTTGATTGAAAAATTCGGTTGGAGCTGCCAGCTATGATAATTTTGGTGTCTTAAATTTTAAAAAATAAAAATTTGGTAGTGAAAACATTCAAATCATCGAATATCCTAAAAATGTCCGTTTCTTACAATAAAACCAATCTGTTTACAAATCTTATACTTTATCTACACGTTCAAAGTAAAACTTTGGAAATCTCATGTCGGACAAGAACGGTAACCCTCTCCCAGTTAACCCATATTTTTAGCATCAAAAACTTCTGTTCACGGGAATTCACGAACCAATAATCAGATACCATTGAAATTTACAGAATGCATTGAACTTAAGTAGAACCAGGTCTGATAGAAGCGATTTTGAATTGGGGGCAACTCTGTGCCAGTGGTGCCATCTTGAAAAATTACAAAGAAAAAAAAACTGCTTTTTGCCCTATGAAATGTGAATTAGTAACCAGATTTTCATGAAATTGACGCAGTAGCTGCACCTTACTCTAAACTCTGTTTGATAGAAATTTGGTTGAAAAATTCGATTGGTGCTGACAGCCATGGTAATTTTGGTGTCTTTGGTTTTGAGAATTCGCTCAGGAAAATAAAACTTTTTGCCCTATAGCTGCCAGTGCAGTCATGAAATCAATACGAATTTCATACGATTAGCGGAACCTATTATAAGCATTATTCAGGCCAAATTTGGTTGAAAAGCCACGATAGGGTTGCCAGCTATTGTTGGTTTTGTGTTTAATTGCAATATCTTTATTAAGCGGTTTTATCGTAGAATTTTCAAATGGTAATGATATTGTAGTGACAATAAACAGCAAATATTAAGCTTTCGATTATTTGAAAAAACTTCCTGTAGGTAGCCCTAAATTTCTTTATACTCCTATAACTTCGAATGTAATATAACAACGTGAAGCAGATGTGATATATTCTTGGCTTTGAAACTGGCGAAAGGTTGCCAGCACGAGTCGGTTGTGCTACTTTTGTATCAATAAATGCCTACAGTTAGTATTCATACCGGAAACATTTACAATGAAAATAAATAACCAATGTTTCAATTCCCAAAGTTCTGCAAATTTTTCGGATCGCAGCCCCAAACGTCAACTTCAGTTACAGTGCTGCAGGCACTGAGCATTTTCTTCATTGGTGTTATATGAGATGCTGCTTTCAAAGTTTGGTGAAATAAGCAACTGATAACGAATATAATTAACAAGTGTTTTTCTTTCATAAACTTTGAAACCCATGCCAATGGTAATATCTGAAACCTTCTACCATGTGAGTTATAATGCATTCTTGAGACCAAAGTAAAACGTGGCATTTGAAACAGTTTGGCCGTAATAAGCAGCTCATGTGGTGGAATATGCACTCAAAACCTGCACGATTCTTCTACTGTTCTTCGAACATTAGTGTTTCTAGCGGTTCAGGTGCGCTAGAGTTTTTGTTTCTGTTTCCGTATTTTGCATTGTATATTAAAAGTGGAAAGTTGGAAAATACGTGTGATAAGTCGGGCAGATTTGTTGGCAATTTTCAACCATACGCTTATATGAACATGCCAACAAATATTGAAATTATCGGCCGCCAAAAGAATTTGTGTTGCCGTCGAACAGTTTTGATGGATATTCTAGACGTAGCTTCTGAAACCACATATTCTTGACATGACGATTGAAATTCAGATGTACGTTGAAGCTATGCTGGTGAATATGAAAGTGAACAGGGGACTAAGGAAATACATGAACTTCACAAAAAATGCATGGAATTTCAGATTCGAAATAGTATGTGTTTCGTTTCACGCATTTAGCCGATTTTTGGATTTTTAAAGCTGTTACTTTTGTGTTATGTATCCCAAGGCAAAATAGTTAATTTTTCATAGTAGCTATTGTATTAGTATTGGACCATATTAGCTTTCTTCGTAAGTGAAAGTTTTTGATTACTATATTTGAAATTAAAAAATTTTACGATTCTGCAGAAATGGCTACAACCGAACCACATCAGATGAACTATGTACACAGTGGTCGTATCGTCCTTCTGAGAAATACAACCAGCGAATGGCATTTAGGACGTCAAACTAAAAGCATTAAAATTATCTAAAGCATCATGTTCGGCTTAAATGTGATTTGAGTTGAATTATAAATACATAATGTTAAAAAAAATCTTTCCATTAGTACTGTTTTGAGAAACATATTGTTTGGTAAGTTTCAAATTTCAAAATCACAGGTACTGATTACTATGCAAATCGGCAAAACTAAATTTAACTCCATGTGCTCGCACATGTAGTAATAAATGAATTTAGACGACGCACAAATCAAATTACTGTAACAGCGACAATTTTTTAAATCTTGTGAAAGCGTGCGAACGTTGATAGTGACTGGATCCGAGTAAGAAGAATAAAAGCCAAATTCACCGTTGATACAAAAGGAAAGGAATAAAATTGAACATTGGTGACAGTGATAGCGTTGCTGCACACCATTGCATACAATACATTAGCACTTTTTCACGTTTCACAGCTGCTATGAAAATCTCGTTTCCGACGTTATCTTTTTTATAATAGTAATTTCAAATACGGCAGACATTCTAAACTTTTCATTTATTTACTTACAAATGCAGCAAGTTTTATAAAAAATAATAAAAGATTTTTAATACTTATTTTTAAGATCTAATGAGGCTGGACCGTACCAGCTGCAAAGTGATTGCTTATGCGGACGACATAGCTGTAGCAGTGTCGCGAAAGTATTTATCTACACTATCGGAGAAGTTAATTCACTCTCTTGACATACTTTCACGTTGGAGTCGTGAGAGCGGCTTGAATGTGAGCCCTAGCAAAACGGAGCTAGTACTTTTTGCAAGGAAGTACAAAGCTCCTTATTTTGATTTACCGAAACTAAACGGGGTCTCCATTGACCTGAGCCAGAGGGTCAAGTATGTACTTAGGTCTCATTCTCGACTCGAAGTTACTATGGAGCTACAATGTAACAGAAAGAGCGCGGAAGACATTCAATGCACTTTACTGCTGTAAAAGAGCCATAGTAGCGAATTGGAGATTACAGCCTCGTAGAGTTGCTTGGCTTTATACCGCTGTGGTTGAGCCAATTCTATTGGTTGGGGTGGTGTTCTGGTGGCACGCTGCTCTTAAGCCTACCTGCAAACGGCAGCTTGAAAAAGTGCGGAGGATGGCTGCACTACTGGTAACTGGAGCGCTCCGCTCCACCCCTACTAAGGCACTTTTTGTGTTACTTCATTGGCTGCCAACCATTCTACTGATCTCACAGCAAGCTTATCTTGCTACTGTGAGACTGAATTGTATCTCAGCATGGAATAGAACAGAGTTTGGCCATGTGATGATTTTGGCCGAGGGAGTTGTCGCTCCAGCGGGTGTTGGCTACATCGCTCCCCATTGCACTGGATTTGGTGCTCACAACTCGCATTTCTGATAGGGATGAGTGGCTTGCTGGTGCCACCCTGGAAAGTGGGCTTATCCATGTGTACAATGACGACTCAAAGCTAAACAACAGAGTCGGAAGTGGTGTATACTCAGATGAGCTGAATCGCAAGCTGTCCCTTCATCTATCAGACCACTGAAGTATCTTTCAGGGGGAGGCTGCGGCTGTTTTTCAGACAATTGACTGGTTTCTGTGTAATCGAATATTCGGGGTCAATATTGGTATTTTCGCAGATAGCCAAGCTGCTATTAAGTCCCTTGTTGGTACTTGTAAACTCAGAAAAATACTTCAATTTTTTGAGGGAAAATGAACACATTATCAAAGAAAATTGGTAATGATTTCGCGCCAAAGAAATATTTCCTCAATCCAAAGAAAGGAATTTATTCATTTCAAAGAAATGATATTGAACTTGCCCTGAGAAAAATTTGGTATAGTTTCAAGGAAATGTTGCTATAAATCTGGCATCAATCGGTTCTCCTACGATCAGCGAAGTTAAGCACTGTTGGGCGCGGTTACTACTAAGATGGGGGACCGCTTGAGAACATTGCATGTCGTTGGCATGCAAAAACTCTGCCTACCTTCATTTGAAAAGCGCGGCTTACTTTGAAGGGAATGAAAAAATAAAAAAAATAATATGTCTACATATATATTTTATCAATGCTACAGTCAAACCTCCTAGGAGAATTCCAAATGCGTAATATAGAAGAGTTAGAACATTTAGAGAAACTTATAATCGAAAAAGTAGAAAATCCAAGTGAATGGATAAACAGTCTTGTAATAGTAGAAAAGCCAGATAAATCTGTTAGATTGTGTCTAGATCCAAGAGACCTCACCAAATAATTATATCCGAGCCGTTTTTAATTCCAAATTTGAAATTTGGAATAAATTTGGAATTATTTAAAATAAATAATTCCAAATTGGCATAAAATTTGCTCCTCATATTTTTCAAAAATACACTTACAAAAATGTTTTTCATTTGCCTGGAACTTTGGCATACATTGATGATTTGATAATCTTCAGGAAAACAGAAAGTGAACATGACTGTAACCTTTTAAATGTTTTTGAAAAGCCCGTCAGCTTAATGTAAGATTTAACTCAGTTAAGTTCCAATACAGAAAAGGGAGCGTAAATTACGTTGGCCACATCTTCTCGAAAACTGGAATCAAACCAACCAGATCCTGATAGAGTGACAGCTTTGCTTTGTTTAGAAAATCCTAGAAATAAGAAAGAACTACAAGGAATATTAGGAATGATAAATTACCTCGGAGCATTCGTTCCAAACTTAGCAGAAGTTTCAGAGCCTTTAAGAGCACTATTAAGAAATAATACTGAATACATCTGGCTGAAATCTCATACTGATACTTTAAATAAAATCAAACAGTTAGTAGCCAACGCCCCCACTTTACAAATATATGATGAAAATAAGCCTCTGGTGCTTCAATGTGATGCTTCTCAGAGTGGCCTGGGATGTTGTTTGATGCAAGAAGGCAAGCCTTTAAACTATGCATCTCGAAGCCTCACGCCATCAGAGATAAATTATGCATAAATTGAAAAAAAGTTATTAGCGATTACATTTGCGTGCAAAAAAAATTCATTTTTATATACATATATGGCAAGACAACTACAGTCAACCCTTTTTTTCGATCTTTCAAAAAGAACTTAAGAAAGTTTATTAAACGCGTTTACTAAGAATGAAACTGAAACTCCAAAAATATGATTTAAAAATAGAGTGTGTTCCGGGAAAATACTTGCATATCGCTGATCTTTTATCTACTTAGATCTTATTTAAAAAGTACTAAAAGCTATGATGATAATTTTAATGAAATTATTCATATTCTAAATATTAGTGAAGATAGACAAAAACAACTTAAAATAGCTACAAGTGATGATTTTGTGTTGGGCAAACTGAAACAAGTTATAGTAACGGGTTAAGTAGGAGGTAGAAGCAAAGTAGATGATAATATAAAGCCGTTTTATAATTTAAAAGTCGATATTTATTTAGAAGATGGAATATTATTTTATCAAGATAAAGTAATTGTTCCGTTTGGTTTACAACCTGAATATTTAAACCTCTTTCATGAAAGTCATTTGGGGATATTGAAAACCAAAGAACGAGCCAAAAGTCTTTTGTATTGGACAACTTTATAACGATATAGAAAATTTAATAAATGCTTGCATCGTTTGTCAAAAAATTAAGAAGTTCTTTGAGAAAAGACTCCTGAATTCTTCACGAGTACTTAGTCTTTACCACTGTGTACATAGTCTTTACCGTTCATAAAAGTTGCGCTAGATCTGTTTGAATTCAATAAGAAAAATTATCTGGTTTTAGTAGATTATTACTCAAATTGGGTAGAAATAGTCCCTTTGAGTAACAAATTTGAAGGTGAAATCATCAAAAAACTTAGAACGATATTTGCAACGCATGGCTACCCAAAAGAGATAATTACTGATAACTCTCCCTTTAACTCTTATGAAGCCCTCCAGTTCGCAAAAAATATTGGTGCTAGGTTCATTTTCAGCAGTTTCTACCAACCCAAATCAAATGGGATTGCGGAAAAATATGTTGATATTAGTAAAAAGTTGCTATTGAAGTCTGCAGCTATTGGTTTTGAAAATGCTTTACTAGAATATAGAAACACTCCTTTGACCGGATTCGATTACTCTCCAGTACAACTATTGTTGAGTAGACGCACAAGAACCAAGCTTCCTATAAATGATAATCTTTTAAAACCTGCGATAGCGCAAGATGCATACAAAAAGATCTTAGTTCAGAGAGAGAAATCTGTAAAGTTTTACAAAGCTAGGGCCAACAACAGAAAGGAAGTATTAAACGTAGGAGACGAAGTATGGATTCAAAACCAGAATAAGAGATGGTACCCAGATAAAATAGTGTCACAACACTCATGCCCAAAGTCATTCATAGTGGAGCTTGATGAACCAAATACATATTCGGAAACGATACACCAAATTGCGAAGCATATCCAAATGACGGGTGACATCGAGAGCAACACTAAATATTTGAATGAATTAAAAATTGAAACTTAAATCTAATTTAATGAATTTGTGTTTAGAATTGAAAATGAGTAGAATTATGAAAATAATCATGAATTAGCTTTTAAAATATAACATGAATAGTTTTTGAAATGCTGTATAAAGTGAATTTGAATTAAAATGTTTCATTTTTTTAAGAAGGAGGATGTTATGTAGTCTTGTACTTAAAAAACATTTATTCTGCACAACCTGTTCTTCATAGTATTCAATATAGCATGTAATAGTAAGTTGTAAGCGAGACTCAGAATAATACAAATGTTCTTGATATAATTGAAAACCAATTGTTTTATTATAAGTGAACACTAAAGAGAGCATACAAAACACTTATCTATACACTTACTTGTAGAAAGACACACCGACCGGACGCGAACGCACTGTTTCGGCAATGTGGCGCTGAGCAGTTCATTTTCGTTTTTGTCTAATTTTAATCACTGTCACTAACACTTTTTCTGTTCAAAACTTTCGAATGCTCCTAATTCCTTGCGAAATGCACTTTGATTTGGAAAAAAAAACACTTTACATTAGCGGTTATTGATCACATCTACGAGTTGTTTACACCACTGTTCAGCTACTCCCGGCGCGAGAAATGTCAAACTGACGGATTGATTAACAACGTCGTTTGTTCCTAGGTGAGAGAGGGAGTGTAGAGACGAGGAAATTGGTCCCAGCGCACCTACTTACATGTACACCATTAACAGTGCAATGAGCTCTTCTACATAAATGATTAGATTAACTTTAAAAAATTACTGGAAAAAATTTGATCTTGAGTTTTGCCGTGTAAAACCGGACTTTGGTATAAATTGGGATCGCGCATAAACTAAAGGGCTGACTTCAACATACACTGAGCAACAAAATGTTAAGCTTCAAACAGTGACATCTATCGTTTTTTCAACAATACATTGGAGCTGAAAACCAAAGGGGAAATTACATTCCACACATAGTGTATTTTATCTGCGACGGCAATGCTATTGGTTGGGTGGCGTTCCACTACTGGAGCATCATACGAAATGACACCCCAGTCAGAGTCAGTCACGTTCGGTAGTAGTTGGTGGTAGAGCTGTCAATCGGGTAGTTGGATATTTGTGCAGTGATTGCATCGTCGTATTGATTGTGCGATTATTTTATTTTGCTTCTATAAGATTAACCAATAGTTCTGTGTAGTTTAGGGCCAAAAGTAATGAGCCGGACGTTCGGGACGGAAAATAACTTGTCGTGAAAGCGCGCGGATATTGTGATTGTGGTAGTAAATTAGTCGAAGATTGGTCGACTATACAGAAAGGGGAAATTTTAGAAATTCCTTACTCAGATTTAGCTGATTGTGAAGTGAATACAGTGCGAACGTGTGATGAATATCGTTACAGGAAGGTCGTTGCTTTATTTGGTAGTGTGAATGAAGTGAAGAGATTGTTGAAGAAGGTTTGCGAGCGGAAAACATGAGCGAAAGTGTTTGCGACGCATCCGATGACGCGCGTTAGCCTTCCAGTTGAAGTGGCTCGCAGTGTGGAATAAGAATCGTATTGGAAAATAACAAGTGATCTTTGTGTACATAAGGATAATGCTATTTGCAATGGATTAATTGGCTGCAGCATGCATTTAAAGGATAAACTAAGACGGAATTGAGTTCCACTCCATCCTGGTAGATATCTCACGCCGAATCCTGGCTTGTTTTGAACTTAGTTTAACCCTTCGGACACGCATTTCTTGCTCAAATCGCCCACGAAGCGAGGGTTTTGTTCCTTATTTTGGCTAAGAAGTGTTCCGTATGAGAAATAAGATGGTGAATAGTCGAAACGGTCTGCAGCCCCTGGAGTTCGAGGAGTGCATTGTCGATAGTCCTGAATTTCGTGAAAACCTAAACCGGCATGAAAAAGAGTTGGATCACACAAGTCAGCAGATCAAGCGGATTATCAAGGAAGTTCGGGAATTGGTGTCGGCCGCAAAAGGTAAGTACAGGCCGCTAGAGCCCATAATAAAGTAAATTATTTGTAATGTGACTTGACGCATTGGCGATTTTACCTATTTACATGCCTGTGTTAATTTTCCGCCCATCATCGCAGTGCGATTTGCTCGAAACATGTTTTCGTGTCATACGTCACTTGCTACCGAAGAAATGCGACCACGATTCGTCAGCACAACAAGTGGTTCGCGCAGTTATTTGACATTTCAGTTGGATGATGATAACATTCAAACTTTTGTTTTTGCTGTTTCGCAATGTAGGCGATATAATCATCGCTTTATCGCGTTTGAGGTAGATTGAACAACAAGGCTGTCAATGTTTAGTAAAATTATGTTCGATTGAAACTTAAATCTAAAACCACAACTGGGGCGGTGGCTAGCAGCTAGCAGCCAGTATGCCCTCATAATTCAATGGCATATCAAACACACAAGCAAGTACATACCTTCTTACCTAATGATTGGGCTAGAAACGATATATTTTTCTCAATAAATGCATCTAGTGATGTTGCTAATTCAAAAGAATTAGGTTCACACATAAATGAATTATAAATATAATATTTCATTCAGATTGAATATGATTGAAATCGCTACTTTTATTGAGTTTAAACCATTTTGAAACTAGTACTTACTTCACTTAAAGTGAATACATACTCTAAAGAGGCGGCTGGTTGCAAAAATTAAAAAAATAAATAGATTTTCAGTTTTTATCGGTTTATTATACATTTATATGTTGTAAGCATTTTAAGCCATTCCGCATGATTATCATATGAGTAAAAGTGTAAAAAAAAGAACTTGAATATAAAAGGTAAATACATTTTAGTTAGCTCCTGCCTCGTACAGCGTGCCCTTTGGCTAAGTTGCCTTCTCTTTTTGTCTTACTTCTTGTACTACGAGTATCTTTTGATGCACGTTTTGAAGAAGAAAAACTCGGTCTTTAACCTGTTCTGGGTATAACGAAATATTTCGTCATACCAAGAAGGATGACGATATTTTTCGTCATGAAAAATTTTAATCGTAAATGGGCATGATGAATTTTTTTTAAATAAATTTTTTTTTTCAATTTCAATCATCCCGCAAAAACAATTCCAACGAGTTTTTAACCATAAAGCAAGATCACGATATGTCTCATTTGGATTTGGCTCGTATCTATGCATGTACTAAAGCCGTCAAGCACAAGATGCTGATGAATCAGTGCGAAATAGCCCATAGTCCATAATTATGGAAAGTAGTGTAAATGCAATGATTTTTCTTAATTTTATACTGACGGGCATTGTATATCTTTAAAACAGCACATTAATAGTGCTATAAACATTATTGAAATATAAACAGTTTGCAAAATAATCAGTTATTGAGCATTTGATTATGTAGTACTGTATATGCTGCTAAAAAGAGAGTAACGGGGTACTCAAGTTAGAAGGGAATTATTATCCTAGAAAGCTGGTTAGTTAGGGATAGCTTGTAGGCGTGATCAGAAGTGGATGTTGGCATGTGCTTGTCGTTTCTTAGTTTATGAATGTTTATGTATTGAGTTTATGCATTTTTGGGCGAAGTGAGTCTAATACTAATTTTCTTCGAAAATCAGTAAAAATTAAGTCAAAATCTTTGAAGGATTTTTTCACGTGATTTTACTGACCGTAATATAGAAACAATTTTCAGGCTTCCTAATTACTGCAGTTTATTTCAGACTGATGTTTTTACAATGTTCATACAATCTGTGAGATTGTGGGGTTCATAAAATTGCAAATTCCTGCTCGAATCACGCGGACTGACTGCAAACGGCTGGTCGGATTCATTACTGGCCCCTGTCTTGCAGCAGCACATGCCATAAAAATGGGGCTCTTAACCAGCGACACCTGTAGGAAGTGTCAAGATCCGGGAGGTTCAAAAACAATCCACCATATCCGGTGTCACTGCCCGGCACTGCAGACAGCCAGACAGCGCTGCTTTGGCGAGCCCTGGCTGCTGTATCTCTTGCACGTGGCGGAGCAAAGGCTGAAGGACATCCTTTAGTTCACAAAAAGGTCTGGGGCCTTCGATGGCCGCTTGAACTGAACGTTTTAATCGCCAGATCCTCTTACCTGGTATCACTATGAACCATAAGGTCTATGTGTAATTTTGTGTCAGCCAGTAAAACCTAACCCTAACCTAACCACTTCATTTGTAACATAGCCCGTAGGTTATATTATTGAGCCCTGCTGGTGTCTAACGCAAAGTTTATAATGTATTTGTTAGAAATCTATATCTGTATGCTGACAGTATTTCATTAGCTATATTTGACTAAAACATAGAGTTAATCAATTTAACTACTTAAAACACACTAATATCTAATTAAAATTAAATTAATGTGTTGGTGACATTTTCGAGCGTAATGCTACTGTACTTCGTTCCGAACTCTAAATAAGTGCGACTAACGCGAATGGAATGCTATTTTCACTTAGTGAGTCCATTCAAAAAGAATGATATGTGATGAATATCAATCAGAATGCGAAATTATGCAGCAACACGTACACGACGCCTTGCTATAGCTATTGTATTCGGTTTCATTTATAAAATTTAGGGTAGATAAATAAAGTAGTAGGAACAAAAACTTTAATGAATTTGTTGTGTATTTCCTATTAATCTTCCACTATTATGCATCATTATAATGAACACGGGCGGGAGTTCCACCCCATTGGGGTGCTTATAAAATTTATGGCTGAAAATAATCGTGATGGGGTTGTTCCATTGTAATTTCGAGAACTGTCTTCAGTCAATTTTACTGGTGAGAGTTACTCCAGATACCTTACTTGCCTACTTTAGTTGAAATAGATGCATGAACAAAAAATATAAAAAAAGAGAGAGAGAGAGTCTATCGTGCATGGAATATTGAGAATATTGAAAGATTGTCATTTCCTGGCATCTCAGAAAATATTCAAACGCACTTTCGTTTTTAATTTAGCATTTGGTATGCATGGTTTCTTAAAAGTTCACTTTGATTCACGAAAGCATTACAAACGATTGAAGTTCCATTTCCATTTTGATGGTTTCGATACTATGTTGGTTCGCCACTGATTCAAAGTAAATGTACGTGTTCTTGAAATTTGTCTGCATATCCACATAGAGCGTCTCACTTGGTTTTTCAAGTGCAGAGCTTATTATTTATTAAGGTGGACATGTAGCGAGGCCTAATTTAAAAATCAGATGTCAGCTTGTATATTCCACAAACACTAAGGAAAGTGAAGGCCAATTATCATAAACTTTTCGTTGCTCTATCTTCATCATTTCCATTTTCGTTCTTTTCTTTTGTGTTTTCCGTCGTTGTTATGATTCGAAGCTGCCCAGATAATTTTTTTTATGGTTTTTAAAAACTAAGTTTCAATTAAAAATCTTGTTTTTTTATGTTAATTGTACATATTATTAAATGCATCCACACTTTGACAGAAGTTTAGCCTCTTCTGAGCGTGCATTTGTTCTAAGTTACTATATATTATATTTCTATCATTACGTATATTCGCATACAATAAAAGTGAACAATAAAATATTTACTAAAATCATGGTTGTGATAGAGTTAGCTTAGCGTCGTAGCACTACGACCCCTCTCAGATTTTGCTTTCTACAGGTTTTCGTCGTGGACAGTGTCAAATCAACGTTTCTTAGGTTTTCCCATTGGCTCTCGAATCTCTGCTTTACTTTCAAATATGTGTTTAGGTACTCGATGGTCGTCATTCACTGCACGTAACACGACCATTGCAGCTTCCGCAGTCTGATTATTGGGGAGACCTTTGGCTCGTCAGCTTATAGTAATATCTGATTCGCAATCGGTTGCTTTGCCGTTTGGCTTCAATAGGCACCCGTGTTTCGAAGGAGTCTCTAAGGCATCCTTCTCTTTTCAGCCGCTATATCGTCTATACATGTGGCAAAACACGTACCTAAGGGTCCTCGTGTCCGTGTCCGCACAATCCTGTCCGTGGTCGCCGGGCCGATCGCTGAGAAGAGCACTTCTCGTTCTCTTCTAAAGCGGAAGTACGTGAGCTTTGTGTTCCTGTATACTTTGAGCTTTGCATTCCTGCGCATGCAGCTGATCTTTATTATGGAGATAATATAGTAGAATATTTTATTTCGCCAGTTTCATTGCATTTCGTTTTCAAATCCGTTCACAATTTCTTTGTTATTGTGTATTAAGCATATCAGACCAAATCCTTATCTGCTACCTTCAATACTAACTGATGGTCTGGGTGATATAATCGGTCACCCCCATATTCAGAAACTTCAGTGAGTATTCCATTAGCGCCTAATGGATTCTTACTTTGGACGGTTTCTTGGGTGATTGTTAGTGATAACTGTCGTCTGTTGTCAGTTTGAACAAGCTATCTTCCTCATATGTGACATTCGTCATTCGTGTAATAGACAAATATTACTACATTCAGATAAGCCATTAATTTTCTAGTACCAGAATTGATGACTAGCCTCCGATGGCGTTCTTGAAGTAATATAGTTAGCAGTTTAAAATTAGAATGTAAAAATTGAATGTGGGAATGAAATAAAAAGTAATCCCATGACAACCCTCGTACGGGTCTAGGGGTTGAAGCTGGCAGCGAGCTTCATCACAAATTTACAATCAATGTGAGAACTAATGTGGAGGGATTAGTTCCCCGATTCACTCTACTCCTGATTAATTCAAGTACCTATTCAGTGCTAGATGAACGCAAAACTTGGTGCTCTTCTTCCTCCGAACCATTAAGATACTTCAAAGAATAATTATGAGAGAATAATTAATCGTTTAAGCAAAAAAAAAAAAAATATTTATAATGGTCTCTATAAACTGCAATCCTAAGTTACTTCATTTTCCATTTTTTGTCTTAAAAATGATCGGCTTAAATGAACTGGAATCGAGATAATTTAATTTGAGAGACATTGGTATATTCTGCAACGACAAGTCGATAGTAAAGTGACTAAGTGTACTTGCCTATGATAACCGTAATACCACTACAACTGTGATTTTAATCTCATCAAAGTCATGGACAAGTGTGAGCTTTTCTATCCATATATATTCCTTAAATTTGTATGTGAATTCATTTGCTGTTTATCTATTTTACGGTCTCTTGTGCGTGCACTTTTAATTTTTATTCAGAACTGCCGTACATAATGCAGCAACACAGGGTGTGAGCAAGATATGCGTTGAGAATTTTTGTATGCAATCGATTATATCTTATCTGAAATTCTATCGACTAGAATTTTCTGATTTTCCTGGCCGTACATGGAAAAGTGGCTAAAATATTGCTATAAACATCGCGTTTAGGTACTGTGAATTATCAATATTGGGCTCGATCTAAATCGAAGCGTATATCTGATATGACCGTGAAGATTTATCGTGTTAGTCCGAACATATATGTATGTACATATGTAAATAGATTTGAACGAATACATTTACATTTCCACCTGGCATGAAAAAAGTGGCATTTACGTAACGTATCGTTGCAAAAATAAACATGGTGATTGGATGTCACTGAGAAATCAGTAATTTCATCTGTAAACAGAAAGAGAGTCACGCGGGTTTGGCGAATGAATTCTATAATTCATATTACCATCGGTTCTCTTGCTACGTTAAATAAAAAAACTGGTTTTACTCGGCATCACCTTTCGAAGACCCCACGACTATGAGTCACCTGTAACAGTAGACCGAGTGATGTTTTGGATGAGTCTGTATACGTTATACCTAGCCATTTTGGAGAAGTATCATACTTTGTGGTCCAAAGTTTATTGCAAATTTAAGAATTGTTGCTTTGTTAGAAATAAGATTTCTATTATAGACTCGTATTTTATAGTTTCGTATTCAAGATTTCGACGGAAAGAAAGTTACTATTTTTTCGGCCACTATGAATACCTGGATTTAAAATCATCCCTACTTATTTGAATTCTTCAAACTTTGGTTTGCCTCGCGACGAGGGTTAAAATTATTTCTAACGTAATATAGAGAGTAGATGTAGCACGACATGTTCCCCAAGCTATGATATCGTTTGTACGACATTTGCAACGAAATATGTAATTTTTAATCTTTTCTACTTAACTATTATTTTTTTGGTCACTTAAAAAAATTGTACTCCCTCAAGTTCGTGAAATACTTTCAATGGATATTTTTTTTCTAAAATGAATAAATTTTTTGAAAAAACTCTTGTTAGCATGTCATTTGTGAATGAATAATGTTTGATGCTTAAAATAATTAAATACAAACATTGCGTGTAAATACTGGTATAAAAGTATTTTATATAATTATAAAACTAACTGAAAATAATATACTGAAAAGGATATAATGATCTTTTTATGACTCGAGCTATTGAACTAATCCTCTATTATGTATGGGGTTGTCAAAGTTTCGGAAATTATGAATATGAATTTCGCAAATAATGCTAACTTTTACATAGTTAGAAAATACTTAACAACATACAGGTAGTGTTATACGAACAAGGTGAAGCAAACAATACACAGCACAAATTAAGAGGACAACCTTTTAAATTGGAGCAAAGAGCAAAACAAAGAGATCTATTATCGACATCTTAAATCCCGGCTATTTTGAGAAGTTGATTGAAAATGCTGAACTGGGAGATCTTTCTTGCAATTTATAACTTTTCTTTCGGGAAATAAATTTTGCAGGCTCATCGTCCGCTAGTCTGTTAACAAGATGTGTTCAATGTCTATGTGCACCACCATAGACGTTAAACACATCTTGTTAAGTATTATTTATTTATTTATTTATTGATCATATTCAACAGATAAAAATCCAATTACTGAATTTAGAAAAAATAATAAGAAATAATCAAGATTAAAAAGTAAAATTCAAAATTAAAGAGAAAAATCGAGATGTTAGCATGCAAAACATTATTCTTAAGAAAAATTTTGAAAGCGTGTAACGTCGGCGCTAGCGGACCCAACTGTAGGCTATTGTGCTGCCTAAGTAAACGCAAAAGCAGAGAATGAAAATAAATGTCAGCACGCGCAAACGGCACACTTAACATAAAAGAAAAACGCGTGCCTTGCCCTGCTGTACGGACTGAAACTGCGGTCAGCCGGTGTCCGATTCTGGCCTCCTTCAAACATTTTTTTCATCGGTTCCGATGGCTAGCCGATATCATCCAATTAGGCACCACTAAGCTCCGCACCTCTCCTGCGCAAGCTAGATCTCCCACGCTGTTGTCTGCCGTAAAATCTACCGCAAAGGGGTTTTCGAGCAGTATATTCTTCGTTCAAACGAGCTAGGTGTCCTGCCCACCGGTGTCTACCGAGCTTTATATTTGTAATTATATCTGCTTCTAGATAGATACTGTACTCTAGAATCGCCCTTCTTCACATATGTATGTGGCCAACGATTCCCCACAAAACTTTCATCTCGAACGCGGCTAAGAGGTCAGAGTGCCTTTTGCTGAGCACCCAAGTCTCGGATCCATACTTGAGTATTGGCAAGACTATGGTCTTGCACAGCAGAAGCTTTGATGTTCGGGTGAGATTTCAGGATTTGAAAAACCTTGACAGACTGTAGGAGGCTTTGTTGGATTTGAGCAGCCGCCCGCAAAGGAAGAAAATTATGAAGCAAAAAGTTCACACACATCATGTGGAGTGCAAGCAACCGTATCACCAAAATGCATACCATTGAGAATACTAGGAGAGTTTTTTAAGGAATGGACGAATAACTAAAAGGCTTTCGGTCGGTTGATTCTGATTGATGCTTCAATACTAGCAATGTATGCCTATCTGGCAGTATCTCTCGCCTTAAAGTGTAGTTCGGTATAAAAAAGGCGGCTAGCAAGTGAGCCACATCTTTTATATAAAATAGGAGCTGCACTTTTGGCTTCGAGTGCGACTGTAACA
This sequence comes from Nemotelus pantherinus, assembly GCA_963978885.1. Lineage (NCBI taxonomy): Eukaryota > Metazoa > Arthropoda > Insecta > Diptera > Stratiomyidae > Nemotelus > Nemotelus pantherinus. The sequence continues at coordinate 214,257,887 of OZ022263.1, forward strand.
TCATTGCTAAACCAAGGAGCACCATTCAGTTTTTTAAGACAATGAGTTGATATGAATTACAGAATGAGGTTCGAAAAGAAAATATACAATTTGCGCAAAGCATCATCAATTTCAAGACCCCGAAAGAAAGAGAACCATTTCTGGTTATATCAATCGCCATGAAAGTGAAATCAGCTTTGTGAAAGTTAAAACTTACTAAGGAAGAGATTTTGTTCCTCATAGCATAAATATTGGAAATTTCAAGCCTAAGAGGAGAATGATGAGAGTCAGGAGGCACATAGGAAAAGAGAGCAGCACTTAAGTAAAGGGGTGATTTTGGAATATTGTGCAAAGCGAGGTCCAGAACTCTATTGCTAGCATTTGTGGGAGAAACGATGACGTTATTAAAAAGATACTAATAGTCGAAGCTTGAGTAGTCTAGTGGGTTGAGCACTGTAGGGACCGTAGTTCGAAACCAGGTTTTTACGAGGTTCCGCGCACCAAGCTTTGAGTTCCCCTAGCTCTGAATAGGTACCTGACTTAATCAGGGGTAAAGTGAGTCGTGGAACAAATCACTCCACACTTCACATTGATTGTAAAATATATGATGAAGCTCTCTGCCAGCTTCAACCCCTAAACCCGTAGGAGGCTTGTCGTGGGATTACTTTGTAGTCCGGTTAGGTTAGAAAACTGTGTGCTTAGGATATATTTTAGAACCGACGATATCATCAGTGAACCAAGTTTCCCTTAGCCATATTATATCGTCCGAAGCTAAAGTGGCAGATAGTCTGAGCTCATTAGTTTTGATTCTTAAACCGCGAACATCTTAGTAATATAATCTTAAGCTCCTTGCTCCTCTCTGACGAAAATTCCTTCGATATTTTATTAACCTTCGCACCACCCATGCTAAGGTACCTGCTAGCTTTGCGATCACAGGAGATGACTGATCCTTGTTTTGTGGCCAAATGCGCAAAATCTTTTCACGAACTTTTTCTCTTGCTGATTACATTTTTACAACTGAAGCAATTATTCAAATTCCAGCCCATTTTATGTTTTCTTAAACCGAGGGGAAATCTATGTATACCTGTATACCATCAGAATGTAAAATATTTAATGGCTATAATAATAAAAAACGAGTACAGAACATTATGAAATTGGTGCAAAATTTTACGGAACAGTTCTTATTAACATTTTAGTTGCTAGTTACTAAAATTACAGTTTGAAAAAAAAAAAACATTTCTGCGTTATATTTCTGCAAGTTTGCAAGAACGTAACAGAATGTATAAACATTTATTTTGAATACAACTTGCTTTGTGCTTGTTAATTTAACTCGACATTAATTACCAATTCAAATTGAAGCACCGATTTATAAAACTGAACGATAAGGTATACTTGCAGTGCCACATCAGTGGACGTAAGTCAATATTGCTTTCTATTAGCCGAGCTTTGTATTAACTGTACCTTCAAAAGTAAATAAAAGGCCCATAAGACACAGCTTCAACTTAAATGTAGTATATCAACAAGTACAAACAATTTTTCCGGCTACATTTGAGGACTACCAGAATCGACCCGTAGCTTTAAAATGTTTCTGTATTTTTCATGCGACTACAACGAATGTAAATGTGGTTTGATATTCAATATCTTGAATACGCGTCTGTGATCGATACTTCTAAAGTAAGTCGAGGGCATATATGTGACAACTGCTAGTTAATTTCGAATTATTTATATGCACATACGTGATCTATAAATATAAAACCAATCTATCAATGCATTTGTGGTAGCCTACCACTAAATAAGAAAAAAAGCATTGTTATTAGCTGGAGAAACAAAATTGCAATATTAGTCGCATTATTTTGCGCCTCGATGGAGAGCTGGTTAGGATAGTAGCAGTAAAAAACAACAGCAATCCTATCAAATGTTGTTTTTGTTTTGTTTTCAGTGCTAAACGCGAAAAACGCTACTATAAAGAAAGAAGGCCAAAAAACATGCTCGTTTGAAATTTGAAGTTCTTTTGCGTAACAGACGTTCGATAATCAGTAAAAGGAGCATATGCTGGAAAGCTGTGGCAAATAAGTAGATGATGTAATGCACATAGTCGCGCCATAAGTTTCATCGCTCATAAGCTAAAGCTTTGTCTAAACAATAAAGTGAAAATTATACAAGCAAATTAATTATTTACTTAGTACACAGACAGAAGCTTCAATCAATGACCTCTGCCCAAATTGACTACCCTGTAACTGTAGGCGCTTCGGTCTAGGATCTTCAGAGCTATCGAATCTGCTGTGCCTTAACAAATCAGCCATTACAGTAGCCTCGTATATTAGCCGGACTGACTTGGACTGATTTGGCTCGGAACGGATTGAAATGAAACTTGAAAGTAGGTTTAGGCATTCTACCAACGCAACCGTTCCCGAATTTTCTTCATTCAGGACAATCGGCAACAATCTCCTTCTCCGGACTTTTTTCGATTTCGTTATGCAATATCTGAGCATATTCGCGATCGATTTCTGCGTTTGTTGTTCTTTTGGGGAATTTCATCCTCACTCTCTCAATCTTAAGTCGTATTTTCATCTTCTCCACTTCGTTTAGTAGCTCATCTTTCAAATTCATCTTCACCTTCGTCGAAATCTAAAAAAAAAACAGTTTTATTTTCCATCCAAGATATGTCTTAACTATTATTACTGGAACTAGTTTCCGAGCAGGCTTCATTTTTGCTAGTGAGTTCTTTGAGTTCTTCTAATATTTTTTTGCTTCCTGGAAGCAGTTTAGATTAGTTGTTTAACATTTAATCAAAATAAATTTTGATTCTTTGTAAAGATATTTTCAGTTTTTTTAAAGGACATAGAATAACACTTGGAAACATTAAGGAACAAACAGATCAAGTTACACCAACCAGAGAGCATTCAAATCTTCCTGAAGGAACAGAGAGTCAGCAGTATTTTTGATCACCCGGAAGATGTTTAAACGCTTAAACGCTTTCTGTGGATCATTGATGAACAGATTGAACAAAAGTGGTCCTAGGCAGAAGAAGGAAAGAAAGGTAATGACGAGAAGTCGAAAAGGGAAACAACATAAGTGCGATTATTTAAAAAAGGAAAACAAAGGTTCACGGATAACATAATACTTTAGTTTGGCAAGAAGCAGCATTTGATTAACAGTGTAAAAAGCAGACGCAATTACATGAGTAAACTCAACAAGGTTTGTAGAGTGCAGAGGCCTTTCACAATGCCATGCTGTTGCGCTGCAAAGACACAGCTGAGGGCATCGCCGATACGATTGAAAATTTTCGAAATGTATTGGAGATAGGGCGATAGTTAGAAGCAAGGTTACGTTCTTTCGATTTAAAAATGGCATTAGTGCTAGAAATATTACAGGAGGACGGAAATTTACCAGCACAGTGACTGGTCAAAGGGAACACGCAAGATTTTTCACGAAAAATTTGGGAATACCATCCGGACCAGGGGAAAAGTTAGAGTTAAATCAGGGCAAAAGACAAAAAACCATAAACTTTTCAACAAAAAACCATAAATTTTTACGGTTATTCGAGTTCATAGAAGATTCAACAAGCAAGAAATAGCTGACCAATGCTAATCTTAACTTGTAATTTATTAGATTAGGACCACGAGTTGGACTCGTTATATTTATGTTTGGGCTCAAATGTCGATTACAAGTCATACTGGTGATATTCAGGTTGAGCTCAACATTCTCATCACGAGTCAGTCTCGTCAAAGCATGGCAAAGGTTAAAAGATGAACGTAAAAAGCACTGCCGCTTTATGATAATAGTTAATATGGTTAATAATTTCTGGTTTATATCACACTGTCATCTACCTTCTCTTACACCATTGTTGAACACTGTCTGAAAAGCTATTTTACTGACATTTTTATTTTATTCACCCCCTAAAACTGCATAAAAATGATTTCATACAAACTAATACACTCATTTCTCCTAACACAGTATTAATTTAATGCTCTTCCTATTAGTTCCAAAATTGAAACTGCCTGGAAAAAGGTTTCTGTATAGATCAAATTTCGATTCATTTTACTTTTACATTTCCCTTCGTGGGAAGATTTGTAAAATGATTCTGAATATGCTGACGAAAATAGAATTAAAGTTCATACTTATCTGCTCTTGTGTTTTGAAGAATATTATTCTACATAACTTTGAATCGATAACAATAGCAAATTTCAAAACTCCACAGAATCTAGCTAATTAAGGGGTTAGTCCACTGTTAAACTGCTCCAAATGAACTTTTTTTTTAAACAGCTACCAAAAATGAACTATCCAAGATATCGATTGGAAATTTTACATGCATCTTTATTGGAGTTTAAAGTTAACATTTCCATTGGGAAAAATTATTAGAAAGCAAAATGGTGACCGCCCCAATGGATCGCCGCAGCACCGCCGAAAAAAAAAGCAAATCGCACCTCGTAAATTTCAGGACAAAATAAGCATCTGTGAACAAACTACCAAAAATATTTCATTAGTTTTGAATGTAGAGGACTACACGGGCCTAAATTTAGAGTCCTAAAGCGACTAAAAAAAAATTTGGTATAGTTTTGAACATTGGTTTTCCAGTTTTTGCGTTTTTTCAATCAAAAAAATGTTTCCCAAATCGTCAAAAAAATTTTTTTTTGTTCTAAATTTAGGCCCGTGCAGTCCTTTATGCTCAAAGCTAATGAAGTATTTTTGGTAATTTGTTCACAGATGCTTATTTTGTCCACGAATTTACCAGGCGCAATTTGCTATTTTTTCGGGGGTGCCGCGGCGATCCATTGGAGCGGTCGCCATTTTGCTTTCTAATAATTTTTCCCAACTTTAGACTTCAATAAAGATGTATGTAAAATTTCCAATCGATATCTTGAATATTTTTTTTGGTAGCTGTTTAAAAAAAAAGTTCATTTTGAGTGGACTAACAGTGGACTAACCCCTTAAGGGGGCAAGATGGATTCCGAGGCCGAAGAAAAGCCGATTTTCGCGATTTTTTTTCTCAGCTTTGAGTGAAAATAATTACTAATTTTTTATAACACATTAAAGAACTTAATTTTGAGAGTATGTAGGAATTATTGAATTATAAAAAAATTTAATTATTTATCCCGTGGTGGCAATAGATCAAAGGCGCTTCGAAAAAAAGGCGTCGTGCGGTGCGTAAAACCTGGCCTGACAGTGTTATCTGAAATCAAAAAATCGAAGTGATTTACTTAATATATTAGTTGTTTTCGCGGATGAACGAAATTATATTGAAAAATATGCGATTTCCGATTTTTGGTGCGGTTTTTAATTTGGAGGTACCATTTTCACATAAAAAATCAGCCCATGATTGCCTGTAAAAAATAGTTAAAAAATTAAAAAAAAAAAACGATCGTTCATCCGCGAGTATTTATCATATTAAAGATGTCCGGCAAAGTTCATTGAGATCGGTGCATTAATTTTTGAGTTATGTTACGCACCGACTTCAAAAATGTAGTTCGGAGTTTCGAGCTAGACTATTTGGGTTTCTCGTGGAAATACACCCCGCGACACAAAAATTTACGAATTGTTCATTTCATGGAAATTCCTAAATATTTCAATCAGTGTCTCGAAACGTTAACTTTGTATGTAGAAAATATTTTTCTGACGACAGTACCTTTCTTTTATAAGCGCTACAAGTTAAGAACGTTTTTTTCAACTGCTTATTGCATTGAAAATGGAAAATGAGTGTTTTTTTCAAAAATTTCGGAAATTTATTAATTAAAACAAAATACATTATTTATTAATTTATTTTTGCTCCGTAGTGAGAATTACAATGAACCCATAGTAACAAACACGTAGAACTTAAAATTGAACAAAATTTGAAATTTAAAGACAATTAAAAAACTATTAGTAATTGATTGGTCCGCCTTTAGCTCGGATGACAGCCTTCACTCGCCTCACCATGCTGTCGTATAAATTTCGCAAGAAATCCTCGTTTACAGCTTCTTCCCACACCTTTCTGATAACACACTTTAAATTGTGTATCGTTTTCGGCTCGCTTTGTCGTATCTTCGACCCCATTACCTGCCAAACGTTTTCAATAGGGTTCAGGTCGGGACTGTTACCTGGCCACGGGAGGGACTCTATCCCTAGTTGCACCTTTAATTGTGTTACCTAGAAAAGAGAAACAATTACCAAGTTTATGAGTGACAACATTTTTTTAATCAATGTCGAAATAACTTACAGAGCGAGCTCGATGCGCAGGGGCCGAATCGTCTTGAAAGACGGGATTTCTGACATCCGCTGTCAGATCCTCGATTGCCGGAACCACGCCTTCTTCGATAATTTCCTGGTATTTCGCAGCATTGGCGGATCCCTCAAGAATAATTATCGGTCCTACGCGATTGTATAAAATGCATCCCCAAACCATCACATAGGGGGAATGCTTCACAGTCGCTTGAATGCATTCGTCCGAATACCGTTCACCGGTTCTGCGTCTCACTCGCAATGTTCCATCTGGACCAATGAGATTGAATTTCGATTCATCCGAGAAAATGATTCGTTTCCAATCCTCAGAGGTCCAGTTTTTGCGTTCTTTGCACCATTCGAGCCGAGCTTGCCTCATGCGCTGGGTTAAAAGCGGCTTTTTCGCTGGGCGACAAGAACGTAAATCCATCTCGTTTAGTCTCCTTTGGATTGTTCTCGTGCTGCATGGTCTATTCGTCGATTTCAACAGCTCAGCTCGCAGCTTTGATGCTGAATCGAATCGATTATTCAGAGACAGGAACTTTAAATGAAGGTCGTCCCTTTGTGTGGTAGCTCTTCTTCTTCCACTCCCCTTTTTTCGCTCGAGGCTACCAGTTTGTTGTTTTTTTTTAACCAAATAACGCACTGACCCCTCACTGCATCCTACCTGTCGGGCAACTTCCGATTTGGACAATCCTGTTTGCAAACAAGCCCAAATTTCGGCCTTTTGCTCCAAACTTAACTGAGCGTATTTTCCCATCTTTACTATTCCTACAAAATTCAAAATTCTTCACTGGCCTTCAAAATCAAACTGACGCAAAGGTTCTGAGTTTTCAAGTTTATATAGGGTCTGTCATTACTACCTGGAAAATTTAATCTTTCTAAGTACGAGTTAACTCGGTCATTTTGATGATTTCTTGGAAAATTGCTAGTTCGTAAATTTTTGTGTCGCGGGGTGTATACCTGGCAACACGATCATAAAATAACCGGTATCTCTGCGAGTTGTCCGATCACCTTGAAATTTTCAAAGGATATTCCTGAGATGTTGTGCTTTCATATAAAAAAATAATTGAAATTTTTTTTTAAGTTGGAAAGCATCCTGCACCCTTAAGCTAAAATATTCAGTATTAAATCATCTTCAATTATAATCAAACATCATCGTTAATCCTGTCTAATTGATGAAATAGTTAAAGATATTTTCTCAATCCAGCAAACTTTTCGATAAATTTTTAAAATGGCATTCGCTCAATAATTTTTACATATTCTTGAGTTAATTTACTGCTAGTTAAAATAAAACTCTAATAATAAATACACACCGATATAACAAATAGTTTCATGCGATTAATGAACTCTTCATGACAACATCGCATCAAATTTGTCTAGCGCGTACTCTCGCGCATCTTCATCTTTATCTTAATGTCTCAATGTGCCACTTATTTCTGCAATCCATTTACCTTTTTCTCATTCATATAATATTGCCACTGGCGACATCACTTTTGCCGGTCTTGTCAAATGGAACGCCCACATGCTCACAGGCCGATGCCCGATAAAGCTTGCAACGAAGCAAACTCGATGTATTTTTCGAACGTTCGGACAAGCTATCGTACCGTTTTTTGAGGTCACAGTGATTCTTTGGAGAAAAACTGCTATTGATAATTTGGCCTTGCTCTGAATGTCGATGGCTGTGTGCCTATACGTACGTATATGCGTAGATAAAACTTTCTACGGTTACGTACAATCAGGGATGGAAAATGCATTGTTAAGACTTTGCGTTTTTTGCGCTGTGGTGTAAATTCATTCAAGTTTAAGTGTGATATTTTATTTGCAGAAAAAATTATTTTGGTTCTTCTAATGGTACAAATAATCGTAAAGTGATACAAGAAAGGAGAAACCTCAGTCTTTTTTATATGTTGCGTTTGATACAAGTTCGATTGGAAATTGTTAGGAAATAAAATTGATGTGGGGTCAATAAGAAATAAAAACGAATTTGTGATATTCATTATTTTACCAAGCAGTCTGGGGTACTTAATCATTAATTAGTTCAATGGCTGCACTAATAATTAAGATTACTTAATTTAATTCAACGACGAACATTTGAATTATCTTCATACTAAATAATTTTTCTGGATTCTACCAATGATTGGAATAAGTTCTACATACATATGTACAGTGCAGGAACATAAACATCTTAAATACGACCGATTTTAGGATACCCATTGTCAATATGTGCAATAAGTAGGTACTATTATTTCTGCTTTATCAACCATTTCTAAGACATCTGATTTGAAAAAGTTTCAAGTAATTAAAAATAATACTGATTTGTTAAACTAGCTAGAGCCCACAGAATATATATTTTTTGAAAGTCAAATGCAATTTGATCGTCTTTTGGATCTATTGGATTCTTTATGTCTAAATAAAATAGGCATGTGATTGTTTGTTCAATTTACAAAAACGTATTCAAGTTTGAATTGTTGGGCGCTGTCCTCAGGCATTCAAAACTAATACAAAATTATGTAAACAACCATCTACCAAATTATCTGTATTAAAAGCTTATCATTCAATTTGTTTTCTTATTTTAGCTCTTTCACAAAAGCAACGCACTCTAGCTAAAAGTTTAAAAGATTTTAATTTCGAATGCATTGGTTCCGCTCAAACGGACGATGAACAAGTTATCAGCGATAGTCTAAGGCACTTCGGGAAATTAATAGAAAATATTGAAGATGAACGTGATAATATGGTAAGACATGAATAGAATTAAAGGATTTTTTTGACCATCATCATTTTTGCAGCTTCAACTTGCACATGAACAGATCATTGAGCCACTGGAAGATTTTCGCAAAAAGCAAATCGGAGGTGTCAAGGAAAACAAGAAAAAATTCGACAAAAAGACGGAAAAGTTTTGTCAATCACAGGAGCGATTTTTAAATATGTCGACGAAAAAACCAGAAAACACAATACAAGAGGTAATTTTTGAAGACTATAATATTTTATTTCCATGGTATGGGTATAGATGGTCCCTAGCGCAGTGACGTCCTGGATCTACTGTGCTTCCTCTGCGTTGCGTCTTATAGGATATTCAGAATCTTATAAACCTGGTTACAACTCTGGATGGGACTTTTGTTTCATCCCACGTAGAGGAAGCAGCAAAACCAGAGAGCTCTGATCTTCGTTTTGCTAGTGCTAGATGGTCTGACCACTACTCAAAAATATTCCACTACATTCGATGGATCGGGTCTCGGAAAAAACCTTTTAAAAGTCAAGTAAACATTTAAATCAAGACAGGTCTGCAATCCCAGCTAAATGATCGCTATGAATTCGTGAATTTGTCAGGATTGCGATACTTAAGGGCAGACCAGCCGTCTACGTGATTAACCGCACCATATTGGAGATGTCATCTTATAAATATGATATCTTCAAAGTTACACATAATTTTAATACATTTCTTTTACTCTACTCTACGTTAATTGTCGAAACAATTGATATCATTTTTGCTTGAATGCATACTTAACACGTTATAAGTCATCTTCGAAATTTCCTAAAAAACCCTTCGAAATACCTTAGAAATCTCCAAGGAGGCATATATTAAATGAAGTCTCAATATAAACCAATAAGTAACTACCGAATGATTTTATTTTTCACTGTCACTCGCATGATAAAGCCCAAAGTCGCAAAATATAAAAATATATTTGGAGCACTTATAATCTTCAGAAAATCATGAAACCAATGTAATTCTAAAGAGAATTAGTTATAGGTTTAAAAAAATTAGTTAAAAATAATTTAAACGGCTAGTCTGCCCTCAAGGTACTTCATCTAAAAATTTACATACGTGGATGAAAAAATGGATCTTCCATATATACCACATTTCAAAATCATTAAGTTTTTGTCTGTAATTTTTCAATTCTTTTCTGCTTTAAAAAGTGAAAGATTATATTGTATTTTAGTATATTTAGCAAGCGAATGTCCTGCATCAATTTATAATTTTCTTGTGCTCATTGAATTGATCCCTTATCGTTTACATATAGTGGTGTATACAGACTATACGGTGAAAGTAAGGGTATAAAGTCCGTATGATGCACCCAAACCCACAATTATTTCTTTTGGAGGTGTAATTGAAGTGGAGCTTGCTACTTAATAACGTATTCCACAGTAATTCCATAGTATTAGAAAGCTCCACTTCAACTACACGTTAAAAAGAAAGAATTTTGGGGTTGGGTGCATTACACGGATTTTATACCCTTAATTGTACCGTATAGTCTGTATACACCACTATATGCAAACGATAAGGGATTATGCGCTCGGCTCAAACATTTCTCAGCCTCATATCTTGAAAACTATTATACTTATCGTACAAGAATTTGATGTATGAAGCTTTTGTGCAGATTTTAATGTTGAGTAAATATGATGTGAACATAAATTCACGTAAAATCAATCGTTAAGATATTTAGGAAAATTTTCGTTACCTTTGACCTTGAATAACTTTTGTTTCGCACACGACTTTGTAATTGACTTTCCATATTATGATTTTCATCTTACAATAAACACATTTCCGTCGAAAAATTTCCACTTGGAATTATTTGGTAGTTTGGCCATTTTTTTCTTGTTTTCCTCCGCTCCGATGGGGTAAATTTCCCTGATATGAAAATAGCGATGCCATCTGCATACACTATCACTTTGCATCCAGTTTGACAAAGTCTATTGACTGTCAAATTTCAGTACTCAACAATACTCAATATTTTGGATTTATGGTAATTTTTTTAGGTTATTTGTCGGTAATGTACGGTTGATGCCAGTAAAAACATTTTACATGTTTCGAAGCATGTGTCGTATCTACAGTTGAGTACCTGATGATCAATTATAAGACAAAAACACTTTGCACTCAGAGATCAAATAAAATAAAAATCTATTTTCTTACCAAATCTCTTGCAAATACCGCTTCATTTATGAAAAATTTACCTCATAGAAACTTCGCAAACTATTGACTCCAGTATAGATGAAAGTAGAGTAATAGAGGTAAAAAAACAAAGCACGATTACTTCACAGTTAAGAAAAATGCGTTTAAAAATGTGCGTATTTACTCTACTTACATCTACTTTTTGCAACGTTGAGCATTCAATTTTTGATGCCTCGGGATATAATTTCTGTTGTAGGTTCTGAAATCACATTGAACAGTAAACAAGAATCTGCCAGACATAGTATACTTTTTCGAAGCTACACTGAAGTATATTTTGAAATAGGATACGGGATTTATTGTAAAGAAAAACTGAAGTAGATCTATTTCGACTAGTGATGGGCAAAATGGCTCTTTGAAGTGAGCCAGCTCCGCAAAACTCACTCACTTTAAAGAGTCGCTCTTTAAGAGCCACTCAAAAGAGCCACTTCAAGCAACTTTTTTATGGTTGCAAAAGTATAAAGTAAATTGCTATTTTTTGTTGTTTTATTAATAATAATAAGCTTAAATCTAATATAACATAACATTACTTTAAAAATATAATATAGCATATAATATAAATTTAAAAATAAACCATAAAATCATCTGAAAATCTTTCCATATAAGTGGCCACTCTACTCAATCGTTGATTCACTATCTCCAGATTCTGGGATGTAAATCTTTCTTTTCCTTCCACCAATTGAGAGGGTCAGCAGTTCTGGGTATATTTACATGTTGTAAATACTTATCCATTTCGTTAATGCCTGCAGCTACATAGCTTTGCTGGGTTCTTACACTATTGACTTTGTCATCAAATTTTCGCCATAGCGAATTTTGCGTTCCTTGTGCTGTGGGTACCGAAACTAGATGTATACAAGCAAGTTTGTACGTGGATTCATTTTGAAATGCTAGTCTTTTAAATGGTGGATCTAAAAGAACGCTCTCTAGGCAAAACATATTTTCTTTATATAATTTAAATCTGTTTGAAAGTTCTCTTTGGATCACATTTAAAAAACTGCGTACATCAGCAGTTTTATTTTCGTTCAGACAGAGTTCTGAAATGTAGCTTATAATCGTTGATGTAATAATATATATTTTAGAAATCGTTACTGTTTTCTCACTGCTTATTTCTAGAGTAGCCTCATTGAAGATGCTCAATATATCAGGGGCTGTTTTCATAATATTCCATTCATCAGAAGAAGGAGTTGGTAGATTTTAGTTCAGGACACCTAAGGTGGCTAATAGTGGCTCTTTTACTTCTTGAATGCGCACAAGCATAGATTACGTAGAGTTCCACCTGGTAATAGCATCAAACTTTAATTTAAGCTCTACGTATTCCATTTGCCTCTGTTTTTGTTGTAATTTTGCCGTTATTTTGCTACCTAATTTTTTTCGGACGGTTTTCCGTCAGATTTCATTTTGCCGTATCTTCGAAACTAGTCCGCTTTTTCGCAAACTTGTATGGAAATTTCGCCCGAAACAACTCAAAAAGGTCCCCAAATTCATGCTAATCAAAAAAAAAAATATTTTGGAAAAATGAACGTTTTTGCCCAATTTCCCCTATAAAAATTTTTTTTTGCCCTTGAAATATCACTATTGTACTCCCCGACCACTTCCAATCATCGAAAACGTCCTAAAGGCAGTTTTTGCCAGACTGTGGCCAAAAAACCCCTTACTCCCCTACAAAACCGAAATTTTTGTATCGCAGCAATAGGTCTTGGCCCGTTATGTCCCAAACCACCTTAACCCCAAATTGGCCGATTTTGTCCGATTTCAACTACTTTTGCCCTAAAAACTTTTTGAAGAACGAAAATATTCGATACGAACCTCTTCCATATACCTGTTCTAGTGTATACGCTTAAAAAATGAACGTTTTTGCCCATTTTCCTCTCTCAAAAATTTGTTTGTCCTTAAAATATCACTATTGTACTCCCCGACCACTTCCAATCATCGAAAGCATCGTAAAGGCAGTTTTTGCCATACTATGGCGAAAAAACCCCTTACTCCCCTACAAAACCGAAATTTTTCTATCGCAGCAATAGGTCTTGGCCCGTTTTGTCCCAAACCACGTTAACCTCAAATTGGCCGATTTTGCCCGATTTCAACTACTTTTGCCCTAAAAACTTTTTGAAGAACGAAAATATTCGATTCGAACCTGTTCCATATACCTGTTCTAGTGTATACGCTTCATCTCTAAAATCTACCTATGAAATGCACCGCCTAATAGCCAACATTTGGCTACTAAAATACTCGTGAACCAGAGCAAAATATACGCACGTAAACGCATACTGTGTGTTCACAAAATGTCGCCATCAATAACCGCACACGATCAGTATCCATCATTCGCACAGTTCTTCATTCAACGGAGTCGACTCTTTTATTTCTCACTCGCACAGTGTTCATTCAACGGAGCGACTCTTTTATTCCTCACTCGCACAGTGTTCATTCAACAGAGCGACTCTTTTATTCCTCACTCGCACAGTGTTCATTCAACGGAGCGACTCTTTTATTCCTCACTCGCACAGTGTTCATTCAACGGAGCGACTCTTTTCACTATGCAATACGATAGTCGTATACATATGTTCGTGTTCCGACGTTAGAATAGCATAGATTTCGCTTCAAGTACACACGGTAGTCTAATGAAGTATTGCCGTGTGTATATGCATAAGCTTTATTTGGTCGGGTGGTTGTTTGAGTGGCTCCGCAATATCGCTATTGCCACTAAAGTGAAGGTATGAAGTGTGCGGAGCTATTCTAAATGATGGCTCACATAGCTCTTTCAAAAGAGTCGAAGAGCTGAGTCGCTCAGAGTTGAAGAGTTGACTCACACAGCTCCTTCAAAAGAGTCGCTCTTTTTGATTGACTCGCTCATGAGCGACCCATCACTAATTTCGACTAAAGTATAAATGGCAACACTGAACTGGACGCAACACAACACGGCAACGCAAGAACTAGAAATTTCACTGCCTTATTAAGATCTCCCCTATCAGTGCCCAGCTGATCATAGTCCAGTTCAGTGTAGAAAGCTGATCGGAATTTCTCCTAATCCGTCCTTTTCCTATTTAAGTAATGGGTTGCCTCCATATATTGCAATCTTACTAAGGTGAATACCTCGGACATTTGGTCTGAAAGTGAAAAATCCTGTAATGTCGTTAGAGGGTGTCCCAACTTTCTCGTCCCTTCAGATTATCAATTTGTATATTATTCACAATCACGATGAAGTTCAAAAGTAATCAAATAAACTCCAAACAAGAGCTGAGTATTGTTTAGAAAAAATTATTTTTTCGCGCGCCAAATTCACATAAACTACTGAAACACAGAATTTTTCGGTGATGCTAGACGGGAAAAATAACAATTGGATCATAACTTTTCAGTGTGGCAACCGGAAAACCTGGTATTAATTTATTATTGCATTAACATTATTGAATTGATATGATTGAATTTACAATAAGAAGTTGTTTGAAATCATTGAGACATGTATAGAAGCAAGAATTGAATCCTTTATTTTAACAATATTTTACTATCAGGACAGGAGTTTCAGCTTCGCATTTAACTTTTCTGAGCATTCGTCGATAAGAATCTCGAACTGAGCACTCCTCGTTAGAATTTCCTGTGCCCTCGCCCAGCTCACTTTGCAAGAAGTTATATAATGCATCGTCTGCTTCAACAAGCGAAACATGATGCTTATCATAAAATGCAGCGAACGGTTGCCCATCACTGTTGTTCTCTTGTTCCACTCGATAATGTTACTATTACGTCCATGATTAACTGTGATACAACTCACAAACATCTCTTAAATTAAGATGTTTGGTTAAATTATAAAATTCCTTGATAATGTCTTATAGATAAGCATTTTCACAATTGCATAATTAGATGCGTTTTTTGCGTCTCGATCAAGAGCTGGTTAGGTTAGGGTATGCCGCATTGAAAACAAAAAGAATCCCGCCTCAGTTGTTGTTATCATGCTGCCTACCCTAACCAGCTCTTCATCAAGGCGCAAAAAACGCATCTATTGTTTTCATTTTAAACTCCTTTTCAGTCTGAAAAACTCAACTAATACCCAATAGGTTTAATCGTTTTCTACTTCCATCTAAAAACAATTAAAACTAACAATTTGTAATATTATTTTTGCAAGTACGTAAAAAGCATATTGTGTAAACAACGACACTCGAGCTGCGGTCGTTGGGCACAGAGAGATTAAAGTAATGTAATCGAATAATAGTTGAATGTGCTTCCATACATGAAGTAAAATTGTAATTCCGCTGCATATGCACCGGAATATCAAGATGTAACAGCAAACTTTTCAAAACGAAAGCATTTTATGTATGATCGAAAAGCCTGATAGAAGAAAACAATGGAATCAAATACTTTACTTAATGCTACGAGTAGTTCCAATTTTAATTAGTTTATCCATTTTGCATCGTTTTAATTATTATTAGAACAAGAAGAAATCAATTCAACAGAAACTTTAAAATATATACTTCTTTTGCAATCAGATTCTTTTTGTATCTATTTTCGCCAAAAATCTAAAAGGAAAATACATATAATTTTCTGTAATTGCATTGCAGTCCATAACTTGCATTTCCGAATAGCTTTAAGACCGTGTGTGATTTCATGAACGATTCAAAAAAATTCCCGCTTTGCTAACGTTGACAACCTAACCATGAATACAGCACAGTGCATAATCCTGCTCCTGTTTGAAATCAAGCGCATGGGGGAAACATGATGCACGTATTTATAACTGCGTAGGTTTCATTCAACTACATTTAATTTCATAATGGTTGGAAAAAATGATCCTGCGCATTGAACGTGTGCTGTACATGTGTTGATTCCTCGCCCTCTCTAGGCTTTTCCTGCACATTTCAATCGAACGGTACACGACAGGATTAGTGATTGCATTGTGAAAAAAGAATTACGGTGATTAAACAAGCTTAAGTTTTTCACATTTCTCAATGAACAGTCGTGTACTTGGAAAACAAGTTTAGATGCTAGCCGCTATCTTTTATTACTAGTTTGAAATACAATGACATAAAAAGGACGCTTAGCGAAAATAGCTTAAAGTGTTGTGCAATACATAAACGTAGAGAGCGTGATGTTGTGTTTGTGTAATAAACTAACGAGAAGGATACTAAGGATTGATTTGTATTTCGAGTCAAAACAGTGAATGCCGGTGTAATATGAATTCGAAAAGTAGATGGCAATGTTTCGCAATGTAATGTGTTTAATATAAAATATTGATGACAAGTAACTAGTAAACCAAAGACGAATAACATTGAAACACACAATTTAGATATCTACCAACAAAGAGAATAGTCCATCAAAGTTGCCCGCCACACACCTTCGAATGAATGAATCCTGCATTATTCGGTTCCGGTAATACATTTGCCTCCTCTTTGCATGTAGAACTATTGATTTTTATGCTGCGGGTTAAAAGATACGGCCATTCGTTTTCATATTTTTAAGGAAAGTTTAACTGTGTAAGCGGTTTCTGTTGGGACAAGTTACTAAAAACCGAAAGCTCACTTCCATCAAATATAATTAAATAACCCTGTTAAATATAATATAAAACGTAGTTGTTTTCAGCATATAAAACAAATAGATCCGATTCCATAATGAAATATCTTAAGAGAGTGCAATAATTAGGATCGCGTCTCACTAATTTGACTAAACTTCTCTTAGACAAGTTAACTAATTGCCGGGTTTACTGCCCTGGTCCATATTCAGCTCAAGATGGGCACCATAATCTAAATTATAAATGCTCAATGTACTATCAAACACTAGTGATGGGCATTTCTGTTGTTTTCAGAAAACGAAAACGAACTGTTTTTTTCCAAAAATAACTGTTTTTTCAACCTTTTTGAAAACTTTTTTCACTCGACCAGCAGCAAATTGATACTGGGTGTTACAATTAGTGATTGGCATTTCTGTTGTTTTCAGAAAACGGAAGCTATTTGAAAAAAAGCAGTTTGAAAAAAACAGTTGGAAAAAAACAGTTTTTTTCAAACTGCTTTTTTTCAAATAGCTTCCGTTTTCTGAAAACAACAGAAATGCCAATCACTAATTGTAACACCCAGTATCAATCTGCTGCTGGTCGAGTGAAAAAAGTTTTCAAAAAGTTTTAAAAAACAGTTATTTTTGGAAAAAAACAGTTCGTTTTCGTTTTCTGAAAACAACAGAAACGCCCATCACTATCAAACACACAAATGGGGGTCGTCTCAGTGCAATGGGGATTGGATTTTCGCTCATACGTTCGATGTGGTCAACCCATTGCAATTTTTGGAGTTATATTACAGTGGAGATTTCCGTTTCGTCATACAAATGATCGAACTCGTTTTATCGATGCCATTCATCTCCTTCCGAGGAATCTAGGCAATTCTCTCATTTCAAAGGTATTTAGTGTCTTTTCATACGCCTGAGCTAACAGCCGGGTTTCAGTAAAATAACACAGGTATGGTTTTGTAGATTCGGAGCTTCGTTTTCTTCGATACGCATTGAAATTTCAAAGTAAGGAATACCGAACAGAATGTCTTATTGACTAATTTAATTGCGACGAGGTATTGTTGTCGTATGGGTTGATCCATGGTGACACGCAGAGTGTGAAGACATTTCTGTTCAATAAATGCTCGATGTAGGACGGACATCTCTACTTCACCTCTTCTAAGCTGCTTATGATGCTTCCATCAGCATCCCTACACGGACTGGGTTGTAGTTTGAAACCTTATTTTATGAGTTTCACTACTTTATAAGCTTGTCAGATATTGCTAGACATAAAGTTACAATTTATGCTATTTGACATATTGCTGTTTCTTACGTCTAATTATTCTATTAGTTACTCTCCGAGGATCGTCATATTTTTTCCTTCTTGGTTCACGTTGGTCGTTTAATGTGGATATTATAGGCTGCATTCTTTTTGTCCATCGCAGCTTGACTCACCACTCCTCATCGAACCATTCGTTTCTGTAGCACTAGTTTGCATATAGCACAACGTTTTCAATTGATGTTCTCACGGCGCCTTTGATAACAGTCCAGTCGTCGATTATAGACGTATTGCTGGACATGAAAGCTAATTCAATTTCCAGACCATGTGTGTACTTGGCTCCCACCGTTTTGTTTCCAAGCCTCTCGAGATCGACCTGCCTCGGTTTGATATGTAAACGTGATTCGGCATGCAGATATTGGCCTTTATTCAGCTCTCGGAAACCAGAATACTGGAGACGCATCTCCTCTGAGCTAGAATGTGGCCAATCTGCATTATGTCTGACATGTTATTTAGCTGCTATATATTTATTTATTTAATGCTAACTTACTTGCATACAGTTGTACTTTATAACTGTTTTTAATTTGTTAATTTTTTTTGATTTCATTTATATTTAATTTCTTAAATATTATTTCATTAATATGTAATTTTTTTTAATGTTATTTCATTTATATGTAATTTTTTTATGCCTTGTTTGGTGATAAATAAATAAATTAATTAAAAGTGTAGTCACTCGGGGAAGCCAATGTATTTTTATGAATGGTTCGAGGCGAGAAGCAAGTGGGACTTTTCATAAGGTTTCTGTTGCACGCGAATTCCGTTTGGGCATTGGTACCGCACTGTGTTTCCTCCTTTTCGATTTTCGTGTTTTGAGCATCATTTAGTAGCAGATAATCATTAAACATTTTCTAAAGGCTATAAAAATAAGCTATTACTGTCTCACCCTTATCTTCTGCGGGAATGTAATGCCCAAACATTGAAAACTTTGCACGAATGCCAATCGAACACAGTTTTTCATCGATATGTCGTATCTTTGTCCACGATGATGGGCCACCTCAAATTTGTCACTTCCAGATGACTTTCTGCTTTTGAAGATTGTATATGATATAATGTGTCTATAGTTTAAGCTCCAAATGCTTTCGTTTCCCGAGCAGCGAAAACATTTAATTTATGTTTCGTCCGAAAGATCGTCGGTCTGTACAAAGTTTGCACATTCTGATATTCAAATGAGTAGTCCATCATTCGTTCGTAGTTGTCTTTACTTCGTCACAGGTATCTAGGAGCAAATTAAAAGATTTTACGGGAACAGGTTACTGATCCATTGCCCAACCTGGAGGGCCAATCTGGTTGAAGTTTCCGGTTCAAAGTACGGAAAACTGGCCCTCGTTCGTCGGTAATATTCATTGTATGATATGTTATAAAAGTTCCCGGCTGCCACCCGATATGAAAACACATTTTCGGGAAGGTCGATGGTACGAGTAGGAGTGCTAGTATAAAATGTTGAAGTTCGTGGAGCGTGGCGGGTAGAGCACTGGCTCCTAGTGTGTGGGGTCTCTGGCTCGAATCTAGGATCGGACGAGGGACCGCGCTCCGGAATTTGAGTTCCCGTAGCTCTAAGATAAAGCGAGTCGTGGAAATAATCCCTTCACAGACGTATTCACATTGATTGTAAATTTGTAAATGAATTTCTCTATCAGCTCTAGACACGACAAGGGTTGTCGTGGTATTACTTTACTTTGGAGAGGGCGATAGCTCTGCTCGCTAAGGCGCCAATTCGAAGCAGCGATCTACTGCCCGCTGGTTCGAATCCCGCCGTATGTCCATGCTTGTATTTGTTCGTCTTGTATTGTCACAATAGTCGGCGATGAGATATAATACCAGCACTCCATTATTTAAATACCATAGCCTTAGTGGCGACTGGTCATAACACCAGCGCTTCAGCAAATAAGAAAAATGTGGCACTTAAAGATAAATGCAATAGTTGATATCGGTTTCTCCCATATGTGGCCTACCGCCATAGCTAAGCATTCGCTTCAAAGGGTCCCCGAGCTTTGCCATTATCATAAAAAAACCTTAATACAGAAAAACCTTAACTAGTAAGCCATATCCAGTTTAACGACTAAATGACGCAATATTATACAAAGATAGCTTAGCAGAGCACCTAAACGATTGCATGTACTTTCGATCTTAACAAGGCCATTCATTCATTCAAAATAGTTTTCCATTTAGGTCAATTAACGACATGTTTGTAGAACCAGTCATGAAAAGCTTCCTTGCCAATTACATTGTGGTACTGGTAAAGATAATGGTTGTATACCAGTGAAAATGAAGCTAGTTCATTCAAGGGGACATGTGGTATTAAAAGTTCCGCGAATACCACTGGCGCATTAGTCAAACTAACGTCCTTCAATAACCACCATCACGGTGCGCGGCTCCTTGTATTTCGAAACACTACGCTGAACAGCGACTATCATAAAATTGCCATGGAGTCGAAGAAACTTTACATATTTCCAGTTTACGTAAGGTAGTCTTAAACTCTTAAAATAGGCTAGCCATATAAGTCTTTATGTGATTACTATAGATTGAGTTTGAATCAGTATTGTTTGGTCTTTGAAAGTTGTTCTACTAATATTTCAATCACAATCTACTTTCTTTTCCTCTTAGATATTTATAGTTTCACCCAAAAAATTGGGACCACTTCTGTAATGCTATCAATGATAATGATTTGACAACAAAATGATTTTGTAGTAACTAGATTCAGTTAATTTACAAAAGAGAAGAGAATTATAAACCTAGCTGGTCGTCAACTTGTTAGTGTGCGTCTTTGTCTTTCAAAAGCGTTGGACAATCATGGCGCTCCAACTTTTAGCTAATGATCGTTTCCTTTAAAAGTCATCATCAATCATATTTAAGCTCTAATAAGTATATAAATCACACGTTATTTTTACAACTCTAACGCAGTATTAATAAATCAATTATTTATTGATTTTTAGGCAGACGCCAGTTTAGGAATGCACGAACGTGAATACATTCAAGAATCATTGAGTTACGTCCTGAGAATACAAGAAGTTCAAGAAAGAATAAAATTTGAATTTGTTGAGATCTTATTAGCATTCATATCAGGATGGCTAGTATTTTACCACGCAGCACATGACAAAGGCGAAGATGATAAAGACTATCTAACAGATCTTCGGCATAGAGTTCAAAAAGTAAGCAATGTTATTTTATTTACAAAACCCAATGGTTCAATGATGTTTTCGCGAGAAAAGTTTAGTGTATTTTGATGCTTACTTAACTAATACTGAATTTGTTGTTTTTGACGCTTTTTACTAACTGGCCTACTAAATTTCAGACAAGAGAGAGTTTCGAAGAAACAAGGGAGAAAGTCAACGAATTAAAAAGTAAATATATGGAAAAGAATGCGGTAAGTACTTATATAATTGCATGAATGTTTGGAAGCGTTTACTTACTGAAGCACTTTAGAGATTAGTTCATTTAGAAAAAAAATCTGAAATGTGGAAAAATTTTTAGCAAATCTATTTTATTTTTGTAGAAACCAGAGGAAAAGTTTACGAAAAGGGGATATTTATTTTTAATGGAAAAAAGTAAGTATATAGGCCAAAGCCATTCTCAAGAATATTTTTTTTATTTTAAATTTTGAAATTTAATAGCATGCAATATCACTTTTTTGCGTACAAGATCGTGTTGGATTGTTTAGCAGTATATAGTAATCTGTGCACTTATCCGTTTCTTTCAAGATGTATTAGTGTCTTATCATTCGAACAGAATGTAACTGATGTTTCTTAAATGTTCTGTTTTCTTTGTGTGTGCATTCACTCTTGAACATTTCCATCAGCTACTGTGTTTCAGTATTTCTAAAACATTTATTTTATTTCAGCAGATGAAAAACTTTTGGGTTTAGGCATGTTATTGTAGACTATAAGGTTTATCCATCCATGCTGATTAGTTATTTTTCAATATATTTTATATACTTTTGTGAGTGCTTGATTGTGGATATTCTATCGATACACAATCCGATAACATAGTTGCGACCATTCGATGTTTAAAAAATTTTTTTTTTACATAACATTTAACATTGTTTTACGTTAAATAAAGAATTAACAAAAAGCCGACATTATTAGAGGGCCAGTGGTCAGGATGTGGTGTGTAACTTTGTGTTTGCAGGGCTGTGAGAACTCTGTGTAGACCGTGATGGCATTGTACTTGCGGAGAAGGATATGTATCCGTGGATCAGAGGATATGTATCCGTGGATCAGAGGATGCGTAAATCAAAACGCTACGTTTTAGAAGTTTTTACGAAGTGTACGTGCCTTTAGTTGAAAGACAAGTTAGAGGATCCACATAGGTCTAGAGAAATCGGGAATAATAAAAACGGAGCCCCAGTTTCAGGAGGCTGCACAAAAGCTTCAACAATTTTGTCCGCCGTTTCCACCAGTTTGTCGAGAACAAGCTAATATAGCGGGCCTCTGCTCCGGGAGTCGCTGCAGCCAGTGCGTTCTCAGTAGGTCTTTACCAACCGCAGAACTTCCCAACTGCTTCATATCTCTAAGCAACTGCGAAGGTTGTCGATCACCAAACGTGAGATTCCCCAGGAGGTGCCTCAATTTCATCGAATCGCTGCCTTATAGCCGCGATATGAGAGCCTTCTTGAGGACCTCGTATGGTGTCTCTGGGTCAGGGCTCGCAATACTGCCCCTGACTGTCTTCAGATCCGTCAAGCCAAGCGAAGACACCACATAGTTGTACTCTGTCAGGGATTATTGAATCGCTAACAAAGCAAACTAAGTCTCTAGTCGGTCTAGTCATAAACCTGGCTGTTTCAGCCAAAACTCGGGGGTTTCACAGACCCCGCATTAATACCGGGTATTCCGACCAAGGCGCGTAAGGGCTCAATTACTGTCTTTCTGTCAAACGACATCTATACACTTACGCGACGGAAATGGAACGAAACATTGCAGAGGGTATGGTATGGTGGCTAGAATAGCCTTTAAAGATGTTGTCGGGGCTGTTCCCCGTGTGATTTTTATATTTCAAAAATATTTTTTTGACCAAACTATTATACAACAACAATAATACGATACAATCTTTTCGTCGGCAAGGTCTTTGGTTTAGCAGCCTCTCCTCGTCGACTGGGGCCTTCCGTTCAGCACCCTCTTCTCGTCAGCTGGGGCCTTCAGTTTAGCAGCTTCTCCTCGTCGTATTGCTTGTTGTGCTTGCTAGAGTGCAGGGGTCTGTTGCTACGTTTGTTGCTTTGTTCTTTTTAGTTTTCTTCTTCCGGATCATTCTATTTTCTGCCATTGCAACATACTATTTTCGAATTAAATAGATTGCAACTCAGAATTGACTAAAATAAAATACAACTGGAGTAAGACTTTGATCTGGGGAAGATAAAAATGTAAGATCAATAATGTTCGATTCTGATTGATATAACTCGTAAAATTAGTGAGTTTCCAAATGGAGTGAATTTAAAAAAATTAAAGCAACGAATTAAGGCAAACTCCACAGAAGACGATCAACTTTTATTTATTTTACGAATAATCCTAAAAATGAGATTTGTAAATCATTTTCCCTTCTTCCGCTAAGCTTTAACTTGCAATATATTTTCATAGTAAAACTGTTGCCAAAACGAAATGTGTACATAACGCATTTTCGCCGGGATCATTGAGTAAGTTTAATCTGTTCATGAATATTCATAAACTGTTCCACATAATACATAATCACTGTTGTTGGCAGAGAATAGCAGTTATTAAAACGCATGTACATGGTCTTTTAATACCCAATTCTTTGTTTCGTTTATTTGTCGTAACATCAACCCTTTTTCAGCTAACCTGTTGTCTGCAGTATTTTTGGTTTTATTGTATCTGTAGTAAAACATACGATAAAATTCCTATGTAACAGTTACTCGTGAAGAAAAACAAACGTACGGTATTAAAATGTTCTATGCTCTATGAGTGTATTGACTCTTCAAGAAATGTTTAGAAGCTATTAAAACTTTTCTGTTACAATTGAATTGTTGAATTAGAAAGTGTCTTACAGAACGCACTTTTCTTTGGAAGCACTACTGTGTAATTTTAGGTTGAGCTGCGTTTGAAATAAAATTAGAGTAGAATGGAGAGAATAGCGGGCTAGTAGCGTGGCGAGTTTCTGGAGTAAAGTAGAGTCTGGATGAGTCATGTTCGTAATTTATTCTCAGCCGTTGAAATTCAATCCAAAGGTCTGAAACGGGTATTATGATGATGATGATGATGATGGCCTGGAGTGGGTCCAGAGGGACCCTAGCACTGCGACCTCCTGGGTCTATTGTGCCTCCTTTGCGTTATGTCCTATAGGATGTCCAGGCTTCTAATGAACCTGGATATGTTCCTTGACGGGACATTTGTGATGTCCCTGGTGGAAGGAAGAGCAGAGCCAAGTAGCTCGAATCTTCTTCTCGCTAGTGCTGGACAGACTGTGAGCAGATGTTCTACACACTCTGTCGTTTCCCCACAGTATCTGCAGCGGTCATCGTGCTCCTCACCTATCCTGCGGAGGTACTTTTTGCATGGAAGGTGTCCTGTCAATGCTCCGCATAGGGCTCTTATGCCACTTTTGCAGAGAGCCACTGCTTCTTTTGCTCTTTTATTATCGAAGCCAAGGTATTTTTTTGAGTGTTTTAAACCCTCAATATTAAGCCAGTAGTCTTCGATCTTCTTTTTGCTCCATGCTTTAATTTCCTTTTCCGTATCTGCTTTTGTAAAGCCCCAGTACGGAGAAGGACCTATGAAGGGCATTTCTGCTCCTTTTTTGGCTCTGGTATCAGCTTCCTCGTTTCCTCGGTGCCCCTCATGGCCGGGGATCCATATCAACTCGAGGCTGTTCTGTGCCCCTATTTCATTAAGGGCCTCTCTCACCTCTAGGAGAATAGCCGAATTTATTTGATCGCGATTGATAGCCATGAGAGCCGCTTGACTATCCGATAGGATTTTTATTCTGACCCTTTTTGTATTCCTTATTTTTATTGTTTGTGAGGCTCTTAATATGGCAGATAGTTCCGCTTGATAGATCGTGGCTTCTTTTGGGAGAGGGAAATGCATTTTGCACTTGGGACCTACGATCCCTGCTCCTACTCCACAATCCATCTTTGAACCATCCGTATACCACATTTGCGCTCCTTTGTACGAGGGAGGTGGTCCATCCTTCCATTTGTCCCTTGATGGAATTGTGACCTTGAACCTCTTCTCGAATGCTGTCTCAGTTTTTATTTGGTCGCTGAGGTTTAACATTTCCATTATGGGCCTGACATCCTCCAGGATTTTTAGGTGGCCTTTGAGGTCCCCTGATTTATACCTGTAGGCTTGTTGTAGGCTAATGGCTTGTCTCGCTGCTTCCTCCTGAATTTTGAGGTGCAGCGGTTCAAGGTTTAGAAGGGCCTCCATTCCTGCTGTTGGAGTGGAGCTCATTGCTCCTGTAATCAGCAGGCAGGCCATCCTTTGAAGCTTGTTGAGCCTATTTATAGCGGTTTTTTGTATGGTTTTCTTCCACCACACTGCTGCTCCATATAGGAGGATAGGTCTCACCATTTGTTTGTATGCCCATAGGGTCTGCTTTGGAGATAGTCCCCAATTGCGCCCAAGCATTTGTTTTGTCGCCCAGAGTGCCTTAGTGGCCTTCATTGTCGTTTTGTTTAGATGATTGTCCCAGGTGAGTTTCCTATCTAGGTGTATTCCTAGATATTTTACCTCTTCCTGCAGACATACGACTGTACCCCTAATATTTAGGGCTCCTATTTCGATTTTCCTTTTCCTGGTGAATGGTATTATGCTAGTTTTCTGAGGATTGATGGATAAACCCTCTCTTTCGCACCATTGGGTTGTTTCATTTAAGGCTTTTTGCATTCTGGACCTCACGGTGTCCATGTGTGAGCCTCTTATTATTACCGTAATGTCGTCCGCGTAGCCGAGAGCAGTTAGGCCCTTACTATTGAGGGTCACGAGAAGGTCATCAACTAGTAGGGACCATAACAGGGGGGATAATACTCCTCCCTGTGGGCATCTCCTCCTAGTATCCACCCTTAGCTTCGCTTCCCCCAGCTCCGCAACCACACTTCGATTCCTTAGTATTTTGCTCGCCCATTTCACTACTTCTTGAGGAGTATCCCTCCTCTGGAGAGCGACGTGTAGCGAGTCATGTCTTGCATTGTCAAAGGCTCCCTCTATGTCCATGAAAGCACATAGTGCGACTTCCTTGCATTCCAATGCCTTTTCAATTATTTGTGTCAGCTTATGTGTAGCTGATATAGTTGATTTGCCTTTTTGGTAAGCAAATTGCAATTTGTGAAGTGGCATCTTTGTCAAAAGATCATTCCTTATGTATAGGTCAATCAGTTTTTCCATGGTCTTCAATATAAAAGATGTGAGGCTAATTGGCCTGTATGATTTTGGCAGGTCAGCCGGTTTGTTGCCCCCTTTAGGGATGAACACAACCCGCGCCAGTCTCCACAATTTTGGTATATAGCTGAGTTGCAAGCTCGCTCTGAATATGTGTACCAGAATGGTTTTTAGTTTCCCTGTTGCTCTTTGTAGCAGAGCTGGGTAAATTCCGTCTGGTCCTGGTGATTTAAAGGGTTTGAAGGAGTTTATCGCATATTCAACCTTTTCATACGTGATGATTTGTTTGAGCAGTTGAGGTGAGTGACGTATCCGATCAGGACTGTCCTCTTCTTCCTCAGCCTCATTGCTTATTTCACACCCTGGAAAGTGTGTTCTAAGTAGCACTTCCAGTGTATCGTCAAAGGTGGTCGTCATCCCTCCATCTGGAGTTCTTAGTAGTCCTATATGGCCTTGATGGCCTTTGGATAGAGCTTTCTGGATCCTGGCAGTCTCTGGGATACTATTGAGACTTTCACAGAAGGCACTCCAGGCCTTCCTTTTGGATTTCCTTAGCTCTTTGTTGTATTCTGAGAGTTTCTTTTTATAGGCCTCCCAGTTTGATGTAGTTTTAGCTCGGTTGAACTCCGTTCTTGCGGCTCTTCTGAGTTTTTCTAGCTCCCTATTCCACCATGGCACCCTTGTCTTGGAGGCACTGGTTTTCTCAGGGCAGTTATCGTGGTATGACTCGAGGATTATTCTGGTGACATTGTCCACAGTGTCCTCCAGTTCTGTCCTCGTACTGAAACTCGGGTGCAGGCCGTAAAGTCCCGCTGTAAGGCTGTTTTGATAGCCTTCCCAGTTCGTACACTTTGGTTGCCTGTACTTTACCCCTTTTACAGTATCTTTTCCTAGCTCGAAGTTTATATGCCTATGATCAGAGAAAGAAGCGACTTCTAGGACATTCCACTTCTTCACTAAATGCGCTGCATTGTTTGACACTAACGTAAGGTCTAGTACCTCTTGCCTGTTGGCTGTCACGAAAGTTGGCGTTTTGCCCTTATTTGCTACAGACAAATTGCTGTTCAGGAGGAAGTCTAAAAGTAACTCACCTCTAGTATTGACGTCACTACTCCCCCATGCTGTATGGTGAGCGTTGGCGTCGCATCCAATAATCAACATTTTGTTCTTCCTTCTGCAGTGGCTAACGAGTCCTTTGATATTGTTACCTGGGACTTGATCCTCATCCCCTGGGAAGTATGCTGAGGCAAATACCGCCTCTACTAATCCTCCTTCGATGGGGACCTGAACTTGGACCGCCACTGTGTCCCTATTTGTGTATTCTGGAATCAGAAGAAAGTTAATATTTGTGTTAATTATTATCGCCGCCCTCGGGTTTTCTTCCCCTGCGGCCCAAATTAACTTACTATTTTTTGTGTTCAGGCCATTTATTCTGCCTTTATTTACCCAGGGCTCTTGTATTAGCCCCAATTTATAGGTGCCCGAGGCAAACCTGCTGCTTACTTCCGCCGAGGCAGCTTTGGCATGATGCAGGTTCACCTGTAGACACCTCATTCCCTTTTTGCGCTTAGTTGGGAACCGCTGGGACCTGATGTTGCCTCCATGCCGGTTCCACTGCCCTCCGTATTGGTGGTTGGAGTGACCACAGGCTCCGGTGTTTTCCCGCCTGACTTTTTGACGTTCAACTTAACTTGCCCAAAGCGAAAGCTAATGTTGCCGTCTCCGTCTGCTATTTTGGTAGCAGAGGCCTGGTCCGCCGCTACTACAAGCATGGCGCACTTGCCTTTATTTTCCCTGAAGAGGGCTCTCCAGGACTTGACATTGAGGTCCTCATTCTGGCGTTCTACGAAGGCCAGGATCCTCTCCGTAGGCAGATCCGCTGCATTTGGGAAATAGCCAACAAGGGTCTTAGGATTAGGAATCAGGGATTCCTCCGTGGCCCATAAGTTAGCTCCTTCCCACGGCTTTATATTCTGGGCTTCCGCCCTTATCCACTCCGCCGTTGGTTTGTCCTTACAGTGGAGGGACACGTAACCTACTTTGTAGGTGATGCTGAGGAAGTGAGGGGCAACGCCTCTTCCTACCTCGGCCAGTATCCGCTCCTCCAGGGCATTTTGTATTTGGTCCATTTGGTCGGTTGTGAGAAGTCCCTGGGGAAAGTCTTTCATCATGACCGCCATTTTTACACCCTGCAAGGCTCCGCTGTAAGTTACTTGTCGTTGCCTTTTGCTGGGTTCACAGTGTTTTGGGGCCACGTCGGTGCCCCTAATTTTCTTTGGGTGATTGTCTTCAGGAGTGCCATCCTTGGGTCTAGGCCTTTTCCTATTGGCCTCTGGGGCCTTTGTTAGGAGGGCCTTTTCCCTAGCCTCTTCTGTAGACATACCTTTTCGTATGAAGAACTTCATGCGCTTTCTGGCCGCACCGCTCATGTTCTTCTTTTTTGGAGTATCTTTCGATGCCTCCTGCGAAGTCATGTTAAGTGCTTCCATACTGCGCGAGAGCTCCTGCACGATTTGCATCGAGGATCCACCGTCAGACGTAGAGGGGGAGGCTGCGGGAGCCTCTGCTGCCTTTACTTCTTCCGGTTTGCCTCTCCCTTTTTGTGAAGCTGGCTGAGATGTTTGATCTCCGCCTGGTCCACCTTTGTTTTTTGGTGTGGAGCTATATTCGACTCTCCTCTTGCTTTTGCCCTTCTTGTGCCTTTGTTGCTTGGAATCCTCTTGGGCTTTGGGCTTCATATGTTCCTTTAATTCCTTTGAGGATTCACTGGGGAGCACTGCAGCTCCACTGATGGAAGGCTCTGGGGCCTTTAGATTTGGGGCACTTAAGGCAGCCCCCTCCTTTTTGTTTTCTATAGTACCTTCAATTTTGGTCCCACGAGTAAGAGGAATATAAAAGACCAGCCGTATTATCCTCTGTATCCCGGCCTAGGCATCAAATTAGACGGGCTCTTGCCATCCGACACCCGAATTCGCATATTATCGACTGCTTCACCCAGCAGCCATTCAGCCCTCGGCATATGCTGTTCCACCACTGGCTTGGGGTTTTTTTCCTTAGGGGTTGACTCCCCAAAGCGTGAATAATATTAGCCAATCTTTCTTTCACGGAAGATTGTTACCGGCAGCACCGCGAGGAGGTTAAGATCACACTTCCATCAGCCTGAATAGTTACGGCACGTGAAAATTGCTTCTCCGTGTTATTCCCCCTATTCATCTGATGACTGCTACCAAACGGGTATTATTGTTTGTTATTGTTATTGTTTACTTTTATTTTCAACATTGTGGCTGTGTGGGAAAGTTAAGAAATTTCCCACTCAGCGAAACGACACAAGATGCGTTTCGGTTTAATGGAACTAAGGTATTCGATTCTTTTATGTATATCTACTTCCAAATCAATATTCTAGCAAAAAGTTGAAAGAACTGTAAGTTAAAGAACTGTAGTACACCAAGTAAAATCCTTACTATATTAAATTTTTTTTAATATTCATTCAGCAAGTATATACAGATTAATTGATTCGTGAATGTTATTTTCTCCCTCAGAACCCTTCAAAGCGACATGGTCGAAATATTACTGCACGTACAAAAAACAGGACAGAGAATTTACTATGCTCCAATTTAATCAAATATCCAGCAGATCAGAGTCTCAATTAGAAGTGTTTACATTAAAGTCGTGTATAAGACGGACCTCGGAGTTTGAAAAACGATTTTGTTTCGATCTATTTTTTGACGAAAAGCCAGGAATAACTTATACGTTTCAAGCACTAAGCGAAGAGGACAGAAAAGCGTGGATAAATGCAATGGATGGCGCGGAACCGGTAAATTGTCTTTGAACTTAAGTATGACCATAATTATTTTCAATATGTTTTACAGACATATCTTGCACCCGGCAAATCGAAAGTAAATGAAGATTATCAGCTTGACGAAGTAGGATTTTTGTTTGTAAGAAAGTGCATAGAAGTTTTGGAAAGTAGAGGACTGGAAGATGAAGGATTGTATAGAAAAAGTGGTGTCGGGACGAAAATTACAAAACTGCTCGCACTAGGAATGGATCGTAAGAAGACTGAGCTAGTTTTTAGTGAGGAACAGTATAAAGATTTAATGGAGAGTAACACAATTGCCAGTGCGTTGAAAACATACCTAAGAAATTTAAGCGAGCCCCTGATGACTTATAGATATCATAGTGGATTTATTGCTGCAGCAAGTGAGTAACTTTCCTTAACAATGTAATGATACAATACCCAATAATTTCACATTATATTTTAATCTCTAGAGTAATTATATACTATGCAATTAATTTATTACCATACAGTATTTTTCAATAAGGACAAAACCAAATTGTAGTTAAATAAAACACAGAACAATTGAAATATGGAGCTTAAACTTATTTCCAAATCCTGAAAATTTCTATTCAATCGTTTTCACCGGAAAGGGTGATTTAAATAGAAAATTGTTATGTCCTTATTGATAAATCCTACGTATATTTGACATGTCGAAGATATTACTAACTCAAGTTAGTTTTTATGTTAGTTTTTAGTTATAATGCGAAATATGCAAAGAAATAAAAACCCTTGTATTATTTTAGGTTTGTTAAAAATTCAATTTTTAAAAAATTAGAGTTTGCTAAGTTTACTGCTGTCGAAACCTAACCCATTCTCTACGAAGCTTAGAAGCGTGTTTTATGTCAGTGTTTTGAATCCGTGTGTTTCTAACTCAATGATTCTTCAACTACTTGGTGAATTACAAAATTGTAGTATGCAAAACTTCATAGACTTAATTTAGTTTATACTAATCCATCTTAACTTACAGTCTGAATATGCTAATAATAGAAAGCAGTAATTCGTTTTTCTATGCTTACATTGGTTTTTATCAAAACGCTGTTGACTTTGAATAATGTACAAGAATTTTTTCGGGCCCCTACAAAAAAAACGTTTTGTTTATTAATTACATAAAAACAATTGTCTATTGCATACGTATAGTAGTTTCGCTAAAAAAAAAATCAGTAGCCCATCGAATTTATTACGAGCTATTTTATTTCACAGAACAAGAAACCAGAAGGCTCCGAGTGAATGATGTTCATACGTTGGTTCATCGCCTGCCCAAACCTAATTTTGATATGTTGGATATGGTAATCCGACATTTATCAGAGTAAGGAGTGTATTAGTTAGAAAAGCAATTAATAATAAAATAAATTTTCAGAGTTGCAAAGAAGTACGAGAAAAATAAAATGTCAGTATTCAATTTAGGGGTGGTATTTGGCCCAACACTATTACGGCCTCTTGAAGAAACCGTAGCAGCCATACTGGATATTAAGTTTAACAATATCGTTATAAATATTTTAATAGATCATTATGATCTGATATTTAAAAAGCTACCTGGGGCGGCTTTGGATTATACAAACGCAAGCCCTCCAACCAGAATGCCTAGAGCACATCAAGTTAACAAGCACAATTCAAATAATCGACCCATGTATACATCGCAGCAGCAAGTTTTGCGTTGCATAACTAGTTATACAGACCAACCGATGTCATCAAGCTTACAAAGCATACCGAACGGCTTAATTTACCACAACAGTAGTAGCACTGGACCAAACAATTCCATAGTGAGTTGCGGCAGCACCGTCGGCCCGCCAAAAGCTGTCAGCCACTCAATCAGAAGTCCCCAACAGATGTCCCATATGACTCTTTCAGAAAGTGATATTAGTTTAAGACGGGATCCTACTTATCTGTCTGCTCCCAGCTCGGCATTATCAACAGGTGGAAGCGCACCCTTGAATATGCACCAGTCTACATTGTCAAACAATGACTTTTTAATGCCATCATTGCAACCGCATGCACCGAGTCATAACTATGTAAACAATCGAATGGGGCACAGTGGAAATGTAAATAATCTTTCACCTCCAGCCGGAGGAAGTTTAGCTCGTAGTCACGCTCCAGCGGTGTATGGTCTCTCCTCTCAAAGTCGTCATTTAGGATATGGGAGCCCTGGCCCTCACTATCAATCTCGAGAAAGTAATGACCGAGTGCATTCTACGAGCAGCTCCAATGAATCCGTTTGCGATTCAATATCATCAAATCGTGGTGGAGACTTGAAACTTCTTACTGTGGGCGGTGGAAGCAGCAATAGTAGTCGCCTGGCAAAAGGTAGAAACTCTGGCTACAGTACGAATTCGGCAATGAGCTCAATGTCAACTCTCGTCGGATCTGGTTGTGACGACGAATATTTGTCAAAAAAGGCACATCGATCGAAAGATATTAACCAGATCAAATGTGATTTAGATGCTGGCACTGCGTAAGTAAAAATTTCACAGTACGAAGATAAAAATAAGAATAAATTTTATTGTAGACGCGTGAGGACTTTGTATGCATGTCTTGGAGAAAATGAAGGCGAATTATCGTTTGAGCCAAATCAAATTATCACTAATGGTAGGTATCGTAAGAAAAGTGTACATAATTGCTCGAATTTGTGGTCATTTGATTGTTAATAAATGTTTATATTTAATATTTAATTTTGCATTAATGCATTGTTTTTGATGCTTAATTTTCATTTAAATATTATTTCCTAGTGTGCAAGCTGGGATTTTTTGACAGTATTAATCGAAAAATTGCAACAATAACTTAAAGATAGCCAAATTAAACGAATGGAACATATTTGTACTTGTCTTAAACATTTTCGCATTGCTCAATGACACTTAGGACACTTTTAAAACAGTTTTGTTTAAAGGACAAAAAATTAGTGCATTTCATACATAGTTTTCGTTTTGCGCATCGTTTGTGTTCTTTAGATTTTAATGTTTAAAAAATCATTCGGTCTCTATATTTTCTATTAGAATATGCAACTCAAATACATGACTATCATAAGTTTTTTTTCTATGCTTATAGTTTTTTTTATTTAATGTCATGCAATGTATTTTTTCGTAATTTCAATTCTAAAGAGACAGCACTTTTAGCTAATTTTTATAAAATATTGCATCTGAAAAATTAATGGTGATCATTAATTTGTTTGGCAATCGCTTTGTTGCATTCTTTCTACCTGTAAAATTTACTTATAAGCTACAGGTTTAATTCTAACATATTTAAGCTTACTTTAGACTTCTTTGTATAATGAGTCAATTGTTTCATCTGTAGCTTAATGAAAGTTATGTTATATGGACATATGCCCTCTGTCATGCCAAATATTATGAGTTAGCAGCAGATATTTGTTTTTTATGTTAAAAAATTGGTGACCAGATTGAAGGATAGTAAGGATATATTCGTGTTCGTATTTTTTCACATCTAATGACAGTCTAAGAATAACTAGAGTTCTGTAATTTGCCTTCCTGCGGCAAGTATTTTTTTCAAGTGCACAATATGTATATTCGTGTTGCATATGTATATTCGTGTTGCATATTCGTGTATGCTTAATTGCATATGTATATTTGTGTCCGAAAAAGTTGTATTTCTAAGGAAAAAGATTTAGTTTAACGATGAAATTATTTTAATTTAAATAAGTGCTGATATAATTGGTAAACACCAGTACACACTTTTAATGGTTTCGATTCACGGTCAGAAATATCATTCTGTGCTATCCTTGATAAAATTATCGATCTATCGAAGAGTTAGCTAGTACTGAAATGGAGACCCTTGTATGATAATTTAACATGCATGTAACACGGGGGGAACCAAGCATTTCTTCAAGCTTAACTTGCAGAAATCCTCACTCCTTGGCCATAGCAACAACTATCTTTATTTGTTTGTGTTACACATAAACCATATAAAAACTAACACGAAGCTTTTACACCATTTTCCCTTCAACCGGCAGACATTTTCCTTGACTCCAAAAATTGCGTAGAAAACACAAGAATACCTAAAAAAAACAAAAATCCTATCTAAATACCTAATACCTAACTGTAGTTGGCATACATGATCTTCAACACAGCAAGTTATTTCCCTTGTACAATTGGGTTCAAATTGTAATAATTTCTTATTCTCTAAAAAAATACTGAATGATGAGTAATAGTTTGTATAAATAGTTATTGGAGAAAACTATCGATTTTCACATTTTCCATAAGGTATATACAAAATATGTTTGAGATTCTAACCACAATTTTCCAAATTGAAAAAACCAATTGACATGTATCCATTAGCCTGAATGCCTTCCAGCTCAGTATACATTACATATCGTTAATTTAAACAAAAATATTGTACAAAACACACACACACACAAAGTTGCGTAAAATCAACTTACACTGTTTACGAATTCCTTCCATTTGTACATATTATTCCGTTCCAGATGTTTCTTCCGACATTTGAGCTCACATAAAAACTTACTTTTCGTCCAACGACGAATTTTTCGCCAAAAGTGAATATATGCAAAAGAAAATGTCAATATTTAAAATTTAGTTAGTGTGAATAATTTGGAAAAAGAGAAAAATCTGCAGTTTGCGCACGTAGTTTTTACTTTGCCTCGCCCGAATATATTGTTTATTTAAAACATCAGGCACAGAGAACGCGATATGTCATAACGGTTATTGATACACATTCGTCATTATGAAACATTATGAAATAGACAAAGAAAAAGATAAAAAAAAATGTAAGCATATATATAGAACAAACAGAATATCGAAAGCAATTAAAAAAATCAAAATTAAAATTCATGTATCATATGAGCAAGGAAAAAAGGAGCAATGCAGCGTTCGACGATTTGGCTATAACACGCATAATACGCCAAGGACAATGCGATCTACGACCGTCTACTATCTATGATACCATCGCAGCAAAATAAAATTAACCAAAGAGGCCATCAACGTCATCCGAGCGATTTTGAAATTTTGTACAAGTCTGTCGCTGACCACCGCTTCCAAAATTGTATCGCTACTACAGATCTCGCTCTGTGTACCCAAAATAATGTAGTCCCATGTAATACAGAATCGCGACGGTGTAAAATCGCTGCCCACGACGATATATCGCGTTCTGTGTGCCCGACGCTTAAGATTTTTGTTATTACTAGATTCACAGCTTGCAAGCAATATATTCTGTATTAATCTAACAAGTATCTAATAACGAATACAATAACAGAAGCATATACAATTAATTCTAAGCATAATTAATTCTGATGATTGTGGATATCTCTGGCTCGTCAAATATTTCGCGCAGCCTATGGTTATACCTTATCCGCTCTCTCGTTTTGCTTCAATTATTCACCTAAGGACCTGTCTTCCCAACGCGTTCAACATGTTTGTGGATGCTTGTGTCTATGTTTCACTACTATACTATGGCCTGTAGTATTATTGGTTTATAGACTTGAAGCTTTGTTTTCCTGTACATGCAGCTGATCTTCAGTATAGCCCACCAGGAGTAGAAAGTTTTTTTTTAGAGAGTTGTATTCTTCGGTTTATTGCGTTAGCTTTATTAGCTTTCGTTGTCAATTTCGCACCTCAGCTATATAGCATTACGAAAGTTCGTATTTATCCAAAATCGAACTGACACTACCGTTTCGCCCATATCTCTTAATTTCACATTCAGATGCAGCGGAGCCAATGCTTCGAACTGGCAAGCTGATCTTCTAAAATTTTTGTCAGGTGATAAATTTGTTTCTACCATACTTGAGCGTCACTCGTGTTATAACTGAAGCCAGGCCAAACCATAACAGAATGAACCTGTAAAATTCAATTGAAAAAATATCTCGGCTTCTGAGTAAAACTGATCCGATTGTTGTTCCAACAATCTAGTCCATAAAGATTTTTTTGGTAAAACTCGATTACGCGCTCCCCATAGCCGTTAGACAATTTTACCGATAGATGTATGATTGATAAGTCCGTGTTTTTGGGGTGTTTTTGTTTGCTTGCTTGTACGTTTTTGTGAGTTGTGCTTCAATTTTTGATCCCTGCTAGTCCTCTATTGGTAGAAGAAGAATACTCAAAAATATATAGAAACTAGACAAGAAGACAGCACAATGATGATAAACAAGCAAAGAAACAAAAGAAAAACCCCAAAAACAAAAAAAAAACAACCACAAAAACACAAACCTATCAGCCAGACATCTATCGGCAAAATTGTCTAACGGCTATAGGAAACAGTCGAGGTTTTTTTCTTTCGGAAAAATATAATAAATATACAGTAATTAAAACACCTCTTAATCATCGTTGTTTTCTATTTTGAACTAGTCTGATGACTTGCACAACTATATTTATTGTAGGGCTCTAATGTGGGCATTTTTTTCCATTTACTCATTTCCCACCAAACACTAGAACGAATAAGAATATATCAAATCATCATCTAAGAGCTTGGAAGTATAATTTGATACTTTTATGAGAATTCTTCCTTTGTTGTTTTAGGTTTTGTAATTAATAGACCTTTACGATTGCGGCTATATTAATAAAAAACTAATTGGAAGGGATAAAATGATTATGAATGTGTTTTAGGTTTTTAAATTGTTCTGCTTATATAGCACCGTTGTATTTTTTACCAAAAGCAGGCGTTGGGTGACTATAATTTTGAAATTGACTGTGAAAACTATCTTTTACTTTACCAAACAAGAATATACACTTCTGCTCACCATACTTTCATTGTATTCGCAATCAAATCAGTTTTGGTTGAACCTAATAGTCATATACAATGAATATGTAATCCATCACTCGAACTTTATTTATTAAATCTTTGCTTCAGCTTCAAACAAATAGCCATTATTTTTCTATGCTTTTTTATTTATGTAATAATCGTATTTTTATAAGTAATTGATGCTAGTGCATCAAGTCGTTCGGATTTCGATGGCACATCAAAAATTTATTTATAACGATTAGACTAGAACGACATAAATCCAATTTGGTGAAAGCTTTCACCCATTAGAAATGACACATCAAATGAAATTTGCACTTTGTTTTTTCAGTGCGATTCTCTAAGGAACCCGGCTGGCTTCAGGGAACATTAAATGGAAAAACCGGTCTTATACCTGAAAACTATGTCGAACATTTGAAGCCTTATAATTAATCCTCAGTTTCTTCCTGTGAACTAGGAACATTAACACTCATATTCTAAATGGAGACTTATCACAACAAATAAGTTCACTCTGATTAGACAAATGCAGCACGATTTCGAATTCGCACTGTATAGTTGGAAAAACATAAATAGTAACAAGTTTATGTTTGTTATTTTATGGTCCAAGTGTCGCAGCTTGTTAAAATTGAAGCAAGCTGAAATTTAAAAGTGCAGAGAACGGTCTTGAAAACGCCGCAAATGGTAAAAGGATATACTGAAAGAAGTATATGGCTTTTAGTGTCAATTGGTGTTGTTTATAGATGATAAGTGTAAAAATAAAAACATAGTCAATTAGCATAGAGTATGCTGAAAATTCATATTTATTAAATTGTTTAATGTACACAATAGTGATATGGATATGCATATTTATTTAGTAACAAAATAATTTTGAAAAACGTATGAAAACACATCAAGTATTAAAGAACTGAATGGTACGAGTATACAGTCGTATGAAAAAAAAAAACATATCAAATAATTGGACTAATTTTATAAGGATTTATTTGCCAAAACAACACTGATCTTTATATTTTTGCAGAACATTTTTAGTTTAAAGGTAAGAAAATATGTGGAATTCAAAAACACAAATAAACATAATAATGTATATATTATAACTAAAGTAACATTTCGAATTAAAAAGGCTGTTTATACTTTTTGCATATTGAAGAAATAAGATTATTGTAAGCGCTGCAAAAATATTTCAACACGCACTATATCGTATTAAGGCAAATATCAAACTGTCTGGTTTTCTTGTAGCTGTATAAAATAACAATTTCTGTAAAATAAATTATTATGAAGAAGATTTTGTAAATTCGTGATAAAAATAAACTCCAGTTGAAAATCGGAAAATGCCCATGCACATTTCGTAAATATTGGAAAATATTATTGGTACGAATGTAAACACGAGTAATGCATGATTTTATATTTTTTATACAAGGGTTTAATTTGAACTTAAAGACGCAAGAACAAACCTATCTAAATTTGGTCACATTGTGAAACAAAACGCTTTAGGAAAAACACCACCAAAATAACATGAGTATATCATGAAAATATGTATTAAACCCCAAACGTCATCTCACATTTTTATAACTTTATCACAATCAAATATTTTCTAAATGCTTGGAGCTATTTCGATTTCTTGCAAATTAGGCATTTCAACCCAAAAATGTCAACGACACACCAAGCCATCCGATTAAAAATGTATAGCTATTAAAAGCATGGGAAGCACATTCTTTAAGGTTATGCTAAGTTTACCCTATGTCGATTGCTCATTTCTTTGCGAACTATGTAACCAAGCCTGTAATCAGATGTTAAAATAATGCCAAATAATATCCACCTTTTAAAAGGGTCAAAATATAAATACTGCTCATATATTTACTAGAACATTATACATACATTCCCACTATACGTATGATTGTCGACTTAAATTGTTTTATATGATGTTTTCGATCATCTTTATTATTATCTAAGTGATATACCTGTGGATGCTTTTTAATAAGTTTGTTTGTTTTGTTGCTATTAAAATGTATTAATAAAAGTAATTAAAACAGTTTTGCCATTTTCC
Source organism: Nemotelus pantherinus (assembly GCA_963978885.1). Taxonomy (NCBI): domain Eukaryota; kingdom Metazoa; phylum Arthropoda; class Insecta; order Diptera; family Stratiomyidae; genus Nemotelus; species Nemotelus pantherinus. The sequence goes on from OZ022263.1 coordinate 214,296,707, forward strand.
TAATGAGTGTTTCATATTTGGGATAGAAGATAAAACGATAGTATATTTAGGACAATTATCAATAATTCGCCTATCTGCAAATACTTATAATTGTGTATCATCTTGTACCTAACAGGTACGTCAGGTACAAGATGATAGCACCACAGCCCTTCTCGATCCTTGACTTCCACCAGATGATGTCTCTAATTGTATCGGTCCAATGCCAATTGCCCTATATTGGTCCGATTTCGTGCTGCGGCTTCTCGAAGGCTGATACGGCAAAAGAAGCAGTAGATCTCCGTAATAGTGGCATAAAAGCCTTATATGTAAAAAAAAGAAGCCCTGAGTTCCTCCACAGTATAAAAGAGGAACGAAAATGTAGAGCATCTGTTCGAACACTGTCTAACATTTGCGAGACGAAGATTAGATCTGCTTGCCTCTGCTCTTTCCCCATTTCGAACGTTAAAAAAGTTCCGTCTCGGAATGTATCCAAGGAGCCTGGATATCCTTTAAGACATAGCGCTGAGGACCCACAATAGACCCAAGAGGTTGCAGTGCTAGTGCTACTCCATGCATTCATTCAGTCATTCAAGTGCCCGTCTTTCGAAACGGTTCAACATGTTTGCTGGCGTTTATATGAGCGACCATGTTTCATATCCATAGCACAACACATGTTCTATTATTGGCATAGACTTGCAGCTTTATTTTTCTGGGTGTGCAGCTGGTCTTCAGTATAGTCAGAAAGGAATAGAATTTAACTAGTGAGCTGTAGTCTACGTTTTATTTTGCCAGTTTCATTGAATTTTGCACCTAAGTAAATAAATTCGACCATATTTTCCAAATTAAAAGCTAGACTTTGGGTATGGTTTCTCTATCTTGGTTGAGTAAAAATCTTCGTTTTGATCAAATTTATTTTTCGGCCAACTTCTTGTGCTTTTTGGACAAGTTTCAGTAGGAGGTCTTCGGCGAGTGTGAAGGAACGTGATGTTAGTCTCATTTGTGTAGGCGCTACTCACCTGGATTTATATAGAAGCATATTCCTTGTGTCGACTGGTAGCTTCCTTATCATGTTCTCAAACGCTAAGTTAAACAGTAGATTGACCAGACGGTCGCCTTTTGTCAGTCAGATTGTTGTTGATTCTGACTGTTCCAAAAATGCTAGCTAGTATTTTTTGAAGTATGTACATATGTATGTATATAATTATTCTCGATTTTCCTCGATTCCTACATTCTCGCCATTTTCGGACATTATTGGCCACGTTATTTATGTTAATGGCTCCAAGTGTTGTTAATTGCTCTAAATTAAAGATTTAGAAATAGTTTTACGATTTTGAAGGATCTGGAACGTGGTTGTGCTTGTTTTTGGCGGTGTCTTTTTTTTAAATTAAATAATTTGATATTAAAAAAAAACAATCCTCTATTCCTCCATTCTCGCCATTTTCGGCAATTATTGGCGTTTTAAGCCGTTTCTCTTTCGGCTTTGTACAGCCATTTTTGTACAAAAACATTTGGCTCTTGCATTTGGCTAATCGGTTTAATCGGTTTGCTGTAAGGCTGAGAAAATACCTCCGTCCACCTCCGCCCGTTTCTAAAATCAGCCGCTAAAAGCGTATGGCTTGTTTTGCAATGGAGCGAAGGCCATGATGGAGCGGAGTGATGTACCAGACAATTTTCTGATTCTAGGAACATTCTGTTTATCCCTCCGTTTTCGTAGTTTTGCGTCGCGATTACTCAATGAAAGTCCCCCGCACTCAAATAATGAATGTAAATTCTAACAAATGTAAATTTCAAAAAAAAAATCTATCTTATATTCCTCCTAAGAATACTAAAGAAAATAATATACTCATAAATAAAATTCTAGAATATTCAGCTAAAAAAATCAATGCAAATCCCCCTCATTCAACGTTTTCCATAAAAATTAAATTTTATCGAATGGTCACATTGGTTTTGAGTCTGGTAACGCGGCTGTCGCGAACAGGCCTTTTGTCAGCTGTCATCTCCGAACACGATTTTGTAAACGGAGTCGTTCACAGTCAGTTTACATTTATCAACTGAAGGTTTTGGATTGCAGGTCCCCGGTTTCTTCCAGTTATACGTTATGAATGATGTACATTTTATGGATGAGAAGATTGATATTAAGAATGAACCAGAAAATCGAATTACTTGTGAAGTTCAAGCAGAGAAAATTGTATTTTATGAAGCTCGAGTGAAGTGTGGAGACGTTATTGTAGGATGCCAAGGCAATTTCACTCTTATCTGCAGTGTTTGTAAGGACGACTTTATAACCTTTGACTCGTTCGGCCTTCACATCAAAAACCGTCATATGGGAGTCAAACCGGAGCCCGAAGTGCCTATAGAGCATATAATTACGGAGCCGTTGATTGAATGGGACGATACATTTGCGCCACGTTCCTCGGTTAGTACGACTAGCTAGTTTTTTCTTGTCCAAATTTTATAAATATAATCATAGAGCAGGAAAAGAGCCATAAGAAACGATTGCGAAGATCGAATTTCATCTTCGAATTACTCTCGGGCGCAGCTAGAACCGGTAACAGAAACATCAAAAGCAGCATTCAACAATAGTTTATATCCAAATCAACACGGCGAAAACACTGAAGTCAAACTAGGAGAGGAGTTAGTTAAAAGTCGTGACCAGTACACTCCTGAAGATGAAGTAGGGAGCAAAAAGCAAACTCTCCGAACGAAAAAGGAATATTTCTGCATACACTGCGGTCGAACGTACATATCGAAGAAAAGGTTCATAGTGCACAGCAAGAAAGAACATAATTATACTCCAGAGGCAGCAAATCTAGAAGCACCAGGAATGCCACTCACTGAACCCGTCAAAATTGTCTGCAGATATTGTGATAAAAGTTTCGACGATCAGATTAATTTCAAGAGCCATATGAGTACGCACACCGGTGTAGCCCGGTTCGCGTGCCCGTTCTGCCCAAAATTATTTCGTGGTCGACCCAATCGAGATTATCATATCAACACACATACTGGCGAGCGCCCTTTCAAGTGCACACACTGCTCGAAAGCTTTTTCGGATCAAAGAAATTTAGAAAAGCACATTCGAATGCATCTCGGGGTAATGAAATTCTCATGTGATTATTGCGACAAGCGTTTTGTCCAAAGTACAGAGAAGAAACTGCACGAGCGAGTTCACACTGGCGATAGGCCGTTCCAGTGTGAGGAATGCGGCAGGCGATTTATAGCGCACGCACAACTAACGCAACATAGTAGACGGCATAAAAATATTAAAAATTACAAGTGTAAAGTGTGCAGTAAAGAATTCTATACTTCGGTTGCTTTAAAAGATCACATACCCACACATACCGGCGAACGGCCTTTCCATTGCGATATCTGTTTTCAGGCATTTTCAAGACGGAAATCGTTTTTGGTACATAAACAAATCCATTCAAATGAAAAGAAATACGTTTGTTGTATTTGTGGCAAAGCATTTGCTCAATACGCTGGTTTGTATTCGCATAAGAAATCACACGAAGCGAAAGAAAGCCTATGAGCTGAATTATTTTTTACAAGTTTGTTTAAGCTTAAGATAATCAACGTGAAAAAATATCGGACATATGATCGCTAATCGAAATATTGCACTAAGCCAAATGTTGTCAAATGTGCTGGCAAGCATAAAAGTGAAGCCTGTATCTCGGATATACAAAAATGTGTGAATTGTCTCTCAAAAACTTAATCGTAGCGTGGCTTTTAAACTTTCTCACAAATATGTAATATCTGTACAATTTCGTTTGATTAAGAAAACTTTTCATCCTAAATCTCATGCCTTTACATTCTCTAAAATTATTTTTTTCCTCCTTCGACTCTCTCCATCACTCTATCAGCGTGCACAGTCCATGTGCACCATTTTCACCCTACAGTAAGTTTTTCATAGTGCTTCCCAGACAACTAGTTTGTTGGTACAAGGGACAGCAAAATTCTTATCAATATGATAGACTCACTTTTTTTGACTTATCATTGTCTTCATTGATATTGATGCAAATATTAGAAGCATTCGGAATACATTTCACGATTCGGAAGTTACAGCTGTAGTTTTTGTAATTTATGATTGTGGGATTTGTTGTTAAAGATCCTAACTATAGACTGATATAATCAAGAGGGAGCTTACACATACGTCCATGCGATTAAACCGGTTTTTTAGAATGCGGTAGTGAAATAGAAGAGGGCGGGAACGTTGGTTTGTACTTGTGCAATCCATCGAAAGACTGGAGAAGAGTTATTAGGTCTGTTCGCGTACCTGAATCTATTGTAATATATCAAAATAGATTCGCAGAAAGTCGTTTTTTGTACTCTTGTTGCAAGCCAAATTTTGCAGCAAAAGGAAGCCAGCTGCCAAATTCTGCTACTGCTACAGTTTGCTGAAGTACGCGAACAGACCTATTGATGATAAATTGTTATGGTCTGGTCAAGTTATGACAATCAAATCAAAAATGTGTCCCATTGCGGGCTTTCTCAGTAGAATACGCGATTTGAACATTGTTCTAAAATAACTGATCAACTGCAATTCCATCTAATCACTCTGCGCCACTCCCACAGAGATAAAATAGTAGAGTGGCCCATGTGAAACGATTGCTTTGCATCTACCCCTACGACTTGCGCAAACATCTCGTCTATAAACTTGACAACAAATGCACCACGTGGTGATCATATGACATTAAATTCCAAATGAGACAAGCGTGCAAGAGAGAAACAAAACATCGGTAATAGGGAGACAAAACATCGTATTCCCCTTACTTACTTCATGGTTTCATATCCGCAAATACATTTCAAATGTGAAGGGCCAATCCATTGTCTATTACCTCTACTGTCACTCCATTAACTTTACCTCCATTTTTATGTTTATGGGGTTTATGGCCTATTATGACTTTGACATTTGTAAACTTGAAGGGGGACTGGGCAGTTGAAAAATGTCTGAAAAAAAGAGGCACAAAAAGTCGGTAGGTGAGAATATATTTGATGTTATTTTATATCTAATGTGTTTCCTTCAAGAAAGAGGAAATTGCTCGGGAGTTCGATTTGCCGGAACGAAAGAGTAAGATTGCTTCTATCATGAAGCAAGATGGTCAAGCTTACTGCATTTGTCGCTCTTCGGATTGTTCTCGTTTTATGATGTACGTCCACGGCATTTATTGGGTATATATATATGTATGTTGATATGTTGATTTAATTTTCAGTGGCTGTGATGGATGTGAAGAATGGTATCATGGAGACTGCATCAATATATCAGAAAAGGAGGCTAAACACATAAAGCACTACTACTGTCAAAAGTGTAAAGAAGACGATCCTTCGCTTCAAACGGTATTTCGTGCTATACCCGCAGCGAATGTATCAGCACCACAAAGCAATGAGTTTTCTAAAAGAAAGAAGGAAAAATCTACAAGCAGTTTCACAAATCGCTGTGGGAATTGTGATGGTTGCAATAACCCAAATTGTGGTGTTTGCGATGGTTGTTTAACACGGAAAATAACGAAAAAAGTGCGTTGTGAGCAGAGAGTTTGTGTTAACCAAAAGCCGAAACCGAAACCTATCAGTAAGCCCAGAAAACGTAAACGCTCAGCCAGTCCAGAAAAATTTATTAATCCTGAGCTCGAAGGCGAACGCCAGTGCTATGGACCTAGTTGCACAATGACTTCAAGGCCACAGTCTAAATATTGTTCCGACGAGTGCGGTATGAAACTAGCTACTAATAGGATTTTCCAGGTGCTGCCTCAGAGAATTCAAGAATGGAACTTGTCTAGATGCCTTGCGGAGGAAAATAATAAGAAGCAGTTGGACATCATTCGTGGCAAACAAGCTGTAGTTAGAGCAACTCTAGCAGAGTTAGATAAGCGTCATGCAGAATTAGATTTGTTAGTAGAACGGGCAAAACGTTGCACATTGGACCCGAAGGCGTTAGAATTGTCGGACATAGAGGATGAAATGTCAATGTATTGCATCACTTGCGGCCACGAAATACACTCAAGAACAGCGATCAGACACATGGAGAAGTGCTTCAATAAATATGAAAGCCAAGCTAGTTTCGGCAGCATTTTTAAAACGCGGATAGATGGAAATTCCATGTTTTGTGACTTTTATAATCCGGCAAGTGGGACATATTGCAAACGTCTGCGCGTTCTTTGTCCCGAGCATTCTAAAGACCCGAAAATAAGTGACACGGATGTGTGTGGCTGTCCCCTAGTGTCCGATGTTTTTCACTTAACTGGGGAATTTTGCAGGTAATTAAAAAAGTGTCATTTTTCTGCATATATTTTTATACCAAGACGCAAATTGCATTTTTGTTTAGAGCATCCCTATCATTAGGCTATTAATTTAGAACACGATATATTCCAGGTATCATTTTATTTTGAAAATGTTTTTTTTTGTTGAGAATACTATCAGTGGCGCGTCGTAACACAGATAATAAGGATAGCGCTCCTTCTATAGGGTTATATTGCAATGCTAAAGGAGAGCGAAAACATTGATATAGGAAGGTGTGTAGAAGGACAAACACATGTGCGCCGGATCTAAGCCAGCGCGAAGTCAGACTAGTAAAGTGGGCTCGATCATTCACACGTTGGCCACAACTCACAAGTTTAGCATTTATCAAATTTAGCTGGTATCACAATCTTTCTATCAATTATCATACACTTGCCACCATGTCATGGTAAACCGCCTTGAATACCAAGCATGCACTGATAGATGTTGGCTTTTTGACATTCAAATGCAGGCTGAGCCATCGTGTGGAAGGGTTCTGCCGAATCATCGCAAAATGCATTTGACTTGTGCGCAAAAAACTGACAGAGAGCGGAAGTCACACAACCGCCTGCGAGTCATGTTAAAAATAGTCTCGGGGCCTTTCCGAATAGACGTCTTGAACTTCTTATAACAGAATTTGGCGTCAGGCCAATTTGAGCTTGTCCGGAGTTAGTTATCGACGCCTTGGTATTGCTCTCCTGTATAAGAGTTGACGAAGTCACGTTCTGATTTTATTTTTCGTTGGCTTGATGGTGTTTTGAGGCAATGTTACGAAGCAAAGCCAACGATTTCGGATACCTCGTCTTGTTCTGCTTCAATCTGTTAGAATAGCTCAACTACTCTGCTGACGGCACAATCTGTCAGAACAAGCTGAAGATGAGGGCGAAGCCATTAATTCGGAAAGGCCCTCGGTTGCCAAGATACCGATCTACTCTTTTGAACATACTCCTTTTGGACTAGTTGCATCTGCTGTTATTTGAAAATGAGCAGGTTCTACTCATCCACACCAGTTACATATCGATTTGATTTCCATTCATTTTTCAAAAAAGCACCGTACAGCTGATATACTAAATGCACATAGTCAGAATGCAATATTGCCCGTGTTCCATTATTACTATTCAGTACTTGCAAGCACTTCTGATTTTTCAACGATGTTTATTTTAAGATTTCTCCCAAACATGATTCCGTTGAAAAATCTTCATTTGGATTTATTTGGCAGACAAGCCATTTTTTGTCTAGAACGTTCCGAATTTAGCTTTTAAAAATATTATTGATAGTTTATTTTCTTTTAATATAAAAATATTATTAACCTCATCAAATTTGACTTTGTTTGCAGGGCACCAAAGAAAAGCTGCTTTAAGCATTACGTTTGGGAAAAAATCCGAAGGGCCGAAATTGACTTAGAAAGAGTACGACAGTGGCTTAAAATGGATGAGTTGCTGGAGCAAGAGCGGCAGCTTCGCACAAGTATGGCTTCGAGAGCTGGAGTATTAGGGCTTATGTTACATTCTACGTATAATCATGTCGTGATGGAGGAATTATGCAGACAAAACCAAATAAGAAATGAAATAAATAAAAATTAGTTTGCGTAAAAGTGTTATATATTTTCCTCTTCAAACGCATAAAATAAGGGCACTGCTGCTTCTGGCACATCTCGATCAACGTGGTTGTGCACCAATTTGAAGAGACCGGTTCCAATCGTAGCTGGCATTCCTAGTATAATTCTTTCGGAGACACCATCGACAGAATCAGTTTGCCCGTAATAAGCTGCGTCGAATAAATGATCCGCAGTTTTTTCGAACTGAAAAGGAGATAATACGTGAACTTGATACACAGATTAGGTTCTTGGATGCTTACCGAAGCCAAATTGAAGACGCTTTCCCTCATCTTTGCTAAGCCATGGCGAGTAATTCCTAACACTTCCCCACGACTTGTCATTTGACTGGCTAGCAACATAATATGCCGATGATCTACACTCATTCCGTGACCTTCCATCACATCTGTGATTTCGTTCATTATAGTGGTCCGGGCTGCTTCGATTCCAAGAGTATTATACACTTCCCAAATATTATTGCTACGAGTTTTCGTCCCAATTACACCGTATGTGGCCATAACATCGCGAAGACCTGCTCCTTCGACACAAAGCTTATACTTTGCTGGCACGCATGTGTCGTCAATAGCAATTACAGCTCGAGACACGTTGGGCAAACCAGCCACAACAACGTTCTGTACAGCTGTAACTAAACGTTGGAGTTCTGCATTTAGCGCTTGTCCATGTTTTGAAGAGTCGGGGCGAATGATGATAATCGACGGACCATGAATTTCGACTTGAGTGGGTTTAATACGAAGTTTTGATGTACAAATACTGTGGAATGGAAAGTTTTTCCCCAACAATTGCTAAAGAGTTAATTGTGTCTACTTACGAGTATCGAATTGTATCGGCATTTATTTCCAAACCTAAGACACGAATGCGATCTATATCCAACTTAACAAGAAGAAAGCAGTCTGAGACTTTGTATACTTCCTCGACGAACGAAGAGATCTGAAAGTTAATCCTTTTTATTAAATTCACAATGTTAACAAATTAAATCGCTATTAAATCTTAAACTAGTTACTACTAATAGAATGACTAACGTACAAGTGAAAAAAAACGGTAATAAATTACCATTCTTTTGATTTTTTGCTAGAGTTAGTTGTTGATTAGGCTTTGAAGATTGAGTTTAAAACTTAGAAATAAGAAGTTGTTAATTTGCCTTGCGTAATTTGTATAACGTAAATAAAATATCGCAAATGCACGATGAACTTTACATTGTGACATATAAGCGTGCATATTATTTCTAAAATTACTGATACACTGCTGGTATTGATACCATGGTATCGTCCATACCACCAGTGTATCACCCAGTTTAAGGCTAATACCAGCTCGGCAAAGCGGTACATACGGGGTATCTACATCGGTGGACGGTATTGATACCGTGAGAATTTTACTCGGTATGTCGAAGATTTTACTGCCAGCAGAGACAGTTTCCAGACGGTGGTGAGTGTAGCAATCAAACTTTCCAATATAGATCATTGAAAAATGTCACTGAATGGTTTTATTTTGAAAGTGTCGCTTGTTTTGGTATGAATTAGAAAAAAATGACAATTTTATCAAGCAAATTTCACAAAAAATACTGGTTCGTCTAAATCCCTGTCACTTTTGATTCTACATTCAATTCGACAGTTTTCACTTTTGTCAGGAGATGTCACACAATACCACGTAGGCCCAGTGTATCACTCTCCCAAGTTATCGATACCGTGCTATATATACCCTGGTACCAATACCAGCAGTGTATCATTAGACATCGACAGATATTCACTAGCAAATTAAAACCACAAATTCGTAAGTCCGGCTGGGAAAGTGTAAATACAACCACAGTGAAAGTTTTCTTACACCGAAGGTAAAATGAACAATATTTGTAATGTTCCGAAATGACTTCCTACCGTTGTTAAATTAATAGATACAATCGAACAAGCATTAAAAATGTTGTTGCCGAGTAATGATATACTTTGCTTTAGTTCCTTGTGAAGGAGGTAAAGCAAAGTATACAATTATCGATAAATCTTATCGATATATATAAAACAGTGGTTCCTTAAAAAAGCTCAAATCTGTTCGTCTACGATGTTTTTCTGAAGACATACATGTTACTGGACTTGTTACAAATAAAAACACAAATTTATATTTTGCGGGGTTTTCATTCAAGATGAAGATAACGAAGGTAATATTCTGGATCTTACATAAAGAATTCGGTTAAAAGTCATCTGACACAATTCAATGCTTCGTGTTCTCCAGATTTACCTAGAGTTCTCAAATTTGTTATGGTTATCGATAATTTCAAAGTGTTTGCGCCTTGTCCGGGTTCGTCATCCACCTGTTTTATTAAAATCACAACTTCCTATCATCTGTTCTTTTCCATTTTTCGTAGAATTCTTGGGTACTGTTGCCAAGTTTGGTCCCCCCACCTTAATTATTAAATAATGCGGTAAAGCGTGTACAGCCTAGATTTACACGCGCATTATTATTTAAATTTCATATCCTTTATTTTCACTACTGTGGTCGTTTGTCCTTATTCCCCTCTTTAAATTCAAGACGAGTTTTCTTTGACGAATACCATCTTTTCAATATTTTCCACTGTCCTATACTATCTGGCCTCGGTTCAAGGCCATTATTACGTAATATTAGTCACTTCGATAGATCATCAGTTTTCTCTATACCATTCGCGCGGTCTGAAGTTTGCGGTTGATGTGTATTCCCTGGAGAAACAATCAACTAAAGCTTAGTCCTTTACTACTAAGCTTCTTTCGATTCAAACATCAAATCAAAATCTTAAATCTCGATGTTACACATTAGTTTGATTATCTTTTAGCTTCTATAGATTATTTTTTATCGTTTTGTCTTTGCTTCTTTTATGTTTAATTTAGATTATGTACTGTATGATATGTAGATTATGTACTGTATGTTAATTTAGATTATGTACTGTATGTATATTACTTGTTATATCAACTTTTTTGATTTTGGAACATCTAACTTTTGAGTTCTTTGAAATTCTTATTTTCGTTTTCTTTTTGCAACTCATTCTAGATATTTAACTTGGATTTTTTTCTTTTGTCACTAACTTACTCGGTACTATTACCACCCTAGCATCTGTGCGTCTGATTATTTTTCATGATACTTGAACTTAATATCCACGAAATAAGAAGGAAATTCCCTAAAAATTTTGTTTTTCAACAAAAACAAAAACTTACCTCGCCCAACGTTGTCTTCTCCATTCTTGCTTTAACTTTTCTCGCGAATTCCATGCTTGTATTATTTTCTATTTCTGCAGTTATTATTGGCGTTGAAATAGCTTTAGTGGCATTAATAATTTCAACAATACGCGGCACACCCTGCAATTTCACAAATTATAGATAAACACCAAACGTAATTATTAGGCGCAATATTAGGCGCGTTTTGCTCCCCTTATTCATAACAGAACAATGCAGACGCATTGGAAACAACAAGAACTTCTGTCATGAAAAGGGGGAGTTGTTGTTGTTCCCAATGCGTCTGCATTGTTCTGTTATGGATAAGGGGAGCAAAAAAACACGCCTATTGTATGATTTACCTGCGTAATATTCATAGATGCTACTCCGGCGAAATGGAAAGTTTTAAGCGTCATTTGTGTACCTGGTTCGCCTATGCTTTGAGCTGCCAGAGCTCCCACTGCTGTGCCTGGTTCGCCAACAGCACGATTATATTTATCGTTGACTGTTTTTAAAAATACCCTTAGTTGGCCTGGAGAAAGTCTCTCGATTTCATTTGCTAAATTTTTATGTTTTTTATATCGGTCTTGTATTTCGTCTATCCGATTCCCAACTTTTTCTAAATATTCTCTAAAAATAGGAGAAATACATTTGATTTATAGACATTGTTTTCTCTTCAAGCAAATATTTATCACATACAAACATTCTTTTCTGAAGTCTTCTCTGTAATTCTCATAGAATTCTTCATCTAAAATGCGTTCGGCTACATTTCGAATATCACAACCTTTTAATGGTGTCTCATTTCTAAATGGATACATAGCTCTCAAATGATTGATTTGACGATTTAAATCAACTGGTTTATTCTTAACCTCCATGAACATCGGATCCAGTCCATCGCCTCCGTAAGTCAGTTCAACAATTTCGCCAATAGCATTCCGCACAGAGCTGTCGTAGTGTATTACTAAGTCTTCTAAACACTAAAATAATATATTAGGCTTGAAATCTTCTAAATATCTTTAAGTTTATGTGCACAAAATCCTTTTCAGAAAGAAATTCGGTAATAATTGGCGTATTCCATTTTTAGTATTTAGTACTCCTGAGTATTAGAGCAGTAAATGAGCAGTTTTTAACCTTCGAAATTATATGCCGTGTAAACGTAAAAAAAAGTATGTGGGGTACTAAATAGTAATTGAACACGAAAATAAAAGTTAGAATTGTTGGCACGCACAAAATTCTGTGCCTTTAGAATTTATGGGCATTACCTTAACAAGCCGTCGCTGTAAGTAGCCTGTTTCTGCTGTTTTCACGGCTGTGTCGACAAGACCTTCGCGGCCAGCCATTGTGTGGAAAAAGAACTCAGTCGGTGTTAATCCAGAATAAAAACTATTTTGAACAAAGCCTCTGGCTGCTGGAATCTTGGCTAGATTTGAGAGAGAAAAACATAAAATTGTTAGTCAGTATCAAGAATAGAATAATTATTCAGATTTTCATTTACAAAACTTTTCAAAATGTGGTAATGCTCTCTCCTCGAATCCGTTCGGAACACGCTTGCCGTTTATGGCCTGTTGACCAACACAGGCAATCATTTGTGAAATATTGATATTTGATCCCTTTGATCCGGATAAGGCCATAATTAATGCACTGTTTGTTGGATGTAGTTCACGGAAGCATGCTTTGGCAGCCTGTTCACGAATACTCGACAGTTCACGGAGCATTACGGCTTCCAATGTTTGTTCGGGGGTACAACCTGGTTGACATTGTAGGGTGCCTTTCTTCATTTCCAGAATAAATTCGTCGCACTTTTTGTAGCCCTTATCAAGAAGTTTTTGTTTTTCTTCCAGCAATTTGGAGCTCGGAGTCACGTCACCAATACCAAATGAAAATCCACGATTCATTATAAAATAAGATGCCATCTAAGATCAAGATTAAAATAAATTATATCGATGACAATCCTGAAAAAATCTAACGAACAAAAAGTTCTAAATTTGTAATCATTATACAGGGTTTTTTAATAAGGACATCGCAATTTTGTATTTAAATAAAAAACAGAATAATTGAGATATCGTGCTGAAATTTATTCCAAATATATTATATGTTACATTTCACTATGGAATTTCGTTCATGTGACCACCGCGAGCACTTTTGCAGCGATGGATTCTTTGGAATCAATTTTCCACCACTCCCAATCGGCACCTAGTGCATACATAGGGTTGAAAATATCTAAAACGTTATCGCATTTTTGAAATGCGTTCAAAATTCATTTTGTTTACTTTGTTTTTTAAAAATATATTTCTTGGCAGAACTACAAGAGTAGTTGATATATCACTAAAATGGTCGCCGACGTCAGAGCGTTGTCATAACTAACATTAGGTAAAGCCTGGGCCTATACCACATGAACACCAACGTATATTGCTCAATCAAATGACACGTTCACAAGAAACGGCGATTTAAATACAAAGTGTTATGTCCTTATTGAAAAACCCTAGATTTTGCTAAGCGTTATCTGCTACTTTTTAAATTAACTTGCTGCCAAGCGTGAGTATAAGAATATCTGATACCGTAGAGTATTATCTTTTACATGTAAAATATCAGACATCTCTCTATGAAATGATTTACTTCAATAATATTACTATCTCTGCTTTAACAGGCAAATAATTGAAAATATTACTTACTCTCGCAAGTCTCCACATGGACTTTGTAGTGTGCATTTCACCGAAATCTCGTAGTATAACGTAGTAAATACTGTTTTTAGTACCTGAGCCTAAGGTTGCTTTATCCATGCAGCCAACCAATAGTTCCGAATTTCTAATAATCACCCCTGTGAATTAATTTTTAACAAATAATAACTACTCAAAAGGCATCTAACACTTACAAGAATCATTCACGCATAAATCGTTGTTGCTGGTATAATTCCTACCCTTGGTCGACATATTCGCTTGCACTGGACTCTGCATATTAGGTCTAAGAGTCAGACTGAATATTTGTTTACCAGTCCAGAGGCGTCGCGGCTTCAAAATGGCTGGTGGAGGCATGTCAATGTTCATATTCGAATCCGGGCCGGCAATCATGCAGGCTGCCAATTGCATAGCCTGCTCTTTTGTGAGGAATTCATCTTTTTGGGTAAGCAGATAACCACCAGTGATAAAGTCCTGAGTTGCAGCAATTAACATTTCCCCGTTTTTAGGAGTTACCAAGTTAGATTTATTTCCCATTAATATCAAGGCCTCCGCCCGAGCTTCTTCAGTTTGAGGAAGATGTAAGTTCATTTCATCGCCATCGAAATCGGCATTGTACGGCGTGCAGACGCACTCATTAAAACGAAACGTCCGCTGAGGCTGTATTTTGACTTCATGACACATAATACTTAGTTTATGGAGACTAGGCTGTCGATTGAAGAGAACAATATCACCATCTGTCATGTGCCTTTCTACGATATCCCCACATTTCAAGTCTTGAGCCACTTTATCTCGATTACCATAGGCCAAATATTTCTTCAATGTACTTCCTTTTTGTTGCACATAGTTTGCTCCGGGATGCTTATTTGGGCCGTTTTTCACAAGCTCTTTCAATCGCTGAATATTTGCCGTATTAACACGTTCTGGGAAAGTTAAAATTTTTGCAACACGTTCTGGAACTCCAACTTGATGGATCATTAAATTTGGATCCGGCGATATAACAGTGCGGCCTGAAAAGTCTACACGCTTTCCAGATAAGTTTCCTCGAAAACGACCTTGTTTTCCTTTCAATCTTTGAACAATGCCCCGAGTAGATTTTTTCGGTATCATATTAAGCGGAACACCTGATACCTCACTATTGAAATACAATGCAACATGTAATTGTAAAAAATCCCAATCTTCTTGGATCAGTTCTATTTTCCCGCCGCTGGTCATATGTTTGTTAATGACATCATTGATTAGCAGTATTTCACTCTGTTTCATTGTTAGGTCATCTTCAGTACTGTCAAAAGAGTAAATTCAACATAAATCCATGCAAAAGAATATTATTTAGAATTTAACATATTCTAGAACCTCATGGTAGCTTAATACAAAATTTCTACTTACGTTCCGGCTTTTACGTCTGAAACTACTGACGGACGAATGCAAACAGGTGGCACAAAGACTCTGGTCACTATCAGATTTACAGGATCGGCCCCTTCTGATGTCATTCCCAAGAGAGGTACATCTGATTTGGGAATGTTTTTAAATAATTGCAAAACGACAACTGGACTCATTTCTTCCATTAGCGCTGGCAGTCCTATCATTTGATTCAGTTCGCGATTGTTCTCGGTCCTTGCCAACAGTTCCTCTAACGCATTTGATATGATTGGATCGGTTTTCTTTTTCCCACGAAATGGTTCGTGCACTATCTTCATGAGACCAGGCCCCTTTTTAACAGTTCCATTGGCAGCCTCACAGCTCGGACATTTTGTGTGCTTTTTTGCTTTCGTTAAAACTTGAGAATGAATAGCCTTTTTGGCTAAGTAGGATAAGTCTGGATTGAGTAAGCGCCTCAAAAACTTCTTTTTATCGATGGTTTTTAGCATAACATGTGAACAGGTTTTGCAGATCATTTGTAGGATTGAAATTGTAGACCGAAAGTGTCCCACATGGAATACAGGCAATGCAAGGTCCAAATAGCCAAAGTGGCCAACGCATTCATTCAAACCCTGATTGCATGTCATACACGTAGCATCTTTAGAGCTGATGCCCTGTAAATCAAATCGTCATTATCAATTATGTAATTTATTAGATCGTTACCATTCGTCTGTCTAGAACTCCATACGGAACTGGTTGTCGATTGCCCGCATAAAGGTTTTTTGATATGATCCGTATATGTGACTCTTGTTGAATTTCTTGAGCACTGTCCATGCGGAATTGGACATGGGAGCTAAGAAACGTAAAAGCTTACATTACATACGTTGAATAATAGAAACGGTTGGTTGAGATACATGGAATGCCACAGAATATATAATACATTAAACTATTACTGTATAATATTCTTGTATATGAAGATATGCAAATGTTTGTAATAAGGATACAAAGTTATACAACATACTAAAAATATAAGGAGAATTGTTCCCACCATTTTTTAATTGATAGGTTAAACATATAGAAAACTATTAATTAAAAAGAAGACAGCTGTAGATATATTTTAAATTTTTGATGGATATCAATATCCATCCGAAGAATTATGAGAAAGAGGACAGGGTTGTGTAGACAAAAGTGTGTTGTTGCGGTGACTAGATTTATCAATAGAAATCTCTCGATTAGGTATCTTCTTTGACTCCAGCATCGTAGCGCCCACACGCCCCTTTTTTCGTAGCGAAAAAAGGGGCGTGTGGATCATCTTAATTTTGTGCGAATTGTAGTTTGGTTGCTTTGTATAATTTCACTGATTGGGAAAGTTGTTTAAACATGGTTCCGAATGAATGAATGTTTAGAATAGTGGTTCCCCAAAAATGCGCATCTATTGGTTTTCGTGCAAGTGTGTTCTGTATGGAATTTGTACGTATTTATTGGAGGTTTCAGATTTTACCATCAAGGTGATTGACAGTAGAATAGAAGGAGCTACTTTATGGAGATAAATAAACATATTTGTGTATGAGATGCATGGGACTATCATGCCACAACATATTCAATGCTTATTAAATATCCTACGGAGCTAAACCGGCGCAATTTTTATCAGTGAATCTGTCCCGCACATGATTTTACTACTCTAAGTAGCTGGTTTATTACTGAGCAAGACTTGTTGTGGAAATATGGAAAGTATAATTCTTCCAAATTTTTCCCCTTATTGAAATGACAAGTAAATTAGGCGGTTACTTTTAGAATAAGTATATTTTTCAGGTAGCAAATCTTTTTTTCGACTAAATAGAAACAGGGGATTGAAGAAAGCATTTTTACAGCAATATAATAAAATCACAATATGCTGCTAAGATGAAACTTAAATCATTGGTGCGAATTTCGATAAAAATAGTTGTAGTACACTTTTCCACTCAAGTATAAACGAACAAGCTGTAAAATTCTGGTAAAAGTTGTCGCATGTGAAGAGGAGCAACTGTCAGTTGCCGAATCTTACTTCAGGCTTGTAACCAGAATATGCCAGCCTTCATTCATATTTTATGCATAATATGCCCACCATTATATAGCATAATATATCAACTTACATTTTTTTTATAACGTCTGCCTCGCGGAACTGCTCTTTCGGCATTTTGGATCTACGATAATCGCCGCAGCAACAATAACCTCAACAAATGACAACACAAAACACATCTGCAACCTCTCGAAGGCGGCTGATTTCAATAGCCTGGCAGCTCCTCTGATTATTACCTTTGAGTATAAAGACACTAGGAGTCGCAATTTGCAGTTAATGCAAAGATACAAAATATAAGGATGAGAAATTGGTAGGACGACTTAGAAGATATTTGGACAAGTGGTTTAACACTCAATTTTGGGACCAAAATTGGGTATTTCTACAAACACATATATAGCACGCGACAACATAGGATAAACGTCAAGGGCATAAGCAGTATACAAAAAGTGACAAATCTGTGCAATTAATGATTAACTGTGGTGAAAAAAATAAAATAATTGGAATGAAATAAATCGAAATTTAAAGTGATGCCAGAATGTTATGGTTATACATCAATACAAATAAGAACAAACAATTTCCAACATGAAATAATGCAAGGAACGCATTGGCTGAAAAAACATGTAAGCCTTGATAATTTTGAAAAATTACTACGCTATGCGAAGTTTAAGCTCGTGCATATATATCGTTCGAAAATGTCGATATACGCTTTAATTAATTATTAAATGCTAGTAATCAATTATATGGTTATTTGTAATGATGGTAGAACTAGAAACTGCTCCAGAGTAATTTTACATTCATAAATGACATTTAGTTGTTGTTGCACCAAAACAAAAATGATTTCAGGCCCTCAATAAAATTTCACACAGGTATCAAAACCAATTCTTTATAGAAAAACAAAAAACACCTTTTTGGCATAATGAGTTTCTATATATCAAAATAAAATATAGAGTCGTATATTTTTGCAATTACTCCCGTACCGGACTCGGAACAGCACTCATTTTGCGAAGCAGGTACACCTGATCCGCAAGATAGTGGATCACATCATTAGTCATATGAAGATGTTTTCAACTCAAATTTAAGATTTTCAGGAACCGTAAGAATTTCTCGTTAAAAGTAGTTTAAAATTGAAAAAAATCATTAGCTGGTCTACATTTAATAGAATAGTATCCATGGACCAACTGAAATTTACTCGGTTAATGATATACAACCAACATTCGGTATCGTCGCTTTTAAAAATGCTACTTTCAGTTGCATCCACAATTCGATTAATCAGTTGTAAATAAATAATTGCTTCCACCATAGGAAATATATCAATTGAGTTACTCAGGCGATCAAAATTTGCATAAATGTACAAAACAATCTATGATCCATCTAGAATCTTGACTTTAGAGTTTTGACTATGTCAGTTGTTAAATCGAATATTCTAGGGATTGGTTCGATTTGCTTGGGGGCTCTGAAATTGATTCTAACTACTTACTATTCCGTAATTATGCAGCAAACAGCTACTGAGCATGCGATGCTATTTAATAAGAATCTCAATATTTTATTTCAACTACGAATGATTACCACTTTTTATTACAATAGAAGAATAGAAAGTATATCAGAGTTGCAGGTTTTGTCCTTGAGATTGAGATCTACTGCTAATTATTGGACGGTCAGCAAGTTTGTATAATAATGAATTTGGTTTGTCGATGCACATTTATACAAATTAACTTAAGCTTTTAATTTACTGGCGTGCTGATTTCTCCGTTTCCATCAAACACTCCCGGACTAGAATGCGCGCGTGGACTATACCTCGTTTTAGACGTTCCGTCGAACTACGGGACCCCGTATATGTTGGCCGAATATCTCGCCCCATTTCCTCAATTACCGCCAGCAATTGGGCGTACTTTGAAAGGCCGTGAATATTTGATAATGAGGGAATATTTGCAGCTGACGTCATTGGTGTTGTAATATTGGCAGACGTCTGAGTCGTCACGATTATAGGCGATGTTGGCTGATGTGGTAGTTGCTGCAGGTGTGACTGAACATGGATTTGTGCTTGTGGCAGGGATGAATATTGCGGTACAGGCTGTGTTCTCGTGCTTAAAGGAATTGGCGTAACAGTGACATCGCTAAGTTTAAGCTCAACAGCCTGTATATCCATTGCATCCATCACGTTAGTCGGGAAGAGTCAAAGATGTGCAGCAATTCTCTATTGAAGAATGGTATGCGTAAGAATGGTATGCGGTAAAATGCGTTATTTCTGAAAACTACAAGCTTACCTGCAACATAAACGTTAGAAAGTTAGTAAAGAAAGTACAAAATTATATTTAGAAGCGGAATAGGATAATCACATAAACAAAAATAATCCACCGAAAACCTTTCCCAATGTTATTTTTGTATGAAGTTGCTCACATTCTTGACAGTATTTGACATTTCTAGCACAAATTCACAATGGTAACTAATTTCATTCTGTCACCCAATCTTATAGGTCCTATTCACATGCGTGAAATCCGTGTGCGGTATGAGAATTCAAATTTTATACATTTTACTGGTGCATATCCTCAGGAGCTGAATAGAATTATAGTACGTTCGCACTGCACTTGTAATTGAAAATAGATACGAAATGGCTATCCGTGTGCCCACACGTGAGTGTGCCTTTTTTAATACACGCAGAACATTGATCTCTCACAAAAATTCCGCTCAGTGTGCCCCTTTCCACCGCACTCACAACCGAAAAGCCTTAATGCTGTGTCTTAATGCTGTGAACACCAGATCGGTGTAAAAGAGTGCAATGGGCAACACGGAAAGAAACGTCAATGTCAGATTGATTTGTTTCGGGGACTGAAAACATTGACTTTAAGTCAAAATTTATCGAAGAAAATTTGAAAATTTTTCGGCGTGTTCGGTGGAAACATACTTCTACGTTTGTGCGCAATAATTTGTGTCGGTTTCGCGAATAAATTAACGGTCAAAAATTATAAAATAGTGCGATCATGAGGTGCCGCGTTCCAGGTTGCAAAAGTGGCTACCGAAGTGCTTCGCAGGCAACATCGTATTTCGGGTAAGTAAAATTAACCTTTGGCATTTAAAAAAATAAAAAAATGTTTTTTCAAAGGTTAGTTTTTAATTGAATAACAAGACATATCTTAATGAAACTTTGTACATATACTGCCTTATGCTACATAAAAAAATTGGTTAAACATTTTGTGTGGCCCCCTGTCGTCTGCTACAATTTTTTTTTGAAATTTTGATTACAGACTTTACCATAAGACAAAAAAACCTCCAACAAGTTTAATATAAAAATATTAAAAAGAAGAGGGCCAAGATGATTTCCTTGATGTATATCGGAGTTAACTTGCAATACTAGAATTAGTTAGCTTTTGCACCGATTGGATCTTGTAGGCCTCAAGAGTCAAATCTCTTTGCCAACTTTTCCACAAAATAGATGGAAAAATCCCAAATTTTGTTCAGCGACAAGGCTCATTTCTGGTTCGATGGCTATTTCAATAAGAAAAATTGCTATATGTGGAGCGAGAAAAATTTCCCGTCAATTCATGGAGACACCGTTGCATCCACAAAAATTCACTGTATGGTGTGCTCTGCGTGCTGGTGGTATTATAGGGCCATATTTTTTATAAATGATAAACCAGTTTTTGTTCCTAAACATGTGTCGTAGAGATATGAGGGAGATGTGGTTTCAGAGGTTTCAGAAAGACGGTACTTCGTGCCACACAGTGCCCGCAACCATCGACTGTATATATTTCTCTACAAGAATTAGACGCGCATATACTATATGTAAGGTTATCCATTTCATGCTTGAAAAAGTAAACTTAAAAAGATGCACAAAATATTTGCAGAGTGCTGTAATTTTTATTTCATTGTAAAGATTGATCCTTGCCATTATATGTGAAGCACAATATTGTTCAATGTTCTCCACGGGATTTCTTACAGGACTCAATCCTTTTGAGGTAATTTTCAATGACTTTCCGGCACATTTTGGGCCACATGACATCGCAAATATTGGCTTTCAGTTCGTCCAGAGTTTGGGGATTGTTAGCATTAGTATGATCTTTCGCTTACCCCCCACAAAAAAAAAAATCCAGAGGCGTTCAATCACAGGATCTTGGAGGCAAATTCACATCAGCCAGTAGCGAAATTACACGTCCTGGAAATTTCTCTTGCAAAAGAGCTCAATTCGCCGGTGTTACGTGATTTGTTGCCCCATCCTGCTGAAACCGCATATCTTCAAGATCATAACCTTCAATTTTCGTCCAAAATTTATTGGTTAACATGCAGCCATAGCGCTCAGAATTGACGGTCATGGCTCGTCCTTGATCGTTCTCAAAAAAATACGACCCAATCACGCCATCAGACCATAATGCGCACCACACAGTGAATTTTTCCGGATGTAATGACCTCTTTACGAACACTTGTGGATTTTCTGAGCTCCATATTCTCTAGTTCTGCTTACTAACGTATCCACAAAGCGAGAAATTGGCCTCATCACTGAAGAAAGTAGATAGAAAGCAGAGATAGAAACTAGACCAAAGTGTTTAATATATGAGCCTAAGTGTATATTAAACAGGGTAATAGTATAAAAAAATAGCAAATATATTTGATCGCAGGTCTAATTCTCGTTGAAAATTATAGCTGTCAGTTATTGTTGAAGAGATAATAATAATATGAAACTGGACAGCTAATCCGTTGGTCGATGTCTGCAAAACAGGAAACCAATGCTCTAGAAAAGTTAAATTTTAAGAACGTCAAGTACTCTCCGAGGTCTAAATTAAAATAACTGTAAAAACTCTTGTTTATAGTAGTTTATTTGTACGTATTTTTATTTAATTGTGCCACTTTAATTCGTTAAATTTCTAAATATTCTCACATTTAATTCACAATTATAATATTGCACCTATGAAAGTGTAAACTCTGATCTCGTAAAAACACAAAAGTATCAACTTCACAACATTTTGTCAGACGCTAAAAAGTTATTTCAATGACTAACTTGCTGCTATAAAATTGTTCAAGTTTTCGAGTATGATCAATTTGCTTACTATACATACAGATATTTAGGTACATATCGTGAGAATGAGTTGAATTTGGAATACGTTTGTTTTGGTTTAACTTGACTACGTCTTGTTTAAACATTCACTTCGTAAAGTCTTAAAATAGTAATGTATGTATTTCAAATAGAATTTGACAAATATCTAACTAATGTAAACTAGATTTATCGTTTCGATTCGTACCTTTCTTAGTTTTTACGGCTTAACAACTACTACATATAAAATAATAAGTAAAAAATAGATTTCAATAAATTACAATGCATTATTTCTTGCACCATTTTATTTACTACACTAATTGTTTGTTAATTTTACTAATTTCTATTTTTTTTTGTTATATTAATTTTAATATGAATTACAGCCTATTGACTATGACTAACATGAAATTAAATAGGCATAAATACTATTGCACTTTTATCCATAGCCTTAACACTCTTGGGGCTCTGTAGAGAATTAAGGGCTAAGCATTTTCCTCGATAGTATCACTTTATGTACCTTATTAACATATCGAATCTTTAATGAAATTTCACTAAAAATAAACATGTAAACTTGGATCTGATGATATTTGGAGCATACATTTAATACCGAGTCAATTTAAATATATATACAATAACTTTTCGGTTTGTAGTCATGGAAAAAATAAAAAGACCTGTCCAATTTCTCAAAGATGTCAATGAGGAGATATAATTAAGTGGTATATATATTTTTACATGTCCCGCATTTTTTCGATCTACTGTTTGAGATATAAATCTGTTTACCTAAAATGAAGTCATTCAAACTATTCGCCTCTATTCTCTACTATCATTGGGAGAGTTTGATTTAATTTTTCTTCATCAAATCTCTGTGCTAGGCTTTAAACTCAAGGAACTTCAAATTATGTATCCGAAATATTTTTACACCATATGAATGCTTGATACTTTTTTTGCATGCAGAATTTAAGTTCGAAATACAGTTTATTGAAAAAACAGTTTACATTTTGTTAGAGTTAATGGTAAAATAGTAACCACAGATTGCGTCAAGTAAAAGTAAAATGATAAATATATATACAGTTATTAAACTTATTATTACAGAGTTATTTACTCTATTTTTGTCAAGGGTAGATAATGAATTAGAGGAGGAAACCTTTTGCGTGAAGTAAAACCGCATTTGGCTATTTGAACACAAGCTTCAACGCGGCTTGTTTTATCAAAAAAACTTTGCTGAGAGATTTTTAATACATGAAACAAGCAATTTTATGGGATAAAAGCTGAGTTGTCACAAGAGTTAATTACGCTATCAAAAGAATATGCAAAAAATAACTCCAGCGCATCTGAACCGCTAGAAATACTAATGTTCGATGAACAATAGAAGAATCGTGCAGATTTTGTGTGCATATTCTACCACACTTTTTCCAACCTGTTTCGAGGGCAAAACCACTTTGATCCTAACAATGCATTTAAACTCTTAGGGTGGAAAGGGTTTCAGGACTACCACTTGCATGAATTTCAAGATTTAGGAAAGCCAAACACTACAAAACTTTGAAAACAGCATAACATAGCATAAACAAAGAAAATGCTCAGTGCTTGCAACACTTAACCAGCACTGCAACTAAAAGTCTCCCACAATTGCCTCACGTCAAAATCAAATGACTCTATCAATCTCGATTTTATCCGATGATTTCGTCGAAAGTTACAGGAACAGAAAGATGTTTGGGATCAAAAAACAAAAGATGTTTGGGACCGAAAAATTTCTAGAATTTAGAAAATTTAAGCATTGGTAACTTAATATTTTAATAAAAAAAACCGATTTTTCCTTTCGAAGCTAGATATATTTTAATTTTGTGACAAATATCGATATTTCGAGGGTAATCTGCCCTCTTCTTCAGTGTCTATCGGTCCGATAGACACTGAAGAAGAGGGCAGATTACCCTCGAAATATCGATATTTGTCACAAAATTAAAATATATCTAGCTTCGAAAGGAAAAATCGGTTTTTTTATTAAAATATTATTTTTTTGAGCTAGGAAAAAATTGGTACACATTAAATACAATTGGTAACTTATTTCCATTGTAAATGTTCGTGATATAAATACTTAATGTAAGCATTTGTTGATGCGAAAATAGCAATAAACACGGTGCGCTGGCAACTCTTTGCTAGCATCAAAACCAAAAATATATTGATCCGATGACTGCATTGGAAGTTATAGGGGTACAAAGAAATTTAGGGTTACCAGTCGCAAAAGTTTTCAAATTTTCGAAAACTTAGTATTTGTATTTTATTGTCCCAACAAAATTATTACCGTTCTAAAAATTTTACGCTAAAACCGCTTAATAAAGATATTGCAAATCAATACAAAACCAACAATAGCTGGCAACCCTATCATGGTTTTTTGTAACCAGATTCCTACTGAATAATGCCTATAATAAGTTTCATTGATCGTATGAAATTCATTTTGATTTCATGACTGCACTGGAAGTTATAGGGCAAAAAGCTTTATTTTCCTGAGCGAATTTTCAAAGCCCAAGAGACCAAAATTCATAACTGGCAGCACCAACCGAATTTTTCAATCAAATTTCTACCAAACACAGCTTAGAGTAAGGCTCAGCTAAATCTGGTAACTGAATCAGAATTCATAAGACAAAAACCAGCTTTTTCCTTTATAATTTTTCAAGATGGCAACAATGGCACAGAGTTGCCCGCATTTCCAAATCGCTTCTATCAGATCTGGTCCTACTTAATACCAATAAATTCTGTGAATTTCAGATATATTTGATAATTGGGTCGTGAGTTTGTAACGCGTGGGCTACTGATTACTGAATAATGTAAACACGGAACTAATAGTTAACTAAAGAAACAATTTATTACTACAAACTTAAATGACAGGACAGAATTGATGAGCGCGCTCACGGCACGACCTCGTCGGTCGGCTGATGAAGATGAAGTTATAATTATCTAAGTACTGACGATGGTTATGCACTGTGGGTAATGTTGGTACCGCGACACTATGTCCAACCTTGTGGTCCCCACAATTTCTCGTGAACAGAATTTTTGATGCTTAAAATATAGGTAAATTGGAGGAACGTTACCGTTCTTGTTCGATTTGTAATTATAAAAGTTTTGCTTTGGTTGTATAAACAAAGCATAAGATTTCTATATGGGTTGGTTTTCACAGTAAAATACGAACATTTTTCAGGAGAGTCGATGTTTTGAAGGTTTTCACTTTCAATGCCTGCCGTAGCTGCAGGGTTGCCAGCACGTTCATAAAAAACTACACAAGTCTACAACTTTTCGGAAACATTTCTCAAATATGTATCTCCGCGCAGGCCAGTCCGCCCCGATTACATAAGTCCGCGAAGTTCATTCATTATTAGCTTGGATTTGCAGGCAAAATCAGATCTGCTGCTCCAATGTGACCATCTACCCAGCTACATACCATTTTTGGCCTATGTAGGTATCACAGCCATGCATATCTATAGTTACCATGTTCGGCCCAAAAAATTAAACTTTTGAGAAAAAATTACGTTTTTACGTCACATACTAAAACTCTAGTTATAATAATAAAAAGTAAAACTAGATCGAAAACCGCTAACTTCTACCGTAAGAACATAACCCAACCCTGTTCCGTGCAAAAAAATATGACGCCCTTTATTAGCAGGCATGTGTAATAGTATAAATTATAAAATATACCAATTTGACTTTGTTTCTTTTAGGTTTAAATACTTCATGTTATTGTTCTAAAAGCTTCAAAAGGTCTTTTAGTTTAAAGGGTTAAACAAGTTTATTTTTATTTAGCTATAGCGGAGGTCAACAAAATGATCCCAAAGGAATGAAGGCAGTACTCCAGGCTCTTCCAATGTATAGCAATGCGTCGACTTACTTTAATGACAAACTAGAGTCGGGGTAGATTTAATTTTTACTCAAGAGAGTGAATACATATGCCATATCCTTTTATATATAAAAAATATAAAATATCCTTTTTCTTCGCCAATTTTATTTTCTTATTCATTTCACCAGTCTAATGGGATCAAAGTTAGTTCCTCACCCTCAGTTGGTTGTATAATTACTCCTAAACTCCACCCTAGCTATTCTATACAAAATCCTTGCTATTTTTATGGCGGGCATTAGTTGAAAACACAGATATAAGAGAGAATGGATTAGAAATCGACCGAGAGAAATGTGCCAATTTTCGACTTTTTGCTTACTGGTGTGAGAATGAGGTACTGGTGTGTGCCCTACACAGTTCTTATGGTAACAAAAGCACGAGAGATCGCCATTTTGAACGTCGTTTGACATTTCTTTACCAAAACCGGCGAGTGGAGATTAAAATGCTTTTTGTTAATGAAATTAACTATGATTCCACACAAAAACTATCCTAAATTAAAGCCAAAGGTTAATTTTACTAACCCGAAAAACGATATCCCCTGCGAAGTACTTCGGTGGCCACTTTTGCAGCCTGAAACGCGGCACTTCATTATCGCACTGTTTTATAATGTTTTACCACTAATTTATCCGCGAAACCGACACAAATGATTTGCGCACAAACGTAGATATACGTTTCCACCGAATACACCGAAAAATTTCCGAATTTTATTTTATGAATTTTGATAGAAAGTCAATGCTCTGAATCGCCGACACAAATCAAACCGACATTGACGTTTCTTTTTGTGTTGCCCGTTGCACGCTTTTACACCGCCAGTTCCCAGCATTAAGACACAGCATTAAGGCTTTTCGGGTGTGAGTGCGGTAGAAAGGGGTGCACTGAGCGGAATTTTTGTGAGAGAGCAGTGTTGTGCGAGTATTAAAAAAGGCGCATTCACCTACGGGCACACGGATAGCCATTTCGTATCCATATTCTTTCATATCTATGGTTGAAAAGAAAGATCACCAATTTGACTACGAGAAAAGAGCAATATACTGCTTGCAGTTTGTCTTAAAATACAATAAAAATAACTAAATTATTTATAAGAATTTAAGTTATAAGAATTTAAGTATATTCATTGTGAAATTCCACGATGCCTTACTTGGTTTTACAAGTGATGGCGAACGAACACGCGACCATTCAATAAAATATAAAAGATTCAAGTGAAAGCCCAACCCTAATTTATTTTCAAATATTTAGAGAATAGAGGCATAAAAATAAAATAGGAAAATTGGATAGTTCTCCTAGCAGCAGGCCCGGAGGCATTTATAAAATAAAAGTGTATCATAATTAAAAAGAGCGTACTGATTAATTTATAATAGGCGTGTTTTTTTTGCTCCCCCTATCTATAACAGAACAATGCTGACGCATTGGGAACTCCCCCTATGCATAACAGGAGTTGTTGTTGTTTCCAATGTGTCTGCACTGGTTAGCATTGTTCTGTTATGGATAAGGGGAGCAAAAAAACGCGCCTAATAGTGCATTTGGATTGATTCAGCCATAGCAAAAAGTTATCGAAGGGGATACCAAAACCAAATCTTTGTAAATTGGCATCAAATGAGAAAGCTTTCTAGAAACCAAGTATGCTAAATGTATGGCTTTATTTGAGTGCGGTTATTACAAATCTAAAACTTTACTGTCTCGTTTATTTGAGTTCGAGGTCGAATAGTTTAATTCATCAAGCTTTTACATTAAAATTAAAAGATTTACGATAAAACAGCTTCATATTTAAATTGGGCTAGCTGAATTTGTATGGTACAGTATTCAATGTATGCCCGCTTACATCAAAATTTTTCTTTTTTCCATTAAAAATGTGGACCCACCAGTCGTGAAAATGTGAAATACTTAATACATACATACATATCATAAAAATTTTCCCTAGCAATACATTGTATAAATTCTTGAGCTTTAATTTCACGCTTACCAATTTTAGAAAGTATGTGTGTTTCTATGTACATAAATGTGTCTGCAATATTCTGTTTTAGTGAATGTAATTTATTGAAAACATTGTCTGGTGTCTTAAATGCTACAAATTCCTTGGTTAAGTTAAATGATTCTAGACACTTATAGCTAAATTTCTCTGTTTCGGATTTTGGTCCGTTTATTTAGTTATTGTTTACCCTTCATGCAAAAGTTTCTTAGCACTGCATTCAAGTACTTAGTAAGAAGATGTTTGAGCAAATCAAACAGCTACTCATGCCCTATCTAGACCGTTGAGAGTTATAGAATATCAGCGTTGGACGTTCCATTTCCTGTAGTTCGAGTAGTCTTAGTAGGTTGGTTTCGATGTGTTTCAATTGGAGGAGGACCACACCAAACAATCTGGAATGATATGGCATAGATACATAATATATTATTTAAAATTATGCAAATCTAATTTTGAAGTCTTTGTTGATTTTAAACAGAGTAAAAACATTTGGAAAATTTGCCAAACATGGCTCTACATCTTAATTTGAAGATATAAGTGAATAAGAATTCTTATGCTTCTATTCATTTCACAAAAAAATTGGTCACTCAAACACAAATTGCCGAACAATCATTACTGCTACCTATTTTATTGATTTCCAACTAAACAAGGTGTACAAATAAAATGTGCTTTATAACAATAGCTTTAAAAATCTCTGATTCATCGTCTGGCGGTAAAAATTATACACGGGTCGCCCGATCTGAGATCATCTATCGGCAATAGCAAAAAAATTATATTTTCCCGGTCAGATATTCCATTCAAATGGAAAACATTGCGATATCTTTTGAAAAAAAAACTTCTGTTTTATGGGGAAAGTACTGTTTTCCAGAGTTTTGATAGTACAGTGAAACCTGATTAAGTGGGTCCTGAATATGTGAGAAACCTCTGTTATTCATAATAACAATGAGGTCCCAACACTTTTGCGTTGAAATACCTAGATTTCATATATTTTTTCGATGTTTGCCTCTATAATTGGGACACTTTGTAGTTCAATAACCCGTATAAGTGAGACAATTTATCAGATTATGTATTAGTAGCAACGAAAATGACCAGCAGCCCACTTTTTCCACCTCTCATAGTGGGACCCTCGACCTCTCATAGTGGGACCCTCTAAAAATAAGACAACTTTCATATTAACCTGCCTATTTGGGAAACTGGGTAAATGAAAAGCCTCTATAAATGATAAAAAATTTAAGGTCTCTTGAGATTCCAGTTAACCAGGTTTCACCATAATACAGATTATAAATCATTTAAGCTTCAACTCCAAAATAATTGTATCTTTTTCATGAAAACGCAGCCAAACGTTTTCTTGTTTCTAACTACAATCATATTTTAGCATTCTCGTGCAGCAATTATAACACTGCGAATAATTTTTGGTGATTACAAAATAAGATACTGTAATCGCTTGGTTACTTATTCTGAAAATTATGTATGATGCTGAGATATATCTTATGTATGATGCTCGGATATAAAACTTTTTTTTGAAGATAAACGAACAACGTATATTGATCTTACCTTTCTAAATGCTTTCCTAAAATTATCTGATAGAAAGGCATACAAAATTGGGTTGATGCAGGAATTCATATACGCTAAGACATGTGACACTATTTGTACTAGAACTTTGACATGTGTAGTTTCATAAAGTCCCAGTGCTTTTAGAACGAGGATCACCTAAAAATAGAAAAAATGTCGATGAAAAATATCGGTTGATAATATCCTTTGTTGAAACGAATGTTATCTTAACATTCTAAAGTGGATTCTTGAAGTTTATATATTTGTATTCTCATCAATTGTAGAATTACCAATCAAAAAGACAGGTTAACGTTTTGTTTCAGATTTTATCTTGTTGAAATATTTACAAATGCACTTTTTGCACCCACAATCGAAACGGATATATATTTAACACTTGATAATTTCATGCTATCATATTTCAAAAAAAATTGTCGATTCACACAATTATGAATTACATCACCAAAAGTATTTAGATCTGATTTTTTTTTCCAATCCAACCTATCCTGTGAATTTTATTTAGCTCAATCAGTCCTGTGGATTGTACGATGGGAAGAAAAATTTTCAGAGTTGCCGTCACTTGAGACACTGATTTTCGAAGGAAAAGTAGAGAAATTTTATTGATTTTAAATGCATGTTCTACCTAACGGAGTCATTATTAGAGCTAATCTGAATCGAAGTTCATTGATGAATG
Organism: Nemotelus pantherinus; assembly: GCA_963978885.1. Classification (NCBI taxonomy): domain Eukaryota; kingdom Metazoa; phylum Arthropoda; class Insecta; order Diptera; family Stratiomyidae; genus Nemotelus; species Nemotelus pantherinus. Next base: position 214,326,939 of record OZ022263.1, read on the forward strand.
CATCGACAGTCATTGGCTAGGAATGTTTCCAAGTTTACCACTCTCATGCCTTTTGAAATTTAAGAAAGTAAAATCCTTAGTGCTTATTTGTATTATAGGGAGATTTATCATATTTATCATACAAAAACTGATGTGACAAAATTTTACAAGCACTGCAACCAAAAGTCTAATGCCGCACTTACACATAAGACGAACATTTCGTGAGGGTACCCGGCAAAACAGTAGACAAAACGGTCATGGCTTATCTTATGAAAGGATACCTACCTACTTACACGATACGCATATCTGTAAACTTAAACTTCGCACCATTCTGCTTGGTGTGAAATTTAAGTGGTAATATCGTGCAGGTAGGTAGCATTTTGTCTGCTCAAAAATTTGCTTACAGATATTCGAGCAGTGTGCCTTGTACGCATACATATTGTCCGATACGATGCACCTTGCCCATGATTTCATGAGCAAACCAAATAGTTTTGTATATAGACAGGAGACAGCATCAGTCCTTTTTTCAAATCCCTTTGACTCGGTACGTAAAACCGACATCATTTCGAGCGGTCTCGAGGTAGAACGAGATTCACTTAGCACTGCCATGAAACGCTCATTATCCCTTCATAAAGGAGGAAGCCATTTACACAATCGTGATTGCCATGAAAAAAACAGCCGAGAATAGACGAGGAGACCATTTACACTCTCACCTCGTCAACATTTGCCATGTCTCGGGGAGTGTGTAATTGCACCATAATACAAATGACATCAAGCCACCCTGAAATTTTACATTAATACAATGACTGTATTCGAAATTGCAAGAAAGATTTTCGCGGTTGCAATCAGCGAAACTACCAACACGTAAAAAAATGTAAACATTTTTTACTTATTTTAATGGTAAATTTGTATAGCCTTTTAATTGAATGGTAGCATCTATTGATGCAAAAATAATGAACATTCCGTTAGACGTTATACGGGTGGAAAGATTGTGAAGGTTGTCGTAATAATCGACAAGAAAGTTACTTCATTGATGCCAATCTTTCAACTGGATTAAAGCAGATCAACTGTATCCACAACTTTGACGGACGACTTTTGGATCTGCTTTTCTCGACGACTTCTTCCGATATCTCGATTCAACGATGCTCATCTCCTCTGCTTAATGAATGTGCACACCATCCAGCTCATCATATCAATTTTCAAATTAACGCCGATAGACTAACCGAGTCTAACTTTGTTAATCTTTTTGACTTTATCTTCGAGAAAGTTGACTTTGATACGTTGAGTGAAGTACTGACCGAATGCGACTGGTCTTTGGTTGTGAATGAATCGAACGTAAACGTTCCAACCATACATTTTCATTCTATCTTGTTCGGTTGCTTTGCTCGCTGTGTACCTTTGAGTAGCTCTGTACCTTTGAAACGCTTTCCACTGATCAAACCAGATTTAATAAATCTCAAGAATTTGAAAATCAAGGCGTGGAATGTATACAACTCGTCGCGTCTAGAAGAGTGACTATAAAGTTTATGACGAATTACGAAATAAATTCGTATCTGAAACCGCATCTGCCTACTCTAACTATATAAACGAGTTAAGGCAGTCTTTCATAAGCCATCCTAAGCGTTTTTGGAATTTCGCAAACTCAAAAAGGTATTATGACGGATACCCTAGCTCTTTTGTATCTAACGGCATGGTAATTAATAGCTCGCAGGCAATCTGTAACTTATTTGCAGATCACTTCCAACCTGCAATTCAATTACTAACTAACTAATTTCAATTACCTGATGGACTATCCTTAAACGAAGTTGTCAATGAAATACCTTTACATCGACATTCCCACTATCTTAGGCCATATATCTCGTCTTGAGAATAATTTTCACCCCTGTCCTGATGGATTACCGACCATAGTGCTTAAGCGTTGCACCAATTTCCTCTCACCACTATTGGCTCATCTTTTTAATCTATCGATTTTCTCCGGTATTTGTCCAAACTTATGGAAATATTGTAGCAGCGAAGTCGTGCAAAACTACAGGCCAAGCTTTATGAAGCTATAGTTACCGAGGTGTTACCTTTTCACTCTAAGTCATTAATCTCGTCTTGTCAGTATGGTTTTATAATATTAAATGTAAATCTACCACCACTAACCTTTTAGAACTTACGAACCTAGTCATCACTGCAATTGAAAACGGTAAATACGTTGACTGCAACTACATCGACCTTACGAAGGCTTTCGATAAACTGGATCATGACATTCTTATATTAAGTTACATCTTCTTGATTTCCCTAATAAGTTTATTGACTGGGTTAAGTCTTATCTCTTAAATAGTAAGCAGAACGTTCGATTTCATGGCACTCTATCCAAGGACATAATTGCCACATTAGGTGTTCCACCTTGGTCCTATTCTTTTTGCTATCTATATTAGCTGTGTTTAATGAGCACGAAAAAAAAGCAGAGCATCTCAAGGCAAGTTTTAGGAGTGCAGCTGTCAAAAAAAGTAGAGCAAGTTCGAGCAATTGAGAGCACGAAATCCTATGGATTTATAAATCCTATGCATGCTCATGAAACACAAATCAGAGCAACTTCGGGCAAGTGAGAGCAGCCGAATTGCTCATAGAACACATTTTGTTGAGATGTCTCAACCCAGCTCAACCTAGAACTGCTCATTAAACACAGCTATTAATGACCTGATCACTTTTGCTCCAGGACCCTCCATTTTACTTATTTTTCAAATGTTGCAAATAAATCCTGTTCAAGTTTGAATTCAAACCCGCGACCCCATTCTTTCAAAGGCGACGCTCTATCCACCAGGCTACACGAACTTATTGGAAAGCTTTTATTTAGCCTACTTTAAAGATTTTTGTTACATGGAAGAGGAGACTATGCCCGTATTAGAAAAATATGTATGCCTTTTTAGCTATATTTTATAGCTCACGATATTATGCACATAGCGTGTGTGGCAATATATGTATTACATAGAACTACACGCTATGTGGATTTTTTTAGTGCTTTTTCGAGCGGTTTATATATAATAGTTTATATATAATATAAAAATTTTCTTGTACCCTGTCATTAGTCAAATACTTGAAAAGCATGGTTTTATTTTACTTAATATTACTTTCGCATATCTATTCACTATCAATGTGTTAGACTATATATTTTTGACGTTGAAAACATAATTTTCCTTCTACTTTGTTAGTTTATGGGCCGAGGTCCTCCACCTAAACAAAACTGTTTAGTTTTCCGTGAGTACAACGGTTTTACTTCGAAATCTATAATCAAGTTTGTTGACTCCTATGACAGCGTTAGTCTTTCGTTAGTCATTATTTTGCAAAGGAGAGCACTATTGAGTTGTTTACTACATAATTCGATACATCCTGTGTTGAGCTATTTGTAATAGTCTTTCCCCCTTGAACTAGACGATTGATTTTTATTGGCAGCTATATATTTTTCATCTCATAAACTCTGTCTATATTTCCGATGGGTTGAGTTAAAGCACATTTTCTCAGTGCTCTGAAATGCAAAGAATAGATTGAAAGTATAATAGCTAACATCAATTAGGACAGGATTGCTGCTATTTTCAATGCCACTATCCTAACCAGCTCTCGATAGAGGCGCAGAAAAACGTGAATGATATTCCTTTTATATATGATTTTTTTCTATTGTCTTCTTTCGTTATCAAATTGAATACTAACCCTAAACTTTGTTCATACTCTGCGTAGCAATTAATTGATACAAATGCTTCTCCATTGTACTTTTCCTGAATCTTAAATTACTCCGCTTTTGGACAACATTGTAGGTACATCAAAAACATTTTGTGATTTTGTAGCCTACAAATTCCTAGTAGATGTAGATAGATAAATTCCAATACAATAGAACAACTTACGACCTATTCATGGACGAACAAAGTGAGCTATTCATTGTTGACATTTAATTAGATCTAACCACCAACTGTGTACCAAGTTCATCCATGAGTTGATTCCGAATTCACTTTTCTATGTAGCATAGCGCCATTGATTGCGGGGATTGAAAAATGTCCTTATGGTTTCCATTTGCCCTTTCTACCTAAATGTGGAATTTCGCCATTGTGGCAAAGGTGCACTGGTGATACCACAATTTAATTATGTCGGGAAATTACGAAAGCATTTGGTGTTACTTGAAGGTACGTCACACAAGTAAATATGTCACAAGCCACAAATTTCAATTTAGTGAGGATATTCTACTTAGTCTGGAATGGTTGATTCGTGATGAACCAAGGATTTGATTTTTCGCTTTCTGAAAAATTGGCAGTAGTATGTATTCCCACTTGATCAGCTCATTTCGAGTTGATAGTCAAATCGACATTATATTGAGAGTTTATTGGTTTAAAGAGATATCGTCTGAGACAATAAACCAACTAATCGTTCAGACTTTATAAATGTACAAAAATTAATTTACAAAATATGAACAATAGATTAAATTTGCCGAAAATAAGCAAAAAGTATTCTATGATTTTATTTCTGGATTGCGTGGTCGGATCAAACTCAAAATCTTAAGGCGTTTATTATTTAGGTCCAGACAATTGCAAAGAGTGTGCCCGCTATTGTCCTCTTCAATCTCGCACCTTTTGCACAAATGACTCGATGTCAGTCCCATTTTGTTCGAATGAGATGCGATAAGGTAGTGCCCTGTGAGCAAGCCGCCCATAGCTTTCAAGCAGTTCCTGCCGAGTTTGAGCAGTTTCCTGCTTTTACTTCGGTCAGGTGATGGCCATAGTGTCTTGCCTATCCTTCTGTCCATCCTGTTCTCCAATTCGGAATTCAGTTTGGCCCATATGACAGCATCTAGTTTACTTGTAGTGTCAGCGATTGACTGTGGTACAGTGATGCAGGGGCTATTACGAGCTCTTGAATCTTTCCTCACCAATTCATTGACTTTTTCGTTACCTATGACCCAGCTATGCCCTGGAACGGGTTTTTGTCGGGTTAGCCCTAAGCCCGGCTTTTCTGGCCCAGGTTTGGGTATAATCCAGCGCCGATTGCATAAGGTCCGACAAAGTTTGTGGCAACGCACGCTTTACAAGTAAAACAATGTCATCGGCATGCGCTTCCACCTCAAAGCCACTGACCCTTAAATTTTCCAGTATATCGTTGACTGCCAGGATCCAGAACAGGGGCGATATAACTCCCTTGTGGTGGTCCAGTTCCTACTGTTCTCTCCGCTATGGCCTCCAAAAAGATGGCTTGAATATGCCTATTTTTGAGCAAGTCCGATGCCCAGGTTGCCAGAGTTTTAGTCACTCCATATCGAATCAAGGCATCGATGATACTAGCGACAGTGGCATTGTTGAAGGCCCTTTCAATGTCTAAGAAGGCTGCCAACGTGAATTCCTTTTGCTGTAAGGACTTTTCTATTGTACTGACAACTTTGTGCAATGCCGTCTCTACTGATCTGCCCGCTAGATACACGTGTTGATCAATACAGAGTCTCGCGACATTAATCGAGTTCTTCATGTGCAAATCTACAAGCCTCTCTCGTGTTTTGAGCACAAACGATATTAAGCTAGTAGGTCCTTAACGTAATGATGATTCAATCTGCCAGGTTTTGGTATGAATACTACCCTAGTTTTGGTCCATTGCTCCGGTATTACCCCGAGGCAGAGTCATGTGGTGAAAATAAGCTGCAGGATGGGGATGATACTTTTTGAACAATGATGGGCGATACCTCATCATTTCATGTAGCGTTGTAAGGTTTGAATGTATCTATAGCCCATTCAATCTTGACCTCATCTACTACTTTCTTAATCAGCTGCTCGGAAGGCCGGTGGGTCGCTTGAAATTGGTCACGTCGTGGTGTCGAGTAAGCCGATTCCGGGAAGTGAGTTTCCAGTAGCATGTCCAGACATTTTTTCGGGTCCTCCATCCAATCCCCGTTTCCCCTGCGCAGAAACGTAGGAACACCGGAAGTTTTGCTAAAGACCTTCTCGATTCTAGCAGCCTCTGTATTTCTTCCAATGTTCTCACAGAATTCCCTCCATGAGTCGCACTTGGCTCATCTTATCTTGTTTTTGATTATCTTGTCTAATGTTATCTTTGGAACTTTTTTGTCTTTTAATGAGATGTCGAGACATTAACTTGCTAAAGACCAACTTGTAAAGGCTGGCACGCTTTTGTCGGAAAAAATTTTACAGCCTTCCGATTGGTATTTCAACGGTTTTAATTAAACGGGCCATCAGACAAAAATATTGAAAAGACGCTATGAAGTCCTGGGGGAAAGAACTTTCCTTTGTGATAGCTAGACACTTGTCGAAAACTTTTGACATTGGCCGCACAACAAAACTCCTCGATTTGCAAAGAGGGTCCTTTCACGCAGCGGTCTGGACACTTTTCGTAAGCACGCAGCGTAGTTGGGTGCTGCAAATGCAGATGCGACGAGGAAAAAGAAATCGTTCTTCATCTCCTGTGTGAATGCCCGGCCCTTGCTGGAAGAAGGATAAATTTCCTTGGTTCATACTTCTTTACTTGTCTAACCGAAGTAGCTTCGGTGGACCTTAAGGGGATCGCCCAGTTCATCAAGGACTCAGCGTGGCTCTCCTGTTGTTAAGGATTATGCACTATGCAATGCGGTATCACAAAGGTCTCTTGTGTGCCAAAGTGTTCCTTCTCCGAAATGTGTCTAAAGGAGGCAGAACCTGACCTATAATCGCCACCGACTACGCAGAGCTCGTCAAATGCTGTAGCCGCGATCCGACCCAATTTTTGACCTTTTAAGATAGTATGAAATCTCTGCACTTTGCTAAGAGATGTGATGCGAAAGCTTCGCCCAATTTATTTTCTGGAATCTCTTCCACTCTACTATAATTTGTCGGCATAGTATGTTATGTCGGCTATCGCACGTCCTTAATCTCAGGTATCTACCGCTCCACTCGTCCAAGTCTTGGCCGATGTAGTAGTTCGGTTGTGGCGCGTCTTCAACGTAAAATATTTACTAGTCCACTCGTTCAAGTCTACGATGATGAATCATCGTATTCGTTACATGATACAGCCAAATTGTATATAAGTGGGTAAACTCTTTTCATTATGGGGAAAAAAACACTTTGACCTTGAAATTGCACCTCCATTTACGCATTGGTAATATCTGTCAAAGCAACTTGAGAATGCATTGGTATTTTTGCGAGTAGTGAGCCGTATTTGAGCAATGAATAACCTAGCCTGAGTATGAAATCATCGAATCTTATCTTCCACCTCTTTCTGTTCCATGCGATTTCTTCCAACAATCCAGGCCTATAATCAACTGATCAACAAATACAATTTTAGGTTAGATCATTGGAATTTTTCTCGTATATATATACGTAGTTTACACGCTTGCATGGCGTAAAAAGTTAGTTCCTTCCTAGCCAGGTCTGCTTTGTTTTTGGTGCGATGTAGGGATCAGTATAGTTCTACCATTAGCATGCAATTTTTCTTTTTCACATGGTGATGTATTACAGAAATTATAATTACTCGCGGACTAGTTCACTACCGGGTCAATACAAACGTTAAAAAATCACCCGTGATTGCCATGGCCTGATGAAGCTCAGTGAAGATGCTGGAGCTTTTTTTCGGCCGAGCATGACAAGGTCTCCTTCTTGTATTGTCTCCTGTGGTGGAAGGTTGTAGCCGGAGAACTGTAAAGTGATTTGTTTTTCTCCGAAGGACGGTCTTTCTCTGGAATTGGTCATACGTGAATCATCGTGTCGAAACTGCGCGTCGTATCAGCGCGTTGTTAAGACGCAGTTTGTGTCCGTCTAATGTAAAGTGTTATTGGAAAAAACTAATCGAGTAAACGTTGGCTGATGCCTGCTAGTCAGGAAGCCAGGACTATTTTCTGCGTGAAGATGCAAAAACCGTAGGAAAAAAATATGACAAGTTCTTATCGCGAAACTCTAAATAAGTGAATTGAATTATTCAAAAACGTTGTAGCTAAATTTTACAAGAGATGAAGAAAAAACTTCAGAAGAGCGTCAGAATATCATTGCATTGATGCTGGAAAAAAATTCTAACGTAAGCGAAAGGCAATCCCAATGAATGATTTGTAAATGTGAATACTTAATTATTCGATTGTCATGTACTCTGTATATTTGTCCACGAGTCATGCCTAGTGCGAGCACATCATTTAGAACTTCATTGTCTAAAGGACAGGCAGGTCCAGGTGTTCTCATTCATAAATAATACGATGGAGAGGATGACTTCCAATCTAATTACCATTTTTCGAGAGAAACGTAGCTAGCAAATGGAAGCATACATCCATTTGTCCCTTATAAACCTGTTGTGAGTGCCTGCAGGGCTGTTGTAGCTTTTGAAAGTTTAATCAGTATTTGTCCAACAAAGGTCACTGTATGTTTCTCATAGGGGCTGTGGTGAAGTTCAATGTGTTAATTTACTTATTCTTCGAATGAGCGTGAATGTACCGAAGAGACAAAACTAATCCGCATTTGAAGCTGCCGAAGTAGAAAAGCATTGCGATTAAATACTTTAGTGTTTGCTTTGTGACAAACGTAGGACTACACCAATTAAACATTTGATAAATACTTACTATATGCAACGACTAGGCAAATATGTCAAAATTAAATTGTCTATACCTAGACACCAAAAATTAGTTCTTGTTTGAGTGTGTAGCCTCGGTAAAATGGTTAATGTATTCTTTGCAGTAAATGTTATCCAGTATAACTATAACCCTACATAGGATATCATTGTGTAATTAATTTACAGTCCGGAAAATAGTCAATCTACTTCTACTTGTGGCACTTTACCCTGGTGATGTGCTTTATAATTAAGAATCTTGTCAACGAAATCGGGTTGAAGTTCTTTGAATAATTGCCAACTGAGAAACGGTATAAGTGTAAAACTAACCCATTTGGAGGATCTACTATATTATTTACACTACAAATATGTTAATCCATTTATGTTTGTATAGTTAATTACTGAAATTCATTCAAGGAAAGATGTGCGGGTTAGAATAACGCAGGATTTCGAATTGTTAAAAGAATACTACTAGTTCGTGGTAAGTTCGTTCCAGAAACGACACTTGAAATTTAAATCAATGGCCTAGGTCAAATTATTGTGACAATGAGTTAACGAACTGCATAAGTTATTGCCAGGCATTAGTTTAACGGCTAGTAGAAAATAACTAAAATAGTTATGAGTGTATCATTATATGGCTATTGGTACAAGGGTGAATCTAGGCGGCCTGGACGAAACCAACGATTTTTCCTCTAGTTCCGTTCCATTTTTCTTCATAATACACAATATTGCTGAAAGTGCGTGAGCTTGCAGCATTTCTACCTGTCTGCTTGTGAAATTTAATTATTAAATGACTTAAGAGTAATTGAATACATCATTAATTGAACGCAAATTTCAGCGCCATTTTTTTTGGTAAGTGTTGTTCTGAGCATTTCGATTAATGATCTTGTGGATACACTTGCGTTATTACACATCCAAAATCCGCAAACACTTTACACTTCAACACACACTAAAATTTAGAAACACAGGTAGCCTAAGATAAATGATTTGAAGTGTGTCAATTTGAAAAATATGAGTTTCGTTATGAAGATTGCAAGAGATTGTTGAATATTGCTAGATGTGGATTACTGGAAACAATTAAAATATATATATATATATATATATATATATATATATATATATATATATATATATATATATATATATATATATATATATTACAAATATAAAATCCAAATCTATTTAATTTATAGAGAATTATGTAGTCAAAAACCCTATGAAGAGTGGGTTCTTCGTTCGGAACCACCAACACTTTAACCTTTTAGAAGGTGTGATTTATCAGGATAAAACTCATCGACTGACAAAAATAAGGGAAACTTACACCCATATGAGAAAATGATTCCATAACTCTTGAGATTTACGAGCAATCAATGAAAGCATCAGAGCTTATGATGAAGAAAATGGAGCCCTTTTGAAATTGCATATATAAGGTCTGTTCCCGTACTACAATTAATTGCGATTAATTGCAATGAAGCCGTTTTTTGTACTCCGTTTTAGTACGCTTCATTGCAATTAATTGCAATTAATCGTAGTACGGGAACAGACCTATATTCTAGAGATACAGTTCCGTGCAAGAGTTTTTACAACAACAGTACAAGCCAAACGTTGCCAAGGTAGCAATCACGCTCTTAACAATTTGTTAGTGTAAGCGTTAATGGAGCAAATTCACTTCGGAGACCTGCAACTTCACGAGTGCCACAAGGTTCCGTCACTGGGTCAGTTTAATACAACATTTTCACTGCTAACCTTCCTTTTTAAGGTGGGTTATTCTTAAGTTGAAGTCCTACAATGTATAGATGTTGCGCTATTATTCGCGTCAAGCCAAGTCCCGCTCAAAGCAGTGAGGAGCCTAGAAGCTTACTTGGTCATCTTTAGATTTTATTTTGATGAATGGGACATCAAACTAAATGGTAACAAAACACAGCTGACTTTATTCAGGAACCTTTTCAAGTATATGGAATCTCAATCTATCCGCAACATGGCCAAAAAGTCGCTGTCTTGTTAAAAACTACTAGCATCATTCCAAGTCCTACATTGCGCTACCTTGGAGTAGATATGTATGAATGCTTGAAATTTAACCCCTTTGTCCAACAAAGAATTGAAATAGCCAAATCTGCGTTTCAGATGGGCATGACGACAAAGACTAAATCTATTTGCTATGAAACTTTTCGGCCAATTGTGATAGAGGCATCGTCATCTTGGATTGACTGTTCCAAATCCACCATGGCAAAAGGTTAGATTCGAACGGAGAACTCTGCGCTTCTGTACTAGCAGGTTTTAGAACCTGGCAACTAAAAAGTGGCTGAGGAACTCTGTTCTATATCAGAAGATAGGACTTATGACACTTAGGGACCGGGTTTTGGACCTGACGACAAAGTTTTACGCACAAATAGATGGACATGAAAACGGACTAATCAGGGATATCGGATGCACGACTGGCTCTAATGAGCCATTTACGCGTCCGGTGGAGATAGCAAGACAACGGCGGCTCAGTTATGTTGGCCTGCCGAAGAATCGGAGGGGATAATCAAGACCTAGGTTAAGCTTAGGTTTAATAAGGCTAAGCTAATTGTAGTTAGACGTAAGCTAGATTTAGTCTAGTAAATTAAGTTAGTATATAAGTATTACATAGCTAAGCTAACCCCAGGTAATATATAACCTGGGCAATATTTTATAAGAGTAAGCCGCAAAATAAATAAATGATAAAACTAAATGACTATAATCCAAAAAGACCCAGAAGCTGAAATAATATAGCCACTAAATATAAGATCATTTATGTTAAATACCCTTTGAGTTAAGTAGCTAACGAATAGTTTAGGTTTAGTTTATGCGGTTGGTTGTTTCATTCAAAGTAAGGTTAGATTTTGGCCGCCATTAGGCAGCCAGTTTGGATCCGTTTGTGACTCTTTGCTGGTAGTTCAAGCTACCAGCACTCCGCTAAATTGAATCAGCTGACCCAACGTAGCGCTACTAGTCACCTCTGCTAATTCTGTAAAAATACCGCTGAGGCATTATTGGTATGAATTGTTCTACATGCCTGAACTGAACTTTTTCAGAAGCATCAACCCCGGAATTATTTCCGACCATCCTAATCTTTATGTTCAGTGTAGCACGAAGCGCCACCGACCTAAAAAATGATCGTAAGTTATTATTTTTTTAAAACTTGAATCTGAGCTACGAGAATCCGGATGCCCATCAACGGGAAACAGACATAAAATTCAGTTATGCTTAAAAAAACGACAGACAGCGACAAAGCAGATGTTGCTAACTTAACAGCTGATTCCACACTACCGCCGCCAATGATCTATGATGATTCGTCCATGCAACAAATAGTAACCAGCATATTGAACCTAGCGTTAGTGAACCAATTCTCGACATTACCATGGGATCCGAAGGACTTGCGGCTCTCGTGAGTGATTGAAAGGTGATGGAATAGTGATCATAACTACGTTTTTGAGGACACAGGCTTATTCTGGAAAACGCTTTGTTGGAACACAGCCGAGTTGAACAGGGTGACATGGTAGTGAAGAAGCTCCACCCGTTAGGTCCTCATGATCTCATGATCTGCTCTCTCTAGCACCATGGGCTTGGTTCACGGAGCATGTGCTCTTCGTAAATGAAAATAAGTGAAGGACGAAATGAAATTATTTGGAATTTGAAAAAATGCTAGAAGGATCGTAGCCGTCGAACATTCAAACATTTAAGAGCATACAATTTCCAATATGATATGGTAAAAAGAATATAATTTTTGATATCAAATTTTTTTGACATAAGAAACCGTGTGAATCTAAAGAAAATTTGAACAAATGCCAAAGCTACCTTTAAACTATGCGACGCTTAGGCTTGTGAATACATACTGTTTTTCGTTGACTCGATAACTAAAACTGGAAAAATTTCGGGCGACCTGAAGCTAAGGCGAGTCTCTCGTAGACCCTCAGAGATCCATCATAGCTTGTTTCTCCGTGACTTCTTGAAGCCCATTGCACAATGTTGGGGATTAATTTGTACGTCCAACACCCGTTTTGCCCGTCCTCCAAACTACTGTGCCGTGAGTGCATTGACACTCGTCTTTCAATCTCTTGCGTGCTTGATGTCTGTGCTACTTTATTGCAGAATGGGCAGCATACTGGTTGTTATATAAGATTCTGTTCGAAAGGTGCAGCCAGGGCCGGTTCTGGCCATATTTTCGCCCGGCGCAGAACAACATTTGGCGCCCTCTATATTATGATTTAAATTATGATTTTAATTTTTTGACTCCTTTTTTCACGACTGCGAATTCTTAGCAAAATTTTGCTAATACTTGGGCGTATTTACCTGAGCGATACTCAACATGAAATTTTCATGAAAAAACTAAACATTTGCCCATTCGAGCAATGCAGCATAACACTTTCTTCTCAAAATTTTTTCTCAAGTTTTCGATATGCAGAAATTTTTGGCTCTGTCATGCTGTAGTATTTTCTAATATTTATATGAAAATCAAATTATTCGTTCATTTAGACACACAAAAATAAGCTTGAAATATGTATTAAAGATATAAATTATATAGAAAGCTCAGATTTTTATGCGGTAATGCCAAGAATGAAATTTGCTGTGCTTATCCACTCTAAATCGTTTTAATGCAAAATAATTACACATTCTGTGTAGAGAAATTTTAGTTTTGTGAGAAGTCTTTATTCTATCTAGTTGAAAACACACTGTTTAATTCGAAAACAAGACTATATTCTATGAATAGAATCTCCAAATTTACTAATCTTTCTTGGTCATCGTAGAGTTCAAATAATTCTTTAAAAATTTTAATTTTGAAAAATACCATTCCCCGCTGTAACTGTAAAGATTAAATTCGACACTATTTTCAAAAATCTTCAATATATCTACTGAAAATGAATTCAAGGATATCATTGGGAGAGTCGTGTTCTTTGGAAATTTCTTTGTAAAATTTCCACCGTTTAAATCTGAACATCCATTATGTGTCAACGCTTCTTCAAGCTTTGAGCAATGCTGAAGTGTGATTTCATTTGGGTTAGTTTTAAGCTTCCCTATCTGATACAACTAAATATTTCATTATAGTTTTTAGTACAAAAATAATCCATATCATTAAAATAAAATTATAGATTAAACCTTTGTTGAGGGTCTGAAATAGGCACATCTTTTGTTTCATATCTTAATTTTGCATCAAGTATTAGTTGCGGGTTTCTTCAATTTGGATCCGCCGCAAATGTTCCCTTAAAACTGAAATGAATCTCGATCATCTAGCACAGCATTAAGCACGTTTGAAACACTATTCTAGATTAAATCCACGAATTCTGTGGTTGTCACAAATTTATTTAGTCATAATGCAACAACTTTTTTTTTAATTGAACTAATGATAAAGTCAAAATTGACAATCAAGCGCAAAAACGATTTTTACAAAATAATTTAAGCTGAACTTGAGTTTTAAGTCAACGAACTTTAACATTTGAATTCGCTACTATTCAAACAGCCCATATCAAACGTACTTAAGTTAAGTTTTGAAACTGACAGTTCCACAATTTATTTTGCTCCTTAAACTGAAAGTGTATAATTAGAAAATTATTTCTCTAATAAAACGAAAATATAAACCGGAAGACCGAGTACAACTTCTACCATTAGCATATACATACATATATGTATATCATCATATCTGCATATGAACACGGCCTAACTACTCACTTGAGTTTGATCATGCTAACGGACAAGTGTACCAAAAGCGAAGACTAAGGAAAAATCATACTTCGATATGTATTTTTTCGCTGGCGCAAAAATTATTTCCGCACCGATATTGCCGAAATCAACCTGCTTATTGTCGATGACAAGTTGCTTTATCAACCTGCACACTCAGCAGCAGCTCAGTATACATTAGAATGTGAGATTAACAGAGAATGAGAGAATACGGACTTAGGAGAATGAAGTAAACTTGGAAGTAGAATACTTGAAAAACATTATACCGCTGGCGCAAGAATTCATCTCGCACCAAAATCATACACGAAAATGCATAATGCGAGTAGTGATGGTTTTGTTTTCTTCATACGAAAGGAAGTGGTGAATGGTGCAATATAGATTTTCGCGCCAAGGCAATTGCTATTGTCGATTTTTGTGTTGAATTTTTTGAAGGTGCGGAAAAAACACAAATGGAGAGGAATGCCACATACAAGGAAGTAAAGTAATGAGTAGAATGAAGTAATCTAAATTCATTCATAAACGTTAATGCTGTGAGTACGTAATGCAGCTTTCGCGCCCCAAATAACGATCGTTTTTGTAAATTTTGATGTTGCACTGCAAGTGAATTTTATATGCGAATAGGGCTGCTTTGAAACTTAAAAGGCATGTAATGATCTGTGAGAACAAAATTCACATAGCAAAACATAAAACAAATAAGAATATAAATTGCCAATTGAATTGAATGGACTTTGAATATTTGTGTATTTCGATATTTTTGTTATTATGAACTAAAGATGATCGAAATATTTGCGCCCCTTCTTACCTGCGCCCGGCGCAGCTGCTCCATTGGCTCCAGAGGAAGATCCGGCCCTGGGTGCAGCAGGTTCGAAGTGCAATCAGTCGATAGGCCACTTGCATTTTTCACCGATTGGATTTTATTTGCAGCGCTGGTGCCCACACTGGTGCTGCGTACACTAAAATATAGCTCACCACTCTTGAAATCAGTAGTTTTCAGCTTTGCTTCGGTCCGCCAATATTGGATAGCATTTTGGCGAGTGCTGAGCCAACAACTGATGACTTCTTACCTGCTTTTTCTAGATGAGGTTTGAAGCTCAGTTTACTGTCGATAGTTACGCCCAGGTATTTCTTGCAGGATGTGGGGTAAAATTATGCAGTTGCCAACCTTTATCCGTACTACTGGTAGTTTCTTTCGCGTCGTGATTAGTATCATTTCTGTCTTATGGTCAGCTAGTTTAAGCCCAAAGAAACCAAGCCATGTTTTAATCACCCAGATTGCTTCGCTTGCATAAATTTCAACTTCTTCGAGATGACGGGCTGGAATTACGATATTAATATCGTTGGCAAAATCTACTACAACCACATTTCTGGGTACACGTAGCCTTAGCATCCCATCGTATGTTATGTCCAAAAACAGATCCCTGTGGTACTCCTGCTGTTATTAGATAAAGTTTTGGTCCTTCGTCTGAGTCTTAGTATAAGGTTTTTCCCCTAAAGTATTCGACGTTTATACCTGCTAAATAGCGTAACACTCTATTATCGCCCAACCCGGGCGCTTTATTGTCACCGATTTTTTGTATGGCTACCAGCATTTCTTCTCCACTTACCGCTGGCACGTTTTGGCGATCTACCTGTATTATCGGCAGGCTTTCGCCCCGATTCTGTGCGAATAATGTTGTGACTATTTCCTGCAGCATCTTCGGACACTTGATTTGAGGAGAGCTCTTTCACTTTATTGTAGTCATAACGGCTTTGTACGCTTCACCCCATGGATCAAAACTGGTATCGCTTCCTAAAGTTCTCCCTCTTGCTCTTAGCGTTCGCAATTTGGAGGTTCCTTCGGGTCTATTTATACTGGCTCTGCAAGTTTTCGTACTCTGGGCTATTCCTGTTGCGCTGGCTACATCGCCTAGTTTTGATACATTTTTTTCCAAAGCTCCTGGATTTCTGCATTCCAGCAATAATTTGGCTTCCTATTCTTGTGAAGACAACGTCGTGGCACGGAAGCATTACACGCTTCCTGGATATCGCTGACAATTTGTGCAGCCTTCGTTTAAGCAGTTCCGTCCATTGCATTATCAAGGGGTAGCATTTCCCGGAACGTTTCTTCGCCTAGCCTTTTTGATGACCAGCCAACAATGCTTTTACTCTGGGAACTAGCACATATTGTGTCTTTTCTTCGTACGCAGTTCATTGTGGCTACTATGGCTCGATGATGACTGTAAGTGTAGTATTTGCTAACCAACCACTGCAAGTCCTTGATTAAAGCATCGCTAAAAAAAGTGAGGTCTAAGACTGCTTATCTTATGCGAACAAACATATGAGAACCTTTGAAATGCACAATCATTTGCACAGGCAGACAAAAATTCGGAATAGATATATGTATGTAGGTAATCCAGTTAGTAGTCAGTCGTTAAAAGACCGTCGAAGTTTAAACAAATGTAATAGTCTTCGGCCAAAATAAAGTAAAATTATAGGTTTTTATTTTCTTAATTATTATATAATTTATTATGTATATTATATATTATATAATTATATAATTTTAGTCATTGCATTTTCTTGCACGTTTTGCATGCGCCCTCCCCTATTTTTATCGCATATTATGACTCTTTTTTATCCGCCGGAGTATTTCTTTGGCTTCCAACATAAAATGGTGGATTTATACTTCATTGTTATATGTGGAATCCATCGGAATTGAATCCCCATGGATTGCAATATAATGCATAGCAATGTCATACGTCTTTCCGCGTCGGTATAGCACCTACACTTTACACGTTGCTTCCAGGTACTTAACCCAAAAAAGTATGCAGAAAAAGTTTTGGGTTTTTAAAAATTATTGGTGCAGTTTCTCGTCATCATGGCAAGTTTCCTCTTTTGCTAGGGATTTGATCACTCATTACAACTGGATATGTACGTACATAAAATTAACTCGTGTACACTTTCACGTGAACAGAATTAAGCAAATAAACCCAAGGTGCTTTGGGGGTTAGTTTGTCTCTGTCCACCGTTAAAGCAAAGCATTTATCATGGTTACAGGTTGAGCTAAATTATAATTCCCATTGACAAAAGTGAGTAGATAGCTATGCACGAACTTAGAATTATTCATTCAACTACATAGCCGTGATTTAGCCAAAATGTTGAGAGAAAAAAACGTGATTAATGACAGATTAGATGGGACGGTTTTTTATCCTTAGAAAAGAATAGTTAGGGCAAGGTGAATAACGCAGCCAGAAGAATTGCCGTAATCCTGATTTGCCCTGAAAGCGTAATTTATTCAAGTTTTGTTCTCGTGATTTATATTAACGGGAAACATCACATACAGGCCATCAATCTCCCATTCTGCTACTTAATGACATTTTCTTATAAACATGGTGAGAGATGTGGTTTTATTCTTGCGGTAAAGATTATTTAGGAATGTGTACACGTGTTTGGATGCTAGTTTTCTTATTTTGTTCAATTCTGGAAGAGTGGAAGTATTTGGCACATTCATTATGCTGAATGTACAATGAGTAAGAATACGACACTTTTGTATTTATATTTGTTCTAAAGTTATCTTAATATTTTCAAACGATTTAACTGAAAAAATCGTTTGTCTCATAATATGCTGTAAATTCAGATAGTATGTTGGTAGTCTTAGTTGTATTACTACTACCGCCCTTTTCGGGTGATCTAATAATTGGGCAACGATATTTTGTAACCTATTCTAAATCCTATCCTATCCTATTCTGTACGCTAGCCCTAGATCGCCTGATACAGTCACATGAAAGGAAGAGCAAATAAACTCTTTCCATTTGGAACTTTGACATTAGGAAATAGTCCCATTAGTGGCGATGGAGATCTCTCCAAGTAGCCTGAAAATGCTAAAATAAACGCTGATAAATGCTGCGCCATGTAACATGGGACGACGCGCTATGTAGATTCTGACATTATGGCGCTGGGAGCCATATTGCATGGCTCAGAGTACTATGTACCTGGCGTATGGGACCATAAATAATGCGCTATGTTACATGCCTCTGGGTGCTATGTGGATTTTTTTCAGTGCACTTTGGTGGATGCGGGCGAAGAAAGGCAGCTGTTCGTAGTAAGTGCTTTATCCGTTCTTCCAGCTTAAATGGCCGTAAATAACTTTTTAATACGTTTTGCTTCAGTTTGTAGCAGACTACCGCAGAATGTAGACACTTTTCTCCTTTTGTCTTGGCATTGGAACTAGAGAATTTTCTTCTCAGAGGTTCCAGAATCATTTGTCATGTTATCAGACTAGAAGTGGCAAGTGCAAGGGTTGATCCGAGAGTAGTGATAATCGGTATTTCCTGGTTGCATAATATTAAAAATAAAAATTTTCTTCCTACGTCATATACCCACTATCCATCCGAAGAAGGTCTCTGCGCGTTACGTGCCAAAAATGTTAACCAACGAGCAAAAGGAGAAATGAGTCGACATTCCGAGGGCGAGGCTCGAAAAGTTTCAGGCAAATCTGAAGAAGTTTTGTCACGTTTCGTAGTCATGGACGAGATCTGGATCCACCATTTCGATCCAAAAATCAAACAGCAATCGATGACCTGGAAGCGACCTTCTTCACCGATGCCGAAGAAATTCAACGTGTCGAGTTCGGCAGCGAAAGCTATGCATCAGTTTTTTTGGGACACTGAAAGACTCTATATCAGGCTCTTACTACGCAGACCAAATAAGAAGATTACGGGAGGCTATTGGGGCAAAAAGACGCAGCAAACTGCAAGCCAGAGTGCTGTTTCATCAAGACAACGCACCGGTTCACGAGGCTGCAGTTACCATGGCAGAAACAGGATTCGCGCTGCCTGAACATTAACCCTATTCCCCAGATCTAGCTCTCAGTGACTTCTACCTACTCGGATCAAGAACCACCTTCGGGCCAAGAAATTTCAAGTACTGTTGGAGCGTTTTGAGAGAATAAGGACAAAAAATATTTTCTGAGGGTATTCCTGGGTTTGGAAAAAGATAGACTAAATGTATTAACTTGTTAGGAGACTATGTTGAAAAATAAATATTTTGTTTTAAGTTTAATCACCTTGGTTTACATTGATTATCATTACTTTTGGATCAACCCTCGTAAGTAGTTACTAACATGATGAGCTTCGGCAATAAGTTTGGTAATGCAGTTTGTTGCGACAGCATATATGTATCTTGTCGGATATCTGGGCGATCAAGTTGCAGCAGGACTTGTCATTTTTCTACCACCAGACAGATGAAAAAAATTCTTCTTCAGCATCACCAGCCCGATTCATGATCGTCTCTTCGCCATTGTCCACTTCTACCCTTTTGCACAGCCGCAGCTTACACTGCCCAATCAGATTTCATATGAACTCCTCGAGAACGTTTGCTTTGACTACGCGGCAAAAATGGTTGAGCTTCTGCTGGTTTTTTTTTCGCAAAACGCTCGTGGTCTTTTTAACATTAGTGTTATTGATCCAACGTCTACCAGTGCGATCAATGAGAGTTTCGATAACGCCCATTATTATGTTACAGAAGGTAACCCATTCCTCTCTTTTAACCCTGTATTCATAAAAAACGATTTAGTTACGTCATTATAAATTGGCTCTTGTGATGTTGAGTCGCTCATAGTCAATTTAGTCCTACATAGGCTAGAGCGCGGCTTGAACTATGGTTTCAAGTGCATCACTACGTTTTACACGTGTCAAGTGTTGTTAGACACAAAGTTGTCATTTATATCATTTACCGTATTTTCAAAGTACTGTCGTATCTCAAGTCAAATTCTTGACTGCAATCGTGTAATCTAGTAAAGTAGGGCAGTGGTATCAAGGCTTGACCTTGCACCGAGCTTCGAGTATACCTAGCCCTGAATAAATATCTGAGTTAAGTCAGGGGTAAAGTGAGTCGTAGAACTAATCACTCCACACTCGTATACATTGATTGTTAGTTTGCGAATGAAGTTCTCTACCAGCTTCAACACCTACACAATCGTCATATTTTTTCTTCTTGACTCTTGTCGATCATTATACGTGGTTTTCATAAGCTGCGCTCTTTTTGTCCAGTTTGGCTTGACTCTCCTCGTCGAACCATTCATTTGTATCGCGCTAAGTTTTTTTTTTAATATCGCACTAACTTTACAATTGCTGCATCCATTGCACCTTTGATGGCGGTCCAGACCTAGTTGAAAGGTGTGGAAGCTAGTTCGGTTTCCAGAGCAGATGTGTATTCGGCTTCCAACGTCTTGCTTCGAAGCTATTTACCATAGTTTTGAAATCAGTGTACCAAAAACGAAATTAATGTTTGCTGATTAATCACATATATACATCTACTGAATATGTATATTTTCATTGGAATAATTAGGTAGAAATTAAACCAACAAGAAGGAAAGAAAACCTAATTCAAGAAAGCAAAGGGAATTAAGCCGTAATCGTTTTGCTTCAAGGTGAAATCATTAAAATCGAAAATCATTTTCCCCTGGTTTTGCTCAGCCTTACAGCTAAGTGACCATAATATATCTCTCATAACCAGCAAAGCGATTAATGACTCCCAAAATAGATACTATAGAAACTAAAGTCATAAATTCAGATTACCTACATCTGTCTTACACTACTCATAGAAATTGTTTTATGAATAGTTCATCGAATTGTCTTTACATCTTCACATTCAGTATTTTGCTTAATGGTTCGTGATCTGTATCATATTCATTCTTATTATAGCTATTATTAATATCTCAATGGTTGCAGCCAACGAACTAATTTGCTCTCTTATTACCCTATATTGTTCACATTGAATTTAACAGACATCGTAAGAACACATGGTAAATCCATGTGAGCTTGGTTCAATTGTAATTATTTAGTGAATGGTATGGATAATGCTTGGATTTATCAACGACGAAAAGGAAACAATTCAAACCGGAAAACCAGAAAAATCCTAGCATTTATTCTCTGGAATCGAGCAAAGAATAAAGCAATTTGTCGTGGAGCGGAGTAAGAATAAGAATTTTTTTTCGAAGCCCATGCACATATGGGCTCTTCTTTACAACACGGCTTTAAACATTCAGTGACAACCAACGAAGGATACGTGTTGTGAATCGAATATGCTATACACTTAGCCGAGGACAATGCCTGCTGTCGAGCATACGGGGACAGTATCTAAATAGCGTCCTATTTGCTGGGATTTAGTCGGTCATAATGAATGAAATAACATTTGGGACCGAGAGTATTTCTTTTCCATTTCGATTCCTTGGAAAAGTTTAATAGATTTTTGAAGGCTATTACGAAGCCAGATTTCTAAGAAATAATTTATAAAACGTATCGAAAATAAATGATCCTGCCCTTTTCAAACGGCTCTGAATGATACCAGTATTACTTATTTTGCAGGTTTTGTGGCGAAAATAATTTCAATCCAAACAGAATCCCTCTTGAAACTAATCTGTTAAAGTGTATTGTTATTATCAAGTTGCATTAAACTCTTGTAATACTCCAAAACTGTATCTGGAGTATAGTCCGGTAGAAAATATAGTTTGTATTAAGGGGTTAGTCCACTATTAAACTGCTCAAAATGAGCTTTTTTTTAAACAGCTACCAAAAAAAAAACTATTCAAGATATCGATTTGAAATTTGACATACATCTTTATTGAAGTTAAAAGTTGCCATTTTCATTGGAAAAAATTATTAAAAAACAAAATGGCGACCGCCCC
The DNA here is from genome assembly GCA_963978885.1 of Nemotelus pantherinus. Lineage (NCBI taxonomy): Eukaryota > Metazoa > Arthropoda > Insecta > Diptera > Stratiomyidae > Nemotelus > Nemotelus pantherinus. The sequence continues at coordinate 214,348,816 of OZ022263.1, forward strand.
AATGGATCGCCGCATCACCGCGAAAAAAAGGAATTGCGCCTCGTAAATTCCTGGACAAAATAAGCATCTGTGAACAAATTAACAGAAATATTTCATTAGTTCTTTAATAAGCGATGTTACCAATGAATTTTCAAATATTAATTACCTTGTAGTGACAATAAACAACAAACAGTAAGATTTCGAAAATTTAAAAACTTTAGTGGTTGGTAATCCTAATTTCCTTTTAACCCTTATAACTTCCAATGCAGTCTTCGGATCAAAACAAAATTCACGGCGTGGGTTGGAAACAACGTGAAGCCGATGGCTCCTAGCACCGAGCATTTTCGTTATTTTTGATATTCATATGGCAAATATCTGCAAGGAAAATAAGTAACCAATGTTTTCATTCTCCAATCTCTATAACTTTTGATGAAGTCATCAGATGACAGCGGAATTCATAGGGTAGGTTGATTTTGAAAGGAATCGATTTTGGTAGATTTTTGTTTGCAATGCTGGCACAGTGTTGCAAGCACTGAGCAATTTCATCATTCATGTTATAGGAGATGCTACTTTCAAAGTTTTATAAGATAAACATTCGATAATGATACCGACTAACAAGCATTTTAGGGGGCCCGGTAGCTCTGCTCGCTAAGGCGTCAGGCCGAAAAGCGGCGTGCTATAGGGCCTGCGGGTTCGAATCCCGCCAGTGCCATGGCTGTAAGTGTGAATGCATGTAATTGTCCATGAGGGTGGCAAATGGGCCCAAACTGGTGGCCTAATGCTGGCCGAATTTCCGGCAACCCTCTTCACTAACCTAACAAGCATTTTAAAATTTCGGAATTCATACAAGTGGTTACCTAAACTTTCCACCCTATGAGTTACAATGTAGATTTCGGATCAAAGTGATGCATGGCCTTTGAAACTGATTGGCTGTAATAATGAGCGCGTATGGTAAAATAGGCACTCCAAATCTGAACAAATCGTCTAATTTTCTTCGAACATAAAGGTAGGAATACACTGCTGTCACGTCACGTGACCTCACGTGCCGTCACGTCATGCGTGTGGAGGCATGAGCTCACGCTTGGAAATACACTTGTGTCATGATAGCAGCTCACGGTTGTTGCAGTTACTGATCGACGGTTGACGGTTTACTATTTGCAGTTGTGTGATAATAGTTTATCTCGCGTTTTTGAAAAGTGTTTTGTTAATAAAGTAACTCTATTAATAATTCATTATAATATAATGTGTGAGAGTACAGATTCATCTACAAGCTCTTCAGATTTTGAAGAAGACTTGGAAAATTTTGCAGTTTGTGCAGTTGTTCAAAGGGAGCGTAGATTTTGGGTTCATCCGGTTAATCGTGCGAGGGAAACGTCTGGAGAATACCATTCATTAGTGCAGGAGTATTTTATCCACTAATAGCTACAGAATATATTCCAAAGCAAAAATGAGACAAACAAAAATAAATTCTGCTTTCAATTTGCATATGACATCTCTTATTTCCCGGACGCTCACATAAACAGATGGAATTGGATATTTGAAAAAATTTTGTTGCCATGCCTGGTTTGAGGTTTGAGCGAATTTCGCTGCGCAACACAGTTCTATTGCATTGATTATGGCTTCAGCATTATAATAATCTTTCAGTGGTTCTGTAATGTATGCCTCAGGCGGCATGCCTACAAATTCCATGTTTGCTTGGTAATTTGAGCAAACGTATTCGGCCCAAATAGTAAAGTAGTTTGTCATATACATGTTACCAAAAGTTTTTATAAACACTAAACATGCATGTAAATAATGATAGATCATACCAATTCAAATTCCAAATAAAAAATATGTTACATTTTTATCCCACAATTTACCAGCATTAATGTATTTCGCCATTTCACAATTATTTAATTATTCTTATACATTTTAAACAAATCACTTACCTTATACATTTTAAACAAATCAAATACCATGAGGTAAAAATATTGGCTAAAACTACGATTTCAATTAGAAAATACATATTTGCGTCACTCAATTTGCATATATATATATGTACTTATAACAGATATTTTGATTAATCAGTACTTATTTCGCCATTTACGACATTCAAAAATATACGTTACATGTTAAACGTGCTGTCACGTGAGCTCAAAAATCTGAATTTGCAGATTATCAAAAACGTGAGCTCACGTGACAGCACATGAGTCCGGGTGACGTGCCACCAGTGTATTTCTAAGCATACAAAATGGTACTGCAGATCTATGGCACGTGAGGTCAGCTGATGTGACGGCACGTGAGGTCACGTGACGTGACAGCAGTGTATTTCTACCTTAAGCGTTTCTAGTGCTTCTGATGCACTAGAGTTTTTACAATTTGCAAAGCTCAATTTTCTGGTTTTGACCTGAGCTGTACCTAAAGTCGAAAGCTCCAGAAATGTGAAGAAAGTCTTCACAAAAAGTGAATTAATCACAAATAATAAGAGCTTCTATATAATATTAGGTTAGGTTATACTGGCTGAAACAGGGCCACATATATACATACCTATTTGGTCCGTAGTGATACCAGATAAGTGGACCCGGAAAAGGAAAGTTCAAAACAAACGGCCATCGAAGGGTCTGGACTTTTCTGCGAACTGGAAAATGTTCTTCAGCCTCTGCTCTGCAACGCGCGAGGGATCCGCCAGCCAGGGCTCACCGAAGCAGCGCTGTCTGGCTTTTCCCAAAACCGGGCAGTGACACAACAGATACTGGATTGTTTCTGAGCCTCCCGGCTCTTGACACTTCCCATAGTTGTGGCTGGTTAGGAGTCCCATTTTCATGGCATGTGCTGCTATAAGACAGATAAAGAGGTCTTATAGTCTAGCAAATTTTTAGAGCTCTTTTACTTAATCCCAGTGGAAGTATGTACGTGGACATGCAACTATGCCTATGCACCTATTCAAAGCTCGGATTTTCTAATCTTATATGATGAATGAATGTGTTTTAGCAGCCCCATAAAAATTTTACTATTTAAAGTAGTCGTCGTATTCAAATTAGTCGTTAAAATAAATATTCGAATAACGATACATACTTATTTTTTTTTCCTGTTTTGATGAATCTGAAGTGACAGTTTGTACCTATATATACTTGAAGACTATAGTTAGTCTCTGGAAGTATATTTTGCCGATTCGTTTTCTGTTTCCATTGCCAAGAATTGTCGTTGATATTCAACCAAGCAGCCAATAAAGTTTGCTGCGGCTGTCATCTTATATTTCGCGACAAAAATTGAGCTACGTAATGCGAAAAGTTTTTTATAACACTTTCTTGTCACGAGAAAACTTTCTTCGGAAGTTTTCATAAATGTTTTTATTATTATGACATCCCGGCCGAGTTGGACCTAAGGAAGATAGTCTTATTCGTAACACCAAAGTGTAAGTTTGATGAGATTAACATTTACATTTGGCGAGACTGAACTATACTGAAACTGACTGAATTATAGCTAAGGCGCCATTTCAATGGCTTAATAAATTTTCGGTAAGGCAGCAAAAGTTGAACAAAGAGAGCATTATGGATGACTTAGCTCATCAGCTTTGGTTTTCTGATCCCAACACGGTTAAATGGCTTGTGAATTGTGAGTTTGGAAATAAAAGCTTTTTGGGTAATATTCTCTCTCGCGCTATTATGAGCTCTGCTAATGAAATGATGCGATTCATATTCTAGTAGAGGACATTCGGCTACCGAAAGTTGAGTAAATATTTTCACAAGAATTGGCGAGATTGAAGAGAAATATTTTTATTTCGGTTACAAAAGAAGGTAAAAATCACTGCAATAATCCATACAAGATGCGAATATTTCTCAATGAGGAATAGAAAAATTACCGAATCTTTTCCCCGTGGCAGTAAATAGTAGGGAAAGAAAAGTTCGTCCATTGTCAGAAAAAAGGATTTCCAACCATCTTCACTAAAGAAGCCAAATACACACTAGTAGTACCATTCTTTATGACAAAAGGTGAGGCGAAATCGATCAATATGTAAATGTAAAGAAATGTAAAATAGAAAGAATATTTACAATGTCACATACAAAAAAAAGTTTCAGAAGGTAGCAGCATGTCGTGGAACATTTTGGAATGTGTAAACTGAAGTGATTTTAGGAGGTGGTGAATAGAAGAGACGAGAATAGAAGAAACCAGATATACTTGCAAAACATGTTGGTTTCTGTTAAACTTAGATTATTGTTGTATATACAATGAAAATTTATACAATGTGTAGTAGATACTTACAAAGGAATGTATATTTAAATACATGATGTTACTCTGGTATTCAATTAAACTAATTGTTTCTGTGAATCAAAGATGCCGAGAGAACTTAACTGTGCTCTATTTATAGTGAAATTACAATTTCCGAGGCAATGCTAATTTCCTAATTTGACAGTGTACTAACATTTCACAGTGGCGAGCTCCAATTATTATATTATTACTGTGCAATATTAATTATTGCTTTCTCAATTACGAAATAAGGTATAGTACGGTACGGTACGGTTGATAAGGTGACAGTAAAATAATTGCACTTTGTAATAACCAGGCCGTTTAAGCAATTATTTCATTTGCCTGCATCATACATGGCTAAGTTTTTTCAAGGCTGACTTTGTGAGGAATCAGTCGCAATTCATTGTCAAGTGCCAAGCTCCACAGGCTAGACAGACTAAGTCGTGAAAAGCCGCTGATAAGTTTCTTCTTTTAGTTGCTTTTCACTGTTAAACAGTTCTTGCTAATGCCTAGTACTATACTCATCGCGAAACGAATTCGACGGTCAAATCCCATACAAAAGAGCTTTACTGACGAAATGAAAAGCTCTTTTTGTATGGGATTCGACCATTGAATTCGTTTCGCGAAGAGTATAGCACTAGGCATAAGGAAAAATTTATTCGAAATTCGATAGTTTTACTTCTTTGCTGATTCACATGGTTTTTGTTGAAATACTATTTGACAGAAAAAAACTTGGTAGTGGGTACCATGTGTGACATTTTTGCTCATTTTCATTGAAATACGATCCACTGGCTTAGGAAATGCAACCAGGATATTGAATCAGCAGGAAGCATATACATATGTATGTAGGTAAGCCGACGAAATAATACATCATCGAGCGACATAGTAGTGGCTATTAGAAAAGTTTTGTGAATGTTTGAAATTGAATTAACCATATGAGCTCATACGTTAGTTGACTTGTGATAATCATGCCCAAGAACATGTAATAGATAAATTTCATTAGAGTTTGTTCGAGAAATGTAACTTTATATTAGTTGACTGTCATCAAAGATTACATTCGTTTTAGTACTCCTCATTATCATTTAGACATTTGAAGAGTAGTAAAGAGTATTTTTACTGAAAGTGGTGCTTCTTTCCAACATATTTTCACCCTCTTACAATAGATGAGGCCCGACAGGCCATGGACCGCTTGAAATCCAACAAAGCACCGGGCATCGATGGAATCACCGCGGAGCTCCTGAAGATAGATTTCTGTTTTAAGGGCAATCCATGGATTGGTGACAGGCATTTGGCAATAAGAAACGATGCCGGATGAATGGCGAAAAAGTGTTATATGTCTCAATCACAAGAAAGGAGATAAACTACTGTGTGAAAATTACAGGGGCTTAACACTACTTTGTACATTGTACAAGCTTTTGACAAAGATTTTAGAGTTAAGGATTTCCCATAACGGTGAGAAAATTCTTGGTGAATATGAAGGCGGTTTCAGATGTAGAACAACGTGGACAACTGACTAAATAACTGTCGTTAATTTGTTTTTTGGAAAAATGCTGGAAATTTAACATTGTTGTTCATCAAATATCTATAGACTTTAAACAAACGTACGACAGCATCAACCAAACTGCATTATATAACATCATGCTGCAATTCGGAACCCTAGCGAAGTTGGTAAATTTGGTGAAAATGACCATGACTTACTCCACATAACAAGTGCTGATTCTGAATGACATGACCAGCTTGTTTTCGACAAATACAGGGTTAAAACAAGGAGATGGATTAGTTTATGTACTCTTTAAATTCGCACTTGAGTATGTCATCAGAAAAATCCCCGTTGACACGAGAGGAACTCTTTTATTTAAGTCGACACAGCTAGGAGCTTACGCTGGTGATATCAATATTATGTCACGTTCTTTCAACGACGCCAAGGAAGTATTTGTAACACCAAACGAAACCGCCAAAAAAGCTGGTCTTCAAATTGACGAGCAAAAAATAAAAATTCTGACCCAATCAAGGAAAAAAACGCCAGTAAGACAAAACACAACGATAGTGGACTATAACCTTGAAAACGTAGACACCTTTGTGGAATTAGGGACTAACCTCTCGAAGGATGGGAATGAGCATCAAATGACGAATTCAATTAGCCAATAAGACATTCTTTGCGGTTCCTCCCATTTTGTAATTTCGATGCGTATACAGGAAAACGAGGCTTCGCATCTACAACAAAATAATCAGACCTGGGTTTTGCAACGGAAGGAAAACCTGGACCGAGGTGTCTGAAGAAGAATTAAGTACGTTCGAAAGGAGGGTATTGCGAAGAATCCTCGGTCCAATACGGGAAAAAGATGGATAGCGAATCCGATGCAACAACGAGCTGTATACCATTTATGATGAGCCGGACGTCTCTACCGTCATTACAAAAACTGCAATGGGCTGGCCACGTTGAACGAATGAGCGAAAATCGATGAATCCCTAAGCGGTATCTCATGGGGCGAGCGAGCGAAGCCAGGCCAGTTGGTAAGCCACACAAGCGTTAGGAGGATTCCATAGATGCTGACAGCAGGTAACTTTTGGGAGCACCGAACTGGAGGATGAGGTCACTGAGCCGAAATGACCGGAGGCGAAGCATTAAGGAGGCCAAGGCTCGATTCGGGCTGTAGTACCACGATGATAATGATTTCCATTCATAAACTTTGAATGATCTAAATACTTTTTAGATTTAGTTCCTTACTCTTTGAGTTTCTTTTATGAATTAAATCAAAGCTACAGCTATTTTTTGAGCTTGGATTTTAAAATGGATTCTTCACTTTATAATCAACTTGCACAACCATAAAAATGGTTTCTTTTGCTATATTAACTTAACTCACAGCATATTGAATTCAAAGTCCAGGATCTTTTCGGGTCTCTATCCAGAGCAGGATCATTTTATTAGCTTAGGTTGCTGCAACTAAAATGATTTCAACTGTCGATGACAGATTGAAAAATCGTTTGTTGACGTGACGTGATGATTAAACTGATTTAAAATGTAAGTTTAAATTTCAGCGAACTATCAAGCTGCATCTATTGCAACCACTAAATATAACGGTTTCGCCGACCATTGAACTTTCACTGACTGACAGTTTGATGAAGTTTAAACATTAATTTCAAATCATTTAAATCACAACGATGGACAAATACCTGCTGAATTACCGCTACACATCATGACAATGCTGTAATAACATTAACTTGCAAAAAGTTACTGTAAAATCAGCAACTTAAGTGAATGCAGCAACTTACATGGTGTGAATTGTTATGAGCTAGTGATATGTTTATAAGATGGTGTATTAGTAGTATAGTGTGGTTTGATGAAGCATGAATGTGCTATTTTCCCCATCTGTAGCCTGTATAAAAACTTTCTACATGTGAACTTTTTTATTATCCATACAGAGCAACAAAAAAAAAGGTTAATATATTAAATATATTCCCGAGATTTGAAGTTAAATTGTATAAAGTGGCGAAAATGGGCACGAGAGTAGCTTATCAACAAAAGTGATGTTGTGTTTACTGAGGAGAGGATGTATGGTAATAATCGAGAAAAAAAACACATAGAAACCGCTAGAATCAATAATGTCGAAAGAAAAGCAGAGATATTGTGTAGATATTGAGTGCATATTCTACCATACCTGCTGCTTATTACAGCCAATCTGTTTCGAAGGTCACGCGCCACTTTAGTCTCAAAAATACATTAAAATTCATCGGGTGTACAGGGTTTCAGGGTTGCCACTCGCATGAATTTCAAAATTTAGGAAAGTCAAACACTGGTTACTTATATTCATTATCGGATGCTTATCTTCCAAATTCTGAAAGCAGCATCTCCTATAACATAAATGAGAGAAGTGCTCGTCGCTTGCAACACTTTGCCAGTACTGCAACTACAGCTGTTTCACGTGAGAATCAACCCATCCTGTGAATTTTTTTTTCATCCGATGACTTCATCGAAGTTACAGGGATGGACAGATGTTTGGTGTTGCCATTTGGAAAAAATCCAGAAAAGAGAAAATTTAAAGATTGGTTTACTTTCATTGCAAATGTTCACGATATGAATACTTAAGGTTAAAATTTATTCATACGAAAATAACAAAAACGTCTTGTGCTGACAACCCGTTGTTAGCACAAGAGTCAAAAATGTATCACATCTGTTTCACATTGAAGTCAACTCACTCTGCGAATTTCGTTTCGATACGATGACTGGAGTGGTGTTTATAGGAGTACAAAGAAACTTAGGGTTACCACCCGCGAACGTTTTCAAATTTCCAAAATCTTAATATATGCTCTCTATTATCACTACAGGAACATTAATATTTTAAAATTTGATGATAACATCGCTTAGTAATGAAATGACAGATTTTTATAAAACTCCCTAGATTGTTATCTCTGTCTCATACTATGATTTATGGTTTTATCTAAGCTGTAGTGAGAGATTGTTTGTGAAAGTGCAATGCTAACTTACTGAAACATTCTTTAAGAATAACGAGGACGATCAGGACACTTATTGCCTCACGGACGGTAGTCTGTATTTTCGTCTTGAATACAAGCAAAATGGTCACCGGATGGATGAACAACTTACTGGCTACATCAATTTATGAAAAGAATGTTTCATAGGATTCATATAAAGTATGTTTATTTTTACGGATAATGCATTTTCTATTTATAGATACTACTCAGAAACAAGGTTCAGAAAAAATCACAAGTGCACCAATCCCAATTTGTAAATGCTTAACTTTTTGTTAGTTTTTTGCTAACTTGTTTATGTTTTTGTCCCAATGAATAACCCTAGTTTGGGACCTTGAGCGCCGATCGCAGCTTTGTCAAAATCGAAAAAATTGCGAAATTTTCCTTTTTTTCGGTTGTAGCCAATTTATATCATAGAGGACTTGTTTTATGATAAAATCTTTTCAGTAAATTTTTAAATTATACTAAATTGGCCACAATTTAAGACCAGAACCGTCTCTGTAGACCCGATAGTTTCCAAGATGCAGCTTTTCAAAGTTATCGGCTTTTTTTGATTCTGACATTTTTCACAAAAAATAATATAAAACGATATTTTGGTAACAAAAATATAATAAAACACAGATAATATCATAAAAGAATGTACATCAATATAAGGTTTTTTTTTTGTAACGGGAAGATAAAGATCAGGTGCGAAACCTGCTGCCGATTGACGCACACTTCCACTCCCTCCACTGCACTCCTCTCTCACCCCTCCAGTTCTCTCCCACTCCATAGACCTCAAGGACAGGGGGGGGGGAAGGGCTTGGAATTAATTTATTCATTCCTGGAAGATAGCTCTGACGAGTGTTAGTTCTCTCTACATAAACTCATGGACCAAATATAAGGAGAACAACCTCAACCACAAACTGTGAAAAGTCGCTTGTTTGAAAAGTACGGAGACGATATTTTGTTCGTTGAAAAACACAGTTCCCAAAATTCTTACCAGTACTTGGTATAAGAATAGGAGCTCTGATCTTCAAGCAAAAAGACTACGAGTGGTAAAGACAGATGCTGAAGTCATACGAGAGGACATACGTTCGCAAGTTTACGACACAAGAAATTTACACCATCCGACGATATCTTGCAATTCTGTAATACCCGAGTCTTAAAGACTACTTTTGGAAACAGTAATTCCAAAAAACAAACGAGGGTACTTGGATTCATATAGAAAGAAGTGCGTTGCTCTCTCACATTCAATAGTCTGCTGACCAGTGCGGCCTCGCCCGTTTATATCTTCAGTACTGTATGGGATTGGTGTAAATCTCTACCACAAGTTCGGGTCAAAACATTTGGCTGAGTTGTTGTCAACGCTTGAATTTGCAGCAAGTCACAAGGATACATTATCTTTGGAAAACTTGGCGATCTTGCGGCCAGATCTACTCATTCTGAAGACGTCAATGACACATCGAGGTCCCACAATCTAGAAACGGACGAACCTCAACCGGACCCTTCTAAGAGGTCAAAATTATTTTAATTGATGTAGGTATTGTTTGATTGTTGTAGTCTCTTCTGCACAATTTTTTTATATAATTACCTATGTTTTAGTATTTTTTTGTTTTTATATTAAATAATCATTCACATATGTAATTCTCATTTTCTTTAACAAACCATCACGTTCAGAAAAAGCTTCGATAATACAAAGAACAGGAGGTTGAAATAAGAAAAAAAAAATGTAGGGAAGGAGATTTGATTTTGAAAGGCTGTATATCTGAAACTATCGGTTCTACAAAGACGGCTCTGGTCTCGAATTGTAGTAAATTCAGTATGATTTCATAATTTGTTTAATAGATTTTATCATAAAACAAGTTCATTGGCAAAAACTAAATAAAAGTCGAAAATTTCTCGTTTTTTTCGATTTTGACAAGGTTGCGTTTGGCACTCAAGCTCACAAGCCTGGGTTATTCATTCGTGCAACATCATAAACAAGTCAGCAAAAAATTAGAACTTCCGGATTTAATGCAAAGTCCGATGTATAAGGCTACTGGACTAATATATATTCTGGCAATTGAAATGGAGCTGTAACTTTCATAGCTACTACATATATACATTGAATACTGCTGAAATTGTTGAAAATGATAGATGCATCTTTAAACGTAACCTTTGAAGTTAGAATCGACTGACAATTGCTCGTTACATATCGATTTAAATATAGAATACAATAAAGGCTGTATTTCATTCTTCTACGAAAAACCCTTATCGCTTTGGATTACATCCAATTACTTATTTTTTCGAAACTTGAAAAGATCTCATAAAAATCCTCGGTGTGAGAGACCACGAGAAAAAGTTTTCACATTTCACCCTTTTAATTGTACAAATAAAAAGTAATATCGAGAATACAAAAATGTCTTTGCAATCATGTAGAATTACGGTTTTTTATCAATACCATTTAAGTATGAGCTTTTTAAGAAGAATCTATTATACGAAGTTTTAAAATAGAATATCCAATAAAAACATGCATTTGATTTTCATAGAAAAACCGTTTTCATATTTTAACATGCAAATGCTTACATTACACTAACATATACTGGTGGACATGGCTTGGAATTAGGAATGAACGGTGCTTCCGAGAACAGTTTCTAAGCACATGCGAGATGAGTCTAACATTAAAACTTCGGAGAAAGAAATTAAATCTTAAAAGGACCCGCTCTGTGTAGAATATTGTTTACGAGTTCGATTCATGCTATCACCATAGATACTATCAAAGTCAAAGGAAGACCGGCAGCCCGCATCTTTCAACACAAGCATGACACTGAAGGGAGATATTCTGCACCAATGAATGTTATTTTCCATACAATCTGTCTATTTGCCAATTTTCTCTATCGTACATTTAACTGCCAAGAGCACCAAATTTATTTCCCTTGCCAGGAAAAAAGCAAAGTCAAATGTTACCTGGGTGAGGGTGGTGCGTGTGATGAATTTGAGAGCCGGAAGAATACGTCGCTATCGCAAGTTACTCATGTGGGAGGCTAATACTGCAAAGCTTACAAATATTTTTTTTGATGCAATACTACGCAATACACGTTGCTATTCAACGAGGAATGAAATGTTTTTATTCTCGTCCAGGATATTGTGTTTTCTCTTTATTTCCGCGTACTAACAGACAAGATATCATGACAATAAGTAATTTGGGAATTTTCCTTTGGAGCAATGCTAGTCTCCGAAGTGTCGTACGAGCCAGTGTTATTGCGTTCAGCAAGTTACATCATTTCAACGTACTCGTATAAGAAGAGATGATTTGCAAGTTAGATAAGAAAATACTCTAAATAGCGCTAAATGTAATAAGTGCCGGTGCACTTCGTTATGACTAAGTCAATGAAGTAAGGTCGCTTTATTTAATTAAGGGACCCATGGCTAATTTGCTTGTTGAGAAATAAGTATACTAGACAGCTTTGTTCCAGAAATTAAACTGAAAAGGAAAAAAAGTATGCTTCAATTCTTCATGTACAGTCAGTTTTAAAAATCTATGCACAAGTATGCATTTTCAACGCAAAGTAGTATTTCACTAAAATGGTTTAATTATTTTATCATTTCGTTACAGCATATAATTACTTTAAGTTAAAAAAAAATATTAAAAAAAGCATTTTACAAAATAATAAAAAAACGTTTTACAAAATAATAAAAAAATAAACACATTTTATAAAAAAAAAACAATTCAGTATTGGAAAAAAACTCAACATTACATAAAGCTACTTGTGATCGGAACAAAAGGTATTTGCACGGTCAGTCCTGTCGAATAGAAATAATTACCAAATACATTAAAACATATGGAATATTTTTTTTAGCTACTACGTGATATTTAGCAGGATACTCTTTCGTTTTAGTTGTAGTCTTTTATCATGTCAACATTGATTTGACAAGGTTACTGGTCACATCAGCTGATATTTTATTTATTTATTTATTTTGCCAAACAAGGCATGATACAATATATATTACAATAGAATATGCAAGTATTACAAAATATAATATGACAGTGTTTCAAGTTAATGTTTATTTGCATTTAGGCGAATAAGGATGGGAAATAAGTAGGTTAAGAAGTTAATAGGGCCTTTATCAAGTTATTTTTTAAAATAGATTTGGTGATACCTGAAGAGTAGTGATGACTTACAGTATTGAATGCTCTACAGCACCTATTGGTGGGTTCATTATACCCATAAACTGTAAGGTGCTGGTATTCCTTAAGAAGGGTTGTATGCCTAGTCCGTCTTATTTGATTGTTGAAAGTGATTCGGTTAGAGAGAGCTGCTATACTAACTGTTCCGTTAATGATATAAAAGGCTAGGCAGGCGCTAATTATGGTTCTTCTTGATGAAAGAGTCATTAGGTTTAAAAGACCAAGTCTGTATTCGTAAGAGGGAAGATTACTAAAGTCGTTTGGATTATAGAGGTGCCTCAAGGCGAAAAGCAAAAATTGTTTCTGAAGCGATTCGAGCCTGTCGCTGTGTAGTTGAAAAGTTGGGCACCAGACTATGCATGCGTATTCCAGTAGAGGCCGCAATAGTGATGTATATAGAGACTTAGTAACCCGAATGCTTTTGAACTCTTTAGCGCGCCTCTTAATGAAACCTAAATGCTTGCTCGCTTTCGACAAGACTTTGTCGATCTGCAAGTTAAAGCGCATTTTGGTATCTAGGGTTACACCTAGGTCTAAGATATGTTCTACCCTAATAAGTTCGTTGCTATTAAGATAGTATGAATTGGCTATTACATTATTTTTCCTGGAGAAACTTATCACTCGACACTTGTCGACGTTGATATTTAGTTTATTCAGGAGGCACCACTGTTCGAGAGATACAAGTTTTGATTGGAGAAAATCAATGTCGGACTGCGTTTTGATAGTGTGGTACAATTTCAAGTCATTGGCGTAGAAGAGGTGTGGAGTATCTAATAAAATCCTAGATATATCCGAAATGAAAATATTAAAGAGAAGAAGGCCCAAATGACTGCCTTGCGGCACCCCCGACAGAGCAAAAACTGTTTTTGAAAATTTTCCTTTGAATTTGACAATCTGGGTTTTGTCACAAAGATAAGATTTAAGCCAGTTAAGTAGGCAGCCAGATATACCAAAATTAAGTAATTTCTGTGTCAAAATTTGATGGTCGACTCTGTCGAAGGCCTTACTGAAATCAGTATAAATCGCATGAACCTGGTTTCCCTTTTCCATCTCACAAAGGACGTCCGAAACCAGGATCATGAGATTCGTGGTAGTTGACCTGCTTTTTCTAAACCCATGTTGCTGTTCGTTGAGAAGGGGACTTATTATGAAAGTCAGTTGATCGCAGACGAGCTTCTCGAAGAGTTTGGGGATCACTGAGAGAATAGCGATGCCTCGATAGTTGTGAATAGATCGTTTATCGCCGCTTTTGAAAATAGGCGTCAGATGGGAAGATTTCCAAAAGGATGAAAATTCGCCTAATGACAGCGACTTGTTAAAAATGATATACAGAGGGGCTATCAATTGATTGATACACTGTATCACAAAGCAGGGAGGTATTAAGTCACGGCCAGGTCTATTATTAATGTTTAGCTCTTGGATAGAGTTGGCAATCGCCTCTTTTGTTAGAATGATACCCTCAATGAGTGGTGTGGATACAGTTTGGGTAGGCCAGCCAGTTGAATTTATTGTAGGGATCGAACTCCATTCTTCCTGTAGTGCTGATTTCAGGATTCGATACTTGTAAGATTCCGTTTTGGGAGCCGCTAGTCTGGAACGTCCCAAAGATGCTCTTTAGGGTTAATATACGGGACTTGTAGGGGTATCTGCAATACACGGAGTGTATTATAAAGGCGTCAAAGCCGCGTATTCACTGCATTATGCCTTAAGGCACGTTGACGCGGTGCAAGTATAATTGGATCTCTGCTTGCATCAAGTACACTTGTACAAGTATACTTGGAGCAAGGTGGTTGTCACGGTGAATGACTTGGAGATCCAAGTGAATTTCAGAGAGATGGCGGATTTGTTATTGAAAGATAAGGAACTCGTGACTGATGTGCTGATACAAGAGCTCAAAGTATACAAAGGTACTTCCGACTCGTAAAGCTCAATAAATTTTGTGTTTTCTCTATCTGGCATCTTCCATTTTCTAATTTGTTTACTTATTTTTATTTTACGGGGCTGATCGAACACAGTTTCACTCACCGACGCCATTTTGCTCTAAAGTTGCAACACTTGTTGCAATTTTAGAGTCGAAATCAAATCAAGACCGTTGCTTTAAAATTTCTTACCCTGTTGTATGCATTCACAAGATATTTATTGGAAGACTAGTGGCAGAATAGTATTTTCCGGTACATCCCCCAATACGCGTGCTCGTCAAGTGTAGTTTTCATGTAGTTTTCGTTTAAATTTCGTTTTCTTACGTCGTTCGTGTGGTTTATTTGAAAATGTCGGGTACAAAAGCACATAAGTTTTTATCATTTGAAGATAAAGCGCAAGTTACAACAGATTTCGAAAGTGGTTCATCTATTGAAAACGATGCGCCAGTCTGAATTTCCGAAAATGGAGGCTGCGCTGTATAAGTGGTTTTTGGATCAACGATCAAAAATCATACCGATGTCTGCGGAGTTGCTGAAGGAAAAGGCAAAATTTTTTCACAACAAAATTTCAGAGAATTCGAATGGATTCAATGCGGTTGGTTCATACAATTTTGAAAAGCAAAACGGGATCTGGCTTCTCAAACTTTGTGGAGAAAAGCTGTCAAACAATGCAGCCGCTATTGACCAATTTGTTGAAAAGTGCCATTCCAAAATCAAGGAATTACAATTGAAGCCAGAACAGTTGCAATTGAAGCCAGCAGATGAGTCTGGCCTGTTCTGGAAGCTTCTTCCAAAAAAAACTTTGTTGGATTTCCGGGAAACTTTAGCACCTCGACGGAAAACTAGTAAGGAGAGGATAACTTTTCTAGCATGTACAAATGCAACCGGAACGCATAAAGTTAAGATCGTAGTGATAGGAAAAGCCGAGAATCCCAGGTCATTCAAAAATGCTGGAGATCTTCCTGTGGTGCACAGAAACAGGGGCAACGCTTGGCGACATGTTTATTCGACGACTGGTTTCATCACATGTTTGTTCCAGAAGTAAAGTTTTCAATTTCCGAAATTAAATTTATTGATTTCGATGGACTTTATTTTGCTTTAAGTCCGCAGATTCTTAAGTGCTCAGGGACTTCCACCAAAAGCACTTTTACTGCTTGATAATGCTCCATGCCATCCGAAAGATGGCCAGCTTGAAAGTGATGACGGTATGATATCCGTAATGTGCTTCCCACCGAACTGCACTGCAATCATACAACCTATGGACCAAAACGTGATTAGGTTGACAAAACTTTTTCACAAAAAAAGCTTGTTGGCCCAAATTGTAGGTTCTGAGGAATCGGACACGGAGAGCATGGGCGAAGGTCAGATCACACGTTATTGAAAAATGCAGGGAAAATTAAAGACACCAGTCTCTGATTGGACGGAAGAGGTTGACGTTCCGCTGAGTATCATAAGATCAGAAATGCAGTGCGTGAAAGATTTAATAGACCCAATAGATGATCTTCTGAAACAAATTGGGCCTGATGATAATTTGACATCAGATGATATTGATAACTGGATTGTGGAAACTGGAGTTGAGATTTGTTTTGAAGAGATAGACGACGATGAAACAAATTCAGTTGACGAAAGCACCTTGGAGATGAGTGAACAAGATAAAAAATGTAGACGCAGTACGAAGCTTCAACATTTGTATTAAATGGGGTGAACAGAATAACGAAAATCTTCAGGATATAATCGTTTTGCAACAATTGAAGAAGAAAGCTATTGTGAACCAAGGCAAGAGCCAGAAGCAGGCAACACTTTTTAACTTTTTTGAGTAAATATGAGTACATGTGTTTGAAAAATATAAAGGTGTAAGAAAAGTTTTTGTTGCACTCATTCTTTTTGAATTACAATATTTTTTTCCAATAAAAACAACTTCATTTGTGTTAATTGGTTGTTTTTCTTCACAAAAAGTACTGACCCGAAAGTTGAAACATTTCGAAAATTGCAACAAGTCTGTGTTTCTATTAGTTGCAATTACCGAGGCTACACTGTATATATATGCAGAGAATGTCTTCTATTTATCTTTTGTATTTTCAAAGAACATGTACTTATAACAAACATTAACATTGTTAGCACTTACATGAATTGGCAGCCAGCAAACAGCGAACGCCAATACAACAACAACCACCATCCGAGTGACACGCCGTTTTCCCCGCCTGCAAAACAATAAACAAACGATTATATCTATAGACACAAGCTACCGCTCAATGTTAATGAAACAAATTACATTAAACACATGCTTTTATTTGGAAAGAAATGTCAATTATCTTAGAGTATGTTCTTTACCTTGACTCGGCTGATTGTCTGCAGCCTGGAGCACTTTTCCATAATCGGACCAGCATGCCCATGTACAGGAAGGAGATGAGCGTCAGTGGTACGACATATGAAGACAAAAAGAACGAAACCTGCAGTAAAATGGATATGTATGTAAATGAAACGATTGTCAAAGAGAATATGCATAGCTTTTGCAAGTTTTTTTTGCCAAAGGTACTATGTGAGAAATGCATTTCATTCTAGTTACGTTCGTCAATTGCCCTATCAGTATTGAAATTGATATTTCCTTCAGTTCATTTATAAATTGTTTAATGCATGCACCCAACTTTATCTGTTTATTATCCGATGAAATAAGCTATCCCAAGATCAACGGTTCAAAGGAAAGCATATTTGTTACCAAATGAGATTGCCATTACAAGCTATAACCGTTTCTAGTTCGTTCTATATTCCGACGGATTTCCGAATTTTCCAGAAACTATTAATATTTCGTTTTAGAGCGTTGGCATTTTCTCTACTCTTACCTGAAATCCTACTAAGCTCCACACTCCTTGATGTGATGAGAACACGCAAGCTGTGAGATGTGATCCCTTGAGGCTATACATCCGTACGCTGTGTGATAGAGCTACTGGAATAGCCGTTGTCAGGATTAGAACCCAAGCGCAAAGGATCGCTCTAAAGGAGACAGTGTTAGAAAAGTGTCGAATGAAGCTTTACGTACGAGCACCAAATCCACTTTAAATACTTACAACATCGCATTGCGTTCCGTTCGTAACGACATGCTGGTAACAGGGTGTACAACAGCAAGAAACCGGTCGAAGGACATTAGGACAAGTGTGTAGACACTGCAATGGCATGTGACAACAATCATGTATTGAACGAACTTACACCAAAGATTCCCAAACGGCCATTCAGGGAGGATGTAATCGGTGGCCGTGAACGGAACGCAGAATATTACGAATAGAATGTCTGATATAGCCAAATTTATTATCAGGAGATTCGTTGTCGAGCGCATTTGTTGATTGACTACCACAACTGAAATGAAACGAATATAAATATTGAAATCAGAATATAAGAACTTGCATAATTATTTCATTTCTTTTATTTAGTTCGTCTAATCCCACTATATAACTATCACCCGCCTGACACGTTTGTCAATATATGACTTAGTAAGTAGCTAGTGGTGCCTGTTAAAATTTTCGCGGCAAATCAGATTTTGTAATTTTTCAGGTGGGTCAATGATATCATGGTTTTCACTTTCAGTACTCCCCGTAGCTACAGAATTGTCTGCACGTTCATAAACAACTACTTTATGTTAGAACTTATTAACAGGAATATTTCCTAACTCAGTTTCGTTCCCTAACTTACCCCTAACCGAGAAATGGGAACGTTTAGAGGAAATATCTCCTCTTCCAAGATTTTACCTAAACTAAACTTTCTTGCTTTCTGGTTCAGGCTGTCAAGTAGCCATGACCTGATAGATATTGGCACAGGTAGAAATTTATGTCACTGTGGTCACGACTAAGCCAAGGTTTTATGGCGTGCATCAGCCTAGTCGTCCATGCTCCCTTTGTGCTCGTTGCCCGGCGTTTTTCCTAATGCTCAAGTGTTCGCGCTCGTCCTTCAGTATCTGCTACCTTTTTTCCCACTTCTGAGCTATTCAGAAAGATCTCCCTCCGCTCGTTCGCCAATAAATTGGCTAACATTACCCCTGCTATGAACAACACGGCGTTACCTGATACCATACGGTAGCTACTTACCGTTGAAAGCTTAGCATCCTAGCTCAATACTTTGCAGATTTGATCATATCCATATCTCCACATCATACAGCCGCGTTGAAAGAGCCGCTGTCATAACCGCTGACCGCAAACGTTTGCCATAAGTCTGCTCAGCGAGATTTAGCATCCTTTCCGGATGTGCTTCCCATAAGTCAGCTTGGAGTCAAGAGTCACTCCGAGATACTTCGCAGATTTTTTTATCTCGACTACTTCGGAGCCGACCGTCGTGTATATCATGGTTGGTATCGTTTTTTTCGTCAGCATGACAATTCCCATTATTGGTGATCGCCAGCTGAAGACCATGGTTTCATCCAGGCTTCAACTCTTCTCATTACTTGATTTAATTTGAGCTGAGCAAGGTGGAGGTTTCATCGTACGCAGTATTCCATAGATCCCTCCCGGGAATGGACCCTTGTGCTGCTTCTGCAGTAATATTTTTCCAAATATTTCCGTACTTCGTCTCATATGTAAGACGATGGTTCTCAGATAGTCTCAAACCATGACTAATCCTTAAAAACAGGCATCTTTCCTCAATTAAAGAAATACTCCACCGTCTCCACTTTATTCCAAAATGGAAGTTGCAAAGATGCATATAACTATCAACCTATTGCGAAACTTCCCTGCGTCACTTAACTTTTTGCAGCCATTATAACCTTTCATTGTAAATCGATTATGGCCCCGTATCAACCCAGTTTTATAAAAGGTCTCACCAAGTAACCAAATCAATCGAAGCTGGCCTCCAGGCTGACTGTGCCCATATAAACTTGACCAAAGCCTTTGATAAGCTAGACAACTCTATACTCTTAGCTAAGCTTCATTCTTTTCAATTCCCCAGCTCGTTTTTGAACTGGATTGATTCTTACTTGGATAATCAAATCCAACATGTATCATTTTGCGGTGTCTTATCATCTGAAATTAAAATCACGTCTGGTGCTCCGCAAAGAATTCATCTAGGTCCTTTACTGTTCGCCTTAAATATTAATGACATAGGTTCCATTCTGCAGCCATTCCCTGTTTTGCTTTATGCCGATAGCGCTGAAATTTTCAAAGTTGTGAGAAACCTTGGCAATTGCAATGATTTGCAGCAGGATCTAAACAAATTTGCCAGCTGGAGTTCCGATAATAATTTTCTTATTAATCCTGAGAAATGTACGATTATATCGTACTCATGCAAAAATAATCCTCCTATCTATGAATACTCACTTTTGAGTACATCTTTGAAATAGATCAGCGAAAGTACTCGATTTAAAAGTACTGCTGAATCAGTCATTCACATTTGACGATCACATCGACTCTAGCAAAGCTAGCAATGCCTTAGATTTTACCAAAGACGTTCGAGGGAATTCAACGATATTTTTCTAGCTAAGACCCTCTTTGGCAGCTTAGTTAGTAGGTGTTGAATTCGCAAGTCTTGTATAGGTACCGTATCAAAAAGATTACATTGACCAAATTGAGTCCATTTAAAAGAAGTACTTACGTTTCTGCCGCCGGGCTCTTTCGTGGTATGAACCTTTACATCTACACCCTTATAAAGACCGCTAATTTTTTGAAATTTCATGACGAACAAGAACGACAGCCCTTCCCCAATTCATCTAAATCTTTAGCGTCCGAAATTTTATGTTCACGGGAACTCAAAACTTGATAATCAGATCCTATTGAAATTCGCAGAATATATTTGAACCTAAGTCGGACCAGGTCTGATAGAAGTGTTTGTGAAATATGGGCAACCCTGTAGCAGTTGCGCCATTTTGAGAAATCAGTAAGAAAAAAATTGCCTTTTGCTCTATAAATTCCAATCCAGTTACCAGATTTTAACGAAATTCACACACTTACTTTAGACCACGTTTGATAGAAATTTGGTTGAAAAATTAGGTTGGATTTACGAGGTATGATAACTTATACCTCTTGAATCTTGAAAATTTGCTCAGACGAAGTTAAATCATACGAATAAAGTAGGGTGGAACGATGAAGTAAAGTTGTTACGGAAAAAGAAAAAGGATCTCCTGAAAAGGTATAAGCAGAATAGGTTAATGTATAACTTCTATGAGTATCAAAAAGCTGTGATGAAGTGGAATGAAGGAGTAAAAATAGTCAGAAGAAATAACTGGATAAATAAAATTATGGAACTAGCCACTGGAAATAACAACAATGAATTCTGGAAGTTTATAAATAATAAATATTAAAAAAATAGGAAATAAAAGTAATCCATCGTTTTGCGATAGCAAAAACAATGTGAATTACTTATTAATGATAAAAAATAAGAGTCATCAAGACAGCCTTAATATGTGTGAACTATTAAAACCAGTAGATAGTATGAATTTATCAATGTTGGAAGTGGAAAAAGTTTTGGAAAAACATAAGAAAAGATCAGCTCCAGGGCCTGACCAGATTATATATGCGATGTTAAGAGCCATGAACAAGAATAGTAAAGTAATTTTAGTAGAAGCGTTGAACGATGTGGTTAATAGTCATACAAACTTATTGAACTTATTAAAGATAAAGGTTTCCCCAATTCTAAAGAAGCAGAAAAACCCTAACGAATTATTAAATGAAAGGCCGATTTCGTTGCTGAATGTGATAGTAAAAGTAATAAAGAGGATTATAAAAAATAAACTAATGGAGGATGGCAACCTAATGAATAAAATACCAAGAAATTCTCATGCATATAAAAAAAAAGATCGATAAGTACATGCCTCAATATGGTAGACCACTGGATCAGTCAAGCAAAAGCAAAACACCAAAATGTTATGATGGTTACGTTAGATATTTCAAATGCATATGAGGGGGTTGATCTAAAAGTTCTAAAAGACACTATGATTGAACTTAATGTTCCTGAAGTCTATAGCTGGTGGATTCTCTCTTTTCGTGTCAATAGAAGTTTGATGCTGGGGAAGGAAAATGTAGCGGTAAAAAATTGTATCCCACAAGGGGACGTTTTAAGCCCTTTAATCGTTAATATGTACACTGCGATATTATTGTACATAAGGTGACGAGTAGGAATATTATGATTATACAATATGCAGATGATTTTCTAATTATAGCCTGTAATAGAAATAAGAACTGCTGCTTTGAGGAGCTGCAACAAAGTATGGATAAGTTTGCTGACGGTGCTAGAAAACTAAAGTTACCTCAGAATGCGGAGAAGTGCAATGTGATTATACTTAACAGAAATATGAATTACTCGAGTAAAGATAGGGAACAGGGATGTAAATTGGGTGACTGAGGTAAAATTTCTTGGAAAAATTATCAGAAGTAATAGTTCAGAGAAAGATTTTGTGTTGAAGAAAATTGAACAAGTTAAACCAGAGATAAATATGATGAAAATAATCACAGGGGTAAAGAGTGGACTCCCCCCTGATAAAAGCCTAGTGCTATACAAGTCATTTATAAGAGCGAAACTGGAAAGTCATGTGTCAAGCCTGTATGATGCTCCGAAATATCTGTTAAAAAGATAGATAGTCTAAAAGCTGGAGTGATTAAAAGATGCTTAGGGTTAACAAGACAGACTTCGAACATAATAGCTTTTGATATGGCACATGGAATCCCAACGAATTGTAGAGCACAGATTAGATTAGCAAAATAATTACTCAAAATAAAAATGACTGAAAATGGAGTATTTAAAGAATTAATTGCAGTTAACTCAAAAGCCAAATACTATCAAATATACTAAAAGTTTAGGAATATAATTAATAGAATAGATGAAGAAGTACAAATAAAAAACCGAGCAATCTAAAACTAGTACCTAAGCAGAGTGGCCTGTTCAATAATATTAGTTTAAGTGAAAGGGAAACCATGAAGAATATATATAGGGAGCTAATTGGGGAGTCGTTAAACTAAAATCAACTCATCATCACAACGGATAGAGCCAAGTATTGTCTAAGAAGGAGATGTGCTTTTTTTGATCCATAACAAAAATCAGGTTAGAAAGTTTAGATTGAGTCAGGAAGGTTCTATAGTCAACGCGGAAATGACAGGGATTCTTCTTGCAATATCCTCATGTAAAGATAGTTCAGTCGATAAAGTCTTGATCTTTACTGACTGAAATAGAGCGTGCTTAGAACTTATAAAGAATTCTCTCAATAAATCGGTCATTAATGACATTTATAAATATGTAGATCTGTGCCTAATATAGAAATAAAAGTTATGTGGATACCAGGACATTGTAGTCTAGAAGAGATGAGTAGAGTAGATGAGATTAGGAATGATTGAGGGAGAACCCTATAATAATAAATATGAGTCGGATGAAGCAATAGAGTAAATTAGTGAATTAATAAGCAATGAAAACAGAGAAGAATATAGTAGGGAAATAAGGAAATGTAAGCAATGAACTTGGTATAAAGCGTTTCTTAGTGGGAAAATAGGCTTTGGTTTAAAAATTTAAAATTAAAAAGGTTCGATAACGAACAAATGCTACAATAACTTACAATCATACGAAATGAAAATTATAGACAGCCCTATCTGTGCTGCATGTGATTTGGTAGATGACCTAGATCATCAAATTTTCCACTGTCAGGCATTGAGAAACCAGAGACTGGACTCTGAAGTATTCCAACGTTAAAATTGTGTAGATTAATAGTATAAAGCACATAACTGAATTGGGAAAGTTTCTTGAGTTGGCAGATTTGTGCTGGCAGATTTTCTTGCGGAATCGTTATAAGCCAACCCTTTCCTCGTAAAACAGGAATTAGTACTAAAAAAAAAAAAAATTTGCTCAGCAAAATAAAGCTTTTTGCAATATAACTTCCAGTGCAATCATGATATTTAAACCAAATTCATATAGTAAATGGACCGCACAGTAAGTCAAGTTGGTCAGTCATCGAATCGAAACAAAATCACAGGCAGTGATGTCACCGCCGAAAGATATTTCTGAAATAGATATGGGAAAAAATATGTAGTAAATTAGGGCTTTTTGTAGTAAAATTTCAAAATCAGTTTCCTTTAAATTAAAAACGTCATATACTGGTAAAATCTGTTTTCTAGCCCAAAGATTACAAAACTATCAAAAGATAAAAAAAAAAATCTGCGATTTCAATAACAAATGAATTTTTCAGTTCTATAATAAATAACAGTAAATAAATCATTGTTTTTCAAATACATGTGTACATACATAAATTTCTTACTACTCTACATAAGAACATTCAAAAAATTTAAACTTGCTGAAAAAATGTATCAAGTCATTTGAAGGTTCATATATTTTTTCATCGCTTAATAGTTCTCTGGCGAACAAAACCGAAGAGACTGTTCGAATACTGAGTTTGTTCCTCTTACCAGTTTTAATATTCTGCATTTCAGAAAATTTCCTCTCCACTGCTGCACTGCTATGTGGCAAGGATAAAAGTTTAAGCATGTAGTGAGCTAAATTCTTAAAGCAAATTTTCTCTAAAACATTTTCTTTCCTACTCAATGAACTCCAAAAATTTACCACGTCATCATTGATCATATATAATATTACTGCTAATTAGCAATCGCCATTCGTTGTTTATAGTTTCTAAATCACATTTTGTTTAAAGCGGAAAAGCACGGAAAATAGGAAGTATAGTAGGCAGCTCACCACTCATTATTTTTTTATTTTTTTAAGTTAGCGATGTCGCCTTGTGTTTGACATAGCCAAATTACTGAACGACTGTGTTTCACCCCCATGACGCCCGATAGCGTTCTGTGTGCCCAGCGCTTAAATCTTCTTCAATGTTACATTCTCGATACAATATGTAGCAGATTTCACAGGATGGGTGGGCATAAATGTGAAGCACATTTCACATACTTTTAGTTTTGGTGCTAGCTTAGGGTTGCCAGCACCAAGTATTTTTCCTTTTTCCGTACCAACAGATGTTACCATTAAAGTAGGTATCCATATGTTGCATCTTTCTGTATTGTATCGCCATTGCGTATCAGTGGATACGACAAACTTATCTTCGTTCCGTATCAAACAAAGAAACGCAACGAACTCGATCGATCATTTGGCGGTTCCTTGCCGTCGCATCAAAGAAATGGTACACAGTGGAGTCAAATTTGGACACGTTGCGTTACACAGTGTAGATTAGTGAATGAAAATGTTGATGCCGCATATCGCGCTCTTTGCAAGACACGGTACTGATGCTACATGAAAAATTGAACAATGAGAACACCGTATCCGCTTAGTGAATGACACGCAACAGTGAAACTATACGCAAGAAATGCAACATGTGGATACTCATCTTAAGATATTCATATGGAAAACATCTACAGTAAAAATAAACAACCAATGTTTAAATTTTCTAAGTCCTGGAAATTTTTCGCATGGCAGCCCCAATCATCTTTCTATCCCTATATTTTCCGATGAAGTAATCATGGATAATACCATCGTGACAACGATCAAGTGCGGTAGAATATGCATTCAAAATCTGCACAATACCTCCACTTTTCTTCGAACATTAGTGTTTCTAGCGGTTCTTATGCGCTAGAGTTTTTTTTTATTGGTAAAACAGTATCGACATTTGCATTCCGGATTTAATATTCTATTTCTTACCGATTTAAAACCTTCTTGTTTTAAGAAAATGAAAACTGCATAAAAAGTCATTCCTTAAAGGTTATCTTGCCAAAACACATCTACATTGACTACTGGTAGTGATAGAGTTATCGTAATAATTGCCACGAAATCGGATTTTGCTATCTATTTTCCGCGATTTGTATTACAATATCGTATCTTAAATCGTATTTTTTTTATTATACTTCAATATCGCAGTTCCCACACTATATGAAGCTTGTACGCTTTGTTTTCCATGTTTTCAACCTGAGAACAATCGTGTTCTAAAAGACAGAAGGAAACGAGAAAATTGCAATCCGAGCCGTTAAAAAGGCATTCTTTTGGTTGTGAAGGTGTTATTTCCCGACAAATGCAATTTTTGTTTGCCAAAGTAAGAATTATTTTTGAAAAAAAAATAAACACTAGCTGGCACAACCGCAATTGCATCACAGTATTCAAATGCACACTTTCCAGATATCCGAAGATAAATCTATTTTTCAATGAACAAAGTCACGGAATCCAAGTTCCTCTCACTTTCGGTCTTACAGTCAATGATCATTTGAATTCCATTCCATTCAGCAAATCGCTTCTGATATTGAATATCACGATAAATTATTTTATATTACACTTTCGTAATCAAATATTCAACGGAAAACAGATTGCAATAAAACTATGAAATTAGGTCACTTACCCAAAATTACCAGTCCATTGCCTAATAGCCCTGCTAAACCAATAAGACCAAAAAATACAGGTACAACCATTGAAACAATTCGCTCCAATGGCCATATTTCATCCGCATAATCGATTGTTCCGTTGTAACACGGGTACGAGTCATTACAATTTTCGTCCATTTTCAATTGTTCACGCTGGATTTTATTCTGGTTGACCTAATTGTGGGTTTAACATGCATGCAGGTGTAGGCTGCTTCACCTCATCGCATGATAATTTGCTCCAATTCGAACGATGACATCTGAAAATGAAAAACAAAAATTGGCTAGAATGATATGTGACTTTTGTTTAAACTTTTAGGTATTGGTCAAATTTATTGAAATATTCAGTTTCACAAACTTTTTACTAATGTTCGAAGCACATCAGTATTAATATCACTTTGAGTAAATTCTCATTTATTATTAGGTTTGGTATTTAATCTCAAATAAAAGGCATAAAGTTGAATTCTATAGTAAAATTTTTATTGTGAGCCGAAAAAACAATTTATGACATTTACTTTTTAAAGATTATCTCATTTAAATGTTGACCGCGACTACGCCGTAAATGGTCCATCCTGGGGTTCCAATTTTGGACGACGCGTTCCAGCATAGTGACCGGTATCTCGCGAATGACACGAGTAATGTTGGCTTCCAAAGCGTCGATTGAAGCTGGATTATCCCTGAAGACCAAAGACTTCGTGTAGCCTCAAAGAGAATAATCTAAAGGTGTGATATCACACGATATAGGCGGCCAATTTACTGGTCCAAAACGTGAAATCAGGTTCTCATCAAAATGATTTCTCAATAAGTCCATTGTTTCTCTCGCTGTATGCGAAGGAGCGCCGTCTTGTTGAAACCAAATTCACCGATACCACGGGCTTCAATTTCAGGTAGCAGAAAATCCGTTATCATGGTGCGATAGCGGTCACCATTCGGACTCATTTTGAAAGAAATATGGACCGATGATTCCACAGGCCCATAAACCACATCAAGCTGTGCATTTCTGTAGCTGTAGTGGTAGCTGTTGAAGCTCTTCAGGTTGACGTATCCATTAACAAAATTTGAACTGAACTGAACAAAATTTCGCGATAAAATCGCGGATTTTCATTGTGGATTTTCGGAAACAATACTGAATAAAAATTACATTACAGTTTGACAGGAGTCATGCGTGATCTGTCAAAAGAAGCCTATTGAAAACCAAACTTCATAATGAATCACCCTGTATATATATATATATATATATATATATATATATATATATATATATATATATATATATATATATATATATACATCGTCAAAAAAATTCAGTGATTATTTCTCGGAAACGCGCCATCCGATTGAGTTGAAATTTTCAGGACGCATTTGTGTAATGTAGTTGAGGTGAAAGTTTTAACAAATGTTAAATGTCTTTAGCTCTTTGGCGCAGGCGGCCATTGTAGTGATATTTTAAATATCCTTATTATTCTATCGGCAAATAATTAACAAAAAAAAATGAAGTTTGTAAAATTAATTTAAGAAATGTTCCACATGTGAATGTGATAGCATTTTGGGAAATATTAACCTTATGTGTGCGCTAGGTACTTAAAATAAGATTCAGAAAACTTGGAAAATTTTGATTTATGATAACTTTATGAAACTTACAGGGCATATAAACGTTACTAAGTTGTAGACTTATGTTGTTTTTTATGAATGTTCTAGCAATCCTGTCGCTGCGGCTGGCACTGAAAGTCAAAAACTTCAAAGCATCGAGTCTCGTGGAAAATTTACGTTTTAAAGAAAAATATACCATTCATCTATCAATCTTATATTTTGTCTACACAGCCAAAGTAATATTTGTGAAATTCCATATCGGACCAGAACGGTAGCCCTTCCCAAATTTACCTATATTTTGAACATCGGTAACTTCTGTTCACGGGCAGTCACGACTCGATAATCAGATACAGTTGAAATTCACAGAATGTATTAGTTTTGAGTAGGAACAGGTCTGATAGAGGCGATTTTGAAACGTGATTAACCCTGTGCCAGTGGTGCTATCCTGAAAAATCACTTAGGAAAAAACCGCTTTTTGCCATATAAATTCTGATTCAGTCACCAGATTTTGACGAAATTCATACAATAGCTGTTTCTAATCTAAAATGGGTAACCCTAAATTTCTTTGTACCCCTATAACTTCCGACGCAGTCATATGTAGGACCAAACGAAATTCGCAGGGTAGGTTGCCTTCAACGCGAAGCAGATCTGATATATTTTGGACGTAACTGCCAGGAAAGGATTGATATTAATGTTAATTTTTCATATGACGAAAATCCACAATGAAAATAAGTAACCAATGTTTAAATTTTCCAAGTCTTGGAAATTTTTCGGATGGTAACCCCAAACATCTTTCTATCCCTGTAACTTTTGGTGAAGTCATCGGAAAAAATGAGATTCATAGGGTAGGTTGATTTTCATGGGAAACAATTGTGGTAGACTTTTAGTTTCAGTGCTGGCAAAGTGTTGCAATCACTGAACATTTGCTTCATTTATGTTACAGGATATTTTGGATTGCTAATTTTTAATTCACAAAATATCAGGAGAAGTTATTTTTATTATTAGAGAAGTCAACAATAAATTTTACAAATTATAGTATACTTTCCGAACCTGGGCTGCATTTGCGCTAAGAAGAATTCGCACAAATAGCCACAATAAGTATTACATAAATGTTTTTCTGGATGCAAACAAAAAAATATTTAGAATAAACTCACTGCATGTGATCTTGCCGTACGCTCAGAAAAGCCCATGTGAATTTGACATTTGTTTTCCAACCACATGAACATTTGAAGGTTTTTAGGTTAATCACAATACAGCGTTTTCCGCTGCGGCAAACGCAGTGCTCCACAGGGGGAGGCGTGAATGCCGCAGTTGAATTTGGTGAATCACAATGCAGCGACAATGTCGTTGTCAATGCAACCAAGGCACCAACCAACATCATTTTTTTTTCTTTTGTATTGCTAAATCCTGTTGTACGAGGATTAGGTTGGCTTATCACAATACACATCAGCCATCGCTTGTCTATTCCACCTGACCATTCAACCTAATTCAAACAGAGTTAATTCAACCTAGTGGTGATGCCAACCTAAGGTAGGTATCACCGCGGCAAAATTAGAAATTTGGCAAATTCTGCCGCTGCCGCAAATTCGGCCGCAGCCATTGTGCGCGTTACCATACAAAACAGTGCATTCTAATTTTTTGACAGCACTTTGCCGCAGCCCACTGGTTTGCCGCAGTGGAAAACGCTATATTGTGGTTAACCTATTTGTTTGGTATTTCGTCGCGCGCGCTCTCGCTCTGATCTGCACAAGGTGGCATTTCTCGTAGCTAAGCGAAAACTTTATGGCTTTTCGTTGGCGAGAGCGGCAGCGAGGGGTGCATCGAGCCGGGTTTTTGTGGGAGAGCACCACTGTGCATGTATTGAAGTAAGTCGGATAGTAATCTTGTATCCATTTCTTTTATCTCTGTGCTGCTAAAGGAGGACATATATATATATATATATATATATATATATATATATATATATATATATATATATATATATATATATATATATATATATATGATTATATATATATATATATATATATATATATATATATATATATATATATATATATATATATATTTATGGATTTGATTCGTTCACAAGTTTTTGAATATTTTCAGTATATGCGCGGGAAAGGGAGTCATTTTATCCCTATTCAAGAAAGGGAAGTTGGAAGTACAGGGAAAAAGAGAGATAGTTTTGGAGATGCTTCACTTTAACTTGGTGTACATATACGTTTATTGCATCTCTTTGAAGAATTTACGTAAAAACAGATTTCACGTAAAATCTATAATTAATGAGATTATTAAGAAAATACTGATTTTCGTGACCTTTTACCTTTTAAAATCTTTTTCGTGTTCACGTTGCCTATCTTAAAAAATTGTAATTCTGTTGAAAAAACTTCACGTGGGTTTATTTGGCAGAGAAAGTCTAAAATGACAAGCCTATGAAACGAGCCAAATATTCGTTATATCCTCCGCGCTGCTTCTTTTTTTACAACAATTTCTTTTAGAACGCTAGGAAGGAGTATGAGAGAGGATTTAATTGGATGAGAAGGAATAAAATTCAATGAAAATATTATTCAAATTTAGCTTTCTGAGGAAATGTTACCCAGTTAGTAACATTTATTTCGTTGGTGACAGTGGAATAATTCGCTTTTTAAAATTCAAAGGGAGAGAGAGAGTAGATGTGGATTTTACCTTATACATACTTAAGAGAGGAGGATGATGAGGATCAGGGCGCACATATCAAGTGAAGTATGTTCTTATGCAAAAGGAAGAGGAATATTAGTAAGGACAAGATCAAGGGTCTGTTGTAAGCACTGGGTACATTGTTACATTTGGAGAGTGAGTAAAAGGGTAGAGTTACGAGTAAGCACAAGAATCTGGAATACCTGGCTTCCTAAATCAACGAAGGAATATTAAAATCATCACAAAAAATGCCGAAGCAGAAGTGAAGATGCCATTCAGGTAAGACGGGAGATCTGTAAAGAAATATTCATAGACCAGAACCGGGCTTCAATAAGGGATATAGATTGAGGCGACAAACAACACTGAGGACAGCGAAGGTGAAATGCGGACAATCAAACATTCAGCTGGGGAGAATGGCAGTGAAGTCAATATAAATCGTTTCATTAAGAGCTTTATACCAATCAAAGCAGCTTCTCTCAAAGGAAAATCACAGATAGATTAAACTCGATCCTGTATGAAGGGGTAAAATGTCATTGCTGTACTTATCCTGAGGCAATTAAGTTTCTTTTAGGCAGATAACATCATCAGATGCGATAATGGAAGAAAGCTTGATGTCATTAACTTTAATCCTCAGACTTCGAACGTTCTAACAATGCATTTTCAAATTTTGGTTAAAAATCTGTTTTTTGATGGTCTTGATTGGAGTATAATCAAATTGTGTGTTGCGTGCGGCAGACAAAACTAATTCACATTTGTCAAAGGAGAAAAAATTAAGTACCTTTTCAATTTCATGCATTCAGAATTCAAATACTATTTGAAAGCAAATCAGCTGCTAGCGAATCGGCAGGAAAAGATGCCTTTGTCTTTGAAGATTTATTATAATTTGACAAAGACCGCTATTTCTGGCTTTCGAATGGCTTCAGAAAAAGTTGTCTACCCATAGCCATTTATATTCGTTTTATGATTCCAGATTGCTGCTAAAGTGTGTTTGATATGATTCTAAATAGCTCATTGTTTCATACTGACAGCTTTGTGAATAATACATAATTTCATATACAGTGCCATTTAGTGACTTGAATGCATTTGCACACTCAGAGATTCTCAGCCATACTCATCAAAATATATATCCCGTGGCGTTTCATCGTTCTTAAATGTTCTTATCATCATCACATAGACTGTTAAATTACGGAGCAAATAGCAGTTTCTTCCCGTTTATCATGAACAGAGTTTCGCATAATCGAAATTCTCCTCAAGCAAACAGATTCCATTTGGCAAAGAGATTTCTCATCTGAAGTATAAAGCAAACAAATGGTATTTCCGAGGAATTTTCATTGGTTTGCATTTTTCTGTAAGCTTCAAACGTAACGATTGGGCTTCTTAGGAATCCTACAGAATTGTCTTTTTAATTCACCGAAAAGAGGTGGAATAGCAGACAATCGAAACAAGGATCTTTTGCGTACGTCAATGCTAGTGAATAAATTAGTGGTGCTAGTCGGAATTCGTTCTTGGGGAAAAGAATTTAAGAATTTTCAAGCAAAAAAAATTAACACCATCATGAAAACTACGGCGCTGTAGATTTATAGCCATACTAATGATTAAATTGAAATTATTTTTCCGAAAGAGACTATTTTTTAGTATACAAAAAATGATATCATTGGGCGTCTGAGATCGATTATTCTTTGATAATATGTAGGTAATTTGGCATTTGGCAGTCTGTCGATTCAGTAATTATTTTCGTAACCGTAAAACATCCACATTTCACTTATCGGAAAACCGTTTACCGAAAAAGCAGACACATAGTCATACATACATACGAGTACATACAAGTCTACATTGAAGTATCGGCTTATAAGCTTAAGCAATCGATCCACTTCGCTCCGCTGCCTGACGATACCACAAAAATCGACAAGAATATCCACGATGATTGTGTAGACCACTTGGCGAAGGATAAGAGTGGATCAAGGAGTTTAGGGTCTATTACTGAAATAAAAAGCACATGTAACCTAAGTATATATCTTTGGTGAATTGATATTGTGAATGCAGAAACCAATACGACGCTCTATTTTTGTGCAAATTGAATTTCCACTTCTTGGATTGTTTGACATCTGCTTGTAGGGCGGTGATTTCAGAAGACGGCGTTGGCATGAACATTATTATACTTTTGATACATACATACGTACATAGGTACACAGATTTAGGTTGAAATAATATCATTCATAAAATTCAATTGTTTATGCTGTTGAAACGAAGGACACCTGTTGAGGGTGCGGTGTCTGTTTGTTAGATTATGTGAAATGTATCATATAGCTAGTTGTATGTATATATTATGTAGCTATTTGTATGTATATATTATGTAGCTGTCTTTTTGTTGGCATAAGTCAGGGGATATTTTTTCATATTTTTATTGACATACAGGCTGCTGTGATGATAGTAATAATGATAGTTTTTTAAACCTATTTCACAATACATACACTAAGCCATTCTAGTCTTCAAATTAAGCATTTGCAGCTTTCAACTTTAGATTATATCAACTTAAACTGAAGAAAATAACCAAAAATCAGGAATAGAAAGTAAAAGGGTTTATTTTAAATGAATTTTTATTTTGTAAGATCTGAATGTTCAGCTTATCATTGTTGGGACATAGTCTTTAATGGATTAGGTTAGTTAAGCAAGCAAGAACAGGCATTTAATCAAATCTTAAATGTGCTCACACTCTTCGCCAGCTGCTGTAAAGAAGTGCTGTAAGTGTCTTTAAGACTCGGGAAAGGAGATATATTTTTGCATATTTTTCCAGAATAAACAAGTAGGTATTTCAGCGCAGCAAATATATTAAAAGTTGCATACTATTCCCAATTGTTTGATTCAGTGATTTTTCTACTCACTATGATCATCATCAATCTCATTTATGTTTCAATGGTGCAAGATACTTCAAGGTTGAAATTTTTAAAAAACTAAAAAGTGAAATTAGTAGTACTGGTCACCACGAAACTATTAAGTACATTCTTCTCGTCAAATGGTCTGAGTGAAAAATGCTACCGCAGTAGATTTCTATCGTGAAATCGCATTAATTTCCAAGAAAATATGAACTAAAACTTCGGCATATAACGTGAAAATAATTCCTCACCCATACAAGGTGGAGTTAGATTTACCCCCAAAGACATTGTATCTATTCTTTGCTCAAATATTTTTTTAATCTATGTACTAACAAGCTAATAGTAAAACACAAAAATATACCATTACTAAGCATTTGTTTAAAAAAAAAAACAACATTTTCATACCTCTTCCATAAAATCAGCTTCATGTCCTTAAGTTTTGGAATTAAAATAACCTCACGTTGTATACCGAACGTTAAGACTCTTGTACTATTTGCTTGGAAAAACAGTTATCTTTCCTTTATCATTCGAATACTAATTTACGCATTGTAAGCACAAACAAGCAAACACACAAATCAAAAGAATTTCAATCTACAGCAAACATTAAACTCTAGAGCTCAGTAATAAATCCATTCTAGAAACGAAACATACAAACAACATGCTATGTTAAACAATGATTCCATTACAGTATTCATACATACAAATAACATCCTAAACTCAGTCGTCCAAAACAAATCAGCTGCAAGTTCTGTAGTGAAACAGAAACCAAACAGAAAACGCTGCAAATCGTGCTGCGTTCATGTACAAATATTTCTGGGTCATTTAGCGGGCGAATAAGAAAGGAGTTTTTTGATTTTCTCTACCCAGGAAGATGCGGTGAGCTGAACAGCGTCCACGCTGCTATTTGAAAACATGCATTGCAAAGTGTTTACGACCATCAATTATGCAATGATTGCGTGCATACATCCACTGAGGCAAGATCACTTTAGTGTTCTGTGTAGCATATTTCAATACGCTGCGATGAACTGAGGGTTCTGGCTTACAATGGTACGAGATCCTTGAGGTTTTGACTCGAACGCATAATATTCTTTCGCGTTGCTGTAATTGTACTTTTAAAGCACTTCGGCTGTTAGAAAATTGAGAACTATCTCGTGTATGAGATGAACAGTGTTGTAAATTTTTTTATTGATGTTGGATGTTAAGCAAGGGAACCACTGCTTGCTTTGCGTACAACGACGAGCCACCCATGCTCTAATGAGACTTGTGTAAGTGACTGTGTCTTGGTAAAAGTGGGCTCCACTCCAAAGACTAAACATGAATAAGATTTATAAAAATTTATATTATTTAAAATAGCTACAAATCTGCCCGTAGCTATTTCAACAAGCCAAGCGTGCCTTGATGTCGCCAATAGCAAAATATTTCAAAAAATAAAAATATTTTTAAAAAAACCTACTATGTGAATTTCGTATTTTCGCGATGACTACATTGGAAGTTATAGTGATACAAAGAAATTAAGAGTTTCCACTCGTAAAAGTTTTCAAATTTTCTAGATCGTAATATTTGTTGTTTATTTTCACTACAAAATCACTATTGTTTGAAAATTTTATGATAAAATCGCTTACTAAAGAAGTGGAAAAAAATACAAAACCAACCATAGCTGGGAGCCCTATCATTGTTTTTCCGACTAAATTTCTGCTTAGTATTGCCTGGAAAAGGTTTAAGTTGCCATATGAATTCCATGAGTGCACTGGAAGCTATAAGTCAAAGAGCTTTATTTTCCTAAGCGATTTATCAAAATTTAAGACACCAAAATTACCATAGCTGGCAGCTCCAACCTACTTTTTCAACCAAATTTCTACCAAACGTGGCTTCGAGTAATTTTCAGCTACTGGGTGAATTTCACTAAAATCTGGTTACTGAATCAAAATTCATAGGGTAAAAAGCTGTTTTTTTTCTTAGTGTGATTTTTCAAGATTACACCACTGACACAGATTGGCACATATTTCAAAATCGCTTCTATCAGACCTAGTCCTACCCAAAACCAATACATTCTGTGAATTTCAGTTGTTGTTGAACAGAAGTTTCCGATGCTAAACTATAGGTGAATTGGGGAAGGGTTACCGTTCTTGCCCGATGTGAAATTTCAAAAGTTTTACTTTGGCTTTGCAGACAAAGCATAAGATTTATACACTGCAGGCAATTAGTTTAAGACCAGATCCCAGAAATGAAGCACACTTAGATTTATAAAACTGCAAGTACCTTTTTTTTATACAGCAATTGCCTATTTTAAGGAGGGTTGCTATGAAGGGATTTAAAATGTACATGGGATTTCCAAATTCTCAGTCAGAGTAATAAAACACGTTGGGTTTTTCCCATTTTAAAGACTTTAGGTGTTTACAATTTTTTAAAGTAATTAAAATAAACCTTTGAAATTTCTGGGAATATGGATTTGAAATATAGTGAAATTCCTATAAATAGGTACCTTATCCTAAAAATATTTCATTTGTGAGTTTTTGTGCTGACAAGTAATACGGATTGTTATTTTCAGCGAATTTTATTACGTGCACTTGTGATATTTAGTTATTGGTACTTTTTAGCAAAGTTTTGGCAAAATTTCTGTTCAAAATGGGAAAAGCGCGCAGTACTGAGCCGGAAGTTAAAAGTGTGATTCTGGCGCTTCATAAACCAGGAAAGTCAGAAAGAGAGATCAGTAATGAAGAAAAAATTTCACAGACTGCTGTACATAATGCTATCGTTAAATTCAAGGACAGTGAAAGTTATTGTGATGCTGTAAGGAGCGGACGACCCAGAGTGGCAACATAAGCAGCGGATAAGACTCTGGTGCTTCTGAGCAAAAGGGATCGAAAGTTAACTGCACCGGAAATTCGAGCAGAGTTCAACGCGGGACATTCAAAGTCCATAAGCTTTTCCACTGTAAAAAATCGTCTAAGGGAAGCTGGACTCGTGGAGCGTGTGGCAGCCAGAAAACCTCTGCTTCGAAAAGGTAACAGACAAAAGCGGTTAGAGTGGGCACGAACTCATAGCCAGGGGACAATTGAAGACTGGTCACAGGTGCTTAGGACAGATGAAGGGTTTATGTCAGGCGATCTGCTGGAGAAAGAATGGCCGCAAACTGTGTAGTACCAACAGTAAAGCATGGAGGTGGTTCTGTTATGGTTTGGGGGTGCTCTTCGCTTGCTGGAGTGGATGAATTAGTTCGAATTGATGGAACATTAAGTAAAGAACGTTACAAGGAAATCTTGCAGGACACGGCCATTCTTCGAACATTAGTAAAAATTATAAAAGTATGTCCGAATAAACCAATTAGTTATCCAACAGCATACGTTTTTGCTGATTTTGATGTATTTTTGATTTCAAAGTTCTACAAGTTTAAAGTTACCAA
Organism: Nemotelus pantherinus; assembly: GCA_963978885.1. Lineage (NCBI taxonomy): Eukaryota > Metazoa > Arthropoda > Insecta > Diptera > Stratiomyidae > Nemotelus > Nemotelus pantherinus. The sequence continues at coordinate 214,385,430 of OZ022263.1, forward strand.
GTTAATTTGTATGCACCCTAGTCACTTTTCACTTGCAACAGAAGTAAGGCAAGTAAATGATTTTCCAAGAAGCTTTATCATTTGTATGGATATATGAAATAATGCATTTTAAATTACCATTTCCCAATAATGTCACTATTATAATACGGCTTTCACAGAATAAAATAATGGAGCTGTGTTTTTTAATTCATGATTTCTCGTCTCATTAAATTTACGTAACCACAAAAAATAAACAAGTTGTGTAAAATATTTTACCTTGCTAGTGAAATATGAACATAATATGCGTTTCAGTTGTCTGATTGGATTTAATTTATGCTTACGGTTGCCTCAGATACCATTTTTGTGGTATAAGCAACATACTATTTATGTTTATCACATGCATCATCTTTGCAGCATACTATAAATGTGGATTCGCGTGCACGATATTGCACAAGAAAGTACCTAGCCAGAAACGCCCACCAAGCTAGTCACAGAGAAAATAACATTGCGTGTTCTCAAATAGGCGTAAATGCATAAATTACGTACTCTCTTACAAACTATAGAGAAGTATGTTCCAAAATAGAATGAGAAGCGGTGTAGGGTAATGAATTGAAACTTAATTCGTTACAACTTTTCACTGCTTGATATTGAAAGCTTGATGTAATGCTCTGTGATGGTATCAACTGTATATTTGAAAGAATCTTATTTTTCGGCTAGTTGTTTCATAAGTAAAGAGTGCCTTATCATCTAGGTTTTGAAAAATTTAATATTTATTATTTGATATTGGTGCTTTAAAAAAATACTTTCTTTTGTTTGCAAGATTGCAACATACTCCCAGTGTAGTAATATGCCCTCATTTCAAAACACCCACGTTCGCTTCGCATTTCCCTAATAAACATATACTTTCCCATGAGTACATGTAGATATGTATGCTTTACTAATAGTTGCATGAGCACCATTTGTAACCATTTGGCTGCTGTCTGATTAATTAATCAATTAGTTAATTAATTTTCAGCTTGCCTGTATACCATGGAAACGCGGATAATGGGTAAATATTACTCTGTGAAATAATAACTGATTCGAGGAAACGACGAGAATCTAGTAGCAGAAATAATTGATTTATTAAAACTGTTAAAACAAGCATACGGGAAATATCATAGAACATTCTACTGAAGTACCTAAATGGGATTATTAACGAGTTTTAAATGAACTCGCAACACTCTCATAATGCAATGAAATAATAAGCGCGTTTTTTTTGCTCCCCTTATCCATAACAGAACAATGCTAACCAGTGCAGGACGCATTGGAAACAACAACAACTCATATTATGGATAGGAAGAATTGTTGTTGTTTGCAATGCGTCTGCACTGGTTAGCATTGCTCTTTTATATATAGGAGGAGCAAAAAAACACGCCTAATGACTTTCAATAAAATTCGGACAAAAATTTGCATTAATTATTCGAAATAACCGTCAACGCTGACATTATAATTTAGACGACATTTTTTCAGGTGCTTAGGCATCAGTCGCGAAGTTATATATCGCTATGGAGGGAAGCTAATTAGATTATAAAAAGAAAGTAAATCATGAGCAAATCAAAACTTATTTTTAAACTTGTAATTTTGCGCGTCTGTGAAAAGTTGCACTTTTTAAGCATTTGCAAGAACTTTTCTGTTATTTTAAAGAGCTGTTTATATACTAGCACTCTCTAGGAATTTTTTCAATATCCGCCAATCAGTGCTGCCATTTATTTTTTTGGAATAATGCTAGATTAAATTTTATTTAATGCTAAATAATGCTAGATCTTGTAAAATTATAATGCTTAATAATGCTTTCTTATTTATTATGGTTCTTATGGTTCAATATGAAAACAATATGTATATATATGAGGGTTGATCAATAAGTAATGTTAATCGGTTATTTCCAGTTCGTATAAAATACCAAAAAAAATATTTTTTTTTACTACTACATATACTCACTAAGTCAGCATGAAAAAAACATATAAATAGGTCACGATTCCAGGGAGCTACATTCTAGGAACATCTGCACTAAGAGATGATTTCGTGTTAAGGTGAGGAATGAGATGTGCAGAGGAAAAGATTCAGAGTGCCGAAAGCACTATCTCCAGAAATAAGACAGTTCCAAGGCAAGGCAAGGCAAGAAGTGCTTCATTCATTTAAATACGAACAGTCGAAGAGAGAACCTCAAAATGGGGAAAAACGAAATTAAAGCTGTCATTAAGTACCTCTGTTTGAAAAAACTGTCTACCAGAGGCATACACGGTGGAAACATTAGAGGACTCTGCTTCTCAATGTGCCACCGTTGCACGCTAGGCCAAGGAGTTTAAGCTGGGAAGAACATCCACTGAAGATGAACACCGCGAAGGACGTCCATTCACATCCCTCACTGAAGACAACGTAAAAAAAAGTCGAAGATGTCGTGTTGGCAGATCGAAAAGTGGCCCTCATGTATGTAGCTGAGGTCACAAGGATCTCATATGGTAGTGTCCGAAAAATATTTGCCTACAAATTACATATAAAGAAGGTCTCTGCGCCATGGGTGCCGAGAATGTTAACGGACGAGCATAAGAAGAAACGAGTCGACATTTCAAGGATGAATCTCAAAAAGTTCCAGGCAAATCAAGAGAATTTTTTGTCACATTTCGTGGCCATGGACAAGACTTGGATCCACCATTTCGATCTAGAAACCAAAATGCAATCGATGACCTGGAAGCGACCCTCTTCATCGACGCCGAAGAAATTCAAAGTGTCGAGTTCGGCAGGAAAGGTTATGGCATCAGTTTTTCGGGACGCTGAAGAAATTAAAGTGGAATATTTAGAAAAGGTAGCCACTATGTCAGGCTCTTACTAAGTAGAACAAATAAGAAGATTGTGAGAGGCAATGCAGGAGAAAAGACACGGCAAACTGCGAGCCGGAGTTCTGTTTCTTCAAAATAGCGCACTGGCTCACAAGGCTGCAGTTGCGATGGATACAATTAAAGAAAAAGGATTCGAACTGCTTGAACACTCACCCTATTCGCCAGATCTAGCTCTCAGTGGCTTTTACCTCTTTCCTCGGCTCAAACAACACCTTCGGAGTAAGAAATTTGAAGATGACAGGGAAGTAATGGCCGCTGTTGAGGCATTTCAGGAGAGTCCAGATAAATAATTTTTTTCTAAAGGTATCTAGGGTTTGAAAAAAAGATGGACTAAATGTATTAACTTGTTAGGAGACTATGTTGAAAAATATATATCTTTTAAGTTTAATCACCTTGGTTTATATTCATTATCATTACTTATTGCTCAACTCTCGTATGTGTAACTAAAAAAACAAATTAGAAGTTTAAAATTTACATCTCAAAATGATTCCATATCTATTACATACATACCAGTTATATTTAAATCTTCTTCTCTTGTGTAAAACTCATTTCTACAAATATTTTTCAAAACATCGTTTGTAATCTCACAATCAAAACAGCAACAATTATTTATATTTAAGTGAAGAAAAAGTATAAGTGTCGGATAACGAAGGTTTCTGGCATTTGAAAGCCTAACAAAACAATTGATTCACATTATTCAGGCAGAATGCACATACTTTGGTAAACTTGAACTTGTAGATACCCGACGCTTCTGGGAGTCTGAAGTGGATGAGACCACATCAATGATTTTTGGCATCATCAAGATTCAATTGAACGTGACCATATTTAAAGCAATATAGATGACTTTATAATCTTTCTATTTTAGATTTTATAATCACTATTATTATTATTTCAAAATCAGGCAACTGTCACTTCTGGCTGTCACTTCTACGAAAATGCCATGAGCGCGTTTTTATATTTGTCATGAATTTCCGCCACCACATGATTCAGGAAGTTTCCTTTCATGAACGCGACTAAAAGTACAATAACAGAGCTTGTGCGAGATTGTAAATAGATAAGTGCCAGATTATTCCGAAATCTAAATTTAAATGCTAAAAATAATACTAGATGCTAACTCCGAATTTCGAATGCCGTTTTGGAAAAAATAATGCTAGATCTAGCATTCAAAATGCTAAAATGGCAGCACTGCCGCCAATATCCTCATAAAAGCAGAACGTATTTCCGATTTTCTAACAGAAATATTTTTAAAATTTTTAGCGTGTGATAAGTGTTGGTGAAACACCGAAATACCTGTGGGAAGTGTTGAAGTAAATCAAAGTTTTTGCAAAGCGAATTCTTGTAACTTCGTCCTTCAATTGAAAGTATAGACCATTAATATCTTAATTATACAAGGATGAAGTGCTATAAATAGTTTCAGCGTTAGTTCAAATCATTTATTTATTTATTTGTTTATTTAACCAAACAAGGTTTATAACAAAACAACAAATTTAAAAATGCTTTCCTTAAGCTAAACATAAATTACATTTCTACATGTCAACAGACTTTTGTCTGGTTGTCAATTCAATATAGAATCTGTAACGGAATGAAAAAAAAAATAGCTTAGGAATTCAAAGCAGTAAATATTTTCTTTTTGAATAATGGTTTCGAGATAGATGAAGAATAATAGTAGTATGAAAAATTGCTAAACATTTTGCAGCATCTATTTATGGGCTCCATGTCTCCGTAGACAGTGTGATGTTGATGCTTATTGAGGAGACGCGTGTGCCTACTCTATTTAATAGGATTATTAAAAATGGTTTTATTACGAAGATATTCTACGTTAATCAAAATCTTAATAGCATCGAAAACGAAGCATGAGGATAATTCCGCTATCCTTGAGGATCCTTGAGGAAAATGTCGCCAAATTATCGTGTGGATTATAGAAATATCTCAACACTCAGAAAAATATGTTTCCGAAAACAAAGAAAATATTTACTTGCTTACGAGATGTGAAATCTTCCACAAATCAAATAAACTTTTATTTGATGTCAGTAATTTGTATAAATATTGTGTAAGAATTTCTTGCATTCAATGGAATACAATTTTTACTTTACCTTATTTCAAGTAAGTAATTTTCCTCAAATCTTGTAAATTATATCTATGAATTTAGTAAATTATATCTACAATGCAAACATGTTTTTACATGTTTCAGCATCAACCATGCTTCAATATTCGACGAAAAAATTGATAGTTTTTATGATTTCTATTAACTTTTGCTTTACACAAATGAGAGGTCGGTAGCTTAGCTCGTCCGAAGCAGCGATCTACTGCTCGCGGGTTCGAATTCCGCCGGGCTCATGGTTGTTTTTGATCGTCTTAAGTTGTCTTAACGGTTGGCTCCATTGATTTAGTGTCACATTATAGCTTTAAGTGGCTACTAAGGCATAAACAGCACTATCGCTTCAGCAAATAGGAAAAAATGCGGCACTTAAAATAAAGAATAATGAAATAATTGATATCGGTTTCTCCCATATGTGTCTCCTTACCGCCATAGCTAAGCATTCGCTTCGAAAGTAGTCAAACCATATTGCTTTGGCACGTAAAAATATTTTTTTTACTTGTCTTTATTTTTTCCATCCCTTCAAAGTAAGCCGCGCTTTTGAAGTGAAAGTAGGCAGAGTCTTTGCGTGCCAACGACATGCAATGTTCTCAAGCAGTGTTGCCATTTTAGCATTTTGAATGCTAGATCTGGCATTATTTTTTCCAAAACGGCATTAGAAATTCGGAGTTAGCATCTGGAATTATTTTTAGCATTTAAATTTATATTTCGAAATACTCTGGCACTTATCTATTTCCAATCTTGCCCATCATCATTACAGTGTGCTTTCAGTCGCATTCATAGATTGAAACTTCCTGAATCATGTGGTGGGGGAAAATTCATGAAAAATACAAAGACGCTTTCATGGCATTTCTTTAGAGTTGACAACCAGAAGTAACAGTTGTCTGATTTTGAAATAATGATAGTGATTATAAAGTCATCTTAAGCAGTAATAAAGTATCTCCACAAAAATATTCATCTTTCATAATAACATTGCGCGAAAAATATTTTCGTAGTGGCGCATTTTGAAAATATGTATTATATTATTAAATATGTCAAACGCCACTTTAGGCTAGAGTATTTTGAAAATGTCAGCTGTAAGCCTACCCCCAGCGAACGAAACCGTTGTCGACCGATCAATCCCTGCTGCAAACCCACCCACTCCCAATGAATTCGCTGCAGACCGATCGTAGCCAAAAGTATATTAGAACTAGCACTACACCTTTGTGCTTTCAAGAGAATAAAGGATATATAGTCGAACTTCTATTCTTTGCCTATGATTCCCAGGAAATCCCAGTGCTAGTGGCAAGTGCTATTAATGTTGCAGAAAAAGCGAAATATTAATTGAAATAAAATGCAAAGTTAGATATTCCAATATTAAGGCAATTTTCGATTGCATTAAATATGGTGAATTCAGGTTCCTCGTTTCATTAAATCGTGATAATGCTAAAAATTAGTGATGTGGTCCCATCGACTTCAGACTCCCAGGAGCCCGAAATTCAAGTTTACCAAAGTATATGCATTTTAGCTATATATTTTATTTCCTGAATAATGTAAAAGTAGGCAAGGATTCTTTTCAAATATCGATTTTTCATAACTTCTGACTAAAACAGTGGATCATCTTGAAATTTGCAGAGCTTGTTGATGTTATTACTTATAGCTACGGCAGTTTCCTGATAAAAAAATCCTTCAAACCATCAACCCTCCTGAAAATTTTTGGATTTTTGAAAAGAAATTCAAATTATTGATAAATTTTCACCTTTTTCCACGACGCCAAATTAAAATTTTCAAAATTCTCCGTTGCACAAGAATGGCAACCCATCATCAAATTACCTCTATTTTCCGCACTCAAAACTTCTGTTCACGAGAACTGACGACCAGATAATGTGATCAATATTAAATTTAACCGAAATATACTAGGACCAGGTCTGATAGAAGTCATTTTGAAATACGGGCAACACTGTGACAGTGGTGCCATCTTGAAAATTCACCGAGAAAAAAAACTGGTTTTTGGCTTATAGCTTATGGTTTAGTCAACAAATTTTAACAAAATTCACACATTAGCTGAACCTTACTTAAAGACAGATGTGGTAGAAATTTGGTTGAAAAATTAGCATTGGGCTGCCAGCTATAGCAATTTTCATCTCCTAAGCACTGTAAATTTGCTCAGGAATATAAAAGTTTCTTCTCCATAATTTTCGATGCAGTACCGAAATCAAAACTAAATTCATGTGATTAGTGGATCCTGGTGTATTTCTAATTCTGTAGGAATTTCGTTGAAAAATCATGAAAGGGATGCCAGATTGGTGAATTTCGTAATTTATTGACATTTGTTTATCGAGCGTTGTTTTCATTACATTTCTAAATGGGAATGATTCTGCAATGAAAATTAACAACAAATATTTAAGTTTCGAAAATTCGAAAAGTTTTGAGGGTGGTAGCCCTAAAATTCTATTCACTCCCATAGCTTCCAGCGCAGTCATTCAATCGAAATTCACAGGGTGGATTTAACTCAACGTGAAACAGATTTGGCTATGGTCCTACAACAGACAATTTCGTAAACATTGGACCAACAGATGGTTCCATTTTGTATTCAAAAGTAAAGCATTTACAATAAAATAAGCAACCGATTTTTAAATTTTCCAAGTTTTGTAATTTTTTCGGATGACAACTCCAGATATAGTCTAATCGTTGAAACGTTCGATGATATCCTTGAATGAAAACGAAATTCAAAAGATAGGTTGACTAAGCACGAGCATGTTATTGTAGACTTATTGCTGCTGTGTTGAACAAATGTTGCCAGCGCTGAACATTTTCAGCACATTTGTTATAGAAGATGCTACATAGAAATGAAATGTTTGAAATTATATTTGTTACTTTGAGTAAGAAATGGTTGCTATGATACTACAAAGAACTGTATTACGTCTTTACACATTTTTAAGTCTCTCAAAGATTATTTCTTTGAAAATCAGTTTTCGAGCGTTTGTGATGCGCTAGACTTTTTATTGTCCCATAAAGCTTTTTTCGCTGATTTCGTAAACACCTCAAACCTCTATTCAGCTATAGCTCAGACAGTTTGTCTGTTTTCTTTATCTTTGGATCGTACTTCTCAACCGCATCAAAGGCCAATTCGTAGAATTAAGACCCTGCATCGTTCAATTCTAACGTTAGACGTTTATAATGTTGTTCAAATGACTATTAATGCTCTCATAATCAGCATTTCGAAAATCATATACAACGTAATTGTTGCATGATTGGGAAATTATTAAATCAGATGCAGACATCTCGACTGTAAACGCAGAGTGCTGGAGAAAAAAAGATCTGCATAAGCAGTTAGATAAGCCACTACATCGACGTAGCAGTTAGTGAAAATAAGATCTTATCAATAACCATTTCGGTCAGAAGTCGAAACGATATGCTGCACTATTAGCCACAAGGAGGATATTGTCATTTCATCAGCCGTGAGCTTTCAATTTGAGCGATTAAAATCTCCCAGTACTATATTCTTATCATCATCTTTGAAAGATGCTACTATATAAGAAATGAGTTAATATTTATCATTGCACATGACGTCGTCTGAACTAGGTGGAAAATAGAAAGCTCCGATGTAAAGAAAACCTTTGGACCAATAAATTCTGACAATTTTGTGCTCAAATTGATTATGTGGGTCAGTTTCAAATATTTCACTTGACAGAGAGTAATGAGTAGCAATGAGCACAACACCACCTCTTGCCTGTCCAGTTTGCAGATAGTTACGTTCATTTCTATATATGGTCCAGCAACCTTCAACAATTTCCTCGTTTTTATGGGAAACGTTCAGCCAGGTTTCTACATAAGTGAGTATATTGAACTGGCAGGAATTGGCGTCAAAGAAGAGTTTATTCAGCTTACCGCTCAAACCACCAAATACTTTGAGGCCATCTGTTAAGAATATTCTGTTAGGATTGATACCTGTTCAAATCTTCCCTTGCTCTCTGAAGGTGTGATTTTTTTTAAAGAAACCTGTGAAGCGTAGATTTTCAAATCATTTCTGAGCAATTTTCAAACTGTTTGTGGTACCGAGTAAAAATAATATTTGCCATTATTAGAAATAGCTTTTTAGAAAGTGAAACATATTTTTGAAGATATTTTCTTTTCCATTTTCTGAATAGCGTATGGCTGTATTTGGAGCTATGTTTGAAAGGACAGTCATAATTGGACTGTTAGAAACACTTTTGATTCAGCAATGGCCGTCAAATCAGTACTCCTGTCAGCTTCAAAGGCGTTCAATTGAATATAATTCTTCTGAGTGAGTTTTTTTCGGATGGGCCGTTGATGAAGTAGCTAGCGGTGCGTATGAAGGTTTGGGTGGTGGGTACCTAACAGTGCGTTTTCCAGAATACAGTTTAATACCGTTTTGAAGGAAAGATGATTACAATTTGATTTTTTTCTTAACCTAGACTGATAATTGAATTTGATCTTACAACTCGTCTGGGTCTTGGCCAATCGAAGAACCCACTCCATACAATTGTTCAAAAAGTAAATATTGGAAGATGCTGGTCTAAAGAAAAAATAGCTCTCCAAAATGGTTGGAGTATCAGACGCAGCCATTTTAAATTTTTTTCATCACAAGTTGGGTGCCGAAAATACTCACGCCGCTTCAAAAACAAGAGCGCGTGAACTGCTGTTGCGTGTTTTGGGTCCTCTCTAGCGAAGACAAAGATGGTATGTTAATTAAAATCGTTACTGCAGACGTGACTTGAATTTGTCGTTATGAGCCTGAGCCTAAACAGGACACCTATACATGCACTGAAAAAAATCCACATAGCGCCCAGCGCCATGTAACATAGCGCATTATTTATGGCCCCATACGCCATGTACATAGTACTCTGAGCCATGCAATATGGCTCCCAGCGCCATAATGTTAGAATCTACATAGCGCGTCGTCCCATGTTACATGGCGCAGCATTTATGGTGCCACACGCTATGTACATAGTACCCTGAGCCATGCAGTATAGCTTCCAGCGCCATAATTACATGGCGCAGAAATTATGGCCCCACACGCCATATTACATAGTGCCATGAGCCATGTAATATGGCTCATGGCACTACAATTATAAATCGCAGCCCTCCTGTGTGAGGAGGGCTATAAATATCAGCAAGCTTCTTCAATATAGGAGAGGATATGATCTTTGATGTCATTAATCCCTCGGAAATTTCTTTGGTAGAATTCCATCACCTAACATCAAGTGCTCTACCTCCAGATGCTCCGAACTGAGAAGGTTCGTGGCCTTTTGTTGGATGCAAACTGGATCATCTTCAGATGCACTGAAAAAACACATAGCGCCAGACGCCATAATTTATAGACTTCTGGCGCCATGTGCATAGTCGATATCGGTCGATTTGTGATAAAATATAGCGCCACACGCCATAGTACATAGGAGCAGACGCTATGCTTATAGCCCTCCACGCCATGTACTATAGTTTTCCACGCCATGTGCTATAGTCCTCCACGCCATGTAATATAGTCCGCCGTACGTGGAGGACTATAGTACATGGCGTGTAGGCCTATGTACTTTTTGCCATGTATTATGGCGTGTGGCGCTATATTTTATCACAGTCCCTAAATCGACTATGTACATGGCACCAGAAGTCTATAAATTATGGCGTCTGGCGCCATGTGTTTTCTCAGTGTGGGCACAAATAAGGCACACCTCCATCGAAGAAGATTAAGGTGTCCCAGTCTGCTTGAAAAGTCATGGTGACCGTTTTGTGGAACTCAGAAAGGATTCTGTAGATCGATTTGAAAAAAAAGGTGCCTCGATAGCCGGAGAGTACTACGCTTCAATTCTAAGGTGGTTGAAAAAAAAGCCATCGAAGAAAAATGAAGGAGAAAATTAATCAAAGGTGTCCTCCTTTTCCACGACAACGCGCTTGTTTACAGGAGCCGTCTCGCGTTGCCCGCCCTGCATAAGGTGGGCTTCGATACTTTAGATAACCCACCTTACAGCCTTAACCTGACCCTCGGCAATTATTATCTTTTTATGAAATCGAAAAAGGAACTTACTGGGAAGAAGTTGTCAAACGATGAAGAATTGACGCAGAAGGCGTAGTTTCGACTTACCTTTCCGACAAAAACAAAACATTTTTTATGAAAGATATACAGAAATTAATTCAAGGATCAGAAAAATGCATTAGAGTAGCAAGCGAATATAGCGAACTTTTATTTGTACTTCTTACTCCCCATTCTGCGAACTTAATGCCCCACTCTCGTACCACTGGCATTAAAAGCTTATGCAGAGTAATATTTTTAATCATATAACAAATTTATAGATTTTCTCTGCAAAGGAAATGTGTAAAACAATTTATGGATATTTGCAAAGATAACAGTCACTAACCATATACTGGGGTGCTCAAATACATTGATTTTAAATTTCAGGCGTGAGTACTTTTATGGTCTCTAAACTTCCGACACAGGAAATGTCATTAATCTACTTTTATTGCCATACAAAGTGCACGTTTTATTCGCACATTTGGTCATTTTAAAGGTGGTAGCTTCGAAAATGTTTGCTAAGTGGCGTTTCCTGACTGAAAAACTTCCTATGAATCTATCCGAGAGCCATGTGTGAATACAGGAATCGGGATTTATAGCTTTGAGATTGCATTGGCAATGCAAATCCGCTTATTATTGAATTTTGCTCATTAAGCAGACATCTCTGCTTCCATTCAGACTCTACGATATCATAGCTCTATGAATCGTAGCTTTTAAAAGCCGAAATCAATGTGGAAGATTATGATTGGAATCCATGATGATTTTCAAATCATACGGTTTCTGGTTTCGGACGAATAGAAATCCATTTGAACTCGTATGGTTTTGAGTGGCATTTGGCCGATCGATATCTGTAACAGTTGGTGATGTGGCTATTTGCATTCAATTTTATACATTTATGCAGTAAGACTTTGGTGCTTTCTCTTTACGTTCCAGGCAGTGAAAGATGCTCAAATGGAAATCAGATGGGTGGATCAACTGAAATGTGGATTCTTGTAAAATGATTGAAAATGTTCAGCAAACCTTGCTGCAGAAACATTCATAATCGAACAACATGAGTATTTTGTTACCTATGCTTATTTCAATTACATATCATGCTATTTCAACTTGAAAATGAATATAAAATAAAGTTTTAATTATATTGCTTTTGCTACTCCTTTCTTCTAACGAAAGATATCAAAGCTGAATTTTACTTCTTGAGCACAGTGTGGTTCCGGTCAACACTGAAACCAGGAGCCGTCACAAAGTTGATAACATAGGTTTGCATTGAATAAGTTACAATTAGGAATTTGAACGGTGGATGACTAACCATATCTTACAGCTGGCGCTGTCAAAGACAGAGATGGTCATGCTGTCTAAGCGGAGGATACCGAGTGTAATCCTGATGACAATGGGCTCAGCAGATGTCCAGACCAGTAAATCAGTAAGGTACCTGAGAGTGACGCTGAACACTAAACTGACCTACTGGGACTACATCCGTAAGGTATGTGATAGGGTTCTGAGAGCCATCGGCTCGCTGAGCAGGCTGATGACTAGCATTGGTAGCCCCAACGAAACGAGGCGAAGGCTGTTGATGGTGACGACAATCTCCATTTTGCTGTACGGGGCAGACATTTCAGCGGCGATTCGGGCGGACGCACTCCAAGCGAAGAAATTTAGAGCGTGGATTGCCAGCGTCTACCGTAGAGGTACCCTGCAAATGGTGGAAGATGCATTTTTGTTGGCAACGAGAGTAATCTCGATAGATCTACTAGCGCGATAGCGCAGAGAAGGGTGCCTTACATGATCGGGGCCAGACAAAATAGGAGCTCTAGCGCACGCACGTATGCGAACACGCCATTTTCGACAGCAGCGTTGGAGTGCAATCAACAAAGGTCACTGGACGGAAAGAATGATGTCTTCTCGACCCATGGGCCAGCCGCTGCCACGGATAGGTAAACTTTTACCTGTACCAATTTCAAACGGGCATGGTTATTTCAGAAGGTACCTTAGCAGACTTGGTAACGTACGTACACCGTAATGAAGGTATTGTATGAAAGTTTGAGGTGTAGCATCGAGTTAACAATTGGCTTGGGCACGCCAGAGTCGATTTTGGAAACGATGCTGCGTAACGAAGATAACTGGCGCAATATATGATGAGAAAATACTGCGCACAAAGTCAGAGGAGGGTTGCCTTATCGACCCACAAGCTGTGATAAATTCTGAAGTATGTAGGCACCGATAGGTGAACAAGCACGACCGGGATCAAGTAATGCGACAGCGGATTCCGACCCAGACTTTCGTGACCTGTAGGTGGACTTTTTTTTAGTAATTAAAAATCTTACATAGTCCGTGGTTTGCTGACCTTAGTATCCTTTGAATATTTTTTTGGCCATCTTCAAAGAGGATAAAAATTCTGGGTCGTGGTCTCGGCGGCAGTTTATTATGCTGAAAATAATTGGTATGCCATTGGTAAGGATATAGCTGCGAAGAGCACTGTTGGAAATAATTGGGCTCTGAGTGGAGGGAACTATATTATGTCTGATTTGGGATGTTATTTTGAAACTAATTGCAAGTTGGTTGGAAACGTTTTCACGGCTGTGGTGTCGGATGCATGAGCTCAAAATAGAAATGGTTCCTGCGGGCAGGAATTTGTTTTTGCCTTGGAGGGAAAAGATGTGGCGAATTTCCCAGAACGCGTTCATTATAATGGTGTGCTGCGTGCGGAAATTGACATTTTCTAATCGCAAGCACAGGTGTAGTGCTTGAGGCAAATCGGTAGGATCCTTTGTGCTAAGCGGCCTTGATAGGTTTCCATTAAGGCCGCGAATGGACATATCGAATGTTTTGTCTCTATATAATTGCACCATGATATCTGCGGCATCAGCGCTTAATTTCATGCATACGAGCTTATTTAGTACTAGTGACAGTTGGTTAAAAACTGCATGATAAAATTGTTGTATGGTCCTTGGACAAGGCATATAATTTGGTGCCTGAGGGTGCTAATGTATTTTTTTGTCACCAGAGTGCAGGGTAAGGCAATGAAGAGCTCTATCTCAATTGATAGGCGTGTTGTACGACTCCAAGGCTATGTCTGCCAGGCCCATTACTTTGTTTCGTAGCACGTTAAATATACCAAAGTACTTTGGCGGAGCTTTAAGGTAACGTTGATATCTGAAATTCACTCAACACTTTTTCACCACGGGAAAATCTCCGAGATTTTCTAATTGGCGGGATTCCTACATTGGCATCTATTTCCGCGATAGAATTTTGGATAAAATTCACTATCTGAGGGCATTCTCTACCCAATAGCTTCCTCCAGATTATCCTAGTCAGATCACTGTCCATTCCCTACTTAATTATGAGCAGGACTCGGTAGGTCATTGCCAATATAGAGAACTGGGGCCGAATGAGATTCCTTGACATTTCGTTTGGAAATGCGTAAGACAGTTAGAGAATCAAAATTTGATTCAAAATAGAGCGAAAATATAAATAAACGAATTCAAACAAGATTAGAATCTAATATTTGCCAATATGAGATTCAATTCTGCTTATTTTATTGCTAAGGAAAATTGAAAATATTGTTCACATTTCACTGATTTACAATTGAATTACCACTTTAACTCTTGCAGTAATTCTTCAATTATTTTCGTACGTACCAATACTTTGATACTTTTTTTTTAACATATTCTTTCAATTTTTTTTTTCCGAAAATTTTTATATTGCTTCAATTTCTGTGGCTATTTTACTTACTTACACTAAAATCAATGCTCCTAGCATCGCAAAGCGACTGTCGACGTTATTGACACTTTTTTTTCCTCCTGGACGTTACATACAAGCCTAGTTTCTTTGCGTTGTTTTTGACGAACCATCGCTATTTAGTAATTGACCATTCGTACTTCTTTTTAGCTGATTAACGTTCCGGTAGCGGACTTTGATATGCATCATACCTAATTCGTAGGCAACAGGCACAGCAGAAGTGCTATCCCGCGAAGTTACTTTCAGTCTTCAGACTTTTGTGCGAAGGTCCCTGCTCGGGTGCTACTATATCGATTTCAACAAAAAACAGAGCTAGTACCAATTTATGAAGGCTGTCTCGTGCTATGTCGTGTACCTGATGCTTGGAGCACAGTTAAGCTGTATTTAAACCCGAAGCAGATAAAAGCAATCATGAGTATCTAAAAGACTACAGCAGAGACGAGCCGCGACTGAGTTAAAGTAAAGTAGATATTTCTTGTTGGTATCCGCGCATACCTTATAATAGTGTTTTTGTGTCGAGTGGGCCCAGTGGCGTCTTGTCAGGGTGAGCCAGGTGGGCCGGGCCCACCCTGACGAGCCGCCACTGGACTACAGGCTAAATAGCCTGACTTCCTTTCCCCTCAAAGTAATCGAAAGAGTGTTAGATCTCTATGGCTAGGAGAGGCTTGGATTCAAAACCCTATCGTGATCCTATAGCGTGTGCACGAAAGGCATATATGTGAAGACGGCTCTCCATAGGGTAGTTAGTGAAATTAAAACAGCACTCCATTGCAAAGAATTCACTTTGAGGGCCTTTTTAGAAATTGAATTTGCCTTTTATAATGTGCATACAACAGCCACTTTAGACACCCTCTGCGCAACCAACACTCATCCTCCTTTATAGAGCTGGAAAAGCAGTATGCTTTAGCAAAGGCTCATATCAACACAATGGGTGGGTGAGAAAATAATAAAAAAGGTCCACAGAGGTGCACACCAAGGATTTTCATTTTTTGTCTCGTTGAATCTAGTGATAAATGCAATTTTGAAGAGGTTGGAAACAAGGACTCACAGTTGTGGCCTAAACCGACATTGCGATTATAGTCTCGAATAGGTTCTCGTATATTCTTGGCAAGCTCATCGAGTATGCTCTGGAGATTTGTAATGAGTGGGCAAACGAAATGGATTTGGTATCGAATCTGATAAAACCAATCTTATACTCTGCACGAGCAAAAAACAAACTAGATTCCTAAAAATAACGAATCAAGTTGTGAGTAGGTAGATTAAATTTCAAGTCAAACACCAAGTACTTGGACCCTACTGACCTGGAACTTAAGTCTAGAGAAAAGAACAAAAAATGCTAGCAATATGATTTACTCCAGCAATTTTGGGCAAAACATAGGGTTCCAGCCCTGCTCTAACGCACTAGATTAACACGACGATACACGGCCGATCTTTGCTTGCGGCTGCCTAATCTGATGGCCGGTAGTGGATAAAATCACATTTGCTGACATGGTTCAGAGTTCAGAGTTCAGCAATTGGCGGCTGTCTGTACTTCAGGTACTTCTACGACAACTCTTTCGTTGAATGCCCTGCTTCATATCCCCCTTAACTTCTCTGGAGAAGGTACTGGCACAAAAGCTGCTCTCTTGCTTAAGCAATCTGAACACTACGAGTCCAGATCATTTGGCTACAGTAGTATTAGGCATGGACACGCAAAATAGAATGTTCACTTGTTCCCCGCTCTTTGCTTGAAATGAAGATATCAAGCAACCGTAGCATATAAGCAGGAAGGAAACACAGCAGCCCATATCAAAACAACTGCAGAAGTAGGTGCTGCCGCATACTTTGCAGACCGTTATATAAAAGGAGCCTTCAGACTTGCTAATGATTCGAATATTGTCCAGGCGAAGGTTTCTCCGATACGAAAAGCTGTAGAACTAATATCTATCAAGAATGTTCCTGATGACAGGGTCAACATTTTCACAGACAGTCAAGCTGCGATAAACTCGAAATGCGTACTTGATTGTATTCAGGGTCTGAACAAGCTAGGAAACAACAGAAGGTCACAATTTTCTGGATGCCCGGGCAGAAAGTCATTGGAGAGAATGAGAAAGCGTGAGCCAAGCGTGGGGCCAGTGCTCCCCTAGTTGGACCTGCAAACATCCCAGTTGCTATATAAACGGCCGAATGCCTGATTGAATGACGTAAGTTGCGACATGGTCGCTGCGGCATCATTATTGGACACCTCACGCATTCAAAGTCCGACTTCTAACCAGTGACAATGTAAGGAGCCGGGAGTCTTAGAAACAATTCAACATCTCCTATGTCACTGTCCCGTATGCTCTGATATGAAGAAAAACTCTATCAGAGCATTCAAAATTCACTACCACTGCAAATATGTATAAATATGTGCACGATCAAACATGGACTTAAATTTGCACAATTTTTGGACTTAAATTTGTGCAATGTAGATAGTAATTATAAGGTTTTATGGGTAGCAGACACCTCAGCTACTTGAAGAAACGTGCGAAGAAGTGTAAGTGTCTTTAGGGTACTAAAGTTCTATACTTAACTGTTCTCGAGTATGCTTTTGCCATATGAAATTAAATTTTGATGATTCATTTGTAGTAATAAGGTCGAATCCATTCAAAATCAATTATTTTTCTCATTCACCTTGAGGGATTTATACTATCTCAACCAATCCAAAAATTTTCCATCCATAGTATAAAAGGCAAGTTTCCCGAATTACGAAAATAAATGTATAAAAAGATTTGCCAAAGATGTTATCATCATATCTGAAATCGAGTGGGCACAAAAAACTGTCGGAAGTTTAAGTGGCAATTAGGTCCAAAAGTGTACAGCTCTTTATAAATACTAGCCGTAAGCCTAAAGCGCTAATCGTAAAAACAGCCTCGCAAAAGCGATTCCAGGATTTTTATTGCTCTAGCCGAACAATAAAAGTTAATGATGCTACAAATAAGCTAGTCATGATTATCTAAACCGAAATTAAAGGCAAATATAGATTATATGAGATAGCTACTGTACTTCCACGTAAATTAATGAGCCTTTATTTAACAGAACTCCTACTTCCTGTATTCTATCACTTTAACGCTAATTTTCCAATACGATTCTACATCGGTTTGAAGTTGAGTTGATTAAGAGGCTTACATGCTTCGAAAATGGTGATTTGTTCACATGCATGATTGATTTTAGAAGTGTTCTTTATTATTTTAAAAGCCAAGCGAAATTCAAATCATTGTATGTAAAATTATCAGAATCGATTATTGAGTGATACAAATAAGTACTGGCGCTCTATGCACAGGCGAAATTTCGGTGTCCTTTCCGAGGGAGGATGATAGAGAAACCCTCTCGACAGAAATCACATTAACACAATGTTCGTGCAATTAATTGAAAACACTTAATCCTTGTTTGTCTGCTAAGAGCCTTCTGTACGATTCGACGCAAAGCTTTTAGTACGGCGGCAATTTCATCTCAATTTGCTCTAGACAATGATATCGCGGGGGTGATTTGATTAATGAGTGGAGGCTAAATGTACGTCGTTCAGTGCTTATGTTTAATCGGACGTGTATATCTGCCTAACAATTTGCCTGCATAAAAACAGAAGTAGCGAATGCATGTACACTATAATATATATATATATATATATATATATATATATATATATATATATATATATATATATATATATATATACATATATATATATATATATATATATATATATATCGTATTGTTCTCGATATATACATAAATCAAGTGTATGGACCCCTAGTCGCATCGTTTGACATAATTAATATAAGTACAATAGTTAAACTTTTATATCATAATTGTTTCAGAAGGAAAAAAGCTCAACTGAGAAGCGTACTGTGCATCCCTCATTAATCTCAGTAAAGTATCGTTAGACAGTAACAGTATATCATTCGGTAGGTGAAGCTCAAATTCAAATTCGCTATTATTATAGCAAATGGACTCGTTCTGGAGTTTGAAACTCAATTTCACTGGCAAACACTTATTCGTTTACTTTCAGTTGATTTACATAATACATAAAAAGAGTTAATTCAAAATTCAAGCATCTCATAGAGCAAGGTTAATCTAAAAGATATTCTACCCTACATATTTGAAAACATTACTTATGGCTAAGATATATTGCATGATAGTTAATAATTAATTGAGAGGCTGCATGGGACCAAACTTGATTTTATTGATGTACCCATCTAATTAAAAGGATAGTTAAGCACAAATCAGACAAATGATTTGGGTCCTTGGCACAAACACTAGACTAAAATGGGATAATTATGTTTCCGGTACTTAAGGCAAAGTTGGTGAACAGGAAATCACTTGTCAAAAGAATCAGCATGCTGCTTTGAAAACTGACCCAGAGAGAAGGAATTAAGTTTTGAAAATATGTATATGGCTTTATTTCCATGTGAAATTAGATACTACGTAAATTTCCAAAATTGTTGGATTTTTTCAGTTACTGGTTTTTACTAAACATTAAAAACAAAAACAATATATAATTTTTGACTTAAAATTTGACTCGATCTAAGCAGCCCATTATGATCAGCTCATCAGCTTGGATTCCAATGCTATGCCCCATAAGTAAATACTACACTCTATTCGTAAGGTTTTGCTAGTTAGTTTCACAGCGGATTATGCATATAACCTACTGTCCTGCAAGAATTAATGAATCAGGCATGAGAATGTTATGAGCAGCTTCTAAGCTTTCCAGTGCAAAAAATATTATCGCTTGAGACAAAATTCCCATATATACCTCATATCGGTGAATAGGTGTGAGCTACAACCACTTAGTCTTGGGTAGGTTTCCCTTACCCTCGGCTAGTACATGCGCTGAGGCTGGTTGAGGAGTGGGCGAATACCGTGTACCTTGACATCAACTTTAATAAGACTGATCTTGTACTCTTCACAAGGAAGTACAACATTCCTTAATTAGACCCTATCAGGTTGGGCGGCACCAGGTTAAGTCTCAAGTCACAAACTAAAAACTTGGGCCTTGTTCTGGACACCAAGCTCACCTGGAAGATGAATTTAGAGGAGAGAGTCAAGCGAACAAGCAACGCGATTTACGATAGCAAGAGAGTGCTGGCTAAAACGTGGGGTCTAACGCCTGCATTAACACATTGGATCTACAAGGCGATAGCTAGACCGATCCTTGTATACGAATGATTGGTCTGGTAACCAGCAGTGAATAAAACCACCTTTGCTGACATGGCGAACAGAGTTCAGCCGCTGGTAGCACTCTGCATTACAGCTGCCTTAATCTCGACTCCTTCGCCTGCTCTGAACGTTCTGCTTCATCTTCTTCCGCTTGACCTTTTCGTTAGAGGCACTGGTGCAAAAGCTGCTGTAGTTAATCGGGGCACTACTAGTCACGATCCTTCGGCCGCAGCAGCATTGAGCGGGGGTATGCAGCTAGCACTGACTTAATGGTCGCCACTCTGTGCTTCGAGCGGGAATATGAAGCGACTGTGGGGTATGGGCAGGAATGGAATCAGTAAATGGGTGCAGCAGCTCTTAGCATCTACACTGACGGCTCTAAAGCAGCCGCAGGAGTGGGCGCTGTAGCATATTCTACAGATGCAACTATGGAATCAGCTTTCAGGCTTCCTAATCACTGTAGTATTTTCCAGGCGAAGGTTTTTGCGATACGTAAAGCCGCAGATCTAGTAGAGGTCAGAGATACTAACCAACCAACTCCTATCCAAATAATCAAATAATTAATACGATGTGTGCGATGAGTAATTTTGGAAATATCAATTTAACTGTGAATAAAATTTATCAACCAATTCATTTTTTCCTAAAAATTAAAGTTTTTTTTTTTGGGAGACTCATGATTTTAAAATATTTCTGTTAGCATACTGTCCTGATTACAGGATTGACGCACTCCGTTTCGAATTTCAGGTCCATATAGAAGAAAACATATTTGAATTTGAAAACTTGAAGTCATCTTCAAACCGAGTTGATTCCAGATGAAAACTGAGGCCTCTGTACTGTACATAAACAGCAAAATCTGATGCTAACTTTTTTAGAGGATATACATGCTTAAAAAATCAAAATATTTGCTTATTAAGTATTTTCAAAATTTTATTGAATTATATTCATCTCCCCAACAGTTCCCCCAACATTTCCATGAAAAACAGAAATTTACAATTTATTTGTGAGCCGAGGGGAATCCATTGCTGGTCGACTCAGCACAAGTAGTCCGGGGAAATTCAACATGGTGCTTCGGAAAAATTAGGGAAAAAGTGAATTTTGGTGTGAACCTTGATATCAGCGTGTTTAACAAAATGTCAAATGTCCCCATCGATCCGAGTGCTGCGTTACTTTTTATACGGGGTCAAAGGTCACCAAAAGCGACCTTTCCGAAATATCTCAGTAACGGTATCGTCTACAGAAAAACAATATATGACAATTTTGTAGCTTAGAAAATTTCCATCAAAAAAATATTTTAAAGCTTTTTCTTGTAACCATAACTGTTTTTGAGATATATTGATCTAAACATTTGCTACTAACAGCATCCTCTTTCTCAACGGCATGTTGATATCATCCGATTTTGATTACGATTTGGACTCTTTGTGAGTTAGTTTTTCTATGTTTACAAGGCCCATAAAAAACATATATAGGAACATATCTACCACACTCCAGGCTAGGTGGAAAAGTGTGCTCCGAAAAGTTTACCAACCCCCATCCCCACTTGCCAAAAAACTTCGAGGGACATCTGCTCGCTACTCTCTTGTCGGATATAAACTGTATTTCTGCATCCTGTAAGGGATAAAAGAGCAGAAAAAGACAACAACATTGAAGGTGAAAATAGGTTTTGTAACGTATCATGGCTCTGTGACGTCATGCACAGGATAGGAGTATGAAAAAGCAAGATAATATCACGGCCTAATTCTGTCAACGCTCATTCTTGACATTATAGGAGCTCAACCCCCTGCAGGCTATCCCCGAATAATCAGTTTTTTTACCAATCCTGTGATGACTGCATAGCGTCAAAGCCTCGAAACCAATTTTTACCTGAAATTACGTGACCTTGTCCTGATCGTTCGTGGGATAAGACGGTATGGAAAAAAAACTACAAAACTACTCCGGTTGTCCTACTCCTGCGATGTCAAGAATAGGTAATTGACAGGATAATTTAGTGACGTTATCTTGTTTAACAGTGGGCGACGAGTAGGCAACGAGCTCATCCCTGAAGATTGGGGATGGAAGTTCAGGGATACCATTTTATGGCAAAGAGGAGGGGGTAACTTTTCGGAGCACACTTTTCCATCTACCCTGGAGTGCGGTAGATAAGTTTGCTAACATGTTTTTTTTTATGCGCCTCTTAAACATAGAAAACCAACTCACAAACATTCCAAGACGTAATCTAAATCGGATAATATCAACATGCCGTCGAGAAAGTGAACACTGTTAGTTTTAAATGTTTAGATCAATATATCTCAAAAAGGGTTATGGTTACAAGAAAAAGTTATAGAATTTTTTTGTTGAAAATTTTCTCAGCTACAAATTCGTCATACATTGTTTTTCCGTAGACGTGACCGTTACTGAGATATTTAGGAAAGGTTACTTTTGGTGACCTTTGACGCCGTATAAAAAGTAACGCAGCGCTCGGATCGATGGGGACTTTTGACATTTTGTTAAACACGCCAGTATCAAGATTCACACCAAAATTCAGCTTTCCCCTAATTTTTCCGAAGTTTCGCCTTTTTTATGTCAAATTTCACTGGGCTAAAGTAGTGACTGAAAGTTCACTTGAGTTTTAGTAGCATTTGTTGCGTCTGTTAATCATAGCAAGTGTATGTTGGAAATTATTGAGTGAGCTCTGATGCAATTTTAGAGCGAGTGTAGGCAGATGATCGGCACGGGTGGATTTTAAGAGCTCATCATTATGATCGAATAAGGACGTCACGACTGAAGCATCTATCAGTTGAAATTTTTACCTGAATTTAACTTATTGTTAATTTAAGAGGATAAAAGAGCCCAACGCAAATGTATTAAAGAGGTATCGATCACCTTTTTGCATCTTAACTGCAATTTTCGCTATTAGTATACATTATATATATATATATATATATTAAACGTCAATTTAATAAGCGAGTGGAATATTTTGAATTGCGACATGTAAAAAATAACGATTTATTTCGAACAAGTATAGTTTTTAGTTAGTTGAAATAAGCGGAAATCATATACATATATGTTTTGAAATATCTATCAAAACCTAAAATCTTTAAAATATCTATATCAGTATTTATTGGATATTTTGTAACCACGAGGGCAATGGGGTAACTACTATACGTGGGAAGGAATGAAGATCAGCCAATGGAGTGAAAGAAGCATCGAACGAGTCTCCACCAGACATCGAAAATCAGCTCCACAAATAAATCACCGAAATAGAATTACATATTTAGGCAATCCCCCTCATCTCTTCTCTACTTCCTCAAATCTACCATTTTCTATTGTGCCTCCAATTTCAGAAAAAAATTCTTCTCTTATTTCAACATTACCCATATCCATTGCCACTAACTTATCCATGTCACGCAAGCTTTCCGCTTTCCACAGAACTTCAGGCAAATGCACTACAAATAATTTGGTTAAGACGTTGTCTTTCTCAGGAAAATGAATCCTCTGTCAGTTTCAATTGATTCCGCACTCAATACTGCTTTAATGCAATTAAATACATAAAATTAAATACCGAAACCGTGCCGACATCCAAATATTCTAATTTTATCTGCGGTGAGAATTTGATACCGTTTTTGCATTTATTTCAAAACGGCGGTCATCATTATTAGTATGCATTAATGAACTATTCTATTTCGTTCAAAACATTATTCGACCAATCAATATAAAATAATCAAAATCAAAATTTCCCCTCGACCTATGCAGCAGTTCTAAGAAAATAAAAAAAAAATCTTACTATTTTACTTTGACAATGCTTTAAACTCACAATTTCCGCTCTGGACATATTCCCTACCTTAACAATGCATTTGACTTCCGCACACTGCGAGCAATCAAGCCGAAAAATTCAATTACTTTTGAATCATCTCTATTGTAGGCAAACCTCCTGATTGAACAGTGCAGCCCGGAGCGGAAGCAAAAACTAATAAAAAACTCGAGAGTAATCAAATTGATTTCATGAATTTCAACTTATAATTTCGAAGCTCGTAACTTACGAGCTTCGAAATTTTAAGTATCGAGTCGTAAGTCTGTCCAGGATGTGTAACTGTTACGAACTTTCGAACAGTGAATTGTTTTAATGAGCTTTTCGATAGTTACTGATTTACAGGAAACGGTAATTCAAATTTAAAAGCTAAGCTGCCGCTATCATTAGCTTCTGGCTCGAATTGTAAACTTGTACCTGACCACTACGAAAACCACCCAAAAGTTTGACAGGAAACGCTGATTAGACTGATTTCCCATTTAACAGCTTTCGAAATTTTCCATGATCTAAGCAGATAGCATCTGCTTTATAATTAAGGTCCAGAATCGGAGACAATGGCTTTGAGCGACCGGGACAAATACTGAGTTATGCAATTAATAACGACGCGATGTAATTTAAAACGCAGAGGGTTTACTGTTATATTAAGGGATAAATGAAAGAAAAAACAGTACGACAAGGATACTCATAAAATGTGTATTCCTCTCTCTGCTTGGGTTTTTGATTGGTTTTAATTTAAATGGAAAACATTTTGCTGAGCCGCATTTCAATTAATCAAAAGTGATTAAAAATAATAGGGACGTTAATCATTTCATACTGTAAAATATTAAAACATGAATCATACCTATGAAGGACATCATCACAATATGAATCAGAAAATGAAATATATCGCAACATTTTCGTGAGTGTGTATTTAAAGAAATATTAAAAACCTAGAATGTATCAACACTGAATATAGTTTTGTTTTTGCATTTTGAGATTTAATGTAACTATGTACTTTGTAATCAACAATCAAACGAAAGATTTCACACAACGCAATTTATTAAATACAATAAATAGTAGAATAACACATTTCTTAATCTGCCTTTCGTACGTCCGACGAGGATGGCGATCCGAGAAATAGGGAGAATCGAATTGAGTTGAAAAATATTTTCTTTTAAGTTAATTTCTACATTCTTAACCTTACTATTCTTAACTTAAGTATGATTAACAAGAAATACTAAATGGCGGCCATATTGCTTTCGCCTGTTGACTCTTCTCATTTTGATTTTATTTTTATTACTAATTTTTGAAGAAGAACATTAGTATTAAAATCATTTTGGCCAAAAATCATATTTCTATATATATATATATATATATATATATATATATATATATATATATATATATATATATATACATATATATACATATATATATATATATATATATATATATATATATATATATATATATATATATATATATATATATACATCAAAAAATATCAGTGGAAAATATCAGGAACGCGCCATCCGATTGAACTGAAATTTTTAGGATACATGATGATGGATGTGGATGTGTATACAGAATAGTGCCAGGTCTCATAAAAAGTTAATAATCTTTAATCCTTTGGCGCCGGCAGACATTTTAGTGATATTTTAAATATACCTATTATTCTGTCAAAAAATAACTTCTGCAAAAATAAAGCTTATGAAATGAATTTTGAACATGTTCATTTTGTGAATATGATAATATTTTTGAAATTTTTAGTCCTATGTGTGCGCTAGGCGCCTAAAATGAGATTAGGACAACTTGAAAATTTTTGAATTGCAATAGCTTTTGACTAGATTATCATATCATTATAAAACTTACAGGAAATATTGCTATTACTAAGTTCTAGACTCGTGTAGTTTTTTTATGAGCGTGCTGACAACCCTGCAGCTACGGCAGGCGTTGAAAGTGAAAACCTTCAAACCATCGACTCTCCTGAAAAATTTTCGTCTTCTACAGTGAAAACCAAATCATATAGAAATCTTATGCTTTGTCTATACAAACAAAGAAAATTTTTTGAAATTTCACATCGGACAAGAACAGTAACCCTCCTCCAATTTACCTATATTTTAAGCATCAAAAATTTCTGTTCATGAGAACTCACAACCCAATTAGCAGATGCAAATGAAATTCACAGAATGTATTGATATCGAGTAGGACCAGGTCTGATAGAAGCGATTTGGAAATGCGGACACCTCTGTGGCAGTGGTGCCATCTTGAAAAATTGTATAGAAAAAAAAGGCTTATTGCCCTGTGAATTCTGATTCAGTTACCAGATTTTCATAAAATTGGCACAGTAGCTGAACCTTACGCTAAGCCGTGTTTGGTTGAAATTTGGTTGAAAAATTCTGTTGCTGCTGCCAGTTATAGTAATTTTGGTGTCTTGTGGTTTGAAAATTCGCTCAGGAAAATAAAGCTTTTTGCCCTATAACTTCCAGTGCAGCCATGAAATCAAAACGATTTCATATGATATATGGAACTTATTGTAGGCATTATTCAGAAGGAATCTGATAAAAAAATCATAATAGGGTTGCCAGCTATTGTTGGTTATGTATTTATTTGCAATATCTTTACTAAGCGATTTGGTCGTAAAATTTTCAAATGATCTTGTAGTGACAATAAGCAACACATATTAAGTTTTTGAAAATTTGAAAATTTTTGCGACTGGTAACCTTTAATCTATTTGTACTCCAATTACTTCCAATGCAGCCATCGGACCAAAATGAAATTCGCAGGATAGGTTGATTTCAACGTGAGGCAGGTGTGATATATTTTTGACTTTTATTCTAGTGAAGAGTTGCCAGTGCGAGGCGTTTTTTGCTATTTTCGTATCAATAAATGCTTACATTAAGTATTCATATCGCAAACATTTACAATGAAAATAAGTTACCAATGTTTAAATTTTCTAAATTCTAGAAATTTTTTGGTTCCAAATATCTTTCATTTTTTGACCCAAAACATCTTTCTATGACAGTAACTTTCGACGAAATCATCGGATTAAAACGAGATCGATAGTTATTTAATTTTGACGTGAGGCAATTGTGGAGACTTTTAGTTGCAGTGCTGGTAAAGTGTTGAAAGCACTAAGCATTTTCTTTGTTTATGTTATGTTATGCTGCTTTCAAAGTTTTGCAGTGTTTGGCTTTCATAAATATTGAAACTTCCTGAAATCCTTTCCACCCTATGAGTTTAAATGCATTGTTAAGATCAAAGCGATTTTGCACTCGAAACAGGTTGGAGCACGTGTGGTTGAATATGCACTCAAAATCTGCACGATTCTTCTACTGTTCATCGAACATTAGTATTTCTAGAGGTTCAGGCGCGCTAGAGTTTTTTTAATGTTTTTTTCCATTTTTTGAAAAAATCTTTTACGCTTAGTATCATAACCAGCCTTGTACCCTGGCTGGAACCATTTTGGCAATAGCAGCTTTAACTTTTCTTACGCTATCACCAAAGTTTAACTTATCCCTTATTACAAATAAATTAGCCTAATTAAACCTAAATCTTATCCTAGGCCTTAAATCTAGCCCCTTCTGTTCATCGTAAATAGCGCATCCATGAGCTGCAGCTTACACGCTTTCTTCGCGGGGCGCATAAAGGGCTCATTAGAGCCACATGTACGCCCAAGTGATCGAATCAGGCCGTTCTCATGTTCGACTGTCTGTGAAATCTTGCCGTTAATTCTATAAACGGGTCCCTAAGTGGCTTCAGTCCTGACTCCTGATACAGGAGAAGATTCTTCGGCCAGTTTTTAGTTACTGGGTTGTAGAACCTGCCAGTACAAATGCACAGGATTCTTCTTTCGAATACCTCCGCTTCTGTCATAGCAGTTTTTGAACAGGTAATCCAGGATGAGGATGCATAGGCCAGAATGCGGATTTGGTAGCTTTGATTTACCGAGGCATGTGAAGATTAAACCTCAGGAATTTGTAGAAATCAGCACCGAGGTACCTTAGAGTAATCTTAAGGGGGATCTACATTCTCGGCGATACATGACAAGCATAGCCGAGTACGAGAGTTTGGATGGTTTTCTCGTCGGTTTTTGTCTGATTTTGCCTACGCCTGACGAGGACGAGAGTATGTATGATTTTTTTGCCGCCGCCTACCCGTTTTATGAAGGTTACGTGTTGGGAAAAGGCAGAAAAAAGCTTTTTGTTGGTTCGAGGGTGAAAAAAGGTTTAAAAATTCGTTGTTCGATCCGGGAACTAAGAGAACAAAAAGGAAAAGTGAAATAAGTCTGATAGAGACATAGGATTTAGGATGAGGGTTTGTCAGGGTCTCGCCTTACCTCGAAATCGATCGAAATTTTGTCGGTTTTAGGAATCGAGTCGAAGAAATTTAAAAAAAGGTCTGGTGCTAGCTTCGATGATATTTACAAACGGATTTGGTTTGCCTACAAAATCATGGACAAGATGCATTATAATGGACAAGATGATTGAGTGCGGATGGGTATAAGGAACATTGTTGAATATTTCTAAACAAATTTCGAAACAGGGAAAATGCTACCTACTTACTTCATATGCACTGAAACTTTACACCCTTATTTTCTTCGCAACGCGGACTGGAAGAACTTTATAGCATACTGAGATAAAAAAGGGTTTACTGCTTAAATAAACGGTTTTGAATGAAGACTTTGAATACTCATCGATTATTTTGGCAAGTAACTTCACAGGTATCTTGACGAAACATTCGCCGTATCTGTATTGTCGGCATCAGAGGCTCCGAACGAGACATCGAGGCTTTTAACCTTGTTGCGAATAGGTTGAGGTCCCTAATACTTCGAAGGATTGCGAAATACACAGAGTTGTGCATTATTGCTATTTGGTTTGATACTTCATTTGTCAAAGTAAAGGACTAGTACTTCAGGCTCTTTGCTGCTTAAGCGGGTCTTTGATACATGCAAATAACAGCGTGTTATGGGCATATTGGAGCTTTTCGACTTGAGGTTGCCCCCCTGGAATAAGAAGCAGTGAATATGCTATAAAGAATTGGCCCAATGACACAACCTTATGGTGTTCCTGATGGCATAGGCGCTTTGAGAGAATTTGCTCCATTAACGCTCACCTAGTATTGTCTGTCGGTAAAAAAGCTTGTCATTTATCAGTCCAAGATTGGATTTAACTGAAAATGACCCTGGAGAGACTGGAGCTCGTTGAGTACCAGAAACCAGCGAAGCTGTACTTTTTGATGTCTGTGCATAGGAGATGCAATTTCTTCTACAATTCGAGACACTCTGCGTTACAAACAGTTGACGTTCCTTCCGAGCCTCGTCGCGGCTAAAATTCTTCGCTTTGATCCTGGCCTGTATTTCTTTATAGGCCGAGCATCCACGGTAGTTGGCTGACTGGCCATTTACAACATCGTTGACGCATGCAGACTGTGCGTCTACCATTGTTTTGCAGTTGCCATGTAGGTGCCTCTCCAGGCACTTCACGCAGCGGTGGACAATAGTGCAGTTGCCCGCAACATGTCAGAAATTCTGGCAGGTGAAACCCTGCAACTTTTCTTTGTTGCGGATTTTCTCTCAAGTTACTCTTTGAACTGTATTTGGAATACAGCAGCTAGCTCCTGGACAGGCTTAAATTGCGAACTAGAGTCTGAAGTATGCAGCCGCTAGCAACTTACTCAGTTCCCGGTCTTCCCGGTCGCGCTCTCTCTCTGAAGTGACTTGGGCTTCTCTGAAGCTGAAGTATAGGTCGGTGCGTTTTGATCACTGCTTTTAATTAGATTGAAGAACTTTTTTGTTATATACTAAAGAGGTACACAGAATGAGTGAACTGTCGCTCGAAATATTTTTGGTGTTGACCTTGATTCCTGGAGCGCGAAGCTCAGTGATGAGTTTTGGAATGTCCATTTTATAGGAGGTTATTGGAGGAGTCTTAGAGGGTTTTGTGGGTGGAGTGAGATAGGAAGAGATTATTTGCTGTCTGGAATGTTACGAGTGAAAAAATTACCTTCTGTATTGTCTCAGAACTCTATTTCGTGTTCCGTCGCGCTATCAAATTAAAGTCTTGTTTTTCGATATCGGTTTCGTTTCGTTTCTGCAGGAGCATCATCTATTAAAGGCCAGTGCTGCCTTCGCCAGAGGGTTCGCTACGTGGCTACTTATAGCTTGATGTTGGTTGACGGCCATGAACGGTGTCATCTACCGACTTAGAGCACTGATTTATTTTCGCAGTGCTCGATTCTACTTTTTGAACGTTGTTACTTTTTTTTGCTGCTGATTTCTCTACGGCTGGTTTATCTATATCTGATAAATCCAAAGTTTTCACCTTTTTTCGTTTTTGCCAATCAGGCCTCTTAAATATATTTGTTTTTGCTTTTTTTTTAAACAAAAACGACAACAACATTTTTCAATTTATTCGACTGCTTTAGAGCTTGATAAAGGTTTAAAAAAAACTCGACTACTCGACAGATCCTCTAAACGTTTTGTTAATCTTTCCACTTCTCTTTATCTGTTTTTTTCCTTTGTCCGTAGTGTTCTTGAATACTGTTGCCAAATTTGGTGTCCACATTATAGATACTTGATCGATGCGGTTGATTCCGTGCAATGCCGATTCACCCGCTCGTTGTTCTATAAGTACAGTATTCCATATTGTGATTACAGTATGCGCCTCTCCATCCTTCAAATTCCTTCCCTTGAGTCACGCAGAGTGTTCCTCGACGAGTGCCTCCTATTTAAACTTTTTAAAGGCAGTATATTGGTTGACCCCAGCATTCAACTTTCAGTTAGGGAACCGGGCCGTTTTAATAGAACATTATTTGCCTTTAATGTTGCATTTGCCCGGACCGACACCTATTTCTTTTCCCCCCTCTTGCGTTTGCCTCGTCAAGACAATAGCCTTAACCTTGGTCCTCTGCCACAAACGTTATCTGTGTTTAAAAATAATTTAAAAAATAACGTTATCTCTTATAATCGTAATATGTCCTAATTTTACTCATTTTGTTTGTTTCTTTTCCGATCGATTTGCTTTTTATTCTTTTTTGTATTATTACTTCATTCTGAATTTATCAATTTTCTTGGTTTCATGATATTTTCATATTAATTTTCTGGGTTTTCATATTATTTTCTTTTTCTTACATATTTTATATACTTGTATTTATTTTTATTTTTTCTTCTTGTCTAATCAATAATTGGATTTGTTCTGTGGATTTAGACAATAAATAAATAAATAAATAAATAAATAAATAATTGATAAAAACTATATCCACGATAGAATGCTCACTGCTAGTTACTTAAAGGCGTTTTACTCAGATCGCGTGTGCTATTGAACATCCAGAATTATAGCTGCGATGCGTGACACTCGTAAATGCTCAAATTTTCCGTCATATTTCAAGGATCAAGTCCAATGTTTTCTCATCTAGTGACCTTTGAAAACAGGAATGGGATTTTTACGTTGTGCCACTAATAACCAATTACTAATTGCATATTAACAGACTATCAGTTGTAGCGTACTGCTAGGTTATTGGAACGGGGTACATATTAAATACTGACAAACTGTATTTTGCATTTCTTTCAAAAATATGTTCTTGGAGATTATTTTCAATCAAAAAAACGGTCAAATTGCAGCTTGATGCTAAAAGATATAATTTGTATGTTTCTAATTTGAACTATAATTATTGAGAATGTGATAGCTTATTATTTTAATTATTTGATAACAACAAAGCTCACAAGTTATTTCCGCTTAATAATCTCGAAACATATTAAGTTAGTTAATTAAATTACTTTCCGAGCCACATTGCAGAAACTCAATTATAGAATACTATCGATTGCCCTTCGTCCTTTGTTTGAATATAGAGGCACAAATGTGATGTGCTCATGGAATAAACATTTTTCTCATTACCTCAAAGCACATCAATTATGAGTAAACAATGGTCCTTGAAATTTGTAATATAAGCTCCGGCTACAACATGTGTGTACAATATCCGCCCACAAATGGTCAACACGAATATCAAATCAGATCTACCATGTTAATAAGTAGTCCAAATCGTAACAAAACATACCTTAAATGGTGTGCTGGCTGTGGCTGTCAAACGTCCAAACTTGGTGAACTAATTCAATAAACAGCCTGAAAATGAAAAAAAAATCACATTAAATTTTATATGGTTTTTGCAATTATTTGTTGGAAGTAGCCAATAAAGTTCATAAAGAAATTAAAGATGAACGTAATTGTTACATATACAGTCTGTAAACAGTATATATTTGCAGCTTCAGGATATGGCCACTAAGCATACAATTCATAACAAAATTCAGCTCAACGCTTCACACCACAAATGGTAGTGGTTAGTATCCCTGCGGTATAATTCATCAAAACTTTGAAATTTCTCCACACTTGCTATGCACCGCAGGGATCACATTTGGTGTATTAATCCGTTTTGATGGAGGAAAAGTTCATAAACACTGTGGAAGTGTTGTATCTCGCCGGTACGACATAGTAATGGGGTTTCTCGACAGTAATTTAAGTATTTTTCTCCAAAAATAAATAACCGACTGTCAGGGACTCATTCAGTATCGTTGCTGGCATTACAAAGACAATTTGATTTCCTTCCCATCCGTATCGTTTATAGTGTTTGATGTCTTCTTTCGTTTTTTTTTCAATGAACATTTAATGATCTCCCCAGGCCATTAAAATACCCGCTGCGCGCAACGAAGTCATAAGCCAGTGTTTAATGTTGGCTGCTTTTGTGTGAATTTCAACATCGTCTTTTCTGATATCGAACAAGTTTGTCATGTTTTCGCCTGTGGGTAGCTGTCGACCACAATTAAGCAATCTGAAATCGTAATCATCCCCACTCTGCCAAGGCTGAGCTCTCAATTCTTCTTAGGCGTTGTGAAAATTTACATTGTGCTTGGTTCCGTCTCAAAATAAATAAATAAATGAGGACTAGATTGCTTCGCTCCCGAGCACAATGGTTTGCACAAAACCAAGCACCAAACAGTGATATTTATTTAAAATGAATTTGAAGTCTGTAAAAAGTGCTTGAAGTGAGATTTCGACCTTTATTGAAGGACAAAACGGATGCTTCTTTCCTACTACGCTTGGATTGAGATAACATTACAGGCGGTCGATATTGATCCACTCGTCACCGTGGTTACTTCTCAGATGGAGGAAATACGAAACAGTTCTCACAACAAGCAGTATTTGCGTTCATACATTTAAAAATTTACCAGAAATAAAAACATGGAACATTTGGTCAAGATATAATATATTTACGTTACTGAACACCTATTTATATAAATTGGAAACAAAACTATTTCAAAAATTTATTGACATATTATTATCCTTAAACGATCGATAGAAGGAACGAGTGAAAAACAACGTGAATTTTTCATTTTTCGGATCAGTTGCACAAAAGTTGTGTGTTATTAATTTGCGGAGTAAAATAGAATAAAAATTACTTTGCGCAAAAATTCAAATTTCTCGGACTTCCGTTATCCGTGATAACTCGACTACATGTTAAAGGAATTAATTGAACAAGCGATGGCTCTTAAAGTTTCGTGTGCAAGCTTCTTTGACGGCACCTAGGATCCCATGGTACTGTCCTTTGAGGGAGAATTTCACTTTTAAAAAAATAAAAAAGCCTGCTAAGGCATATTGGCTTGAAAAATCCAGCACTTCATGGATACGTTTCACGTTGCCGTTGGTTATTGACATCGACGGCCATCCAGCGCTGGGCTTGTCCGCCGCACTCTCTCGGCGATCTTTGAAGAACTTGTGCCACTTAAAAACTGCGGTTTGTGACATGCATTCATCCTCAACCACTCGGAAAATCATCCCCAACGTCTCCGTACCCGATTTCCCTAGTCCAACACAAGATTTGGTGGCGTACCGCTGTTTAATCGTTCGATGCATTTTGAGCTTGCCCCGAGTCACTTCACAGGGGTTCACCAAAAATTCGATCTTGCCTGAACAAATGCTTGCAAGCAGCTGACGCTTAGCGCATTTTGAAAGCCAGCCCCCAACACCGACCTCGCTCGGTCCAAGCCCGCAGTAACGCACAGTCATGTGAGGGAAAAAATGTGCTTGATACTCTTTGTACACACCATATATAATTAGAAACAGCTTACTAAGCTTAACTAGCTTACTAAGAAAAACCCAATTTGTCGACGAATCTTTCGATATTACTCATTCCCTTTTAGGTTAGTTTTTCCCCTAATTCGATGGTTATTGAGTGAGATGAGGGGCTAGCTGGTGCTACCTTTAAAAGATGACAAGGTACTAAAGTCTTAAAAAATTCAATATTTCGAGTGGGCACCTCAAGAGTAGGTTAGGTTCTGCGACTGCCTCTATCAAACAGACTCTGGAGAATGCACACCGAAGCACACGACGATACCGCATTATTTAGTGCCCAACAAATATTAACAGGAAAGCCATCCTGAATTCTTGATGAACTGGGTAATCTCCTTCAGATCCACTGAAGCCACTTTGGCTAAGCAAGTATAGAAGTTCATCCTTCTTCCAGCGAAAGCCGACCATTCACACAAGAGATGAAGATCTGTTTCTTTTTCCTCCTCGCATCTACAGCTCCGGCAGAAGTTATTGAAAGGGACACCCAACCGCGTTGCTTGCTTACCAAATAGACAATATCCAGTTAAAATAGCTACTGCTGCGCGAAGAAAGCCCCTTCACAGATTGAGCAGTTTCCTAGAAGTTTTCCAAAACTGTCTAACGATTTTAAAGGAAGGTTCTTTCACCCAGGACTTCACAGCATCCTTTTTGAATATTTCTGCCTGATGACCATTTTAACTGGAGCCATCGAGATACCAATCAGGAGACTGCAAAGCGCCTCCAGCAAAAGCGTGCAAATTACAAATTTGATCCGCTACACACTTCCCCTCAATGTCCCTATGTCCTGGCATTCAAAATAGCTGCTTCATTGAATGTCTTGACGTCCCACTGAAAGATGTACAGTAATCAAGGACTAGTTTTGAGGAGGTTCAAACTGTTCCAACAAGGGACTGTATAGTGAAATACAGTGAAAATACAAATATCCAGTCCGAATATCAGATTGCATAAGAACTAGTTAGCCACACCAACACCTCCGCTTGAAAGACACTGCAGTATTTTGGCAAGCAGAAGGGACACTTAAAGTTTAAGTAAGAGGAAAATATATCAAACCCCACTCTGTCATTCAGTTTGCAGCCATCGGTCAGTATATATTTCACAGCATCTCGCCGGTGTCTATCGCTCACGCTGGAAAAAGGCGCGACTTGCTTTGATCCTAAAAGGAAAGCGACGCTCCAACACACCATCTACGTACATAACTATCTGTATGCTTGATATTGTAGGGAAACTCCTGGAAGGCCTGTTGAAATCACGACTTCAGGCACTAATACGATAGGTCGGTGGACTTTCGAAGAATCAATAATCAGTGCCATCGACGAACTAATCGGTGCAGTAGAGCGCACTGAGACTGCATGCCATCAGGCTAGGTCGATCGTATTTCTAGTGACGTTGGCTGTTCGCAACGCTTTTAATTCAGCTGGACGGGGAGATATTCTAAAGGTCCTTGAGTGGAATTTCCAAGTAGAGATTTCCAAAATGCTATGAGACTATTTGAAAAACCAAAACAGGCAAATGTCCAGAAAATAATATTTCTGCCAGAATATCGAAAGGGTCCATTCTCTCGTCAGACCTGTGGAATGCTGCATACGACGGTTTCATGCGTCTTGAAATGCCAGAAGATGTGCTCTTGGTAAGTTGCGCTAATTATATAGCAGCTGTCATTACCTCCAGAAACCCCCACTCTGCTCAGCTCAAATTAAATCAAGTAATGAGAAAACTGGAAGGTTCGATGGAAAACCATGGTCTGCAGCTGAGATCACAAGCATTGTGCCGATGAAAAAAAGGATACCAACCATCATACCTATGACGATAGGCTCCGAAGAAGACGAGACCAAAAAATTTGCAAAACATTTCGGAGTGACTCTTGATTCCAAGCTGACTTATGTGGAGTACATCCGAAAAGCATGCGATAAGGAATTAGAGACTGTAATCTCGCTGAGCACACTCATGGCGAACGTGCGCGGTTCTAGAGCGGGTAAACACAAGCTGTTTATGATAGCAGCTTATTCAATTACGCTGAATGGCGCAGACAGATATTTCTGAATAGCTTAGAAGTGAGAAGAGAGGTAGCAGCTGCACGAACCCGAACGCTTGAGTTTTGGGGGGACGGTGGGTAACGAGTACAACGGGAATATGGACGTGGGCCATAAAACCTTGGCTTAATCGTGACCACGGTGAAATGAATTTCCATCAGAGTCAGTTTCTATCAGGTCATGGCTACTTTAGGAAATACCTCCAGAAAATGGGGAAAGTCAAGACGGAACACTGCATAAACTGCATTAAAGAAATTGATGATGCATTGCACATTTTCTTGAAGTGCCTCAGCTTCAGAAGAGAACGGGAAGCCATCTTGACCTTAATCGGCCCTGCAACGATTGTGGAGGCGATGCTGCATTCAGAAGACGCGTGAGTATATGTTGAGACGGTATTGCGGCTGAATAGAGAAGAGGGTTGTCCTACAAACTCTTACTGACAGATTGAAATTATTCGTGGGTGTACCTGATAGGTGCTATAGTGGCACAGCTGAGTTGAAGTAATGCGAAAGTGGTCCCGGCTCGGACTTCTGTGGTCAGAGTGTAATATTTTTTTTAGTGAGTACGGATCTCACAAAATCTTGCATCTTTCGCAGGAAACCTATGAAATTTTTTCGACACCCGCTCAAAAAAAAAATAAAAATACAACAGATGATAATGAAAAAGAAGAAGATTTTGAATTTAGAGAAGTGTTAAGTTCACAGAAAAAATAACTGAAAACAAGAAGAAGACAAATCTGCGCTTGCTCGAAAATCTAAGCATGGCGAAAAATACAGCGAGTTTAAACAAAGTCGATGAAAGTTAATACGGATCATCAATTGTGATGCTGTATGCAGACAAAGAGTAGTAGTGAAGAGCGGTTTTTGCCCATTTTCGGTAATAAAAACGGTAATTGGTGCATATTAGTTACATCCAAGTGTTTTCAGCATATAGTCAGAGGTTTAGCCGACATCGAATCAGAATTGGTCCCAGTATATATGGTTAGACTATGAAACTAATTACATTCCATCTGAGGATAAAACTTTGAGTACCAACTATTTAGTTATCAAGTAAACCAGGAAGAAACTACTAAATTTGAAATACAGTGGGCTATCTGAGCAAGTGAAAGTGAAAATACAGTGAAAATGAATTTGATGTCTAAAAGGAAATGCAGCGGGATATCTTGACGGGAATTTTGTAGGGCTGTACTCATCGACATAAAAGCAGATTATCAACACACCGACAAGATTGGGAGGACCATAAAATAATGATTGCTCTCCAGATCGTTCAACATCTTCAATGAGCTCCGATAAGGGGATGGTCTGGCTCGCCTCCTCTTCAACCTGGCGTTGAAGAAAGCGATCCGTGACTCTGGCACGTCAACGAGGAAAACTATTGTCATCAAGTCTTGCCAGATACTGGCAACTTGACAGATGATTTAAATATAATTGTAAGATCAGAACTAGCTGTACTAGAATCCTTCATCCAGATCGAGCGAGCGGCACAAAAACTGCGGCTGCATATTAATGAAGGAAAGACTAAGTACATGGTGGCAGCATCTGCAGGAAGAACACTTAGAGTTGGTCAGACTTTCAGGGTAGTTGAGCATGAATTTGAAGTAGTACCATCTTTCAACTACCTTGGGTCAATCGTAGTAGCAGATAACAACATAGAGGAAGAAATACGCGGTGCTCAGCAAAAGGCATTCTGTCCTCTTAGCCACGTTCGATCGGAAAGTCTTGCGGAGAATCGTTGGCCCCATATATGAAATACGGCGATTCCAGAGACGCTACAGCCATGAGTTGTAGGCTATCTACCTAGAAGCAGATATAATACTAAGATGAAGCTCGGTAGATTCTGGTGGGCAGGACACCAATCTCGAATGGACGAAGAGGATCCTGCTCGGACAACACTTTGCGGCACATTTTACGGCAGACGAAAGCGTGGGAGACCTTGTCTGCGCTGGAGTAATTGCGTTGACAAGGACGCTCGGAGTTTAGGGGTACTCAATTGGACGACATCGGCTCACGATCGGGATCGATGGAAAAAACAGTTGACGGAGGCAAGGACCGGACCCCGGTTGTACCGCCGATGATGATGATGATATAATAATTTAGTTTTAAAGATAAAAGGTCAATGTTGAAGATGGACATTTTTTATTTGAACCGGCTCGCTCATCAGCATTTTAGCAAGAATAATCATATCAAATGTTCAGCCAAATTAAAACGACAAATATGCATTTTTTGAATCAAAAATGTATTAAGAATGCTCTTTCTATGTATTATTTATTTGTTTCAATGAATCTCTTAAGAACTGTGATTGATTCCTTTTCAAATACAAAGATGCCACTTTAGTTATTTAATGTACTGGGTCCCGATTGTTGTGGTGCCCAATACACGTTCTGGTGCAATGCTTATCCGATAATTCATCTGGTTCAAGATTCTTAAAACACCAATTGAATGTGCGGACTCACATCTTTGAATTGTTAAGTTATCATGAGCCAAAGAAATAATCACGAACTTCTGTAATTACCTACTTCTTTTAAATGCTTATCCATCATATTATTCCTTTGTTTTATTTTCTCTCTTTCAATAAACGTCCATTTTGCGCCTTACATAGACCCCATAGACCACAGACAAAACACCGTGGTATTTTTTCCCCTCTTTTAAATTCGGCAAATAATGAACACATACATAATTCGATCACCTCCAGAAAATACCATCACTGGGGATTTGTTGCCACGTTAGCTGTGATTCTTATTCCAGCTTCCATCACATTTTTCGTGTTATCATTTTATTCAACATCGTTTTCGTTATCTTCGTTACCGTTGTCGTTGCTAAATCGAACGTTAAAGATGTGGAGCAACTATTGATCCGAATCGAAGCTGCAATAAGGGTCCTGTGATGAATTATTTGCCATTCATTTAGTCATTTTGTATTTTGTTCGACGTTCGCTGGCTTTTAGTTAAGCCGGGAAATTATTTCGCACTCCATCCCGTGTTTCCTGAAAGTACAAATAAGCCCAAGCAAAGTAGATGGAAATTGAAAGCCGAAATGACATTTCTTCGTCCAGGAAATTGATTTGACTGTCGCTTAGTCAAACAGTTTCATCGGCAGCGGACATTTATGCTGCTTGAATTTCAATGAGTTTATATTTTCTTTCTTGGCTTTCGAACGTTATATATTGTCATTTGATATGAGTGAAAGTATGCTCCTGTTCATGAAGCTAAAATTTATTTTCGAGCTCTCCATCAAGCATCTTCAGGTAAATATAATTTATAAATTGACTGAAAAAGCCTCTTTTTTCGCTGTTTCTTGGACATTAACATTACAAGCGCAATTATTCCACACCTCATGTGCTAGTTTAGAACAGTGAATGGCGTCAACAGGGGTACGACTGATACAAAGACAAGATACCCTTTATTGCAGTGCAGTTTTTTTATAGTGGCACATCAAACAGTTTTAAATGATTGAGTGAATTCAACAATTCGGAATGTATGAATGAAAATCACATACTGGGTATTTTTACTGATTTTCAACGAAAATTGGTATTAGAAACTTTTTGTAAAAATTAATATTTCTTTATATATATATACAGTGAAACCTCCGCTTGCGGACAACTCTAATAAGCGCACACCTCCCATATCCGGACAAATTTTCTTTACACACGCTTGTGGATTCGGTTTGGGCACAACTTGACCTCCAACAAGCGGACTCTCCAATGAACGGACGCGGACACCATATTTTCGTACATTCGATACAAAAAACCTCTCACAAGCGGACACAAAACGTGTTTTATTAAATATTAATACGAAAATTGAAATCAAATCGGGGATCCCCATTATAAGATAGTTGTTTTTGAATGTTTGTGGAAGTCGTTGGCTGAAATGTAAAGAGGAACTCCCCATTTTAGAAAATAAATTGTTTTGTGTGCGACTGTTATTCGATATTTTGGTTTGATTCTATATGCTTCAGCATAGCTCGCTATATATATATATATATATATATATATATATATATATATATATATATATATATATATATATATATATATATATATATATATATATATTATATATATATATATATATATATATATATTATATATATATATATATATATATATATATATATATATATATATATATATATATATATATATATATATATATATATATATATATATTGCTTCTTCCGTTCACTCTTTGCATCACTTAGTATGCACGGCCCGTGTGTTTCTCTCCGATAAATTTTTTCATGGTGCCTCTCAGGCAACTAGTGCGTTGGTATAAGGAACATGACAATTCTTATCAATATGATAAGCCCGCAACATACGTATGGCGAACGTTTCGGGAAAACATTCAACAAAATATTTGACGAGACGTTCCGCAAGCCATAGTGATGAAGATGGCTTATCTTATGAAACCATACCTATCTACCTTCTTCCCTCCAGTGTAGATGGCCAAAAAAAAATCTGCTTGTCAGATCTCCGAGTGACCTATCACCACGGAGTATGTGAGGTTTGACTCACTAACAAGACGGACCATCTACAAGCCCGCGAAGTTCCGAGGACCCGCATAAGCACTGCTTCAACCCGGTCCTGCTGACTCACTGCCAGCAACCCAAATCGCCGCGTACACCGTAGCATCTGCCAACCAACCGGGCGATTTCCTCTCCCTATATGGCTTGCTGATCAAAACGATCTAAGCCCTATGTTTGTAGACTAGCTGCGTGCGGATTATATAAGCCAAGTTTAACGTAAAAAGCTTAATTACTCTCTAAGTAATTAAACCGTAAACAGGACGATATCGGAGTCAGCGCTACATTTAACGAAATCGGAGTACAGTGTCGGCATAAAGCTCCTTGTGAAAAAAGAGGAAAACAGCTAAGGAAGTTTTTGAAAAAATATCTAAGGTTTATGGAGAATATGAACCTTCATCCGCCACGGTCACATGTTGGTCACGGTCAAATGACAGTCATGGACAAAAACATGGGTAAAGCAGGGAATTAGTATTGCATGGTCACAGAATAAAGATGGTGCAGATATCTGAGGAGTTGGTGCCGAAAATGCTCATGACGCTGGACAAGCAGTGGAGAGTTAAATCTTGACAGGAGGCTTTAGAACTCTGTAAGGACAATGTGGAAGAACTTTGCACCCACATTGTGATCATGAATAAAACGTGGATCCGACAGTATGATTCCGAATCGAAACAAGAGTCTTTGCAATAGATCGAGAGAGGAGAAATTTGTTAAAGAAATTTAAAGTGGATAAGTCGGCTAACAAGATAATGGCCACCAGTTTTGGAACACCGAAGGAATATTACTTATTGATTACTTTCCGAAAAATATTATAACAAACGCCAAATATTACGCTGAACCTTTCAAAAAAGTAAGCCAGTTGGCTGTAGAGAAAAGGAGAAGCAAACTTGGTAAAGGAATTTTGTTTCTCCATAACAAAGCACCTGTTTACACCGCGATTTGAGACCTTAAGAAAGACTGGCTTCAAAGAAATTATTCATCCATCAGTTAGCCCAGCCATAGCTCCTAGGAACTAGCTCCTCATGAGCAATTTGAAAAAGGACTTGCACGGCGAAGATTTGAGGATAAATAAGAGCTGAAGGTGGCCGTAAACGAGTATTTTGATGGCAAAGACGGAAAATTTTGTTTAACCGGGTTAAAAGCTCTGGATGAATGTTGTGAAAAATGTATTGCATTAAAGGGGTTACTCCCACTTGTAACTTTGAAATATTTCTTTTATTTTTTGTTGCATGTTTCTTAAGTATAACTATCTGAGAATACGTCCTTCAAATTTCAAGTCGATTCCAACAATATTGACCAAGATATGAGCGTTGAAAGAGAAGAAACCGTTACTTATAGAACCGGCTAATCTGCCGTCTGCCGCGCTCGACCCTCTATCCGGTTTCCATCTATTGTTGCGGCCGAGAGCACTCGAAAAGGCAGAATGCTGAGAAGGTTTTGCATTTTTTGGAAGCGGCATCGTCAGCGGAAGAGCTATTATATGGCCCCTGAGTGGATGACTCTATATAAGTTAAAAAAAAATGTTTCTGTGTAAACTGAAATTGAAACTTTAAACTCGTTTTTCTCGAAATTACATTTATGAAGTCAGGGACGAAAATTACTCAAAAACTACTAAACCGATCTTTTTGAAACTCCGAAGGCTTATTTATTACATAAAAATGTAGGGTTTAATCGTTCGATTTTTTTTTTGATAAAAAATGGCTGTTTTATGGCCAAAAAAATTACCGTTTTTTTAAGTGACAATCGAACCACTAATTTTGACTGCCCGCCATTTTGTGAAAAATGGATATTGTTTGAAATCCTTTGATCAAACACTAGTTTATACTGTCATTTAACTAAATTCATCGCTATTTTTTTGTTCCAAATGATCCAGTTCGACACAATGTTGGTCACCGCGAAAAGTGAAAATTAAAATACCATTGTTTTGACGGCCATTTGTAATTTAACAATGTAATATTTTCCAGTACAAAAATTTCTGAAAGGTGTTCAATGTATGTACTTTAAGATTATATAATAGTCGTTTAAAAAAGTTTCGTAGTTTTATTAAAAAAAATTCATGTAAATGACCTATTTTTTCGAGCTACAAGTGAGGGTAACTCTTTAATGGGAACTATATTGGAATATATTTTTGACTTCGATTTTGTGGT
The DNA here is from genome assembly GCA_963978885.1 of Nemotelus pantherinus. Taxonomy (NCBI): domain Eukaryota; kingdom Metazoa; phylum Arthropoda; class Insecta; order Diptera; family Stratiomyidae; genus Nemotelus; species Nemotelus pantherinus. Next base: position 214,427,881 of record OZ022263.1, read on the forward strand.
TTAATACCCTTGACTCAGAAGTTTCCAGCTTCCATTTCATATTTCTGGCTTCTTGTTTGCCATCAATTATTTTACCTTTCTATAATGTGCTTCAATTTGAAAAAAGTGGACTAGGTTACTGATCTTCCGACCAATCCGTTTTTTATGATTTTGAACTATTGATATCTAATCTCAAAGTGAAGAACTGAGTTTGATAGCTGCATGTTTGATCACAAAAATTTTGTCAGTTTATTAATCCAATCTTCATTTCTCTATCAATAATCCATCACTATGGAGATTTATAAAAATGCATCGGTCCACACCCTAAGCAAATGAAGATATATATTTGATTCCAAAAATAACTTCAGTATCTTTCATAAACAGCAACCTTTAAATCATTTCATTTTCTCAAGAGAAAATTTACCATTGCAAATAATCGAAATTTTGTTCCGGATTCGGGTATCAGACAACCGTTCCTATCCTAATATTTGCGAATACCTATCCAAAGGGCTCGAAATAATTAAACATAACCCTATATTGATTATATCAGCGCCCGTGTCATCGTCCCTTGGCTTACATTAATTTCTCGGGACAGCCATCCACAACGATTCAGTTTGAGTTTAGAAAGTTAGCTAGTTTTCATAGGCTCGCGAAATGAGACTTAGGTGTGTTTCGCAACAGCAAAGCCGAAACCTAATTTTTATATAATTATTTTGGAATCATTCTGCACGTAAAACTTATCTTTTTAAGAAAAAATTTACTTTCGATGAAAGGTCGTCCAGCAAAAATGCTACGGTAAACATTTTCTTTGGTAATGGTAAATAACTTACGAGCCTCTGTTGATTTTTCTTAGTGAGTTTTTTTTTATAGTAAATATGTACGTCCGATTCAATGGGGGATTCCCATTGGAATCAGGAAACGAACCCATGTCAATGGCCGTCGAAAAAAGCAGCATAAATACAAATCAATACTCTTTTGTTTTATATCTCCTTGGACACTTATATAAGTAGCAAAGGAAAACCACAATACAACATGCATTTTTTTTTTACTTAGAAATCACTGTATGATGTTTATGATATTCTGGTTTTGAAGGGATGGGGTTGGTATTCATCTCAAGTTTGGCGTATTACTCACTAGAGGAATCGATTTTGCCTTTTTTTATGCTGAACAAGTGGTCTTCGTCAACTGTTTCCGTGTAATAATGAAAGTTAATTTTGGCCCAAATCATATCTTAGCAAATGTATATATGTATGTATGTTGGATCTTCCACGGTTTAATATACAAAGTACCTAAGCTTTGTAAACTTTTTTGGAAACTGTGTTCGCAGCGGCAGCGCCAGTGACGGAATTAAATGGTCTGCTATTTATTTCGTCACTTTAAGCTACCAGTTTCATATTCAAATTAGTCTACACTTCTCTAGAAGAAACTGTTTTTGTATAGCAAATTGAGTGACGGGATTCGTCACAGCTGCGTACTAAGTCTTAGCTCGAAAGAATAAATTGCACATACTTAACTTGCATGAAATGAGTGGAAACATGTGTCAATGCAGTCTATATTTGCATAGTGAAAGCAAATTTTCACACGAAGAAGTGAGTACCACTCTTACTAAATTTCAAGTTAAATTTCGCCGAAACAAATTTCACGTAAAATTTTTTTATGAAAATTGCGAGTATAAGTCAAATTTATATGTATGTCATCATTGCTTCCATAAGCAAAGAAGCACGAATGGTTCACAAAAGAGAGTTGCTACTACCCTGACTACAAATAGAGCTAGAGAGAAATCGTTTTGAAGAAGTCCTTAGAAATGATCAAAGAACTCCACCTGAATAACACTCAGTTGATTGACGAGATCAAGGTCGAAACAAACATGAAATCTTGAACCAACTATGGCATTCTGATAACCATCTCTTTCTGACTGCTTCCTGCGGAAACAATAATCGGAAAAACATCCAGCATATCAGATACCTGCAGCAATAGTACCCACCATACGACCCACAATAGTCCACACCGAACAGTCTCCAAATCACGTGATTGGGATCTTGAATCGAAGTGGCGTGTACAACATCCCATTTATTTGAGCCGAATCAAGATACTTGGCCTAAGAGGAGAAGAGTTAGTAACGAAAGGCTCAATTCGATTCAATAGCTCGCACCCCATAGAACACAAGTCATTCAACTCCATTCACTCGGGTCACATCAGTGATTCCCAGATTGCAAATATTTTCCCACGTCTGGAAAACATCCGCCGTCGCACGTTCTGCCGATTTAGCAATCACGCGGTGAATAAGAAATTTCATTACTTCCAAGAATAAATTTGTAAGTTATTCGGTAAATAACAACATCTAAATAAAGTTGTTTTATATTAATAAAACTTTCTTATCGATTTATTTACTTGTACAATCAGGTTTTGATAGTTTTTTTTGTGTCCCGTTGAATCGTATGGACGGTGTTTTAGATGGTTGTCAATGGAAGCTTTCGTTTATCGTGCCGGCATTCTTAATCAGACTGAAATCAGATTTCCCGTTTCATCATTTTAGATAGAGTAGTGAAAAGTGCACTTTCTCATCACGCGTCACATCGTTTGTAAAACTTCCGTGTCTATTGCGTTTGCTACTTGTCAGACATTTTGTGTCTCAATCAGAGATGTTTCCCTAGACGGAGGGAAATTGTTCATTCGCCGAGAAAATCTAGGGAACTTTTTTCGAAGCATCTGCATATTTACCAGACTAAATACATATGCTGATAGTCTCAATTTTTAGACTTGTGACTATAATTTCGAAAGTAAGGAGATATTCGGATTTCGACTTGAACACAAATGATTGCGGCTCGTGAAGGCCCGTACATACTATTCGTGTGTGCCCTAAAAGACAAATGTGTATATTTGCGTGAATCCGAAATCATCAGAAATTAGATTCAATAGCTTGACACTTTTGTATGTTTTTCTGGATAGTATATAGTAGCTAAATACAAAATCCGCACATAAATCTATGAAAATCAAGGGAATAATACACCGAAATCTATAGAATTTTTTTCTTCTGGGTTTGGCGACATTCACCTCAGGGCACTAGATGACCTGGATTTGACGAGTCCGGGACAACTTACCGAGCAGGTGAACTGATTAACATGAATCTTAGTGTTAGATTTCAAAGACGTGTGCCCGGAAAAGCTCGTAAGGAAAAACGCTACCTTATGGCGGAATGACGAACTTACAGAGGCTAGAAGTCGCACACGAAGACCGTTTACCTACGCAATGAGGTCCGGAAACGTCGAAAACTGAAATCGATGCAAGCAAGAGTTGTCGCTCTTCAAAAAGAAGACAAGACGAGCCAAGGACGACTTATGGAGGGAATTCTGTGAGAACATTGAAAGAAGTACAGAGGCTGCTAGAATCAGAAAGTTCCTAAGCGTAGCTCCCGGCGTACCTACGTTTCAACGAAGGGAAAACCGGTATTGGGTAGAGGATCCGAAAGAATATTTGGAAATGCTACTGGAAATCGGCTTACACGGCACCGCGGGGTGACAAATTTCGAGCGACCCACCGGCCGTCCGAGCAGCTGATCAAGGAAGTAGTAGATGAGGTCAAGATTAAATGGGCTATAGGCATATTCCAGCCTTACAAAGCTACAAGGATTGATGAGATATCGCCCATAATGCTTTAAAAAGCAGACAGGACCATCATCCCCAGCCTGCAGCGTATTTTTACCGCATGCTTCCTCCTCGGGGTAGTACTCGAGCAATGAATGGACCAAAGCTAGGGTAGTCTTCATTCCGAAACCTGGCGGGCTGAATCATCATTACGTGAAGTGTTTTAGACAAATAAGCTTAACACCGTTTCTGCTCAAAGTACTAGAGAATCTTGTTGATTTGCACATCAAGGGCTCGATTGATGTTGCGAGACTCTGTGTTGATCAACACGCGTATCTAGCGCGAAGATGAAGAAGAAGACGGCATTACACAAGTTGTCGGTATAATAGAAAAATCTTTACAGCAAGGAGTAAGCCCGACAAAAACTAAACTTGTACTTTTCACAAGGAAAAACAGGGTGCCGTCTAGTACCACACCTAGGTCAGAAAAGATTAGCCTTAGAGTATTTTATGCTTGGAATTTTGATAGTTTAGATATATTATCCTATCCATCAGCTATGAGATATGAGTAATACCATCTTAGCATCAAAATATTCTTGACTTGCTCTTTTAGAAAACATTCCTTGATTTGTTTTTCTTATTCTAGCAAAAATTAATAGCACACATACTTTAAGCATATATATTCTGAAAGTATTAAAAAAATTAGACAAATATTCACACCGTTATATACAGGGTGTTTTAAAGCCTGATAGAACTTACGAAATGATTAACGATCAAACGAACTGTCATTCTGCTCTCACTTTTTGACATTTATAATCAGTATACTCTGGCAAATCCAGCCCCTGGACACGGACGGTATAACTTTCCACCATTAGCCCCTTCAATCCTCTCGCGCACAAAGCATGTTAAAGCTGCCTTTACGCCATTTCGCTCTCATTGTCAAATTGGAGGGGAACTACTTGGATTTGACCCAATTTGACAATGAGCAGACAAAAAATGACTATCATCCCCTTCAATGTATCTTATGGGCATGTCCACTCCATTTCTACTACCTCACTGAGCAAATTATCATGAATAGATTGACGCTTGAGCAACGCTACCAAATTATCCATATTTACTTTGAAAGTCAGTCATCAATTCGCGCAACTTATAGACGACTTCGTGATTTTTATGGCGCTCAAAATCGTCCATCTGAGCAAGCCATCCGTCGAACTGTAGATAGGTTCCATACCACATATTCTCTAAGTGATGCAATAATACCAACACGTCATAGAAATGTGCGTACTGAAGACAATATTGCAGCTGTAAACGAAAGTGTGGAAGAAGATCCAAATTTATCGATTCGTCGTCGGTTGCAGGTATTGGGGCTCTGTCCGTCCACTACATGGAAAATTTTGCGCAAAGATCTTAGGCTACACCCGTTTAAGATCCAGTTGATGCAGGAACTAAAGCCACGAGACCATCATATGCGTCGTTCTTTTGCCGATTGGGCTCTAGAGCATTTGGAAACTGATCCGATGTTTTATCGCAAAATTGTGCTCAGCGATGAGCCTCATTTTTGGCTTAACGGGTTTGTTAATAAAAAAAATTGCCGCGTATGGAGTGAAACCAATCCACAGCAGACCATACAGATTCCATTGCATCCAGAAAAATGCACCGTTTGGGCGGTTTACACGCTGGTGATATCATTGGACGTTATTTGCTCAAAAATGAAGCCGGAGCTCGCGTTACGGTCAATGGAGATCGTTACCGAACCATGATCAATGATTTTTTGTTTGAAAATATGGATGAAATTGATCCAGGCGAGATATGGTTTCAACAAGATTGCGCTACATGCCATACGACGATCGCAACCATCGAATTATTAAAATCGAAATTTGGCGATAAGTTGGTTTCGAGAAATGGACCTGTGACTTGGCCCCCAAGGGCGTGCGATTTGACACCTCTCGATTATTTCCTGTGGAGCCACGTAAAGTCACTGGTTTACGCTGATAAACCAGCAACAATTGACGCCTTGGAGGCCAACATCGTTCGTGTTATTCGTGACATACGGCAGCATTGCTCGAAAAAATGGCCCGAAATTGGACGTCCAGAATGCGCTTCGTCAAGAACAGCCGCGGTGGTCATATACCCGAAATCATTTTTAAATCTTTCAAATAAAAAAACATTTTTGTATTAAAATGTAATTTTTTGGGTTATTTTTCACAATTTCAAATTTCTATCAGGCTTAAAAAAACACCCTATATTTATGCTACTTACGCAAGAGCGCAAATCCGTTTTTCGGGAGTTTATTGTGAAAGAATAGTAAAATATGTTTTATCGAAATTATTGTCCGTCGCAGGCCAATTTTATTTTCCATCTGCTGGATTCTTTTTCTTCTTAACATGAAACAAGCCAATTTTTGGTCTCCTCGTTGGAAGTCAAATGTTGGTCAATCGTTCGGAATAAACATAGACATATAAAGAATGGACACGCAATCACAATGCATGAACCCGTACGTGAATGAAGCAATTTTACTACACATGCAAATTTACTCTCTGTAAAACAGCTTTCCCCTCAATGCCGCACGCACCACCCCTCAGCGCTGTAGACTCTCTATGTAAACATTCATTTCAATCCATCCAATCTACGGGGTGGTTGGGATAACGGGGAAAACAATACATGGACACTAATTTCCAAATACATCAACTTTTCTGCATGAAATTTGTTGTTGTTTTACACAAACACATTGCGACCAGAGGTCGAAAATTGCTTCATTTCTCTCGGCCCCTTTCGTATCCATTCTTCTTATATCTATGGGAATAAATGATAATCCAAAGGAGCAATGTCTGAGCTATGCGGTAGGTGGTTCATCCAAGTTTGGCGTTTCCAGTGTGTCGTTGACTAGTTTTGCAGCATGTGGCCGAGCATTGTCATAAAATCACTTTATCGTGCCTGGCCGCTTTTCCTTCAGTGCTAGGTTCAATTGTTGTTGGTAGCGTTTACCAGTGATGGTTTTATTTGGCTGGAGCAGCTGATAATACACAACACCCTTCTGATCTCACCATATGCAGAGCATGGGTTTGGAACTATGGAAATTTGGCTTGGTCGTCAAAGTTGAAGTCTGGCCACGGCATCCGTACCATTTTTACGTTTAGGGTTATCGTATTGGATTTATTTTTTTTGGCTTGGCGTGTAACTCTTATTGAATTTGGCATGAATCTTCATAGAGTATTGCATCAAATTTTTCGTCTTTGAACTTTTTTGGGTGTCCTAGACGCTCTTTGTCTTCCAGGTAAAAATCACCATTTCTAAACCGCACTAACCATCTCCAGTGCGTTGAATTCTATGAGACATATTCAGGATAACCTTCGATGAGCAATCGATGAGCTGCAGCTGAACTTTTTTCAAATTGAAGAAGTAAAGCAATACTTCCCGTAAATTACGTTTTTTTCTGCACCTAATTCGACACATCGAGGACGCAAAAACTATATTGTTTACACTTCAAGCAGATAACACCTGATCAAAATTACTATTAAATGTAGTTTTAACGTGAATATAGTTAGTGTTGTCTGATGTGTAAAGTGCTAGTAACACAATCTGTTATCCTGCATTTTTAGGGTTTAGGTACACTTCGGACCTCCAAAAAAAGCTATTTTTTAAGACTAGACACACATTAAAATAATTAATAAAAAATATTTTTACTTGAAAAAAATATATTTATAGAAGCTATTATAATTTTTTTAAGGCAAAAGGTTGAAAATTAATTGAAATAGAGTAAATTTTCGAGGGGTCCAAAAAAAAAATTGTTTTGCCGTGATCACTGTAGCTTGTCACTGGATCATGCGAAATAAAAAAAAATCGGGGGCTATTAGCTAATGATATAGTGCTCCGGATGAACGAAGGACTTGGCAGATTTTGATTTTTCGAAAAATGGCGGTTGTAGAAATTCAAATTTGTATTTTCGGCTAATGAAAAGAAAAATATCGTCCAATCAAAAAATTCTTCGTTCATTCGGAGGATAATTACATATAAAATAAGTGAGGAAAATTGCATGCTGATCAATAAAGCCGTTTTCAAGATACAGTGATCACTGACTTCGAAAATATAATTTCGAGAAAAATGCTTTTGAAGCATGCAAAAAAACGCTTTATGCATAGAGACGACTTCATTCAAAGTTATATATTTCCATAAAGAATTGTCCGATTCGTCTGAAATTTGCAGAGAATGCTTTATATACTTCTTGAAATATACTTCTTTTAAAAAATGCAATGAAAATAAAATTGATTTTCTCAAAATTCTAAGTGAACCTGCCCCCTTAATTTGCACTCCTAATATTTCAGCCGAGTACTACTCTTAACTTGACTTTAAAGAGGTAAGGGTTAGCACTTGTATAAATATCTCAAGAATATAGTCCCGAAATTTGAAGTCAATCAGAGCAAAACTCTCGAAGTTATTGAATACTTAGTCCCATTTCCTCTAGCATTGTAGCTCCGACAACTCGGAGTACAGTTGTAATTTTCTCAAAACCACTTTTCAAAAGTTCGTTCACTGCCATTCAAAAATCACATTACCGATTCGTTCCAAACTTGGTACACACTTTCTACATGTAAAATACTTCCCCCCAACAATAAGTTTTAGAATTTTTTTTTTTTACATGGGGGTTCTCCACCTACAAAAAGGTCAAATTTTTCGTGAAAAATAGCAGTTTTCACTTCAAATGACCACCAAAAATTTAAAAATAAAAAATAGAAATCAGAGAATGTTGGAGGAGGAATCGATGATACTTTGACTAAATTTTAATGTTCTTTGATTTCCGATAATTTTCAGCTGAGATACAATGAACACCGCAAATCATCTTTTTCCAAAGACGTTCTTAAAAATCCCTTGTCACCGGTTTGTTTGTTGCTCTTTTCGCACTAAAAATTACAAAATGTTATTGAAATGATAATTAATAAGATACAAAATGTTTAAATAAATTTGCTCTATCCGTATTTCTAAACAAAAAAATCGTGAAAAAAGTGTTTGTTTTTCACGCTGAAACACTTACCCCTCCCTTAAAGCTGATATACGCTGAGCATATCGAGCCGTATCATATCGACAAATACTGTGCTGATCATAGCAGATGTAATCCAAGTCAACTTACTGGCAAACGAGCACAGGGAAGTCTTTGTGAATAGTTTAGAAGTGAAAAGAGAGATAGCAAGCGCACAACCTTGAGACCAGGGCTCGACTAGCAATTTACCCTGCAATTTCCGATGGTAGCGGCTGTCAAATTTATGGTATGCAATCTGTGCATGGGCAATTTCATGGCATGCAATTTCATTTCGAAAATGACTCTGAGCGAGAAGGACGTGCGCTGTATCCGAGTGTCAAATGCTCTTAAGAAGTTATTTGAATCGCAGAGCGAAGAAATTCTGCTACTTATGAAAAGTTCACGTGTAGGATTAGTTACTTTTTGGATAAGCGGGTGAAATTTCAGACAAAAATGTTACTATTATATGATTTGCTGGGGTACGAAGGGGAATGAGATAAAAGTAATTTGAAAAATCCACCTATCATCAACTGGGAGTCTCATAAATTTACTCATCGTCCAAAATCGAAATTATTTCATTTTTAAATCAAAAAATTATATATAATTTCACCATTCCGCATCAAAATTCGATTTTTTCGCAATTTCCCACCATTTTATATTGTGTGGACTATTTTCATTGCTCAACGAGATCTAAAAATCCCTTTGAATTCAAAATCCCTACAATTTCCTATAATAAATAAAACATTCCCACAGTTCAGCGCCATTTTGAAATCAAGAACTGTCAAAATATTGCCAGGCAGATTGCCGAGCAAATTGCATACCATATTGCCTACCATTTATGGCAGACCATAAAATATTGCATACCATAGGCTGCCTCCACTGGCAATTTCAAATTTCATGCTCATGGGAAATTGCTAATGGAGGCAGCCTGTGAGATACAAGCAAAATGGATGCCTGGAAACTTGGCTTATTCGCACGATAAAACCTTGGCTGAGCCATGATCACGATGTAGTAAACTTCCACCTGAGTCAATTAATATCAGGTGACGATTAATTTAGGAAACACTTTCAGAGAATGGGAGAAATCAGGACAGAGTACTGCCAATACTCCAGTAAAGACGAACGATGTATAACAAGAAGAGATTGGAAGTTCCTCAATTGGTTGTGGAAGCAATGCTCGACGCTTTGGTATGGAATTTTGCATATGTAGCGACGGTATTTCGGCTGAAAAAAAGAAGGATGTCTTACAGGCTTCTCTAGGTAGGAGGAACTTGATAGGTGGCAGTTGCACGTCCATCTCGAAGTAATGCGAAAACGGTCCCAGCTCACACAGCCATGGCTAGCGGGTGATGTTATTTTTAGTGAGTAAGAACCCCAACGAATCCTGCATCGTTCGTATGAAATCTTAAGAAGGTTTGTCGACAACAGTTCAAAAAACAACATCTAAGTATCTTAAAGATGAACTTACTGTTCAATAAATCAATGCATGACGATATCTTTTGTGCGACATTTCTCCCAAAGAAATTACATGAGTGGATTAGCTGAAAACAATATTCAAAATTACAGCCCTCAAGCCTCAAATTTAATTAAGTTGTGTCAATGCCATTCAGTAATTCAAATTAATCGGGATAATTTCAGAGCAAAATTCATTCTACGTCAAGCTACTTCGATAGCATTGCCATCGTTGTGGATTATTATTCTTTCCGGAACGTGATATTTCTCTACACTTGTATCGTTTCCTTTTTTTATACAGCCCTTATCATCTTTCCGTTTGCTCTAACATGCTTACACGTTTGTGTGTCTATTGATTGAGAACTTCTCAGCATCACCACATTAGTCGCCTGCGGAAAATCTGATCCTGACTGTATGCTTTGAAATTTACCTTATATTTTTGTATATTTTTCACAATTCTGAGAAATCATCGAATCTGTTGGTAATAATTTCTTTTGCGTATCGTGAAGTCAAACCACCGATTGTATATTCTCAGCTCCTTACGTTCAATTGTGATATATAAACGGGTATATTTTACATATTTTTCGCTACATGCTCACTCCTTCATAGATGATGGCCATGAACATTGAAGATATTAGGAGTATGTTTTTTTGTTGTGAAACTTCACATTGATTTACATAAAAATGTTTGCGTGAATAAATATGCGTGATTTAGAAGAAAAAAAACAGGGTGCATGTCATAAGTCACATATTCTGAAATGTGCATATATTTATATTCCACATCCTCGATAATCCGCATACAGGATACAAAAAAAAAGTTGGGTGGATTTCTAAACTTTCACGACATTTTCGAACGCTCGGAGGATAGGGTGGCGCTAATACCTTCAAACATGCATGTGTACGTGTAGCTCATATGCATATTTTGTGCGTTACACAATCATGTGGAAATTTCCATTGCTTTCTCTGTGAAAGATTATCAGCTTCAGGCGCAATATGTAAATTAAATGGTACGTGTGCGTGTAGAATGGTTGCCGCCTTATGCTAGCAATACTCTTATACGGCATTTTAACATCATAAAACTCTGAGCAAGTGCCTATATAATGAGAATTTCAATTTATGAAGGTAATCAAAACCACACCTCATTACATGGAAAACGTCATAAAATGAAAACCATTTCATTACATAAAAAAAATCAAAATGCACATGCTAGATAAATGGGCGATCATGCTTGCGATCGAACAGCAAAGTTAAGTGTGATTTTTTAATTTGATTATACGCCAAAATATTGCTATGGATCAATCCTTATTGGATATACCTAGTATAGCCAAAAATGTTGTCCCTCATAAGATGGTGTGTAATTTCAAATTCGGAAAGAAAAAATGTACGAAAAGTCATTATACATATATGTTCTTTATTGCCTATTTAATTATTACAAAATAACATTCATTCGAAGTGACCCCCCCCCCCCCCCCTTTTGCTTGACACACTTCTTCAATCGATTTAGCAACTCATCTATCACCGTACGCCAGTGCTGCCGCTTCAGAGCTTTCATCTCGTATCCAAATTCTACAAAATTAGTAAGAAAAACGTATCCATCGTATCCACAATTTTAGCAGTGCGTATCAAATTGATACCGTGGTATGATAGCTCTGCATGGCTCTGTACAGCCATTTTTGTCGGAAATATAAAATGTCATTTTTGACATTTAACATAAATCGGCGATTCATGCCACAGCATATTGTAAAACCGAAAATATATTTTTAAAAAATATCAAAATCTTAATCAACAAATCAAATGCATAAAACTCGGCAGAAGCTAAAAATATTTTTGTTTCAAATTTTCTGCTAATAGATAATCGACGGAAGGAATGCCCTTTTCATTATAAATTAAGAACTACTTCCGGTTTTAGATGCCCTATAAGGGCGTTATAGTCGAGAAATTGGCTCTACGGATCTGTTGATGGGACAGGCCAACGATCCGATAAATTTAAAGCCTGACTCAAAATAGGTGGCTCAAATGACCGAGAAACTACTTGAATAGGGGACTGTCACCTGTCTGAGGGCAACGTTTGAGGAAGAGTCCGGATGCAGAACCCTCAATGCCGATGGGATCAGCGTTGGGACTACCTCCGAGTTGGGTAGCTGCCTGGACCTCATGACTCTGGACGCAGAGGAATGGGCTTGGGCAGCTTCTATGTCCGAGGGGGAGGACCTCGACCTAACCCTTATCTACAATGAATGATGGGGAAGGTACTGCAGATCTCCACACCATGCCAAAGCAGCATCAGCTGCCCTGCTTCTCCGCTTGTCTAGGGCAGAGGAAGAGCTAATCCTAATCCAAGAACCATGGGTTGCCAACAACCGGTATGTGGATTACGTACCAATGGATTACGTACCAATGTGGATTACGTACCAATGTGGAAAATGTCCCATAGACTGATAGTACCCGACGGCTTACACAAGTCACGTGTCTGTATCGTTGTCAAGAAAACCACTAACGTCCTTTTACTACAAAATTTCTGTGACAAGGATAACATGGCTGTTGCAGGATGACATGCTGGTTTGTTTCCTACTACAAGGCATATGATCATGTCACTAGCCATCTATGCGACATTGTCTAGGGTGCTGTGGCTAAAGCCATGAAAATTGGTGAACCTCTTTTTCTGAGGGCTGACTCTAATGCTCATAATGAAGTGGAGGGTAGCTCTTACTCAAATGGCCGAGGTGAGGAATTTTTTGATTTCATCATTGCCCACTACCTTTTCATCGCCAATACTAGCAGCGAACCGACCTTCTTTTACTCAAACCGTAAAGAGGTTCTTGACGTTGCCTTGGGAAGTGGGCGGCACTCGCATCTTCTCCGTGACTGGAGGGTTTTACAAGAGTGTTCATTCTCCGATAATAGGTTCATATCGTTCAACGTGGCTGGCCGGAGATGATGGAGATCAGCACCCAGCTAAGAGAGTGTAGGAAGGATTTCAATAGCTCGAAAAATCGAATGACTGGTCGCTGTATAAAACGAAGCTGAGGGCTTTTAAATATGCCATACGCAAGGCAAAGAGTATCAGCGAGGCAAATCATCTTCGTGAGGTTTTAAGCACGACACCAAAGGCTATGTGGTGCATCATGAACCCTGAGTGCATTTAGACTAGTTCGAGCTCAGGTACTCTAAACGTTCTTTTGGACGCACAAATGGAGCAAGCTAGGAGCTCAACACCGTCATTCAGAATATCTAATTCTCAACTGAGGAGGGCTATTAACTCGTTTGAGCCGTTTAAATCCCCGGTCCCTGATGGCGTCCTTGCTGCTGATATCCAGCAGACCATAGAAGTATCGCTACTATGGCTCAGAGAGATTTATAACGCTTGCCTGCGCTTATCGTATGTTCCATAAAGCAGGGAAAGTTTTTAATGTTAAGCCAAAGGACTATCGCCCAATAAGTCTTAAATTTGTCCTACTTAAGATTTTGGAAAGGATTTTTGCAATTTTGCAACGAAATCATTCGAAACTTCTCAACGATTGCTGCATAACTCTTAGGTAAGACGGGAAATGCATTCAATATTAGAATAAAATATGTTTCAGCAGCGGCCGATGTGTTTTGAGGGTTAGAAGAATTCACCTACTCAGCTCTATATAAATTATTGTACATTATAAATTATTATATATTATAAATTATTGTACATTTTTGATAGTTTCTGAGCTACTTTCTTTCTTGTCCGTTTCTTGAGTCACATCATGCTTATACCCATTTTGAATAGAACGTCAAACTTTTTTGAAAGAAAATGCTGCTACTTCCATTTATATAACACTATGATAAAATTGTGCAATCAAACTTTTCTATTTGAAATATAATGTAATGCAAATTGAAAAAAGTGATTGTTATGAACACACGTTTTCGCGCAGGTAAATTAAAATTGAGAAAAGTATCCATTTTAGGGACAACGTATCATAGTATCATCCAGATTTTTCAAATTCGATTCGTATCCAAAATGATACGAAGGTATCCAAAGTGGCAGCACTGCCGTACGCACTGTTTCCAGATGTATCAATGCCACTGCTGTCACTTAATCACGCTTCAACGACTCGATGTATCAATGAGGCTTCGAGCACGCTTTCTGGTCTAAAATGTCCCATAGTCTGTAATGCAATGGGTTTAGGTTAGGAATACCAGAAGGCATATCTTCGAAGGCAATAAAATCGGGTAAATTGTGCTTTAACTAACGTTGTATGGCTTGCGTTTTATGTGCAGGTGCTGAGTCCTGTTGAAATATCTAATGCTTATTGGAAAATAACGTTTGAGTCAATGGCTTGACAACGGGCTCCAAAATATCCGTCTGATAGTTAGCTACATACTTATGTTTTAACGCCTTGTTCACGAAAATGGAGCTTAGCGATTCCCTCATACAACACACCCCACCAAACCATGATCAGCGCCGAAGTTTTTTAAAAGAGCTGCGTGCATAGAACCTATGATTTTGGCAGTTGAATTTTTCTTCTACGGTGAAAATTTTTTCATCCGTAAAGAGGATTTGCCGATAACTACCTTTTGCGTTCTGCTGCCATAGCTTCTCTGCTTTAGTCATTCTAATGTGGCGCAAAGCTGCCGTCAAGCGATGTCCAGTACTTCGTCGATAAGCGCCTAGATTTTGTGTTTTTAGTATATTGAAAATTTCGATTGGCGTTTTGTTACACTCGTGCAGCGGCATTACCGCAACACGATTCTCTTTGACACCCGACTCTATGGTGGCAGCTCAGACTTATGAGAGCAATTGACGCATTTGTAGCTGACCGAGACTTTTCTATGTCCTGATAAAACAAATGAGTATCATATACCATTCGTTTAATGAAATATTTATATTTAAAATATGTTTATAATTTATGGCTAGACTAGGTACATACTTTATCTATTTGAAGCAAAATGAATCGTGATTAGAATCTATATTTTTCAGTAAATTTTACAGATATTCTGATTAAGTATCTTTAATTTTATGAGCGCTGCGTTTGAGCTGATATACATATGTACATATGCTTCTTAACTGCAAGTTTAAGTAAACTATAATATGAATACTAACAGAAACTTTAATTCCTCATTCTTAAAGTTTTCTAATTTTAAAGAAATATTTAGCCTGATGTATCAAAAACAAAAGGATAAGATTTTTTTTTCATTGCATTATTAAAGGTTCAAAAACTTAAGCAAATGCATACGTACCAATGCGCAATTCAAAAACAGACTGCGACACAATCAATAACCAAAATCACTCCCGAGAAAGCCACAAACGACGTTCAATTTAACAAGATACAGCACGAGACTAGCAAACGATATGTAAGCAATCGACGAGACGACATCAACGAGACACAAAAGCTACATCCCATTGTGGCCGATATTTAAAAACAATACTTGTCACTGTCGGAAGGATAGGACTTGCTAGAATAACTGCATTTCAAAGAAAAGCAGAGGAAACGTTTAGATTTTGTTTCAGATTTTATATGGTTAAAATGTTTACAAAATCACTTATCCTTACTCACGACCAGATCTGCAGGTCACGTATTTAACATTTCAAAATGTGATGTTAAAGTTTCTGAGACCACAAATGGTCAAACCACATATGTTAGTCTTTACCATTAAGGGCCAATTATACCTGCTCCTCTTTGAAAGTAAGTTGTTACGGTGAATTTTGTTTTGATGCGACAACTGCATCGAAACTTACATAGAGGTCAAGTTGCTGGCATTAAAATTTCAGAATATCTTACATGCAAAGAAGCAGTAGTGTAATGTGGCTAAATGTATGTGGTGAAAAATATTTTAAAATTAGCTAACCTTGCGACTTTCGTTTAGATTTTTAATTATTTCAAGAGTTACTTAATTATTTCAAGAGCGAACAACAACCACATGTTCGCAGAACATGCATCAAACTTCTATCTAACATACTGCGAAGCTCATTTTCATCTGCTATTTCGAGTGCTCAAAAGATAGGGAATTTGGAGAAGGGCTATCGTTCTTATGAGATGAGAAATTATGAAAATTGCAAGCTGACAGGTTGCTACATGAAATGAAATTTATCAGTTGTTTGTATTTTTCCTAAAAAGCGAATATTTCTTAGGAGATTCAATGATTAGAACGATTTTTCTGCACGTGCCTTCCGTAGCTGAAGAATTGCTTACGCAGCCATAAAATCGCACGAACCTATTCCTAGTAATTATTAAAATGTGTAGTAAATTTTTAGTACATAATCTGATGTTTTGGTTAGAAGTTATCATAAATCGAACTTTAGAAAGAAAATCTAAGCCTACTGTTGGGAACTCAGCACTTAACTAGCGTGAGAAATTTCTAAAGTGTTATTACAGATATTCTATTCTATAAATTTCTAAAGTGTTATTGCTTCATTCATACTTAGTTTTTCCGAATATCTTTTTTTAATAGAAATATAAGCATTTTGTTGCAACTGTCTAAACTTTGTCGAGCAGTCATCAGTGTAGCATGATATTTATAAGGGATCTCTCTTCAAATTATCTTGCGTGCCTTTTTGCGAAAGACTCATCTCATTCTACGGCACACAAATAACTCAACATTGAGAAATAACAAAAAAATCTCCAGCGCATAGAACTGCTAGAAACACTGATTTTCGAAGAACAGTAGAGGAATCGTGAAGATTTCGAGTGCATATTCTACATACCACGCGTGTTCCTTATTACAGCCAACTTGTTTCGAAGGCCATGTATCATTTTGATCTGAAAACTGTATTCATACTCATATGGTGGCAAGGTCTCCCACTTGCATGAATTTCAAAAGTTTGGAAAGTAAAACACTTGTTACTTATATTCATTATTGGTTGCTTGTATTATAAACCTTTGAAGCAACATCTCCTACTGCATAAATGACAAAAATGCTCAGTGCTTGCAGCACTTTACCAGTACTGCAACCAAGAGTCCACGATCCACAACTACTCCACGTCAAAATCAGCCTTCATCAAAAGTTATAGGGAGAGAAAGATGTTTGGGGTTGCCATCCGAACAATGGCTAATTATTATTTTCATTATTTGCATTATAGATACCAATTATTTTCTTTATAGATATTTGCCATAAGAATATTTAATGGTAGCATCTGTTGGTACGGAAATAACAATAATGCCTGATGCTGGCAGCTCCCTGTTAACACCAAAGCCAAAGCCAAATCTGCTTCACGATAAGGCCAACCCACCCTGTGAATTTCGCTTTAATCTGATCATTGTACATCTGATCTGAGCACCCGCAAAAGTTTTTAAATTTTCGAAATCTTAATATTTGTTGTCTATTGCCACAACAAGATCATTAACATTTGAAAATTCAATGGCAACATTGCTTGGTAAAGAAATGACAAAAAATTACAAAAACTATTGTAGCTGACAGCCCTGTCTTGATTTTTCAACCAAATTCAAATTTACTGTATGACTGCACCGGAAGTTATAGGACAAAAAGCTTAATTTTGCTGAGCAAATTTTCAATATTCAAGAGTCAACTATTAACATAGCTGGGAGGTGTATTCGAAATTTTCAACCACACTTCTATCAAACATGGCTCAGAGTGAGATTTAAATACTTTGTAAATTTCGTTAAGCTGGTTGGTTCAGAATTTATAGGGCAAAAAGGAGTTTTTTTTTCTTGGTGATTTTACAAGATGGCATCTCTGCCACAGGATTGCCCACATTTCAAAATCACTTCTATTAGCCTTGCTCCTACTTAAAGTTATACCGTTCTGTGAATTTCATATTGATTTGATGACATCAATATTCGCTAAAATAGCCACAGCCGCCAAAGGGTTAAAGTTATCTTAATTTTAGCTAATCATAGACCTACATTTACTGCGTGGCGCAAAATTAATCATCCAATTTTGTTTTTGAATAACTATTTTTGCTAAATAAAAAAAAATGATTTTGTATAGATTGAGAGTATAGCGCTCCATTGCTTGTCTGTGTGTATACTGCAGCTTTCTTGTTCACAAATATCAAATATGATTCACGTACGACGCCATTTACAAAAATTATAACATCTTCTGGTAGGTTGGTTAATTTTGCGCCACCTTGTATGTACTCCGAAATTTCCTGCTGAATCGGGCCAGCGACTCCACAGATTATCTCCCTTTATCTGAAAAAACTCATAAAACCCATCGTTTGGGCAAATTTTTAATCCCCTGTTAATAAATCGAAACTTGTCGGTGTTGCGGAAAATTGCGCAAGAAATTTTCGATTTTTTAGTCATCTTATAAATGTTGGCCCCAGTGCGTTTTTGAGCAGGCCAAACAAGTAGAAACCAGTGAATTTCTGCTAGTTTGGCTGTTGTTAGTGCAGCTGTGTGGGGACGGGCGTTGTCTTGAAGAAAAATGACGCCACGTATGGATTGCCCTCGACTTTTGTTGCGGTAGACAGCTTTAACACTTTAACACAAGGCTCTGCAAACATAGATAATCGACAAAGCACGGGCCTAGTCGAGTTGCATTGTTGGTATAACTTGATTTAAAAGCTGGTAATAGTACGCAGCATTGATTATTCTTCGATCATAGAGAAAATCAGCCAACAAAACATCAACAGGTTAAAAAAAAAACTGTCGCAAGAACTTTCCCAGCCGACAACCGCGTTTTGGCTTTTACCGGTGGCCGCTCTTCTTTCATCGTCCATTCCATATTTGCCTGTTTCGACTTTTGTTTAAAATGGTGCACCCATGTCACGTCGAAGGTGACAATGCGTTTCAGAAAAGCCTGCCCTTCAGCCTGAAAGCGCTCAAGGAGCCTTGCTGAAATTTCAGATCGAGTGTGCTTCTGATCTTCTGTAAGGAGCCCTGGAATCCATCGTGTTGAAATTTTACGAAAATTTAGCTTTTCAGTGATTATGGTATGTGTACTCCCAACATTTATTCTAACTTTTAAATAGATTTCATGAACCGTATAACGCCGATCGGCTTCGATGATTCCTTTTACCGCACGAATATTGTCCTTTATATTTCGAAAAAAGTCTCGTTTATGTTTCTGAGGCTAGTCTCTTCAAAGTAAGGTTGGCGATAAGCCCCCCTATCTCAGTATAAGACTGATATAAAAGGAATACAAGAGATCAGATGGACAGCGAATGGTGTTTCCCAAAGGAAAGAATATGACTTATATTGCTGCTGTCAACCAAAGCACCATGTGCTCGGGGAAGGATTCCTATAGCCAGGCCAAAAATGGAGTTTACCATCATCGGCTTAACGTTATCAAGAAAAGACTATGTACCCTTTTCGTGCGAGGCAAATTTGCAGACTGAGACTACCCGCGAATGTGTGGAAATATTTCAGAAATATTTTCCAAAATATTTTGAAAATATTTTTGAAATGTTTCTGGGCTGGTGTGACATCGAATTAAGAGCCAAACTACATGAGTTACCACCGAACTTTTGAGGTTGAGAACGGAACAGATGGGTTTGTGTGAAGCAAACTATTCGAGCGCGTTTTAAGCTGGGGTTTTCGCTGTGCATGTATATGTAAATACTAGTATGTGAATACTTTTATACTTGTCGACCTTGCTTGGTGATAAGTAAATAAATAAATAGGTTTGAAAACCAAACCAAATCCATGGTAGGGTTATATAATTGGCAAGCTAGGGTTATATAATTGGCTAGAATATTGAACAGGTGTCTATAAATAATTCCTCAACGATTTGAAACAATTTAGTTTGAAATTACGAATCAATCGAAGAACAGCCAATCATTTATTGAATTGTGAATGTTTCACGTAAGCGAACGTTTTAATTAAAATAAAAGTGTATTAAGCTATGAAAGCAAACTGTTTTGGTTGTGGGAATATAGAAAAGCTCGAACCTAGTAATTGTGTTGCAGGCAAAACATTTCTGTTTTCACTTATATATTCCCATGTAATGTTTTCTGACAATTTCATAGTATGTCTAATTGGGACACTTATCAGGAAAAGTTTAAATTGAAAAAAATATTCAAACGATTCACAAGAAGTACGCATCATTCACAAGATCTACGCAAATCACTTTCAATTAGTTGTTTAAAAACATACAAATTGTGTTGAGTGTTGTTTTGCATATCAAAACAGATGTACATATTTTAACAATGGTAACATATCCACGTTGCCTACGAAACATTTAGCACAAGGACATGGCGTGTATGCTCTCAACGCTAGAACTCAGTTCATGAATACCAACGAATCAAAGTACAGTCGTATATTCTCTGATTCCTTCCGAAAATTGCAGAATACTCGAGATAAAATCCTTCTAGCTCTTGCTCGTCGTGTCTGATCTCTGCTTCGTTAACTCTACTGAAACTTGGATGCTCCAAAATAGTTCATATTAAGCACCGAAGTCCGTTTCTGATACCATGCTCAGCAAATGTGCGGGTATCAAATTACCGGTGTTACGTACACTCACTTAATTTCAATAATACCATTAATCCTCGAATAGCTGCATTTTCGAGTGGTGGAAAGTCTGCCCCTGAGTATCGTATGCAGTATGCTCGCTGTGAGACTCGGGCTCGAAAGTTAGCATCGTGTGCTTAATTTTATTATTATAGCTACGTTGACGAGAGCTCTCAATGGCGCCAGACCATAGATACATGTTTACCGATTCTGGGTGGGAATTCCCAATTGGAATCTATGGATATCGATGTGCTCATCAAGGAAAGTAGCTTTTGGCAAAATTTAAATTCCATTGTGCATTGTAAATTTTGGATTTGAGATATAACAGGTATGTACTAACTATCGGATGAATGCTTATTAGATTCCTATTGTGGAACGTTAGTGAAATATCGGACTCACCAATTCCTATGATGAAGTATGCTGTTCGGATATTCAACTCGTTTTATTTAAATGTAGAAGTAGCTTCCTATTGCGTAAGTTATCAGAAAATGGATATGGAATGGGATGAACTATTTGTAAAAAAAATATAAAATGGAGTTAAATGGAGATTAAAACTGGGCTTAGCGAATTGACGCCATTAAGATATTCGTAAGTAGCAGAAAAATAAATGTGCATCTCACATTTCCATTTTGAAAAGTGCCAAAAGCTACCTTTCTTAGAGTTAAAATACATCTTAACTAGCCAATGTAGGTCTAGTTCACATTTTAATGGAGTATTTTATACCAAATAAATTTATAGAATGCAAAATAAAGCAAAAAAAAAAAAATGACCAATTTATCAGCATATTATGGCCTAGCTATACGATGAAATTCTAATTCTAATCTAAAAATTGAAAACATGCGCAAGGAAATTTGGGCAGCAAATTACCAACAAATTTCAACTGATGAGAACCCTCAACACTCTTATTGCCCTGTTGGAGAAAAGACTTGGTGTAATTGGCGCAAGGCGGAGGCAGCTGGTGGTAATGCTTTAAACAATTTCAAGCATCCTCCACCTTTAGATTATGAGGTACAAAAAATTTTAAAGCCTATTTATGTAGACTTATCATCAGAAGATTGATCAAAGCGCTGCTTGGGCAATTTTACGCAGAATAATAACGAAAGCTATAATTCTTGTATGTGGAATTTGGTCCCAAAACATACTTTTTGTGGAAAATATATCATAAATATGGCTGCAAATATTTGTGCATGTACATTCAATGAAGGATTTATGGCTATCTTGAAAATAATGCAAGTCATGGGAAATAAAATTGGCCAACGTGCGCTGGAACAGGCAGAAAATAGAGATGCTGCAAGAATCAACTAAACGGAAAAACACTCGACTGAGGCATCTAAAGAGGCCAGAACTGCTCGAAGGGAGCAAAACTCTTTGAAAGAGAAGGAGTATGAGCAACAGGAAGGTATATTGTATGGTCCAGGTAACGCAGATTAAATTTCGGTAAGATTTATTACAAAAAATATTGAATTTTAACTTTAAACGCGATTTTCTCGAAACAACCTTTTTCAAGTTGGCGTGCATGATTAAGAAACATGTATTTGTATTAAGAAACATGCATGATTAAGAAACATGTATCCAATCGTTCTGAAATTTTAACACGTTAATCTGCACATGTTAATGCTCAGAATGAACTACGGATCAAAAAATCGGCATTAATTTTTTTTTAGTTATAACTGATTTTTGGGGAAAAAACCTCGATTTTCAAAAAAACGCAGCCATTTTGTTATTTTTCAACCAATTTTTTTTTTAATTCATTCCAAGGCCGCTTTGATGCTGATTCCAGCCTTTTCTGAGGGCAGTTATCGTGCACGCCAGGTTTTTTTGGAGTTTTTTTTCATATCGCCGAAGCTTTTCATAGCAACACTGGAGGGAGTCTTCCGAAATCTAGATTGGCAACGGAAGAGAATATAAATTGACGGCGAGCACCTAAACCACCTCAAGTTTGCAGACGATATAGTACTAATGGCTTAGAACCCCGATGAACTCCAGAGCTTAATTGATGAGCTGAACACGGCCAGCAACGAAATAGGGCTGAGAATGAACCTCAACAAGACGGAAGTCATAAACAACGCGTAGATAGACAGAAAGGACATAACATATACTTAGGTCAACTGATACATAAGTCAGGATCATTCCTTCCGGAAATAAACCGGCGAATCAAACTATTTGGCAGAAACTCAACCATCTTCAAGTCAAAAATGCCATTATACCTGAAAACTAGAGTCCTGGACCGGTGCGTGCTGCCGGACATGACCTACGGTTGCGAAACATGGACACTAAAAACGGACATCACAAAAAAGCTCCAGGTCAATCAAAGAGCGATGGAGAGGTGCATATTGGGCATAACCAGGAGAGACAAAAAGACCAATGAATTGGCAAGACGAAAGACAAAAGCTACAGATGGCTGACCAAGAATTAAGTCCCTAAAATGTCAGTGGGCGGGATACCTGGCGAGGAGAACAAACAACAATTGGTCCACAAGAATAACGCAGTGGTATTCGACGGGCGTCAAGAGACCAACGAAATGCCCAATGCAAAGATGGGACTATGACATCAGAAAACAAGCAGGTATAACCTGGTCCCGCGTAGTGCTTACATCAGGGGAGGCTGCACCATGTAAGAATGGTTGAATAAAGCTGGCAATGATATATATATATATATATATATATATATATATATATATATATATATATATATATATATATATATATCTGAAATTTTAACTGGTTTCTTAAAATTTTTACTTTTCAGAAAGAAACAAGAAGTTTAATGAGTATATTGGCAACCTGTAGCTATGGTGCTTTCTTGGAAAAACACTTAGCCAAGAGAAAGGTTTCTGTTCTATAGCTTCCGATATAGATATTGAACCAACCCGAAGCTCAAAAACTAGATTAAACATAATATAAAACAAGTTTGATAAGTTTTAGGTTACAAAACTTTACTCTGATAAACTTTTAGCTGGCAGCTGCAATGATTTTTATCATTTCATATTAAGGAATGCATGCTACCATTAAACTGTTAAATGATAGCGACTTTGTGACTTCACGGTAGCCTTTCAAATCAACTTGCAACGCAGTAAACGGATCAAGTTGAAATTAACTGGGTAAATTGCTCAGCAGATTTGAGATAGTTTTGTTTGTGGCGCTAAGGGTTGTAGGCAACAGGCCCTTTTGTTACTTCCGTATCAACAGATGCTTTCACTAAATTTCCATATGATAAACACTTTCAATGAAAATAAGAAACAAATGTTTAAATTTTTCAATTTTGAAAATTTTTGGTATTTTCTTAACCCTAAACATGTCAATATCCTTATAACATCTGATGTACTCGTTGGATAAAAACGCATGTAACCTAATAGGTTTGTCGTGACTTGAAGCAGTTGTGATAGGCTTTTGATTACAGTACTAGCAAAGTCTTGCCAACACTAGACATTTTCATCATATTTGAGCTGCTATCAAATTTTCTGAGGATAAGTATTTTATAATAAAAATCTCTTACGGGCGACCTACTTTTTTCAATTTCGTAACTACCGACTATTGAGGCTACAGTTTGTTCTAGCATCTGACTCCTAATTCAGTCATCATATCAAAATGGTAAATGACTTAGAAATAAGTTAACCAGAACATGCATTCAAAATTTCCTTATTTTTCTTCGAAGATCTGGCGTTTTAACGATTCCTATGCACTAGAGTTAGTTTTTGTTATTACAGGGCTGGCTCATGAGCATTTTGCAACTTCTTTTTACACGAACTAAGTGCATATTCTTGTTTCTATTTCCGCATGCAACACCAAATAGGAAAGAGATGTTGAGATAATGTATAATGAGAAAGCTTTTAACAGACACGAACGCTTGAGTTCACAACAAAGTCCTTATATTCTGTCACTAAAAAAAAAGTCAATACGCGTCAGAAAAAAAGAATGTCATACTTAAGATTGAAATTACGTAACCCTAGTGTCTACCGTCTTCGATTTACATTCAGCATCGGTTTCGCTCACGCATTAAACTTTTATAAACTTGTTAGATTTACTCAGAAAGCCCATTAGCTACTGTATTTAACATCGAATATCCAGAACTATTTCCGCCGGTTTCTTCAAAGCACATCCGTTTTTCGAGGCCGGTGAGTGGGAAGTTTGAAAACGTTTATTTCGTTTGAATGAAATTCCAAAATCATGCTGTTGTCCTTCGTTCAACCTCTCGGTTGCCGCACTCACATGAGAAACTCAGAAACTTCAATACCAACTAATTGGACTTTCGCTCTGTTTATTAAATACAATCGATCCTTCTTGACTTTTCTAGACTTCGCACGCTCTAAAGTGCTTGCTAAAGAATTAAAACGTCATCTCTCACCGACACTTATCCGACATGATTAACTGGAACAGCTCTAAATTTATCAACAGACCGAGCAATCAGGAGGCAAGTGTTACACGGCAAGACTTCGGTCACAAGCTCATTCTTACTTTGTTGTAGAGACTCCTTTATTGATTTTCATTGTATGAAGACTCTCGGTACAGCGTGAAGAGGCGAAGCATTAGCAAATCACCTTGACAGGTTTTATGGCCGGCATCGCTATTAAATAGTCTCCATGTCTATAAAGAGCCTCAACTATTGAATCAACGTTTTGACGTCAGTTCATATTTTTCGCTCTGTTGATCTGTGACGAAACGACAAATATTTTTCTTCATGAAAACCACTTAAACGGTCTCAGAGCAATGGACTGACGAAGGACACATTTCGCCGAATAGACTTTGCCTTGAAATCGCAGATTCGATATGCTATGCGTGCGGACGTGGCGAATGTTTGATGAAGGATTAAGGGATTTCCTATTTCGGATGTTCAGCTAAGTTACATATTGGCGTGTGTGAAACAAACTCATATGCTGGAGTACAGATGAGTATCTGATACAAGAAGCTCGATCATAACCAATATATCAATACGTTTGGCTACTAACCGGACATTTCTGTGTGTCCGGCAAAGAAACATTTCGGCTATTTTTCGAAGTTCGTATTCAATTTGGCAGGCAAACTCCGGTTGATCAAACAGTTTGAGTGTTTGGAAGATTGTTATCATTCAAGGGCATATATTTTTTCCGCAGTAAGTGGGAAACTAATAATCTTCGGCAAGGCCTGATTTTTTATTTGCTTTCTTCTTCCTCTCATTGGTAGATTGGTTTGGGAAATTTGAAACTGAGATCCTGAAACATGAAATAAAATAAGAAACTGTAATACAGCAAAATTCGCATCTATTTTTGCGATATGGAAAGTTAAAGACTAAATTTATTGCAATGTGATTATGAGATAAGTCGCTGATTATCAATCAAACCAAAAAGATTATGTCTCAAAAAAAGTAATAAGGCTGGAGTTCGAATACAGACGAGTCTTAAAAGCAATACATAATTTAAAAATATAAATTAACGAACGCAAAATCTAACAATGCCTTAGTAGTTTTTCAAAATCAAATGGTTTTTAGCACAACATAATTTTTTTAAAATTAATATAGTATGTTTTAGTATATAGGTATTTAGTTTTTTTTTGTGCATGCATTTTAATTAGTTAACGAATTTCGTATATTAAATCAAATGATATACATTGTTTGCACTTCAAAGCAAATTTATTGGTATATTGCCAATGGAAGTGAATATAATATTCGAAATGAGAATAAAATATTAAAAATAAAAAAGTAATTGCACAATAACTTTTTATGGGTTTTAAACTTTTTATGGGTTTTATGGGGTTTTAAGAAAAAAATATTTTGTAATTATTGCAATACTTTTCTTTCCGACATCTACCGGGAAACTGATAAAGAGTGGATAATAATTAAACAACAATCTAATTATTGTTTATAATGATTGCTTTTTGTATACATAGCAAAAATATTGCTTTTGGGGCGCCTTGCAGCATAATCTTAGTTTGATTTGAAGCGGAACTACGATGCAGATAATCTGGGCTCTAAAATTATTCCTTCAGGACACTAAATGTCAGAGTTGATTGGAAATGGATCATGAAATGCGTTGATTTTCGGTTATGGTCAGGATTATTTGATATTCGTAGTCACTAAAAACCGTCACCCGCCCGCCACGAAAATCTGAGCCGGAACCGCATTCGCATTACTACTAGCACCTACCACGTACGTGTCCCATCGGCTTCTTTCCATTCTGTAAGACGTTCAGGAGCATCATATCTCTTTTTTCAATCGTAACACCATCTCCACATATGGTGCCATAGCTAACCAGGCGTCCTCTGACCGTAGCATCATTAATTGTGGGCCTTTGACGTCATAGGGTCCATTCTAGCGAAAAGTGTGTCGCTCCCTTCTGAAGCGGGCGCAATGAGAAGATATGTATAAGGTATGTATAAAAGGTACAAGGTATCATTTACCTTGACACAATACTTACAGAGCTCCGTTTTGACTTTCCTCATTCTGTGAGGGTATTTCCACCAAGAGCATCATAAGCAAATAGCGTTACCAAAAATACTATAGGTGTAGCCTGACGAAAAGCGGCCTCTGCGCGCTCTAGTGCGCTAATAACTTTGCAGATGGTATTTATTGTTGAGTAGCCACTGCGGAGCCTGTGTTAGTTTTTCATTCTTAGTATTTCATATCTCTCTCAGCCGTCTTTAGCTGAGGTTTCAGCAGCCCTTCTAGAAGTTTCCCCGCAGAATTAAGCATGGAGAGAGGTTTGTACGCTGATGGTGTATTAGGGTCTCCCTTTTCGTATGCGATTAAAGCAAGTCGCGCCGCTTTCCAGGGTGACGGAAAGACACCCGCCAGTAAACATTCATTGTACTTACGTAGTAATGTTGACGGGTGTCTATCCACCCTTGCTTTAAGAGTTTTGACTGTAATGTTGTCCCGAGCTGAGGCTTTTTGGTTCTTGATTCTGGTGCCCGCACTGCGTAGTTTTTCTTCAGTGAACAAAGCGATACCATCCTGACGGACGGTGTAATCGTTTTCTGTTCCCACGTCGTGCGCCGGAAATTAATAATATGCTACATGATATGCGCCTCCATAGGTAGGTCGGGATCAATGCGAACGATCCTACCCGATACTATTTTGTAGCCTTGGCCCCATGGGTCTCGGTCTACTTTTTCGCATAGAGTTTTCCACATTTGTTTTTCCTCGGTTTTATAGCTATGGTTCGCGGCAAATTGCAACGCTTCTGGTCGTCCAATGGACCGCTGAGCTTTTACGCTAGATCTCTTCGTTTCAGTTCAGCTATCTCCTCAGTTCACCAAAAAGCCATTTATTTGCCGGTAGTGACTTTCAAAGTGGCATTGACGCATCGCACGCTTACCGAATTTCATCCATGGTTAAATTTACCATCGTACGTATTTCCCTGGGGCCATTGCTACCCTGTTTGGTAGGAGGAAGATCTCGAAGAGCGTCTATTAATGCTTCTATCATTCTACGAAATTCTTTTATTCGGTCATTCGAAGAAAAATACCAGCTAACAAAGCTGATGCCTTGGTTTTCAGTCCACACATATCCATCGTCCGAACCTCGCCGGTTAACGTGGACTTTCTAAGTAGCTGCAATTTATAAGGCTGCATAGCCCGAAGTACGTGAAAACCAAGTCTCTGGCTTTTTCCGCTTGATATAGTTCGCTGATCATTGTAATTTGAGCTCTGAATTTATGCATATATTGCGTGAGTAGGTGCGGTATTTTTGCAGATTCTCCTGGAAAAACCTCATCCACGCAGCAACTTATTCTGCAAATGGAGCGCTTTCCGGAAAGCTTTGGATGTTCTTGACCCCAAAACATGCTTGGCTTCTCCTGTTTTGTCCTTTGTCGTTGTACAGCAAGCAGAATGGCTCAGCCGTCCGTACCTTTCCAAGGTATCCGACTTGTCCACACTTCCAGCAGTTAGTGCTACGGTCTGATCCTTTGCAGTTTTTTTTTGCATGTTTCATGCCTTCTTATCCCAGTGTTAACCCAACCAATGCTTATTTGTCCAGTATCAAGTAGCTTCAAAGCTTTTTCTTAATCCAATTCTACGACGCCTTTCCTCTGTTCCCTTGTGTTCGGGGGAAATAAGGTAATGTTTCCGTTTTGAATCCACTCCTCTCGAATCGCTGCAGTCACTAAGCTTTCCGAAATCTCCACTTCTGTCTGGATTGCATCGTCGGATTTCGCGATGTACCGCACCGTCTGCAGTCTTGCTGATTTAGCAAACTCATGCCCCCACTTTGCTTGGGCTTACCCTTGCGCAGATATGCTAAATGACTTGCACATAGTTCTTCTCTTCGGTGAGTAGACTTTATTACCACAGCTTCCTTTTTTGCACTTTGACCGTATATAGCGGGCCAGTTTGTGCGAATGTAGATAAACCATGTCTGCATTTCTACACTGCTGGCGGCAGTGCCACGACGCATCAATGTTGAGCAACAAGAGAGCGTGATTACCGTAGCCGCCAAATACTGCTGAAAACTTTACCCGCGCCCAAGTGTGCATCACTTTAAGATCATAAGATCAAACATTCATGTCAAAATCAAAAGCAAACATAATATGCGTATCTTATCACTTAAAATTTTCCCAACTCTCCTGACAAAATAATACGACCTCCGTGTCTGCCCAGTTTCGTCTAGATATTTTTGTGTTTCGTTTATTCCTTCTTTTGAATTGTCTAAGGTACTGCATAATCAACTTTACCTGACTTTACAATTTTGTTTGGTCAGCGTTGAGTAGTGGGTTGTGGGAGATGCTAAAATTTGGAATTAGCCCAGGATAGGAGTGAATGTTAAGGAAAGTAATACGGATGCTTCTTTACAGGAGAGGGAACTAGGTTTTGGTCCACGGCTGCTGATACGTATGAACAATCTTATGGCCATCTGGTTGCAGTCACGTACCAGTGGTGTCATCTTATATCGCAGCGACCACAAAATTAAACAGCACTTCGCACTTAATAATCCTCCCAAGCCGTAGCACTAAAGTGGGCTGCCCCTATCCGCCACCTGGGAATGTGTTCACTAGCAGACCACCAAACTGCCCTGGAAGAGAATAGTAGAGGTGATTATCATGAGGTTGGCAGTAGTAGACCTGCCTTTCTTGAATTCTTTTAGGTGCTATTAGTGTTATAATTCGTTTAGGATAGGTGTTATTATTTTAAAAAGTTTGGACACAACTTATAGTATATTATAGAAATGCTTTTGTAACTTTTAATTGAGCATCTGTCACAACTTTTGAAAATTGGTGTTAAATGGAAAGTTTTTCAGTAAATCACTAAAAATTATTTGAAGGGTGAAATAACCAAAGCTACGCAATGAATGGGAAATTTTGGAAGAAGAAGGTCAGGACCTGCACCCTTGTTCACGCTTAGCTCCGTTATGACTTTGATTATGTTTTTTTTCTTGATTTAATTTATCGCCATTAAAACGTTGGGATTGGGAGAGGTTTTAAGAGTGGTATATCAAATGAGCTGTCAGTTTTGGAAAAAATCAGACATATATAATCAGACATATAAGAAGCAACGACGTTTTATATGTGCACTGACGTGGGATAGCCAGAAACTTTTTTTTTTGTAGATACAAAATCGAAAAAAATTGTTGGGTCTACATATATTTTCGCCAATTGTATTCTTTGTGTTCTCATAAGCTTTGAAGGTTTCGTTAAAAATTCTAGTGTGCATTTTTTTTCTTTGTCCTTGTCATTTAAATTTTTTATAGAGTTCATATCTTTAGTTTCTTTAATACTTCTGGGTTTTCCGAATTTTTGTGTTTTTTTTTCATTTCTGAAAGGTAGTAATCAACGCCTTCGAAAATCAATTGATAAAATATAGTTGCTACATTGTCCGATTGATCGTTAATTGAGAAGTGATCGTTAATTGAGAACTCGTTCAGCCAGTGCTGTTCAGATGAATGTTGATTTTCTCATTTCGAATACACAAAGTACTCGTATGCATCACCGTTGCTCTGTCCAGCGCAGGGGTGCCCTGCGTATCGCCTGTAGCTACCGCACAGTCTCAGAAGAGGCTGTGATGGTGGTAGCGGGATTATACTGATCGACCTACTAGCGCGAGAACGTAAAGAAGGATACCTCTTACACTCAGAGTTGGGTAGAACTGAGGCTCTGACGCAAGCGCGTACGTTTACCCTCCAACTTTGGCAGCAACGTTGGAGTGAAAGTGCTAAAAGACTCTGGACGGCTAAGCTAATTGGTCTCATTGAGCCTTGGCTTAACCGGAGCCACGGAGAGGTAAAATTTTACCTTTGTCAATTCTTGCCAGGGCACGGTTACTTCAGGAAATACCTGAACAGCATGCGTAAGGTGGTCACACCGTACTGCCGGTACTGTGTGACTGAGCTCGATGATGCTCAGCACACATTCTTTATGTGCAGTTGCTTCGTAAGTTTGAGGCGCACCATTGAGTCCACGATCGGCCTGGTTGTGCCTGAAACGATCGTGGATGCAATGCTACGAAACGAGGAGAACTGGCGCGCAGTCTCAACATATGTTGAGAAAGTGCTGCGCATAAAGCGGGAGGAGGGTTGCCTTACTGACCCCTGAACTGTCCGCGGTTACCGAAGGATGAGTCAGCACGACCGGGTCGAAGCAGTGCTTAGGCGGGTCCCGACTCGGAACTTGGTGAGCTTGTAGATGATCCTTTTTTTTAGTGAGTCAAACCTCACATACCCCGAGGTGATAGGTCACCCGGGGATATGGTTAGCAGATTTTTTTTTGCCATCTACCCTAGGGGGGAGGGGGAAATGTCTTAAGCTGTTGCTTGGCAGCATTTGAACAGGTTGCATTGACAAGTTTGAGTAGCCTAGTAGGTAGAGCACTGGCTTATATTGTATGTAGAGTTCCTGGTTCGAATCTTAGTTCAGACGAGGGTCCGCGCACTAAGTTTTGAGTCCACCTAGTTCTAAATAGGAGTCTGAATTAATCGGAAGTTAAGTGAGTCGTGGAACTTATCACTCCACAGTTGAATTCATATTGATTGTAAAATTGTGATTAAACTCTCTACCAGCTTCAACCCCTAAGCCAGTTCAAGGGTTGCCGTTACTTTACTTCTATATTTTCAAAAATAGTCCAATATTGCATTTTTCGCCGCGGAAAATGTAACAAACATTTAATTAGTTATATATAATTTCACCTTAAAAACCAAGTGCAATGTTCAAAGTACATATGAAGAAAACTCAAAAAAAGACTCTGTCATTATTACCATTCAAATTCCATCAGCAACATATTTATTTCTACCTTTTTATCTAAAAAAGTCCATTTTAAAACACCTCTAAACTGATCCATTACTGTTATTGAGGAAGATTTCCTACCATAACATGAGCCTCATTACAATGATTGCCGATAAAAGATACGCTGAATGACATACAAATGTCAAAAGATGTGCTCGTTTCTAAAAAAAAGTATCATAGAAATGGGAAAAACAAATTACATACGGTTCATTGCACATGAAAGTTTACCTGGGACAAAAGTTAGCCTACGGCATAAGCCTCTTTTGCGAAGGTTGACCGAACTTGTTATTGGATTTGAAATACAAACTAATACATTTAATTGGTTCGTGCAGTGATTCGAATCAAAGATTATTGTTTTCGATTCATTGAGCTGCCTCCGACAATAATATTTGAAAAAACTTGAGGCGAAAAACTTGAAAGTTCGCAGCGTTTTTATTTTTAAATTGCAAGATTGCACAATTCGTCGACATTGTATAGTTAACGAATGTAATGAACGGACTGTGAATGAATGAGAAGTGACCCTCAGTTCACTACTAGTTAGTGTTTAAGAGACGTGCTGCTTACTCTAATTGGACTTAAAACTTCAGACACAACTCTGTTGTTTTAATGAGTTGTGGGAAAATAAACGAAAGTAGAAACACAGTTGTACTCAATTAAGGCAAGTCGTGCTGTAAATGATGTCCACTTCCACCAGCATCACATGAAATATGAAAAGAAAACACTAGAGATAAAACAAATTCTAAGCACTTCGCTGCATCCGCATCGAGCACAAAAAGGCTGTTTCAGTATTCAAAATTTCACGAAGGATGTTCTTTAAATGGTTTAGTGCTGGAAGACTACTTCGCCAAAAGAATCAAAAACGGTGTCCTGAAAAATTATTTTTCTTGTATAGGTGCTCTGCATCGCTAGATTAGCTTGATTCAAGTTAAAAGTGCGAGCAGCACGAAAGCTTTCATTTGGCTTGGCTCAAACGAGGAGTGCACCTGACGAGGATATGTGAATGCATATGGTACATATGTGTGTACGCTTGAAAACACTGCAGTGCATCATACCACCAGAAGGCTATAATGTTGCACTAGTTTCATTTCAAGTATCTCCCTGGCAGAAGTTAAAGTTCTGCATTTCCAAAAAGCAATAAAATTTGATTTCACGTATCATACTAGCGAAGACTATTTGCATAAACAACGAAATGATATCGAGAGCAGTATGAGCTGCGCTAGAAAAGCAGTGATGGTTTTCAGAACTAAAAACAGCAATCAAAATGCAAATAGAGATAAACGAGCTATGGAGTAAGTAGATACTGCTACTAGTATCTTCCGTGCTATGTAGTTAGAAGTTGATGAAACATTTGCGTTTATTGTGTGTATGCAAGAGGGCGTACATAATCAAGTCACTTTCGTGAAAATACTTGCAATTTCATACACTATTAAACTCTAGTCCGTATGATGGGATCCTCAGTTTTAATAAAGTTGCATCGGACTGCGTAAGTAGACCTGCAATTAGAGTACTTGTTGATCAGCAAATTGAGAAAAAGCATAGCTTTAGAGACCATAGCTTTATATTTTGGTGCTAAGTATTTAGTTGTTTTCGGAAATATGATAAAATGTAGCACCTGATACCACAAAGCATGGCGAAAGATTCATACGAGTAGACGCTATGTATTATAGCTTTCAAAGTCATGTGCTATATTTCCAAACGCCAAGTATTTTAACCTTCATGCTACACATTATAGCCCTGATATAAAACAAAGTAAACGTGATATTGTTCCCGTTATAGGCAATTTGTGATGGATATACCTATCTTGATTGCTTAAATTTTACTAGAGTTTTAATTTTACAGGGTGGGCCATCTAGTGGTTTCTTTTTAAATCATAGGTTATTTTGACACTGAAAGCTGTTTGCCGCTTGAAATCTTGACAAAAAGTCAGTATCATACCTTCGCGGAACGTAATGAGTCGCTTTACGCTTGAATAACGTTGGGAAATATTGAAAATTTATTTCCAAAGTGAGTGCTGTTTAGCCCAAACAGTGCGTTTTTTGAAAATTAGTTTTGGCCAAAATGAAGCACCCACCTGTTCGCAAGTTTGTGCAAAAAGTTTGTGAGACTGCCATGCTATTGGACAATACCTATGGCCCCCGTCGTCGTATTGTGCGTACAGACGAGAATGTGGCTGCTGTAGCCGAGAGTGTGAGACTCACTCCACGAACATCAACTCGCCGTCAATCTCAACAGCTCAACATTTCACGCTCTAGCCTAAGGAGAATTCTGCACAAAGATCTTGGATTATTCGCTTACAAGGTCCACTTGACTCAGCAATTGAAAGCGCATGACCATCCGCTTCGTTATCGCTTCGCAATTCGGGCCTTAGAGCAGCTTAAATTGGACAACGATTTTGGGCGAAAAATAATCTTTTTGGCGAGACGTATTTTCATCACAAACAAAATTGCCACATCTGGGGCTCGGAAAACCCGCACGTTATTGTCGAAAAGCCAATACATCCACAGAGAGTGACAGTTTGGTGCGAATTGTGGAGTGGTGGCATCATCTATATTTTTCTTCGAAAGTGAGGCTGGGAACAAGACATGGATTTGGGCGACCTCTGGTTCATGCAAGATGGCGCGCCATGCCACACAGCCCATGCCACAATCGATCTTTTACGCACCAAATTCCCAAATCGTGTTATCAGCCGTCTTGGCGATGTTCATTGGCCGCCTCGGAGCTGCGGTTTGACCACTTTGGACTTTTTTTTGTGGGGAACCGTGAAGGACCAATGTTATGCCAACAATCCAGAAACATCCAAGCAATCCCGAAACCATCAACAAGGTCTTGGAAAATTGGAGTGACAGAATGAGCTACTGCGAAGCCAGCCGAGGCAGCCACATGAATGAAATTGTGTTCTATCATTAATGGGAATGTTTACTCTTACTAATAAAGCCATAGTACATAGAAAAAAATTAAATTTTGTTCATTTTATTGCATTTTTAAAAAGAAACTTGTGTTTGGCCCATCCTGTAGCTCATTAATTTTATTTTTAATTTTATATATAATATATCTAATTTTATTAGAGCTGAAGCTATGTGCATCGCGGATAAGCCCATAATGTATGGGAATTTGACCTTTTTATCTATATTTTATACAAATACTGCAATATGAATACTTAATGTATTGAAACAAAATTGATGTCAAATTTTTCGATAATTATAGTGGAGTAGAATTCGAAAAAAATGTTTCAATATGATTGGTACTTTTGAAGATATCAAAGTTTTACGATAATACCTTCAATCGTGCAAACGACCAATCTGCCCTTAATTTGTGCTTATATCATCATCATTATCGGCACAGCCACCGGAGTTCGGTCAACAAACTTTTCCATCCGTCCCGATCACGAACCGATGTCATCCAACTAAGCAAAATTAAGCTATCTATCGTAAAGGGTTTTCCGAGCTGGTTTCTCTTTACTCACACGAGCTAGCTGGCCTGCACACTGGACTCTACCGAACCTTATCTTTCCAATCATATATGTTTCTATGTAGATAGCGTACAATTAATGGTTGCACCTTCTCTAGAATCGGCCTTCTTCACATGTGGGGACAACGATTCCATGCAGCACATTTCCTCTCGAATGTGCTTAAGAGGTCAGAGTGCCTTTGAGTACTGGCAAGCCCATGCATGTCTTCCTCCATATTGTTATCGGCTGCTACAAATGTCCCAAGGTATTTGAAAGACTACACTACATCAAATTCATACACCACTACCTTAATGATTTGACCAGCTCTTTGTTCTCATTGCTCATATTCGTCTTTCCTTTATTTATGTGCAGCCCTAGCTTTTGTGCCGCCCACTCCATCTTCAAATGATGTCAATATCATCTGCGTGAGCCAGTAGCTGGCTAGATTTGGTGAGGATAGACTCCCTCGTTAACGGGCTAAAGTCTCGGATTGCTTTCTTTTACGCTAGGTTGAAGAGGATGCAAGCCAAACCCCCTGTTGACGATGTTGGACGTCCTAGATATAAATTCTGATATTTCTACAAGGTTTCTTACATTGGACATTGTCAACCTATACCTTTATGTCAGTTTGCTTGTGATGCTGAATTCTCTCATGCCTTTATATTGCCTATGTCATATGTCATAGGTGACCTTAAAATCTTAAAGTCTTCAAATCTTAAAGTGGCACAGTAGAAAATTGTATTGCAGAGGATATCATTATCCGGCGATAGTTTTTGAGTATTGAGCTATCTGCTTTTGCAAAATGGAGAAGAGTATTTTAAAAGAAGTTCCCAACAATTTTATACCTTTATAGATGCTGCACATTGTTGCATCTCCCCCCCTTTGCGGAAAGGGCATATTATACCTTTCCGCCAGTTTTCTGAAATCTTTTCATGCTCCTATACGTGCACTAAAATTTCATGCTTCCCTTGGCGTAACTTGGGCCATTCGTATTTAATCAGCAACACTAGTATGCCGTGGGCTTGACAAGCTTTGTTAAATTTCAGCTGACTTATCTTTTGCTGTACCTCTTCTATGTTTGGTGGCGGCAGAATAGAGTCTTCTTGTTGATTGGATGGAGCCTTTGACTCTTCGTTGAGGTGACCGTTTAGCAACTCACTAAAATGTACTTCCCATCGATTCAGAGTGATTTAAAGATCGGTGATCAAATTCCTTTTTTTTTGTCCTTACACTATGTACAGCGTGGGGCGTATGGCAACGTGTTTCATCTGTTTACTGCTGGGTTGAACTTTCACGAACTTCACTCTCTAGTCCCCTTCATTTCACAAATTGGGTATTTCTTACTAAATGCATTCTTTTGCATGTGAACTCTTTTTTCTATTCTTCTGAGCTCTTTATATTCCTCCGCGCGAGCCCACGTTCTCCGCTGTAACATGCGACTACCGCCTAAGATAACATCAGCACTACTATTGACAGTCTTGTTAAGGAATATCCACTTTTCATTTACTCCCGGTATCATAGCCCTAGGGCTTATTCTCCCTCTATTGAGCTCTTTGAGGGAAAGTACTTTCGGAAAGTCAAATGTGATACTGGTCTCATCCGAAATATGTGTGCCTAAGAGCGTTAAAGCTGATGACGGTAGACTTCATTTTTTGGTCGACCGGGGAGCCTACACCGAGCACATGGTGTTTTGGGTGATAGCTGTAGTATAGGTCATATTTTTTCTTCACTATTTCCTGTCCATATGATTTCTTCTATTGATACTATATCAGCCATCAACTCAGACAACTTTTTTCGTTCAACTCAGACTCGAACGTTCCATGAGAAAATTCACGAATCCTTTTCGTTTGCGTTCTTTTACTAATCCAGATCCGAGACTTGTTGTTGGATTCGTGGTGAGAGTTTCAATAGCTCAATAGTAGAAAGGTTATCGCTCTCTCGCCAACATGACTTCGAACAAACTTACCTGATAGCATAAGCCTATCTTTCTTTAAAGAAAGATTGTTACCTGCAGCCATCACGAGGAGGACAAAGGACCAAAATATATACCTTAAAACCAGATTTTTGCCCCCAGTACCTTCACGACTGAACCTTTTCCACCTTTTCTGCAACAACAGCAACCTTTTGAATTTTAACACTATGCTTTTCACTTCAAGATCCATATTTCATATACGAAACGTACGGCTCTCGAAGGTAATGTAGGTTCGGATGACCCTTCAAATTCGTTTTCATTGCTATTTACAGGCGATTTTTGAAAACATATTTGAAGAAACAAATAAATTTGCGATGGGAATTTTTACAACGCTTCAAAATTGGAAATTTTCATTCACATGAAGTTTACTCGAATTTCTAGGATAATTCCTTTGGGGCACCATCGATTTTTTCAAGCGGCTCGAGTAGCGCTGTGAAACTTATAACCTTAGCATTGATAAACTCTGAGTAGGCTTGTGGGTAGAGCACTAGTTTCTTGTGTGTGGAGGCTTTGGTTCGAATCCAGGTGCGGACGAGGGACCGCATAACAAGCTTTGGGTTCACTTAGCTCTGAATAGGTACATGAATTGATGAGGGGTAAATTCAGTCGTGGAACTAATCACTCCACACCAGTGTTGCCAGATCTAGATTTGAAAAAACCCCCACATCAGGCTCAAAAATCCCCAAAATGGTATCATTTCAATTGAAAAACCCCCAAGAAGTGTACAAAAATAACAAAACAAATCAATTAGCCACACATTTAAAATAAAATTTACAAGATAGGCCGACATTTAGATATCGTCAATTACGGAAGTTTCCCCACTGGAATGATTGTCATATACAGTTTCCGAAGAATTAATTTATGACTCATATTATGATTATGGCCCATATTAAGTACACATTTTATTCAGGGATCTTTTTTTCTGAGATTATAGAAAATCTAAAATTTCAAAACAATATAAAAAATATTTCAAGAGTCAAAAACAAAAGACAAAGAAATAACCCACCACGTAACGTCCAACAGTACCTGTAGTGCTAGCCGCTTAAGCTCGTGCCACACTTAGCAGCTAGCCGAAGGAGAAGCTAAGGTTGAAGTTGTATTGTTCTATCTACAAGTGTGTAGTGCAGTGTACAGTTCATAGTCACAGAAAATAGAGTCGAGCTATACACCTGTCAGAAATGTTTGATATATATTGTGTTCAAACTGCGACCCAGATCCCATCAACTATAAGCTATTAAGTGTCATCTAACTTAAAGAAAACTAGACTTGATGCAACATTTGGTGCTGCATATTATCTATTCCTAAATTCACATCTCATCTCCGAATATGGTAATTATGGTAAAAATTGACTGAGAAGACAAGAACAACATCGAATAGATAAGTTGTATAGCGACAAGTCGAAGCAGCATGCCATATTGTAAAGGGTTGATCATAGAATCAAATAGACTTTGATTCATAATGGCCGCATAAGTTTTAAAAACAGTAAAGAAAGTTAGGTTTTATAAAGTTTTTTTAATTCCTGCAATCTTTTGTAAAGAGAAACAATGAGAATATCACCTTATTAGATTTAAAATAAGGTGTAATTCATTATTCGACAGGTTATTCCACCACATGCTACTTGGCGACTTCCAACAAGCTGATCCATATGAAAGTTACCAACACTATCCGTTAATATTTAGAAAGGGGAGGAATAAGGTAAAAATATAGGGCATAAAGTCAAATGTCTTCATGTGTGTCCAAGAAGTGTTCAGGAAAACAAGGACTTCGTGCCAATTTTTTTTTCATTTTCCGCAACAACAAAAATAAATTAATTTAAAAATCCACAGGCTTTGGTTCGGTTTGGTTCCGTGGCTGTCTCCAAAGAAGGCACACAAAAGCCCATTGTGATATTAAAAGGAGCGCCATCCGAGTTCTTGATGAACTGATTGATCTCCTTTAGAACCACCGAAGCCACTTGGCTAGGTAAATAAAGAAGTATGATCCAAGAGACTTCATAATTTTTCCAGCGAAGGCCAGGCATTCACACAGAAGTTGAATAATTGTTTCCTCTTCCCCTTCACATCTATAGCTAGCTCCGGCAAAAGTTGTAAGCGGCACCTAGTCCGCACTGCATGTCTGCGAAACAAACATTAGATTTTATTGTATTTGCGAAATTTCATTTGCACCCAATATCTCTTTGATAAAGAGGATTTTTACTAAATGTTTTCAGTAGACCTAGCACACGCCAGAGATACCACAAGTGAGGAAATCAACATCTTTACAGACAGTCAAGCAGCGGTCAAAGCTCTGATGTCTTACACATACAAATCGAAGTGTGTACTGGACTGTATTCAGGCCCTGAACAGACTGGGCAACCACAGTAGAGTCCGAATTTTCTGGGTTCCTGGTCACAAGGGCATTGAAGGAAATGAGAAGGCGGATGCACTAGCCAAGCACGGAGCTAGCCTTCCCCTGTCAGGATCGGTTGACATTTTAACTCCAATCCAAACGATCAAATACTCTATCGACTCCAATATGATGCAAGGTGCGATGCGCAGATGGCGTGCAACTCAGACCTGCAAGCAAACCAAAATCATGTGGGGGTCATACAATCACGCAGCGACCAAGTTCCTGCTCGATTTAACGCGGACTGACTGCAGGCGGCTAGTCGGTGTCATAACTGGCCACTGTCTTGTAGCAGCTCATGCCATGAAAATGGGGCTCCTAACCAGCGACACCTGTAGGAAGTGTCAAGAGCCGGGAGTCCCCGAAACAGTCCAACACCTTCTGTGCCACTGCCCGGCACTGGGGAAAACCAGGCAACGCTGCTTCGGTGAGCCCTGGCTGGTGGATCTATCACATGTGGCGGAACAGAGGCTGAAGGACATACTGCAGTTCGCAAAAAAGTCCGGGGCCTTCGATGGCCGTTTGGACTGAACTTTCTCCGGGTCCATTTATCTGGTATCGCTACGGACCAAATGGGTCTATGTGTGGCCATGTGCCAGCCAGTTGAACCTAACCTAACCTTTCAGTAGCACGCAAGTCATTCTCATCATCATGCAAAAACTTCTGTATTCTACCATTGTGTGTAAGATAATAATAATTACAATAAATTTACTCGGTTTAGCAGTAAAACGGTAAGTCACAAAATTTGTCAGTGCGAAAAAAATCAATTTCGTAGATCATCAATTAGGAGTCGAATTAAAGTACTAAATTCATTTATTCCTCTCTTGGAATTTGACCATCCGTAAACTTTGCTAATTCAGGCCATTAATAGCCATCCAATGCAGTACATCGCTTCGGCTGAGTGAATTCTGTCGACAGGAATTAGAGCTATATCATTTCCACCCACAGCAATGAAAAGTGGCAGATT
This sequence comes from Nemotelus pantherinus, assembly GCA_963978885.1. Classification (NCBI taxonomy): domain Eukaryota; kingdom Metazoa; phylum Arthropoda; class Insecta; order Diptera; family Stratiomyidae; genus Nemotelus; species Nemotelus pantherinus. Next base: position 214,468,242 of record OZ022263.1, read on the forward strand.
CAAGCATACCAAGTGGATATGGCAATGGAATGAGTAGATCAAGAAGCAGCAACGGTAATTGGATGCAAATAAAATTCACAAGCATTTCGCAAATACATAAATGCCTTCATTCAAAGTGCTTTTAAATTACTCCATGCAATTAAAATGACTAGTCAAGTGTTATTTGAAAAACAACTTCTTACACATCGACGACCTATGAAATTCAAATTTCGTTAATATCTAGCACTATGAATGCAGAGGGTTTAAAACAAACATTTAATAAATTTCATGTATTTTTTATTGCAACAGTTACAAAAATGAAACTTCAAAACTCCCTTTATGGCTTTTAGTCTTTTTAATTCCAAGGAGCTCTAAAACAAGCTTTATCGCATCCAATTTCGCAGAGAAGTGACAAGTCTAAATTACTTCGAGTCGAGACTAATAACATAGGATATTTTTTTGAACCTTTCCATTCGCTTTGAAAATTAAAATTGCATAATTTTTTTTATCTCTTACCATGAGACATTGTTCAAAATAAATATGATAGCTTCTTGGCTCGAATTGCATTAAACTTCTCGTTGGCAGCGATGGGACCAGAGCTTTTATACTCGGTCTTTACTTAAGGGGGTGGTTGCTCCGCTCCAACTAAATATTTTTCTTTAGGTTTTTTTTTTTTAATTTGGTTTGTAATACAGTTAACTGAAATTTAACTGTTGGAAATTGAAAAAAACTTCAAGGTGCTTATAAAGTTTTTAATTTATGCAATTTTTTCTTTTTGACTTTGAAGAAACCTAATTTTACCACTGCTCAATTTTAAAAAAAAAAACCCAACGGCTGAATTTTAGTTCATTTACTTAAGAACATAGAAATTATTAAACATTTTTCAAATCAATCCCGAGAAAAAGGCACATAAAGGCAAAAACATGATTTTGCAGGAAACATAATCAAAGTTAGAAATGCTTCTTGATGCCATTTTTTAAGATTTTTCATTTTAAAACAAATATTTTTATATGAGGACCAATTTTTGTAAAAAGATATTTGTAGTCCAAGAAGTAAGGCAAAAAGAAAGTTGGAAGTAACCGAGGCGAAGGGTACGCCGCACGAGGCAGTAGGTAGCTAAACTTTATGTACCTTTTACATTCAAATCAATTTTTCATACTTTTAGTCATCTGGTAATCATGCAAATGGCTTAAAGTGTTTGCAACGTATTTTTGTGTAATAAACCGTTGAAATTATAATAGTTTTGTTGAAATTTTTGTGACCAGACACCTTTACAAGAGCTAGCGTCTTGTGAGTTTTGTTTGAGAAGCTGCTCCATACATTTCAGCACAAACGATTGCTGATCGACCTAAAGTTCTTTGGATTAGAATAGTTAGCTCCACCAGATTTTGGTTTCAGTAACGTACCTCAAAACTCAGCATGCCCAAAATATTTCCCTAAGGTCTGGCTCCAGGTGGGGATCATGATGATTATGAAGCATAAACACATTCGGAAAAATTTCGATTGGAAAAATATAGTACTACTTCCACTCTCTAAAGTCCCAAATGGGTTGTAGCGCGCTGTTTTGCTTTTATGCCTAGCAAATTGTTGACACATCAGTAAAGTGATGAAAAATTGCGATGACAATCAATGAGGACGCCTGAACAATTTGAAGATTTTCTATTTTTTTTAGTTAAGAGAGCAACTCAAAATTTAAGGCCTTATTTCAACGGCAGAAAATATATTTAGGAAACATTGATTATCTTTTGTTAAAGATTAGGCGCGTTGACACGATGCAAGTATACTTGGGTTTCAGCTTGGACCAAGTGTGCTTGTACACTGAAAAAACACATGGCCCCAGACGCCATAATTTATGGACTTCTGGCGCCATGTACATAGTCGATTTGGGGATTGTGATAAAATATAGCGCCACACGCCATATTACATGGCGAAAAGTACATAGGAGCAGACGCTATGCTTATAGCCCTCCACGCCATGTACTATGTATAGTCCTCCACGCCATGTACTATAGTCCTCCACGCCATGTACTATGGTTTTCCACGCTATGGACTATGGTCCTCCACGCCATGTATTATGGCCCCCCACGCCATCTACTAAGTCCTCCACGCCATGCACTTTATGCAAACTAAAGCACCACAATAAAGGTCTAATAAAAAATTTAACTCTTAAAGTATTTGCACGCATGCTTAACACCAGATATGTATACCTAAAAAAAATTTTTTTTTTAATTTACTAATTTATTTTTGGTTTTTTTTTTCTTTTTCATAGTGCTTCCCAGACAACTAGTTTGTTTGGATAAGGGACAGCACAAAGTTTTACGTGCCAACGTCACGTGGTATTCTCAAGCGGTCCCCCATCTAAGTACTAACTGCGACCAACACTGCTTAGCTTCGGTGATCTGACGAGAATCGGTTATCCCAGTGCGGTGTGGCCGTATATTCAAATATACTTCAAATAACGAACAATATCTATATTCGCTCACCTATAAATGAAGCTATATAGCATGGCGCATGGTACTATCTAATATGGCGTGTGTCGCCATAATTTTTGCGCTATGTAATTATGGCGCTAGGAGCCATATTGCATAGCTCAGAGTACTATGTACATGGCGTATGGGGCCATAAATAATGCGCTATGTTACATGGCTCTGGGCGCCATGTGGATTTTTTCAGTGACAGGTGTACTTGGAGCAAGATGGCTGTCACGATGAATGACTTGGAGATCTAAGCGGATTTCAGAAATATGGCGTCAACTGGATGATGGTTAACTGTTTTTTAACAAATGGTGCCGTTTCTTTGCAAAATGACATGATAAAGTAGCTCAAAATACTGTTTCGCACTCAACCTAATATTTACAATTTGAAATAGTACAAAATGTACTTTGATAAATATGTATAAAAATACAAATATACACAGTCTCACTCACCGACGCCATTTTGGAAATGTGTCAAAGCAGCACTTGGATCATAGTAAGTTGGCCGACGTCCTACTCCACTTGGATGTAACCTTGCTGTCCAAGTGGGCTTGGATCAACTGTTGCCACGATCCAAGTAGCGTCCTAGTGATGTGAAGTATATTTGATCCAAGTATACTTGCACCGTGTCAACTTAGCTTTAATCAATGAATTGTTCACTTTGGTAAATACTTGAACTGTACTCAAATACTTGCATATAGTTTGTGTATTTATTTGAGAGATATTCAGCGAACGCGATAAGCTCAACCCCAACCATTCCGCGGAACCTTTCCGTGATGGTAACGGAATGCTGTATTTAATAGGAAATTGTAAATCAATAATTTCACGCAGTGTTTTAAAGCATGAAATTTCAACCGACCCTTTTGGTTTTGATAATCATATCTATTTGACGATTATACCTACAATCATCACGCTGCAAATTTTTGGGATATTTTATCACTTTGCCCTCTTTAATTCGCTAGATTTCTCTGTGACAGACGATAGGTGAATTAAAAAACCTTTTTGAGAACCATGTTTCATGTTTGAATTGACCCGATTGGCATCAGTTTAATTTATTTTTCAACGAAACATTAAAAGTTTTGCATGTTTGTACTCTGAATCCTAGCTCAGCATCATACATCATCTCAGCTGAATGATGCAGCCACACGATCTAGGTCGAAAAGAAACGACAGGAAAAAAATACATGCTTCATCCTTGCTCGATTCTATACTGAATTATTAATTCGACCTGTTTGGATAAGAATTTCATGTCGAAGAATGAGTTGTTAGCATAAAAGAGTTAGCATGCTATGCTTTTCGTTTTAGCAGATTATTCCCTGTGTTGTACGCTCTTTTTTCGGGTGGTTAATTAAAAACATGATGATACTTTGAAATTACTCTTGAGCAAAACATCATTTATGTATGAGGAAAATACTCGTAAAATTCTTGTGAAGACTACGTAAGCCTCGGTGCTTTAAAATTTTATGAGGTGAAACATTTACTGAACTAATTTTTGTTCGATGCAATATTGGGAGAGCACGATATGTCTTCAAATTTAATAAGAGTGAATGGAAAATTTTGAGTCGATCTTACCATAAGCAGCTTTCTCACGAAGTTTTTTTTTTTTGTTGAATAAACCTACAGTATCCGTTAAAAGGTCTGAGTGCATTGTTCGATTTACCATTAATTGATAGGAAGCCCAAAAGTCGATGGAGTTCAGCGTGGAGTGCTAACTCAAATTGTTTGACATGGTCGGTGACATGTATTGGAGGAACTCCAAATTGAACAATCTAGTAGAGTACAGGCGTAGTAGAGTCTAAATGCAGTCATTGACAGCAGTGTTGGCCAAAGGAATCGTTTAGACCAGCGAATGTAACGAATAAATCTCTGTAAGTGTGTTTGTTAAGGGATCAGCCATGTCGACGTGGGAGACCTGAAAACGTTCTGTGTCCAGAGAAAATATCAATGCGCGTTTGCTCACGTGTCTGGTTATCTCATAATTTTTACAAAATATACATTTTTGGGGCCAAATGATAATGCTGAAAACGTTCTTGTGGTCTTCAGTCCCAATGTCTGGCTGACGGTGTATTTATTTGACGACTGGTTCCACAATTTGTTCCTGAAGTAAATTGTTTGATTTCAGACATTTCATTTCTGGAATTCAGTGATCTTTATTTTGATTCGAGTACGTGAATTCATAGCTACTCGGGGGTTTCCATCAAAAGCACTTATATAACTTGACAATGCTCCATGCAATCCGAAGGTGATGCTATCATGATCACGGTTATGTGCTTTCCACCTAACTGCACCGCTATTATGCAATCTATGTATTGAAACACCATTAGGTTGACCCACAGATATAAAAGAAAATGGATACGAAATGGCTATCCGTGTACCTACAGGTGAGTTTGCCTTTTTTAATACACGCACAACGCTGCTCTCTCACAAAAAATTCGCTCAATACACTACTCTTTATCGCACTCAGCACCGAAAAGCCCTAATTCTCTCCATAATATACCAGAAAAGCTATGATGCGTAGACCAGAGTAGGAACGCTAGCGTCGAATGTGAAAAAGTAACGCCAATTTCCACGCGGTGAACAAAGTCTTGTCAAAATTCACAAGTATTTTTTCTGATTGTAGTGTAAGATCGGATAAAAGGCGTTTGTTTTATACATTTTGTATGCATACACACAAAAAGTGTGTAATGCATGTTAATATTGCGTTAATATGTTGTATTTAGTATGTATATGCATATAAACATTACAGCAGTTTGATTATTCCATTTGTAACCAATTTTTTATGTGATTGTTCACAGGTATCTGAGATCAATAATCGTATAAGCGAGTTTAAGCATTAGGAGATGATTAAAAATGAAATGCTCTTGCATTAAACATTCATGTACATGCACATACATTAAATGAAAGGAAGGTGCCGAAATTTCATACAATTGTCCATCGTTTTCCCATGCTCCCCTATCGCCGGTTCGGCTTGTCTCACACATTCGAATCTCATTCTCACACCAATAAGCAGAAGGTCGAAAATTGGATCAATTCTCAGCTGCGATTTGCTGCGATGGCACCCAAAGATTAAGAAAAAAGACAAAATGTCTGAACCATGGCCTGTATAACAATTTAACGTATTTGCGGAATCAAATAAATCAACTTTATAAAATAATTAAAACCAATACTGTTGTCAGAGATGGTATCAATGATATCATCATATCATGGACAAAAATATAATTCAGAATCCTAAAAAAGTTTTTTGATTTCGTAAACACCAAACGGAAACTTTCGAGCTACCCTACATCGATGCACAAAAAGAACTCATGTTCATCAAGCCCTCACGAAGTTTGTGACCTGTTCGCTGACCATTTCCAGGAAGTATTTTGTTCATGTACAAGCTTATCTAACGTTCTTTTCTCTCAAACATTCCCACCAAATATCTTATGTGATATGTATTTGACTGGAGAGGAAATTGCAAAGGCCATTAAAGATGTTAACGTCAAGGGTCTTGTACCCAACTTGCTACCTCCTAGTTTCATACTCGGATGTATGGAGTCACTTATCTTGGTCGTGCATTTAATTTTCAATAAATCTCTTTCTTGCGCGGTTTTCCCCTCCTTCTGGAAACCTTCTCATCTTACACCGATTTATAAATGTGGTGATAGGCGGTCAATTAATAATTAAAGAGGTATTGCAATACTATCAGCATTGCCTAAACTATTTGGACAAGTTCTCTGTGATAAGCTGATTACTCTAATCGAATCTTTTTTGAACGAACAATAACATCGTTTTAAAAAAGGCAGGTCAACAACTACGAATCTCGTGATTCTCGTTTCAAATGTTCTCTGTGGCATGGAAAAAGGGCATCAAGTTGATACCATCCACACAGACTTCAGCAAGGACTTTGATCGCGATGATCATGATATTCTTCGAGTTAAACTATAGAAATTTGATATCGGGTCTCCTATTAAACTGATTACACTCATATCTTCGAAATATGACGCAGTTCCTTAAGTATCAGGGTATCTTATCCAAAAAGATCGAAGCTTCATCAGGTGTTCCACAAGGTGGTCCTTGGGGCGCTCTTTTATTCAATATTTTCAATTCGGATCTTTCTGAAGTTTTATCAGACATTCCTCACGTTTTTTTTGGGGATGATCTGAAAATGCACCTCACAATTAAATCGAAATCAGACTCTGTTTTCTTTCAATCTAAACTTTCAGCTCTTGAGCAGTAGCGCAAAACCATTAAAATAAATTTTGATTATAGCCCCAATAACGTTTCAATAAATTATGTTGACAGTGTCATCGACCTCGGGTAAATAAAAAGCTGCGTTTTAATTTACACTATAAAAAAGATTTAAGCAAGGCCAATGGGCAGCTGGGACTCATCAAAAGACGCGTGAAAGAATTCAAAAACCGATGGGTCACGAAGGCTTTATCCATTGCTCTAGTTCGACCATTGTTCGAATATGCGTGTATGGCACCCTACCTTTGATGTCCTTAGCAATAGGCTCGTATCAGTGCAGATACAATGATTGCTCTTTTGCGTTAAGAGATCTGTCTAATCCATACGAATCTGATAATTTACTTTCATACCGATACCACAGCGTAATGAGTAGTTCCTAACCAGCGTACCAACTCCGTATATGTATACGGTCCAAAATTCCAGTGATCTAACCTGAGATTGTATTATTGGTCAGCCTGGAAAGTTGGAAGAAATCGCATGGAACAGAAAGAGATGCAATATACAATTCGGCAACTACATGCTCAAGCTAGATTTTTCGCTGCTCACATACGGCCCACTCTCGCAAAATATACCAACATAATCTCAGGTTGCTTTGACAGATAATGCATTGCGTAAATGGAGGCGCAATTTCAAGGTCAAAGTGTTTTTTTGGGAAAGTGGAATAAGTTGGTACGCTGGTTGTTATTACGCTGTGCCGATACATATTAAATCTTTTAAATCTATTAAGTCTATCTTCGTGGAGGGAAATCATATGCTCCTGCTTTACTTTTGATATTATTGGACAAATCAGTAAGGCGAACGAGGGACACAGGTTTACTAAATGAACACCGACACCACACAGTTTACGCCAACAGATGCTGCATGATATCCAACAGCTTCGCAATATACTATTCTCCAACCATTTGCATACCTAAGCCACAGCGTAAGAAGTTCATTCCTAACCAGCGTGTGGACTCCGTATATGTATACGGACCAAAAATCCAGTGAACTGGCCTGAGATTGTATTGTTGATCAGCCTGGAAAATTGGAAAAAATCGCATGGAACAGAAAGAGATGCGAGATAAGATTCGACAACTACATACTCAGGTTAGATTTTTCGTTGCTCACATACGGCTCACTCTCGCAAAATATACCAGCACCAGTGAGATAGTGAAACGCAAAGGGCACGGACGGTATAACTTTCCACCATTAGTCCCTTCAATTGGAGGGGAACTACTTGGATTTGATCAGATTTGACGTTCAGCGGACAAAAAATTGCTACCATCCCCTTCAATGTAAATCTTATGGGCATCTTCACTCCATTTCTTTTACCTCACTGACCAGCACACTCTCAGGTTGCTTTGACAGATAATGCATTGCGTAAATGGAGGCACAATTTCAAGGTCAAAGTATTTTTTCTGGAAAATGGAAAAACGTGATTTTCGATACGATTTGCGATATTTCCCCACTGATTGTGAAAAGTAGATAGCAATATCCAAGTCCAAGTTGAAAAAAGACAGAAAAAAACCCCGCCAAGCAACGCTGCTACGATCAGATACGTTTCTTATTCCCACTAGGCAATATACATATATGTGCTCTGGCAAAAAGACTCTTTTAACGAATGGCAATTTATGCAATATTGATTTTCTTAAAACGTATTCTGAGTATTAAAATGGCAAGCAATAAGGTAGTTGACGCGGAATACTACTTTCGATAACATTTGGCGAATAAAAAGAATATCTCCGACACTTTTATGCAATGCACTACACACAATTTCGTTTGTTGCCAGCGAATGTTCGCTGCGCTTCCTATTTCTTCATGGAATTATACGCACGCGCACACTTTCACCTATGAGCTACACGGATATATACATGCTCACCTGTCATTTGAGAGTATGCTTTTCTCACTTTTGCATATGATAAAGTGAACTTATTTTGGTTTTGGTACTTCTAATCTTTCACTCTGCCATTTTCTTCCATCAGGCAAATATCGTACAATACCGTTCTTTCCGTGCTATTTATTAGTATGTACTTATGCTTTGGACCTAGGCTTAAAACAGCTCTGGCCAAATGCCCCTATCCAATTCTCAACCAAAGATGGTTATATTTGTCAAATTTTTGTTTTGTATTTTTCATCGTATACGTTTTAAACGGATTCAAATTGTTAGATATTAATTGTAAGTATTTTTTGCACGCCTTGTTTGGTTGAAATAAAAAAAAATAAAAATAGAAATAAAAAATAATTGTATTTAATGTGTTAAAATAGTTCAGTTGGATTTCAATTTGCATTTTCGAAAGACTTTTTTTAACTAAAACCATTCTCCGCTGCCAAAGCATGCCATAAGAAAGATTCTCGGCAAGCTTTGGAGTTTTTTTTTAGTAGGTTTCAATAAGTTGATTGCAAGTATCTTGCATTGAAGCTTGCACTCAATTGATTATATTCAGGAAACGTACTTGATTTGCCCTCCAAACTCTCAAAGTCTAGTCTGTACTCATACATATATATTTGCCTGTTTCTGCATGATTATCCTGATACTAGCCGTAATAGCTGGTAACTTTGCAGACTTCTATGTGAACTCAAATACTTCTGCAGAGAATGGAAATCTCTGCCGAAGTAAAAAGATTCTGATTTATGAGAGTTCTCGTTCAAAGCCAGCGCATCCAACTTTCACCCTCAGCATGTTGTTCTCGAAAGACTTTCAACTATTCTCATTACTTCCACACATAATGCCGCATGAGTTTCGGTGAAGGATCCATTCCCATACATATTTCAGGAATACTGCCTCGTCTCCACCCACAATCATGTTTCCGATAGTGCTGTTCCTGAGCCTTCATAGCTTCAAGTATTTTTGACGCAGAATATAGTACTTCTGGTCGAAATACATAATGGTACGAAGACAAGGGCAGTTCTTTCACACTGACGAACATTCTTAAGAAGTTTAATATTATTCAGCCTTGTGACTCTTGCGAAGAGCACATTATGCTAACTGATAATTAATCTAATTTAAAAGTTGTTCGGTTTGATGGAAAATGGATGAAAGCGGATAAACTTCGCGCAATGAAGTTAATAAGAACTAGTTTTACGACTTGCTGAGAACTCCGTAATGACACAACGTTGTTTGCGGTCTTCAGTCCAATTAAGAAAATAAATAGGTTAGGTGGGTGCTTCATGGCATTGTTTGGCATTTACCGAAATCGCCAGTCAAATTATCTTGGTTAAACCCTTTTGAAGATTATCAGCTTCGTGAGCTAAACTAATAGCCAAGAATAGTGATGTTTTATCATTTTCAATTTAAGTAAGCATTATAGATAAACCTAAGCATCGGAAGATATTTCAACTTCATGAATATTACAACACCGGACGACCGTGCTTCTGACATGTACATAATAAAAAGGACTCTACATGTGTGATTATATGACTGATATGTGCTTTTGTATTAGGTTGGGAGCTTGTGACTTTTTATAAAGTAAAGTAATAATGCACTTGCTGCTAGATGAAACACATAAGTGTTGTGCACATTAGTAGGAGCAAGCATGGTGCCATTATGAAAAATCACTATGAAAAAACTGCTTTTTGCCCCATAAATTCTGAATCAGTCGATGACGAAATCAGTTTGACGAAATTCACTCATGGGCTGAAGTTTAAAAAATTTGATCGAAAAATTAAGTTTCAGCTGTCAGCCATGGTAATTTTTGTCTCTTGAATTCTGAAAATTCGCTGAGGAAATCAAAGCCTTTTGCCCTCTAACTTCCAGTGCAGTCATCAAAACTAAATTCATATATTGTAGGCCAAATGAAGCAGGAATCTAGTTGAAAAACTATGATAAGGCTGCCACCTGAGGTTTTGCGGGCGTTCATCCTAAATTTATTTTACCCTTGTATCTTTCAATGCAGTTTTCGGATCGAATCGAAATTCACGGGGGTAGGGTTGTATTTTTTACTGATGTTCGAATATATATATATATATATATATATATATATATATATATATATATATATATATATAATATATATATATATATATATATATATATATATATATATATATATATATATATATATATATAAATATATAAATATATATATATATATATATATATATATATATATATATATATATATATATATATATAATCAAAAAAATTCAGCGACTATCTATCAGAAACGCGCCATCCTATTCAACTGCAACATTGAGGACACATTGATGTATATGTCGAGTAGGTCCAGGTCTCACTAAATGTCAATTATTTTTAACTCTTTGGCGCCAGCGGCCATTTTAGTGATATTTTTAATATACCTATTGTTCCGTCCACAAATGATTTTTGCAAAAATTAAGGTAACGGAAAGAATTTCAAACGTTTTTTGAATGTGAATCGGATAGTGTTTTGGAATTGTTTAACCCCATGTGTGTGCTAGGTGCCTAAAAAGAGAACGGGAAAATTTAAAAATTTTTAAGTTGCGTTAACTTTCGACAGGGCTATTAAATCGTTATGAAACTTTAAGAACATATTGGTATTATTTAGTTGTAAATTTGTGTAGCTTTTAATGAGCATGTTGGCAACCCTGTAGCTAGAGCAGGCGCTGAAAGTGAAAACCTTCAAATCATCGACTCTCCAGAAAAAAATGTCGTTTCTTGGAAAAAAATCCACTCATATATAAATCTTATGCTTTGTCTACACAGCCATAGTAAAAAGTTTGAATTTTTACAACGGGCACGCTTATTAACCCTTTCCCAATTAACCTATATTTTTAGCATCGAAAACTTCTGTTCACGGAAACTCACGATCCGACAATCAAAATTAATTGAAATTTACAGAATGTATCGTCTTAAGCAGGATCAGGTCTGATAGAAGTGATTTTGAAATGCGGGCAATTTCGTGCCAGTGGTGCCATTTTGAAAAATCGCTAAGAAAAATAACTGTTTTTGGCTCTATAATTTCTGATTCATTCACTCGATTTTGAGGAAATTCACACAATGAACCTTATTTGAGCCACGTTTGGTAGAAATTTGGTTGAAAAATTCGGTTGGAGCTGCCAGCTATGGTAATTTTGGTGTCTTAAATTTGAAAAATTCCTGAGGAAAATAAAGCTATTTGCCTTATAGCTTCCAGTACAGTCATTGAGTCATAACGAAATTCAAATGGCAAATAAAACTTATTGTAGGCAATATTCAGTAGAAATTTAATTTTAAAACAATGATAGGTTTACCAGCTATGGTCGTTTTTGTATTTTCTTGGCATACCTTTAGTAAGCGATTTTATCATAGAATTTTCGAATCGTAGTGATCTGATAGTGAAAATCAACACCAAATGCTAAGATCTAGAAAATTTGAAAACTTTTGCGAATGGTAACCCAATGCAGTCATTGGGTCAACACGAAATTTTGCACAGCAGGTTGACTTCAATGTAAGGCAGATGCGACATATTTTATGCTACGGTCTTAGCAAAGGGCTGCCAGCGCTAAGCCTTTTTGTTATTTTCGTTCCAATAAATGCTTGCATTGAGGATTTTCATCGGAAACAGTTGCAATGAAAATAAGTAAACAATGTTTAAATTTTCTAAGATCTGCACATTTTTCGGATGACAACCCCAAACACTTTTCTATCGTTGTAAATTTCGATGAAGTCACCGAAATTAAAATAAGCTTAGATTCTATTATTACTTAGGGTGTATGAGTTTTAAGTAGGAAAATAAGTAGTGGTAGAATACACACTCAAAATCTGCACAAATCCTCTACTGTTCTTCGAACATTAATGTTTCTAGCGGTTCTGATGCGCTAGGGTTTTTTTTATGTTAGTTTTAGCGTGAGGCGGATGCGGTATGCTTTTGGTTTTGCTGCTAGTAAAGTGTTGCCAGCTTCAGGTATTTTTGTTATTTCCGACTTATACCAACAAGTGATACCATTAAATATTCATATGCAAACGTCTACAATAAAAATAAGTAACCATTGTGTAAATTTTCCAAGTATTGGAAATTTTTCCGATGACAATCTCAAACATCTTTTTATCTCTGTAGTTTTCGAAAACGTGATACATAGAGTAGGTTGACTTTGACGTGAAGCAGTGTGGTAGACATTTTGTTGAAGTGTTGGTAATTAGAAAGCACTGAGAATTTTCATTATTTATGTTATAGTAGAAGCTGCTTTCAAAGATTTGTAATATAATGAATAATATTGAGTGATAATTTTTAAATTCTTATAATTCATAAAAGTAGGAATCCTGAAAATCGTTCCCCACTATATGTTGAAATGCATTCTTGAGATCAAAGTGGTCCATGGCCTTCGAAACGGGTTGACTATAATAAGGGGAACGTGTGGTAGAATATGCTTACAAAATCTGCATGATTTCTCTACTTTTCTTTGAATATTAGTGTTTCTAGCTGTTTCTATGCTCTAGAGATTTTATAATATAGATAGTTCATCAAAAAGAAGCCTAATTAGTTGATTTATCGCAACTTTCGGGCTATTGTTCTTTGTATGTTTTCTTATTATTTCACTTTTATTTTTCCATTAGCAGACCTAACTATCTCTTATACTAAGAAATTACACTTGAGATACAAAAGTAGTCTGAGTCGATGATACTTTCAAAGAAAGCATGTTGGTGAAAAACTTGATGGCTTCTTCTGCAAATTTCGCTCAACTACAAGGAATAAAATATGAACATTTGCGTACATGTAATTGAAGAGGAAGGAAGTTAATATTCAATCCAAATGTAAGAATTGACAATACTATTTTCCAAAGAAGCTCTCGTTCATCTGAATTGTTCGAAGTATGTATTAATTTGAGATGAATTCAAAGATAATGTTACCAATGAATGACCTCATTGAATACATAAAGCTGATGAAGCACGCATATTATAAGACATTCGAAAATTTGTTTGGTATCGAATTGCATAAATATATTTCATGCGTTGCGAGTTGTCAAAGCGTTAGTTCTTACTTCGCTTTGGAAACTGTGAGTGGATTTCGAAAACATTCTTGTTACTCAGTAAACTTGAGGTTTGTCCCTGAAAAAGCTATCCATTATTACGTTTGCCACGAGTGGTTCATGCTATATATAGCAACATTAGTTTTCGATATACGAAAGCCTTTCAATCACCTATTTCGTATCAAGAAAATCGAATGCCTCCAGAGTGTCGCCATGGAAAAGATCGATATATTGAAATATTTGGTAAATGTACTTCATATGTAAAAGTATACGTGAGTTTTTTATGTTGAAAAGAAGCTTGCTTTTATAATATATGTGCGTTTGAACTAATGGTAGCATTTGTATTTACAAGAGCTCAGTGTTATGTCCAGCGACAAAACCACAGCCGTTAGAAGCGAAAACATACCATTTTTGATATTCTGAAAAATTAATTCGAAATTCATTCAAATAAGTTCTGAGATTTCTTCTATCCAATTTTAAGTAAGGTTACTTTAAAAGCCTTTAACAAAATAAAACAATAAAATAGTCGTTAAATGTTATTTCCTAAATATTATCTGCTATCTGCAGATATGTATGAAATATAAAGCTACATTTCATAGCTGGAGAAGGATGATCTTAAAAGTATGTAAGTAATGCTAGTGATGGGTAAAACCAGCACACTTTACTGTGCTAGCACACTTCGCACACCACACTTAAGTGTGCTAGCACTGTGCTCCCAGCACTGACACAGTGCCGCACACTGACACAGTGCCGACACACTGACACAGTGCCGACACAGTGACACAGTGCCGACACACTAGCACAGTGCCGGCACACTGACACAGTGCCGACACATTAGCACAGTGGCGACACACTGACACTGCCGGCACACCGACACTGCCGACACACTGACACAGGGCCGACACACTGGCACAGGGCCGACACACTGACACAGTGCCGACACACTGACACTGCCGGCACACTTGTACTGGCAGGCACACTCCACGGGAACGAATGCTGTACGAGTGGCGTTGATTTTGCCCATTAATATGATGTGTTTCGGTAACAGGGCGTTGTTTGCATTGCAGAATGTGTACACATTTTGCGGTTTCGAACACATTAGCTATTGAATGCATTAGCTGATGAATGAGATAATTAGGGAACGAAAAAAGGCAGATAAGATTTGTTACTCGTATATTTTCTGGGTGAAAGTTTTAATTTTGAGTATACTACCGATGATTTGTGTTTTTCTAAATGCTGCGGACGTCATCAAACGGGATGAAAGTTTAAACACAAAACAAATACGTTTATTTGCGGTACATCTGATACAAATGCTTTCACGTTGAAAATATTTGTGGAAAATAGGTTTTGAGCAGATAGAAGGGTTTTGGCGTAACATGCAACGATAAAATGATAGCGATAAAATGATCTGCTGCAGATAGAAGGTTTATGGTAAGTAGTGCTATGTTTTTAAATATTCAAATATTAAAGGAGTTTTTAGGGCAAAAGTAGCTGAAATCGGCCAATTTTGGGTTAGAGTGATTTCGGACATAACGGGCCAAGACCTATTGCTGTGATACAAAGATTTCGGTTTTGTAGGGGAGTAAGGGGTTTTTTGGGCATAGTTTGGCAAAAACTGTCTTTACGGCGCTTTCGATGATTGAAAGTGGTGGGGGAGTGCAATAGTGATATTTTAAGGACGAAAAAATTTAAGAGAGGGAATATTGGGCAAAAACGTCATTTTCCCCAAAAAAATTTTTTTGGTCTAGCATAAATTGGGGGACCTTTCAGAGTTATTTTGAGTGAAATTTCCATACAAGTGTGAGAAAAAGCGGTCTAGTTTCGAAGATACGGCAAAAGTAGCTGAAATCGGCCAATTTTGGGTCAGAGTGGTTTCGGACATAACGGGCCAAGACCTACTGCTGTGACACAAACATTTCGGTTTTGTAGGGGAGTAAGGGGTTTTTTGGCCATAGTTTGGCAAAAAATGCCTTTTCGGCGCTTTCGATGATTGAAAGTGGTCGGGGAGTGCAATAGTGATATTTTAAGGACGAAAAAATTTATGAGAGGGAACATTGGGCAAAAACGTCATAATCCCAAAAAAAAATTTTTTGGTCTAGCATAAATTCGGGGACCTTTCTGAGTTGTATCGAGCGAAATTTCCATACAAGTGTGGGAAAAAGTGGCCTAGTTTCGAAGATACGGCAAAAGTAGCTGAAATCGGCCAATTTTGGATTAGAGTGGTTTCGAACATAACGGGCCAAGATCTATTGCTGTGTTACAAACATTTTGGTTTTGGAGGGGAGTAAGGGGTTTTTTGGCCATAGTTTGGCAAAAAATGCCTTTTCGGCTCTTTCGATGATTGAAAGTGGTCGGGGAGTAGAGTAATGATATTTTAAGGACGAAAAAATTTGGGAACATTGCGCAAAAACGTCATTTTACCAAAAACAAATTTTTGGTCCAGCATGAATTCAGGGACCTTTCTGAGTAGTTTTGGGCGAAATTTCCATACAAGTCTGGGAAAAAGCAGCCTAGTTTCGAGGATACGGCAAAATGATATCCTCCGGAAAACCGTCCGGAAAAATTGAAAGTAGCTCTAATAGTTTTAAGTAAGAAAAGGTTCAGATCCTTTTTGGTTCGATAGTTGGCTTCTCTGGCTGTGCATTTTGCCGTATCTTCGAAACTAGGCCACCTTTTCTCACATTTGTATGGAAATTTCGCTCGAAACAACTCAGAAAAGTCCCCGAATTCGAGCTACACAAAAAAAAAATTTTTCCGAAAGTTTGACATTTTTGCCCCATGTTCCCTATCAAAAAATTTTTTTGTCATTAAAATACCACAATTGCACTCTTCGAATACTTTCAATCATCGAAAGCGCCGTAAATGTAGTTTTGCCAAACTATTGCCAAAAAACCCCTTACTCCCCTACAAAACCAAAATGTTTGTGTCACAGCAGTAGGTCTTGGCCCGTTATGTCCGAAACCACTCTGACCCAATATTGGCCGATTTCAGCTACTTTTGCCGTATCTTCGAAACTAGACCGCTTTTTCTCACACTTGTATGGAAATTTCACTCAAAACAACTCTGAAAGGTCCCCCAATTCATGCTAGACCAAAAAATTTTTTTTTGGGAAAATGACGTTTTTGCCCAATATTCCCTCTCATAAATTTTTTCGTCCTTAAAATATCACAATTGTACTCCCTGACCACGTTCAATCATCGAAAGCGCCGTAAAGACAGTTTTTGCCAAACTATGCCCAAAAAACCCCTTACTCCCCTACAAAACCGAAATCTTTGTATCACAGCAGTAGGTCTTGGCCCGTTATGTCCGAAATCACTCTAACCCAAAATTGGCCGATTTCAGCTACTTTTGCCCTAAAAACTCCTTTAATATTTGAATATTTAAAAACATAGCACTACTTACCATAAACCTTCTATCTGCAGCAGATCATTTTACCGCTATCATTTTATCGTTGCATGTTACGCCAAAACCCTTCTATCTGATCAAAACCTATTTTCCACAAATATTTTCAACGTGAAAGCATTTGTATCAGATGTACCGCAAATAAACGTATTTGTTTTGTGTTTAAACTTTCATCCCGTTTGACGAGGTCCGCAGCATTTAGAAAAGCACAAATCATCGGTAGTATACTCAAAATGAAAACTTTCACCCAGAAAATATACGAGTAACAAATCTTATCTGCCTTTTTTCGTTCCCTAATTATCTCATTCATCAGCTAATGCATTCAATAGCTAATGCTTTCGAAACCGCAAAATGTGTACACATTCTGCAATGCAAACAACGCCTTATTACCGAAACACATCATATTAATGGGCAAAATCAACGCCACTCGTACAGCATTCGTTCCCGTGGAGTGTGCCTGCCAGTACAAGTGTGCCAGCAGTGTCAGTGTGTCGGCACTGTGTCAGTGTGTCGGCCCTGTGCCAGTGTGTCGGCCCTGTGTCAGTGTGTCGGCAGTGTCGGTGTGCCGGCAGTGTCAGTGTGTCGCCACTGTGCTAATGTGTCGGCACTGTGTCAGTGTGCCGGCACTGTGCTAGTGTGTCGGCACTGTGTCAGTGTGTCGGCACTGTGTCAGTGTGTCGGCACTGTGTCAGTGTGTCATTGTGCTGCCGACACACTTATAAAGTGCCGCACTCGCACAGCACACCGAAGTGTGCTAGCACACTGTGCTAAGCACGCACAGGTGCTGCCCATCACTAAATGCACACATTATGCCAAATTTAGACAGCAAAAGTGAGCTTTTGTTATGCTGAGGTGTATGTTAATACTAAACTTCGTTACGGCTTTTATGGGTGATTCGGCTCCAAAAAAACTAAGTTTAATTGCAAATGTGCCACGGTGATATACTACCCTGATTCGCATAAACGTTCTATCTACATTTTTGTCATTTTTAAGTTAACAACGGATTCAAAAACTGCATACACTATTACATCATTCTGCAAAATTTGAAAAACCTATCTTTTGTGAAAGTATGTTTAAATCAATATTGAAAAATGCACTCTCCATATATATCCGGTACAAATCAAAACACAAATCATTGAATATCTCGGAAGTACTAAAATGTAGATAGAACGTTTATGCGAATCAGGGCAGCATAGTATTCTAAGGATTCCCAATAGTCATATTTGTACTTGATATATATTTTAGATTCTTTAGTTGAAGACCATAGATTCAAAAATGTAAAGATTCATATTTGTTAAGTAATACTAAAGAAAAAGGAGACGATTGACATTTTATAATGATAAGAAAATCCGTATGATGATAAAATGTAAGAAGTTTTTTATTTTCTTTGTTTTGAAACTCTTGCTGCTGTTACCATGGAAATCTTCCCTCCAATCTAGGGCCCTGAGCCCTTGATGATAAATGTGGGCCCTAAGACAGAGGGTTATTAACAACAGGCAATAGAAAAGAACAGAAGCAGGTAAATAATGTTCTAGATATGTTTATCTGTTATTTTTATAAATTCAAAGTCACATTAAATCAACAGGTAATTATAATCCGGGTAAGTAACTCTTAAGCCATTATACGCAGGTTAGTAATTAAAATGTTTATGTCGATTGAAGGAATACTTTTCTAGATTTTAGACAAGGAAAATCACTTCTTCAAAGTCTATCTCTTTGCACTACAGTTAGTTACCATCTCACCACTGCAGTTAGTTATTATCATGCTTAAAAAGATTCTCAATGGAATTTCTACATTTAGAAGCGTGTTCTCAATTTTGTTTTCTTTCAAAAGATGATATATTGCTGAAATACTATCAGTTTCTTCATTTTCACTAGTCTTTTTCATAAGCGAGATAAAAAACCAAACCAATGACTTATTTCCTTGAACGAATTTAATCGCTGTTTTAGATGAACGCTCACTGAAAAAAATCCACATGGCGCCCAGAGCTATGTAACATAGCGCATTATCTATGGTCCCATACGCTATTTACATAGTACTCTGAGCTATGCAATATGGCTCCCCGCTCCATAATGTCAGAATCTACATAGCGCGTGGTCCTATGTAACATGGCGCAGCATTTATGGTCCCACACGCTATGCGCGTGTGGCGCTATATTTTATTACAATCCCGAAATCAACTATGTACATGGCGCCAAAAGTCTATAAATTATGGCGTCTGGCGCTATGTGTTTTTGCAGTGCTCCGGGCGTCAATTATGGGAACAAAAGCTTATACTTTGAACTTCTCTTTCCCATTTAATTGGACCGATGGTGCAGAGCCATCAAATAATGCTTAACGTGAGCTTCTACCTCTTGTTCTTTGAGATAGGTCCTTATAGTCGCACTTCGCATTTTTCTCTTTGGCGCACAATGTGAAGTCATCAAATTTATCCCTGACGTTAATAATAAAATCATCAAGTGAAGGTAACAAATTAGTTGCCACGTCCATTGTTACAGTCTTGTCTATTCTTTCCAATATGGTGTTCCAAATTTCTGTCAGTAAAATAAATTTCAGGTGTTCTATTTTGTTGGACAAACTAAGAGCTTCGAGCTTAGTTTCTTGTCGTTACTTTGCATCCTCCACGATAGACGTCAAGGCTTTTATAATTTGTTTATGGCCTTGATGTAAGGCGCTTACTGCATCAGCTCGCGCAGACCATCTGGTTTCAGAAAGACTTTTAAGAACTTTTTATTCAGTCGATGTATTCCATCGATGGGTAGAATCCGAAAAAAATTGTACCGTTTCTTGACCATTTGAAAAAAAATTGTTGCCTCTCGTATACACCCAGTAGCATGAAGACCTACCAAGTTTAGAGAATAGTAAACTAACATTTCTCCTTGATTTTCGCTTGCAGACCAGGATACCTTCCTGACATACTTGAAGTATTGTCGTAGCTTTGCCCTCTGCAACCTTTGATTTGTTCATATATAATGATTCTCTAAATATTTCGGGATGGTTTCCGCTAAATATTCTGATTTATGTCCTTTGATTGGTATAAATTCAAAAAACCCTTCAATTGGAACACTGTCTCTTACGTATCGAATTATACAATTTAATTGGCCAGTATGAGACAGGATTTGTGGTGAATTCACGCAGCTGTTAGGCGCGTGTTTTTGCTCCGATACAGAACTGAATAGAACTATGCCGCAAAAACAACGATCTAGTACAAAACAGCAGTGTATTCGCTAACAGCTGAAAATAAAGGGAGAAAATAACGAGCATGCACTACCACAATCAATAGAAAATAGAAAAATAACTAACAGAAAATTACCTCTTTTAACTTTCTACACATTATGGGGGTTTTTTATTTTCCGAACTACCAAAACATTCAACATAACCTTGAAAAAACCAAAGCCACCTCATAGCAAAAAAGACAACTTCTCATGAGCTTTTCTTTTTTCTATCAGCACATTCCATAGTTCAGCACGTGAACTACCAATGAGGAGTAGAATTTCTGTACTAGTGAATTCACTGGTACAGGAGTGTTGTTGTTCTGTTGCTGTTCTGTGCTTGATAGAGAAGAAAAAAAAACGCGCCTGTTGTTTCCAATGCGTCTATTCTTTTCTATGCTGGATTAAAAAAATTATACAAGTTATAATTTGTTGCTCCTGGATCCAGCGTAGAACAGAATAGACGCATTAATGAATTCAGTTCAGTTAATGAATTCTCGATATACATACCTGTATGTGTTATTTTCAGCGAACCAATTTGAAGGTTTTCTACTTTTTGAATGAAGTTGCGGAAATATTTCTTAGTTTTACGAGATTTCCTATGCTTCATTTAATTGAGATTGGCGGCATTCCAATTACTCTAAAATCGTTTGCTGTTGCAAATTTAATTTGTTCGGGGAAAAACTCATATTCGTGACGAACGGAAAAACAACTACGACGTAGATACTAGCGTTATTTACTTGGTACGAGATGCTGTTCGAAGTACCGGCAAAGCGAAAGTACAATATGCAATGTATATGCTTACTTATTTAATTCAATTCTCTATAATTTCACTTAATCAATTTTTTATTTATATTTATGTAGGACTAATTATGTATGTATTAAACCCTTGTTTCGAAGTTTTGCAATAAACAAGTTATAATTTCGATGAAATACCACACGTACATCTCAATGTTTTAAGCCTCAATTACACTCTCCTCGAGACATGGCAAACGTTGACGAGGGGAAAGAGTTAATGGTCTCCTCGTCTATTCTCGCCTGTTGTTTTCATGGCAAGCACGAGTGTGTAAATGACTTCCTCGTCGGCTCTCGCCTCTTTTATGAGGTTATAATGAGCATCTTATGGGAGTGGCTGAGTGTTTATGAGAGTCTCGTCCTACTTTGAGGCCGCTCGAAATGATATCGGTTTTACGTATTGAGTCAAAGGGATTTGAAAAAAAGTCTGGTGCTGGCTCCGATGATATTTACAAACCTATTTAGTTTGTCCATGAAATCATAGGCAAGATCATATCGGACAAGATGCACGGGTACGGATGGGTATGAGGCACACTGTTCGAATATTATAAACATATATTATAAACAAAAATTATAGCAAAATTATTAACAAATTTCTAAATAGAGAAAATGCTACCTATCTACACGATACTACCCTTTAAATTTCACATCATGCAAAAGGGTGCAAAGTTTAGGTGTATAGATATACATAATGTGTAGGTAGGTAGGTATATTTTCATAAGATAAAGCATCTTCAATCTATGTCTTGCTGAACGTCTCGTCGACAGTTGTGGCGAATGTCTTCAAGAAACGTTTGCCATATATGTAAACGGGGCATTACATTTAACCAAACCGAATTAATTCAGGCACAAGTTCCCAATATCGGCGATTGCACCCTGCAATTATAAGTGGCATGTATGGTGCTAGTTTATAT
This sequence comes from Nemotelus pantherinus, assembly GCA_963978885.1. Taxonomy (NCBI): domain Eukaryota; kingdom Metazoa; phylum Arthropoda; class Insecta; order Diptera; family Stratiomyidae; genus Nemotelus; species Nemotelus pantherinus. The sequence continues at coordinate 214,490,145 of OZ022263.1, forward strand.
CTTATTGAGTATTGGTTTTTTCCATGAACCATAAATATGTGTATGCACGTGTTTATATGGATTATATATTGTGCATATGATTTCTTACAAATCTTATACAATTTTGGTACACATTAGAGATATCATAGAATAAATTTGTATTGTGTGGTATGCATGTGATATTTAGAAGAAATGAATAACTGGATGTCATTTCGAAAGCTTTCTTCTCAATAATTCGAGCGTCATTAACCAGGGTTGAAAAACTGCAAGTGATTCACTTTTATGCTATATGCAACTGGATTCGATCTTGGTGCTATCTCGTCCTGAGTGGTGATTTTATATCCTATGTCTGTTAGTGACATGATTTCTGCTGTTTATGCAATGAACGCGGTCGCTCATAATTAGGGCATTAATCCCGAGATTGAAATGGAGGTCCCGAAAACTCGGGATTAGAATTTAAACAGATATATTGGCTTATTCGTATTCAATTAAACCTTTATTTCAAATATATATTCATAAAACCGGAAGGTAAGTTCATTATAATGTTAAATCTATGCACATATGTACATAGGAGCTAACAAGTAAGACGTTAATCTATAATTGCATCTAAATTAATCTTATGATCTAATTTCTTCTTATCTTCTTGTCCAATAAAGCTCTTATTTGGTCATGATAGTTAATTATAAAATTAGTTAAAAACAAATTGAAATTTAATCAGCATAACGGATGTTAGGATAATATAAGAAAAATACATTATTCTTTTTAGTTGTTTACATATCAATTACAAAATAATATTGCTTTTCAATGAAACAAGTGATAAGCAATAATATCGATTGGTTCAAACTGCTGATTCGTTTTGAAACTATGCTCTTAATAAACATAATTCGTCAAGATTTTCAAAATTTAAACTAGACCAGATTTTACTGCACATATATCCAGCTGCTGAAAAATATATTTTGGGTACACTTTTTGGTGGGATATTATGTAATCATACACCAGTTGTAATAATGAGCCCTTCCGCCTCCATTTTTATGAAACAATATTTCTTTTAGTATTAAGTTCAGCTTTCTAATTCCCAAAATGGGTTGAATTTTATCAATCCCGAGATCCCGATAAAAAAAATCCCGATAAAAAATTCGGGATCCCGAAATTGTCCAAAATGTGTCGGGATCCCGAGATCTCGGGATTGCATGCCCTACTCATAATAGATTAAAACTTTCTGAAAATCTTGTCTGGTCTTCAATCGTCAAATCACTGTTTAACTATCCTTATAATTTTAAAAACCAAAATAAATGATTCTGACTACATTTAAAAGCTGCCTTTCATATTATAATCCTCAAAACGCGATTGCATTCCTTTATTCCTACTAACTTTTTAATTTTAAAATACTAGCACTAAAATACTATTCAATTCGAACCGAAGCAATCTCAAGAGTTGCATATTTATGTGGACGAACGAAACCAAGAACATTTACTTCTGATATGATACGTATTTTTCAAGAAATTTTTGCTGGTCCTTATAGTGATGTCTTAGTATGAAACATATGGATTTTTATTACAATAGAGAAGAATAGTCGCGAATTTAATGGGAACATAAAGTTCCGATAATTTCACAACGAGGCAACTTTTATCAAAACTGCCAATCCAAAAGCTATAAAATTACAATAAAATTCAAGGAATGCTAGACTGCCATAGAAACAGCGGTGAGCTCATACAAATTAATGTCTGGGGAGGATGTTATTGCACCTTGAAAAAGCAACCCGCTTCTGGAAACTCCCTTTCATACGCACGCACAATTTTTGCATTTATCATATATGATTCTGATTTATTAATTTGTATGATAGTGAACGAATTATATTATATCACTTTACATTGAAATCAATAGCAAATAGCAAAACTGATTGCAATTGTCTGCATTGTAGCGGTCGCATTTTATTAATCGAATTTTTATGAAACAAGGAGATTTATTAATAGTGTATCATTTTAATTAATTGATTATTTATCGGTCTGTAAATTAAATAATTAATGTTTTGTCCAACGATGAAAGCCATGAATGGCTCGAAAACCTGCATGCGATTGAAATAAGTGTGTACATGCTCTTTAAGTACGTTGTTATTTTATTTAAGTTTATTGAGTTAGTATATTCAATGAAATGATTGAAGCTTTGTCCAATAAGTCTAATTTAAATAGTTTGTATCCCTACCATCAAAACGATTGATACGTGCCAGATTGGGGAACATAAAGATTTGGAAACTTCAAATCATTCTTAGATCGCTTGAAAGAACAAAAAGTGAAAGTAGAACTTAAGTCGACGTAACAAAATATTTTAAATAAATAAATAAACTTAACAATCATAACTTTTTTTATACGGAAAAACTATGATGCGCTTAAAGAAATTTACACAATTCAATTTGGTTATAGATTTAAGGGGGCAGGTACACTTAGAATTTTGAGAAAATCGATTTTATTTTCATAACATTTTCTAAAAGTAGCATATTTCAAAAGCATTCTCTGCAAATTTCAGACGAATAGGACAATTATTTATGGAGATAAATAACTTTGAATGAAGTCATCTCTATCCATAGAGCGTTTTTTTGCATGCTTTAAAAGCATTTTTCTCGAAACTATATTTTCGAAGTTGGTGATCACTGTAACTTGAAAACGGCTTTATTGATCAGCATGCAATTTTCCTCACTTATTTTATATGTAATTATCCTCCGGATGATTTTTCGATTGGGCGACATTTTTTTTCAATAGCCGAAAATGTGGATGAAATTTTGGTCGAAAATACAATTTTGAATTTCAACAGCCGCCATTTTTCGAAAAATCAAAATCTGCCAAAGTCATTCGTTCATCCGGAGCACTATATCATTAACTAATAATCCCCGATTTTTTTTTATTTCGGATGATCCAGTGACAAGCTACAGTGATCACGGCATAACAATTTTTTTTTTGAGATCTCGAAAATTTACTCTATTTCGACTAATTTTCAACCATTTACCTTAAAAAAATGGCAATAGCTTTTACAAATATGTTTCTTTCAAGTAAAAAAACATTTGTTATTAATTATTTTAATGTGTGTCTAAAAAATATCCTAAAATAGAGTTTTTTGGACGTCCCAAGTGTACCTAACCCCTTAAGCTTACCATTTTCGCAAAAAGTCCAAGCTGAATTGAGCGGGAGACCTTGAAACGAAGTTTAAGTTAACCTATTTGGCTCTGATTAGGAATCTGAGTCAATTCAGAGGCAAGATTCATGAAATTAAAACACAAACTTGTGGGAATTTCGATTGTGAAACTGGAGTCTCTACCGTATCCAAACTGGGAGTCTAAACGAGTTGTATGGAACACTTTTAAAATGCGCTATTTGCAGCTTATTGCAAAGCTTTGGCTCAGGTTTTTCTTGGTACACTTTTAAGCAGAATCTTCACATCCTGGTGTTCAAATCCATTATCAATAAATTTCTAACAAGTATAACTACCACATGGAGCGATATTTTAGTCACCCCTTTGAAACCCCTATTTGAGTTACTCTAGTCAGATGACGTGGGGCCCCATGCCGCGTCAATTGGTTTTTGTGTGTAACTAAAAGCAGTTTTGGTCCAACATGATTTTTCAGGTTCCGTTGTTGACATGATGTGACGCCTTAATTCATAAATGATAATTCTCAAACAAGGTTTCATGAAAATGTAATCAAGGGAAAGTTAATTTTTAATTAACTTAATAATTAATAAAATCGCTGTAATTAGTCTCCATCTCCACATCCGTTGCCACTCCATCAAAACGTTTAAAAAAAAGTCCAAGCACTAATGAATATAATACAGTTAGGAAGGTGGTTAGAAAAACTGATTCAAAAAGACTCACAGTCAAATACTGAGCAAAAGAATTTTGCATACCTCCCGAGCCATGCAGCAACCTTGAAGAACGCGGGCGCATGTAGAGGCTTATAGAACATAGAGAGAAAGAAATCCTAATAAGCAAAGAAAGTGAAGCACTTTGAACGAGTCTTTTCATGTATTTGTAAATGTACAGTGCCGTAATCAACCTTTAAAAGGCTTATTAGCAGCAATTCCACGTATATTATGTTGAATAGTTATCCACGCGAAAAATCATTTGCTTAAACACTTGTCTATAATACTTTGCACAAACAAATATAGTATTTTGATCATACACACATGACTGATGACTGAAAATTTTACAAACATGGTTGGCTCTTTAAACACAATTTGTCTTTAAATACTTATTTTACTCATAAAGGTTATTGATTTGTGATCATGGTTCCCTTCTTGTCTATAAATCAGCATAGACAACGTATAGCGTCTCTAAAGCTTATCAAACCAGAGAATATTGATACGGGAAACTCGATCGTTTTGCGGAATAAGCCTCCGAAGCCGAATCAAATTGGAATTGTTTTTGCGGGATGATTAAAATTGATTTTTTTTTTATTTACATTGAAAATTTTATTTGACAAAGTGGTTTCGAAAGAATGCACTGATTCTCATCAGACAGCAGCACACAGTGCATACTTGGCTGATATGACCACTTGCAGTTTTATTTACGCTGGTTGTGACAAATTTTAACATTTTCGACTTATATCCATCGAAATAATTTACTCATAAAGGTTATTGATTTGTGATCATAAAAATTAGTGATTTCCAACTGCAAGTGGTCACATCAGCCAAGTATGCACTGTGTGCTGCTGTCTGATGAGAATCAGTGCATACTAGCTTTACCATATTTTGACAGCTCTTGATTTTCAAAATGTCGTTGGCACGTGGTCACGCTCTGTTTCTTATAAAAGAATGTAAGGATTCTGAATTTAAGGAGATTTTAAGATCTCATTGAGTAATCCAAATAGTTTAAAGAATATAAAATGGCAGGAAATTGCGAAAAAGTCGAATAGTAATGCGTAAATTTTGCATAAAGAAATAAAATGCTAGTTATTTTTGAAGGAGAAATAATTTCAATTTTTATGGATGAGTAAATACGAGTGTATAAAACTGCCTATGATGATGGCGGGTTGATTGCGGGTACCCCATAAAATCATATAATAGTTAAAGTTTGCAGGAATGCATATCGTGTAGTTAGGTGGCATTCACTCTGTTCAAAAATTTGTTTAAAATTATTCAAACAGTGTGCTTTGTACCTATCTGTACTCATGCCTCTTGTCCGATATGACGCATGTTGTCCATGATTTCGTAGGCGAACCAAATCGGTTTTAAAATATCATCGGAGTCAGCACCAGACCTTTTTTCAAAGCCCTTTGACGCGATATCTAAAACCGACAAAATTTCGAACGACCCGGAGCTAAGACGAGACCCTCATAAACCCTCATAAAACAGGTAGACGCCGGCGAAAATGCCATACGCACTCTCGTGCTTGTCATGATTCGGCAAGTGTGTTGATGGAGAAAAACAGGCGAGAGCCGACAAGGCAACCATCCTCACTCTCCTACTCGGCTACTTGTCATGTCTCGCCGAGAATGTAGATCCGCCTTTAGGCCGGTTAACCACAAAATACATAAATACATCCATACGTACGTGAAGGAATTCAAATACAAAAGAGAAAATATAATATATATAAAATATATCTATATAAATATATATATATATATATATATATATATATATATATATATATATATATATATATATATATATATATACATATTTATATATATATATATATATATATATATATATATATATATATATATATATATATTTATATATTAATATAATATATATTATATGACGCATTTAACCAAGAAACAATAAATTTGAATGTTTATGCAAAACATATGCGCAATCATAATTGTACTATATATTAAATTAATATTATAATATAATAATCGATAATTTGTTATATGTTAATGAATATGAAGCTTCTATTTTTTTAAAGGAATTGTTTTTGTTAGTTGGTTAAAAATTGAAAATTTTTTAACTAAGTTGTTTCTATTTTTCTTAAATTTTCTGTTCTGTGTTTTCCTTAATGCTATATATTTTATTTAAAAAATTAAATAAAATTTGATATTCGATGTAGATGTGTGCATTTCATTCTCTTTTTTTAAGGTTTCGTTTGTACATATTTATTATGGTATCAATATTTTCCGTTTAAAATTCATGCATTGGAGCGGATAAGTCTATGGGCCCTATTCTGAGAGTCACCTCACGTGACGAATACTCTCTTGATTTTCGTATTCTGAGAGTGACGCGAGGTGACTTCATCTCATCTCAAGTGACATTTTCGATCTGTCGGCTATTCCGAGAGTCACATGAAGTGACGAGCGTCACGTGAAGTGAGATTTTCAGTCACTTAATAATATCAAGTGACTGTGGTCAGAAGTGATATAAATTCATATTTTGAAAAAAACAGAAGAAAGATTTTGACGAAGTTTGCATCGTGAATCATGAAAAAATAAAAAAATCTGTTTTCGAAGATAATTTATATATTTTTATTTGAATAATGCGGTTAAACTCGAGTACGTGTTTGCTGTAGCCGTTAGCCGTTTTCTGATAAATTTTTGGCTCGTATGTTTGTGATTTTGTTGTTGTGTGTTAATTTTGGGTTGTTTTATGTTTGATTGGTTGTTTTTGTTGCTTTCGCTTTGAAAACGCAGATGGCATTGACACATGTCTACAATCATTTCACGCCAATTTAGTATGTGCAGCTCATTATTTCGAGCTAAAAAGTCACATTTGGTGATTGAATTTGAAAATTGAACTGTGCAATTTAAAAAAAAAAAAATAAGAAAATCGATCGAAAATTGACCAGCAAAGTGCCAGCCTTAAAAAGTAAAGGCTGGTACTGAGTTAATCGTGAAGGAAAATTTTGACAAGTCTCCCTTGTCTCGTCATTCTTTCGAGCGAAGATTTGAACAATGGAGAAAAACAGATACAAAGCTATATAAATGTCAATTTGAATGTCTTATTGGACTGATGAAACAGCACAGCGAACACATAAAAACCACTTCTAATATTCACCAATACTTTTTCCTAATCACTATATTTATAATCTTGTATAGCAAGTTTAAATATACCTGGTACGCTTGTAAATACCGTCCTCTTTTTTATTTTACTAATCATTTGCTTATCCCTGGAAATTTCCTGTTTGCGTTCGATTTTCCTTACTTTCCATTTGAACTTTAATTTTTTTTTTTATTCTACTCCCTCTTCAAAGTAAGCCGCACTTGTGATATTAAGGGATGGAAAGTTTGTACGTGCCAACGACATGCGGTGTTTTCAAGCCGTCCCCCATCTAAGTACTGATCACGCCCAACACTGCTTAGCTTCGGTGACCAAACAAGAACCGGCCGATGTCAGTGTGCTATGGACGTGGTAAATTTCAAGCGTTGAAATATTTCAATGACATGGTAAATTTCAAACGTTCTGGCGTTCCCATTCAAACACAAATTCATAGTCACTTCACCTAGAGTCACTTCACGTGACTCTCAGAATACCGATTCGTAGGTGACGTGACTCTCCAAGTGACGAGAGATCTCACTGAGGTGACTCTCAGAATAGGGCCCTATGACATTATTGGCAGTAAGGGAAAAAAACTGATCGCGATTTAGCAAATACTTCTATTAGATACATTAAATGCTTGAAAAAAACATAATGACCTACAAACGAACTCACTATAAACTCCTTTATATTTTTTTCATCAAAAAACTCATTTTTCCAATTTTACTACGAGTAGTATTAGGTACGCGGAAACTGAGCTGCGAGAAATATTTTCGCAGCAATTTGAGATTAAGGGTTCAGAAACAAAAATCTTACCATATATGCCTTGCTACATACATACATTCCTGATAAATTATCTACCAAAAGGAAGACATCTCCATTGTAGTTAAGAGTACCATCAACAATATGCATCCAATATCGTTCTCGAGCATTCTATGATTACAGCGTTTTATGGAACATGAGCGCTAACGATTACATCTTCTGCATTTCCTTTGTTTTCTCTTATACAATATCTTACAAACGAAGTGTGTCGTGCTTACAATAGTAAGTCCCTGCTTTCCTCTTTCAAATGTAGTTGCCTGGATTTCAATAATGTACAGATAAGAGACAGATCTGTTGTATGTACATCATCAATGGTACTCGGATGAAAACAAAAGACGTTTGTCGTACATGTGTGCAAATTCGAAGGAACATGTCATGTGCTTCTTATCTCTTGTTTTCTTTGTTCGAAATTGCAGGATTCAGTCGTCTAATGATACTCCTCCAGTTTTTCGTTTTCAAATCAAAACAACATCAAATTACATGTTCATATAAGTAATACGACCAATTGACAATAAGGAATGGTCTCTAGTTTTTCAGCACCATTCTGACTTAAGAGATGATGTGAAAATGATGAGCAATGGACTCAATCGAAACGAAAAAAAAACCTTGAATTGAGAGACATAAAAATGAGGAAGCGACGTATTTACGTTGCTCCTTACAAGCCACATAAAAAGTTAAGTTGCGTTGCAAAAAATTTATTGCCACGATTATGTATTTCGAACATATGGGTTTTAAATGTGATTTTCTTGAATGTCTTTTCTAGTTCACTTTGATGCTGAATCATTTGATGCTGAGTCAGCAAAGTTAACGAGGTACGGAAATTGACCCATCCTACCTGCATGCGAGTGAAAAACTATCGATTTTTTGTGCAAATAGAAGCAAAGTAAAAATGATGTGAAAACCTTTTTATTTTGAATTGGAAACGGGTTTTTTGTTTTCCAGTGATTGTATATTTAAAATTCCAAATTCTTAAATCAAAGATTCTTTTACTAAACCTAAACAAAATTTAATGCATCCATTGCATTGAACTCTGGAATATTCTGGTATCTTAACTATTTCCTAAACTAACATATGCTTTATCAGAATCATTGCTACGTCAACATAACTGCCATTCACGGGAATTCTCCTGGCCAAATCATATCAAATGCCTTCTCCATATCAATCTGACATTCACTTACGAATTCTTTGTTGTTGAGGTGCCAACAGCTGTCTAAAGCTACTTTTCGGACTAAAGTCATGGGCGTGCGATCTGCTCGAAAGCAAGATGGACATTAGGAGTTTTTCTGTGAGTGGTTTGGGAGGGGATAGATAATCTTACTAATGTTGAGGAAAATACTTATTGGGTATACGGTTGCTCTGAATGTCACAACATTGAATGTCACTTTACGCCTCGAAAGTATGAGCTGTACATACTAAACTGGCGTGAAACGAGTGGACATATCTGAACAAAATCTGCATTTTCAAAGCGAAGTCAATTTTTTCACGCTAAAAAGTAGGTAGCACTTTTGCTAAATTTCAAGCTTAATATTTGCCAAAACAAAATCGAAGACTAAACTAAGGTTCAGAAAGAATGAGAATACTACGGTTAATTAAGAAACATTTTCTCAAATATGGCAGACAAAAATAACAAAGTCGCTAGTTTCAACGTTTTCACTGCTAATTGAACTTTAAGTTAGACCAAGGATGGGCAGCATTTCAAATGCATTGCAAAAGCTGCATTGCAAAACTCGCAATGGTAATGGGGTTTTTTACTCATCTATCTTTGTGCCATCTATTCTATGAAGGAAACAATGCTCGTCCATTGATACTTCAAATTAAGCAATATATTGTTGCATGTCCAAGAACTCTTCAGGCCACTGTTTGAAAAAGTACAAAAAGATTCATTCATTCACAAATTCATGCTCATACAATACAGCTTTTCATTGTACAACAAAAACAGTAGGTAGAATGCTTTCAAAAGGCCAAGAGTTGCAGACAAACAAAGCAAGTAAGCACACGCTGATACTTATACATTGATACTCTCTGTCTAATTGTAAACAAAATTTTTCCTACATTCCTAGTTTCTCACTTAGTCGAAAACATTCCAGAAATATTTTCGAAAATTTCAGAAATATTTCTGAAATATTTCCGACATTATCGCAGAAAGTTTTCAGAAGGTACTTGCAAGCCAGAAAGGAAGCATAGATTTCCGGTCGCGTGTTAAAAGGAACAAGAAGAACTTTTTCAGTTCTCCCGTGCCACCTCTTCTTCATGGTGGTAACGTACTTATTGAGTCACTGGATAAAGTTAGCCTCTTTGCTGAGATTTCCACTACAAACTCTTACTTGCCACCTTCAGCACTAAGTCCTCCTATGTGCGCTTTCCAAATCTGCCGGACATGATAGTATTTCGCCCCTTGTACCAAAGTGCTGCGCCTCCACCTTAGTTAAACCTCTGCGCAAACTATTCTACCTGTCATATTCGACTGGAATATTTCCTTCCGCATGGAAGCTTGCACACGTTCAGCCCATAGCTAAGAAGGGGGAGGCCTGTGATTCTTCTAACTATCGACCAATTGCAATCGTTTCGGTTCTGTCTAAGGTATGTGAATAACTCATGAGCTCAAAATTAATGAAATTTCTTGAGTCAAATCATCTTATCAATAACCGCCAGTATGGTTTCGAATCTAGGCGCTCCAGTGGAGGTTTAAGTACATTTCTCACTAACGATGGAACCATGCTCTCCATAACATTGGTGATCTTCGTATTTTGAAAGCCTTTGACAGACTCTGGCACCTAGCCGTCCCAGCCAAGCTTCGTGCATTTGGTCGTCATGCCTCCTCATCAAATGAATTGAAAGTTTTCTCGTAGATTGTTTCCTTCAAGTTGTTTTGGATGGACTCAAATCAATTGTCCACACCACCAATGCCTGAGTTTCGCAAGGTACTGTTTTTTTCCCCAATTCTCTTCCTTTTATTTATAAACGACCTCTTTTCGTTCACTTTCAATCCGATTCATAGTTTTGCCAATAACAGGACCCTTGACTTCGCATACTCTTTTGACAGTGGCCGACAGTCGCGTGAACGCTATTTCTGTTAGAAAAGGTCACATGTTTGCTTCGCTTAACAGGGATTAAGCACTATCACTTGGGGCTCAGCGCTCCGTGCTGTGATTATTGCATCTAAAACACAATGCTGTCGTCTTTCGCTTAAGCCTTACCCAGCCTATTTTCGTTGATGGAACAGATATTTCTGAATCACCTTTGCTAAACCTATTAGGATTTAACATCACCAGCAAACTAAGTTGGAAATTGCGAAAAATGCCATTTAATGCCGAGGTTTCATTCAGAGAGGCAACAAATACTTTTTACTATCAGACATAGCACACATCTAAAAGACTCTCATTAGGCCAAAACTTGAGTATAGCTCTCATATATGGGCTGGGACAAGCAGCACTTCTGTAACGGAATTAGGCAAAGTCCAGCGCAAAGCTTTCAAGCTTATTGGCGATGAAACCATTACTTCCCTTATTGAATCCTTTGAGCATCGACGTAATGTGGGTTGCCTTTCTCTTCTTTATCGCTATTACTATGGTCTATGTTCTAACGAAATATCAAGTCTGATCCCTCTCAACGCACTCACACTTACACTTTTTCGATCAGCGCCAGTCGTACCGTTAAAATTTACGATTCTTTCTTATGCCTAGTACTATACTCCTCGCGAAACGAATTCAACGGTCGAATCCCATACAAAAAGAGCTTTTCAATTCGTCAGTAAAGCTGTTTTTGTATGAGATTTGGCCGTTGAATTCGTTTCGCGAAGAGTATAGTACTAGGCATTATCTAGGACAATATGATTGCGAAACAGCCTACCATATACGGTTTTCCTAATAAGCCTCAGCTGTTCAAAAAAAATCGTGCACCGCTATCTCATGCAACCCTTTTTTTCTTCCTTTCCTTCCGCCAAGGCTGTGCTATAGCATAATAGGGCATTTTCTGAGCCTTGGCATCACCATAGAAGAAAAAGTCTCAATCTATCCCAGCCACGCCAAGTACGTGAAGTTAATTCATGGATCAATTGCAAGCAAATGCGACCATCTACCTAACTACATATTTTCAACATAGGTATAAAAGTCATGCCTGGCTAAAATTGCTGCTCTCGTTCCCACAGAAATTACCTTTTCACAAAAAAAACCATTTCTCACCATGCTTACATACATAGCGGTCGCACGGTATATATTTCTGACAGTCGAGATTTCCCAACTGGACATATTTACATTGAAGCAGTCCGATAAGCTGTTGGAAAGTGACAAAAAGTGACTGTTAGAAAGTAAAACTGCTGACTAAATCAGAATTTGTAGGGCGAAAACCAGTTTTTTTCTGAGGCCTTTTTCAAGATGGCACCACTGCCACAGGGTTGCCCATGTTTCCAAATCACTTCTATCACAGAGTTACCATTGCCACATAGTTCCAAATCACTTCTTTCAGTCTGCTCCAACTTAATTTCTTATTGATCTGATTACTCGATAATGAGAAAACTTTAATTCGACAGGGTGGACAAAGAATAACATTTTTCAATCAATTACATGTATAATTTCTTGTATAGTTTCAGTCAACTTTGATATAGTTTCAGTCAACAGTACTATACCCCCAAAATTTCGCGATGATCCAATGTTTCTGTCAGAAGCTATAACAAATTGAAATTTGAAAAAATGCCTTGCCTACTTTCAGGCACTTCGCGCCCACATAGGGCTCAAAATTTCCAATTCTTTGTTGTAAACACGCATAAAACATTCATTAGTTTTCATTTCCAATACAAAAAATTCTTTACACAGAAATAAAGAGGTACTTCAAAATTTACTGAGATGCCCACAGCCGTCAAAGGATTATGTGAATTTTAATAAATCATGGACGTTACCCTTATATACATCTACGTTCTCCAAAAATTTCTTTTTTGCTGATATATATACATATATATATATATATATATATATATATATATATATATATATATATATATATATATATATTTATCTATAAGGAAAGAAATCTGAAATTTCGAACATTAGTAATAAGATAGATTTTATTATTACCGTAATAAAATAATTATTTAGCGCTATATCCGCTCGCCTGATGCTTTTTAATTGCGCTGCAATAATATCTATTATCCGGCTAAGAGCTTAACACCTTCTGTTGGTTCTTTTTCAGGTAGAACAAACTGTCCTACCTTTCGTCTTCCGTCACTGGCTCAAGCATTCCGAATACGTCGTTATGCTCTATTGATCAATTCACTTTCAATTTCGTAATTATAACATACATATGTATATATGTATTTATCTCGAAATATTTTCGTTAAGTTTGTCCCAGAAACACTGAACTGAGCGATTTTGCACCTGTATTTACGGTTGAATGTACAAATGTTGACTCTTTCAATAGTGTTTCAACTAATCGAATCAAGCTGTGTGCCGAATCAATAAATTTAAATGTACAATCAAATTTTAGTGGGAAGCACAAACTAATTAAATATAAATTGAATTGTGTACATGTGGTTATTGATCTCGTGGTGACGATAGTGTTGGCGGTTGCCCTATGTCCATGCAAAATTAAAATACATGTGATGCTTGCCTGATTTAAAGCTGTTGCTAATATTACGGATATTTGGATAAGTGGCCCAAAAAAATGAATTACTCTAATAGGAAGTATTTATTTCACACCCAACAAGTTTCGTAAGTTTTCAGGAATTCAAACCGACACAAGTAGAGATATTAAGGCAAAAACGAGAACAACGAGTTCTGCCACTCTTGACGCTTTTGATGAAATGAACTGAACATGCAAAATAAAAGCCAATGTCCTTGTGTTGGTCTACATGCGGCAACAAACTACTGAAAAGGGTATAGTCAAAGTGGATAGGAATTGATTTGTAAGAAAGAACATAACAAGACATTTAGGAATATTTAGGGATAGAAAGTTAATAGTAAACCAATCATTCAAAGCAGTAAGGTCTGATTCAAGATGCAGGCAGTCTTCAAAAGAGGAGATAATAAAGGAGGGTAAAGAAGGGAAACGAAATCGAAACCACTGGGAAGGTTGTGGATGAACAATACGATCAGTTGCGGTCCAAAGATGCAGCTTTGGAGAACTCAATATGTGGAATGAAAATAGGAGGAAACACAGCCATTGAAGACAACATCACAAGTACGGTAAACAATATAGGAGAAGAACCAGGAAAACCAGGAATCCGGAAATGTCAAATATGTGCAGTTTATATAACACTGTATGGTCTATTTTGTCAAATGCATTAGCCAAATCTGTGTAGATGACGTCAACTTGTTGGAAATCACCTAACGAACTAGTAACGAAATTGACAAAGTATCGTTCCGGATTGCTGCTTTAATACCTAAATAGCATGATGACTTGGTGTGAGACTAACAAATTAGTCATTAATATTGACAAGTGTACCGTTGTTTCGTACACGCGTAAAATTAATCCGTTGAGCTTTGAATATTCTTTGAATAGTATTCCCTTAAGGTATTCTGACAAAGTACTCGATTTAGGAGTACTTTTGAATAATTTTTTTACTTTTGACGATCATATTAACGCCATCTTATTAAAAGCTCCTTACATTGATCGACTTAACTTACTGGCCATTAATACACTTAACAACAGACGTGGAAATTTCAAAACGATCTTTGCTGCTAAGCTCATCATGGATAATATTTTATCTGAACACCTTTTAGGTTTATTTGGCCTCAATAACAAGGGTCACCATCAATTTGACTTTAATTTATGCTTACCGTCTTTGAAAAAGAGCTTAGCTAAAAATAGTCCACTTTAACTGATTCGTTTGTAAGTTTTTAATCTTTTTTAATGTAAATGCTACTAGTCTGTATTAGACGAACTTTTTTGAAAATAAAAATAAAATAAAAATAAATTAAAGTCGACCAAATGGATAATGGCGCCATAAAATTGTTGTGGATGATTTGCTCGATCAATTTCGGGAAGCAGAAAAACAGGAAAATTGTTCTCCGTCCCGGTCTTATCATGCAGCCAAACTCCTACCAAATACGGCATACATGAAGGTCCATTTATAAGCATATTATCAAAGCCAAAAAATCTGTTGTTGAACCGACTTCATACCGCCCTATCTGCTTACTGGGTCAGTGCTGCCAGACAAGAACTGCGGCTTACCCCCAGATAATTCCTATTTATCCCTAAAAGTACCTACCCTATGTAGCCATTGTGACGTCATTTCCGGGAAATTTTTCGGCATTCTCAATATCCAGGTTATTTAAATGTATATTTTTATATGTGTTAGACTGCCGTCACATGAAACAAACTTTTTTAAGGTGAGGTGAAACTTTCGCCCACTCTTCCTAATCTTTCGGGACTAATTTTTTTCTGGGTGCGTTAAGTTTTCACTCAGAAATAATTAGTCCCGAAAGGTTTATTATCGACGGAGTCGTGAGAGAGACAGTTAGACAGTACCATGGGAGGCCGACGAATGCGACCAATCACAACACCGCATTCCGCAATCAATTGATGTCACTTATTTCGCTCACTCTGCATTTTCTTCTCATATTTCGAGATTATTATTTATTGAAACATCCGTTCCGGAAAAATACATTATCCAATTTCAGAATGATCCTGAATATTTTTTTCCCTGTAAAATATCCCTAAATCTAGGGTTAAAATCCCTAATATGGCAGCACTGTACTGGATGCGTTATGATAACGGTTTGGACGTCTAATATACAATAGACTTCTACTAATTGTGGAAAACAATGATGGGCTGTCAGACCGAAAATTCAGCTTCCGCCAAGCGCGTTCGCCTGTGGACTCCATCAATGGCGTCACGGAAGTAGGTACTCTGCTTTTACCACACTTGACGTCAAAAACGGTTTCAACTCAGCGATTTGGAATCGTTTCGCGGAAAAAATACTTTAATTAAGGGTTCCTTGTTACCCTGCAAGGATAATAGATGAATACTTACGGGATAGAGCACTGTAGTACAACTCCGAATAAGTGCCGAAACGCTACGAAGTAACAGCCGGTGTCTTACTAATATATTGAACATATGTATGTATGTAGTTTGAAGTAATAGGCCTTCTACATAGTAAAACATGAGCGAATACTTTTTACACTAACTGTAATTTATGAAGAAATTGAGCTTTATTGTTGGTATTATTATACTTATCTTTGTATTTTATTTGGTTCTTGTTTAATTTGAAATAAATGAATTAATATACATACATATATGCATATACATACATATGTACATATGTATTATTCAAATAAACATTCCTATGCACATTGTACAATAAGCTTTTCTATCTTCACAAGGCTCATAAGTAAAAAGTAGCTGCATTCTTGATGAATGAAAATGGCATGTAACAAATGAAAATGGCATGTAACAAACGTTACATGTAAACCTTGTACGTTTACTAAGAATGCAATTTACTCCGAGCTCGTCGTGTATAAGGCATGATAAATTTGCTCACAGTTACTTGGCAATGGTCATGCGTTCAAAAATATTTCCATTTAGAATAAATTTTCCTTGAATTTTTCATTCATGTCAATTTTCCCATATTCGATTTCTCATTTTGAATCGAAGCCAATATCATGCTTGGCGGCACTTCGAAAAAGAACGTAAAAATTGGAATTCCTGAAGCCAATCCATGAATGTGCACAGCGATGCAGTTTCCATGTGAATTGAAATCTCGATGGATTACTACAGGGTATGTTAATTTACAAAGTTGAATATGTTTCTCTGTATTGTATTTTATTAAATCAAAGTAAATTTAGAACGACTACGTACTAAATTGTATATAGCCAAATTTTACATAAAATAAGACAGGAGAAAAACAGATAAACTGTTATATTGGCCCCTTTTTTGGCTTCAGAGCTCATAGTCAACTTTACTCACATAGTCAATTTAATAAAAAAGCACGGGTATTTTTTGAATTAAACGCAAAAAACATGTGTTTGGCACTAGATGATTGCAATGAATATCTGCAAATGAAATGTCTTAGCGGAAACGAAGCTTTTTGAGCTTAGGAAAATGGTGTTATTTTTTTACCACAGCTTGCCTCCTAAAGTGTCGTTAGTGTCGCTTAGAGTGAAAATTTTAAACTTTTCGATTGAGGCCCGACGTTAAGTTTTTCACAGAGGCTTCATTAACAATTTCGTAGGAAATGATCATGAAAAATGATCAATATCTGGCTGCTTTTGCATGAAATAAAGAAAAACACTTGTGGGGAATTGCAAATATAATGTGTATTTATCATTTAAGTAAAAAATAACAATAAAATATCCGTTACGATAATCATTAATAAAAACTCAGATAAGAGCTGATTTTGACCACAACCAAAATGATGTGAAGTTTTTTTTCCTAGAAAAAGTACCGCTAGTTCCAACAATCCGTTTGTGACGAAGAGTATCGTATTGCAGACATGCTGACTATCTGTCAGACCTTGAATTTTGAATGAAATCATTATTCTGTAAAAAACAATACTACAGTCAATTCGCGATGGGTCATCCACACTTCTATTGAAGAGCGAGAGTTGATAATGAGAGATGATAAAATTTGCTCAGATTGTTAAAAAGAGTGCTTTAACGGTTCAGCATATTATTGAATGTTTTTCTACGCGATAATGGTGGGGGTCGGTAGCTTAGTTGGCTAACGCGTCAGTCCGAAGCAGCGTTCTACTGGCCGCGGGTTCGAATCCCGCCGTGCCCATGGCTGTATTTGTTCGTCTATGTTGTCTTAACAGTCAGCGACTGGGCATAATACCAGCGGTCCATTAATTAAGTGTCACATTAAAGCTTTAGTAGCGACTAGGCATAACACTAGCGCTTTAGAAAATAAGAAATAAATGTGGCACTTAAAAGAATAATTGATATCGGCTTCTCCCATATGTGTCTCCCTACCGCCATCGCTAAGCATTCGCTTCAAAGGGCAATCCCCTGAGCTTTGGCATTATCATAGAAAAAAAAACAAAAAAAAAAAGGAAATCGAATCAGAAAAGCTTACAATACATTTTTTTCTGAGACGTATTGCCGTTGGATCGTGAGACAGTCAAAAAGGGATCCTACATTGAGTGCCTCTAAATTGGCACAGTTTGCTGAAAGGACTGTCGGCAAAAATAGCAACCCCAAAACTATAAGGGAGACACTCAGGAATGCCAATTTAAATGGTAGAGTTGCCCAGAAGAAACCTTTGATCAATCGTGAAAACAGTTTGCGCAGGATTGAATACGCTCGTGAACATTTGAGAACATATATACTGCTCTTTGGGGAACCGTCATTTTCTCTCAGGCAATCAAATATAGAGCTCAATCCAAAACATTTAGGGGCTACTGTGAAACACGAAGATGGACATGTTACGGTATGGGCATGTATGTCGCAAGCAGAGGTAAAAAATCTGGCTTTCATCGATGGTATCATGGACAAACACCAGCACTTAAATATTATGAAAGGGAACTTACTGCAAAGTGCAGAAAAATTGAATATAAGAGATAATTTTCAATTTTATCAGGACAATGATCCTAAGCATTCCTCCCAACTCGTTCAAACTTGGCTCATTTGCAATTGCCCACATGTTATTCAAACCCCTCTACAGTCTCCAGAGTTAAATGCTATATAGCATTTGTGGTCAGAGTTGGAGAAAAGCATCAGGAACCACTCAATTAACAACATACAGGACCTTAAAAGAGTTTTGCAGGAAGAGTGCAACCAAATTCAGCCAGAGTACACAAAATCTTGAATGGAATCGATGCCATGCAGATTGGACGCAATTCTTAAACAGAAATGTTATCCCACGAAATACTAGAGGCAATATTTTTTTACTTGATTAGATATTAAGAGCTTGCTATCATTTTTTCTAGGAAAAACTATTTCAAATTATTTTGGCTGTGAGTGCAAAATCGGCATTGTTCTGGAGTTTTATTACTTTTTTTCGTAATGCATTATTATTTTTGTTATTTTTTCACGTAAATGATAAATAAACATCAAATCTGCAATTCCTCATAACTTTTTTTCTTTATTTCATTCAGAAGCTGACAGATATTGATCATTTTTCATAAGATACTTGGCCACATCATTTTGACTGTCACCCACTATATATATATATATATATATATATATATATATATATATATATATATATATATATATATATATATATATATATATATATATATATATATATATATATATATATATATATATATATATATATATATATATATATATATATATTCATAGGTGAAGCAATCACTACAGTATGAGCGAGCTGAGCGTTAGGTGAAGCAATCACTTGCACTCAACAAGTGTGTCGGCCGACACGTTTGTGTGCACACAGTAGAGCTAGCGATGAGCAGCACAAGAACGAGGCAATCAGTTGATGTGCTTATGAGCTTGTAATGAGCTCGTCGGAGTTGAGCGTTTTGTGAAGCAATCACTAGCCCCAACACGTATGTTGGCCGACACGTTTGTATACACACAGTAGAGCTAAAGATGAGCAGCACATGAACGAGGCAATCAGTTGATGTGCTTATGAGTTTGTTTATGAGCTCGAACTTGATTATGAGCTCGACACTTTTGTACAGGAGCAAGTCAATCGGTGCCGCGATATGAATTTCGTAAAGGCTATAGGTAATGCGTACAGTGCAAGCATGCCGTGGCTGGTTGTGATGATCGAAACTGACCGTCGCGGAAGAACATATGTGCACTTTATATGTGCATATGATGAAGGTTTTGATTGAAACTTTCTTCCTGTAGACTTTCTCAATTTTTTTGTGATTGGATGCAGTGAGATTATCTCAGGAATGCGATGTCCGATCGAAATTAAATTTTTTAAGGATATTGATGAAGTATAAGAGGTCTAGATATTGGATAGGGATATTCGAGCAAATTTTCAGAAACAATTATATTTTGATGAAGAAAAAACCTCAAAATACGCGAATGGGCGAAATGAAAATGGTTGGGTTTGCCCGCTTTTTTTTGGATGATTATCGCTGTAATTATTTGTTATATCTGGGAGTTGAAGTGGGTTCATAATTCAAATATATAATTCTAATTGATCATTAGTCTATAAATTCAATTACCATTGATAAATTTAAAATGGTAAACTTTTCAATTATATACCGTTTCGAAAAAAGTTTCTATGGGTGATTTTTTCTTCGCTGAGGTAACGTTTTAGAATAATGTGAGTGGGGAGTACTTCAAAGAAAGCAAATATTTTCCTCATTTACGTTGTAGGAAATGCGGCCATAAAATGTTCATGTGATTAGCATCATATATGTATAACAAGTAGCAATGTTTATTATTCACAAATTTTGGAATTTAGACATAGTTAGGTTATAATTAGAGATTAAGCGTATATACTGGAACAGGTATTCTTTTGGGACAATCAGTACTTAGCATGAAATTCAAAAATACTAGGATCGAGAGTTTTCGTATTTGTGAGTATTTTCGTACTTGCAAGTATTTTATACAAATATTCAAAAAGTTTCTAGGGCAAAGGTAGCTGAAATCGGACAAAATCGGCCAATTTTGGGTGAGAGTGGTTTGGGATATAACGGGCCAAGATCTATTTCTGCGATACAAAAATTTCAGTTTTGTAGGGGAATAAGGCGTTTTTTGGCCATAGTTTGGCAAAAACTGCCTATACGGCACTTTCGATGATTGAAAATGGTCGGAGAGTACAATAGTGATATTTTAAGGGCGAGAAAAAATTTTGATAGGGGAAATTGGGTGAAAACGTCCTTTTTTACCAGAATAATTTTTTTGGTCTAGCATGAATTCGGGGACCTTTCTGAGATGTTTCGGGTCAAATTTTCATACAAGTCTGTGAAAAAGCGGCCTAGTTTCGAAGATACGGCAAAATGAAATCCGCCGGAAAACCGTCTGGAAAAACTGAAAGTAGCACTTAAAGTGCTAAGGAAGAAAAGGTTGAGATCCTTTTTGGTTCGCCAGTTGGCTTCTCCGGCTGTGCTGAGGCTCTCCTCGTGACTGCAGGTCGCGACGAGGGTGTCTCCAACACTACCGGGGTTGTAAAATTTACAAGACCGCGGGAGCTAAGATGCCCCTGGATTCATATCCAGCCTTACCGAAGAGGTTGGCCCCCTAGTGGCTGCATGTTTAACAGGCGAAACATTTTGTTTTTATCATTTCTTAGTAAAATTTCCGTTTAACTTCATGCTTCAGTGAGTCAAAGTGGAAAACCGGCTGTTTTAGATTAGCCAAGAAAAGTTTGGTATCAGAGATCGATCGATGAAAAGCCATATAGATGGCAATAGGATTAGTTTGTTCTATCTTAGTAAATTTTTTGACTTTGGTAATTTGAACGAATACAGGAGATGTTTTGTGCATATAATAAAATGAAAATCAAATTAAATTGATTGAATTTCATCGTTTTTCTTTAGGCGAAAGGATTTGCCAAATAAATGGCCGACCATTGGAAAGTTACGGACAAGCTACGCGGACTAATGACTCAGTATCCTTTGAAGATTATCTTGCACCATCACCATTCTGGCTTGGGAACCTTGTGTTTGGCGGGTGGGGGAGGGCATATCATACCTTTTCATTACATCACTGCAAATCGTATGTATAGTATATATAGCATACTTCAACAAATACTTGCTAGTATTTTTGGAACATGTATTTTTTTGTACTTGTACTAGTTATACCTAGTATGTGAAAATCCTAGTACGACCCGACTCTAGTTATAATATGGACCAAAACATGCATTGAAGACCTACATACATATTTCCTCTACTTTTCTACGAAAATAGGATTTTCTGACGGACTAGAGTTTTTTAATTTGTAATTGAAATCAACTATAGTTAACTAAGCTATCAGACACTTTCTTTACACTTTAAAATCTTTTTAAAATGTTCAAAACAAAAAAAGGACACTTATTAAAATAAGTACTAGGAAATTTTCTGTGCGTTTAATTTTCTTTGTCGCATTTTCATGGCCATTTATAAGCGGTAAATAGAAAAAATACTAATCATATGCATAATCCTTTTTCATAACTACATTTTACATAAATCAAAAACGAATTGACACAATTGATTGACTCACACTGATTGACTCATCCAAATGACACACTAAACTGAGTCGTTTTTCCCATCTCTAATATATATATATATATATATATATATATATATATATATATATATATATATATATATATATATATATATATATATATATATATATATATATATATATATATATTTATATGCAGATGCACTTTATTGCATCTGGCAACAGAGTACAATCGTGCCCTACACTCTTGGGAAATTTTCGAAATAGTCGTCTACGCAGGGCTAGCTCAGCTTGACTGTTCTGAAACCTAACAATTTCCATTTTTCAATAATTCGAAATTGAACCAAATCTTCATCTGAATCGATATCTACAAATACCAGTTCTTACTGTTTTGCTCACTATAGTTGATAAACCAAAGCATTACTGATGCTATCGACGTAAGCTGACGTGGTGTATGCAACCTTCATCACATTGTGCTGGATAATGTAAGCCTAGTGTGTTTTTGGCTCTGCACAGATGAGAGTGGTCAGATATTAATCCTTTCTGTTTGCATTTGCATTGGATTGGCAAATTATTCATGTTTCGTTGCTCGAACATGCTTCAGTTATCAATAAGATAAAGACGTTATTTCAGTGGTCCTATGGAAATTTATGTACATACATATGTATGTGATATGCATAAGAAGACTTCGACTGGTCCTGAGCAAAACAGTTTTCAATGAAGCAATTGAAATCTTTGTTTACAGCATATTTGTCACAGTATTAATCAACAAAATTGAGTTTGAATCAAAAGCTCGTAAATAAACACAACAAAAAAAACTCAATTACGAATTCCTTCGCAATAAATTTATCTGTGCCCAAAGCAACTTCGTTTGAATTTCGTGTTTGTACAGTTATCTCGTAATTGGTCCTAGAAGACGTAAAACAAACTATTACATTGCATGATTTGTCTTCGGTAAATACATACACACATATACATATATTTTCAGGCTTCTTATAAACAATTTTGCTAATGTATGTCAGGCCTTTATTGTGAACATACATTTTCGCACAATGCTTGCGCTCTGGAATTTTACTTATGAATCGAATGAATAGCTCAAGGGGATAAGAATGAAATTCATTTTGATATTACTTTTAATGACTTTTCGGTCGGCACGATCCGAAACGGGAAGTTTGTTGACCGACTAATACGTTTCAGTGGGGTGATTGAATCCGATATTAGGTTGATATTGAATCGAAGGTATAATCGTACCCGATAGCCTCGCTCAACTTCAAATGAATAATTATGAGAGGATTATGTGTTTTTCAGTTTTCAAATTGTTTTTTTTTATCCATTTTATGTATTTTTCGAAGTTGTAATTCAAAGGATTATTAATTGCAATCCCTTTCGAGACTTTGAATGTTGTTACTGGTGGAGTCAGTTCGCCTGTAGAGGTAATGGATTTTTTGTTTATACTAATGTTCATATTTCTTTATATATATATATATATATATATATATATATATATATATATATATATATATATATATATATATATATATATATATCAGCAAAATGATTAAGGGAGATAATCTCTGGAGTGGCCGATTCGATTGAGCTGAAATTTTCGGAGAACGTAGATGTATATAGTAGGTAGGTCCACGACTTTCTCAAATTCAGATATTCTAAACCTTTTGGCGGCGGCGAGCGTTTTAGTGAATTTTGAGGTACTCCTATATTTCCAAGCAGTGTAAAGTTTTGCTAAAGAAAAGTATTGGGAATGAAACCTAATTATGTTCTAAGCTCGTTTATGATAAAAAATTGGAAATTGTGAGTCGTGTGTGGGTGCAGGGTGCCTAAAAGTAGGCAAGGGTTTTTTTTCAAATTTTGATTTGTCATTACTTCTAAGAAAAACAATGGATCATCGTGAAATTTGCAGAGCGTATTAATGTTGACTAAAATTTAGCACATGTGGATTTTTAGGACAGTGCGGGTAACCCTGTAGCTACGGCAGGCTCCTGAATAAGAAACCTTCAAATCATTGACCTTCCTGAAAAATTTTTGATTTTTGACAAAAAAATCAGATCACTGATAAATTTCAACCTTTTTCCATCATATCAAATTAAAATTTTCAAAATTCCGATTTGCACAAGAACGGCAACCCATCACCAAATTACCTCTATTTTCAGCACTCGAAAGTTCTGTTCACGAGAACTGACGACCGGATTATCCGATCATAGTGAAATTTACAGGACATGTTGATATTAGCTAGGACCAGGTCTGATAGAAGTGATTTTGAAATGCGGGCAACCCTGTGCCAGTGGTACCATCTTGAAAAATCACCCAGAAAAAAAACCGGTTTTTGGCCTATTACTTCCGATTCAGCCATCAGATTTTGACAAGATTCATCCAATACTTGGATCTTACTTTATGTAACGTTTGATGAAAATTTGGCTGAAAAATTAGAATAGAGTTGCCAGCTATGGTGATTTTTGTCTCCTAAATCTTGCAAATTTGCTCAGCAAAATAAAGCTTTTTTCCCTTTAACTTCCGGTCCAGTATAAAAATCAAAACGAAGTTCACGCAGCAAATGGACTTTAATGTAAACCAAATGTCATAGAAATGTCGTACCAAAATCATGAAAGAGCTGCCAGCTATGACCATTTTTGTAATTTTGTTTAATTTCTTTACTGAGCGATTATGTCATTAGATTTCCAAATGGAAATGATCCTGCAATGAAAATTAACAACAAATATTAACGCTTTGAAAATTTGATAAATTTTGAGGGTGGTAACCCTAAAATTTTTTTCACCCGTATAACTTCCAGCGCAGTGATTCAATCGAAACGAAATTTACTGGTTGGGTTTAACTTAGCGTGAAGCAGAATTGGTATGTATTATGCTTTGCTGTTGATACAGGCTAACCAGCATTAGCCATTTCCGTAAATATTGCACCAACAGATGCTTCAAACAACGTTCTCATATGCAAAGCATTTGCAATAAAAATAAGGAATTCTTTTTTAAATTTTTCGAGTTTTGAACATTTTTCGGATGGCAGCCTCAAACAACGTTTAACCGCTGAAACCTTCGAACGAAATTCAAAGGATACGTTGATTTGAGTATGAGCTTGTTATGGTAAACTTATTGCTGCTTCGTTCGGAAAGTGTTGCCAGCACTGAATTATATGTGTTATAGTTGAGTTTTGTTGCTTTGGATAAGGAATGATTGATATGATTCTAAAAAACAGTGTATTACGTCTTTCCACACTTTTTTGTCACTCAAAGACAATTTCTTCGAAAATTAGTTTTCTAGCGGTTCAGGTGCGCTAGAGTTTTTTTTTTTTGGGTTTTTTTGTCGACTCATAGATTAGGCGTTGATTCAATTCGGTATATACATATACTAGAAACCAAAACTTTTCTTTCGACTACTATTATGTGCAGTATATGAAAATTAGTATTTAAGCTTAGCGCTAAGGTCCGTTTTATATGAAGTTTTTGTACAAAATCTCGTGTAAAATGACTTTCGTGTAAAAATTAGCCTGAAGTTTCGTCAGAGACTACTCTCACGAAATGCTCTTATAAATTCGAGTAAAATAATTGATGTTTGCTGAAAAGACCGATGGCACTAACCGCACGCCTCCTCGTATTCGTTTACTTGACGTGTTGTTGTTCTTTTATAATATGTAGCTTATTTGAAAAATATAGAAAAACGGCCAATTTATCGAATGATTTACGACACTGATGGCGTCAAAAATAACTCGGGCACCGATACTTTTACTGACCTTATGGACTCATGTAATACGGGAAATCTTAATCCCTTAACATAAGCAGCTCATCAAGTTGCACAGGCTATTAGCTCATAGCTTCTTCCTAGGATTTGACACTACCAAATTAGGTGGGCCATATACTTCATCTAACTATTCAAATCTAAGGATTCTGATGGCATTCTTCCCACTAACATTCAGTAGTCTATAAAAGAAACGCTACCATAGCTGAGGGAGATGTATAAGGCGTGCTCGCACTTCTCGCATATTACAATAAACCAACGCGAAGCAAGAATCTTGTTCATTATTAATTTTCGCGTCCAAACTAAGGACTAGTGTCTGATAAGTCTTTGGGTTGCATTAGTAAAGATTCTGGAATGGATCATCAACCTACATTAATCTGGCAGTAATAGCATGCTTACACCAAAGCCAAGTTGGTTAAAATTTCCATCTGCACCTTTACTTAATCTCTCTTTTAAGAAATATACGTATGCTGCCTTCCTGCACATCGAGGGTGCTTTCAACAATATTGATCCTGAAACAGTCGTAGAAGCACTTACGGTGCTGAATGTTCGCATGCAGCTGATATCCTTTATCTCGCAGCTCTTCAGAAACAGAATGGTGACTTCTTCAATGAGGACTGCTCATTTGCGACAAGAAGTCAATACGGGGACAACGCAAGGTGGAATTCTTTCTCACCTGCTGTAGAACATTACGATCAATTCTCTTCTGAGGAAGTTAGGCCATTCTTGCTGCAATGTGGCTCTTTACGCAGTCGACATTATTATAGTAGTGTCAGAAAACCATTTATCTATGCTTTCGGCTAGATTAAATCGCTCTCTTGATAAAATTTCCCGTTGGAGCCAGGATTGAATGTGAGCCCCGGTATAAAAAACCATTTACAAGAAAATATAAAGTTCTTCAATTTGACTGAATGCAGTCATTTTCAGACTGAGACAAAGTGTAAAATATTTAGGACTCATCCTTGATTCGAAGTTAAGACGGAACAGAAACATAGCAAAATGAGAGCGAAACAGTTTTTGTGCACTTTGCTTCTGCATAAGAGCTTTACACTGAAAGAAAAATTCGTGATTGATTTCATCATTATTGATAGTACTGCAACAATTCATTCAAAATTGTCGAATTAACTACGGAAAATGGTTCTTTCTACTATGCTAAAATAGTTAATTTGACCATATAAAAGTAGTTGACTTTGCTGATACAAAAAATATTGAAATCTTCGACGATTCAACTGTTAATTGGTTCATAAGTACGATAAATAGTTGATCTATAGAAAAATGAGCATCAATTCATTTAACACTACAAAATATTGAATTACCAACAATTTTCATAGTAAGCGAACCACTCTACAATTGTTAAATTCAACAACCATAATTCCACACCACAGATTTAAGTCATTTACTATTCCATACTATGTATATTGTTGTAATACCATTGTTTGTGGTTGTTTACATTTTTTTCACCACGGACGTTGTTTATCAACTACGCGTCATGGTGCATAAAAGTAATCAACAATTTTCTTATAGTTGTTTTAACTATAGCCCGTAGTTGACGCAAAAACAACTAAGGAAAATTGCTGATTTTACCAAGATTTTTCTTTCAGTGTAGTGGTTAGTTTGGGTTCGCAGCGTCACATTCTCTCATGACTTGTTACAGCTGTGGTTGAGTGGCTGATTAAGGCTGATTGCTAGCCGATATTGTGAAAAGTGCGAAGATTGATCGCATTTTTGGTAACAGGTACTGTCTGGTTGATTACCAGACTGCCAACTAATTTACTAATTAATTACCAACTAAATTACTACAGCAAGATGTTTTTGTTGCTGTAAAATTGCATTGGATTCCGGTAAATTATCAAAATATCAAGAACGGTAAAATTTCACCAAATCGCCTATTTTTTAACAGTCGAAATTTGTTTTTTACGAGTACTCATGATCTGACTATCAGAGCAATAAAAAATGCACAAAGTGTATTGGCTGTTCGTAGAAGCACGTCAGATAGAAGTTTAACAAGCGCACAACCTTTGGCTGAGGTGCCGCCTTGAAATAACTCCGAACAAAATAGAAACTTCATGTACTTTGATTTCGGATACAAACATTAGGTTCGTTACAATCACAATACGTTGATCCTAATTGCCAAATTTCTCAGGCTTATGAATGCAATATTAGAATTTTTGTTTTTATTTTACAAAGAACTGCCTTTATTAGATTTCAGATTATAAAAATCTTTAGTGCAAGTAACCAACAAATGTTTCAATTCCGAAAATTTGGAAACTTTTGTAGGCCGTAACCATTGATATCTTTATACCCCTATAACTTCCAACGCAATTAGGTCGAAACCAAATTTACAAAATGTGTTTACCTAAACGTGAAGCAGATTCAGCGAAGTTTTAAATTTGCCGCTATCAAAAGGTTTCCCAGCAGTAAGCATTTTCATTACTATTGTAGCAACAAATGTTGTCATTAAATTTCCAAATGATAAAAATCATACAATTAAAATAGGTAACAAATGTCAACAATTTGGAATTTTTGAAAATTTTGCGTATCGCAGTCCCAACATTTTTCTATTGTGCAATAGCGAGTGCAGTAGCTTATGCAAAGCTTATTGCTTTGCATAAGCTACTGCACTCGCAGATCAGGTTTGCACAAACAAGTTAGACCTGCGTGCTGAAAATAACAGTTACTCTTTTGGTGTCGTGTTAAGACTCGTCTTTGAGGAGCTCGATACAGAATGGGGAGTAGATCACGAAAAAGAAATAAAAGAAATGGAGACGCCTTAAGAATACAATTATTACTTAAACTAGGTCGACTAGTTGGAAGTGACAAAGATCGGTATGACTGGTTTGATGATGAATGCGAACATAAGAAAGGTGAAACTCGAGTATTTCAGCCACTTGAAAGAATGTGAGAACGCGGAGGTAATTAACTGCTCATAAAAACAGAGAAGAGACTTCACAGACAGAAAAAAAACACCTCGGGAGAAAAAAACAAATAAATATGAAAGAAAAAAGGGACATCTACATCAGGCGCAGAAGTAATACTGACCAGTTCGGAATATAACGCAGTACGCACCAGGTTTTGCATACTACAGTTTTGTGTAAGTACTAAAGTTGGTTTTAGGAATGAATTTGAAATATTGCGATCCTACAACTACCTTGGGGTAGCAAAAGCAGCTGATAACCAAAAATAAGTACACGTGCGGCTGCTCGAAACCACAACGCCTAATGCGGTTTATCAAATCTCTGTAAATCTGAAAATTTAAGCAGAACCTCGAAGCTATCGCTGTGCAAGCTCATAATTTTACCAGTATTGATCATGAGTTTGACACTTGAGTGTGGAGCAAAAGGCTTTTTGTCCCAGTCACGGTCAGTTTCGGTGCAAATACCTGTTAAGAGAGGTCAGGACGTTACTGCTAATTTGTTAATGATAATGATTGCAATTTAAACAGATCATAGTCAGTGATCATTTTCGGCTCCATTTAACGTTTTTGGAGATCCAATATTCGTCAGGTTAATCAAGAAAATACACAAAGAATAAGAAAAAATGTTTGGAAAGAAACATGCAACCAATTCTGCATTCAAATTACTAAATTGACGACAAAACATATCCACTGTGATCGTTTCATTAAGATCCTGCAATTCGAAATTGACAACTCCTGACACATTCCACCTAAAATATAGAAGAATTTGCTATATTTGCAATCCTGGTTTGGTTTGGCGGTTGGTTCTGGACTCTGATTTTCATCCACTTACTGTCTATTCCACACAACGTTGCTATAGACTAACCACTTTTTGTTCCCTGGTACAATACGGTTGAGAAATAGTTTCTTTTCATTGTCACGTAACAGATGGGAGCAAATGTTCACTCTTTGCTGGAAATTTGGTGTTGATAACTCAATTCTAAGCTTGGAAACTTTTTGTATCTACCGATAAATGATTCCATGTGAAAACTTTAACCTTCCTGCAATCATATCCATGGTTAAAGTTGGTTCGACCCCCACCAGGTTGTTTAACGCCGTGTCGTTCAATTCAGTGGGACGTTCTGCTATAGTGCTTCCAAAAATGTTCTAAACTACTCCTGTGCAATCATTTGTGTTGTCTTCCTCTTTGGCTTCTCGTCCTCACCTTTCTCCCCTTCTTCTGGTGTTCCTCAAGGTTCCATCTTAGGACCACTTTTGTTCAATCTATTTATCAATGACTTTCCCACGATTTTTAAGTCTCCATGTCTTCTATATGCAGATGATTTAAAAATTTTCCGAGTGATCAAAAATACGGCTGACTCTAAATGATTTGTATGCTCTCTCTGGTTGGTGTGACATTAGCTGTTTGTCCCTTAATGTTACCAAGTGTTTTTCTATGTTTTTTTCCCTTAAGCTTCACACTCATGTCTTTCCCTATGCTATTGATGGTACTATCCTTTCTTGTGTAGATCATTTCTCAGATCTTGGGGTCACGTTTGATCGCAAACTGAAATTCGACGTTCATGTCCTTACTATCACTAGAAAAGCTTCTCGTATTGCTGGCTTCGTGGTTTGTTCCTGCCACAATTCATTCAGTATTTCTACTTGTGTCCCCCTGTTTATTACCCTAGTCCGTTCTGTACTTGAATACTGCAGTCAAGTGTGGTGTCCTCGTTTCAAATACCTTGCTGACGCTGTTGAATCAGTTCAGCGCAGGTTTACACGTACTTTACTTTTTAAGTATAGTCTGCCGTATTTACCATATAGTGAACGTCTATCTCTTCTTAAAATTCCTCTCCTTGAGCAGCGCAGAGTTTACTTGGATGAGTCTTTCCTGTTCAAAATCTGTCGCGGCTACCTATCTTCCTCATTAGCATTTTTGTTCATTGAGCGGGACTCCGTAAGGCCAATCAGATTCTCCATTTTATTTGAAGTACCGTATGCTCGTACTGACACTTTCTTCTACTCTCCCGTTTTGCGACTCTTACGCACTCACAATAGTCTTCAACTTGGTTCTCTTCCACAATCTATTGCCATTTTCAAACATATGGTCCGTAGTAAAATTTTCGATTCAATTAAGTAGTTTTTATTTTCTATTCTTGTTTACAATGGATTCTTTCTATTCTTTTTTGCTCTACTTAATTTAACTTTCTTATTTATTACTTGAATTGTATTTGAATTGTATTTCAATTGAATTTGTATATCTTATTTTTATATATAATTATATATTTTTCTAATTAGTTTTATTTTCTATTTTCTTAATTTTCTTCTTTTTTTTCTAATAAATTTTACTTTATTTAATTTACCACTTTAGTAAATTTTTTTTTACTTACTTATATTTATATTTACTCATTTACTTCTTACTATTTCTTATTAGGCCGATTTATTGTAGAATTGGACATTCGTGTTTGTAATGGATTTTTTTTCTCTCTATTTTACTTTACTTTATTTTTTATTTTTCATTACTTTATCTTATTTTAGCTTTAATTATTTTATATACTTATAATTATATATTCTTATTTAGTTCTTGTTATTTTGTTTTGTTCATGGTATCCAATCTGTAATAGGGCAGTTTTGCCTGTTGTATTGATTACGTACCAAATAAATAAATAAATAAATCACACTAATAAAGATTTTGCCACGAACTGTATTTATATCTGCTGCAGCTGTTGTAGCATTTGAATGACTTTTTTTTACAAAAAAAAAAGTACACGGAGAGAAATTTCGGCAGTGATTTTTACTACAGTGGATAATATAATTTACTATTCCTAAAATCCCATGTGAAAACATGAATGTTATTACAAATTTGATGAAAATTTACTATTTTCCTGCAAATAATAGTCAATTCCATTACATACTACAACTCACTCATGTTCATTGTGCTGTAGTAAAGACATTCATGTATACATAATTCACAACAAAGTAGTAAAATGTGTAGTGCAATTGATTACAAAAGTAATGGGGTAAAAAATTACTACTATTGCAATAAAATTAATTGCAAATTTTGTATAATTTCATTACACTTTTCTCTCCGTGTATAAATGTGCCTTATGTACTCGTTAGTGATTTCCATTTTTTTTACTAACACTTTACATCCGATCTTTTCAAAAACTGATAATAAAATAACTAACTATATATAGTTTCAGAGAGAAAAAAATGAAAAGAAGTTTACTCGCCTCTTTGACTCATACAAGTGTCTAAAGGAAAATACACGAGAACTTATGGACTGACCTGATATATGCTGAGTATTTGCTAAGTTGTAGACAATAATCGATGTCGTTCGTATCGGGTTATACTGTGGGTAGATATCGGGTTATTTCAGGTTTGTTTATTACATAAAACTGTGGGTCAGATCAGTTGAAAATTCGCTTTGCATTTCAACATACGAACCCATCACACTTCTTCTGCAAC
Organism: Nemotelus pantherinus; assembly: GCA_963978885.1. Classification (NCBI taxonomy): domain Eukaryota; kingdom Metazoa; phylum Arthropoda; class Insecta; order Diptera; family Stratiomyidae; genus Nemotelus; species Nemotelus pantherinus. The sequence goes on from OZ022263.1 coordinate 214,522,060, forward strand.
TCCATCTCTCTCTCTGTTTCTCTCTGTCTCTCTGCTAATTTTCTGTGTTTATTCCAATTTCGCAAAATAATGATTACCTTGATAGCTCGTTCCATATGATGAAAATGAACTTGAAAAGCTGAAAACACAGTACAAATTCAACTCACCGTTTAAATTGCAAAACACATGCGTCATCAATCCTTTTCACAAATTATGCATGCATCAAATGTACATTGAATGAATTTCATTTCCACTCCATTTCATTTAATTGCATTCATTGATGCATTGCATATTTTCACGATAGCAAGAACGAACTCATGAACTAACTCAAGGATTTCTACTTCAATGCTTAGAAGTGTTTTTCTTCATCATCTCAATCATTTTAATTATTCCACCAGCTAAGATTGATGTACGATTGCGGGGTGGTTACAATAATTACCATGACATTTAGCTCGTTTGTTTTTTTTTTGTTTTTGCTTGCTCCGACTCACACAAGATGAAATTATGCAAGAAAAAAATCCACTTGCTGCGAATCAATAAACTTGTTGCCCTGCTAAATTATTCCTCCTTCGCACATATCTCAAGACGTTGGATGCCACTACCCTCGGGCAGACTTTGCACATATTTGAGATACATCTTACGAGCTAACAAAATGGTATTCACACTATTAAGGGCAAAAGATATTCCGCACACTATTTGCGATGAGAAGAATCTGAACGTCCTTCTTGAAGGCATGTAGCAGAAGAGATTGGTGTTTTATTAATAATATTAACGGTAATAAAAATTTATTTGAAAACTTTTACGTAATTGAGGATTGCATGTGCAGTATTATATTAAGGCGACATAGCACCTTCAAGTTGAAAAAAAAATGTTATTTTCAAAGGCTTGTTTTTAATTGAATTAAAAGACATATCTTAATGAAACTTTTTACACATACTTTATATGTCTTAGACTACATAAACAAAATTGTTAAAAATGTTTTGTGGTCCCCTGTCGCCTGTTACAATTTTTTGAAAAATACACCAAAAAAACCTGGCGTGCATGATAACTGCCCTCAGGAAAGTCTGAAAAAAAAACAAAAACGGGGTTTTGACCAACATCAAAGCGGCCTTGGAATGAACTAAAAAAAAAAACTTTGGTTGAAAAATAACAAAATGGCGGCGTTTTTTTCGAAAATCGAGGTTTTTTTCCCTAAAAATCGGCTATAACTAAAAAAGTTTAATGCCGATTTTTTCATCCGTAGTTCATTCTGAGCATTAATGTGTGCAGATTAACGTGTTAAAATTTCAAAACGATTGGATAATATTGTTTTTCTTAATCATGCACGCCAACTTGAAAAACGTTGTTTCGAGAAAATCGCGTTTAAAGTTAAAATTCAATATTTTTTGCAATAAATCTTATCGAAAATTAATCTGCGATGCTTGGACCATACAATACACCTTCTTCTTGCTCATACTCCTCCTCTTCTAAAAATTTTTGCTCCCTTGGAGCAGTTCTGGCCTCTTTAGATGCTCAGTCGAGTGTTTTTCCGCCTGGTTAATTCTTGCAGCATCTCTATGCTCTGCATGTTCTAGCGCACATTGGCCAATTGTAATTCCCATGACTTGCATTATTTTCAAGATAGCCATAAATCCTTCATTAAATGTACATACAGAAATATTTGCAGCCATATTTAGTACGTTTTTCCCACAAAAAGTATGTTTGGGGGCCAAATTCCAAACACAAAAATTATAGCTTTCGTTATTATTCTGCGCAAAATTGCCCAAGCAACGCTTTAATAAATCTTCTGATGATAAGTCATCATAAATAGACTTTAAAATTTCTTGTACCTCATCATCTAAAGGTGGAGGATGCTTGAAATTGTTTAATGCATTATAACCCGCTGCCTCCGCCTTGCGCCAGTTACACCAAGTCGTTTCTCCAACAGGACAATAACAGTGTTGAGGGTTCTCATCAGTTGAAATTTTGTGGTAATAACTGAATCAGGATTTCGTCGTATAGTTAGGCCATAATACCTGGCTAAATTTTTCATTAATTTTGGTGTCAGGTGAACTTTTTTCGGACCTTATTTTGGAGATTCTTCACTTTTTTTAGAAACATCTTTTACAGCAATTTTTTTTATTTTTTTGCCAAGGCTAGCTTATTTTTTGCTTCTTTTAAAGGAGATGACTCATTTATCTTTGTCTACACTTTGGCTTAAGTCGATGTAGCGATATAGCGAAGTGAACGAAAATCATAGAAAAAATGATATTGGGGCGCTTCGCTATATATACTCATAAAATTTTTTTTATTTTAGAATTTCAATTTTATATTATTAAAATCATGTTTTAAAACCTTCATTCTAACATATTCAATCAAAAAACAAAAATCGATTTTTTAAAAATTTGGAGGTGCTACGTTGCCTTAAGAGATTAGAGTAAGATTTCGCAGCTTTAGTTTATTAGCTTATTATATTATTTAGTTTATAGTTTATTAGCTTTTTCTAAGTTGTAGCGCTTATTAGCGGGTTGAATCTTTTAAGAAAATCTAGCGAACAAAACCTAATAAACTCACCTTGGTACTACCATATGTAAATCATCTTTGAATTTGAACAACGCAAAGATGTAATTGGACAAAGGATAAAGCTTTTGCATTGTTTGATGAATTTCACATATCTGATTTGGGCAATGACAGTGACAGTTTTTGTGCCTGTAAAAGATTTTTCAAATTTTATTTTGAAGCGTTTGTTTCGCAGGAGTATTGACTTATAAAAATACGAATAAGTATCTTATATAATATATGTTTGTTAGGAATTTATGGTTTTTATGGTTTTAGGAATTTATGGTTTTTTTATGATGAGCGATATGATGAGCGGACTTCTTTGATAACTTTCGGGCCTTAAAACGTAAGCTCCGAGCCTAGCAACGTACGAAGCTAGTGAGCTGTTTTTGGCTAATGAGCTGAACGAAAGATCCAAGCACTTTTTTTGGGGGACAGCGAGATTGCGTACCACCGTACGTATGTACAGTGTGGCCAGATTTTTGCAAGAAAATATAGCCCAATTTCAAATTTTTATAGCCCAAAATAGCCAAGATTTCTTATTTGTAGCCCAAAAACCGCCACACCAGATTTATAGCTAAATTATTTCATTTAATCTGATTATATGTAAAACTCGTGCGAAGTAACATAAATGCTCTAATTGTAGCGGATAAGTCATTTGAAACAGTAAAAATTTTCGATACCATACACAGATAAAATTTTATTCACAACGTATTTGAAAAGGGAAAAATGTGAATAAAAAACAGGAACTGTGTGGAAATTATAGAAAAGTCCTAGAATGTTCACACAGAAAATAAAAGCTTGCAAAAACAACTTGCAAATTTGGGTGGCACAAAAATTCAATTAGTATAAGAAACAGTCTTAATGGCTAGAAAGGCTGACTATTTTATTTAAAATGTATGTAAATATTTTATCCGATTTCATAGATTCAAAACTATGAACGTAAGTTTTAAAATAGATAATTTTTTCGATTAGACGATCAGATATTAATATTATGTTTAGACGTTTAAATACTTTCAAAAAGAGATATACGTCAAATAATTTCACTTGCGGGTCTACAAGCGACGTTTCGCAAAAAAATTGAAGTGTGCTTTGAAATAAAATGAATAATTTTTAAACATTGAATTTTGAATGACTGCGATTTGAATTCACTATCGGAATTAATAAAAGCTGCTATGGCTTCTTGCCATAGCAGCTTTTAAGCATCATCATTCTTTAAAAAAGACATCATCATTTCATCATCATCCTTTAAAAAAGGCATCTACTCAATCTCTCGGGAGAGATTTGTTTGTGGTCGTACGTTGATCCTATCCTGCCAAATTTTGAATTTCTGCTGGAATATTTGAATTCCAATGATTTTGAATTTGAACTTTCAGAAAGATTCCGCTTTCGACCCTCAGATTTCGAGGGAACCCACATTTCCAAAAACACTTTTGTAATTGTAAGTGGAGACACTTTATTCCAAACAGATCGTAACCAGCACAGAGCTTCAAATATAGAATCTAATTTTATTGGGTCAATTCTTCCCAACAATCTTGATCTTTCGGTTTTTCTTATGCAGCTTCCATTGCAACTGCCACGCGTTTTTTTTCAAGGTTTTCCATATGTACATTTTTTATATTTAAAACGTAGTGGTTTTTGAGGTGTTGCTCTAAAAAATACTGCTGTCTCATCAAGATTATAGATATTTGAAGCATCATGCCATCACATAATATTTTTAGCTGTGACTGAAATGCCTGAACTGTGTCTAAATCAACATCAGCTTCTTCGCCACAAAGCGTGCCGTAGTAAATATTGTAGTCCTTTTTAACGGATTTTAGGTTTCTGTTTGATGCCTTGAAATCACAAAATTTTAATTCTGTAGTGATTTGACGGGCTTTACTGTGAAGTATCTGGCCGAAGATTGGCAAATTTTCGGAGCGTGTCTTAGAAGACCGTTAATACAACAATTTATTTATGTGGTAGTATTGTGAATTTAATTTCAACCACTTTCTCCGATTGTCTTCAAAATTTTCCAACGTTATTTAATTTCCGTTTTAGTTGGGTTTTTTTTAAATACGATGCACCTGACTCTTATTAATTTTAAAGCTATCGGCAGTTTTTATTTGGATGAGCAATTGTTTGTGGGATGACTGTATTACTTCTAACTTATTGCGAATACTTGGATCGTTGTATTTTGCACTCGTAGTAGATTTTTTCAGTTATTTTGACGTTGCCTGAACAAAAGTTCAAATATTTACTTCATAATTATCAAATGAATTGCATTCATACTTGCTTAAAGGGAAAACATACACCAATACTCAAGTAAATCAATATTATTATCAGAATATCAATAAAATTCAAGCTATCTATAACGTACCGAATTCTACACATAAAATAATTTTTCAGCAGAAAGTTATGCAGAAATTATACGAAAAATTTTCTGGACCTTGAACAAATATTTTTCTGGAAAACTCATTTTTACACAATTTTTCATGCTGGTCTTAAACCCGTTTTTGGCCCGATTAGCAAGTACTATCAATCACATTTTTGTGTAGCTAATCTGGTTCACGATCCAATTCCAGAGGTTGCCCGATTACAGAGTGAGTTTTTTTCAAGAAATAGTATGTGCGGTGATGTTATAGTTCAATTGTTCAGGTGGTTCCAATCATAGTGTCCCAACTAGTAGGTTTTACTGTATAGCCCAAATATAGTTTTTCATAAAAATAGATAGCCCAAAAACCGTCAACCCGCGAAATGAAAAAAACGTCCCGCAAATTCAAATTTTAGATAGCCCAATTGGCGGGAAATCGCCCAATCTGGCCACAGTGCGTATGTAACACCGTAGTGATTTGCGATCATCATTGAAAGTAACACCGCTTGCGATTTGTCTGATTTATTCTAGGTGCAGTACATATGTATGTTACTTTTCAGTATGAAATTCAGTTTCATTCATATGACCAATGCGAGTGCGTTTGCAGCGATTGACTGTTTATAAACAATTTTCCAGTTTGTAGACCTAGCGTACACATAAACTTCAACATTTTCAAAACGCTATCATATTCATATTCGACACATGTTCACAATTCATTTCGCCTACTTGGTCCTTTGAAAATGTATTTGTTAGGTTTATAAGGGTACTTAAATTGTCACTAAAATGGTAATTTTGCAAAGGGTTAACCATAACTAACACTAAGCCTAGATCTATTCCACATATACACCAATGTATCCTGGAAATTTCTGCTCAATCGGATTATACAAAATTCTTATGTTCTTATTGTTGTTAAGGTGAGTTCATGTAACTTTTGTATGGGTGACTTATTTTCAGGCTAGGAAAGTTTTCAGGAGTGTGTGCTGATAACTTGATGGAAGCAATTTTATTGTTTATCAGTGAATTCGAGTGTTGTTGAGAATTCAAATGATATTATCTGCTTTGTGAACACCGCTGCAAGCTACGTAGCAAATTTGTGATGGATTACTTGGACGGCACTTTTTTTTCGTGTTGTCTCCGGTACATTTTGCATTTCGCTTTCAGAAAACAATGTGATGTGCAATATCTGTAGGACTGGCATTTTCGGACATGAGTGGATTTTCGCTCGTGTCTCTAATAAACGACCATGTTCAGGGCTACCACTTTAATGCAAAACTACAAATATAGTACGATTTTTATTTTATCAAATATTTTGATACGCTACCTCCTCATTTTGATATGATTTTGCCTTACATTGCTACTTCCCATAGAGAAAACTTTCATCAAACTTACTGGACCTTTTTGATCATAAAATTAGACTATTTTCACATTATGGAAACTTTTACTACGCAATATTATTTTTTTCACTGTACTAACTTCCAATCGTGGAAGTAAATTTAATGAGTGGGCAAATATTTATGAGTGAATGTGTACATAAGCTAACAATCAACGACCATTTCGTGTCATTTCCTGCAGGAGTGTTTGTATAAGGACATATTGTGTGCCATATTGTGTGAACGGTTTTTATTTATTTTCTTACGCATTTCAGAAATTCTTGATTCGATTTTTCCCAGAGTGGTAGCACTGAAGTTTGAAGTTTGGAGGAGTTTTTTTGACCCACAAATTCACATTGATTGTAAATTTATGATTGAAGCTCTCTACCAGCTTCAACCCCTAGACCCTACAAAGGCTGTCGTGGAATTACTTAACTTACAATTAGTGCAATACATAAGCTTTGTTTATGTAAAATAACTTTGTAACGCATGGTAATCAATTTATACATTATGACTAACATATTATATACATAACAACAATATACACATATAACAATATACATATGTGTGCTTCATTACCGATTTATCATCGAAAATGAAAGAAAACTTTTTTAAATTAAATAAAAACTTTATTCAGTTGAGACTGAGAGTGAAGAACGGCAACGGAAGGAAGGAATCGTTCGGTCAGAGTATAAAGAAGAGAAAAGCAGTGCGAAGAGATCATTTCCATATTCTGAGCAGCAGTGATATTATTAACTGTTAAGGTATGTATGTATCATTTCGCGTATCGTATCACCGTTGCGTATCAGTGGATACGACAAACGTATCTTCGTTGCGTATCAAAATTTGATACAAAGAAACGCAACGAACTCGATCGGTCACTTGGCGGTTTCTTGCCGTCGCATCAAAGGAATGGTACGATACGAAGTGGAGTCATGTGTGGACACGTTGCGTTGTATACTATAGATTAGTGAATAAAACCGTTGCCGCTGCGTGTCGTGTTTTTTGCAACGGATCGTATTGATGATACATGGAATATTGAGTAGTGTGGACGCCGTATTCGTTTAGTGAATGATACGCAACAGGGATACGGTACGGAAGAGATGCAACATGTGGATGCCTACCTTTAGAGAGTCATGGTGTGGGAGAGGAGCATTTGAAAGAGCGAAAAATGAAAATAAATAAGAGAAAATTCAATGTGCAAAAAATAGTTGCACATATCAAGACTTATTTCATTCTTGGCAGCAGCACGTAAACGAGAAAAATCAGCATAGACTTGGTCGGAATGAGAGCTTAAAAATGTTTAGTAGCCAAAGCGCGTTTAAAACTCTCGGTAAACCAAGAAGTACGGTTACGTTTACGCAAGCGGAAGATTAGAGTGTGAGAGGTGATTACATCAAGCAGAATAGAATAGAATTTCTTAGCTGCAATGTCGACGTCAAGTTCTCGAAATAAACCAAACCAATTAATTGAGTTGAGATCGAGAGCTAAAAGCTCAAAATTGTTTTATTTTTCAAATTGAAACACGGCTTATTGGAAAATCCAGCACGAGTAGATAGGACTATATTTACATACACAGGCGGATGATGAGGGTCAGGGCTCAGAAACGTTGAAGGTTCAATGTTGAAAATGAGGAGGTCAAGGATCTTATTGTTTACATTAAGGACAGAATTAAATTGAGAAAGCAAACAAAATGAAAAGAAAGGTGAGAGAGTAATATATAGATATATTCTTGTGAGAAACCATACGGGAAAACCAGAAACCCATTGGACAGATGGAACATTAAAGTCACCACAGATAATGAAAGATGAAGGACAGTTTTGTTTAGGCAGGAAGATAGCTCCGGGAAAAATCGTCCAAGCATTGGAAAAGGGAGAGTTGCCAGGAATATATGTTGAGGTAACAAAGAACGAGGATTAAGTAGATAGGGACACACAAACTGCTACAAATTCAACAGGAAAACTGGAAAAGAAATCGACGCACAATAAAACACCGGTGTGTAATATTTATTCGCTATGTATTCTATTCACTAATTGAGTTCTTTAGTTGCAAAATGAGACTGAAAGGTTTTTGAAAACTTTTCAGAAACAGCAAAAAACTATATTTTCTTTCCTGGTCAATATATCAAACCCATTTTTTTTTTAATAAATTGAAAATAAAAAACTACACAATATTACAAATTTTCATAAACTATGGATTATGTTAAATATTAATTAATTCACATTTACAGTTCATCAGGTTGCGTTTTGAAACAAAATCGCCTTCAGGTGTGGTTTTGGAACGAAACTTCATGTTGGAGTCGGGTTTTGGAACAAAACAAAAACAATTATATTTTTTTAATTTTTTATTTTTGCCTGTAATTTTTGTTTTACAGAAAGTAGGTGCCTACCTTAGAACATAACTTAAAAAAAACAATTATACAAAAATAAGTTTAAAAACATGGAAAAATGAGCAGCAAAAATATTGTGTTAAACATTTTTTTTTTGTCAATAATTACTTCCGCATCCCAAATATCGTTCTCTGTAAGATTATTATAATCTATACGACGATAAAAACACTTGTTGGATTCATCAGTTTCATCCTCCGAATCTATATTTTCTAAAAAATAGAAGCAAAATGACACAACTTCAGTCAACGCACACATTTAATGTGTCGGCGCACGATTTCTAAGAACAAACATGTGAAGTCGCAATCAGTATGGCCAATTTTGAAATATTTCTTATCATTCTAGAAAAAGCCCGCTTAATTTAAAACAAGATTAATAATAAAAATAACCATTTAAAAATATGTGACGAATAGAAGTTTAGCCTTTTCTTAAAGTTAGAACATTAGGTCGGTTTTTGGAAAAAATAACAAGAACCGTTTCCGACATTGCTAAGGTTTGAGTCGCTTTTTGGAACCAAACCGTTCAAAATATTAGACGCCATTTTGAAAGAAAAAATCTCTGTTCAGGTCGCGTTTTGGAAATAAGGCTGTTTTTCAAATCACTTTTTAAGGCATTTAGACTGGGTTTGGGATAAAATAAAGTGCACAAATCGATTCCTGAGAAGATTTCCTATAAGAAATGGTGTTTAACTCAGTTTCGTAAAAAATCGCTTGAGTCTCATTTTGCAACTAAAGAACTCAATTATAAAGGATTATATTCACGGATTCGTCGCAGACAACGTCTGTTCGTGTCGACTCGTAGATCAGAACTGCTTCTCCTCTCCTACTCTGGTTCTTCAGGATGACTCGGGGTTGCCGTTTTCTGACACAAGGGAATTAATCACTTGAATAAGCACCCCGCCACAATCGGACTTCTTAGTGTCTAAGCAGTCACGGTGATAGCGGTAGACACTGTAAAGAGGAAATAATTATAAGCTGAAGATGTCATCAACATGCCAAGTTTCAGAGAAACAGATTAGATGATCCTCTTCAAGCAAAAATACGATTCTAGTTTTCTGTAGCTCATTTCTCATGTAACGAATATTCTGGTAGTACAATTAAATATTCTTAGGCTTGATAACTACATATTTACGAGGTTTTCTTTTGTTGGTAGATAAAAAATTTCTACCATATTCGAATGCTTGACTAACGTACCAGGTTGTCAAAATTTTGGATTGGCAACAGTATCAAGTCCATCGGCCAGTGTAGGTTTGAACGAAACTATAGCATCCGATGGAAACAAAATTCACATTGTGAGATGATTTTGACATGAAGCGGCTGTATTCAACTTTTTGAAACAGGTTGACTGAAATAAGGAGCACGTGTGGTAGAATATGCACTCAAAATTTACACGATTTCTTATTGTTTTTCATACATTATTGTTTCTAGCAATTCTTATGCGTTAGAGTTTCGTTTTCACTCAGTTCGATCTTAAAATTCTACGCAAACTAATAATTCATGCATTCGTTCATAAGAAAATGCAGACAATCATGGTTCAGCGCCATTTTGAAAATCAAAAGCTGTCAAAATAAGTCTAGGTTCATGGGAAGCCAATTTCTTGCTATTATGTCGGATATCTGTGACATGCCATATACCGTTTTCATGGAATGACTAAAATCATGTCATGGTGGTCGATTAGTTTTGGGTGACTTAGGCTACTGCTTTACTCAGAAATCCATATCGGTTCTTAGGAATTAATCACTCGACTTTACCCTAAGAATTATAAATTTAAAATAATCGAGTGCTATGCTTTCAATAGCTTGAATTTTCAGTTATATCGGAACTCCAGACATAAATTAGCTCATATTATCGAGAGCGATTGCATTTTTAACATGCAAAAACACTTTAAACCGTGCAGTCATACATACATACATACATATGTATGTATATTGTTCACTTTTCACTTTTTTGAGAGGAAAACAAAGAGGAAAATTCAAAGTCAACACTTTTGCCCTTTCAGCGATATTTTCAAAATGGGAATAAGTTCCCAAGACAAAGTTTTCAACAAATCGCTATAAAATAAAATTGCGTTCGGCTGCAGGAATATTGGATTTCGTTATAAAAATAACATAAAGTTTCAAGTAGAAACGCAAACTGTTCATGTAGAACATCTGAGCTTTGCTTATGTACCGTACTGTTTGTTTTTTTTATTTTCGTCATAATTTCAAACTGATTCAATCGGTTAAATGCACGAACAATGAGATTTCAAAGAAAGATGTCGAAACAATCTATTTTCCAACTATAATGTTCATGTCCTGGCTAGATCGATGACTTTTCACAGGGTAGTATCTGTGACCTAGTAAATGCATCTTTCCGTCGCGCCAATATCAAGTACTTTCCTGTGTACGTAAGTGAAGACAAGTCGTGAGCAGACATGGCATCAAATGTACTCTTCGATCTAATTTTCTCAAGCTGTCGGAGAGCAAGGTCACGTCTAAGTTTGATCTCCCCTCGCAGGTGGGTAGCATATGATATGGGATGCCTAACGGTAAGAATTGCGAAACTCAATTTGTTTGCCGGATGAAGCGCGAAATTAAATTCGTTTTCGACCGTATACAAACATGTAGTGGTATCTGTTGTTAAGGCAATGGCACACGGTTGTCTTAAATAGAGATATCCCGAATTTGTACATGTGTGTATAAGATTATGTATGAGCATAATACTAACTTAAATTGAGACTGAAAATTTACCGTATCTTGTTCCACGTGGAATTTCTAATGCTTAATTAACTAATTGAGTTGATAAATACCAAGGAACGTTCATACACATAATTAGCTCGGTATCGAAAGTCAATTTGTCGTACGCGATCGATTATATTAGGTATTCATGTTTATCACTATTGGTAAAGAGGTGAAGCCTTCAGTCTTTTTTCGGCAGCAATCTTTCCTCATTTATCACTTTATTTGTCACGAGGTTGTTGAACTGGTTCAATACTTCCACTAGTTGCAAATATTAAATTTTCTTTGAACTTACAAAAAGTCAACAAGCCATGGAACAATCATCTGAAGTTATTTCACAAAATCCAACTCAAAGTGTTTTATTTGTACATGCAGAAAACTTCCAATCAATCCTCACATCATTTTTCGATTTGAACATTAAACATACCACTCATCAGACGTTTCACACAGGCTTCACAAAATGGGTTTGGGGAATAAGCTTAATGAGAGTTTAAATCTTATAAGCAAATTCTGTTTTCCATTACATTAACGGTTATATGAGCTTGTTAAGTGTTTGAATACATAGTGCGATTACACTCATATGACTTCCACAAGCTCGAGCTACTTACGATTAGAGTCCTTGTTGGCTTTAATCCCCACACAAAATTCGCGTTGAAGAGAATCACTTGTTGATGGCTCATTATGTTACAGCACGGATAAACAATCTTGCAAGGACGCACTATCAAGATGTGAATTACAGAGGGTAATCCGATCTAATGATGCTTGATGTGTTCTTAGAAATAATTATCGGGGTGATTTTATGGACCATCACATGAATATTGTGGGTGGTCGTTGTCAGAAGAACATGAACCTTGAGTTCTGAAATAAACAAAATTCGTGGTATATGTTTCGAGCTTTGTTTATTTGTTTATTAAATACATATTATCCACGTAGGTACTCCAATTACGTGGGACCTGAAGCTTGTATTTAAATGATGAAATCACCGGAGGCAGATAGGCGAGCTGGAGGCTTATATTTTCACATTGATCAGGGTAGAGACAAATTGTAACAAGCATTAATTTTGGAAAATACAACTCATCATCTCAAAAGGACTATTCTCAGCGTTGGAGTAAAATTTGAACAGAAATCACTTATCGAATAATGAAGTTTCAGAAATTTTAAGTGTTCAGAGTATTCTGAGGGATTCCACAGATATTCGATACGGTGTGGACTTTAACATGTTTATTATTGAGAAAATCAAACAAAGAATGCAATTTGGCAAAAAAAAAACTAGACAAAAGATGAAACTTTATATCGACTTGCAAAATATTTAGTTGGTAGCTTTCAAACTAAGCCTGTTAGTTTAAACTCAATAAAAAATCAAAAGATTTCAGGTCAGTTTAGAGAAGAAATATTATTCAATATCAGTTTGCTAGTTTATGACCAGCTTTCGATTATTTTTATTGAAGAAAATAATACTTTACGGCTTATTTAACCAACGTGAATAATTTTAGATGATCCTCGAAACAAGACATTCAGAGTATAGTAGGAAAAGAATATAAATTTGCTTAATTTCAATATTGGAGATACGTAAAACAGATAGATGAGAGACTTATCAGCCAATTTGACCCCAGCTGAATCAATGATAACAGTTTGGTGCCGATTTGATGTAATGTAATGTAACAACTTTTTGATGTAACAGATGTAACGCTTTAAAGCTGTTTTTTAAAAAGTCCTTGATTTACCTATGAAGATTACTCGCAAAAGCAAGAGGAATCATTTCCCCATACACCGGCGATGGGTAATGTGTGCTATATAAAACGGAAAGATGAAAATTGCAGAGCATTTCAAATAACCACGGATAAGTAAAATGTATAGGATACTATTCATTAAGAGTCATACAGGGGCAAGCTTGGCCGCCGATCACAGCAGCACGAATTCCCCCTAGTAACGTGTTATGCGAGAATACGCTGTTGAAATTTCCAATGAGCGTGGTAATCACTCAGCAAGCATTATCTACACCTGCCGTGCCGGGTCATGCAGATGTATGATCGGTTGCCGGACCAAGCTTCAATACGCAGTCCCTTTTGATGAGTTTTTATTATAAAGCTGTAAAGGTGAAAGCTCAAAGTTTCCCTGGTATATAACTTGCCAGCTTAGGACATCCAATGTTAAAAAGAAATGAGCCGGGTATGGATGTGTAATGCTTCCATGCAGTATACGGAATGATTATGCATTACTTTTCGCGTTGGGATACAATCAACGTGGCGTATGTATTAAAATTATTGTGTCATATATAGGCACACGGATAGGTCATTTCGTATCCATTTCTCTTATATCTGTGGTCGAAAAGTGTGGAATTTCTCTCGTCTAACTTCCGATACATTTTGTTTGATATCTATGATGGGAATGAAACAAGCGTGTACATATTCAAAATTTAATGAAGCACGTTTACTACAGTTATATAAATCTATACAGAGAATAAATCGAGAGCATAACTAGCTCCGCTAACAAAGCTCTTTCGGCAGAGCATTATCTGAATTAGTTAACCTGAGGCGCTACCCAACGGGAAAAATAATGCTTACGGATATATTCGGTAAGCATTTCGTGTAATGCGTGGAAGCATTACCGGACCATTACATGTTGTTTCTTTTTAACATTGCATGTCCTAGGCTGGGAAGATTTATACGAGGGAAAACTTATGCTTTTAGCCTTATAGCTTTATGTATAAGAGCTATTTGGAAAGTACGACATCGTATTCTCGCATTTCCGTCATCTACGGTGAATACGAATTAAAGCTTTGGCCGGCGGCCGATCGTGTGGTTTTTGCATGCTGAGTGATTGTGACGCTCATTGGAAATTCCAATAGCTACTAGGGGGAATTGGTACTCTTGTTTTTCATGCATTTTACTTACCTGTGATGATTTGAAGTGCTCCGAAATTTTCATCTTTCCGCTTTATATAGCAGACTACCCATAACCGATGTATGCTCGCAAGTTCTTTTTTCCTTGTTTCTGCGAGTGATGTTCATTGGCCAGTCTTGGACTTATAACATATGAGTTTTTTCCCTTGCAGCATCTTATAATTGCTGGGAAATAGCTTTGGAAATAGGAAATTCGCATTGCTAGCATTGTTTGATTGATGCATTACGCCAGAATACATTACCGCGATTCCCGTTGGGTAATCCAAATTATTCAATTGCTCTCTCGAATCGATCGAAAATAGAGATAAAATGACATTCTTTAACGCGCACTTACTGAAAATATCCAAAAAGCTGTGAAGCTTTTACGAGCTTTTGCCACTTTGAAAATCAGCGCTCAAGTGATCGTATATATTCGGCTGATACGAACATTGAAAATGTCAAAATCGTCCAAGAATTGCGAATGCCTGAACTGGAGAACTCACACCGAAACTCGACTAGCCATTTTCCCTGCCATATCCGATGGCAACGACTGTCAATTTATGGCATGCCATCTGATGCGTGGGCAAATCCATGGGTCATATAATTTCGAAAATGCCTTTGAACGATGAGAACGTGTGCTTCATCTGAGTGTTGAATGCTCTTTTGCCGCGATTACACATAGGTCGAACGTTTCGTGAGGACATCCGGTAAAACAATCGACAAAACGTTCAGCAAGACATAGTGTGAACATGGCTTGTCTTATGAAAAAATACCTACCTACCTGCACGATATACATATCTGTACACTTAAACTTCGCATCCTTCTACATGGTCACATGGATTCTCTCTGTTCAAAAATTTGTTTACAAATATTCGAACAGTGTGCTTTGCACTCATCCGCACGAACGCATCTTGTCTATGATACATCTTGTCCGATATGATGCATCTTGCCCATGATTTTACGGACAAACCAAATAGTTTTGTAAATATCATCGGAGCCAGCACCAGACTTTTTTTCAAATCCCTTTGACTCGGTACGTAAATCCGCCATCATTTCGACCGATAGACGGTCATTGACACTCAGCGCCGCCATAAAATGATCATTATCCCTTCATAAAACAGGCAAGATCCAACGAAAAACCCATTTACACACTCGTGCTTGCCATGAAAAAATTAGCCGAGAATAGACGAGGAGACCATTTACACTCTCACCTCGTCAACGTTTGCCATACCTCGGAGAGAGTGTAATTGCGCCATTAAAAAGTTATTTGAAGTGCAGAGTGAAGGAATTCTGCGGTTGATGAAAACTCCGCGTGTAGGGTAAATCCGTTTTTTGATAAGCAGGTGAAATTTCAGATGTAGGCGAAGCTATTATATGATTTGCTGGGGTACGAATGGGGATGGGGTAGAAGTCATTAAAAAAATCTGCCGATCATCAATAGGCAGCTTCATTTACTTACTCATCCTTAAAAATTGAAAAAAATATCTCTTTCAAAAATAACAATTATTTACTTTTATTGTTCAAAATCTTAGTCGATTGATAGACTTTTCACACCATTCCATATTCTGTAAATGATTTTGATTGCTTAGCAACATCTTAAAATCCTTGTCAATTCAGTGATTTTTTACATTTTCCCTACATTTTTTTATAAGAAACGGAGCATGACCACGGTTCAACGCCATCTTACATATCAAAAACTGTCAAAATATGGAGGCAGATGGCCAAGCAAATAACATACCATATGGCTTGCCATTTATGGAATGCCATCAAATATGGCATGCGATAGGCCGCCTCCACTAGCCATTTCCGTGGCTAGTCGGATGGCGTACCATGGAAAATAGCTAGTGGAGGCAGCCTGTCAAGCTCACATGCTGCTGTTACCAAAATTACAGAGTCGTAACGAAGTGGCAGCAGAATTTTTTTTATTGATGTTTAGATTAAAATAACTTGAACCAGTCGAAGTGCTGGCAACAACATTGAGCTTGACTCAAGCTTATTGTTGTATGAATGCAACTATTCTAAGCTAAGCTTGGTAGAAGAGCGAAAAATCGCGACAATTAATTTTTGATTGCTCCTAATAAACTAATAAAAGGACCTGATTCATCATACTGTAAATTGGGACTATTTTTTGCTATTGCTTTAAATCAAACTGTAAATAAAGCCAAAAATTTACTATTCAAACAAGCAATAAGAATTGCCTGCATAGTACTTAAACAAGTAAACTATCAAAGTTAAAGACATTTCTCCCTAGCTTTAAAAGTTTGCAGCTCGAAAGCTGTATCAAACAAAATATTGCAGCCATGTTTCATTGAAACGTCTGTACCTGTATCTTGAATTATTCAAACAAATCATTCAACCGTATGATCTGACGCTGTAGCCTATACTCACTCATACTAGAATACACATAATTCTCAATGACTGCCCCAGATGTACATATTTCAAATCCATGCATGGTGCAATTCTACTGTTCCATTTGTGAAAACTAGACAGGAATCGTAAGGTCGCCTTTCCTGCACGAGCTCAAATCATGTTAAAGAGCGCACTTCCTTTATGTAACACCCCAAGGCTTTTATTAGTATATCTTGTTGATTCCCTGCAGCCATCACGTTCAACCATTCTTTCCACCCAACTAACGTAGATAACGTGTACTGCAACGTGAGTAAAATTACTTGAGATCTGTCGAGAAAGACAATATCTCTTTGCTCACAAAACATCACTTGATGGAGGTTCTTGGCATTTCTTCGCATAGGCGAATCAGTAACCCAGAAAACCAAGATGAAATCCAAAGAAAAGATGAATGCAAAATTGTCAAGATGTCATCTCAAGTGTCCTGGATGCGAAATGTTACGAAATATTCTGCAACGCAAAAGGAAACCCATTCCTTCTTGTTTCCTACAACAATAAATTAAGTTCCACTCATATACACAACTGCATAAATAGTTTGCATGAGGTATTTACTTGACGAATGAGCAAGAATACAAAAACTTTTGCTGCAAATCACATTCACACTTGAACAACAAACGATAGGCTTGAACTTGCAGCAGCTCACTAAGAAGCTCTCGTCCTGAATATCCTGCATCATTTCGCAGCATGGCTCTCGTCATAGCTGCAGGAAATGACTAGAGCATGGCGTATGTGAACATTAATAAGAGGCAACGTTACCATGTTCTCAAAACTAGCATCGCTCTAGTTTTGAAAGTAGCGTGCTGTCAGTCACCAGTCGCTTTGCACACCGGTGCACTTCGTCACAGACAGTGACCTTTATTAATGGCATGCGAATTACAGTGATCCGCCTGAAGCGAACATCTGTATATTGATGAAACTACTCGTCTCAATTTGGCTAATGGGCAGGAAATTCAATTTTGTGCTGATTGAGTGATTTTTTTTTAGTCAACATTTACAGTGTTGCGGTTCAACTGAGTTCTAAAATTTACTTGTATAATCCGCGTTGATTCGTGATCCTTCGAGAACAGATTATTCAAATAGTAGCATTGAAAACAACAACTAGGACCTGGAGTTTTTTTTAATGATTTAAATCTAAAGTATTCTCGATAATGGCGCAAATAAACGCTAATTTTGATCTGAATGGTGTGTACGTACGCCGTGTAGGTTAGGTTATATAAGAGAGTTGCCGCTTATGCGGCTATTATTATGCCACCAGTTTGGGTCTATTTGCCACCCTCGGCTGGCTGGTTAGAGGTGCCAAGTGACCACTCCGCTAAATTGAATCAGCTGGCTCAGCGAAGCAATACTAGCTACTTCTGCCAACTCTTGGAAGTTGTATGATCCTAGAATTTTGAGGCGTTCATTATAAACAGCGCGACACTCGCAAAGAGTATGCTCGACGGCATCCTCTTCCATCTTGTACCTCTTTCATAGCTTGTTGGATGTCAGTCCTATTCGATTCACATGAAATAGGATAAGGCAATGTTCTGTGAGCCGGTAACTGTCGTTCTCAAGCAGTTTTTACTGAGTTTGAACAGTTTTCTGCTGTTGCTTAAATAAGGGCCATAGTGTTCTGGCTATCCTACCCTTCGTTCTGTTTATCCGTTTGGACTTTAGTTTAGTCTATAAGACCGCATCTAGTTTACTAGTGGTGCCAGCAAGTGACCAGGGTGTGGTAATACGGGGGCTGTTTACACTGCACCTCCCCTCGCCAACTCATTAGCTTTTTCGTTGCCTGAGACACAGTTATGCCCTGGCACGCACATAATCCGGATAGAAGTACACTTTACTTTCACCTCGGCAGTAACTGCATGCGCTAACAGTTCTCGAAAATCGTCTGTGAGACGCAAGACCGAGAGTGGTTGCCTTACTGTTGACGCAAATAATCGTTGGTTTGGCTGATGTTCCGAACATGAGCTCAATTGACATACACATAGCATATGCTTCAGACTCCAACTCCCGTGACTGTCTTTACTTCAGCGATGAAAATTCAGACGCCACCACTACCTTGTTCCTCCAGTTTGTTCTTGTAGATATCTTGACCTGGAAGTTTTTGTCAAGATATATTGTTTTGGTCATGTGGTGCGTATCCACAGCGACCAGACCCTACCTTTTTCGGCATTCTGTAAGAATACTGGTGTGGCCCCCATGATTTATTTCGAATCACATGCCTGAACTTTTTATGCATATTGCTGCTAAGTAACCACTTCAAAAGGTGAACCGGTCCAGGGGCATCAGTTCCAAAATCATTTCCAACCCAACCGCCGTGATACTCATGAAAACTAATTAATGCGCCCGTGATACTTGTGAAAATTAATCTTTGCAACCTTGTTAATTTTTCGATATTGCCCTGTTGCCCTCTACTGCCCTCTACCAACGATCGCACCATACACCAAAATCAGCCTCACTACACAAATGAATATGTTGTAGACCCCTGCGATTTAAGGCTTTAGGTATCGGCATGCGAAAAGTGCTGTGCGAGCCTTATCGATCCGATACATCACATTAGCCCCACAGTTCAGATTCCTTTTTACTATACGACCCAAATATTAAAAACTTTCCTTAAGTTTTAATATTGTTTTGTTAAGGGTAAGTGTGGTGGGTAATCAGCACATTGGCCTTCTTTGTGAAGTGTAGAAGTTCAGTTTGTTTACGGGTTTGCCCTAAGACCGGTTTTTTGGGCCAGATTTGGATCTTGTACAGCGCCACTTGCATAAGGTACGACAGAATTTGTGAGAAGCCCTTCTCACAAGCACCACAAAGTGTTCAGCAAACGTTACCACCTCCAAACCGCTGGCCCTTAAATTCTCCAGAATCTCGTTGACTGTCAATATCCCGAAAAGGGGATGATATAATCCCTCTTTGTGGTGCTCCCGTGCCAATTGTTCTCACTGGTTTGGCCTTCAGAAATGCACTCTCGATTTCACTGTTGTTGAGCAAGACTGATGCCCAAGGTGTGGCACTCTAAGACACTCCATATGAGACCAAGCCGTCCAACACCAACAGTAATATTATTGAACGTCTCTTCGATGCCTAAGAAAGCTGCTACCATCAATACCTTTTGCTGTAAGAATTTTCGTATTGTTTCAGCCGCTTTATACAGTGCCATTTCCAGTGGTCTTCCCAATAGATACGCGTATTGATTAGCACAGAAACCCGGGACATCATTGGAGCACTTGATGAAACAAACTAACCTGTCTCTTTAATGTTTTGAGCAGAAAGGATGTTAAGCTGATTGGTCTTAAATCATCCACATTATGATGATTCACCCTGCTAGCAAAAGACACAGTGCCGAATAGAGATAATGGTCCTGTCTGCTTTTTGGAGCATGATAGGTGATATCTTATCCATCTCTGTAGCTTTTTAAGGTCAGAATGCTCCTATTGCCCACTTAATTTTTATCTCACCTGTAACTTCCTTAATCAGCAGTTCAGATGACCAGTGAATTGCTTGCAATTGATTATTCGTGAATGTCGTATCTGCCGATATTCCACAAAGTGAGTTGCCAATAGCATGTCCAAATACTCGTTCGGATCCTCTGCTCAATCCTCGTTTTCCCTACGTAGAAACGTATTTACACTGAGAGCTAATCTTAGTAACTTCCTAATTCTGGCAGCGACTGCAGTTCCTTCAATATTCTCACAGGAATCCTTTACGAATCAGGTTTGTGCGCCTTCTAGCCTCCGTAAGTTCACGGTTTCATTATAAGGTAACATTTTTCCTTACGGGGTTTTCCGGGCACACATCTTTTATGGAGGTTGAAGACGTTGTAAAATTCACAATTCTCGGTGATTTGAAACGATGAAACTAATAAAGGCCATCACATCCAAATATTTTGAAACGATTTTCGTCCGTCAAAAACACTGTTTCCCAAAAGCTGTGGTCCTTATCTTGGTATTTTTTTGTGAACTCCAATCGTTTTATTCAGTTTGCCTCGGAAATAAATGGTTTCTTTCTTGGCACGCGTTCGTAAAATCCTGCGGATCCCAAAATCCTACGAATAGTTTCAGGCTGCACTGCTTTTTCCAATTCATGTTCAATACATTTGCTTATATTTGGTGCACTTATTTTCGGATTTTTCTTAACTTTTCGTAGTACTGTTCTGATGTCACGGTCAATCAAAATATTAGAACGACCAGATCGAGCTTTACTTTTCAAACTGCCAGTTAAATTAAAGTTTTTTACTATTGTTTGTACAGTAGTCCGTCTTTTTTTTCACAATTTTTACTCTTTCGCCCAACGATTTATCCTCTTGCTTTAATTTTATCATTAAATTGCGTATTTTGAACGAAACCTCATTTCGAGTAGCCTTTTCACCGATTTTTTTATTGAAGTAGAATAGAAACTGAAACAATAGCAATGACTAACCATTCAAACGTTCCGCAGAGTCGGAATAATGATGCTAGAGAACCGTTATTCCTAGAAATGTACTTGCTGTATGTAGACTTTAGTGGCATAAATTTCAAGGTTTTCTTGATTTTCTGGTATTATGTTTTTTAGAAACACTGTTATTTCGTAGCGTATTATCTATTAACTTGTTAACACCTTTGGAATAATGCATATTTTAAATTATTAATATTCGTAGTTATGGCAATATTGATGATTTTCCAGGTTTATGTAGACTTTTGTGGCTGAGTGTACATACAGTGGGTAAAAAAAGTTAAGGCACGAACACTTGGTAACAACAAAAAACCTATTTATAATGCGACTTTAATAATAAATGATTGTGTTTTTTCATTTAGTTATAAGTGTTGCATGTTTACTTTAAGAACAATATAAAAAAAAACGGTAAAGAAGCAAAAAAGTTAAGGCACAGTGCAATTTTATCTAAAATTGTTCCAATTGTGCTAAAGCGATCAATTTCAGAAAAATTAACTAACATAGCGCTAATACTTCCATGCATTTTTATCACTTCTCGCAGTCGTTTTGGCATCTTTTTCGCAATTTTTTTTACAAAAAGTGGGTGAAATTTTCGTCCCTTCAGCAATAATGACATTTTGGAGCCCTTTGTTATACTTCACCTTTCGCAATGCCACTCTAGTTTTGATGTGATGCCATAAATACTCGATCGGGTTTAAGTTCGTTGACTGAGGCGGGGTTTTAATAGCATTTGGACAGTTAAATATATCCCAAAGCCGACATTGCTCCGAATTGTGCTTCGGATCGTTGTCCTGATACAGGCCAAAATTGTATAAGGTGCATAATTTTTCAGCAATTTTGTTTAATATTTCTTTTAAGAATACCCAGGCAACAGGTTTGATCCATCATACCGTTCACAAAATCTATATTTTCAGGACCAGATGGCCCCATACAGTTCCATAGCATAATGTTCTCTCCGCTGTGTTTTACAGTGGGAGTAGTATGACTCCTCCTAAACTCTGTATTAGGCTTCCGCCGAACATACCGCCGCCCATCAGATCCAAAAACATTGACTTTTACTTCATCAACAAAAATTATGGACTTCCAGAATGATTTTGGCTTTTTTTCAATTTCATTTTTTGTACTAATATAAGGTTTACTTAGGCACATTCTGCCCTTAAAACCCACTTTCTTTATTACATTTCGAATAGTTTGAGTAGCGACTTTCGTTTCAACTCCTTTCACTTTAATTTGTAAAACTGGGACACTTAGTTTAGGGTTTATCTTTATTTTTCTGATAATCCACTTTTTTTTACGCTCAGATAAGATTTTAGTCTCTTTCGACCGATGCTTTGTTTCAAACGATTTGGTTGATTTCTATTTTGCTATTACATTTCTCACTGCATATCTTGATTTTCCCATTAGTATTTCAATCTCAGAATATGCCATTCATGTTTTCCAACGTCGCAAAAAACATTCACTAATTTCTGTGCCTACAGATTTCCTTTTCGCATCCATTTTTAAAAACACCCTCAATAAAATTACTTTTTCAAAACACTTTTCAAACTAGACTGAATAGAAATATCATATTTTCATGATTTTAAGTACATTTAAACGGTACTTTTTTCCAGGAATTACAAATCATTTCAGATAAAACTGCGCCGTGCCTTAACTCTTTTTACGCTATTTTGGTACTTCAGTGAAAAATGTTACGTTAATGTTGTGAAATTTGCTTCGTTACCGGGTTTTTTTTATATTGTTCTTAAAGTAAACATGCAAAACGTTTAATGAAACGCGAAAACATAATCATTTATTATTAAAGTCGCATTAAAAATAGGTTTTTTATTCATACTAAGAGTTCGTTCCTTAATTCTTTTTCCCACTGTATGTATATAGAAATGTGATTTTAATACTAATGTTCAAAGAACATTAGTAAAAACTGAGCTGAACATTTTCGAAACTCACCTCAAAATAATCGCATATTGGCTGTCCCAATGTTTTGTCGCAGTGCAAATAAAGCAAAACTCAGAAAAGTACAATGTTTTGAGCTGCAAGAATTATTGTTGAGTGCAAAGCCGAGACTAGTGGGTACTCTGTGTTGACTCTGAGTTACTCTGGGTTGACTTGACACGTATTTTCATTTGCTGTAACTTTTTTAAATTCTCACACGGTGATCCGAAGTTTTCGCGCAGAGTGTATACACTATGTGATAGTGATGGAAGGTACTTTCACCCTTGAAGCTATATCTCCCACTATTGGCCTAATCCGACTGTAATTATGTCGGTCCGCGTGTCTCGAGAGTTTTGTCTCATGTTTTATACGCTTTGAGTTGGCTTGATAGGGCATATGTAGAAAGTTGATCATTTATAAATTAATTGCCCGAAACTAAGTTAGGCATCATGCCTAAGTGATAGTGACATTGATTTGTTCATATCTAGAATCTTCTTTCCTTGACTATTGATTTCAAAGATTGTTTTTAGTAACATCAACGTGTGCGAAAAATTCCGTTTCAATTATGTATTTTTGTCTACTTACTACTTTCTACCAAGTACATTCATTCATAGAAATTAAGAAATATTTGAATTCAGCCCGATAGCCGTACGTTACGCTATATAGCATATGTACATACATTTCTAAGTATATAGATTACCTACAATCATGTATCGCCGTCTCTTCATCTTATGCAATTGAAATGAATGTCGAAAAGATTTCAGATGCTTCTCTCAATTCTGAATTCTCCAGAGTATTGCCTGCTGTTAGCATAATGACTTTTTGAGTAGAGGTTATAATTAAAACGTTTAAGCACCATTTTTATGATTCTCTTTGTCATTTGATGGTCTAGTTATGAGAGGACGTTAGGAGAAGAACCATGAGACTTGAGCTGCTACGTGTTGTGAAATTATGTGATAAAATGAGGAAACGTTGAGGTTAAACATTGAACATGCCTTTCCAGAACAGGATTACAGATGTTATAGACGACGTAGATTTTACTGAAAAGAGTTTTGAAACTTGAGACCCACGTATTGTACATATAATGGTAGAATACGTTGTTTGTGCTACAAAATAAGCAATTCTGATGATTAATTACTAAAACATCACGATCTTCCATTATTCGTGACATCAATTTTATGTTATTTTAATGAATCAGATAAGTTAATGGCTTGAATATATTCTAGTTCAGTAATTTTACTTCATTTTGCAGGATAATTTTCTCTAATTAATAATGGCTACATCTCATTTTATGTGCTGAATTTTGGGTACTTTTCTGTTTCCCTCCCCCCATTTTTTTTCACTTTTTGTTGTTGCAATGCTTCTAAAATTGATTAGAAAGTAGTAATTAACCAAAATTATGATGGAGAAACACGTTTAAAAAAGAAAATTTTTTAATTTTTTTTTTAATTAATTTTTTAATTTAAAAATTAATTAAATTAATTTAAATTTGAAATTAATGTCACATAACAGTGAGAATAAATTTTGGTACTTTTCTGTTTTTCCCCCTCCATTTCTTTAATTTTTTTAATGAAAACTGCTCGAAATGGGTTAAAAAGTGTTACTCCACAAAAATTGAGATGGAAAAATGCATTTGAAAAAAAATATTTTTTTTCCGATTTTAAATTTTTTTTTCATTTTTATGTGGTAGAATGAGTTTTCCAAAAGTTAATGTGTTGTTGGGGGGGGGGGCCTGATGCCCCTCCCCCCCGTAATCATATAAACAAATTGTATACAAAATTATTATTGTAATAGCTTAATTGTAAATTGCGTTGAAGCTTCGGAAAGGTAAGACGTCAAAAATGGAGCAAAATTTATTCTCACTGTTATGTGACATTAGTTTAAAATTTAAATTAATTTAATTAATTTTTAAATTAAAAAATTAATAAAAAAAAAATTTTTTTTTTCTTTTAAACGTGTTTCTCCACCATAATTTTGGCTAATTACTACTTTCTAATCAATTTTAGAAGCATTGCAACAATAAAAAGTGAAAAAAAATGGGGGGGGGGGGGGGGAAACAGAAAAGTACCGAATTTTGACCTGTTCATAAGCTCTTTACACATGGTGTTCAAAATACATACACCTGTGTGCAAAATAATAGCAGTGCATACTCGAAGCGTTATATTTGTGGAATTACAACATAAATTTCGATTGCATACTAGAGCCAACTGTTTATGATTGATGGCAATAATTTCCCAGATGTTTTACATAACCCATTTCGTTGTCATGACAGCAAAGATCGGGGGAATAACCTGATTTTCGGGCACAAGGTGTCATTTGAATGTGCAAAATAATAGCAGCGGAGGTAGATCAAAGTCGTTTTCCGGGAAAAAGTTTTTTTTCAATTTTGCTGATAGGATACGGTAAGGGCAAAGAAGGTTGACAATATTCAAATGTTTCGTTATTTTTAGTATAAAATAGACCATTGAGGAATAATGGGCCGCTCCAAACATTGCAGTGCCGAACAAAGGGATTTAATAAAAAAAAATGCTTTTGGATGGCAAAACCTACACATTTATTGAGGAAACACTTGGCTGCTCTAGTAAAATGGTCTCGAATGCAAAAAAGTGGCTAGAAAAGCCTGAAACTCGTGGAAGAAAAAAGAAACTCAGCACGAGAGATGACCCTTTTTTGACATCAACGAGTATAAAACAGGAACTCAAGTTGGATGTCAACACTTGTACAATCAGAAGAACCCTTATCAACGCCAAATTAAAAGGTAGAAGTCCGTGGAAAACACCCTTTCTAAAAGACAGACACGTTCGAGACAGGTTAAAATTTACACGAGACCATAAGGATTGGCCTGCTTCCAAATGGAGGAATATCCTTTGGACTGATGAATCAAAAGTTGTATTATTTGGCTGTCCGGGAAGGAGACAATACATAAGAGGACCGCCAAATGCTTCTCATGATCCACGGTATACCACAAAGACAGTTAAGCATGGAGGGGCAAAGATCAATGTTTGGGGCTCGTTTTCATTTTACGGCCCTGGCCCCATATTTTGGATCAAACCCACGATGGATGCCAAAATTTACGTAGACATAATGGAAAATGTCATGTTACCCTTTGCGGAAGAAAATATGCCCCTAAAATGGGTCGTTATGCAAGATAACGATCCTAAACACACCAGCCGCTTAGCCAAGACTTGGGTGTCGACCAATAGAATAGAAGTTATGGACTGGCCCGCTCAATCTCCCGACCTCAACCCCATAGAGAACTTATGGACTGATGTTAAGCAGGCGGTTTTTCAAGCAAAGCTGAAAACAGTGAAAGATCTTTGGCGGGTAGTGGAGTCTGCATGGAATTCTATTACCACTATTCTATTACTATCGATGTACTAAAGTAATAGCCAACAAGGGATATACAATAAACTATTAATTTAGAAGTTTAATATTTCTATTTTTCCCCTATGAAATATATGTTTTTGCATCATTATTAGTTACAAGTTGAAAAACTGCTATTTTTTTGCACAGCCCATTTCAAACATGTTTATCAAAATTATGAAATTTGAGGCAAACCTTAAAACACTTTTTTGTCTTTGCTATATTTGTATTGCCACATTTATGAATACATTTTATATTGTTCCCTACAACGAAACTGGTTGTTTTTGAAAATTTAATCAAATTTACCGGCACTGCTATTATTTAAGTTTTCATTGGGGTCCAAGTGTTTCCAACATTGTCAGCAATGAAACCATCGAGCACAGAATAGAAAAATCCAAAGATATTTTAAGTATTTGGTCAAAATCGAACAACCTACAATTTGTAGGCTACATGGCTACAACAAAAAATTATCAATAAATATGTACAGGTGTAACCTTTTTCAGATATTTTCCATTTGAGTGACCTGACCAGTGAATATATTTAAAAACCTCTTTCAAAATCAATTTTAGTGCACGCTTGAACGTAAACACAGACTTTTCCTATTTTAGTCACCACTGAAGATATCATATCATAATAAAAATATATTATACATACAAAAGGACGTAGTTAATCATAAAAGCTTTGCCGCTTTCCAACAGGATAACAAAACTCCAAGTCATTTAGAAGTGTACCACATCTTACGGTATACAATCTCGCCACAGAAAAATTGTGATATCGGAAGAAAATAAAATAAAATGGTAAACAATATTGATATCTTAGTAACATCGGTGCTTATTATCCAGGATATATACTCAGATAATGAGTTCTTTCAAATACCCTCACCAGTTTCCAAGCAAAATCTCGTTTTTAAGCTCAGAACACTGTTGAATTTAGTCTGAATAAGTATATTTGCCTGTATTTGGCTCAGTAAAGTGATGTTGATAAAAATCATGTTTTTGTTCAAACACGAGCATATCAGTTACTCCGATTACACCGTTTGCACGATTATTTATACACTTACACACGCTCCTAAGCAAACACTAAAAGGTATTTAGTCGAAACGTATACGTTTACGAGCCATTATTGAAATTAATATCGCCTACTACAGCAATTGCATTAAGCACTTCGACCTGATGTCTAACTACTACATTCGCATATTGCAAGAAATTTTATGTAGCCAAACCAATGTGATTTTTAATTCTATCAATTGTTGACATTACGGCACATGCAACGTTCAATTAGGACTTCAATTAACGGAAGATGACATTGGCTCAAAGGCTATTTTCCTTAATGCCCGGAGGCGAAACCAATAGATATTTGAAACATACTTAACGACATCAATATTTAGCCTTATAGTATCAGAAAGAAACCTCCCGGATAATCAGATTCCATGGAAATTATTGATAGCCTAATCCGATTTTATGAAAAGTCAGCAATACTATCATCCGCTCTGTCTTGGATCATAATTGCATATAGATGAACGGATTTTCGTGTAAACAGACTACAAGCCTAAGTTTCTACATCAATTTCCTTAGCACAACCTTGTTTAATGAAGGTCCGCGCCTGCAGGAGACCAGTCCCGGTGGTACGGCTAGTTTAAGAAATGTCCAGTATTAAATTAACAGGC
Source organism: Nemotelus pantherinus (assembly GCA_963978885.1). NCBI lineage: Eukaryota > Metazoa > Arthropoda > Insecta > Diptera > Stratiomyidae > Nemotelus > Nemotelus pantherinus. The sequence continues at coordinate 214,550,066 of OZ022263.1, forward strand.
AATTTGCTTCCACCCTTCCATCAGTTTTTGTAATCTCTACTTTGCATATTTGCACAGACACTGCTGCGAAAAGTGCGAAGAAGCCAGTGCTGACCGAAATTAAGAAGGGCCTGCGTTGTCTTCTCTCCTGGGTTTGACTCCATAATTACATACCACATTTATCCTAAATGACATGTTAATTAAACGCCACCCCAAGTAATTCATCGGGCGTTTCATTCAACCTTTGTTTGAAAATCCATGCGATTATGTTTTTGTTTTGCTTAGTTAAACGACTACAAGCCTCTGTCGCTTTTTGTTTGCTGAATATATTAAGGAATGCTTAGGGACCGTAAGCGATAAGCAAACGGGAGATGTCGTTTCAGAGCGGAAATTCGCTGTCATAAAGTTGATTATGACTTGAAGGTAGCAATCTTTATTATTGCTTGGACATTCTCCATAAATTTTTTGTCACGATTCATAATGATCCATATTTTTGTAAATTTTAGTGCTGACGTTGATTGTGTTTTCCGGAATGTGATGGTTAAAGTGAATCAGGGTGACATTCGGATTGTGCGTATTTACATATATCCTTTTCAAACTTATCAATGTAGAATCGGCATACCTTTTAATGAAAAACAGGAGTGAAATATCTGGCCTTAGTCCTGTTGCGTGGGCTTTGCGTCATTGTCATTCTGATGTAAATTTTACGGAGCTTCCATTTTTCGCCAAAATATATTTACAGGCAGAACAAGTGAAATTATGGATAAATAGGAAAATGATAACCTAGTTGAGATGAGAAATGAGAGGGAGTTGGTTGCTAAATTTGTCTCGACATTTTTTTACATTAACTATCAAATCAAAAATTATGCCTCTCGTGAAGTAAATTCTCTACATTTATTAAATGAAACCCACTTGCTTTGAAGAAAATCAAAAAATAATTGTATTTTCAAGTACCTAAGCTCAAAGTAATACAATGTGCCTATAGAAACTTACAGCAATTTTATACAAAAATTAAATTTAAAGCAAAAAATGCAAAAGGATATATGAGCACAATGGATCAAAATAGGAATAGGTTACAATATTTACATGAGTATCAATGGCATTTTACTCCATTCGAAGTTTTAAAGCTTCAGATCGGTTTTTCACAGTTGATGGCAACTAATTGTTTTCACGGTATTGTTGAAGTGCCAATATAAAAATATCATATGAGAGGGGTAAAATATTAAAGCTATCTAAGTTAGATGCGGAAAGAATTTTGTCTACACTACTGACGTACATACAGTGCTGGATTAGCCTATAAGCAAATTAAGGGCGTCTCTACCGCATCATGTCACAGGGGCATTAAAATCACATCACAAATATGCGTGCCTCACATAGAATTCATAAAACGGTGTGCATAACTAGGTTATATCTTTGATTGAATTGAGTACGTTAGATGCCACCGCCATCTGCTATATGAGGAGTGGAAGTAGGGGAATACTTTCAATCAAATTGGCTGTGCTCTTATTCAGCGAAGATAGATTGCTAGTGTACTTGACTTCCGTACATTCCAAGGAGCAAGTTGTAACTCGACCCAATACTTGGTAAAATCCAAATATTGGTGTCGTATGTCAAAAGCGTATGGAACGAAGTCCAGCCTTATTCGTGAATTCTCTATCGAAAAGCTCTAGACGACGTCAGTAGCAGAAAACTTCTCAAAAACTCTTAAAACCAAGCCACTCGCATCCTTCAAAACAGCATACCGAAGCCGATTGATGAGTCCTGGATAGAGATGAGGACAGCAATGAACACCCTTACAGATCAACTGGTATGGTATGAAGCCCAGCGCAAAATAAATAACTGGCGACGAGATGATGAAGCCGGAAAAACAAGAAGCCTTGGCAGTGACGTGAAGAATATGCAAGTCGAACTTCAATTTGGAATAAAAAATCACGCCAATGTCCTTGATATTAGAAACAGAATTGAGAGGAGAACCAAGGACACTGTAGGAGAAGAGCAAAGGAGATATTTTGTGGGTGAAAGACATTTGATGACACTTCGCAACATTCAAAGTGAGGGAATTAGCAGTGCACCAGTTAACCAAAGTATCCAAATCGCTCTGCAATATGGTACAGTCACTAGCGGATTCAATCACTCTGAAAATTTTAAGATCATCAGCGTACAAAAGGCAGGGTGAGTTAAAGAGGGAAGGAAGGTCGTTAATAAACAAAAGGAACAATAAAGGACCAAGAATGGATCCTTGCGGAACTCCTGAGGTAGGAAAAAAAGGTGTTGAAGAGCAAGAGTTAACAGTAACGACACAAGAGCGATCACAAACGTAGGAAGAGAACCAACAAAAAAGGGCACCAGAGAGACCAAACCCAGTTAGCTTTTACAGAAGAATATCATGGTTCACAGAATCGAAGGCCTTGGCAAAGTCAGTATAGAGGACATCAACTTGCTTTTGCTGATCGATTGCGGAAGCAACGATGTTTGTCAAAGTCAATAAGATTGTAACCGTTGACTTACCTTTGATGAAACCATGCTGTTCCCTGGCCAGCAAGGGCTGGACGAAAGGGTACACTCTATTGTAAACGACTCTTTCGAGAAGCTTACTAAAGCATGGTAAAAGGGATATGGGACGGTAATTAGAGATGGAAGAGATATCACCAGCTTTAAGGATGGGAAATATGTTGGCGGATTTCCAAAGGGAAGGAAAGGTCCCTGTTGAAATGCTAAGATTAAAAATTATTGACAGAGGAACACACACGGAAGATGAAAGGGATTTGGTGAAAAAATTTGGAATGCCGTCAGCACCGAAGCTAGTGCTGGCGTCAAGACACAACATTAATGATTCCACTTCTAAGGGATTAGTAAAAAAAAGTAGAAAGGGTACAATCAGGAACTGGAAAAAAAGGTTGAAGGTGGAGAGCTACTATGATGGGAGGTGAAAGAAGAGAAAAATTGAGCAAGAGCTCACAAGAATCTTGAGGTGAGGACGCAGACTTATCATGAAGATACATAGCAGAAGGAATGCCAGAGGAGGTTTTAAGGGATTTAATATAGGACCAAAAAGGTTTAGGATTGTCAGAAGTAATAGAAGTTTCGACATACTCAAGGTAAGCACGCATAGTGTCGTTGGCTGCCCCTTTAGCAGCAGCTCGTAATCTTTTAAAATTCAAAAGGTCATCAAGTGAGCCAGACCTTTTGTATTTGCTACGCGCTGCATCTTTGGCTCTAAGAGCAATCGCGACATCAACGGTGAACCACGGAGAGTCGGAACTTCTTTTACAGCGAAAGGAAGGAGTGTAGCAGGAGATTAAGTTGGACAAGAAGGAATAAAATTTGTAGATAGCATCATCCACACTTAGCCCTCTGAAGAAATTATACCAGTTAGTACAATTTATTTCATTGGACAAAGCAGAATAGTTTGCTTTTTTGAAATTGAAACGAAGTCTAGAAGCAGGTTTGTCTTTAGACGAACGGCTTAGAGTTAATTTTACTTTGTTAGAGCTGACAGTTGTAACGTCCATTTTGCTCTGATCATAAACTTAACTGTTATTATTTTCGTTACCTTCATATATAAATTTGATAACAGATAATTTAATTAATCGTGAACTACGAAGTTCTGGTGGATTTCGCTGTAGTAGATTTTTCGCAAGTGTATTTCGTATTTGTGGATTTTGTAATTAAGGATACCGAAAATATGGATTGTCGAAATTGTGTGTTTCATGTAGTTGGATTTTTTGTGTGGATTCTATTGTGTTCCCAATTAAACTTGCTATTTATTCTTACGATGAGTCTCTAAACTCAATAAGTTTCATTAAACTACCCTCATTAATCACCTACCTAGTCATTCTGCGAACTTATTGACCCAACTTCGTGTGAAGTCGACTTTTTCTCATATTAACTTTTAAGGCGCAACACATAACCCTCAAAGTGAAAGCTAGACTCTCAGTCAGTCAATTCTTACTAGCTCATTGAGGGCGCCAAAGCGGAAAAGGTTCAACCGGAGACATTGGACCAGTATATACTGGGCTTTTGCACAGGCAGTTTCTACAATCCAGTACCTGAAATGCTCTCTAAGACGTCTGATGTGAGGTGAGGTGAATACTCGACTGTATGGACAGACAAACCAACATGAGAACGAACTTATTTGGTCCATACGGTTCGCTCTTATTAGCCTCTTATACGCACCTCCAAATAGCAGATCAACACTTTCGGATCCGATAGGAGATGCGTTAATTAGTTTTTTGGTTCATTAGGCTTACTGATGAACCCTTGATCTAAAACTCAGGTTGACTTTTGGTCATAGATTGTTTAAAATATCTTCCGTTAAGAATAGGTTTGGTTTCAGTGATTCGTAAGTCAAGCAGACTGCAGCTTTTATATCGGATTCACAATATTGCTGACTCGTAATAATTAGTAATTAGGAATCGATAAAGCAGGACAACGTCATATAACCGATAGCATTATTCTTGACACACAATAAGATAGGCTAAGATTACAGACATTTTAAATACTTAAACAAATATGCTTAAAACTAAAACTCGGAAAACCTTCCAGAGACAAACGGTAATTGGTATTGCGAAAATGAAAATGTTTGAACTTTTACTAATTCCGTGCTTCCTTTGCTACATATCTACTTATGTATTTAAAGGATCTCACGTAAGCTAATTAATGTATTTGTGACCCAATAAGCTACCTTGCTTTCTTGCAATATATTTTTCATTTTGCGCATAAGCTTCTAAATGCAACTCGTTTCTAAGAGCTCTCAACCCGGTTTTCTTCATATATCAACTGCAAAAGTATAATTTCTCAGCTTGCGATTATGTTGTACACAATCTTTCTATGGTACGAATATGAAAAAAGCTATCTACAAGCAGCACAGTAAAGTGCTGAAAATATTTGGAATCATACATGACTATATACAATTTAAAGCTACGCGAATATGAATTCTGCCACTCACAAAGACTCATGGAAAAACTCAATCATGTCGCAAAGTACTCTGTACCTAAAACCTGAGTTTTCATCTGGTCTAATTTCACTACCTTGTGCTTGCTTGAACATATAACTTCACAAGACCAATTACATTTCGAGCGCTCAGAATTTTTAATATATTTTTCTAAAGCGATTACAGTACATGTAAATAATGGTGTGGTAGTACGCACGTATGCGAGTACACACAAGGATTTTATGTTAAAACGTAAAAGAAAATGTAAAATCTACTAATAAAACAAAACACTAATTCGAAAGTAATTCTACATACACGGAAAAGCTTAGAATTGAATACATTACCTTCAGGGCACCTAAAAGCGGAAGTAGAATTTTTTGCAGAGTTTTACTTAAAATCAATCTTACCAACGAGCTACAATGCACCAACAAATTCGAACTCACCTGGAAATACAAGAAACAATAGTGTGAGAATGAAAAATATTTGACAACATGTAACTGATTTAAGTATCAACAATATTTACATTTTACATTCTAGTTGCTCGTGTAGTCTAGTGGGTAGAGTACTTACTCCTAGTGTGTGGAGTTCCTGGTTCCTGAGTTAATCAGGGATAAAATGAGTTCACTCCAGACTCGTAATCACATTGATTGTAAATTTGCGAATGAACCTCTATACCAGCTTCAACCCCTACACCCGACAAGGGCTACTGTTGGATTAATATACTTTACTTTTACATTTTCGGTGTAGTTACAAACATCCTCAAGGCAGGACAACCAGTATGTGGAACAAAGTAAACAAAACCAGCAATATTTTGTAGACAGACATATAGTTACGAAACCCGTATTCAAATGAAGCAATTTAACTTTCAATTACTCAGCTACAGCTTTTCAACTCGAGACTCATCAATCACTATATCTTGAGCCCAGAACTCAATCAAAGCAGTAGAAACAGGCAGCATAGCGCGATATTCAGTATCGAGAAAGTAGTTTCCTTCAAGGAAGGCCAATAATTAGAGATATCTACATGTGTATATTATATCAGAAGTGAGTCTTTCATCACCGTTCAATCTTGCTGAAAAGTTTTTAATATCATGAAACTTTCTCTTTTGGAATCATGTGCTGGAAGTAAAGTGCTCTTACTTGATGAAGTTGGCGAATACTTGTATTAACGAATGTTCTGTTGAAGAGGGGTCAATACAAACATACATGATATTTTTATCGAGCTCCCAAGTCTCAAACAGTTTACTACATTTTATTTATTACTTAATAAAATAATAAAATGTATAGATGTGTTATCAAAACAATAGCTATTTTTAGTCATGGAATAGAATAAATAAAAATTGCTGAAAATAAGTAAAGAAGTCAATTCTAAAAAAAACACATAGTATAATCAATTCATTACAAACCATCTAAAATGAACAAAAAGCTAAGAAAATAAACTAAGAAATATGTGCCAAGGCTCTTAAAAAAACTTAAAATTCATACATAGCCCAGGGTAAAGTATTACGATTATTCTGAATGTCCGAAAACTAATCGCAAGGTGTCCAAAGATTGGTTCACGAAAAGTCGAATTAGTTGAAGAGTTTTACTGCTGAAGCACAATGTGCCACTGTGGCCTATGCTTCAGCGAACAATTGTCAAAAAGTTTAGAGCACAGGATTGCATTGAACCAGTTACAATGGCGTCGTGACCGAAGTACAGTGCCGGTAAAAATGATAAGACACCCCATGTTTTTCAAGAAATCGTAAAAAAACAAATCAATCCAAGGAAGCTATGTATGCAACTGAGATTGCCGCTCCACATTACATTCCCCTGGGTAATTAGCCGGGGATTTTCCGTATAACATATTGAGTAACTAAAGAAAGTTGAATTTGAGATAGGTAAAAAAGATAAGACAGCAAGGGAAAACCATTCTTTGTTCTTCGGGTGTGAACGTTTGTCCCATAAAGAAGACGAAAAGTATTTATAGAATTGGGTTTCAAAATTTGAAGGTGATTTTTTACTAGTTTTATGTTGTAAACTCGTGACAATGGGTAGAGCAGAACAGCTGACTGCCGAAGAAACGAATATTATAAAAAAAATTACACGGCGAAGGAGAGTCCATAACAGAAATTGCTCGAATTGTGATGCGGAGCAGATGTGCGGTCCGCAATTTTATTCGGAATTCTGAAAATTATGGCAAGAAGAAGTCAAAAGGGCGGTCAAGAGCTGTATGTCCTCGGTCCGAACGGAGAATTATTCGATTAGCCTCTAATTCTACACTCACCGCACGAAAAATCGCGGCAAAGACGGGCATTGAAACGAAGATCAGAAATGTTCGAAACACTATCGCGCGAGCAAAGTATCTCAAACGCCGTTAATTGCAAAGAAAACCACCTCTCACCGAACAGCACAAAAGGGCCAGACTGGCCTTTGCTGAAAGCCACTTGCGTTTGAAAAAAATGGCGTCGTGTTATTTTTACAGACGAAAAGAAGTTTAATTTGGACGGAGCCGACGGTTTAAGCTATTATTTCCACGACATAAGGAAAGAAACGAGAGTTTTGAGCAAGAGACAGCATGGTGGCGAAATTGTAATGGTTTGGGCTGCTATAGAATACAACGCACGGTCAAACATTCGGTTTTTAACTGGAAAAATAAACAGCTTTCGATATGTGGAAATGATTCGTGAGAAGTTTGACAATAATTTGACAGAAATCGCGGATCAGCCGTTTATTTTTCAACAAGATAATGCTGCGATTCACAATGCAAGCGTTGTTAAACAGTACTTTCAGCAGCAACAAATTGATGTTCTCGATTTCCCACAGCAAGGTATCCATACATAAATATAATCGGAAATTGTTGGGGTCAACTGATCCGAATCGTTTACGCTAAATCGAAACAATTTCAAGACACAAAGGCATTAGAAGAAGCTGTTACCTCTGCATGGGCCCAGATTTCGAGAAAATATGTGCGAAAATTATATAAAAGTCTACCAAAAAGAATTATAGAAATTATAAAAAAGATAGAAAGCTCAATAAAATGCTAAAATATTACAAATAATTGCGTTTCATTACTTTAATACTATTCTAATATGGCAAAACTGTACGGTGTCTTATCTTTTTTACCTACCTATAATTGAACTTTCTTTATTTACTCAATATGCTATACGGCAAATCCCCGGCTAATTACCAGGGGAATGTAATGTGGTGCGGCAATCTCAGATACATACACAGCTTTTTGGGATTGTTTTGTTATTTTACGATTTCTCGAAAAACATGGGGTGGCTTATTATTTTTACCGGCACTATAGACCAACTTTTTACATTTTACCTAGCTACATGTTTAACGAACTGTACGCGCGTGGGTTCAGTGCTTTGCTGAACTGTTATTTACGTATTGTACAGTATTCAGCGCTTATTTTACACTGTTATATAAGCAGCCGTAGAATGTACGAGGATATATCTTTAAGTTCGCAAAATGAATAGGTACACTCAGAAAAAAACTTTATAAAATTGGGGAAAAACATTGTTAATTCATATATTTTTCACTATGAAATGGCGCCATAGAGGTTTCTCTATGAATTAACTACTACATAGTAATACGTGCGTGAGTTGTATTGGCAACAATTTTCTCTATTGAATCAACAAGGGCTGCTTGTAATTTTGAAGCCGCGAATAGGAAATCCAACAACTAAATTGGATCGTAATAACATGGAAAGGAAAGTGCGGCTGCATACTTAAAATATGAACTAAAATGTCGTAAATCGACTTAAAATACCAATGCCAAAAAGACACTATTTAATGCTTTGAATAGTTGAAAGACCCAAGAATTTCAACAATTTATATTTCTTGAAATTCTTGGGTCCTTCAACTATGTAAAGCATTAAATAGTGTCTTTTTTGCATTGGTATTTTAAGTTGAGCTTTTTGAAACATCTTGACATTAAAATTGTGCTGTTTTGTGTCTTATTGCTGGCAAGCAACAGCTCTTTACAAGCTTTATCACGTATATTGTTTAATAAGTATGGCGAGATTTTGGTCTTAAATGATGCCAATTTCGCAAGGAGCAAATTTTCATTTCCTGGGGCTGGGTGTAATAGCCGGAAGTTGATATGTATCTGGAATTTAAATTATAAGACAATTTGAGTCTGATTTTATAAAAACGATCTACCTATTTGATGTCCTTCGGTATCTTTATACCCTTGGCCATGCTTTAAGATTTATTTCTATCTGCCTTAGAAGAAAAGAATTCTCCCGTTGCTTTTTCACTTGTTCCCAATCACTGCAGCTATGACTAAAGGTAAGTAACAAAAAATAAACTATTCAGCACACCGAACGACACACACTGCATGCACTACAACTTACATATATGCGCGATTTGTGTCTCGAAATGAATGCTGTTGAGATTTAGTAATGATCAAACAAAACAAAAGAAATTGAAGTGCATCTATTCAAATCAACAGATCAAGTAGTTGATTTGTGTTTATGACTAAAATAACCGATAATGCATGTTGTATTTACAACATACGTATTGAATTCACATTAGTCGTTTTAATTCCATAAAATTCGTTGTTATTATGAAAGAAACAGCAACGAATATACAAAGAGGCTGTACGTTTATTATGACCCTGGCTTTTACATTGATAATTCTTGATTTTACTATGCGACTTTTTTCTGAGTGTAGGTCATTAATGAGGGTAGTTTAATGAAATGTAATGAGATCAGAGACTCATATAAGTGTAAACAGGTAGCATTATTTCAATCGAGTCATAAGTCTTTGAACTATCGCCAACCAAACAACTCAATCTGGAACAAATTGTAAAATATGCAGAAAATCGAGTACCGCGATGTTATAAAGTATCTCACAAAACAAGGAAACCCTTGTCAAACTATGATGGAAGAGATGGCATCCGTTTGCGAAGACGTCTGTTCATGTTAAACTATAATATATAGGTAGCGCAGTGTCTTCAAACCAAAAATGGGGCTCACTTGAAGACCACTCATCACCAGGACAGCCAATAGAAGTGACCACTCCGGAAATTGTCACAAAAAAAGAAAAATTGATGCTGGCAAATGTTAGGCTGAGAAGAAACAGCTCACAGAAATTGTTGGTGTACCGGATACAACCATTTTAAATATTCTGTACGATCATCTTTGCATGCTACCTACCGATAGTATTGACTTTTTTTCTCCTACCGATCACCATCGAGGCTCACTTTACCACACCATTCATTTACCATATGCATTTCTTGAACTCCGTAGTCGTATTCGTCAAGTAGCGGTAAGCACGAATTGAACGATTACTCCATTTAGAATTTGACTTTGGCTGCACCGTTATAGACGTGTATCTGACCTGCCTTATTCTTCTTAAAGAAGAAAATAAGTTAGTAAAATTCAACTGAATTGTACATCGTCTTTATGGAACAGTAAATTGTGTGCAGTTAACAGTGTACAGATTCACTTTTTCGACCCCCTCATTGAGCAGAGAGACTACAATGAGATATGAAAAAGGAGCTTAGCCATTTTCGACAACACAATAAAAAACTTTCCGCAAGCAAATATGAGTCTATCTCACTAATTGTATCAGCTATATGTAAAATATACTTTTTTTTTAAATCTGTAGATGCATCGAAGGAAATTAGGAGTGCATTTTGCAGAGTACTGATAAATTCAGTGCAGAAAAGACCCTTTCTCTAAGAAAGTAAAATGATATGTAGGTCAGGTACAATGCTCGAACGAACGAAGGCCTCAGAAGTGAAGAAAATGCTTATCACAAAACTAATCTTTTATAACATGATTTTACAAGCCTCATAAAAAACTCACCAAAAAATGATTAAACTGAACAGTGGACAGCCAGACAGAATTGTTTGTCTACAAGTGGCTTATTTGGATTTATGCGTGATCAAATAAAAGAAACATCAAGAAATGTCACAGCAGATGCTGCGAGTATTATTGCAAGGCGACAACACCTTAACAGACAGAACGTTTCAGAAGATACAGACCTTTTGTCACTTAGGAAGATATAGCTATTTCGTTAGAAATAATAGCACAATTTTATATTTAAAATTTCAGATAAACGGCATAGAACTAAACCCAATGCAAGAGTTGGCTCTTAACCCTAGAATGGTACCGATGAGTAAATTTTACTCACATAGGGTATATATTTCGTCGTGCACCAGCCAGCTGGCAACTCCGACTGCCATGAAGCTAGAAGCTATATAATCTTTTTATGTTTAATAATAAAATAAAAAATGTACATAATACTATTGTTGCCATCTTTTTAGTAAAAACATGTACCTAAAATCATCCAAAAATTTACCGTACCATTTCAGGGTTAAATATTTTTTCACACCAGCATCCTCCGTGGAATCAGAGTGAAACCTAAGCTTTTTTGGCCAGATATTAGCTAATCGAAGATCTAGACTTAAACGAGTATATCTGAATATGCTAATATATCTAAATTAAAATTCTTGGTTGTATTAAATTCAAATATTTGGATTTAAGGACAAATGTTCCTTTAGAAGCTAGATATATTGACAATTTCTTGACAGATATCAATATTTGGAGGATAATTTGCCCTTTTCTTCACTAAATAGATCACTTGAGTGTTCAGTTATCGATGGTATCGAATATCGATAGTTTCGTACCTTTAATGCAAGTTGGGTGCCGAAAATGCTCATGCCGCCTCAATAGCAACAGTGCCTGGAATGTAGTGAAGACGAGGGTGGAATATTGAGTCGAAGCATTACTAGAGACTAGACTTAGGTTTAACATTATGAGCCTGAGCCCCAACAATACTCTATGCAGTAGCCGAAAAAAGGCATACCACAACTCAAGAAGTTCAAGGTGTCACAGTCAGCTGGAAAAGTCATGGCGACCGTATTTTGTGACTCAGAAGGGATCCTGCTGATTGATTTAAACATAGGCGTCTCCATAATTAGAGAATGCTACGCTTCAATTCTAGAGCGGTTAAAAGAGGCCATCAAAGAAAACAGAACAGGAAAATCGCCAGAAGGAAAATTACCCTTCTGTACGGCAATGTGCCATTTTGGGTTCGCTGTACTGCATAAAGTGGGTTTCGATATTTTAAATCACTCATTCTTTAACCCTGATCTGGCTCCCAGTGAATAAGATATTTTCCCAAAATTCAAAATGAACTTCGTGGGAAAAATTTTCGCAGTTTCGGCTTACATTTTCGACAAAGACAAAACATTTTTTTTAGAAGGTATACATAAACTAATTGAAAGATCTGAAAATTGTATTAGAGTTGTAGGCGAATGTATTGAAAAAGAAAAAAAAATTCTATCGCATCAAAACCGCTAGAAAACTGATTTTCTTTGAGTGACTGATAAATGTGCAAAGACGAAATACACTTTTTCATAGTGTCATATCAATCATTTCTTACACAAAGAAAATAGATGAAAAACACAGTTTTATGGCTACATATATTTCCCTTGACAACAACTTGAAGAAAAATATTTATATTCTGAACGTCATGTATGACTTTGATCCGAAGATTGCATCAAAACTCAAAGGATGTAAATGTTTCCATGGTAACCAATCGTATAAATTCCACAATTTAGGAAGTGAATATCATCTCCTTATATATAAATGATGAAAATATTCAGTGCTGGCAGCACCTTTCCAACGCAGGAGCCCTAAGTAACCATGAATCTCATCTCCTTATATATAAATGATGAAAATATTCAGTGCTGGCAGCACCTTTCCAACGCAGGAGCCCTAAGCTAACCAAAACAAGCTCATTGTAAAATAAACCTATCCTATTATCCGAGGATTTCATCGAAAGTTTCAGCGATAAAACGATGTTTTGGGGTTGCCATCTGAAAAATTTCTAAAACTCGAAAAATTTAACCATTTTATTGCAAGTGCTTTGCATATGAATATATAATGGAAGCATCTGTTGGTGCAATCAATATTTACGAAAATGTCTAGTGCTGGCAACCCTGTATTATCATGTCAACCAAAAATATACCGAATCTGCTTCACGTTAAGTTAAACCTACTCTGTGAATTTTGTTTCGATTGGATGATTGCGCTGGAAGTTGTAGGGGTAAAATTAATTTTTGATTGGCCACCCGTAAGAATTTTCAATATTTGAATATGAATATTTGTTATTAATTATCATTGCGAGATTCTTCTAATTAATATATAATAATGAAGACATTGCTTAACAAAGAAATGTCAAAAAAGTACAAAAATTACCATAGCTGGTAGCCTTTTCACGATTTTTGTTGCAAAATTCCTACTGCATTTGGTTTACAATAAGGACCATTTACTTACTACATGAATTTTGTTTTCATTTCATGACTGCATCGGAAGTTATAAGATAAAAGCTGTATTTTGCTAAGAAAATTTGCAAGATTATGGAGACAAAAATTACTATAGCTTGCAGCTCTATACTAATTATTCAACCAAATTTCTATTAAATGGGCTTTGAGTAAGGCCCAGCAATGTGAATTTCGTCAAAATCTGTTGGCTTTTCACTGATAAAAAAGCAGTTTTTTTCATCAGTGATTTTTCAAGATAGCATCACTGCCACAAGGTTGCTCACATTTCAAAATTACTTCTATCAGACCTGCTCCAAGTTAATACCAACATCTTCTTTTCTCTTTTTGAATTTCATATTGATCGGAACAATATGATCAACGGTTTTCGTGACCAGAAGTTTCAAGCGCTGAGTATAGAGGTAATTTGGTGATGGGTTGCCGTTCTTGTGGAATGCGAAATTTTGAAAATTTCAAAAAATAAACATTAAAATTTATCAAAAATTTGAGTTTCAAATTTTCAGGCGGGTCGATGATTTGCAGAATTTTTTTAACGCGCTTGCCGTAGATTATATTAGTTTGTCATTGCACCAGTCCTCATATGCATCTATATCCTCTGAAAATTTCAGCTCAATCGGATCACTCTTTCCAGAGATTATCTTCCTTTATCTGTTTGCTGTTATCTGTTTATTTGCTTATATATATATATAAGCATATATATATATAAGCATATATATATATATATATATATATATATATATATATATATATATATATATGTATATATATGTAAAAAAATATGAATTTTCGGCAAAACGAGTTGAATGCTAACAGTAATAAATTTGCATTTGTATTTGCACTTCTTATCTCCATTCCGCGAACTTATTAACCCACCCTCGTACAATGCATTCAAAAAGCTGGCAAAAGTAAAAAAAAAAAATCTAAGACAGGTGTCAGAAATACTAGTAGAATGACCAGTACATCAAATACAAAACGTTTACTCTTTTTTATTGCAACGATAGTTTTCCAGTGGCCGGTTATGAATAAAAAACGAAAAATGGAAACCTAATAGCAACGGTATGATAAATTTGAATTTTAAAATTTACCCTCTATTGAAAATGCATTCATACATGAATGCACTACATATTTTCATTTTTGGGTTTTCGATGTACTACTCCTTTGGCTTTTTCTGAACTATTCATAACGGAGAATATTGATTTTGCATCGCACTCAAAACAACACCAAGATTGTAATCACATTTATTAAGCAGTGTAATACTGTTTTCCTTCTTTACAGAACCGACTTTCACAATTTAAATGCAAGTAACTAAGTTCATTTATTATCTTTGTATAAAATGCGCTCTTATCTTGGTCGCGGTACTGGAGGTCTGGCTTCACGGTGCACGTTTTACAGGATGCTTTTTGTATGCTTTCTTTCAATAGTCTAATGCCAGCTTGGAATAATGTTGTGTAATTACTTGGAAGAACGACACAGGAGAGAGTTACCTCTACTTTTTCGCCTTAAATCCAGCACGGGAAGACATTTCTAAACTACAAACGCACAGACACTCTCGATCATAAGTTCCCTTTGTAGCCTTTAGTGTGCCGACTTTGCAGGTGGTTTTATGCAGAAAATGAAATATCGTCTGGGGATTTCAAATCTTCGTAGTTTCCAAGTAAGATACATTACGAAAATTGACTTCTCAACGCAGAGAGTCAAGCAGTTTTTGTGTGGATAAAGCAAAACTATTTTCCGTGGCTGATTAGATCTACGTGACTCTCGACAGAGTCCATTAACGGAAACAAGATACGAATTTATACAGTGGTTTACTCAGTACCGCAAAACGAAATTCCCAAAAGGATGTATTCCAGATTTATTACTTATTCAATGCTAATGCTTTCTGGCTGCCTTTTCAGATCCAATGATGACAAAGTGTACGCAGTGAGACGAAGCTTATAGCTAAACCGCTTAAAAAGATTTTAATATTTTAGTTGACACAAATCGGTGATCCAAACTTGTGGTTTATTTCATTAATGTGATTGAGGTTCTATATTGGATCCGAAATTAATTTACGTTATTCGTATTTGTAAAGCTTTCCATGCATTCACATTCATAATAAACTGTCGAGGAAAAACATCTAAGAAACTAGTTTGAAGATAATCTGAAATCAGATACGAATGAAAATAAGATAGAGATTTTTCGGTATGAAATAAAACGTTCTTTCTTGCATTTGGCTTTACCTTGAATTTAAGATCTAGCCCTTGTTCATCGAATCCTACCTTGACAATGCTTATTTGCAAAGTTTCTATTTTACTCATAAAAAACCCTAACTGTCGCTGTTTGCTTTCGTTAGTTTTAAACTTCAACTAGAATTCGAAAATTAAATGTTGATATACACCAGAATCCGGCTTCGTGATGTCTTGCACACTAGCACTTTGTCATCTGTCATCGTATTGTCATGCCATGTAAATATTAATTTGCATATTAATGTACTATGGAAGTGTTTTGATTGCCATACTATTTGAAAATTGAATGCTACTAAGTTGTGGTTTTAAATATATGCACCCTTTTCTCAACAGACATCAGCTCATGGGGCATATCTGACTGAGTTGGTCACTTGGAACGAACTATTCACTTAGTTACGAAATTTTTTTAAAAATCTGCAAGTTTCATCCAGTGATAATAGGTCTGTTCGCGTACCTGAATCTATTATAATATATTCAAATAGATTCGCAGAAAGTCGTTTTTGTACTCTTGCTGCAAGTCAAATTTTGCAGCAAAAAGATGCCTGCTGTAAAAATCTGTTGCTGCTGCAGTACGCGAACAGACCTAATCTCTCATAGAAGTTTTTGCTAAATTACCATCAGCTGTATCCATTCCTGCTTACAGTTTTATAGACAGGATATGTAAATCTACTTCGGCCCTCGAATTCTTCGAAACCCAGTCTTAGTAAAATTCAATTTTCAAATAACATCGCAAAATAAACACTTCCTAATGATAATGCTTTCAAAATGATTCACATAATTTGAGACAAAAAAAATCAATTGACACTAAAGAAGAGGGCAGTTTATCCTAGAATTATCGATTATATTTGTTAAGAAATTTTAATCAAATATTTTACTCGGTAAATTCGACTACGTGTGCCCTCCATAGCCGTTATGCCGAATTTACACACAGGCAAATGTTGGCGAGCGGAGAGTGTAAATGGTCACCTCGTCTATTCACCCCTGCTATTTTCGCATGCCAAAACATAGAGGGAAGTAATTTTACAAGTTGCTCGACCAAACGTTCGGGGAGAGTGTAATTGCGCCTTTAGACAATTTTACCGATTGTGTTTTTTTGTGTATTTGTGGCTGTGTATTTGTTTTTAGGGGTGGTTTTCATTTGTTTGTTTATATTCAGTGTGTTATTTTTGTGTGTGTATTTTGTACGTACGTATTTGTTAGTTATTCTTCAATTTTCGATCACTGCTCGTCGTCTGGTGGTAGGAGGGGAAAAACTTAAAGAATAACTAACAGAAACATATAAAAAATTCAGGAGAAAACAACACACTGAAGGAAAACAAACACACAAAAAAACACAATCGGTAAAACTATCTAACGGCTATGGGGGGCACGTAGTCAAGTTTAGCCTTTTATTCTTCCAGGCGTTGAAATATTGAATTCCAAAATTTTTACTGATTTTCGAAGAAGGTCGGAGAGGTCTCTCGGTAGCTATTTTCGGACAGCCACTTAACCTAAGTTAACCTACCTTTCACCATAAATAGTTGCGTGTGTTTTTTTAGGAACGTGCAAACTACTTTGTGGGTACAACGAAAACACGTGAAAAAAATCCTTCAGGTCTTCGAATTTCCTGGAAAAATATCGCTCTTCTTTCGCCCTGATAATACGAAATGCGGAAAATTTTGAGTTTAACAAGAACCCTTCTCTAAAATACACATTGACTAACAGCTGTGGCACCATCTTGAAATATCTTCAACTAAAAAACACACTTTTTCTCGTGCGTCTTTCGTTTCAGTCATCAGACCAAAATGAAATTCATACTAGGTTGATCGTAATTTAAGCCAAATTTGACAGATTTGCAGTCATATTTCCGCAAGATTAGGAAAAGGTTGTCCGCATCGATGGTTTTAGTCTTTTTAGAGTTATGGGATGCTATCAATAGGTATCGAAGTCGTAATAACGGTGAAATCCTAACGCCAATAAAGGAGCTGAAGGACCAGGTTCTGCACACTGAGCTGGGGAGTCTGGAGCTTCTGAAGGGTTTAACATCACAGAATACAAGCTGAGGCAGCAACAAATATAACGTCGCAGGAGATACACTCTTAGATTTCATAGCTGCTGCGGGACTAATGACTTAACATACTGGAACTTCTACCCCCTTTATGGCCTGTGCGATTATTGATATGTAACAATGTTTATCCAGAATACTTAAGTCAATAATTGCTTGGTGTGTATTGAATGAGACCCTATTCTGATTTCAGCTTCTTTGTGTTCTCTTAAGCTTCGACTGCGATTTGAAGACGGAAGTGACATTTAGATGTCCTCAAGAGTGTGACCTATCGCCGCACCTACAGAGTATGCTAGCTGATTCCCTGCTTGACGAGCGGCAATGAAAAAGGCCGTACTCACAAGCTCATGCTAATGATAAAGCCATATTAACAGTCAGTATAGATTTGAATATCTGAATCCTCCACGCATTGGATTTAATTGTTAGTTGGTGCTCGAAGCACAGCATTTCAGTGAACAACCACATTAGCTAACCTCAGTCCTAACTTTGCATTCTTGAAGCATTTTCAAACGATTTAACTAAATTTAAGCAAGAAAGCACATAACTTTGCTCATACGGTGCACAACATTCCCAATCATTTATGATACTCCTAGAGTGATATTTTGTACGTGCTCAAATAATTGTGCCAAGAAAATAATGTTCACAAATAATTTCAAGACTTCTTCTTTGCCTTGCAGAGAACTTATCTGGTAGTCATTTCATATTGTATTTGTATGATTTGATATTGTTTAAGGCTATTGTATGTTACTGGGTGATGGAAGATTACACTCCGAGTGATCAAATCAACGAGACCAGGTAAAGATGACACCGCTCTCCCTGTAAGTGGCTAGGCTGGAATGCCGCTAAACTTAACAGGAACGAGATGGTCATATCGCTTGTTTCGAGTTTAAAGGGGAGCCTCTAATCGCTGGGACTTCAATGACTCATGCAGTAGTCGAGGCCACTGTTTGCACCACCATGGAGTGGATTCGCAGGGATGCTCATACAAAAACCCTTTCGTAGGAGGCAACATGCGTATCTTTGGAACCAAGAAATCGCCGAACTGCGACGCATCGCTTTGGCGTGCAGACACAGGATGCATCGAACCAAGAATATGTCGGAAGTGGCTGAGCTATCTGCTGCTGTCATTGCGGAAAAGGAGGAGCTGAAAGAATGGCAGGCTCTTTGTGAGGAGGTCAGCACAGACCCGTGAGGAAATGATCACTCGTAGACTTGGCTGCGTGTGGCCTAGCACTCTCATGGATGCTATATCGATGAAGCGTATCGTTGGTTCGCTGTTATCAACGCAAGCCCCGGAAGGCCCCGGGATCTGGTGGAGTGCCGCTTGAGGCGTTTAAAGTCATGGTGGAAGGTCAACCGCGTATATTATTGGATTTGTATGATCCATATTAGTCGCGGGGGTATTCCCGTCCCGATGGAATGTAGCACGACTGGTACTTGTGGACAAGGGGAAGAGTAACCTGAGCAATCCATCGGCATTGCGTCCGCTGTGCATGCTGGACACTGCAGGAAAGCTTCGCGAAGGGTTGCTCCAGCCACGGCTGTTGCCAACAGTGAGACTAGCTTGCGATATTTCTGACAAGAAGCACGGCTTCCGAAAAGGGCGTTCAAAAATCAATACCGCCTCAGAGGTTGTTGGGGCTGTAGCAAGAACGAACGAGGCATATCATCAGGCCCAGGCTGGTCGTGCTCCTAGTAACGGACGTACAAAACACCTTCAATTCGGCGAGGTTTTCAAACATCCTCCAGGCTCTTGGAAAAAGGTTCCGTATTCTTGGCTACTTGCTAGTCATGATGTGAGACTATCTCAGGGACCAAGGGTCGCTCTACAACCGACGGTGGAGTCAGAAGGAGGCCTGTCACCTCAGGTGCGGCACAGCGGTTGATCCTGGGACCTGACTTCTGGAACATCATCTAAGATGATCATATCCATGACAGTTGGCTCCATGGAAGTCTGGACCAGAAAGTCGGTCAGGTATCTGGGAGTGACCCTGGGCACTAAGCTGACGTACTGAGATCATATCTGCAGGGCATGTGACAGTGCACTACTAGTCGTCACTTCATTGTGTAGGCTAATGGCCAACGTCCGCGGACCCAGTGAGACGAGACGGAGGCTGCTGATGGTAACGACCGATTCAATCTAGCTATATGGAAACGAAATTTGGAGAGATGCGCTCCGAACGAAGAAGTTCCGGAAGAGCATTGCCAGTGTCCAGCGCAGGGTTGCCCTGCAAATCACCAGTAGCTACCACACGGTCTCAGAAGAGGCTGTGATGCTGGTACTAAGGCCTGATAGCTCTGCAACAATCAAGACTTTTACTCAACCTGTTTTGGGTGGCAATATACTGCATTAAATTGGTGTATGCTGCATTGCATTCGCTATCATTGCGTGTGTGTCGGTGTTGCAACCCGATGGCGAGGCTGTTTCGCAGCAATATTTAAATTAAGCTGCAACGTAAATGAAATATATTTATACGAATTTCAAAAAAAATGTGTAGTACAAAGAATGTTTCACATATGTTTATTAACCTTAAATGGGGTTGATCCTTACTAGTCTCATTAGTAGAGCAGTCATTGTCTGTAATACATAATGTATCCGTGAGAATGTACGATTCCATTAACTAATAGCACCGAAATATATGAGCAATATCGTCACTCCTACAAACATGCTCAATATGCTGGGGTGGGCGAGATATATTATGAGTGACGTTAAGGAAGGAAATGTTAGTGCAAGTGCTGAAATCGGGGGAGCTACAGTAAGGACAGTAAAAAGCCGAAGATATGAAGCTAAACGCTAGTGGTTCGAAACCGGAAAATTTCGCATAAACTAAAGTTGGAAACATATACTACAGCAAGCCTGGACTGTACTTCCGGTTTTTATGTCATTGATCATGATATTCTAAAAAAATATGACCTAACCCTTGCATAGCCTAAAACAACATTTCCAGCCAGATAAGTATGTAAAAACGTAATCTAGTTTGTGCAGTAAACATTTTCAAACTTCACATCAAAATGCTAGAACACATCAAAACTTTACTAGTGCGAAAATTCGAACGTCGCATCCATATAAATCAAAAAGTTATAGCGATTTGTGAAAGGTAATATTTCCAGCGCCACATATATCTATATGACATGTTTCATCGTTAAAATTTGATGATGACATGCAAAAACAAAAAAGTATATCCTTCAGCAACAGCCACTGAAAATACACGAGTGTCAGCTGAGATAAAAATGGAAAAATGTATCGAGGGAATATTTTGAATTGAAAATAGAAGTGCTCATGTCCATACAATTTGAACATGCTCAGTTACAAAATTTATTATCACTGATGACAAGTAGTAAAACGCTTTCATCGCACAGAATAACATTTGCTATCATTGGGATTATTCATAAAATATGTAAGCTTGCTGATGCATTATATATTGCTGCTGTCCAAAATAAACATAGATTTAATTTAATTGATGTGAAATATACCCTCAGGCTTACATAAGAGTAAACACCTCTTAATTTCGCTATGTAGCTAAACTGGGTTTCGAGCAAGTAAAAGTTTTTTGATTTTTAGGTTCTTTGGATTTAACGATCAATTTAAGTTTTAAAGAAGTCCACTAATACAAGTGGCCTCTACTAAGGTACAAATGTGCAACAAATTTCAAGGAGCAGCGAGCTAATTTCGTTCAATTGTTTAAGTGGGCTTCTTTATTCTAATTTTGAATGTTACTAGCATTAAAGTAGAAGTGAAGAACAAACTCATTCTTATGCTTTTCGAAAACAAAGAAAATGGAATGGAATGGAAAATGCATTGATGAAATGTTAAAAGTTTTGCGATTGAATCGCTAACATTGTGCTCATTTCAGATACTGTGTTTCGTAGAAAGGTACTACTATATCATTGGCAAACAGACCCGAAGACTAGAGATATGAAGTTTTTTCTTCTGTTTAAAAAAGAAAACAGAAACTAAAATATTCTGACTATTAACGAAACCATCGTTGCTGTAGAAACTCAACTGTGCAAACAGGTAGGAGTTTCGCATTCAGTGTTTTTGTATCTTCGATGTAGAGTATCACTCTTTTCCTTGGTAATTTGTTATTCGACTAGGTTTGAGAATTGAAGTAGTAGTTAGTTAAAAATTATTGCGGTACTAACATATTTACGATGTAACGCAGTTTCTTATAGAGATACCTAACTTACGTCCAATGAAACCGTCTAGCGGTTGAAAGGACTGGGAAAATGTGTATGATGAAAATGTATTCTTATTTGATACTACGGAATCGATCAAAGTTTTGTATTTTTCAATAGATTCTATACATCAACTGCACCGCCTGTAGATTCAAAAAACTATGGTGTTCGCGTAAACCAGATTCCACCATAGAGATGAAATTAACATGAAAGTAATACATGTCAAGATTCTCTATTCAATATTCATTGTCCTGTAACGTTAGATTTTTGTCTAGAGTCTTTAAACTATAGCAGCTTACAGTGTGCTTCTATTGAAACCAATCACAGTACAGCACCCGACAGAATTATCGTCAGTAAACCGCAGGGTGGATGTTAAACGTAATGACTTTCCGAAGCTTCCGTTTGGACGATGTTTGCTCTGGCCAAGATTTTTTACCTAACTAGGGTGAATGCTCCTACTATCGGCCTGTACCTAAAGTTTGATAACCAAAACTTTTTTATTTTATAACAAGAATCTTAAGTGTAATATTTGGAACAATAGCCACTTTACTTACTTTAGGTGCTTTTTAACGAGTTTGATCCGTTTTTTAATAGAAGAGAGGATTTACAAAAAAGGGTTGCAGCAGTCCGAACTTTAGGAGCTAATTTGGAACAATCACCTAACTAAATCTTTTAATGCATGCACTAGCTAGGGAAAACTCATATTTACACGAAATATTCATCTTGTAGCACAGATCTCACTGGGCACCGGTTCTTACTTTACAAACGAATCTACGTCACTTGTTAGTGAGCAGGAGCAGTCGCAGCTTCTTGAGTATCAACGTCAGCCTCAACGATAGCTTAAGGAACTTCTACATCTGCCGCCTCCACAGCAGCTGCAATGCCTTTCTCCAATGGCGTCTTCAGAAACGTCTCCTAGTCTCGCACTACAACTTGCTAGTGCTAATGATGATGATATTAATGGTATCATTAGAGTGTTGTCTCCTCCTCTTCAAATTTTTCTTTCTCGTGTTGCTGCTAATACGTCCGAGGAAGACATGAAGATGCATGTATATATCTCGGAATCAATGAAGACCCATCAATGTTTCTGGCATAAAACTCACAAACGATTCGAACAGCAGCGGTATTTCTTACTTACGCTTCCGATCGAACTAAGCGTGATCGAGAGCCGCAATTTCTGGCGTACTGATATTTCGATTAAGGAATTTGACATCCGACAGTGTGCAAATTTTCGCAAAACTCAGGCCCGAGTCCCAGCAATTTGAACAGTTCACGTCTGTCTAAAAATCATCGTTTTCACCTCTATTAGCAGAATGTTCGTGGACTGAGAAGCAAATGGTTGCAAGTCAGGCTATCATCCATAATTGCTTCCGATGATTTGGTCTGTTTGACAGAAACTTGGCTTTCTGGTAATATTTTTAGCGATGAGTACTTTCTCCTGCATATTGTTTTCAGATATGATCTCAGTCGTGATTAATCGTATAAAGCAGATGTCGGTGAAGTCTTAATTGCCTTTCGTAAACCTCTAGTAAACTCTGTGCAAGCTTCGTGATGTCTCATCCTGTTAAGTACTTTGCTGCCCGTATTTCCGTATTTCGTTGTCACACAATGTTTGTTTATCTGCATATGTGCCCTGAAGTGTATCGTTCTCCACGTATGAATGTTTTTTTAGTAAGCTGCCTGACTTTATTATGTCTTACTTTCCCTATTCTCCTATTGTTGTATGGTCTTCAACCATTTTGTCTACAAATACACTTTCTATTTCCCTCTCATCCTTTCTTTCTTTCTGTTCCCTATCACAGATTAATTGCATTCCTAATAATAACAATCGTTTTTTGTACCTTGTTTTTCTAATTTTCTCCTTCCTCATCATAATTTCCATACTTTGATCCTGACTCTTATTATCTCCTTCTTTCCATCGATTTTTGTTAATTGGATGGACCACGCACAAAGAGCATAGCTGTGTCGTCTTTAAACTTTATCAAAGCTGATTATGAACAAATAGCTGCAGAGCCCCTTGCTAACAACTGGTTTCCTTTTTTGCATGGGCTTGAAATCAATGAAGCCCTTTCTTTTCTTTTTACTCTCTCCTTGATTCCCTCGTATCTAGATTTACTCCTGACTCATCATGGTGCTTGTCTTCCTTGGTTTTCTGTTCTCTAGATCATTGCGCGAGAAAGCCCGAATTCATTACGAGCAACGGCTAAAAGAAGTGTTGAAGAAGCGAAACGTAGGTATTTTGCTCATATTGAAGTGTGTCTTTCTTGAAATAACTTGAAGCCTTTCTGGTCGTATATCCTTTCCCTTAAAACTAGTTACCAATTTCCTGAGACTTTTTTTCTGGAGGAAACTACTTCTATTTCTCAAGACATTTAAGATTTGATTGACAAGTTCTTTGCTTATTCTTTTTAGTCCCCTAACATTACTTCAGCTGTGTCATCCCATGAAAATTTCGTGATGACCAATCTTCTGGAGTTGGATATCTTGATACCCTCGTTGGATCACTCAGCGAACAGTGGCTCCGATGGTATTCCCAATGTGTTTGATAAGTCTCTTGCATCTTCCTTATGTGCACATTTGTCTATTTGATATAACTTGAGTTTTTTCGGTCGTGTTTTTCCCTCGAGCTGGAAAGCTGCCAATGTTTTTCTGACTTTAAAATCGAGGGATATTGGTAATATTGCCAACTACCATCCTATATACCTCCTGCCTTGCTTTCCTAAGTTGCTTGAGCGGACCGATCATGAAAGAATTCATAGTGCTTCTAGTCACTTATTTTCTAAAGAGCAACATGGATTCATTAAAGGACGTTCTACGATTACTGATTTAGTGGAATTCACTAGCTTCATCGCGTGTTCTTTGGACAACGGTCTTCAAGCTGATATGACTTCGCAAAAGCATTTGACAGGGTAAACCACTAAGTGTTGTTAGAAAAAAAATTGTAATTTTAGTATTTCCAGTCCCTACATGGATGATCGCACCTGCTGTGTAGTTTTCAACAATCGTTCTTTTTCCCCCTATCTATCCTACTTTTGACGTTTTCCAAGGTTCCATCCTTCGACACCCTCCTTTTCACGTTATTTATCACTTTACACTTATAACTTGTATGCTGATGACCTTAAAACTTTTCTCACTGTTGTTTTCCTAAATGATTGTGTGATTGAAATGATTGGTGCTTTGCGAACTACCTTGCTCTTAATGTTTCCAAGTGTTTCGTGATGTATTTTTCCAAGAAGCTTCCTTTGAATACTTTTTGTCTGATAGTCTTTCATATGTCCAACATATGGACCATATATGGTCCAACATATGGACCATGGCATCATTTTTGATGCAAAGCTAAAATTTGATCTGGATGTTGCTTTTATCGTCTTTTAATCATCGAAGGTTGCTTGTTTCGTTCTGCGCTGCTCGCGCTTTGCAACCTATTTCCTTTTTTCATAGCATTGTTGAATATTGCTCTCAAGTGTCGTTTCCTCGTTTCGCTTAATGATGCTTATCGTCTTTGAGTGAAAATTTTGGATGTTTCGATTAAAGCTCAATATTAAGTTTTTCATAGAGGTCTCAAAAACGATTTCCTATGCTTTTTTCCATATTTTTAAAAGTCAGATACATTTTTAAGCTTTCTCATTGCTTTGCTTCAATACTCGTTTCATTTGAGGCCAGTATAGTTCTATTGGTCTAAGTTCAGGTCAATTTGGTGGGTTGACCTCCATGGTGACAAAAGTACGTGGTTGCTTGCATGCCTCTACAGCGTTTTCTTAGCATAATAACTTGAGGCTAAGTATGGTAAAAACGACACAAAGCTTTATGCCTGTTAATAAAAGGTAACAATCGCTGCTGCAGACATTCCTTGCATTGATTGTGCCTTCCATTATAAAAAAAAATATCGTTCCTCAATGCAAATCGACAGTTTACCTGCCACACAATGTACTGTTTACTGGTTTTCTTCGACTTTAATACTTCTTTCACCGCACTCTTTGATCTAGCAGTGTAAAATTTATTTGATATATGTAAGTCTTGTCATCTAAAATGACACAATCGCATTTCGTCACTTATTGATAGTTTAATTTTCGAGCTCTCGTTTTTTCTACAATCTCCTTTTTCTCGGATTGATCTGGAACTTTCTGCACCTTATCTGTTCTCAGATTGTAACTACTGTCATATCTTGAACGGAAATGTAGAGTTGGTCAGGAACTTCCTGACGATTTTCTTTGCTAAGCCCTTGTCTATACTTTCAAATTTTCTACTCGCTCTTCTTTTCGTTGTAACAGCTAGCCCTTGCTTATCAATTATTAAAGTTTAAGGTTCTTAGAAATCTTTGAAAAATTGATTTCAAGATTTTCCATGTATTTTTTGTTGTTTCGACTCCATGTTGGCAGTTAAAAAGCTCCTGCATGAATCAATTCAAATATAGTATTCCGTCTTTTATATAAAATATTATCAAATGGCTTAAAGGTCTGCAATAGGTATGCACAGGGAAATATTCACAAAGATAAAAGGGTCACACTTTACTGGGGCAGAACTTATAATATAATCACTAGATCACAATCATCAATGTAATGACTAGATCAAAGGAAATTTGCAATATACTTGGATAGTTTTACCCTTCTCTAGAATGTAAGCACCAAGCA
This sequence comes from Nemotelus pantherinus, assembly GCA_963978885.1. Classification (NCBI taxonomy): domain Eukaryota; kingdom Metazoa; phylum Arthropoda; class Insecta; order Diptera; family Stratiomyidae; genus Nemotelus; species Nemotelus pantherinus. The sequence continues at coordinate 214,576,335 of OZ022263.1, forward strand.
TCTTACAGTTAAGTATTAGTTAGAATACTAATACACCCACCGGATCCCAATATCAGATATTAAGTATATGAAAATTTAATGCTGGCCTAATTAAAAAAGAATTCTTCCAAATTGCCCAGTCACCGACACGACAAGTATTCCAGGCCTGTTACTTTTTCGAACCAATCTGTTCTGTGTATTTCATTTTGATCTGATGGGTTTAATGACTGCATGATTTTGAAGGTTGCCAACCGCAACAGTTTCAAAATTTAGTAAAAAAAAAGACATATTTTACTTTCATGAGAGGATGTTTCTCATACAAAAATGACGGTAGCTCCTCTCAGTACCTAAATGATAAATATTTCTCATGCTGACAATTATTTACTAGTACCGGAATCCAAGGCCTATTATGCCGGATTTATACATAGGGACGAGCGTCTCGTGGACAAGACTCAGTACGACTCAGCAAGACATTGGACGAGACTCAGCAAGACATAGGGTGAATTGTTTATTTAGGATATTGCACCATGCAACACGGACCATGCACCATGCACCTTTCATAGGGTGAATTGTTTACTTAGGATATTGCACCATGCATCTTTCGACAGATGAGAGCTGTTTTGTTCAGTTCAGTGAACGATGGCTGAGGCACAGGTTGTGGCTATTGCAACTGCCTGGTGTGCGTTGAGTGATTTCAATCTGGGACACGCAAAGACATGTTTGAAGTCCCAGCGAAAAATTCGAAACTGTGAATGAGCACATGCTACCCTCTCGAATCCCTTTGACTCGATGCATAAAACCGACTTCACTTCCAGCGGCTTCGAGCTAGGACGAGACGGTCATAAACACTCAGGCACAGCAATAAAAGGATCATTATCCCTTCATAAAACAAACAAGAGCCGACGAGCAAACCATTTACACACGCGTGCTTGCCATGAAAAAAACAGCCGAGAATAGACAAGGGGACCATTTACGCACAGACCTCGTCTACGCTTGCCATTCCTCGGCGAGAATGTAAACCCGGCATTACACTTGATTGAATTTTCAGAATATGGATTAGATCGGTGTCTCTCAAAAGTTAAGATGTAACCCTTTGTCCATGGCGAGCATTTTAATGATATTTTGGGTATCATAATTCTATAAACAAATAACTGCCACAATAACCAAGATCTGATAAACGTGAATCAATCCCAAAACAGCCCTTGTTGTGTCTAGGGGTTGAAGCTGGTATCATTCACAAATTTACAGTCAATGTGAATACGAGTGAGGAGTGACTAGTTCCATGGCTCACTTTACTCTTGATTAACTCAGGTCATTCATATAAACTGCAAGCACGCGTTCCCCCTACCAAACCTGGATTCCAACCATGGACAAAACATACTACAGGCGAGTGATTTACACACAAGACTACACGAGCGATAGGATCTGATGTTTTGGAAATTTTGACCCTTGTTTGAGCACTCTGCATGTAGACACACAGACATTTTTTTAAAATTTAGAACTACGATACGCTCCGACAGAGTCATCAGTTCATTGGGAAATTCAAAATAACGTCTTTTTCAGTAGTCAGAAGCTAACACAAATCGAACATCATTCGGTAGAAAAATTTTAATAAACTGCTGCTTCAGTATACTTTAAATACGCATTGCCCGTAAATAAATACATATTTATATGAATAAATTGCGTAAGCGTCAAAGTTTTAATGCGCACTAGCCAGGCCTGTACACTAACTGCGACTTGTTAGAAAGTACAATTACTTTCTTCAGGATTTCTTTTGAAACTTCTGCGAATATAAACTGTACACGTGCACGAGCAAAATACAATTGACGTATGTATGTATCTTATAGTATCTTATATTTCTTCAGTTTATACTTGATAGGCAGAGGATTTGTCCTGCTGGAGGCGGAAAAGTCCTTCTCATCATTTCTGCAAGAGCCTTTGATATTTGAAAAACAAAGCTCTTAAGATTTTAATGCTCTTAGAAAACTTTAATACTAGAAGATATGAACATCTAAGGATAATGGTTTTATTTGCTATGCAAGTAAGTTTGTTCGATATGCTGTTGCGAAATAAAAATTAATTCATCCTATATTCAAAGAGAACCTCTACTATATACCAAGACACAAGTGTCATAAAGATGTTTGATTTTTTTTTTTAAATGGATAAAAATAAGTAAGTGGGTTTTGAATCCATTAGAAAAAATTCACCTTACCGTCTACAAAAAGTTTAAAATTTTCGAAATTAAAACTCTTGTTGCGTGCTTTCATTATAATATAATTATCCTATGAACATTGGACGGTAGCATCTTCGAGTAAAAAAAATGACAAAAATCTGTGTAAGCCTATCCTAATTATTCAATCCAATCCTAAAGTTCCATCTATTGTGTGAATTTCGATTAAATCTGATGACTGCGTCGGAAGTCATAGGGCTAAAAAATCTATTTTTTTATCATCAAAAAAATGCAGTGACTATTTCTCAGAAACGCGGCATCCAATTCAGCTGAAACTTTCAGGACACATTGATGTACATGCCAAATAGGTCCAGATCTCACTAAATATCAATTATCTTTAACCCTTTGGCGCCGGCGGCCATTTAAGTGATATTTTTAATATACCTATTATTTTTCCATCCACAAACATTTTTTGCAAAAATTAAGGTAACGGAATGAATTTCAAACGTGTTTTTAATGTGAATCAGATAGTGTTTTGGAATTTTTAAACCCCATGTGTGCGCTAGGTGCCTAAAAAAGAACGGGGAAATTTAAAAATTTTTAAATTGCGATAACTTTTGACAAAGCTATTCAATCATTATGAAACTTTCAGAACATATTAGTATTATTTGATTGCAAATTTGTGTAGCTTTTAATGAGCATGTTGGCAACCCTGTAGCTAGGGCAGGCGCTGAAAGTGAAAACCTTCAAATCATCGACTCTCCGGAAAAAAATGGCATTTCTTGGAAAAAAAAGCCACTCATATCAATCATGTGCTTTTTCTACACAGCCAAAGTAAAAAATTTGAAATCTTTAAACGGGCACGCCTATTAACCCTTTCCCAATTAACCTAAATTTTTAGCATCAAAAACTCTTGTTCACGGAAACTCACGATCCGATAATCCGAATTAGTAAAAATTTACAGAATGTATTGGCCTTAAGTAGGACCAAGTCTGATAGAAGTGATTTTGAAATACGGGCATTTTTGTGCCAGTGGTGCCATTTTGAAAAATCACTAAGAAAAATAACGGTTTTTGGCCCTATAAATTCTGATTCAGTCATTCGATTTTGACGAAATTCACACAGTAACTGAACCTTACCTTAAACCACGTTTGGTAGAAATTTGATTGAGAAATTCGGTTCGAACAGCCAGCTATGGAAATTTTGGTGTCTTAAATTTTGAAAATTCCTGAGGAAAATAAAGCTCTTTGCCCTAAAGCTTCCAGTACAGTCATTGAATCATAACGAAATTCAAATGGCAAATAAAATTTATTGTAAGCAGTATTCAGTAGAAATTTAATTTCATAACAATTTTAGGGTTGCCAGCTATGGTCGTTTTTGTATTTTTTTGGCATACCTTTAATAAGCGATTTTATCATCGAATTTTCAAATCGTAGTGATCTTATAGTGAAAATTAACACCGAATATCAAGATCTAGAACATTTGTAATTTTTGCGAATGGTAATCCTAAATTTCTTTGCATCCCTATAACTTCCAATGCAGTATTTGGGTCAATACGAAATTCGCACAGCAGGTTGACTTCAACGTAAGGCAGATGCGACATATTTTTTGCTACGGTGCTAGCAAAGGGCTGCCAGCACTAAGCTTTTTTGTTATTTTCGTTCCAATAAATGCTTGCATTAAGGGGTAACACCTATGTAGAAATTTCAAAAAAATCTATTTGTTTGTTTTTGCTAAAATGGCAGGGAAACATGTCTAGAATAACGTCTTAAGTTATTTTCAAAAATAAATTTTTTTTTTCCGAGTTATGAGCATAAACGTTGGACGCCCCACCCTGCGGTCGGGACCTATGCGGCGCGCGCACGGCACGCTCTGCTCCAAAGTCCTTATACCTACCACAGGTATCCGTTAGCGACTTTTCTCATTAGTAAATTACCATTCAGTATGACAGGTAGTAGACCAACATTTGCCACAAAAAAGGCAATAAATCCACAAAGCGAAAACGAGAAACGTGAAAGAGCCGCCCTTTGTTTTCAAACTTTAAATGCGTTTTTCTCGAAACCACATTTTTTGATACGGCCCGCACGATTGTTCAGCCAATTTGTATCCGGTCAATTTGAAATTTTGGTGCAAGCTTCACAACATCATTTTCTAAGGAAGTACGTACGATTTTGTTGATAAATTGAAAATTGTCATTTTTACGGCTGATTTTGTACGATTTTTTTTACCAAAAAAATTTTTTTTTTTGGAAAACCGTACGCCAATCTTTCAAAATTCAATATTTTTGAAAACCCGTACGTACTTCCCTTGCTTTTAGTTCAAACTTAAAGAAAAATTTTGATTTTTGTGTTTCAGACCATTTGCGACGACGAAAAGTTGCGGGCCGTTGAGGCATCTTTGAAAAATCGTCTGATGCTCGTAGCCTGGTACAGCCGCCATTTTGTATTTTAGGACGTTGTAAAAATTAATTTGTATACTTCAAAACATGTATAATAAAGCCAAAAAATTATTTTTTCAATCAAATATAAAGTTTCCTTGGAAAAAAATGTATTAAGTATTAAGTATTTAAGTATTTTCATCGCAAACATTTGCAATGAAAATAAGTCAACAATGTTTAAATTTTTTAACATCTGCACATTTCTCGGATGACAACCCCAAACAGCTTTCTATCACTGTAAATTTCGATGAAGTCAGCGAAAGTAAAATGACCTTAGATTCTATTATTACTTAGAGTGTATTGGTTTTAAGTAGGAAAAGTAAGTAGTGATAGAATACACACTCAAAATCTGCACAAATCCTCTACTGTTCTTCGAACATTAGTGTTTCTAGCGGTTCTGATGCGCTAGGGTTTTTTTTATCTTTCGCACTATTCCACGACATTGATCTGACGACGTGAACATTTTTCCAAAACTTGGTTTAGATATAATTTCTAAAATAAATTGCTAAAATAACGCTTTATTGTGTTGAATAATGACGTCGGAGCTCGATCAACTTTTTAATGTTTCGGAATGTCGAATTTTGGCTTTTATTATTTCACCGGAGCTTAAGGTTCTATCAGTGCCATATTGCAATCGTTATCTTTTAAACTTAGGTTAGGCGCAACTAGTGATGGGAAAACACTTTCTGGGGATTTCTCATACCCTTCATGTTATAAGAAATAATAGCTCCAGTTTTTTTTCGGGCAATGCAAATCGTATTGATTCTGTGTTCCATGTAAATTTTAGACAAATTCTACATATTTATTTTTTGTAACTATGTACAATTTATTAACAGCATTTCATTTTACATATTGCCATTGTTTACATATGAAACCTCAAATATATTGTATATAAAAAGTTTTTCTTTAATTTTTTATTTGAAGCCTCGAAAATATATTTGTTCTATTTTGACTTTGTTACTCTACACGAATATCGGCAAGCTAAGGGCATGCACCTTAATTTTCTTGAAATAGTTATATAAAATGCATAAATTTATAATTATCTCTCCGGAAGCATTTACGTTGACTCCATTAATTGCAGGTTCAACTCTTGACCGAAATGTCTATTTGTGGTGCCCCGTGTAGTTCGGCAAACTTCAGACGTTCACACATTTATCAACGCTTTTTCTTCAAAATAGCACCCAATGTCGACTGGATTTATCGAAATCAGATATAAAATGTTCAAAGCCGAGTGTAATGTTTTGCAAATCTGGTAGATTTAAGGCTGATTTCGCCTCTTATCGTTCAACTGATCGAAATCATATGATTTTGCCTCAGTGTGAAGAGTACTAATAAGCATTCACTAATTGTAAACTGTCAGCAATAGAAAAAACTGATGAGTTAAAAGACTACATTAATTGATTTTAGAGCACTCAGGTTTTGCATACATGGAGAAGGATTCTGCAGGAGTAACTACTTTGAGACAAAAAGTATACAATGTAAACGCAATTTGCCACCTGCAATCATCTAATACGCTATACTGTTAAAATAAATTGCATACCGAAGAGAGAAAAAACAAATTAAACATTTGGTTGGAGCTGAGAAAAAGGCCTCTAAGTAAAGAAAGTTTTCTATGGGATTTAGAGCGACCAGTCGCCCCCCTAAATAGCTGCCGTTGCTGTATCATCGAATAGAACACTTTTAAAATGGATGGCGAATATCTATTCCAAGCTATTCCCAGCATTAAAAGTTCTCACTACTCCATCAAAGGATCCATGCTGTGCAACAGTCAGTGATAAATGAGTAAGATGTTTGCTCGTACGACTCGGATGTACAAAATTAAATGCGATAAAAAATCCGGACTGTGGTTTCCCGCATAAGATACCATCTTATTTTTTGCTACATGTGGCATTGCATCTAGATTTTAAAAGCACCTGATGTTTATTTAAATGTGTACATCCATAAAGTATAGTTTTACTAGCCTTTTCGATTTTGGTGGCTTATTTATATTGGCAGAAAATATGAGATAATGAAAATGAGTCAATATTGAAAGAATTCTCGAAGTTTTACTTAACGTAAAATAAGATAGCCAACACATTTCACAATGACCTAGTCCAAAATTGTTAGCATCAAACCATTCCTATTCGCTCGTTTAAACATCTTGTTTTGTAACGGCCTATTCCGTTGAAGATCCCGTTTTTGTATTTGAATCACTTACAGATACTTTCGAAACTCTCAACATACTTTCCGTTACAACAGATACAAAATGATACTTAGTCGAATTTCATCAGCTATAGGCAAGTCTTTTATCGCAGCTTCTTTTCAAAAAAGCATGCAACCTCACCCCTAACGCGTATACAAACAGCCAACAAAAGCCATTGAAGTTTTCTGAATACATTGTTTAAAACAAAGGGTAACATTTTCCAAACAGAAAGATGTACAAGGTCTTCAACTCAGCACCGAATTCCTTTGAAGAAGGGTGTGTCCTGGCAAAACAGTATACCAATTCTTTGTTGAAACGTCACAAGCGTGAAGCACGCCTACTATCTTACTGTCTCATGACGATTTCAAGGCTGCGATATTCATTTGCATTTTTGTTAAAGAAAGATAACAAATTTACATACTTACCCCATAAGGTAATGTAGCTGGTAGTCAACTTTCGTCACAGCCTTCAGATTTGTCTCCAACTGTCGTTGCACAGCATGTTGCAAACATTCTATTCTACCTAACACTTTCGATATTTATTATGCAAGTACGTATGATATCACTAGGACCGACAACACAACGTTAACAACGACGAACAGGTGGTCAGCGCCACCCCACACGATGCTAGTGCAGCACCAACTGTATCACTTATCACATGCTTTCCGCCACAAGGGGGTTCCACAGAGGCGTATCGTCTGTTATCAGGACTCAACTTGAATTAAATTATGAACAGAAGCTTCCAACCTACATGCATATCCACTCAGGCTGAATTTTTCATCAAGGAGAAAGTGGAAAACTACTAAGCACCAAACTGCACCTATACCACCGTGGGAATGTACGGCAATCCGAAAAAGGCTGAAATGAAACACCGGATCTCTTACGAAAAAAAGTACAATCGCACGCGTTTCACCAATTCGAGACCGCGAATCCACCCAATGCTAGTTCCGAATTCGAAAGGATACTAGTCGACGAACTCAAACTTCAACTTCTCAACATCACCACGTACCTAACGCGAAGAACTTCTGCTGCCGACTGACTATCCATGGAAAGCTCAGAACTCCTCAATAACAGGACCGTTACAATACGCTTGGATGCCATAACGTGACCTTGGCTACGTGAACACTGCGTAGTGGGTGGCATATTTGCGCACTCTCGCTTCACCGGCCGAGAGCACGGCCGACCACCAGACGAGATCTTCATTCGGTATGAATGGACCACAAATGACAGATTGTATACAAAACAGAATAGAGTGTTGCCGTTGCAGAGCCCAAAGAAGTAGAGGAGATGGAAAGCTTCTCGCTACTTTCTAGTTGATACCGAAACAAAACGAATATACTACCTATGTATTTACGTATTCATTCATTTTTCAAAGAACTTTATCATCGAAAAGGAAAAGTTTGGTTGATTCCAATGAAAATTAAATGATGATTTCAATCATTTGAATTATCTTGATTCACTTCATTATTCTTAATGTGAAGAAAGCCGACTCGAGTTAAACTTATAAATTGATGCTGTACTAGCGCCCAGCGTGGGCCGTAATAAGTTTTCAACCAATATATTTATGTCATCGAGGATTAGAATACATTGCCATAGAAGAGTCCCATATGTGAATAGTGATTCGTTATTTAGAAGAGCCGAATTGGTGATATTTGCTCAAATGAGAAAGCTCTTTTGTTTACTGTTTTTTTACATGCCCTCTAACAAGCTAATTACTTTTTACGACCGAAATTGTGAATTAATTTCGACTATTGGAATGGAAAAAACTAAGCTGTAATTTTACATCTGCTTAAGTAAGTTTTTTACTCAAGCTATTGAGTAGACAGACGCCAGAAAATTCACACCAATTCATTATTCTGCCAACTCGAAGTTGCGAGTTTGTGTGGAAAAAATGTTGTGGTTTGTACTGCCGTTAATGAGTTCTACTCCCGAACTTTTGTAATCGTGAAAAAGGGTAAAACTGCTGATATATGCTGCAAATGTGAAGCTCTAAAGGTTAAAATGTTAGCACTAGAGGTTAAAAAATTATGATAACATTTTTTCTAGATTAGGCGTGTTTTTTTGTTCCCCCTATCTATAACAGAACAATGCTATCCACTGCAGACACATTGAGAACAACAACAACTCCCTCTTTCCATAACAGGAGTTGTTGTTCTTTCCAATGTGTCTGAATGTAAACAGTGTTATTCAGAAAATCTTAGCCTAAGTACTGAATGACGTTCAATTCAATTTAATATAATCAATAATTATGTTATAAAAATTAATGTAATCAAAGAGGCATAGTAGATTTGAATGAAATGTCATTCGAATTTCGTTCTAAAATAGCAAAAATTGAACAAAAAAGGAAAATGTGAGTTGTTAAAAGTGAAAAGAAAATGTTCTTGCATGTTCCTGCATGTTCCTGCGCCATTTTCAACAACTTTCACGCAAAAAAAATTGTACACATAAATTCGAATGACATTTCTCTCTCTAAATCTCCTCGTTCTAAATCACTTCGGGTAGTGTGAACGCTTACTTGATTGACTTGACTGATTCTAAATCTTCCTGATTTAGAAGTGTAGTGTGAACGGCATATTAAGTTACCACTTTGATCTGAAGTATGCATTGAAACTCATAGAGTGGAAAAGCTTTCAGGGCTGCCACTTGCATAAATTACAAATTTAGGATGTTCAAACACTTGTTAGATATTGCTGGCTGTCACAAGGTCTCACATAGACTTCTTGATCCACAGTGGTGTCAGATAAGAGAACATGGAGATAAAAAGGTTCAGTCTAAGTGGCCATCGGAGGCCACAGACCTTTTTGGGAACCGAAAGATGTCCTTCGGCCTTTGCTCCACCATGTACAGGAGATCCGACAACCAGTTGAAGCACCGAAGCAGCGCTGCTCACCGAAACAGCGCTGTCTGGTTTTCTCCAGTGCCGGGCAGTGACACAGGAGATGCTCGATTGTTTCTGAGATTCTCGGCTCTTGACGCTTCCTACAGGTGTCGCTGATTAGGAGTTGCAGTTTCATGATATGTGTTGCTACAATACAGTGGCCCACAATGGTGCCAACCAGCCGCTTGCAGTCAGTCCGCATTAATTCGAGCAAGTATTTAGTAGCTGCGAGATTGTGTGACCACCACATTATTTTGGTTACTCTGCAGGTCTGAGTTGCTTGCCATATGCGTATCGCAGCTTGCATCATATTGGAGAAATGGGATATTTGCTGATTCTAACTGGCGAAGACTGGCCCCATAATTGGCTAATGCATCCGCTCTTTCATTTCCATAAACGCACTTGCGACCGGCGTCACCGAAAATTCTGACTCTTCTGTTGTTGCCTATCCTGTTCATGCCTGAATGCAGCCGAGTACGCACTTCGTTTTATGTGTGTAAGACAACACTGCTCTAATGGCCGCTTTACTGTCTATGAAGATGTTGATCCCGTCAAATGGAGTATTTCGCGGCTTTATGTATCGCAAAGACCTCCGCCGTGAAAATACTACAGTGATAAGGAAGCCTGAAAGCTGCTTCGACATCGCGGTCTACGAATTATGCTACAACTCCTGCAGCGGTTTTAGAACCATCAGTGTTCCATTCCTGCCCATTTCCTACGGTCGCTTGATATCTTCGCTCAAAGCAAAGAGTGGGGACCAAATAGTCAGTACTTCCCGCACACCCCCGCTCAATAGTGCTTTAACCGAAAGATCTTGACTCGTAGTGACTTGCTTCTCTTACCCTGACAGCAGCTGTTGTGGCAGTGCCTCATTAAAGCTTGGTAGCTCTACTCGCTAAGGTGCCAGTCCAAAGCAGCGATCTATTAGCGATCTATTGGCCGCGGGTTCGAGACCCGCCGTATGCTCATGGTTGTATTTGTTCATCTTATGTTGTCTTAAAACCGGCAAATTGGCATACTACCAGCGCTCCACTAATCAAGTGTAACAACAAAGCTTTAGAGGTGACTGGACATAACACCAGGACTTGACAAGAGTAACGTGTTGCATTTAAAGAATGGTGGAATTAATTGTAATCGGTTTTGCCTAGATGTGTCTCCCTACCGCCATAGCTAAGCAGTTACTTCAAATGGTAATCCCCTGAGCTTTGGCATTATCATAAAAAAAAAAATAAAAAGGCTAAGTGGAGGATGATGGACCAGGACGTTCAAACCATATGAAGGAGTCGTGGTTAAAGCATATGTAGTGCATGTCAGCAAAGTTAATTTTATTCATTGCCAGCCATCAGACCAAACAGCCGTAAGCAAAGATCGGCCTGGCTTTCGCCTTGTAAATCCAAAGCGTTAGAGTAAAGCTTACGACCTATGTTTCACCCACTTGCTGGCGTACATCGCATTGCTTGCTTACTGAACTCTTTCTTCTTAATTCACCTTCTATGTGCACTTTCTGTCCAGAATAAGACCCAAGTACGTATACTATCTTAAAAGTTTTGAATGTCGTGTACGTCGCTTGTACGGCAAATTTTCTATGGCCCCCAAATTCAGCACTGGTTTTATTTGTTTCTCGCTTGGCTTGCTGAGTGTTATGCGGCCTCCGTTTCGTTGGGTGGATGATGCATTGCACTCGTATGCATGCTTGAACGCTTGAGCGTAATCCCGGCCGTCATAAGGTCGGTCGCGACTTGTAACCTGACAGGTACTAATGTACTTTTATTGGTCGAATTGGTCGAAAAATGTACGTCGACTGGTCGAAAAAAGGTACATTAAGTCCATCATCTTGGTACGTTAATTGCTTTTGCGATCGGTCTTCTATATGACGGCCAGGACGTAATGATGAAGATTTGAAGGACTGTTGACTGACCGTGATACGAATGCAAACGAGTTGTTCACCAGTTTACATTCTACTTTTTCGATCTACTTCTGTTTTAGTGCGGATTTGTACATATGGTTTATGGGCCTAGCCACACTTGTATTCTTGATGCACTCCTCAAACCGGTTTTCTGGGCAAGAGACGGAAGAATCTCCTTGATACTGACAGAATAAATCAAGTTGAATTTCAATATTTTCAATGATATTTTAAAAGGCACTAGAGCTGCTATAGATGCCAATATAATTTTCATTTTTTATTTTATTTATTAGCCAAACAAGGCATAAATTTAATACATATACATATATAAATATGAAACAGATTAAAACAAGAAAAGGAAAAAAAATATAAATGAGTAGAACACTAATAATAAAAAAAATTTAAGGTAGAAATAAATAACGCATAAATAAATAACTAATTGAATAAATAAATAAGTTTGAAATATATAATGAATACAATGACAATTAAAAACTATAATTAAAAAAAGCTTAAAAAATAACGGTGTAGCAATGGCTTGGATAAGGGAGGATTTGAAAAATAGTTTGGAAATCGTTGCGGAATAAAGGTTGCTAAAGCTATTGAAAATCCTGCAGCATCTATTTACCGGCTCATTAGCTGCATATATTGTGGTTATGTGGATATTTATTTAGCAAACGATTGGACTTGGTGTTCCTAACGGGGATATATATCACAATATCATCAGCAAACGTTGCAAGTTCACAGTCGGACATATCTTAAGATTTCAGCTTAAGGTATGTCCGACAGGAAAACATTAACCAAGAACTTAAAGGGACATCAAATGGAATTGGATGCTCAGACGATTTTGAGTTTTTAATTTTGACCACCACGGAACGGTAAAGCAAAAATGAAGCGATAGTTTTGGCTATGAACATTCAAAATCCAAACCAGTTTAGTTTTTTATGTCTAGGGCCACAAATCCAGTTTATTCCATTCATTATAGGGAATCTTTAATCGAGAAAATTGCTGAGAGGGTAAAAAGTCAGCGCGAAAACTTCTGGGATAGTATTCAAGTTTTTTACTGAACATTCGGGACATAGTATTTTTTTCGAGAACTATACTCAGAAAGCTAAGCAAACTCATAAGGCGATAATTTTTGGGGGACAGAGATCTTTTTAGGGATCAGCACTACCAATGCTATTTTCATAGTTATTTCTAATCTCGGCTCTCTCCTTACAATTTTTCATAATAGAAGTAAAAAAAATCATTTACACATTTATAACCCCTTGGATTGAATAGTCTTCGAAATTTCATTTGTAAGGCATTGCATGCATATCACCACATTTTCAAAATATTTTTGTCGTTCATTGCTTTTTATTAATCATTATATTACAGACGAAAAAACTAGATTTTGCAAATATCCTCTTTAATATTTTCGGGTGCATGCTACCATTCTATTTGAATTTTCCCGCCACGAAAAATGGCGTAGCCAAAAAATTGTCATATTCATTCAAGCAAATTATCAAAAATACAATAGAAGTAAAAATATGAATAATTTAATAGCATGTTACCAAACATTGAATATAATTTTTCAAGTTGTAATAATTGACGATAAATATTACTACAAGATCGATTGGAAGAATACAATTTAGCATTGATGCCCGATAATCAATGATCTGTATCTTTAATTATGAATTTCAAGAAATTTCGAAGACTAATCGCCAGTTCTATCAAAATTACTCTACGAGATACTATACAACAATTAAAAATATCTACAACACGTTTCTGGCATCAATCAGTTTATTCATCAATTGATAAGTAAATAATCAAAATATTTGCGTGAACTAATTTCGTTGGAATCCAAACATTCAGCTGGTCCAAGCAAGTGTGCTGATACCTTCTCGTTGCTGATTTAAGTGAGTTATTGAAAGCAATAGGAACACAATCAAATTTTTGTTTACTCAATGCAGTAATGTTACATCTGAGTCTATAAATTGTATTGTGGTGTACGCAAGCTTGGAAGAATATATGTATCTGAAAACATATTTTCATTAAAATTATGGGACTATGACTACTACCATAGATAGTGCAACTCACAAAAGTGTACATTAAAGTCAGAACGTTTAGGGCAAACTAAGAAAAGTAGAATTGAATGTTACCATGCCTGGTACCGGTTTTATCTTTGCAAGCCATGTATCTACGATTTTAAAAGATATTAAAATCATTCATTGTTGTAGTACCAGATTGCCAACAACGCCCAAAGTGATTATCCTTTACTGATTATATTGTACCTCATTTTTCTAGTAGTTAAATAGCATTAACTGGCAGGTTTTTTTGCAACTCTAAAGAGTTCTGGTTAGGTTAGTAGCATTGAAAATATCAACAAAATTCTGCCTCCGTAATCTCACTGAGTCGGATTTTCAGGGGGGAAAAACCGTTTGAGTAAAAGCTGCATGGGTGCGCAATAAAGTGAGAAATTGCTTGTAGTGAGCACTACCTGTAGCGGTTTCACCAGCCAATAAATTTTCACAAACTGCAAATTTGATGAAATTTAAACATTGAACTTAAATAATTTTCATCACAAAATTGTAAAACTGCCTACTTAATTAATTTAATTTATTCATTCACCAAACAAGGTACAGATATCATATACAACACCAAACAAAATTAAAAAGTTAGCTATAAATAAAATTAACTAATTACCGAATAAATAAATAAATACCAATTAATAAATAGCAAATGCATAACACATTGGCATATAGCTTAAGATGATGGACGGCTTAGAGAAGGGAGGATTTGAAGGATAATTTGGAAATCGTTGGTGAAAACAAATTGTTGATGCTGTTGAATATCCTGCACCATCTATTATTGGCTTATAAGCTGCATATGCAGTGAAATGAAGATATTCTTTTAGCAAACGATAGGACCTAGTGTTCCTAGGGGTATTTATCACCATCTTACTGTTCAAAAATTTAACTCTAAAGCCCTTTTTAGACATGAATCCATGCGGCCACGCGTCCATGAGTTTTTAGATTTCACGAGTCAAGTGAAGGCGGGGCTAAGGCGATAAGTGGATGGATTTTACACGCTTATAATGGATGTTTTTTTTGCTCCGTACAAATATATTGGTAACAGAAAATTGTATATACTAATCCAAATGACTATATATACCTACATATATATGTTTGTGTCTAGATATTCATATGCATTCAATTTTTTTCGTAATAGTCATGTACGTAAGAATGCAAAATATATATTATCCACATCATTATATAAGAAAATAATCATCCACAAAACATATATTTAAATGATCATCAACGAATCATCCACACATGCCACTGAGCGAAAGAAATCATTATAAAATCTATTGTACATGAATAAGCATACTGCATCTCCTTCGCTTTAGAGCCGCCTATATAAACAAAATCGAATTGACTCGTGTAAACAAAACACGCTAGATCGCATGGACGCATGGACGCATGGACTCATGGACTCATGTCTGAAAAGGGCTTAATAGCGCCTCTATTGACGTCAGATGTGAAGCTACATTCTTCTGGATGCAAGTGTCAAAACTCGTGAGGGCTGTATAGTTCTCTCAAGGCGAAAGCAAACATTGCTTTTGTATCGAGTCCAGTCAGTCACGGTGGGCTTCAAAAGCAGGATACGAGCTAAGTATCCAGTGAAGTGTGTAAGGATTCTGTGAGTAACAGGATACCAAATTCCTTGGCAAGTCTTTTGATGCAGCCTATTTATTACACGGAATAGTATTTTATCATAGTGTAAGGTGAAGCAAACTTTCTCGTCCAAGATAACAACCAGGTTAACAATGCTATCAACTTGAGCTAACAAGTTATTGCCTAGGAAAGACGTGGAGTGTGTGATCGTGCAATTTCAGGAAAAACTTATTTGGTGTTGAGTGTATTCTTTTATCCCACATACCTTCAAGAGCACTAAGCCAGCCACCACCTCATGGCTTGGTTACAAATGCCAAGAACCCATTCTCATTAAGGAGGTGGCATTCTGAACTTACAAGCTATCTCCGTCTGAGGAATCAAAACAACTTTGGAAAGCTGCTCGCAATACTTGTGAATCTACTATCAGAAAAATTAAATTGCAGTTTGACCAAAATATTAAACAGATGTTCCTTGCAAGACAGAAAGGAAGCAAAAGTTTCTGGTCGCTGGTTAAAAGGACCAAGAAAAACTTCTCCAGTTCTTCCGTGTCACCTCTTTTTCATGGTGGTAACTTACTTACTGAGTCACTGGATAAAGCTAACCTCTTTGTTGAGACTTTCGCTACAAAGTCTTACCTACCACCTTCATCACTGAGTCCTCCTAGCCCTCTAATCTGCGCTTTCAAACAAGGACCTCTATTGTTCCGAACAAGAGAAGTATTGAAAATACTCGCCACGCTTGATGTTTCCAAATCTTCCAAATCTGCCGGACTTGATGGTATTTCGCCCCTTTTACTAAATTGTCTTAGCTAAATCTTTGCTCAAACTGTGCAAGTGAAGTGCAGGATCAGCAAAAAATCCTCCATTTTGAGATTCGCACAGATGTGTTGGGGGTTCGTGCAAGAACTCAGCTTCTGCACTGTCACGATGCGAAAAATAGGATTGGTGTGTTACCTTTGTTCTGAGTTCGAATCTTTCTTGAAATTTCGAGGTGGCGAGAAGACTCCGTCTAATAACAGTAACGAGATAGCTCGTTAAACAATTGCCCTGCAAAAGTTCGTTATTCTAACTGTAAATTTTTTAATTCGACGAGTTTTGATACTCAATATTTTTTTCTGTTTAACATGATCGAATCGTAATATCGTCGAACAATTGAGTCAATATGTTGCCAAAAGATATCAACCTGCTTTCGACGAAATAGGAAGCAGGCAATTGTAATTTCTGGCGCATTCTGTGGCACTTTCCATTGGTTCAAAGTAAAGACCCAACGATAACACTGTGAAAAAAAATACCAAATTTGGGCTAGACTCGACTACGTGCTCCCCATAGCCGCTACCGATAGATGTCTGGCTGATATGTTTGTATTTTTGTGGTTATTTGTTATTTTTTGGGAGTGTTTTTTGTTTGTTTTTCTTTAAAGTGCTGTCTTCTCGTGTATTTTTTGTAGGTTTTTCTGCTCTTTACTTCAATTTTTTCCGCCTGCTATTACCGTTTTGGCCTTTGGCTAGAATTTTCCAGCTGGGGACAGTCAAGTCGAGTTTTATCCCGAATTCGTGACAGCAGATTAGTATAAGCAGCAAAAATCGTGGCTAGATCTTTTGTCTATCCGATATCGTTTAAGCAGAATCAGCATTGAGATTTAATAAAAGACGTCATCGAATCCAGAATATTCACAATTTTTATTATTTATGAATGATGCTTTTTGATGCATTTTATAAGTTTTGTTTCAAGCCGTTTATACAAAGATGTATTGTGAAAACCAGTTTTTTATACTTATTTCAATATTCAGAGGACGTTTTCCCTCAAGAGCTTTCTAAGGTTTCAGATTTTCTGAACACCAACTCAGAAATTATCATGAACTTTAAGGACACCGGCACTTTTACTACATTAGAATTATAGTCGCTGTTGATTTTTTTTTTCATTTTAAAAATTCTAAATTAAATTTATTGCTTCTTTCGCAAAACCGCATCTATGGATTGAACAGCATTCAATGGAAAACCACCAAAACGAAAGTGGAAAAATATGACACAGAGCTGCATGACACCATTTGAAGGCAAACAATGTGAATAATTTCTCTGGTAATGTATTCGAGAAGAGAAATAACTGTCACATCAATGACTTGTTGTTTGTTCATTTCTCTGAAAGTGGCAAAACAAAATGTAAGCAATCTAATGGGAAAAATGATCCTAAAACATAAAATTTGATTTGTTTCTTTTTCAAACCAAGCACCAGCACCAGCCCAAGCTATTTTATTATTCATCGTAAAACGTTCTGTTTCAAGTACCTAGTAAAATATACAGCTTTAAATAATGCAAAGCAAACTTTCGGACTATTTCAGTTTTTGCCCATCTGGACGCAAGAAAATCATCTTCATCCTTCCCTGGGCTTCAGTAAAGAAAATAAATCAGAAAATTGCCCTGGAGTTATGGCTATGTTTTGAATGTTGGATTCTATTTCGTACAGAAATTGATGATATCCTACAGCTCGAATTTCTCGAATATACAATAGATAGCTACTGCAGTTGTGTGACTGAGAGGTAATTATTATGTGCATCAGGATTAAGGCTGCTTTTTCTCGTTGGAAACAATATTTTTTCAGCTGTCCTTGAATTGAAAACAATTTAGCAACAATCTCGAATGCGGGTTCCATTAGCAATAAATTTACAAAGTTTGCTTATTGGATAGGGAAATCATCTACGTGATTTTTTTTTGTGCATTCCTTTGCGAAATGAAATTATTGCCTGTCAAAGCAGGTTGTTTTTTTATGTTCACAATTAGACTGAAATATGCTATGAATGTTGACGAAATGCAACTCAATCTATAGTAAGAATTTATATTTATTTAATCTAATTCTCAGCGAAAATATTTGTAAAAGTGGCTTAAGTCATTAACACTGATGAAAAGGAGCATAAATCCACCACGCGCAGATCAAAGTACTCTACCAAAATTATTTAATATCCCATTAAATTTCAAAATCTGTACTTCTGGAAGAAGATACATACTTGCTTATTCTAGCAAAATGACTGAAGACAGAAGAAAGTACGGAAAAGGCAGGCTTCACAAATGGCGCAAATTCTAGTAAGATAACAACGCAAACCAATAAAATATTATGATGGATGTGAAATTTGTGGATAAATACATCGCTGCCGCAACTGAAAATAGCTGCTAACTCACTAACAGATTTATCGGCCGACTAAGACGGTTTACGTCGGCCGATATTATCGGCAAATAATAACCAATGGTAAATTGTAAATATAAATTGGTATTTCACTACTAACTTTCAAACGATATATCCGAAAAAATTAATAGAAAATAGAAATTGGCGCGTATGTGCAACAAGTCTTAAAATGCATTCAAAGGTCAAGTCTTACATTCAAATTTTTGCTGCGAAAATGAATTTTGAAAGGGATATCGTTGTGTTATATGTTCACTTGAAACATATGCGAAGAATATGTAATGAAGAGGATGTAGCAGAACTAAAATCACATACAACAATAAGCCTCTTTATTTTTATTTAATCTCGTCAAGGAACCTTTCCAGGATCCAGAATCACCAATTAAAACCAAACAATGGCACCATCGTCTGAGTAGGGTAAGCGCTCAACTCGATTCTTTTCTTATTCAAATTTAGTTTTAATTATCCATACTTGTTTTTATCATCATTTATGCTTATACCGATGGTTTGCTTTAGTTTTTTTGAAATATATTTTCAAAAAATGTTCTAGTTTATTCTCCTCTAGTCACAAATGTCAGGAAACCATCTGCTTCCTTTGGTAAACCACACTATCCTCAGGTTAACCACACTCGGCAGTCGAATTTAAAAGAAAGGGCTCACCAAGTGCCGTGACTCCCCTCCTTGCCAAAGCCAGGCACTGACACAAGAGACGGAGGACGGATTCCTCTCAACTGCAACAAAAATCGTTGAGCGCTACATCCAACCGTAGCACATATCGTTCAATGAGGCAGTGGTCCATGAAAATATCCACAGTGCAACCCAAAGCACCACGGGTTAGCCTAATAGCAGCCTGGTGCGACGCGTGTTCGTGGATATCCAGCACTGTCTTGTTATCGCACAGGATGATTCATAGGCTCAGGACTTCCTAGAGTCCTCGAGGTTTTTTTTTGCCTGATGGTTGGTTTGAGCTATGATATCGGTATTCCTTTGGAGACCTTTTTGATACCTTCTGTAGCAAGATAGCAAGCTTAACCAGTTCATCCAACTCTCCGTTGCCCTGAAAGCCCCTTGTGTGAACGTACCCAAATCAATTGTATTACCGAATATCTTGACATATCTCGAAGCACTTCATTCAGCGACAAGTTGGACACTGTACAAGGACCAGCTACAGTCTTAATAGCTGCTTGCCTATCTATGAAAAAGCCAATACTGACCCACCCAGAAGCCAGTTGATCGCCTAGAAAATAACCGCAACCCCAGAAAGACACTGCAATGGTCTTGTAGACGGAGGGACAGTTTTAGATTCAATATATCTGAGTACACACCACTCCCGACTTAAATGTTTAGCTTTGAGCAATCGGTGTACAGATAAACAAGTGTACACATTTATAATGAAGAGGGCCTTTCGCAATTATAGACAGGATTGAAAATTTTCAAAGCCTACCAGTCTGTCGTAAGAGAATCTGAATTGAAGAGCCGTATGGTATGAATGATCCGAATGGAAATAAGGTATCCATGCCCTACACATTGGCCATTTGGGGATTTCAACTTTAAGCATGACTTTTAACTTGGCGCGTTACCAGAGTTCCCGCAGCTCAAAGATTGTCCGTTCATAGAAATCAGCTGAGCGTTGGTCCTCACACGCAACCAGTCTAATACTTTTATAATAGCCCACATTGTTCACAGTTGGTGGATGAGTAGAGCCTGTCTTTTTGCAGCTTGCAACAAACGCCGAATATAGCCTGCCATATCTTAAGCCAGTTTTCCAAGGAGATGATTCCGTCTCTCTTGCTGACATCAATAAGAGCTTAGACAAGGTATTCTTTGGACATTTCACTAAAAAACTGAGTCCACCCTGGAGCAGTTGCCACAGGCCTCTGTTTTTTTTTTTTTTTTTTTGCAATCTTACCTTCCCTGATTCTTTTACTCAACTGAATCTGTAGAGCTTAGAACAACCAAGTGCGCCCCAATTAGTAGAACGTTAATAAAATAGAGCTCAGAACTTTGAACGCTGCCCTTTCTAGTTCCGTAAGCTCGAGCGGAAATATTGGAAGAGCATTGGGTGCCTGATGAGAGAGCGGCATCGGAGGTAGCACTTGTTGATGATCGGGCTAGCTCATCGTCGTAACCTTCTCGTCACACTGGAATTAATTGGACTTCTGGGCTTTCCTCGCACCAGAATTGGTGATCAAAGATAACAGACTTGGTGACCAGGAAAACTTAAGCCAGGAGTTGAGGATATGCTGGGAGCCACTGCATCTGATTCATTCGTCACATCTCCACAGCCTTCAGCAGATTTTGCAACAGTCCGCGGAGCTGGCTTATTCGCCCAAACTCCACTTCCTGGGACTTTCGCTACTTCTTAGCCACCCCTATACATTAGAGGGTAGTTTTGATTTAATGTTAGGTTTGCTCCTAACGAGATTTGATTTGGAACTATTTTCCGTGCGAAAGGGTCAACACTCAAAGCCACTATCTCAGTCCGGATGTATAGTCACCTTAATGACCCCACGGTTATCTATGCAACTAGGGAGGCTATGCGAGCGTTGGCTCAAACCTTTATGGCAACAAGTGCTCATAACCAAATCAGTGCTAGTCAGGAGTTCGCTTTAATGCCGACGCGACTGAGAACGTATTCTGAGGACCGCCAGGATTTTAAGGAGATGGTCTTATTAGCCCGGATCCGTTCACGAAGCGGATTTCACTCCATTGTTTCTGTATCTGAAGACGACAGGGTCCACAATGCTACAACCACCAGCGCAAGCGCAACAAACAAAATCATGAGTCAAGAGAAGTCCGAAGGCGAAAACAGTCGTGGAAGAGTCTAGATCAATTAGCGTTACCCAGCATCCACTACGAAGAGGCGATCTATTTGACATCCTCCATCTTCAAGTAAGTTCAAGGAGACAAAAATAAGCTTAAACTATCGACTGAATCTATGAAACAACTATAAAATGAAAAATAAAGGGAATCATTTTTGAAGTGAAAATATTTGAAACTAAAGCAACTCTATTGTACATAATTATTCATAAAAAGTTATCGAAAATAGTTTATATCTTTCGAATTATGTGCTCGCTTTATTTCATGACCTATTTGCGTATGTCCACGTGATAGTACCTTCCAACGATTGAAAAAAGCCATTATTACACACCAAGTTTTGTGTGAACTTAGCTCTTAGTAGGCACCTAAGTCAAATCAGAGGCAAAGTGATTCGTAGAATTAAAAACTATTAGGTAATCAAATTTTCATACAAATTTGATACTCTTTGTAACTTAATATTGTCATAGGTGATTCCAAACCGAAAATCAAACAATGTTATGGCACATTTTAATATGTCACTATGATTCATTTTACTTCGTAAAAGTTTCTAGAATCTATTCGAATATATTCTTTGAGACCGCTCAATTACTACACTTCAACTCACTTTTCCAGAAATCAAACATATTTCTTAGTTTTTATTCGTATAACGTTGAATCAAAGAACCCAGCTACCGCAATGCCTCAGTTCAATTTAATTAAAAACATTAAAATTTCCCCCATAACAAAATCATGTTTGAAATTCGAGTTCCTTATATGACAAAATAAAACTGCTTTTAAACAGCCCACTTCAATAAGCTCAATTCAATAATTTACATAAATGCCAATTTAAATTTTCCGTTATTGATTTGATACGTTTGACACTAATTGGCGAAAAATTCACGTGGCGCTTGGATGACATTCAATTGTGACCCGCTCAATCACTGTAAAATAATTCATTCCGAAAAGAATGACTTGAATTTTATCAGAAAATATTTGTTGAAAACAAAACATTGAAAACACTTAGCCTAGATAAGTTTAACCAACGTAATTGTATTTGAAGCTGTAAAGGATGTCATGCACCACTTTAATCTGATGACTACATAGAAATTCATCGGGTAGGAATGTTTCCAGGGCTTTTATTCGCATGAATCTCAAAATTTGAGAGAGTAAAATATTTGGGGCTTAGATATTTATCATATGATAATTTGATCGCTGCATCTCCTACTACAAAAAACTGGCCACACTTTACCAACGCTGCAACTAAAAGTCTACTGCCTTGCTAAGCATAAACGCACTATCTGCATTTTTCTTATTTTTGAGTTAGCACCGAATTCAAAAACCACATACTCTACTTTCTACATTCTACAAAATTTGAAAAACCTCTCTTTTGTGGAAGTATGTTAAAGTCAATATTGAAAAATGCACTCTGCATATATCTCCAGTATAATCAAAACACAAGCCATTGAATATCTCGAAAGTACTATACATATCTAGATTTAAAGAATTAGAAGTTAGACTCTAATTTAACCCTGAGACTTTAAACTATCCTTAAATGTTTAAAGTGGAAAATAATCCAAGTTCGCCAACATGCTGAACATCACCGTTAGCATACAAAATAAAATAGAAAAATGAATAAAAATGAAATTGATAATAGCCATCAGGCCACAATGGTATAGTGGCAAGATTTAAAGCTTATATTGTTAATTGAACTTTAAGTTGAGGCCAAAATATACAACTGAAATAAAGTACAAATCTTTTCAATTGAATTACATTCACATTACCTCAAAACGAATTTCAACATTTATTAGCAGAGTCATAAATAATGAAAATATTACACATTTGTTACGTTAATGTGCACATTAATAATTATTATCAATACCCATACGGAAAATGTATTGCAAATTTCAATATTTGTTTCAAATGAACGGTTTTTTAAAAACACTGTAATTCATGCTCCAACATAGCTAAATTACTCCTTCGATATAAGGACATATTCCAAATTTAACAGTGGATATAGTAGAAAAATGTACAGGTACATCTCCTATATATGAATGGTATACATTCATAACTTGCTTTAACAAGCAGAAATAAGCAGGCAAGAAAATGATTACACTTCTTACTTGTGGATGTATGTGATTGGAGAATTCCACTGATAGCTATCGTATCCACATAAGTGTCATTGATTGTCAATCATTGGGACGCTCTCTACCATAGACACAATAAAAAGTGTGTTTCATGGAGGCGGTATGGAAAAATTACACCTGAGACCCATGTATGATGTATATAAACATATTTCTCTTTTATGGTAAGCAAATATGATTCATGAAAATGTGTCAGGCATGCCTAGGTTCTTCACAAATGTACGTGAATATGGCGATGAAACGTAAGAAAATTGATAGTCACAGACGTATCGAGATTGATGAAAAGCAGTTTATAAATCATATGCTCCAACAACTAGATAATTCATCGTAAAACTGCTACATCACTAGGGCGTTTGATAAGTCCGTGGAAAAATGAACAAGAAATTGTTTTTTTTTTTTATTTTGCAAAAATTGATTTTATTTCTCATTATAATTTCCTTTTAGCTCGATAGCGGTTTTTTCACCTTCCTGTGCATTTCTTACAGTATGATTTATCGAGACGTCCAAAATAACATCAGTTTCCCACTCATCTTCTTGATTTGATTCAGAACGCCTACCACCCAGTTATTTTTTGAGGTTTGGGAAGAAATAGTAGTCACTGGGAGCCAAATCTGAAGAAAAGGCTGGGTGCAGAGGCAATTCAACGCCCAATTTACCCTTTTTTTGTCATTGCAACGACTGATGTATGAGATGGTGCCTTGCCGTTATGAAAAATATTTTTTTCTTCTTCAAAGGCGGTCGTTTTTTCTTGATTTCGTATAATTTGGATGTATAATTTTAAGTCAGTTGAAATTTCAACCTTCAAATCATCGACTCTCCTGAAAATTTTTCGTTTTTTAGAAAAAAAGCAGTTCATATATAAATCTTAAGCTTTGTTTACACAACCAAAGCAAAACTTTTGAAATTTCACATCGAACAATATAAATAAAAAATTTTCAATTTTAATCATCCCGCAAAAACCATTCCAATTTGATTCTGCTTTCGGAGGCTTATTCCGCAAAATGATCGAGTTTCCCGTACCAATTATTCTCTGCTTTGATAAGCTTTAGAGACGATATACGTTGTCTATGCTGATTTACAGATAAGAATGGAACCATGATCACAATTGAATTACCTTTGAAAAATTAGTTTGAGGCTGCCAGCTACAGTAATTTTTGTTTCTTAAATTTTGAAAATTCATTCAGGAAAACAAAGCTTTTTGTCCTATAACTTCCACTACAGTCATGAAATCAAAACGAAACTCATATGGTAATTGGAAATTGTTGAAGGAAATATTTGAATTCTATTTGGTTGAAAAACCATGATAAATTAGTTTGAGGCTGCCAGCTATAATATATAAAATATAAAAGCTATGGTTGTTTTTGTAATTTTTTTGCCATACCTTTAATAAGCGATTCTATCGTAAAATTTTCAAATGGTAATGATCTTGTAGTGGCCGATAGCCACAAAAATTAAGATTTCGAAAATTTGAACATTTTTGCGTGTGGTAACCTTAAATTTCTTTACACCCCTGGCTTTGATGCTAGCGAAGAGTTGTCGGCGCTAGGTGTTTTCTTTTGAATAAATGCTTATATTTAGTATTCATATCGCGAACATTTACAATATATTTATTAATTACCATTGTCTAAATTTTCTAAGCTCTGGAAATTTTTTCAACCCAAATCATCTTTCTATCCCTGTAACTTTCGATGAAATCATCGGATAAAAACTTGTAGCTTGATTTTGAAGTGAAGCAGTAGTGGGAGGTTTAAAGTTGCAGTGTGGGGAAAATGTTGCAAGCAATGAGCATTTTCTTATATATATTACAGCAGATGCTGATTTCAAAGTTTTGTAAGATAAACAACCGATATATTCAACCAAGATATGTTTGAAAGTTCATGCAATTGGTAACCCTGAAAACATTTCCACCCTATGAGTTTAAATGCATTGTTAAGATCAAAGCGGTGTATTGCCCTCGAAACAGGTTGGAGCACGTATGGTAAAATACGCATTGTTCATCGAACATTAGTATTTTTAGCGGCTCTGATGTGCTAGAGGTTTTTTTTAAATAAAGTTCTCCTCAACACGATTTATTGCGTTATTTTTAAGTAGAAAATTAACAAATCTTTCTTGTGCCTCAACAGGTGACGTTAGTACTTTTATGTAATGAATATCTCGCTTATTAATTTTTGAAAGAATAAACGCGTAGCTGTATGCATTGTAAATGATTGTTTATGCCGTACTGTAAAGTTCCAGGCTTCCCGGTTTTGCATCACAGTTTATCTAAATTCATCACAAAATTAATTTGATTTATTTTCTGGACGCCTGCAAAAGAAAAACAGCTTGAATCCATCCATCCACAAAAATTTAAAATAGATTATCGTGCAACACCTAAGGAGCGTAATTCTATTATATTTTGACCGCGAAAAATAATGTTCACATGACGTCAACAATATATTCGTTATAGACATTTATTCTGCTATTTTTCTGAGAAAAATAAGTTTCAATCGATTCGACCCATCGCTGAGTAAAAGCCCCGTAAATTATCAAAAGTCATTTTTGCGAGCACCTGAGGCAGTATTCCATGCATTATTTATAAGCTCGTTGCCCAGCCACCTGATTGCTCGAGTACAGACTTCGAATCTTCCTTGTACAACAGTTTTCTTTTCTCGATTCGAAACAACAGCAAAGATGTGATTGATTATGTGTTTTTACATCAACTACTCCGACCATAATTGATGACTTTCTCCTTGTATTTGATCGAGTATTTAATGTTGACTTTTCACCTTTTACTCATGCAGATAACGTTTCCATGCGCTTTGAAAAATGTTGTTTGATGATATTCTGAATTACCCTTAAATGATTAATATGAAGCAACAACCCAAAATTAATTAATCCCTGAAACAATATACACTTTGTATTCTAATTTTTTCGCGGGTGAGATGAAATTCGTACTGCGTTATCAAAGAATTTGTATTAAAATTCGCTAGCATTTATGAATCATATCGAGTATTTAATGATGGGCCCCGTTTTCTACGATCGCTGGATATGTACAATGGACATTTCTACGAATAAATTGTATTTGTTTAATTTTTAAGCTAAGAAACATTTTCTTGAAGGTCACATTTTAGCTGCGAAATAAAATACACTAATCTTAAGTCCTTTGTTGGTATGCTTGTGTCAATAAAATGATTGGGTTTTCGCATTGTGTTTGATAAATGATATTCCCACATTATCAAAGTGAATAGCTCTTTTTAATATCCTTATAATAAAATTCTTTTATTTTAGTCGTGTAAAGTGCAATATTTTTACAAAAAAACCAATATGGCAGTAGCAAGCCATCATGCGGCAGAATCGCAAAGCTACTAACTAATGACTTTAGTGCTTTATTTCAACACTAAAATTTAAAAATTAGAGCGATTAAAAAAAATTTCATTTTATCTTATGTAAAGAATTTTAATTTAATATAGAATGTCGCATCTTAATAGAAATGCAACAAAGGAAATTGAACAGATTTAGTGACTTGTGTTTGACATCGTTTTCCGAATAATATGAAAAAAATGCAATTTCCGTTTATTCGAAATTTTGTATACATATACATTTTTAGATTATTTGCAGATATCTAACTCCATTAGTTATCAAAAAGCTCCGTGCAAGATCAGTTTTCATATACACTCATTCATTTTTTTTCGTTTTATAATCTTTTTTCATTTCTGTCTTTCTTAATTTTTTCGTCAAACACGAAAATGTTAAATTTAATTTTGTACGCAAAGTTTTCTTCAATAAAATCAGTCGACTGTCGAAAGCAACCTTGGATGTGTTCAAAATCCTTGCTATAGCTGCTAATTTAGCTGCTCTGGCTGTTCAATGCACAAGTTTTGATTCTTTGGATTTACAAATTGTTTCATCCTGCCAATTGTGCCTGATATTCATGCTTTTTAAGAACTAGTCATCTACCTTTAGATATTTCTTCCCTGCTGCACATAGCTTTTCACTGCATTTTATCTGAAGCCCAGTATCTTAATCTTTCTCCTCGCGTCTAGAACTTTGACAGAAGTCTTTGTAAGGCCGCCCATCCGCATTCAACGTCAATATCAAAAGACCCCCAAGAAAATCTTGTGTGATCATACAGAATTTTGGTTCCTATATATAGAAGTAAATCAGGTATTCAACCAAAGTAATATATGGGTACCCGAGTCCGAAACAGGGTTTCCATAACAAATTCTTAGTGACTTTGTATTTGCAACTTGAACTTTCGACCCATAAATCCTAACTCTATCGAAAAATACCTTGTTTTGGAAAATGCCTCTTTTGTACCTTTTCTTACCTTGATGCCTATGCAATTTTGTCGAAAATGCTCCATATTGTGTTGCAATGACAACAAACTCTTACTGAAAATTTTAGCGATCAACTGTTTAACTTTCCTGACCTTGAGATAATAAATTATAAGGTGCTTTTTTCTTTTCGATCAATAGCAGGTTAGGGTAGGCAGCATTGAAAACAACAGCTGACGCAGGATTGTTGTTGTTTTTAATGCTGCCTATCCTAACCTGCTATTGATCGAGACGCAAAAAACGCACCTATAGTACGTTCGCCCTGAGGCTAAGCCACGCGATTTCGAATCTACCTGGTTTACCATACACTTGGCTTGGCTTTTGACAGTCGACAGCAACCTGGGATGTGTTCAAAATCCTTGCTATATCAGCTATAGCTGCTGATTTAGCTGCTCTGGCTGTTCAATGACGCGAAATAGCTGTTTTCTGATGCATTTGACAGTGGAACTGTCCAAAGTTTCAGAATAGCATATATGGTGGAAGTATGAAAATTAAAATTGAAATTAGGGCTATATAAACTATACAGGATTTTAAAAACAGCCTAATTTTTAATATTTTTTCACCTCCTATATTTTGTATGTATTTTAAAATTTGCATAGGTAAAATACACGTTTTGAAGATTACAAAAAAAATTTTTTTTTATTTTTTTCATTTTTCTACTTATTTATAGAGGGCGCCAAAGTTGACGTCTCGAAAAATGTCTCGTCATACTGCGGACAGATAATCTCAGGAATGAAAATTCTGAAACAAAAAAACCAAACCGCATTTTAAAGAAGAATGTTTCTTACGTGGTAATCTACCACAATATTTTTGAAAAAAATGATCAAAAAACAATGGCGGTTGTTTGAAAATATTTTTCGAAAAATCGTTAGGCCGCGTTTCCAATGCTGGAGTGAGCTTTCGCCGAATCTCAGAGTAGAGCTGGCCTGTTCGCAATGATGGATTTTCGAAGTTCGAAAATTGTGATGACATTTTGTGCTTTGAAAACTCAAAGCTGTAGCACTCATTGCTAGTTTGGGGGCATTTTATGAAAAACTAATATAATCGGAATTTTTCTAGATTTCTTGAAAACAAACGATTAAATCGATCAAATTAGCTAGTAATTTGTATAATATATATAATAATTTGTAATACAAATGTTATATAAATAATAAATTTAGATGTTATATTAATTAATAATTTGAATGTTCGCTTGGAGTTTAAACACGATAAATTCACTTTCAGAACTAGGCTGCGTTTCCAATGCTGGCTTGGAGTGCAATGTATCTGCGTACGCATTAGCTGTCATGAATTAAAGTTACCCTTTTCAGATTTCTTTACTTGTTGATCGTTCAATATCGACTGAGCTTATCCTGCGAGATTTTGTATCAGGAATTTCTGTAGGAATAAAATGATCAGTGGACAGTAATTGGTGCTGTCATTTTTAGTTATTTTCAAGCAATGATTTTTGGATAGGTTTGGGTGAGAGTAAAAGTACGTTTGGAGCTGAATGTGCAGATGGAGGTAACTGAGCTGAGCGTTTTAATGTCATGGAAAATTAATCTTGGCCATTTACTAATTTCCAGTATTTTTGGTGAGCAAAAAGCACACTACGTCACTTTGAATCCAATATCTAGCTGACAATTGCGCTTAAATGATGCGAATTACTTTGGATGAAAAAAAATTAAACCACGCCCAGATTACTTGGCTGGGTAGCACATTACACCATGGCCAAGGATTTTATTACAATTCGATCAAGAAAGGCCGAATCATTTACCATTTAGATATATGCAATGTGCTGAAGCTTGCAAGGAATACTTTAGCAGATTTTAAAATGTTCATTGATGCTGAACATTAAGTAGGTTTGTAGCAGATAGATTTGACTTTCTTCGAAAGAGACATAAAAGTATATGTTAATGAGATGTACTACATGATATATAAAAGTAATATAAAATTCTAATATAGAATAATCATGTATAACAATTTTTTTCAATCGATGTATTATTGATTGTGTTTTTTAAAAGCAAACTATTCTCATTTATTCCGTGAATTTAATTTTCAGCAGTATCATTGTTTTTACCAAGGACTATATTTGCTTGACCTTAAAATATCAAAAACTATGGTAACGTTAATGGAACGTAATGATTATAACTTTCACTCGAAATTTTAATAAGGTGAAATTTACAAAAGTTTTTATTCCTGATCCCCAGGAGAAACAAGGCAAATTGAAATCGCATACGCCTTTGGTTTGTCCATTTGCCGACAATGCCTACTCCAATCTCAGAATTTTCAACACATGAAATCATTCGAATTTGAATTTCGAAGGTACAACGACATCTGTCGTAACACATATTTGAATTTAATTTTCAATGACTATTCTTATCACAGATGGGTTATGAATTTGTTTCATTATTGATTTGAATGCACAAATCATTCATCCAACTGTATTTTCTATGACATTATCTTTTTTTAACACGGAAAACAACACTTTACACTTCATTATAAACAGAGCTTTCATCAACGCCTTCTATTGGAAAGTAGTGAATTTAAAAATTCGAAAATGTCCGAAAAGCTTCACGCTGGAGTTGAAATAGGTCCTACTCTAGAGTTCAACTACAGATTTTAGAGATTGATTAGAGAGAGAGGAAGATATGTGAAAGTGCATGAGAACAAAAGTGTACGCAAACACATTTCACTCCAAGCCAGCATTGGAAACGCGGCTTTATTTTTTTCACTTTGTTTCACTTGCCAATTTTTTTTTGAGTTAATTTTTGGCCTGTATTGTGGTAGACTACCACACAAGATAATTGAATAAAGTACTACACCAAATTTGAATTCGGCCAATCCGGAGAATAAGTGTCCGCAGTTTGAAAAAACGTCGTTTCGAGAAAAACGCGTTTAAAATTTTTTTTCCATTTATTTATTGAATTTTATTTAAAAAATATGTTTTTATCACCTACAATTGCTCAGTCTGCAATCCCTGGACCATACATAAGTATTCTTGAGTCCACATAAGCCAGTTGCTCTTGCAGTTGGGCAATTTTTTTTTGCCAAACGCGCTACCTTTGCCGCTTGTCCTGCCTGACTTATGCGCTCTCATCTTTTTTTTCGCAGTAATTAAAAACTGCGGTCAGCCGTAACTTCTTTATTTTTGGGAATATATTAATAAAATTTTGAGACGTGATTTCTAAATTGAAAAATGCAAAAAACAACACAACTGTTTTTTTCAAAATTATAACCGGTACTGCCCCGTTAAAGACTTCAACTCGAGTTTTATGTGGGCTTTCACACAGCGCAACTCATTTTGAGTTTTTAGAAGTTGCGTGTAAAGCGCAGAAGGCTGGGTATGCTGATTGATATCATGATATCATGAAATCTACAACATTTCTCTTTCGCTTATCCCAAATTTTACAGATATGCATGGCGTCAAAAGTTTTCAACAAGTGATACGTTGTGAATATTTTATGAAAATTTTACTCGTTTGTGCTGCTGTATGCGGACAACTCAGAAATTACATACAATTTCCAAAGGGCAATGCAAATGTTGAGCTGATCCACGTAAATGCTAAGATTAACTCCAAAAGAGTACTGAGAACAAAATGTGTTATTGACTTATGCCATGTAAAAGTCGACCTACCCCTCGAATTTCGTTTCAATCTGCTGACAGCATAGGAAGTTATAAGGATACAAAAGTTTTCAAATTTTTGAAATCTTACTATTTGTTGTTTATTGTCACTAAAATATCAGTATCATTTGAAAATTGAAATTTGAAAATTGAAAATTGAAAATCGATCGTAAATTGAAATTCTTCACATTTTATCCGTCAGAAATGAGCGGTGTCTTCGAAGAAAAGAATGACCAGATAATAGAGACTTGTCAAAATTTAGCTTCACGATTAACTCAGTACCAGCCTTTAGCGTGCAAAATTGGTTGGGTGTTGCTTTCACTTTCAAAATGCAGACAGCGTTGACACATGTCTCCAATTATTTCACGCCAATTTAGTATGTGCAGCTCATTCTTTCGAGTTAAAAAGTGACATTTGGTGTTTGAACTTGAAAATTGACTTGTGTAAATGCCTTTTCAATAACAAAATCGATCGAAATTTGAAATTCTTCACATTTTATCCGTCAGAAATGAGCAGTGTCTCTGCTTTTCTCCATTATTAAAATTTTCGCTCGAAAGAACACTGAGATAGTAGAAATAGGGTGGACATGCCCCTAAGATATACATTGAAGGGGATGGTAAAAATTTTTTTTTTTTTGATATTGTCAAATCCAAGCATTTCCCCTTCAATTTGACAAACAAGGGTATACCTGCTTAAGCGTGTTTTATGCGCGAGAGAACCGAAGGGGCTAATGGTGGAAATATTATACCGTCGATGTCAACTCCATTTCTACTATATCGCTGCGAAAGAATGACCAGATAATGGAGACGTATCAAAGTTTGACTTCACAATTAACTTAGTACCAGCCTTTATTGAAAAGACATGCACACATTTCAATTTTCAATTTCAAACACCTAAAGTCACTTTTTAGTTCGAAAGAATGAACTGCACCTTGACCATCATATAGAAAGCCTATTGCGACTTGCAGTCTGACCGGTTACAGGTATTAAGCTACCGAATTAGTCGAGAAAAGTACACCGACTGGTCGAAATACTAGCAGCTTAGGTCCGCCATCCTGCACGTTATAAGTTGCTTTTGCGATAGGTCTTCTATATGACATGATATGTGAAATGATTGGAGACATGTATCAATGCCATCTGAATTTTCAAAGTATCTTTCAAGCAATTTTTCACGGTAAGAAGTGAGTACCAACTCTTGCTTAATTCCAAGCTAAATTTTCGCCGAAACGAACTTCACGTGAAATTTTGTATGAACATTTCACGTAAAATCGAAGCTAAGCTTAATCGTCAACAAAATTCCCTAATGTAAGTGGTATTCTAATTATTTGAGATAAGTATTATTTAATATACCAGGAATTAAATATCAATGTCATTATTACTTGGTACAAAAATCTCTATAGCATAACTAAAGTAAAACTCAAAATTCCACGTAAATTACACGCGAATACAGATATTGTCCACGGTAGGGAATCAAAACCCATTGATTAATTTTCTTCCGTGTCATTTTCTGGACCGCTTGCTTTTCTTCTTCCATTTCTTAGCTAAATACAGATTCGTGGAAAGCAAGAGATTCGTACTCGGGCGTCAAGCAAAGTATAAACGAACAAAATGCTAATCGATTACCAGAAGGCGAATAAATACCCGCCGTGATGATTGTCTATTATCGATCCTCAGAATAGAAACAAAGAAAAATTCTTATTCGGCAAGACGTGACGCAGCCAAACAGATGAATTCGAAGGTGCTAATGAAAAGTTTCATCTGTAAGCAATCTTCCGTTCCGTAAATCTTATTTATACGTTTTCGGCAGATGGACGAATTGAACTGGCTCGATAGGCCATTATTTATCAATCAGCACCTGTCGGCAATGTGCTTAGTAAACATGAAAAATACAAGACATAACAAATTATTTCTTCCATTTTTTATAAACTTTACTTCAGCACTTTAATTCATTCATTTAGAATGAGATCGAAATCATATACTACTAGTTTGAAAAACGTTTTACGATATGCTATAATTTTTACTATCGGATTAATTTGATGTTAAATTTCCGTTTCCAGCGAGCGTAAAAATTAAAATTTCAATTTAGATCACGCGAAGCAATCCAGCACTGGAATTCATATTATTCTGCTTTTGTATTATCTGGGGAGCTCTTGACACCTCTACATAGAAGTCTGGGAGAAATTATGTGAAATGAGATTGAAATAGGTATAGGTAGTTCTAGGACTCTGTCAGAATCATGAAAAATAGAAGATAGACCGAGAATATTACCACCCTGAGATAGTAAGGCACTTCGTCATTTCACTAGTTTCGAGATATTTAATTTTTCTGCATTAGTTTTAGCTTAGTTTGGAAGCAGATGCGACCGTTTTACTAAGGAATTCAACGTGAATATGCAAAAAAAATCTGAGCTGACTAGGTGGAAACCAAAACTTCATTCAAATAATGTTAAATAATCCAGTGAAATCAAAGGAAATTTCATACAAGGTTCGAATAGATAAAAGTATTTCAAGTTTCTTTGATTAAAAAAGAATAAACTTTTTAATCTAATATCTTATTTTTTTTCTTCTGATTTCATTGTAAATTGAAACGCTTCAATGAAAAAAATTGTTGCCAATCTTTTTCCCACGAATAGTGCCCCAAGCCGTTCTTAGTTATGGCAGATTTCTTGATATGCAGTTTCGTAAAATCTGACCTGTAAAAGTTAACACC
Organism: Nemotelus pantherinus; assembly: GCA_963978885.1. NCBI lineage: Eukaryota > Metazoa > Arthropoda > Insecta > Diptera > Stratiomyidae > Nemotelus > Nemotelus pantherinus. Next base: position 214,610,271 of record OZ022263.1, read on the forward strand.
TACTTTTATAAAGCATGGACTCATATTCTTTTCGGAACTTTACGCCCAGTATGTCTCTTCAGTGTACTATATGTATTATAAGCTGCGTTTAGATTGCGCGAAGGAATGGAAGTTTTGCGCCAGGATTATTTCGCCGTTGGTCTCTACATTTCACGCAGCGAGGACGCTAAACAGTCAATTATATTGAGCACTAGAAAGTTGTGTCAAGAACTCACGACCTGATACTCACTTAAGTAGGACCAGGTCTGATAGAAATATGACTATTCTGGTAACGCTGCGACAGTGGCGTAACCTTAAAAAATAGCTCTAACAAACTAATGCTTTACGCCCTGTAACTTATTATTCAGTAATCACTCACACAATCAGCGGACCATATTATAAGCTAAGTTCGATGGAATAAATTTTGGTAGAAAAAGTAAGACTAAAGTTACGAGCTGTGGCAATTATCGTCATTCTCATAAAAAATGATTTTCTTTTATTATTTTTTCTATTAAATTTTCTAATGATAATGAGATTTTGGCGAAAGTGAACAAAAACTGCTTAAATTTTGTAAATTTTTAATTTTTCGCAGTTTGCAACCCTAAAAATCTTTCCACTCCTATAACTTCCAATGCAGTCATCGGGTCGAAACGAAATTTAAAGGGTGAATTTTCCTGATCATGAATCTGAGTTGGTGATCTTTTGGCTTCTAAGGTACCAAAGGATTTCCGCGATCATTTAAAATTTGTGTGTTCTTTTTGACACATGTTCGTAGTTCCAGTTTTTATTAAATGATTACTTGAGTTTAGTGTTGTCTCTAAGCAGTTTTAAAGCGGAAGATGGGGTTGACTTTCATGTAAAACGAATATCGCTTTAATATTTACATTATAAGCGCTATTTCAATTCAAACCGCAAAACTCCGTATCAATGCATTTTGGATTATTTGTTTTCGACTCGCGGTGACGGGTTTGAAATACGTATGTTGAAATTGTCGCATTTTCTTAGCGAAAGTATCACACATTTCATTCAGAAACTATGATTATTTTTGAAATATATGACGACCTTGACACATGTTTCAAATTCCCTTGCGGCTCCCACTCCATAAATCGTTCGTCAGAAAAACAGCCGGAAGAAAGCAAATTTGAATGCAAATATGAGAAGTGACGAGAGCGGCACACAGGGGAAAGCTTTTTGTAGAGAGTGAAGTGCATGTGCTGCAGTGAAAACGCTTCTTTCATGTATGAATTTATGGATTTTGATTTCTTATCCATTCTTTATATGGCTATGCTGCCCTACTAAGCATAAATGTTCTATCTACATTTTTTGCATTTTTGAGTTGAGAACTACATGCTCTATTACATCATTCCACAAAATATGAAAACCTTATCTTTTGTGGAAGCATGTTAAAATCAATCATGGAAAATCCCCCCATCAACCAAAAATGTTATATCTACCGTAGATAGAACGTTTATGCTTAGTAATGTGTAGATAGAACGTTTATGCTTAGTAGTGGGGCCAGTTTTTCGTTGCATGTTACTACAAAAAGTCCTATCTACTTAAAACCTATTTTCCACAAATATTTTCAACGTGAAAGCTTTTACTTCAGATGTGTCTCAAATAAACGTATTTTATTTTATTTATTAATCAAGCCAGGTACAAGTTACATAAACAATACAAAGCAAAATGGAAAACTAATATGAGTATATAAAAATAAAACGAAAAAAAAATTAATTAACAAATAAATTAATAAAAATAAATAAATAACAAATAAATAAAACATTGACATATAGCTTAGCATAAGGGGTTGCAGATGGCTTGGAAAAGGGAAGATTTGAAGGATAATTTTGAGACCGTTGGAGAATACAGATTACTTATGCTATTGAATATCCTGCAGCATCTATTTATCGGCTCATTAGCTGCGTAAGTAGTGGAATGTGGATATTCCTTAAGTAAACGAGAGGATCTGGTGCTCCTTACAGGGCTATTTAACACCATTTTACTATTCAGGAGTTCAGCTCTGATAACGCCTCTAATGACGTCAAATGTGAAGCAAGTCGAAATCATCTTTCTTCTGGATGCAAGTGTCATTAAGTTTAGGTGACCCAGTCGAAACTCATAAAGAGGAAGGGCATTAAAATCGTAAGGGCTGTGTAGTTCTCTCAATGCGAAAAGTAAAAATTGCGTTTGTATGGACTCAAGTCTGTTACTATGGGTTTCGAAAGCCGGATTCCAGCAAATGGAAGCATATTCGAGAATGGGGCGTACAAGTGAGATGTATAAGGATCTTGTGACCCACAGGTTACGAAATTCCTTTGCACGTCTTTTGATGAAGCCTAGTTGTTTGTTTGCATGGGAAAGTATTTTATCATAATGTAAAGGCGGCTTTAGATATGCGGTGTTTGTCAAATACCGAGCACATAGTTTGGCAAACTTCGCATGTGTGGTTGGGTTGCTCGCCTAGTGCTTGCCCTAGGCCAAGCACAAACATTCGGGTGCTCGCTATTCCCGTAGTTTGTCGAACTTTCAACAAACATCAAAGTAGACGAGCACTGTGTTTGGGTATGTTCGGATCCCCGCTTTACACATTCGGTATTTATAATTACATATAATGTCAACTGAATCTGCTGAATCAACATCCATATTTAAATCCATGTTTAAAGATATAAATATAATTGATTATTAATGCTCAGCGATGCAGCAAATATTTCGTTTTTTTTTCACAAAAAAATTACGGGAGGGAACAACGACGAGCAACTCGTACATGTTCCAGTTTTGGCAAACATTCGGCAATCCCCGAATATCTAATTCACTGTGCTTGTCATTCCGCAAGCACCAAGCCAAATGACTTGACTAGGTGTTCGGTATTTGGCGAATAGGAGGTGTTTGACAAACACCGCATATCTAAAGCCGCCTTAAGGTAAAGCGGAGTCTCTCATCCAAGATAACATCAAGGTCGTTTTCAACTCCAGCTAATAAGTTATTGCCGATGAAGTAAGTGTTATGTGAGACGGCGCATTTTCGGAAAAAAACTTATAACCTGTCACTTAGCAATGTTGAGAGAGAGCTTGTTTTCATTGCACCAATGATCAAGTGAATCAAGCTTAGATTGGAGAAAGTGTCCATCGGATTTAGATTTAATAATGTCATAGACTTTGAGATCGTCGGCATAAAGTAGATGAGGTATATTTGCTGGGACGTCAGATAGGTCAGAAATAAATATATTAAATAGAAGTGGGCCAAGATGGCTACCTTGTGGTACACCAGAGGTAGCAGAAGCAGTCCTTGAAATTTTACCAATTGTGTTCGATTTCGAAGGTTGGAAGTCAGCCAGCTAAGCAAAGATCCGGCAAGTCCGAATTTCTGAAGCTTTAGAATTAAGGTAGTGTGGTCAACTCTGTCAAAAGCTTTACCAAAGTCTGTATAGACTGCGTCAATTTGGTATCCTTTCTCCATTTTAGACAGAACGTCTGAGATTAGGACTGTTAAATTTGTGGTAGTTGAGCGACCTTTTCTAAAACCATGCTATTGCATGTTCAATCATTTCAAAAAGTTTCGGAATTGAAGATAAGATGGCAATGCCCCTATAATTTCCGATACAGCGTTTGTCACCATTTTTGAAGATGGGTGTGACATATGAAAGTTTCCAGCAAGATGGTATAACTCCAGACGAAAGTGTTCTGATGAAAAAAAAATGAAAGGGAGTTATAAGCTGCTCTATAGTTGGAGGAAGAAGATTGGGCCCAGAACCTTTGTTGCAGTTGATTTCCGAAATAGTTTTACGTATTTCATCACGTGTAATTTCTAATTGGCCGGCAAAAGCTGTAGGAGCAAAATGAGAGAAAGAGAGGTGTGAGCTTGATGGGTCTGGTACATTAAAAATATTCTGGAAACAATCTGCGAATAAATCACAAATCTCATTAGGAGAGGAAGAAGTGATATCATTAAAGACCATCGACGATGGGTAACCAGTAGTTTTTCGCTTCACATTTACAAAATTATAAATTTTTTTTCGGATCGCGGATTATATTTTCCCCAGTTGTCTTAATGTAATTGCATCCATGTTTAAACTTTTGTCTCGTTTGAAGATGTCCGAAGCATTTAGAAAAACACAAATCATTTAATATCTCGAAAGTACTTAAATGTAGATAGAACATTTATGCTTAGTAGGGCAATATGGATGCAAGATAGACTTTTTTTAGACAATACACCGTGGCAGTAAAAAACCTGCAGCTATCAATTTTCCAGCCGACAAATTTGTTTTGACTTTCTTTTTAATTATTTCGTGGACATGAGCGTGCTGTTCATCTCAATCGAACAATCAAAGTCTTGATAGAAATCATTCCAAAAAAGTGCGAACAAAGTCCTCTGAAAATTTCTGTCAGTTTGATGCTTCGTTCACGGAAAATTTAATAATAATGCACTGCGTAACAGAGGATCTGACTGTTGCCTCAATTGTTGTGCGTTTGGTCTTTGTCAGGGTTCAGCTTACCAAACGGAAGGGCAATGCGTCATTATTTGAAATTCGATAGCAAACGTTTTGTATGCATTTGATAGCCTTGACAAACATATGAGAATGGTGAAGCATATACACACCTGAGCTTAATATCACTTGTGTTTTAATAATGTATTTTAGTTGGTACTTTCTCAAAATAATCCAAACGATTGGAAATAGCTATTGCCTTGCCATACATTTTATTTTCACTATAAATAAAAAACCATTTTTGTCCTTTTGCTAATAACACTTCAGCTTTTCGTCGTTGGTTGACTTCATTTCGTCTTTAACAACTTTTTCTCCTGTTCATCGCCAGACAGCGATTTTATCTTTTGATAAGGTGTTTGATCAAAGGCCACGCAAAAATAGCACAGACCTTATTTTGGATCCTGAAAACTGACTAATAGATCCAAGAATCTGTCAAATAGTAGCAAAATATATAATTCGCTCGTTGCAACGGCTATTTGATGAGTGCGACAAAGTTGTTTTCAGTAAAGTTTTCAGTGAAAAAGTTTGAAATCTTTCAAATCTTTCCGAACATAAAAGAAAAGTGTTTTAATTATCTACATCTTTTGAAATCTGGTATCTTGCGTAAAATCGAAGTCTATGTCAGTAATTTATAGAAAAGTTTGTATTGGTTTGCCGGACGAATTATTTTTCATAGCTAGTAAGGTACACCATATAGTAAACAGAACTTAGTTCTCCCTCCGGGGCAATTTAAAAACTGCTGGCTACTGCTAAAATTACATCTGGAAAGAAAATAATATTTTAAATGTCACGAACATGATACAACCGAAAACCCTACTGTCAACAACATAATTGTGATTGTTTTATTTTCAGTCATGGCATATGATGTAACCAAAGCTACCGAAAAAAAAATCATTTCGTAAAAGACTTCACCAAAGGACTTGGGAAAATGTTAGCTTAATTTTCTGTTGTCGCTGAAATGGATGAATTTTCTGTTGTCGCTGAAATGGATGATGTCATTGTTATTAATTTCTTTTCTTGAGTTTATTGACTTAAGAGTGGGTCGACTGCTTCAGTTAGAAGTTTAGGGTACTTTTAAATAGAGAACCTATCAAATTTTAAAATTGCCAGAAGGACCAAACTTTGTTTCCTTTGATACGTTTTCGTGAAAATTCGTTTTCAGTTTCTCGAAAAGTTTACAGTGAAAGCTTTTGCGAACCGAAGTAAAAGTAATTATTTGTAAGCTTGCTCAATATCGAAGGCAATTCCGCTGTTAGTGATTGATTAAGTTCCGCTTGATTAATGATCTCTTTATAATCTAAAGGACTCTTCGTCTTGAACACTTGAAGCTTTCAAGGTGCATATTTGCTACTTAGACAATAGGATTTTTATTTACTCAGAATCGATAGAATACTGCTAGCGATGAAAAATATATCAGTATTAAAATAATTTTTCTAGTTTGATGGAGTAATCAGATCAAAGTCGTACATGACCTTCGATAGGGTTGGCTGGAATAAGAAGTGCATTTAATGGAACATTTATTCAAAATCTACACAACTCCTCTGCTTTTTTTCGAAAATCAGTGTTTCTAGTGGTTTTTATGCGATATAGTTTTAATATTTCATTGGTCGAATGTTCGAATTGATCGAATATATGAAGTGTTAAAACCGCAAAACAGATTGAGAAACCTGGTACATTATTCAATAACTACAGACAAATGTTAAAGATAAAGACGCCAGCAAAATTGAACATTATGACATATCGATGTCAAAGTACATCTAAACTCAGAATTGTATCCTTATAACGATTCCAAAGTTGAACTTACACTCAATCAGTTTGCTCTGCTCCATGAAATGTACTGCAATTTTCACTAAATCTTATAACGGAGTTCAGTCAAAGCACCAATCATTATAATTGGATACTCACGTCAAAGTGAATCTATAGAAACTGATTCAGTTGCCATTAGGTTGAAGCTATATACCAGATATACTGCTTCAACAACAGCCTGTTGCTCACTTCTTCATGATCGTATGATCGAGTACAACCTTTTTATTAGTTCAGTTCAAGGTTCATTGCAGTTTCTATAGGAACAAGGTTTTCAGGGCTACCAGTTCCACGGATTTCACGGAGTTATTATCACAGCCCACCAGAACTTTCAGTCTTTCCAATTCAGCGTACTGAAATAGCCTTTTCAGCTCCTGTTTTGGCGGTTAAAGTAAGCTGAGGTGACAATCATGAGCTTCAACCTGCCATTTATCCGGTACTGCATGACGATCGGAACTCAAGTCCTTAGTCTGGTTGATATTTTATCAAAACACACATTTACCCTTTTAATTGAAATGAGTTCGTAGATCCTCCTGCCTCAAACTCACGGCTTCTGTAAAGTCCAATATGAGAGGAAGCTTGCAGCTCTGTAATTTTGTCGCTGAAAGAAAGGACAAAGTCTTGGCATACTGTAAGTTAATCTGAACAAACCTTATATCTTCAGTCTTGGAAATGAACTAAGTGAAAGAAACTCAAGGGTATAAAGAACCACTGGATTTACGCGTTTTACTCTGGAGACATATGTATCAATAGATAGAGCGATAAATTGCTCATTTGATTAAATTTATCCACATTTATCCACATACAATCAGGTGAGGCGTTCGCACTGGCTGATCGGCCTCAGAGTTTGAGCGCGAGGTTTTATTCAAATTAACATATGAATGTAAATTTGTTTGAAAGTTGTTGTAAATCAAAACGGAACAGGTTAAAGAATAAATTGAATTAATGAAGTTAGGCTACACAAACGTTCCAAAAAATTCAAAATTTGCATTTTTTCTGATAGCGAGTTTGTAGGACTTTTGTTTATTTATTAGTGCGTAGTTGGTATTATGTTTTGATTCTTAGCTCTATTTAGCCGATTTTGCATTGACTATATAATTTTTTCACTTTCTCACTTTCTTCCCATTCTTCCATCAATCTTGTTTTACATATCTAGTTCTAGAGAGGTTTTTTTTAATTTTTCTTTTAAGTAATTCCATAAAACCAAAATAGTATTAGATAAGGCCACAGATACTTGGAGACAGCTATAATGGAGCTAATATCCTAGATTGTAGGCTTGGGACCGTTATCATGATAAACAATGATTCAATCCCAAAGTTCGACCACTCTTTTTGAAATGCATTTTTAAAATTTTTAAATGCATCGCCTGGCTCATTATTTCCTCTATTATATGAATATTCCCAGGTCCGACCGGTGACATAGAACCCCACTCTTGCAACCATCCACCACCGTGTTTAACGCTTGGCCGTAGATTTTTTTCCTTTGAGTTCTTCTTCTTCTACATAGGATCTACCATCCGATCTAAAAATGTTGTATTTGCCTTCTTTGAACAAAAGTTGCGAAAACGAAAAATTCTTTACGCCGTACTTTTTAGCAAAATCAAGTAGTTTTTGTAATTAACTTTACTAAATTAAAGCTTACTTCTCGCAGCCCTACCATTATACGATAATCCCGAAAAATTGTCCTTCTTGTTTCCAAGCCTAGTTTTTTCCCAAGATTTTTTTTGCCTCAATGGCAAATTTAAGAGCGCTTAAAAGAGGTTTTCTTTTATCTGTCGCACTGTACAGCGTTCATCTAACCAAGTGAAAAATTTTCGCGAAATTGGTTTATTCATAGTCTGTGGTGCAATAATAACATTTTATTACGTTAAATACTGTTGTCGGAGCTCAATCAACTATTTCAGCGATTTTACGCACATTTTTACTGGTTTGGGAATGTACCAGGTTTCTCAAGACCACTAGAAACACTTTTCTTAATTTAACTGAAGTTTAAGGTCCTTTTGGTCCCATATTATTGCTATTATCTTTGAAACTTAGGCTATGTGTAACAAGTGATGCCAAAACACTTTCAAGCGATTCCCCACACCCTTCAAATTATAAAAGAGAAGTTAGCTCCAGTTTTTTTAGGTAATGCAAACATTGCTATAATATTTTAAACAAATTTTATATGTTTTACGAATTCGCACCATATAGAAAGCTGATGAAACCTATTCGTGTTGAAGGAGTATTCGGTGCTATACGGTTTCTATAAGATACCGAATACCGTTTCAGACTTGTCAAGTGCGACCCAGAACGCAGCGAAAACGAACCGAACCGAACCGAATGGAACCTCATATGTGTGAAACGAGCCTAAGTGTGAAACAGGCCTTAGTGTGAACGTACGAAACACATCCAGTAATTGTAAATTGTCAAAAATAGGACGAAATGATGAATTAAAAAAATGCACTAATTGAATTAAGAGCAATCAGTTGTTGGAAACATAAAGACGCATTCTGTTAGAGTGCCTACTTTGAAACAAAAAGTAGGCGCAAGAACGCAATGCGCCAATTGTATTCGTCTAATGCGCCACGTTTCGCGCATGCGTCATAGTTTGGCCATTTCTGCTCTAGACCCAAAGCTTTTTGGCTTTCTTTTTTCTCAAACAACAATAAGATCAATCGATTGTGATCTCAAATGTCACTAAGTTAAATTAAATATACTCCCTACTAACTAAGTAATTAAAGGTACAAATTCATTTCTTTTAGAGTAGGTACATCACAAAATTTTCCACAACATATACCATTAAATGTAATGTTATTAAAAACATTAATCAAAAGCTTCAAATGCTATATTTTTTTTTATAAAAAAATAAATGTTGATGTCTGATTTACCATAATTCATTTATCTATCCAACTCGATTTCATTATATGCCTCCAATTTCTGTGTCAATGTTTAAAATAGTTTTATTTCTGATAATTATAAATGTTATCTATAGGGTAGAAAATGTAATAAAATAGATCATATGTTTTGTTGTTAGGAACTTTAAGAAATAAGAGTAGTCTGATAAGAGCTCAATACACCCTAATAATGACACCAAGCTTTTAATAAACTAAATGTTTTCAAATAAAGGTCAAACCTACACAATTTTGTTACTGGAAAATGATGGCTGATACGTATCATGATAAGCCAACCTAATCGTCGTCAATTAGATTTCATATACAAAAAAAAAGTTTGTGCATTTGTACAAGGTGGAAGAGTTTGATGAAAATTGATCCATAGTAATAATGAACTATTCATAGCCTTCTAAAAAATATTCATTGGCTTGTGAATTTGTCATAGTATAAATGAAATTTAAATTGATGATCTAAATTCATTACTATTATTGTCCGTGTTCCTGTCGCCGAAATTTTGTGTTCTAAATTTCATGTAGAAACTTATTTTCCGGCAATTTTGTAAGGTAGATGATGTACAAAGATGAAGGAAGAAACAAAGGAACCCAAAGTTGAATTTTTACACCAGAAGTTTTCCTTGCATGACTGACGCGTTATCTATCCCGAGCCAAAACAATGTGCATCAGTGCTACCGTAGTTTTGGTTTTCAAAAACGACTGACTCGAGAAAAGTAATAGATATCATTTACTCTAGTACATATGTATTAACATTGTAGATTCTATAAAAAGTAAGAGCAGGAAATGTCCATCACTGTTTATAATGCAATAAAGTTATTGTGCATACAATAAATAATCCAAATAATGGAAAAAAAACACATGAAAGTACCAGAAACGCTAAGAAATGACCGAAATAAATATATTAACATCTTAATGTTGTTATAGTAACAGCATTGTCACTAATACATAATTTTAACTGCTCAATATTTTAAGTTAGGAACTTATAATATTATATTTCCAGTTTAACTTCATATAATAAAGCTGTTAACTTTTTATGTTAAGAATACCTGCAAACATATTTCGACAAAATGTTTTAACAGCTTCACATAAATATACTACTATGCCAACATAAATGTATTAAATTTTTTTTGACCAAACCAGATACAGAATTGAAACGTTCAAACGCACTGCTTCTATCTCTCTCCACAGAAGTAACTCATTGAAAGTTCACGCTCAAAAGGCCTGCAACGTAGTTGCGAAAGAATCTTGTCTGTCGTTAATTCGCTTTAGTTGAATTTTGAGTGCCGCGTGTGGAACAGTCACAGTGAACAGTTGTCTGCGTAACAAGAAAAAAGAATTAATAAAGTTACAAATTGTTTTATTTCAAAGAAAAATCAGACCAAACAACCTCAACAAAAAAGCACAGTGCTAGTATTGTATGTTAAGATGTTAATATTAAATATTGATATCCTAATATAGCTAATAAAGGCGTTAACATAATATATTGGAATATTAATATTAATTGTTGGTATACAAATATAGTATTGTAAGACGTTAATTTAACTCATTGCCATGATAATATTAAATATAGGCCTACTAATATAATATTGGAACAGACAAATTCACCACACGCATGTCAATATATAAAATTATAAGAATGCTGTGTGCTAGCAATATAATGTTTTTGCTAGGCCAGTATAATAATGCTAAGAAATGTTTTTAATATAAGTAAATATATTAGCAGCAAAATATATTAAGGATAGAACAATGACTTTGAAATCCGTTATTGTAATCCGTTTGATACATTTAACATTAAGCTCAGAACTGAAAAAAATAGAGTCTCACAGATTAAACGGTCACTTTCTGATGAATTTGGTTCAATTCATTGACGTTCAAACAACGAACGAGTCGAAGCGAATTCGTTTCTGTATCTATTTAAATTTTATTACTCTTTTACAGCTTAACGGATATAATCTTTGCATGGCGGTCCATATCACGCTTGTCAATATAACGGAACTGATAAAAACGCTACATCTACTTCATGATGTGTCACCATTTTATGGATAGGATCAGTACGGAGACAAAGTCTAGAGCGAGCGTCGATTCTTGACGTAAAAATATCGAGAAGATGGCAAGATAAATTCGAGCAAACAAAGCTTAGAGCTCAAAAAGATTATTTTATTTTTCATATCGTACTCACGATCTCGAATGCTTATATTCCAGAGTGCTCCGACGGCACAAGAAAAGAAATAATGCTTTGAGTAGCATTCACTTGCAGTGATAGATTTCCACGTAGATGTCTACTCTGCACACCCATGCCATTATTCAGTACAAGCACGAAGAACCGCCACCACAACCTTGTCCTTGATCCGGCACGCAAAGCAAATTTCCTTGAACTGAACGATACTCTTCCATTTCAACTTATCCTTGTTTCGAATTCTTGCGGAAATGAGGATGCGAAGTGCAAATTTACACCGGTGCTACGTTCTCTCACCTGGAAATAAGACATCCGCGCGTTCTATGATAGTCGCTTACTTCAGCGAAAGTTCAGGCAATGTTTTTATTTTGGGTCACAGCTATTACACTTTGAGACTGTTATTGCATGTAATCGTTATGAGGCACGTCGGTAAAGAGTTTCCGCCTAGACGGCAGATTTTCAGCTTGAGGTGTTTACAGTGAGTATAAGTTCGAACTGATTTTGTTCTACTTTTAAAAGTGGTAAAACAGGAGCCGATATAAGCATAAAAAATAATGATGGATGTATCGTCATGGGAAAAATGTAAATTCCTGAATATGTGTGGACTCCGAACGGCACCTTTGTACCCAGTAACATTCGTATATGCCAATGATTTTGTCTGGCACTTCATTTAAACGGAAATTACCGCCGTATTTGGGGAAAATCAAAACTTCTTCTTATTCGAGAGCCATCGTTTAATATCCTTTAAAGCTACATTAACGCATTCTTACTCAGCAGACTCAGTACGCTCTACCCAATGGACCGTAAAGCAATCATTTCAATCAATTGAGCAGGTCATATTCCAAATGACGACTTGCCGAGCATTTTATTTCTGCACTATTAATTTCAATTACGTATGACTATCGATGCATACTGGAACAGCACTTCATTTGTTTCTGTTTCGTATAATTTCATTACATGTCTACATGGAATTGATCAGCCAGCCAACGGAATAGTTCTCCATTCTGTAGTGCACGTAATAATTCCACTACTTGCTTGCAACTCCACTCTGCAGCAAGCCTTGCATCGTTGCATAAACTTTTGAAAGTTTGGAAAGTGAAATACTACTTGTGTTAAATGGAGTGTTCAAGTAATATCACAAGTTCTAGCATGAATTTGAAATATTTTTTTGGGCATTCGGAATTCACATTATATTTAGTGGCATGGTTGCTCGTTCTTCGAATGTAATATCTTTTGTACATTATGATTGGTGTTAATGGAAAGATTTACATCACTTTTGAGCAATGATTGATTTATTTGTTCTCAAATCGAACATTTATGTGATTGGTAACAAACTACACAGTTTGACAAAAAATCAGGACTAAGTCGATTTGCGGAGTAAGGGTTCGAATTTGTCCGTATACACAGTAATGAACCTATTGCTCCATACTTACACGCACCGAAGCCACATCGCTCATTTGTAACAGCTAGAAGGATCCCGAACCATATATCTGAACTTTCGAGCAAAAGATACTAGCGGTAAACTAGGAAACTAGCAGAAGCGAGAGTGATCGATTATCGACTGGACTGTATGAGCCATTCAACAAGTACCTTCAAATCACCCCATGACGAATTGAGTTAAGTAGTCTGTAAAAAGCGTTTTCTACGGTGAATGATTTTAAATATTGAGGTATGTGAAATGAAGATCAAGCGTTCGCTCTCGTGTCTGGAGGAGCTACTACTTCTCTTTCCGCTTCTGCTCTGTCCAGGAATACTTCCCTGGGTTCGTTTGCCAATAGGTCAATTAGGATTACTCCCACGGTAGCTAACATGGCTTCTTCTGAAAGTGTTTTGAAGATACTTGCAATTTGCAGTGCGACCCTACGTTGGAAGCTCCACATACTAGTTCGATACTTATCAAACCGCAACACAGTGAGCCATATCTCCACGCCAGACAGCAGTTTCAAGTGAGCCACCGTCATAAAGAGTTAACGTATACTCGCACTAGGACCGCAAACGTTTGCCATGAATCTCTCAAGCAAGATAACAGCCAACAGTGTCCTATCGCATACTTTTCGGATGTGCTCTCCACAAGAGAGCTTGGAGTCTAAATTCACTCTAAGATACCTAGGCAATTTTCTGGTCTCAAGTACTTCGGAGCCAACCATCATGTGCATAGTGGTTGGCATATTCCTCTTCGTCAGTTTATTTTGTGATTGCCAGCTTTATAACATAGCTTTCCACCCAGCCCTCAGCCCTTTTCATTACTTGATTGAGTTTGAGTTGGTTGAAGTGAGTTGTGAAGACAGTGGCTACTTCATCGGCATACCCCACCAAGAACACATCTTCCGACATTTTGAGGCGCAAGAGACCAGAATAGGCAATATTTCATAGGTCTGGCCGAAGAATGGACCCTTGTGCTGCTAATAATTTTGCGCACAGTTCCCTGATTCGTTTTATATATCAAATGGCCACCCTTCACGTGGTCTCGTACCATGGCGAGAAAGTAGACCTCTACCTGAACATATCGCTGAAGAGAGTCTAATATGTCTACCCATCTCGACAAATCAAAAGCGTTACGGAACTCCAGCATTACCAAAAACACTATATTTCTAGACCGATGTCATGCGACTTAAGTGCAGTCTATTGCGGTCTATTGAAGTCTCCAGCTATTACCAGCTTGCTGGAAAGATCTCGAAGATTGTCTTCACTTGCTTCTATCTTTCTACGAAATCCTCTTATCTCCAATCTACACATATCCAACCTGGACTTTTCAAATGTCTGCAACGCATAACGCTGCATAGCCCGAAGAGTTTGAATATCATGTCCCTGCATTTTTCTTTGTTGATCATTGGAATTCGAGCTCGGAAAACGCTTGGTTGGAACGCAGCCAGGCTAAACAGAAGTGAAATGGTGACGTCAATAAACATGAGCCTGGAGGAAGAAGCTCCACCCATTAGGACGCCAGTGACTCGTATAGCGGTCGAAGCTACTGTCTCTAGCACTATAGGTCTGATTTGCAGAGCATGCGATGCTTCAATGTCCCAACGGCAACCGTTCCGTGGAAAGAGGTAAGATTACTGGTGGAGTGATGAAATCATTGAACTGTGATGCATAGCTTTGGCTTACAGGCGCAAAGCATAGCGGACCAGGAAAAGACCGCGGGCTGCTGAGCTTGCTGCGACCCACATGGTAGCAAAAAAAGAATAAACCAAAGCCATCAAGAGGAGCAACGGCTACAAATGGCAGGCTCTTTGCGAGGTGGTCAACTTAGATCCGTGTGGTGAGGGGTACAAATTTGTAACTCACAGACTTGGTTGCATGCGGTCTAGCGCTCGCAGCTATGTTGCAACCCTGGAACACATCGTCGGCTCGCTGTTCCCAGCGTATCCGCTAAGGACGCATGGTAGTATTATAGTTAACTGGGGTGGACGTTCCTCTCTTTACCGAAGAGGAGCTGATCGCTGCGGTGTCTGGGATGCAAAATAGGAGGGCCCCGGGCCCTGATGGAGTGCCAGCCGAAGTGCCCAATGTTGTAGTGGAGAGTCAACCGCAGCTACCAATGGGTTTATATGTATTATTCATGTTTAGTAGCGGGGGTCCACGCATCGCGATGGACGCTTATCGATAAATGAAAGTGAGATTCGGACAACCCGTCTGCGTACCGTCCGTTTTGCGTGCTGGACACGGTGGGGAAGCTCATCGAGTGGTTGCTGAAGCCACGGCAATAAGATCAGACAGCATGGTTTTCGAAAGGGGCATTCAACAGTTGATGCCATCTCAGTAATGATTGGAGTGGTAGCAAGAGCGGAGGAGGCATGCCACAGTGCCCGACCGGTTGCTCTGTTGGTGACGCTAGATGTCCAAAATGCCTTCAATTCGGCGAGGTGGACAAATGTGCGCTGAGCCCTCGAGCATAGCGTCCGCATTCCTGACTACCTGTTGGTCGTAATGCGGGGCTATCATAAGGGCCGATGTCTGTGCTTCGATACTGAGGATAGTGTTCGGAGGAGGTTTGTCACCTAAGGGGCAGCAAAGAGGTCTATCCTCGGACCTGGCCTCTGGAATGACGTTTACGAAATGCCGACGTATGTGTTTCTCGTGGGCTACGCTGATGAACTGGCAGCAGTAATTATCCCTAAAACTGCCGAGTTTGCCAAACCATGGCCTGCATCTAGCACTTTCGAAGACAGAGATCATCATGCTGATAAAACGGAGGTAACCGACTGTCATCTCGATGACAGTGAGCTCTGCAGGGGTTCAGACCAGTAAGTCGGTCAGATATCTGGCAGTGCCACTGGACACTAGGCTATCCTACTGGAACCACATCCGTAAGGTATGTGAAAAGGCTCTGAGAGCCGTCGGCTCTCTGAGCAGGTTGATGGCTAACATCGGTGGGCCCGGAGAAACGAGGCCAAGGCTCCTGATGGCGACAGCTAACTGCATCTTCCATTACGGGTGGAAATTTAGGCGGACGCACTCCAAACAATGAAGTTTTGAGCGTGTATATCCAGCGTCCAGCATAAAGGTGCTCTGCGTATTACTAATAGCTATGATAGGGTATGGAATGATGCCGTGCTGGTAGTAGCGGGCGAGAGCGCAAAGAAGGGTACCTCACAGACTCTGAGCTGAACAGAATACTCCAACTTTGGCAACAACGTTGGAGCTCAAGCTACAAAGGTTGCTGAACGTAGAGACTTATAGGTCTTCTGGGTCTTGGGTCAGCCGTGGTCACGGAGAGATAAACTTTTACCAGTGCCAATTCTCAACGGGATATGATTACTTCAGAAAGTATCTGAACAGAATGAGTAAGATGCGTACACCGTATTATCAGTACTGTATGAATAAGCATGATGACGCTTACCATACATTCTTTGCGTGCAGTCGGTTCGCAAGTTTGTCCAATCTTGCATAGCCCATGGTTTGTTGGCCCGGATATCTTTTGAAAAAAAAGTTGTTTATGACCTTTGAAACAGGTTGGCTGTAATAAGGAGAGCGTGTGATAGAATACCCATTCTAAATCTGCACGATTCTTCGACTTTTCTTCGAAAGTCAGTGTTTTTAGCGGTTCCTCCGCGCTAGAGTTTTTTTTTTCATTGTTATTTTTTAGCATATTATTTCTTATTATGAATTTTTTTGTAAATAGCAACATCAGACCGTCTTTTCTTTTCGTGAAGCCAACTTTGTTATTTTCTGAGGCTTCAATGTGGCCAAATAGTTTCCTCATGTATGTCAACAAGCCAAAAATGAACCTCATGATTGGGTGACTCGAACTGGCAAATGAAGTACAATTTTTGCGCAGTTTGAAATCGGCTTTGCAGCTGATCAGCCTCAGATGGTCTCTGAAAACTCGTTAGAAATCAGAATAAGTTTCGAAAGTACAGAAACTATCATTGAGGAAAAGATCATTTTTTTGGCAAGTGATAGTAAGGTGGTTTCCTCATATCCTTATCCAGCAACAAAAAACACTATTAAGTTGCTGCAATGAATCTTGCACGCTTTGAGGCTGATAGAGCAACTTATTGTCACCTGTGTCGAGATGCAAGTGCACCAATGCAGACATTTGTCAAAGGTGGCGACTAAAGAATGGAGGGAAAGCGAAGAGTGCGCACTAATGAAGGCAGAATCAAAACCGTCCGCTGGGAGTGTGCGAATGACACTTCTTTTGCTGCGTACTACTCCAAACCATTAATCAAAGCAACGAATTATGATAGGTCTTTATATGTACGAGGATGGGTCGTTAAGTTCACAGAATAGGGGATGAGAAGTTAAAATAAAAATGCAGTTTTATTCTTAAATATATTTGCTTGCTACTATAATACATGACCAGCAGCCAGTTTAACCTAACCTAACCTACTATAATACATTTTTCGGATCTATGAATTAGTTTATGTAACCGTTCTAAAAAAAATTATTTTGTCTTTGTCATTCTTTTTAGTTCCACAAAAATATAGTATCTTTCACAAATCCTATTCATGAATTGTCTTTCATCCATAACCATTATTTTACCGCAATAATCCCGCAAATATGATTTATAAATGGTACTATAACACTTCTTGAAGAGGACCGAGCAGCATTTTCAAAAGTGTAACAACAAGTGCAACTTGACATCATTTTTATAGAAAGTAAAAAGTTACGAAATACAATCCCAGTATTACATTCATCTGCACACACTTCTCTTGGCCTTGACTTATCCTTTGCTTTATTTGCTCTATGTAAAGCATAATACTAGCCTTCTCCTTGAAAATGTAACTGAACGCGAATAAAAGCATCCTTGCAAATTGGTGTGAAAAGCCATTATTGTAATGACGACTGCTACAGTACACTTTCTGAATGTCAGAATATTTTCGTTCATTGGCATGACAATAGGTACGTAAGTAGCATGAGTCGGTGAAAAATGTTTGTTGTTATTCAAGTTGGTTTCATTCTTGTTCCGACATTCTCATCCCGAAAATGGTTTTTATTTCGCTTTGTTTTCAGTAGTTAGAATATATTCGAAAATGTGCAATGAGTGTAGTTTTAGTTTGATTTATTACACAAATGAAAAATCAAGCCATATGGTAATAAAACAAAGCTCTATGTTTTCCATAACTTTCCGAAGTATCACAGCTATTAAGACATTTGAGGCCAAACATATAGCTTTTGCTTCATTTGCAACAAACATTTGAAACATACAGTTCCTGTGTTATTCAACTCAACTTAAAATTCAACAATGCTGCTACACGTGCACCAAATAAATCATATTTCGCCCTATCAGTGCCAAAATTAACGCGAATCATCGAGAAATATCTTCTCGAACTATCTCATATATGTATATCATAAAACGAAACCTTCTAGAAGCTAGGACGCAAACTAATTTTCATTGGGCGAGAGAAAACGAGAATAGTCTAGGAGGATGCAATCACAATCGACCATATGCAAGTGCGAGCTCCGAAATATATTTTCAGTGGGAAAAGAACCACAATTGGTGTCCGAAAAAGGGATTCTTTTGCGTTCGCGATTCAAAAAGTATCTTTTAGTGAAGTTGGGGGCAGTGAATTTCTATAAAACGTGAAAATTCTTGGTGTGTAGAACAAATAAAAAGTAAAAGCTTTCGGACAGTGATTTATTTATTTATATATTTTTATATTTATTTAATTCAAAGGATTGAAAATCCTTTACAAAATATTGTAGTGAGATTGGTTTCACTTAACGATATATTATCGATTAAAAACAATAATGCGATAAACTAAACGTGATAAAAATCAAAATTGCTACATTGTTAGAATGTGGTGTACTTAAATACCTGATACTCGTAAAAGCAATCTTTTTAAGACGTTCAAATTAATATGTAATAAGACTGTAACGTTAGATATTGCATTTTCGAGAGCCTTCAGTTTCTCTGGCGGTGAATACTTCGAGTAATTAGTATGACAACGATTCATAAGAAATAAATTATTGAAACGCGTTTGCCTCAATGCAACTTTAAAAGTATTAGCCGCGAAAGATCAGCGTCGTTGTAAGGTTGCTCAGAAGTTTATAAAGAAAAACGTCGTCAGTACACATTCGCCTGCACTCTAGACTTATAAGACTACAGGCGAGCCTCGGTTCACGTCGTTTTTGGGACCGGGAAAACGCGACGTAAACCGTTACGACGTATATCGAATCCAACAGAAATGTAGTCCATGGAAATGAAGACCGTGTCTCGTAGAATGATTTTTTTACTAACGAAAAGCTTCATTTAAAGTTCTTTGTAAATTCCAAGACTTTTATTTACCCCCACGCACAATACTCTAAATCTCCCTTTATGCGGATCGAAAGACTCTAAGATATGTACCGATCGATAGAAAAAGTTGATGGCTTTTGAAATTTTTGCTAATGTTAATGTGCATCTCTGGTCTTCAATGTGCGTTCTTCGGATTCTGATGATCGCTCAAATATTCTAATAGTTTTTTGGCAGATAGGGGCTATTCCTTAAAAGTTACAAATACTTCCACTTCATTTTTGTAATAAATTTTCAGACAACTTTTTCTTCTTCGGATAGCTAATGGCATCTGGATTCTTGAACAATTCTACCGGTGAATCCTCGCTATGCGCCACTTCCTTGATTACTTATAGGTGTACATTTCAGGTAGTAAGTTTGTTGAACAACCGCACCGAATTATCGTTTCGCAATGAGAGTGTTAGAAGACAGCGTGGGCTAGAAACGAATAGTGCCTGAACTCACCTCTCTTAACCTGAGTAAGTCACTCGCCGCTGTCGCCTCTGCTCCCAGTCGGGGAAACGGGGTGTGCTAGAACATTCTAATGAGGACGGTAACAATACACGAGAGAAAATCGGGTGCTTTCTGAGGACTGGTGTAAGAAATATGTAACTTGTGCATCTGCGAAGGGCCCCAGGACAAAGCCAAGAGGTGACCTGAAAATCCATAACATAGGAGCTTCTTTCGAGAGAATCGTCATCGATGTAGCAAGACCGTTTCTGGTGTAACAGCAACGCAATTGCTACATGCTGGTGAGATTTTCCTACACCCCCCTAACACCCCCCTAATACCCCCCTGGAAAGTGCATACACCCCCCTAACACGGAAAATTTTCCTACACAAAGCGAACTTTGTGTCCTTTGTTCCATAGGGACATCCCTCCTAAAATTCTGAACACACCCCCCATGAAAAATTCCTGAGAAAACCCCTGGCTGGTAGTATCCCACTATTTCACTAAATGGCCAGAAATCTACGCTATATCAAATCAGGAGTCCTCCTGATTAGCTGGGTGAGTAGGTACGGAATTCCAAACGAGCTGCATTCCGATCAAAGTCGAAATTTTGAGTCACAAGTGTTTAAGGGGTTTTGTGATGTCTTGGGCATGAAGAAAACTAAAACCACTCCACTTCACCCCCAGTCCAATGGAATGGTCAAAGGTTCAGACTTGATCGAACACTTGACCAAAGTGGCAGAAGACAATCAGCGTGATTGGGATGATCATATTCCACTCTTTTTGATAGATTGCCGAACAGCGACGCATACAACGACTGGAGTATCGCCGTCACGTATCGTATTCGCACGACATATTTGACCATATGATCCAAATACAACAATAGAGTACGTTTCGGAGCTGCGGCAATGGCAAGAAAATGAAAACGTCAAGGCGAATTTAGCTGGATTCCAGGAATATGATTTAGTGTGGCTCTACAGCCCCCGTCAGCAGAAAGGTATTCTGCAGATACAGCTATGGAAGCAGCTTTCAGGCTTCCGAATCACTGTATTCTTTTCCAGGTGGAGGTTTTTGCGATACATAAAGCTGTAGATCTGGTATATGCCAAAGATGTCAAGCGGCGGTAAAAGGACTGATGTCTCACACATACAAATCGAAGTGCATACTCGATTACATTCAGTCATACAATCTCGCATCAACTAAATACCTCCTCGAGTTAACGCGGACTGACTGCTAACGACTGGTTAGCATCATTCCTGGCCATTGTCTTGTAGCAGCACATGCTATGAAAATGGGACTCCTAACCAGCGACATCTGTAGGATGTGTGAAAAGCCGGGGGTCTCAGAAACAGTCCAGCATCTCCTGTTTCACAGTCCGGCACTGGTGAAAACTAGACTGCGATACTTCGGTGAGCCCTGACTGTGGATCTCTCGCACGTGGTGGAGCAAAAGCTGAAGGACATCCTTCAGTTCGTGAAAAAGTTGGACTGAACTTTCTTTCTCGTGGTCCATTTATCTGGTATCACTATGGACCAGTAGATCGATGTGTGGCCTTGTGCCAGCCAGTACAACCTTACCTTACCTGAGTATCATCTAATGCATCACAAACAGTTAAAAAAATATTTCAAATAACAGCAGTCGCAATACTTCTTGGAAAGCAATCATTCACCCACTTATATCTCACCATTTTCAAAGCTCTCCTTGGTAACGAACTTGTACAAGATGGTGAAACGGATTTACATTGAATACAGATTAATTTGACGTTTATATGTAGCTTAAAAATAAGACAGTTCGAAAACTTCGCCTAACACCAAACATTCCCAACAGTATTGAAAAAAGCCCATGGACGAACACAACTTCACATTTCCCAATTTCCTTCAATTCTCCATTCATACTGTCTCTCTCATATTCGATAGCTACGAAACAAACAAGCTTGAGAAACTTCTGCCCACCTTGTGTTTTACATTTCATCATAAACAATTTTTATTTTGCTCTAATTTGAATGACGTAATTATGCATTTTAACAAGCATCTACCATCTTCAGGCCGAAATATGTCAAGGGGTACAATAATATGTATCCACAAGCAATAAAATGAGGTGAAATATTTGTAATTAAATGGAGCGACAAGAGAGCCTAATACTTTTTTCCAAAGCTCTTACGCTTATTCCTCGTCCTATGATACTTACATACAAGAAATACGAAATTTACCTCACTTCTTATAGCTAAATTGAAAATACAACGCTGGTTTCATCATTGTGAAGAATAGAAGCTAGGGATATGATGAGTTTCAGATTTTTGTGCGTAAAATTTTATTTGAACAGAGAGCTTCTTTTTTTAGAGTAAAAAATCAATATCATGATGGCAGTCGCTTCTAAAAACTTTTAATCTCGAGGGATTAAGAGCCCACTAAACTCTAATTGAGTAGTCCATAATTAAATTAAAGCGACTGAGCGCAATATCAGCCACATTGCCTTCTTGGGTACTTTATTCTCTTGCCTTGGAAGCGCTTTAAGGGAAACAAACGTGGTTTTATTTACGTCACGGAACCAAGCCGTTAAGTTTCGTTGACCTTCAGCACAGTTTAGAGAAATAGATCCAGATAAATTGAAATCATTTAGGAAAAAACTTTCGATTTAATCAGCATAACTTGTGAACAATAGCTTTGTTAGTCCGGGGAAATTTAACATGGTGCTTCGGGAAAATTAGGGGAAAGCTGAATTTTGGTGTGAACCTTGATACTGGCGTGTTGAACAAAATGTCAAAAGTCCCCATCGATCCGAGTGCTGCGTTACTTTTTATATGGGGTCAAAGGTCACCAAAAGTGACCTTTCCTAAATATCTCAGTAACGGTCACGTCTACGGGAAAACAATGTAAAACGAATTTGTAGCTGAAAAAATTTCCAGCAAAAAAAACCAATATAATTGTTTTTTTTTTGTAACTATAACCGTTTTTGAGATACATATATTGAACTAAACATTTGTAACTCACAGTATCCAATTTTTCTCAACGGCATGTTTTTATTATCCGATTTTGATTATGACTTGGAATCTTTGTGAGTTTGTTTTTCTATGTTGAAAAGGCCCATAAAAAACATATATACGAACATATCTACCACACTCCCGGCTAGGTGGAAAAGTGTGCTCCGAAAAGTTATATACATGAAATAATGCAGAATAATCGTGTAAAGACATTTGTTTACTTTCCTGAACATATTTTAAGCTACTTTAATGTATTTAATGCACTATTTCAGTCAAAATAACTGCTGATGCACAAATTGTACGCAGCTGCAATTGTACGAGGGTTGATCCAAAAGTAGTGATAATTCCAGTTCGCATAAAATTTAAAAATTAAAATTTTTACTACCTCATATACCCACTAAGTCAGCATAAAAAACATATGAATAGGCCACGATTCCAGGGAGGTACATTCATTTGAATACGAATACTCGAAGAGAGAACATCAAAATGGAGAAAAACGAAATTAGAGTGGTCATTGAGTGCCTGTGTTCGAAAAAAAATTCTATCAAAGACATTTACTGCGACTTGATGGAAACTCAAGGGAACTCTGTTGCTCCATATTCCACAGTTGCATCAAGGAGTTTAAGCTGGGGAAAAACATCCACTGAAGATGAATACAGCGATAGACGTATATCCACGTCCCTGACTGAAGACAACGTGCAAAAAGTCGAAGATTTCGAGTTGGCAGATCAAAGATTGACCATCAGCCATACAGTTTTGTTGCCAACGAACTCCATCTGAAGAAGGTCTCTGCGCGTTGGGTGCCGAGAATGTTAACCGACGAGCAAAAGGAGAAACGAGTCGACATTTCGAGGGTTAAAAGTTCCAGGCAGATCTGAAGAAGTTTTTGTCACGTTTCGTAGCCATGGACGAGACCTGGATCCACCATTTTCATCCAGAGACCTAACAGCAATCGATGACCTGGAGCGACCCTCTTCACCGATGCCGAAGAAATTCAAGGTGTCGAGTTCGGTAGAGAAGCTTATGCATCAGTTTTTTGGGACGCTGAGGGAATTATGATGGTGGAATATTTGGGAAAGGAAGCCAATATATCCGGCTTCTCCTATGCAGAGCAAGTAAGAAGATTGCGGGAGGCTATTGAGGAAAAAAGACGAAGTAAACTGTGAGCCAGAGTAATTATTTATTTATTTAACCAAACAAGGTAACAAAACGGTAACAAATTTAAACTTAAACTTAAACTGTTTTCCTTAACCTAAATTACAATAACATTTCTAAGTGTCAGTAGACTTTATTATCTGGTAGTTAATTCAATATTTTTCAGGAGCTGATGGTAAGAGAAATAATTTGGATTAAGAATTTATAGCAGTATATAACTTTTTTTTGAATAAAGGTTTAGAGATAGAAGAGGAATAGTAGTTCGAAACACTGTTAAATATTTTCAAGCATCTATTTATCGGCTCCCTGTCTCCATAGATAGTGTGATGTTGATGCTCGTTGAGGAGACGTGTGTGCCTAGTTTGTCTTACGGGATTATTGAAAGTGATTTTATTACTAAGATATTCTACATTAACCAAACCTCTAATAACATCAAAGACGAAGCATGAGGATAGTACCGCTCTCCTTGAAGAAAGTATTGCCAGATTTAAGAGTTTAAGTCTGTAACTATAAGTTGGAAGACTTTCGAAATCATGTGGATTATAGAGATCTCTCAAGGCAAAAAGTACGAACTGCTTTTGGACAGATTCCAGTTTATTGCTATGAATATAGAAAAAAGGATTCCAGACGATACAAGCGTATTCGAGTAGAGGGCGAACTAAAGACATAAACAGAGACCTTGTAACCCATACGTTCTTAAATTCTTTCGCACGTCTTTTAATTAATCCTAGCTGCTTGCTAGCTCTAGCAAGAACTCTGGCATACTGAAGATTGAAACGCAGCTTTTTATCCAGGATGACACCGAGATCCACGACACTATCAACATTTTTCAGGAGCTGATTATTCATGGGATATTCGAAATTAAGAGTAGAGTTCTTGCGGGAAAAACTTATGGCATAGCATTTTTCAACGTTATGAGTAAGTTTATTCTGCGCACACCATTACACCAGTGACTGAAGTTTCAGCTGGAGAAAATTTACATCTGATTCCCACTGAATAGGGTGATATATTTTCAGATCATCTGCATAAAAAAGGTGCGGAATGTCGGATAACACCTCCGAGAGATCAGAAACAAAAACATTGAACAGAAGCGGCCCTAAATGGCTGCCTTGAGGTATCCCAGATGAGACGGTAATTTTTTTGGAAAGACGGCCTTGGTATTTAACGTGTTGCGTTCGATCTCGAAGATAACAATTCAACCAGTTTAGAAGGCTTCCTGAAATGCCAAATTTTTGGAGTTTATGTTTCAAAATGCCATGGTCAACGCGGTCAACATGGTCAACTGTTTCATCAAGACAACGCACCTGTTCACAAGGATGCAGTTGCGATGGCTGCTATTCAAGAAACAGGATTCGAGCTGCTTGAACACCCGCCCTATTCACCAGATCTTGCTCCCAATAACTTCTATTTCTTTCTTCGGCTCAAGTGAAGTGATGGCCGCTGTTGGGGCGTTTTGGGAGAGTAAAGACAAAAAATTTTTTAAGGGTATCCTGGGTTTGAAAAAAAAGTGGACTAAATATGTAAGCTTCTTAGGAAACCAGGTTGAAAAATAATTATTTTTCTTAAGTCTAATCACCTTGGTTTATATTGATTATCATTACTTTTGGATCAACAATGATATTTTAAGAATAATTTGCTTGAACTTTGCAAAAACTAGTTTCATTAACTCGCTAGAAAATTTCGAATTGGATGACGAGCATTTAGTTCGAAATGGATATATATTAAGGACCATAATTCATTACGTATTTTGAAGAAGATACAAAATTAAAAGTAAAAAGAATAGGAAAAGAGTTTTACTTTACGATATTTAAGGGGGTAGTACCGGTTATAATTTTGAAAAAATCAGTTTTTAGTGTCTTGGATTTTTAATTTACTATACCTTCAGAAATGACGTCTCAAAATTTTGCTAAGACATTCCTAAAAATAAAGAAGTTACGGCAGTTTACGGCAGACCACTGCTTTGAATTACTGCGAAAAAAAGATGAATAGCGCTTAAGTCTAGCAGAAAAACCGGCAAAGGAAGCGCGTTTTGCCTAAAAATACTGCCCAACTGCAAGAACAACTGGCTTATGTGGACTCAAGAATACTTACGTATGGTCTAGGGATTGCAGACTGAGCAATTGTAGGTGAGAAAAACATATTTTTTAATTAATATTCAATAAATAAAAGGAAAAAAACTTTAAACGCGTTTTTCTCGAAATGACGTTTTTTCAAACTGCGGACACTTACTCTCCGGACTGGCCGAACTGATTGAAATCAAATTTGGTGCACTACATTATTCAAGTATCTTGTGTGGTAGTCTACCACAATATAGGCCAAAAGTTAACCCAAAAAAATTTGGCAAGCGAAACAAAGTGAAAAAAATACGATTTTTCGAAAAATATATTCAAACAACCGCCATTTTTTTTTGACTATTTTTTTAAAAATATTATGGTAGATGACCACGTACGAAACATTTCTCTTTAAAATGCGGTTTGGTTTTTTTTGTTTCAGATTCTTCATTTCTGAGATTATCTGTCCGCAGTAAGACGAGGCATTTTTCGAGACTTCAGCTTTGGCGCCCTCTATAAATAAGTAGAAACATGAAAAAAAACAAAAACCTATTTTTTTTTGTTATCTTCAAAACGCGTACCTTGCAAATACCCATGCAAATTTTAAAGTTTATACAAAATAAAAGAGGTGTAAAAAAAATATTGAAAATTAGGCTGTTTTTAGCATTCTAACCGGTACTACCTCCTTAAACAATTCAAAGAGAGATTATGATAATGCTAATTTTTACTACAAATATGTCTGCAGTCAAAAATTTTGTCAAAAAGAGTTTGCTATGGGAAATCTATTGTCAATATCGAATGGATAGATTTAACAGTGACTTCTTCAAATGATGAAAAGCAGATATTATTACACCTAACAGCAGAGGAATTTTAGATAAATATAGAAAAACAAACAAAAATTTAAGATGCGTGCATGTTTCCACATTTAACTAAGACTTCAAAGTATGCTTTTGTTTTCACATTCAAATGCTGAGTCGGAAACAGTTTTCTCTATTGTAACCGACGTCACATAGAATTAGTAGAAATTCACTGAACATTTGTTGCATCCGTTCAAATGTTCAGTCTAGAACTGTTACCTGCATTTAAGTTTTTCTTGAAATTTTATATGAAAATTTGAAGTGAAATCGAAACAGTACTTTTCACTTTTACGTTTCATTTTACGTTTTTTCGGATTTTTCCTGGTCGGACATTTCCTGCAACAAAAATAAAATTTTACTCACAAAGAAAAATAAACGACAAAAAAAACGATAAAACGACAGCACTGTTCAAAAATTTGCCTTCAAAAATTAGTTTGAAGCTTTACTGTTTCTGCGAGCACCGTATATGTGCTAAGTCTAGATATGCACCAACAATGCATTCCACATACTTTTATTTCAGCGAAATCCTCGCCAGATGACACTATTTCGCGGTCGAAAATTGACAGTGAAATGTTTTCTTCTTGTTAGCACAAGCTAGATAACAGACAGATGACATATGTATGTTTATTAAACAGTTGACCGCTTGTGGTGCCGGTATTACGTGAGTCGTCGAAAGTCGTTTTAAAGTACATAATTTAGAGTGTGAAATATGTCTTGGAATCCAGAAGAAAACGTGTCCGATAGTGAAGAGGAAGAAGAAACCTCTGAAGCAAAAGGACGAGAGGCTTATATTTTCGTTGTGGATTCTCTGCTATTCAAAGACTACGAAAATTTCAAAGAATGTTTGGAGATCATTCGGGACGCATTTCTCAACGGAATTCTTACCCGCGGAAGGGATCTAATTGGAATGATTCTGAATAACACGGAGTACAGTCCACCTCCAAAAGATCCAACTGGTTTGGAAAACATTGTTACGTATAAAAACACAGCCGTATTCATTCCGTTGCGCCCACTTTCCAAGGAAGCGGTCGACTATTTTTTTAATTTTCAGTCCCCTGATCATTTTGGCTTTGAGAGTAAATACGGATATGCACAAGGTAATTTTGCCAATATGATTTGGTTGTGCACGAATATGTTCCAGCAATGTGGCTACAAACTTTCTTTGCCGTCTATCATTTATTTTACTAACCTGGAGTCGCCACACGAAGTCGATTCAAATGAATTTCAACAGGCACTTAGGAAAGCAAAAGATCTGAATGAAATTGGCATCGATTTCACGGTAGTGCCTATGTGTGATGAATTTAACTATGACATTTTCTACAAGGAGTTTTTCTGTACTGCTACGGATACCGAGCTTGATGGATACGTTCCGGAGCCACCGAAACGTGTTAGAAACACGATTGCGAACAGAATGATACGAAGGAACTTTCAAACACACTGTACATCATATACAAACTGGAAAATCGGCGAAAACTTGAACATCTCTGTTGGGATCTATAATTTCTATAAAAGAAACATTCATCCGAAGCCAGTACAGCTGTTCCGCGAAGACAATTCTTTGGTGGAAACGAAAAGGAAACTTAAATTATACTCCACCGTCGATGAAGATGAGGAGCGAGAGTGCCTACCCAACGATCAGAGGTAAAATGTTGTTGTTGTTTTTGCTCGATGTTTTTCTCAATCGTGATATCTTAAAAACAAAAAGGTAGACTGCAGCGAAGACACGTTTATTGTAGGAACAAATGTTGGTTTCAGCAAATTTCTCGGAACTTGAAATTCTCGAATGTCAGGGTACAACTAATACAACTAAGTTGCGCAACAAAACAAATTTTTGCTCATGAAAACGTACGTTGGCAGCTAGAATAATCCAACACAATTTTGCTGCACAATTAAATTTACTCAAACTTTCTTCGACAACAAATATTTTCAAATTTCTGGTTTCACTCCTGGGCGTTGACGATAACGAGGCACTATGTTGCATTGGAGCTAGTGAAGAATTGCGCTCGGCTATATTTTATAGCCGCAACAGATGCTTTAATATGCTTATGGTGATCATTAGCTTGCAAGATTCCTCAAGTGTGAATACTTCTCTTGTGCCCTGGTCGAGAATCTTAGAGTATCCATCCTATTGTTACTGTCCGTCGATTTTATCGAAGAGTTTCAGAGCCTTGTCGCGTCAGTATACATATGTCAATTGTCTCTATCCGTAGATCCTTGTGTGCCTTGGTACTGTGTGACTGAGCTCGATGATGTTCAGTAAACATTCTTTAAGTGCAGTCGCTTCGTAAGTTTGAAGCGCACCATTGAGTCCACGATTGGCCTGGCAACGCCTGAGACGATCGTGGATGCAATGCTACGAAACGAGGAGAACTGGCGCGCAGTCTCAACATATGTTGAGAAAGTGCTGCGCATAAAGCGGGAGGGAGGGTTGCCTTATCGACCCATGAACTGTGGTAGTCTCTGAGGTCCGTGGTTACCGATGGCTGAGTCAGCACAACCGGGTCGAAGCAGTGCTTAGGCGGGTCCCGATTCGGAACTTCGTGGACTTGTAGATGGTCCTTTTTTTCGTGAGTCAAATCTCATATACCCCGTGGTGATAGGTCCCCCGGAAATCTGGTTAGCAGATTTTTTTTGCCATCTACACTAGGGCAAAAAAAATTGGTTCTTGCATGATGGGAAAGAACTAGCCCATATGTTGGAGGCTGAGAAAGGAATTTGGAAGAGAGAAAAGCAGAGGTCTTCGAATTGCGCGGTCAGCCCTCAGAGCTCGCAGGGTGTTCGCCTCCACAGTTTTCGCAATTCGGTTTTTCTTATTTCAACTTTTTGTTGAATGATGTCTATTTATATGTGAATTTCTCCGACTTATTTATTTTGGTATTTTGGATCCTTCTTATTATGTGATTTTGGTGCGGGGTAGGGCAAAAGAACAAGGAGGATGTTAGTGATATCTTCGCGTTTGTCGGTTTGCGTAGCAGGATCTAATTACTCTCGATGGATTTCTGTCGGGATTGAGTTCATTCTCGGATGACATTTCTACGTCCTTTGCGCTACAGTTACTATTTGTCGATGTCTCATCTATAGAAGGTCGGATTAGTTGTCGTTACAGGAGAGGAGGTATTTCTTTTTTTTTTCCTTTCGTTCGGTACTCCCTATTTTCTTTGCCTCTATCATTTTTTCCGTTAATTTTCGGAGTAGCTCGTCATTGCGTTCAGCAGTTCACGGTTGCGTCTTTGTTCGGCTAATATGATGTTCACACTACACTCTAAGTCAGGCAGATTTGGAGCTGTCAAGTTAATCAGGTGAAGCGTTCACACTGTTTCGAATTGATATGAAGAGAGAAGATTTGGAGCGAGAAATGTCATTCAAATTCATGTGCACATTTTTTTTTTGCGTGAAAATGTTGCAGGAACATCCAAGAACATTTTCTTTTCATTTTGTACAACTAACCCTTTCCTTTTTTGTCTAATTTTCGCTATTTTAGAACGAATGACATTTCATT
Source organism: Nemotelus pantherinus (assembly GCA_963978885.1). Taxonomy (NCBI): domain Eukaryota; kingdom Metazoa; phylum Arthropoda; class Insecta; order Diptera; family Stratiomyidae; genus Nemotelus; species Nemotelus pantherinus. The sequence continues at coordinate 214,640,307 of OZ022263.1, forward strand.
GAAATCCACTCTTCCTCTCATGGATGGAATTCAGCACGCTCTGAGAACAATTGAGCCCGGACAAAATTCACAATAGTACCTGATTTATAGTTAATTGTTAATTTAGTCAATTAGTTAAATTTAGAGTTCTAAATCCTAGCTTTCGACTGTCAGAAGCCGAGACAATGTATGGTTAATCAGGTAGATTTGTGGTCGATTTAGCTCTATAGCGATCAGCTGATCGAAATCGACTGATTTATAGCCCGTTCACATATAAATCAAAAAAATTAAAAAAAATCGAACATAAAAAAATTGAATATAAAAAAAATATTTGAAAATGCGTACTGACTTTTTCTCAGCCAATATATCAATTTTTATTATGTTGGTTTTGAATACATTGTTTTTCCCTGTTACTAATTGCTTGTTGACATTTTTAACTAAGAACACTACAAATAAGTATGAACTTGCTGAATATCTACGGCCATTAAATTAAATCGACAACTTTGTTCAAAAAATGTATATACTTCCAAAAATCAATATGGAAATTACAAATCAATCATTAAAAACAAACCCTTATTGTTTACAACAAAGCCTACCCAGAAATCAAGATTATGTTAAATTTAAAAATTCTCAATTTTCGTAGGAAGCTATTGACCGTGGGTGGAGAAAAAGTTTATTTCACTAATGAGGAGCTACACCATATGAAATGCCCGATGGGGCCTGGTATACAGTTGCTAGGATTCAAGCCACGTGAATCACTTAAGTTAGAAAATTTTCTAAAAAGTGCTGACTTTTTGTTCCCCAACGAAAAATACCTAAGCGGTTCTACGAAGCTTTTTCGAGCTCTCTGGGAAAAATGTATCGAGAAAAATAGAATTGCTTTTTGTGTCCTCGTCAGAAAACGTAACAGTTCGCCGGAATACGTCACTCTGGTGCCCGTTAAAAATGATAACGACTTACAGACAAGCATATATAGTGAGGGCTTTCACATTTGGTATTTGCCATGTTATTCAGATTTTCGCCGTTTAAGTCTCCCTGAAAGACCTTCGCATGAAGACTGCGAAGAAGATGTTAAGACAATGGTGAATCTCGTCAAAAAGTTAAGAATCAAATACACCCCAGAAAGTTTTAAGAATCCTAGTCTTTCGGCTTTACGTGCAAATCTTATTGAAGTTGCCTTCGATTTGGAAATCCAAGATCCAGTTGATCTAAATAGCTTGGAATGCATGGAAATCAATGAAACAGAGTTAAATAAGGTTGTCGAACGCTTTAAAGATGATATTGAACTAATTGCTCCGGTAAGTTGTGTTAAATTTTATTCAATATTTACTATTTTTGTATTGTGTGTTTCCCAGGATCCAGTCGAAGAAAATGTATCGCAAAAGCGAAGGGTGGCTGGGAATCAAAGTCAGAGATCAAAAGCAGTTAAAACAAGTGGGGCGGTTACACGAGAAGCGATTGACTTCCATATCGCAAACAATACAGTAAGTATTTTACCGATATTACAGTATTCTATCAATGTTACATCTGTGAAACTGATACTTACACAGATCTTGCTCATAAATTTATGATAACATATTTTAATGGATTGCAGTTTATAAGTTAGCAAAAGATGAACAGCGTTTATTTTTATAATTGCTATGAACCGTAATTTATGTGTATCGGTCAAACTTAATTTTTTGAAAAAATGAGCAGTACAGTTGATTTGAATAAATCCAGAAATAAAATTATTAGCGTACCAAAAGAATAAGGAATGTTGCACCGATGAACTTCGTAAATTCCAATTAATTAAATTTAATGTCATATATCTCTTATTATCTTATCTTATACATCTCGTGTTCTCTTGCAGCTCGAAAAACTCACTATAAAAGACCTGAAAGAATACCTACAAGCGAATAGTGTCAGCGGTATTTCTAATGCGAAAAAACCAGCCCTCATCGAAAAAGTGCTTAATTTGCACGGAAATGCTTAACAAGTATTTTAATAAATAAAACGCATCATTCTGTCAATACTTTATACCTGTATAATTTATTCCTTTGAAATAAATAATTTTAAGTAAGTAAAAACTAGTACTAAAGTTAGTTTTATCAAATAGCACATATGATGTAAAATATTAGAGGTAAGGCCAAGTTGTCAACTTGATCGGTGAAAGCTTCGACAAACGAACTTATAAATATTGCGATTCCTGTGGTTAACTTGTTCACTTGGTTTAAATGTATGTACCCAGCGGTTATCAATATGTATACAAACATTATCTGGCAAACAATGTTTCCAATCGTACCTTCAACTGTCTTATGTGAACCTGAAATATCAATAAGAAAAGTTACTTAAGGGCTAGCACTCGTGAAAAAAAATTTATCTTAAAGCTAAACATTTCAAGAATATAGTCCCAAAACTTGAAGTCAATCAGAGCAAAACTCTCGACGTTATTGAATACTTAGTCCCATCTCCTCTATTATTGTAGATCCGACAGCTCGGAGTTTAATAGTCATTTTTTCAAAACAATTTTTTAAAAGTCCGTGTTCCCTGCCATTTAAAAACCACATTACCGATGTATTTCAAACTTGGCACACACTTTCTGCATGTAAAATACTTCCCCTGAACGATAAGTTTTAAAAAATTTTTTACAGCAAGGGGGTTTTCCACCTACAAAAAGGCCAAATTTTTTCGTGAAAAATTGAAATTTTCACTTCAAATGATCACCAAAAACGAAAAAATTGAAATCAGGGAACGTAGGGGGAGGATTTGATGATACTTTGACTAAATTTTAATGATCTTTGATTTCCGATAATTTTCAGCTGAGATACAATGAACACCGCAAATCGTCTTTTTCCAAAGACGTTCTTGAAAAACCTTTGACATCGGTTTGTTTGTAAAATTTGTAAATTTGCTCTACCCATATTTCTAAAAACAAATTTGTAAAAAAAAAGTGTTTTTTTTTTACCCTGAAACCCTTACCCTTCCCTTGAATTAACGTCTGTAAACGCATAATGGTTTCAAATAAATAAGGTAAATCCGAAAAGTATTTTTTTTAATTAAACAGCAGCCATCCGTACCGAATAGATAAGATGCGTCGAAATAGTATTATTTCGGTGAAAGGTCTAGTTACTCATGTGTTTTCCTAGATACTACAGTTGGTTTGCTACTAATATTTCATAATATTACTTAATACGAATATATTTTTTAAGCGTTATTATAATTTCTTAACTACAATAATACTAATATTTCGTATAAGTATTATGTATCTTAGTTTCATGGCCACGAACGAAAGAGTTTAGTAGACTTTTTCGACAAGTTCATCTAGATTCGGCGCCAAAAATATATCATCTACCCGCTATTATACCAATTGTAAAAAAAAAAACAGTTTAAACAGTGAAAGTATTCCGTCACTCAAATACAGCATTTATCCGCCTGCTTTACTGTTTTCGCCTCATTCTCACTAATAGCAGAAACTCATACATTTTTCAATTTGGAATGCTATTATCCTTAAGTTTCGTAAAAAAAAACGCGACTATTGTGCAGATATACGATAATTTAACAAATACTACATCATCATGCGCTAAAATATCACTTAATTCAAAATATAAATAAATATCTTAACGAATATAGCGATATTTCCTAAAACAAATATATAATATTCACAAAATAGGTAATGTTGTAGCGATTTGCGAATAGGAGGATCTCAACTAGTCCAACTAGAGCCTGCCAATAGGTTTGATGGAAGCTCGTCAACGGACCAAAAAAAAATTGTTTCCCCCTGGAGCAGAGTGCCCTCGAAATGGTCGTAAAGGCTTTGTAGCGATCAAAATATGGAGAGCCGGGAGGGTATCTCAACTTGATCGAAGTCCCGTCAAGACCCTGGTGGTTAATCAACAACGAGGCAAAAAAAAGAATTAATTGCTCCTGGATCAGGGTGCCTTAGAAATGGAAATAAAGACCCCGACGGATGCTATTGGACTAGCTTGGGATTGGTGGCTAGTATTTCATGACACGAAAATAACGGTGCCAGAGAGCATCGTTTCTATATAAGTGCTAATTGGGAAAACGGAAATAGACTCCGGGTTTCAGGAGTGTTTCCTGAATGAGGATTATGCCGACCATACAGTCAAAGAGGAATTGCATCAGTTCTGTTTTATTGCTTATGGAATTCGCATTCCACGTGAGGACAGAAATTTGGTTAGATCGAGGAAGCTTTTTAGAGAGAGTTTTGGTCACTGGGAATGCAGAAAACATTCCTTGCGCCATTTTCACCATCATATTTTTCATCATGATTTGAAATCGCTTCTGCACGTCAGAGAAATTTAGTTGAAGTATTCTGCACTCGTGATATGATTAGAGTATAGCAAGGGGGAGTTTGGATTTTGACTGCTAAGATCCTTTGTTGGCTTAGCCTCAGGAATAGCAAATGAGTTTCGCTCTCTCGCGACCTGCGTAATTGATATTGGATGTTTAGGCCATCCTCAATAGCTGGCGGGGCATTTTCCACCGCCATTTTTTTATACTTTGCTTTTCAATCATGGAGACACCGTTGCAGCCACAAAAATGCCCGACATTGTGCGCACTGCATGGCCACCAGTATGCTTCTTCAAAGATGAATCTGGCGAGCGCGTTACTGACAATAGTAAACGGTAAAGAGCGATGGTAAACCAGTTTTTGTTCCCAAATTTGCATCATATGGATATGAGAGATATGTGGTTTTAACAAGACGGCGCTGCGTGAAGCCAAAATTCGGAAATCGCATTACCTCGAGATCTTTGGTGGGACTTTTGTAAGCAGCATCACGGTCAAGTACTGTTTTTGCGTTTTTCAGATCGACAAAAATTTACTCGTTGACTGTCATGGCAGCCGCAGACAACCGCCTGAAAACGTTTCTTGTACGTCCTAGCGGTCGTACACACCCGCCAAGCTAAGCTCATGCCTCACTGTATGACGAAAGCTTGGAACCAGAGGCAGTTTTCAACATTTTCGCTTGGGAGTGAGACTATTAAACAACAACTTAACGCTGTTCAAGGTGTGTTAATATTTCGTTATTAATCAGTTATTTGTCATTAGAACCTAATTCTTTTGTTTTTAATCAAACTAAGTTATTGGCTGAAGTGCCGAATATATTAGATTTAGCGTTTATCTTCATTTTGTTAAAGTGCCTAAGGTTAAAAACAGTTAAGGTAGAAAATTTTATATAATGTATATATTTTATAGTATATTTTATTTTGAAATTTATTTAATCAAAACACTTACTTGGCCATTTGTGCTTTCCTATCGTTGAACCAATTGCGCTAGCAGCCGTATCACCTACTCCAACTGTTAAAACTCCAGCCAACAATGGCACTAAGTTATTAAGAGCGTTATCTGTAGTTGTGCATGCATTTGGACTAATCCACATTGGGAGCGAACAACCAATCAGCAGATAGAAAGGAGTTAATGCCACTAAACCTGAATCCTTTTCATCCGCAAAAACATTGAACGACTTCTCCAATGAATCATAGAGTGGTGGAATTTTCAAAACTCGAATTGTTTCTATGACCGTAATGACTCCCAGTGCCACACCAGACGCTATATACAAAAAGGTACACTGGTAAAGCAGTCCGGGAACATATACAAATACAACTAGCAAATGGAATAGCTTTCGTACTACGGTAGAAGCTTTTTCCATCTTCCTCAATCTCCAGTTAACGGTTGTTATTGTTGCTCCGACCAATCCCAAGTAAAGGGCAACTATGCACAACTGCAAACAAGAAAAAATTCAATAGCGTAATTTAAAAAGACTTATTAAAATGTAATACATATACATATGCTGATAATATTACTCTGAGAAGGAAATATATTTGTCTCGGAAATGCACCATATTTGTGCTGATCATATTTTGAGTAGAAACATATATTATTTTCGGAAAAATATATTCAATTCAACCAATCTTTAGTCAATATCAAACGTTGTGTAGAGTGTGGTCCAGCTAGTATGTGTTTTTTGTTAAAATCTCTTGACTGGATCGGAATTTATAAGGCAAAGAGTAGTTTTTTTTTCTTAATGATTTTTCAAGATGGCACGACTGCCACAGGGTTGCCTAGGCTGGAGCCTAGGCAAATTTTTGGGGGCGAAAAATTTTTCCGGGCGGAAAGTTGTGAAAATGACAAATTTTCGGAAGCGGAAAATTTTTGCGAGCTTAAAGTTTTTAGGGGCGGAAATTATTTGCGAGCCACAAAACGTATTAAGTACCTAGAAGGACCTAGAAGAACCGAAAAAGGCCTAAGCACTATCTAAAAAGAGCCTAGGTGAATAAAAAGTATCTAAAAGAACTTAAAAAGCGCCTACGATGTAGGAAAGTTCTCTAAAACAACTATGATATCGTCTGCAGTCTGTTAGTCTGCACGAGTTACCCATGTTTGCTAGATTATTAGCTAAGTCGAGTCGATCGAAAGCTAACTAATACTAATCACTTTATAAAATAAATATATTTTTTGTGGCAAAAACATTGGAAAAAAAAATAAATAATTACATCCTGTATTAATACACAACATCCGCTATATTTTCCTAGTTTATTCAAGCTTCAAGACAGCGATCTACAATCAATGTATCCTAATGTGAACATTTATTTAAGGATGTGCGTTTGCAGACCGGTGACGAATTGCTCCGTAGAAAGAAGTGTTTCATGGTTGCGGCGCGTCTAATTATTTACGATCTACAATGAAGGAAGACCGGCTGAATGATTTCGCTGTACTTGGAATTGAGTCTGAATTACTGTGAGCGATCAATTATGATTCTATAATCGACTCTTTTGCCAAGCTGAAAGCCAGACGAGTGGTTGTGTAAACGGTAAACATTAAACAAGCACTTACTATTTAACATGTACCATAAAGGCGCTAAATTTTTTCCAACCTTAAGGCGGCTTTTATAAGATTTTTTGGGTACTGTTTAGATTCTTGCAGGTCCTTTTAGGTACTTCTTAGGTTCTTTATGGGCCCTTTCATTATTTTATAGATTCTTTTTAGGTACTTTGTGGGTACTTCTAGATCTTTTCAGGTTCTTTTTATTGTAACTGTAATTTTACATGCACAGCGAGGGGGGAAATTTTTTTCAAGCCTAGGGCGGTTAATACGATAAATCCGCCCCTATTGACACAGGGCAACTATAAACATCGACTGCGAGTTCGAATCGCTTCGGAAAGGAGATAATGCTGTGCATTTGGGAGGATTAGAATGGTGGCTTTTATCACGAGCTTCTGAAACCAAATGAAACAATTATAGTTCGCTACGAGCAACAAATGATCAATTTAAACTATGTATTGATCGAGCCAAGCCCAGGTAGTGCTACAAGATACGGAAAAAGCATTGTGTAGCAAGACACCGCATCATCACAGGTACATAGCGTGAGATGTCAGGAGACACCATTTCAGCGATTAGGTGGCCAGCACTCTACCCACGAAGCTTGGCCCCTTCCGATTACTATCTGTTTCTATCAATGTTTCTCGCACTCTTCCAGAAACACTTCAACAGTTACGAAGATGTCGGAAATGGCTTTATGACTGGATCAAATTGATCTTAAATGTGTATAGCTAGCGATGGTGCATGTTTTGAAGAAAGTTTTTCTTTTTTTCTTAAATTAAAATGGTGTTATTTAAAAAATATTAACCGGTACACCTAATAAAATTGCTGATGATAGTTGTATTATAACACATTTCTACTTTGGTTTACTCTAAGCTAATGGCTGGCTTCGTTGCTCAAGAGGTTGAAAAAGCCTTCTTCCTAAATGGAATGGTTTTTGTGAGATGATTAATAATTGAAATTTCTTTCTTTAATTGCTTTCTTAGTTTATTATGACGGTTTTATATGCATTTATGTGTTCTAAATACATCGTGCGACTAGTTCAGGTAATTCTAAACAAAAAAAAACTTTAGTGGCAATAAATAGGGAATATTCGAAGCTTCGATATATTCCAGCCGGAATGACGCAAGGATCATGTCTACGACCTTAAGTTTACACCCATATACACATTAGACATATGTGGGCTATATGTGTGTAACATGTGTATATTGTACTATATTTTATTGCCCTATTGTGTAAATGTAAAGAACTGTAAAAATTAAATAAAAACACTAGTGCATTAAAACGCAATTCGCTCATAGAATTCGAAGGTTTATCAAAGGAAGAATCAGAATCGCATTACTTCTTATTAATATTACTTATATGAACTTATGAACGCTTACCTACCCGTCGAAAATCATCCATGATGAAATTCCAAAGGGTTACAACTGGAAAGTCTTTGGTAACTGGAACTATACATACAACAGCCACTAAAAAAACTATCAAGGGATAGAACACCAACGGGCTGCGCAGACATTTGAAAAGATACAATACTGCCAGTGTACCTACCAAACATATCAAAGCCGTCTACATGAAACATACCAAAGCGAATTAGAAATATATCGTAGCTTTGAACAAGAAATACTTACAATCATAATAGCATTCATTTCACCGATATGTGTGGATGGAGGACGACTAATAAAATGCGGAATTTGCAGAGTCCCATTTAGTAGAAATAGTAGTAATCCTTGGGTAGCAACACTTGCTTCGCCATACGAAAAACTTTTAGGAAGCGCTCGAAGCAATGCGAAATAAACAAATTTGTACAAAAGCGTTGTTGAAAACCCCCAAAATGTACTAACGATGATATTTTGTTGCATGAAGACTTGGATGCAAACTGTGAGGAAAATCCCTGGCAACAAAGTAAGCAATATCTCCATAAACTTATTAACTCTGAAAGACATGCATATGAACGTAAAGATTGACTGGAAACATAGTCCGAGCGAAGCAAATGACGTCATTTTATATTCAAATACAGATGAGCTTTTCGAATATCGGGCATTGTTTGCAACATATGCAAATGGTAAGAGAATGCACATCCAAAATCCAGGTGATGCATTTATCCTGAAACGAAAAAGGTAAGTAGGTATAAAATATTCATATTGTCTCAATAAAATAGTGATAACATTGATATATATATATACATATATATATATATATATATATATATATATATATATATATATATATATATATATATATATATATATATATATATATATATATATATATATATATGTATATATATACATATGTATATGTATATATATATATATATATATATATATATATATATATATATATATATATATATATATATATATATATATATATATATATATATATATATATATGTATAAATTTGTATATTGTGTATTTATATTGAGTTGGCAGGAAAGTTCTGTCGTATTTAACTAAAAAAATAAACTTATCTACCACACTCCAGGATTGGTGAAAAAGTGTGCTTCGAAAAGTTGCCTACTCGTTGCCCGCGGCTAAGCAACATAACATCACTATATTATCCTGTCAATTGTCTATTCTTGACTTTGAAATTTATTCCTAAATAAAAACTTAAATCACTATGCTTTTGTTATTTCATTAAATGAATAGGTTTCATCCACGAGATTTTGAGTTTCGGGTTTTGACTTCCGGGATTTTGATTTTCGAGATTTTAAATTTGGGAAAATTTCGGGATTTTTAAGTACAGGATTTTGTATTTCGGGATTTTGGAATACGGGAAACATACGGGATTTTGTTAATTCGGGATTTTAATACGATCCCTCCGTCGAGTAATGAAATCAATTGCATGCGTGAATTTGGACATACACTTCCAGTGCGATATAAGTGCACTTATGTGAAAAGGGAAATACCTGCAGCATAAAGTCTCTGCTTGTCAATGAAACGTTAGATAATGCGAGTAACGGTATGTTTGTCTGGCTATTGTTTTTCGATTTCATATCCCATCTAAAAATTGCTTTGCAGACAACGTGATTAAGAGTGATTATTAGGGCTCGAATAGTTATGCACGTGCATGTTGCATACATATTTTGCATATTTCCCATACATATTTCGGCCTTTAGAGCATATTTTGGCTTAAAATGCATGTTCGTGCATATTTTCATCATTTTTGTTCCATCGAAATTTAATTTCGTAGTACTTGTTTCTCCTTGTGGTATTTCTCCTCCAAATATGGGCATAAAATATACAAGCAATAACAATAAGATGACGTTTTGCATATTTTATACCACTGCATATAAGCACACTGTGTACATAAGAGCCACCTTTCTATACGTCGTCCAGGGAACCAAAATATTAGAATCAAAGCATACTTCGACGTGAAAATATTTGATCGACTTTCGACTCAACTCACTAAAAACAAATTCATCAGAAGTTCGAAAAAGTATCTAGTCGAAATGTGGGTCTTTTTTGCATGTTTTCTCATTTTTTGGAAGATTATTGCATATTTCGCTCATTTTAATTGCATGTCTATGAGCATATTTCAGTGATTTTTCGTGCATAATTATTCGAGCTCTAGTGATTATGAGTGAAAAAGTGAGAACCTTCTACCGGACCGGTCCATTCGAGTGTCGTGGCGATTGGCTAGTGTCTTGTGAGGTGACTGTGAAGGCTGTGTTTATAGATGTTACTATTAAGGTTGCGTCGTACACTTTACCATTTACTTTAGTTAAGTGCTTCGTCCATCGTGCAAAATATTAAAGGAAATAGGTATGAGAGCAAAATAGTTTCCCTTGCCAACGACACGCGGTGTTCCCAAGCGGTCCCCCACCTAAGTACTAACCGCGCCCAATACTGCTTAACTTCGGTGATCGGACGAGAACCGGTGAGCCAGTGTAGTATGGCCGTTGACGAAGACTTTCTTTACCCTAAACTATACAAACACTTCTCAGTAGCATGTTCATTCCAAAGTCCAAGACGCCATCGAAATATCTACTTCTACCATAAGCTCGAGCTCACAAAAATCGATCGCAACCACCTCAACACCACAACACATAACATTCATTGCATTATATCGATCATAACCATTTGGTTATTCCCAATCCCATAACGTCCATCCTTAAAAATTAAAGAAAAAAAAAACTGCTAACACAAAAATTATCCGAAATAGATATTGATTGAACACGTGAGAGAGAAGAATTTTTCATACAAGTTGGCCAAGTCCGTATTTCTTTTTCTTTTCTTAGCCTACTTGTTTAATTTAAATTAGTGTAGTGTTTTTGGATTTAATTACGTAATTATTACCAGTCATCATCATCGGATCGTTTTCGCCATACCACATCGATGAATTTAACATTGCGATATCATTATAAGTAGCGATACTCGCTCCGTTTTGCATGACTCTATCCTTCACTGTGCATGACTTTGTCATGCAGTAAAGTAGTTAGTAGATAAACACACATGAATTTCTGTACCAGAATGTTTGTTTTTCGCATTACTTTACACATGCCGTTGTAATGCATTATTTTGGAATTCATAGGCATTAATGAAAGAGTGCATGGTAAAAGTCATCGATGCTTGTGGTCCTACTGGGTCCGTAGCTAGTAGTACTGAAGCCAGAGGATCGATCATCCTATGTAAACAAACAATCCGTCCAGTAATAAAATCAGTTGCATGTGTAAATTTGCACATACACTTCCAATGTGATATCAGAGCACTTATGTGGATGGCTAGTGTCTTGTGAGGTGACTGTGAAGGCTGTGTTTATACACGATACGATTAAGGTTGCGTCGTACACTTTACCATTTACTTTAGTTAACTTCTCGTCCATCGTGCAAAATATTAAATAAGGGCAAAAAAGTTCTGCGTGCCAACAACACGCGGTGTTCCCAAGCGGTCCCCCATCTAAGTACTAACCGCGCCCAACACTGCTTAACTTCGGTGATCGGACGAGAACCGGTTGGTCCAGTGTGGTATGGCCGTTGACAAAAACTATCTCTACCCCAAACTATACAAACACTTCTCAGTGCCATGTTTGTTCCAAAGTCCAAGACACAATCGAAATATCTACTTCTATCATGAACTCGAGCTCACAAAAATCGATCGCAACCACCTCCACCTATCACAACACACGAGCCCCATCAATCGCTTCCACCCACCACAGCACATAACATTCATTACATTATTCAACCACTGGTTTTTACAAAAATTCTCGATTTCATCCTTTTTTCTTCGCTTGAGAAGACTGCCGTGAAAACTAAAATTTTGAGGTTGTATTGGCTTGCAGGTTGGACAATGCCCCAGACCTCTAAGAACAATCTTAAGAAGCACACCAAATTAGGTATCTTGACTGCAAAAAAGCAGCCAGAACAAAAGCATAACGTAACCAAAACTTTAGAGCACGTAAAAAACGTTTAACTTCCCATAGACGTCTAATTAACGATCTAAGCATTGTTAATTAATAAAATTGCCTCAGAAACATGTTATAGATAATTAGGTTTCTCAAATCGCCAAAGAAGCTTCTTAATTGGAAAACCGTTCAAAAATGAGTATACGCTTAAAACATTGTGAACCAAATTATTCTACGAGCGTCTTTGTTACACTGACTATGTTAATTGGTTACTGATCCATTTTAACTGAATATTTCATTTGAATGATAAATTTTCGTTTTAAAATCTAGATATGTATATTTCAATTGCGTAACATCCTCAATCTGTGCTGTATTTCCGTGCCAATTAATCAAATAGACACTGACCAATAGACACTGAAAAAGAGTTCAGATTTCCTTCGAAAAAAATACATATCTGCTAAGAAATTGAAATATATTTAGTTTCTAAAGGAAAAAGTGATCTTTCAAATAAAATATTTTGCTTTGAAAGGGGGGAAAAAAACATAAGGTTCATTCAATTGAATATTATTGTAGTGTAAAATGGTGTCTTTGTTTCAAGTATAAATCTTGAGAAATGTGAGAACAACTCATTGACCCGGATGATATATTTTACGCACTAGCCGACATATTAAAAATATTCAAATGTTAAAACACCGACATAATTTGTAACTTTGATCACGAAGCCTTATGGTCACATAGAATGATTTTCTAATTTTCGTATATTATGTAGAAGGTTTTTGCTAAAGAAATTTCAGTGTTTTATGAAATATAGTAATGCATTTCAAACTAGCCATAAACTACATCATATATAACAAAACTACATTATTCACAACAATTTGAAACATTTATGGTAAACATTATACCTGGTGACAAATACGTCTCCATTTGGTAGCCTGGCATTATTTGGTACCTTTTGCTTCTTGGTTATTTCTGATAGGCTGCCCATGTTGTACTTTGCCCAATTATTCACGGCTAACGTTTCGTTTGCACACGAAAATATTTTGCAATACTATACCAGATTGCATGTATTAAGTAAATTAGATATTTTGTAATGTCAATGAGCTGATGCCGAACTTTCTCCGAACGTATTTAATTATATACTGCTATCATCATCACGAACTAATATAACTGAGCACAATTTTTTTTTTTTTTTTTTTTTTAATTAAGTGGTTCACACTTCTATGAACCAGGGGTTGGCCTTGTCCTATCGGCACTGGCCATCGGGTTCGACTTTTTATTTTAAACACGTGTTTTTGATTCAATTTGAGCAGTATGATTTTTTAAACACATGGTTTTGATTAAATTTATTATTTTGTAACTTTTTTTTTTTTTAAAACACTCGGTTTTTAATTCGATTTATTATTTAGAGTTAGTTTTTATTTTCATTTTAGAAAATGGGACAAAAACACAAAACACAAAACACAAAGGCCTATCAAAAACAACGCGACGACGCGAGCACGCAGTTCAAGACACGCTGACTCATGTCTTGTCAATTCCAGAGAAAGACCGTCCTTCGGAGAAAAACCATCCCTGCAATTCTCCGGCTACAACCTTCCACTGCAAGAGACAACACACGAATGAACTGAGCACAAAACAATCTTTTCAACATCACTCAACCCGGCAACAATAACCTCGAAGAACCGAAGCGGGCAATCATCTGATAACCATATCAACAGATATCGCCCATTGCCATTGCATTTATGCCAAAATGCATTATGGCCAGTGTTACCACGAAAAAAAATATTTGGGGACCAACATTTTGGAAAAAAAGGACCAAACGGGACCAACCAATTTCGTTTCAAAATGCTGAAAATATAACATTTTTCGATTATATTATGCATAAAGTAGATACCCATGTATGTCCATCTTTGTAGATAAATGGTTTCTTTTTGTTTCAAAGCTCTCTTACGAGAAAGGAGCAGTCTTATATGTACAATCAGCCATCCGTCAGAAATATTTCTATGCGGCATAAACAAATCAAAATGCACTTTTTGAAACTAAAACAATTCTTCAAGAAAATATAAATCCTTTGACACGCAATTCAATTAAATCCCTAAGAAAGTAACGGAATTTTAGATGCTCTGAGAACTAAAATTTTGTTTTTTTACATAAATACTAAAACCCAAATTTAAATAAAATTTCAAAATTGTCTTCGATTGCCATATTTTTAGTTCATACGCTCATTTGATTAGAAAATTTACTAACTTTTCAAGCACATTATACCCTAAATAGTGAGTTAGTTACTCATTATATGCAATTATTATATGTCATTATATCATATCAAAATACCGAAAATATAAAACTTGTTACGATGTTGATTCAGGAACTAGATACATATATGCATAAATATTTTTTGTATTTCTGAATGTGTATTTCTGAAGTGAATCAAATGATGTAAATCTTTTTAGGCAAACATTTCTTCAAGAAAATATCACTTTTCTGTAATTAATTCAATAAACTGCATAGAACGGAACAGGAAGTTAGATATGTGCACTGAAAATTAATCATGTTTTATATTTTTTATACTTTAGTAGTAGATTGACATCCATACTAACGAATTAAAGTGAAACATGCAATCGAGTTTTTGCTTTGAAGAAGCGCACGCTGCGCATTTAGCCCTTCTTTTTGATTTCAAATGAAACAAAGTTCAATATTATCGATGAAAGCAGAGATTTGGGATTTTATTTGTAGATTTGGTAAGAAAAGCAAAGTAAATTGCTGATAGATGCGAACGGGACCAAAACCTGATGGTTTTCCCAAGAAAGGGACCAAAGGACCAAAATTAAAAACTTTGTATAAAAGGGACCAAAAATGGTCCCAATGGACCAAAGTGGCAACGCTGATTATGGCCCACACGGCCCACACAGCTGAGTCCACAGCATGTTTGTTCCCGTACTACAATTTTAATAGATCTGCTACTTTTTTTTCACTTAGGCCACGCAAACTTTCAAGTCTGCTACCCTTGAAAAGTATTTTATTTTGTTTTGAAACGATTTTATTTAAATTTGCAAAGTCGAAAACAAACGATCATCGAATGGATTCCCTCCTTGTTTGATTGAAAGTTTTCAAATCTACTACGGAACTTTTAAATTTATTATTTTTTTGGCACAAATCTGGTACTAAATTGTTCGAAAGGTGGAGCAGAACTGTCCTGCAGTTGACCCTGTTTTGCGCGCCCGGCTAAGTTTGCTGGCAGTTTTCCGTAGTTTATAGATGACACAACTAACAAAAATTTAAAACATCTTTGAAGACGTATGAAGAAAACTACGTTTCTGGCAGCAATGGCGTTAAGATTCATCGGTATACATTGTTTGGTATTATTTAAAATGCTTGATATTGCTTATATCAAAATCATTTAGATATTGGTGCTAATTTGACGGATCCGATGTTCCAAGGACTTTATGGTGGTTCCCAAAAACATACTCCAGATCTAGATAGAGTCCTAGATAGGTCTTGGGAGAATGGACTTGATAAAATTATTATTACAGTTGGAACTGTGAATGAATTCGGCGATGCGCTAAACTTGGCAAAGACCTGCAGTAAGTACAAAATTATGTTCCTCTATAGAACTTATGTGCACTTACATATCCCACATTTATCTTCAATTTCATGTATCGAATGCTAATTTATTTCTATTTCTAAATAAATTAATCAGAGTTGATACATAATTATTTTGTCGACCCTCATACCTTCATGTTTCCGGGAATATGTAGCAATTTAAGTTACTTCATCGTTTTATCAGTTTGATTACGAATGCATAGTCTCCCGGCTTATTAATATTCGCAGTAGCTCACAGCTTAAATGATGGGAGTGCTTTAAAAAAAAGGAAAAATATTTCTACTCATGCTCTTATTATTTATTTCCAATGAAAAAACATGAAATTACTTCATTCAACAACAAAAATTCAAATTCATGTTAAAGTCAGAAAATCCTCACCGCTTAAATGATTTGCCACTGCGAAAGCATAAAAATAAAGGTATCTGTAATGCATTTTTTGAACGTTTTGCTGTGAATATTGAAAGCACTTCTAGTAAATTCTTTTTTAATCATATCTTGGTTGAATAGAAAGTAACAAAAAAAAACTAATAATTCGGGTATACTGAGTAAAAGTAAAGTAGTTCCACTAAACCCTTTTTCGGATCTGGTGTTTCAAGTTGGTAGACACTTTATTCGAAATCAATGCATACGAGTGTGGTATGAAGTGATTAGCTCCACGACTCACTTTACCTAATCCCTGGTTTCACCCAGGCGCCCACTCACAGTTAGTTCAACTGGGAGCCCGCAGTGTGATTATAACTGAATTCGAACCCTAACCCAATAGGTTACTGAAGCACTTCGATTATACTGAGCGTTCCGGGGAAATAATCAAGAAATGAAATGAAGCAAAGCATTTTGTTCAGATAATAATGCACCAAAATTGATTGGTTGTATAGTTCTTGGTATTCGCAAGTTAATTGAAAAAAAAAACAAAATAAATTGTTGCATCTAAATAATTTGGCACACCGCGTAAGATTACAGTCCAGTGTAATACCAATGAAAACTACTAAACTATAGTATTAATGTAAACCTTCATAACAACATAATTTAGTAAAAATTATTAATCAATAATTAATCTTCGAAGCGCACTCTGTAAAGTGACAATCCGTACATTTATTTGTTCTAAGCTATGCGCACAAATCATTAAAAGCACGCGTAGTTACGCTGCACAAACTACTATTTAAAAGGAAACTTTGTTTATGAAAATTGTTTCACTACCCATGTCTTGATCTTAGTATGAATCAGGATTAGTTGAAAATTCAATTAGACATAATTTATTTGTAAAACTAGGCTGCATCATACCATACCAATTCCCCAATATTTCCTAAATAATTAAAAACTAATTATAAATTAAAAGTTTTAGGCTATCAATATAACGATGTATTCTTAACAGGTAAACTTTATGTTACAATGGGCTGCCATCCTACTCGTTGTGGAGAATTCGAGGCTGATCCAGAGCATTATTATTCAAAAATGTGCAAACTCATTGAGGACAGCTCAAATCATGTGGTTGCTATTGGCGAGTGTGGACTAGACTATGACCGTCTACATTTCTGCCCGAAAGAAACACAAAAAATATATTTCGAGAAACAGCTGAGTTTGGCCAATCAATTCAACCTGCCTCTCTTTCTACATTGTCGAAACGCACATGAAGATTTTCTGGAAATCGTTACTCGAAACATTGAAAAGATTTCGAAAAGAGGAGTTGTACATAGTTTTGACGGTAGTTTGGAAGAAGCCCAAAAAATCATTGAGCTGGGGTTCTATATTGGATTGAATGGATGTTCATTAAAAACAGAAGACAATTTAAAAACTGTTCGTCAAATCCCGCTGAACAAAATTATGATAGAAACAGATAGTCCTTGGTGTGGTATTCGACAAAGCCATGCTGGATCTAAAATGGTGAAAACGCGTTTTCCTACTGTCAAAAAGAAAGAAAGGTGGACTTCGGATCAATTAATTGATGGGAGAAATGAACCATGTCAAATAAGGTAAAGTAATAGTTGTTGCATATATTTTTTGCTGTCGCATATGCGTTTATCTATATTTATATCGTAATTGCAGACAAGTGTTAGAAGTAATCGCTGGTGTCCATAATAAACCTGAGGAAGAAATTGCTGAAATATTTTATAATAACACAATGAAATTATTTTTTGATCGATGATAAAGTATAAACGAGATTCATTTCAATCGAAATCAATTTATTACTTACGTTCACTTATAATAACGAATGGTGGGTATTAAATACGCAAATAAAGATTGTAGCTTATTTACTATTTGTTTTCAATTGCGCAGCGCAACGAACTAAGGAAATTTGGAATCGATCGTGTTAACGGTAGCGCAGGTTGGATGAATATATGAAATAATGAAACACTAGTGGACGATGAGAAAAGGTAGTTTTTGTTTTTATTTGTCAGCTAAATGTCAGTGCCTGTTAACATCAATAGTACAACTTGTTGAATAGTATGCGAAGCCACTTATTACTTTTGAATTTTCTATATTCTATCTGCTCCTTGGTGTTGATATATCCCACATAGGTTATCTTCTTCTCAGCCAGGGGGCCTATTATGATTCGAAATCCAATATCGAAATACAAAATCGTATTTTCGTATTATGATTCATATTATTTTCACGAGAATCCGCCAACTTCGGAATGTAAATTCCGAAGGCGAGTCGTCTAATGTGCCAGATCATTTGTGGTTGGATTTTTCGGCGGATTTTTAATTTTCAAATTTGTTTGTTTCTCGGTTTGATTGACAGCGTGAATAAAATCTGGCAATCGGGTAGCTGCTACACACCATGTGTTATATATTTTAATTTTGCCGTTAATTTTAAAATTCGAGATATTGCATTATTATAAGATTCTCATTAACTATTTGACTTATGAAATTTGAATGGCTTTTTTTAGTTTTTTGCACATTTTGTCAGCTGTACCACTCAGTTTCAAAGCCGGATGCTACATCTTTCGTACCAACTTATCCTCATTAGACAACGCATTAAGCTTATCGCACACTATTCCGACACGACACGTCATGACATAGAACAACATCGTACGACAGTCGGTAGACCACCGCATACTATACCGAACCGACCCACACAGCAATTTGTGAAGTGTTCAGAAAATGCATTATGCTTAATGCAATGGAAAATTTGTAATGTGAATTCCTTGCCATTTATTTTCCTTCTTTTGTAATTTATTGTAATTTTTGAACTTATTTTATATAGCTCTTTCTGGTTTCTAGCCAAAAAATGTTACTTTATCCATTTCCAATTCGATATTTTTTTTAAATAGCAAACTGCTTAACGACAGCTGATACTTATAATACATTTTATGTAGCTTTATGAAATCCCGCACACTTAACCGACACGGCTCAACGTCGTACGACATTTGTCGGATTGCATTCGAACATCTCAAACGACAAAAATATTTCGCTGTCGTGTCATGACCTGTTGGTCAAGTGAGCGAGCGTTCATACAATTACATGCAATTAATTCTCACCGATTTTTGTCTTGTGTGTCGAAATAGTGTCCGACAACCTTTAGGCGTGTCCAAGGTAGCTAGTCCAAGCTTGCAATGCCCAGGCCTACAATTTTCATACGGTGACTTAGTTTTCAGTAAAGGTAAAGTAACGCAGCTTTGCACTACAATGCAAAGCGGGACCGGACTGGTTGGTATCTAGTAAGGTCATTAAAAAGAGCAGTGAAGCTTATTATCGTCAGGCCGATAAAAATGGACGATCAGTGGGCGTCTTCCACGCGAAAGGCATCACCATATGATTAGCTTGCGAAGATGTCGTTCATCACTCTTGCCCCGAGTCTCTAGAGCACATATACATTGGTTCATTTAGTTCACGCTGCTTCCTTCAGGAAAAGATAAAAGAAGGCAGGGTCACACGTTCATGTTATTGTTGCCACCTTCCACATTATCCTTGCTTCAGCTCTTTCCACGCACTTGCTTGTATTACAAAACTACCACAACGGAAACACAACTCACAGAAGCGATATAAGGTTTTCATTCCCTCAAAATATGCCTAGATTTTCATGAGTTCGGACGGACGTAGCAGCAACTTCGACTGGAATGGCGTTATATTTTCTCCCTGGAAGAATCGAATCACCAACAATAGCCGTACTCGAACCCGAACTAGTACTCGTAAATCTCCATCCATTCAAAATCCTAAAATTTTATCCAATTTGATGACTATCACTTCTAAAAACCCCACCCACTCTACGGTATTAGCAAATAATTTATCGTTGGATGATCCTTTTAACATTGCTTCTACTCGTAACAACTCATTAATACCACGTCCTGCTGATGCTTCCGTTTCTTCCCAACAAAATGCAAACAAAAACATATTTATCGTCTAGTCAGCTGACTACTTACGTCGCCTCTACCGCCTCAACTACGAATACTACCTCCCTTGACAATTTAATGACAACTGCTTTTTTAAAAAAATTTTAAAAAAACTGAAGCAATCAACTCTGTTGGGCCTTTATCCTAACATAACACTTCCTTTAAATGGACTCAGACTCTTTTATCACAAATGTAGTGATATGAGAGGCAAATTAAATAAATTACATCGACGCAAAATCCTGCGACTTTAATTTACTCTCCTTCGCGGAAACTTGGCCAAATAATTCCCATAAGAATGAAAGCAACGCAATTCTTCTCCCGGTAGACCTTTCAGATTGCGGAGCATTTCCTCCTTAAATGTGAAACAAAATTGTTCCAAAGCCTGCTACAGCAGCATAACGTAAAAGAGATCAGTCCTTTCATTCAAAAGATTATTTGCAAACAACTTATTTCTTAGTAATCAGATAATACTTAGGCACCTAAGCAAGTCCGTACAGCAAGTAATGCAATCTAAAATCCCCATAATTTAATTCCTATGACTAGAAAAACTCAGGACAGTACTTTTATAACTTTATTTAACCTAAAAATAATACATACATTTTGTATATAGATTATGTCTAGAATAACACATTTGCAAATTCAACCAAGAAGCAATTTGATTTTAAAAAAATTGTCTGGGTCCAAATTACGTAAAACGGATACTAACTGAATTAAGAGAATGAGTATGCGTTAACTTCCGAATAAAACTTTGCAAGCAATTAGCTGCTCGCATACATAATTTTGCATACTTTTATTATAAGAAAACAAACAAATGGCCAAAAATCATCAAAAAATGTGTTACTTTTTTTTAAGCTTGCGACTTAGTTCATTAACTGTGATTCCAGAAATTCTCTTTCTTAATATTATATAGTTCACTATTTTTTTTAAGAGGCAAACACCCAAAATCACAATTTTATGGTACGATAGTGATTACATTTAAAATTGGCGTGAAAAAATCATAGAAATAAAATATTGTTTTTTCCCTTAAACCTTTCCATAAACGTTTTCATCCGAATATGCAATATACAGGAAATAGTCCTCCTCATGATGCTCCTTAAAAAAAAAAACAATTATCATACATTTGTCAAAAAGAACTACCGGCATAAATTTACCTGGTACAGAGATCCCATGGTAGCCGATGTCGGAGGAATAACGTTGTTTACAAAGAAGAATAGGGCATCTTCTGGACGCAAGTGAATTCTCTTGCGGATTAAGAAATAAAATTGTCCTACAGTCAAATCTGATGGTACTAGATATTTCTTTTTGTCTAAATCTCCAATCCTTGCTTTTGGCGCTTTCTCAACAATTACCTAAAAGTATACCAGGTGTTCATATGTAGAAGCAATACATATATGAAAAGAAATTCGTAGAATATCTAATTCCGTGACAATATGAAATGAAGTCTTTAAAAATTGCGTTTTTAGTAAATTGCATCAATATTTTCTGATATTTAAAAACACCATTTAGCTGGTATTATTTCTGAATTTCACTGGCATAATTACTTATAGCTGTATTTACTCGCGAGCAGTAACTAGACATTTGCGTTATAAAACAAATCATCAATACATCTGTTTTAATATTCGATTTGATGCTGTTTTTAGTTATTGTTCAACGATTTTTACTGACTGACTTTATGCGAAAACTCAAAATTATTTAGACGTTCAAATTGCGGTGCAAAAGATCTAAACAATCTTGATGTTTAGGAAAACACATTTTGGGTTTCTTTCTTTCCCATTTAGACTCTTTTCGATTGGGCGACTAAAGATTAGAATAACATTCAAAAGAATTCGGAATTAGGGTGGTACATTCAAATAAGCCCGAATATTCTTACAATGAGTAACCGGGTTAGATGTGCTGACTGTTACTTTACAATAACATTGGGTAGAGCTAGATGCACAAAGTAAAAAAAAAAATGGGTGTAAACTCGACTACGTGTTCCCCATAACCGATGGATGTCTGGCTGGTCAATTAAGTTTGGCTGTGTTTGTGTTTTAGGTATTAACTTCAGCGTTTGTTTGGATGTTTTTACTAAGTGTGTTTTCTGTTCGTGTTTTTCTTCCAAGCAGTGGCGGTCACTCCATAAGAGCACGTGAACCCCGAGAATTTATGATCTGAAACACCAAATTCTAAATTTCTTCTTACATACCTTACATGTTATACAACTTGGCGAGCGAACCAGTGCATTTGTTGTTTTTAAAGTGTAAGTGTTTACCTGCTAGCAACAACAAATGCACATGTTCGCTCGCCAAGTTGTAGAACATGTTCGATCGTCTGTAGAGGCTCTTAAAAACACATTGCTTGCCATATAAATTTGTATTACATAAATATTCAATGCAAATTCACAGCAGATTTTAAAAATATTTATCCAATTCTATCACAACCTGGACTCAAACCGTAACCGCACGTGCGATAAGATAATGCTGATTTCGGTTCTACAGCGGCTTAGAAAAGTCCATTTTACTATACAAATGAATTCGCTGCCATAGGATCGCACGCCAACTGTGCCATAATTATATTATTGCGGACAAAACTACCGACATTTGACTACATTTCAACTTGTTGCTGTTCTCCGTTATTTGTTGGCAAACGGAAAACTAGTAAAAAGATTAGGACATGATATGATGGTGATTGGTGAGTGCATTTTGAATGTCTTAGAGAATGTTGTCGATAAACGAAACAAGTTGATATCCCAGAGCTATGATGGTGCTAGTGTAGTGAATGGGAAGACCAAGGGGTTGCAAAAAAAACTATACACGACCACTATAAATATGCATATTTTATTCAAATTAAATCAGGTACCTATTCAGAGCTAAGTAAACTCAAAGCTCGATACGCGTTCTTTTATCCGAACCTGGGACCCCACACACAAGAAGCTAGTGCTCTACCCACTAGGCTACTCAAGCTTCTTAAACATGTAGACATATATGTATGCTTTAATTGAAAAACTCTGCCGTTCTTATCATAAACACCCTATCTGATATTTTTTTCATCTTTGAGTTAACACCGGATTTGAAAACTACATGGTCTATTACATCAATCCACAAAATATGAAAAACCTATCTTTTGTGGAATTATATTAAAATCAATAATGAAAAATTCCCCTTTAATAAATCTGTGCGCTGCAAAAAAAAAAACCAAATATTAAATATTTTCAAAGTTACTAAAATGTAGATAGAGTATTTATGATTAGGCCGGCAGAACTACCCTGAATTATTAAATTGAAGAATTGTTTCTATTTCTAAGTTTCTTCGTGAACCCCCAGTTTTCAAGCTCACGAGCCGCCACTGCTTCCAAGTTTGACTCCTGATACTGCCGATCCGCCCTCTTGCCTTTTAAATTTCTTGGCTGGTGACCATCACGTCGATTTTTACTAAACGGCCCGATGTCTTTCCATAAAAAAGCGATCTTCACATGTAGATAGAACGAAACTCTCCAAATTCAATTACTACGTTTCGTCACCCTATCATGATTTGCACATTATTCAGAAGGAAAATGAAGTTCTCACAGATCGAACATTCGAATTATTTAACTATCCGCTTTATAAGTAAATATTGAATTGCAAGAATTATTTGTATTGCTGCGAAATTGCGGGATAGATGAAAACAATATGTAAAATTGGAATTGTTTTTGCGGGATGATTAAAATTGAAAATTTTTTTTTTATTTAATATTGAAATTTTTTATTTGACAAAGTGATTTCGAAAGTATGCACTAATACTCATCAGACACCAGCTCATAGTGCAACCATAGTCAAAATTCAATAACCTTTACAAGTAAATTATATCGATGGATATAAGTCGGAGATGTTAAAATTTGTCACAGATAGCGTAAATAAAAATTAATGATTTCCAACTGCAAGTGGTCAAATCAGTCAAGTATGCACTACGAGCTGGTGTCTGAAGAGAATCAGTGCATGCTTACGAAACCACTTTGTCAAATAAAAATTTTCAATAGAAATAAAAAAATTTGTTCAATTTTAATAATCCCGCAAAAACAATTCCAATTTGATTCTGCTTTCGGGGGCTTATTCCGCAAAACGATCGAGTTTCCCGTATCAATTATTCTCTGCTTGGATAAGCTTTAGAGACGATATACGTTGTTTATGTTTTTCATTGAAGAAGAAGAAGTTTGACAGATATCAGTAGTGTGAATTATCGTTAGTGTTTTGATTTTCGATTGTGCATTTGAATCGGTCTTTTTTGCGGTTTCTTTATAATTGAGATCATTATAATTATACGTGATTCTTAATACATTAGTAATTTGGGAAAGTGTTCCGTGAATTCTGACTGAAATTGTATTAAATTCTTCAGCAGCTCTTAACGGTACCTTGTTAGATTTTTTTCTCCCTTTATTTTAACTTGCTTTGGAAATTCTGTTTAACTAGTTTTTGACTTTTTAAGTGAAATTAATGTCGAATAAGTGCGGTAAATGTAAAAAGGAGGTAGGGGATAATGATAAGGCTCTTTTCTGTGAGGGGTTTTGTAAAAAGTGGTTTCACACAAAATGTGTGAAGATGTCAGATGATGTTTACAGGAGCATCTCTGCTGCGGAGAAATGGGTACTCTGGATGTGCCCAGAAGATAAATCCCTTATTGAGGACGTTGTTCAACAACATTGCACGTCAATTGTCAAGGAGCATCAGAAAATTAGAGATAAAGTGGAGCAGATTGAAAAATTATCTCTTGAACTGTCCAAGAAATTGGATAACATCCCCAATTTAGTTCAAAGCTGCTCAAAACCCACTTACGCTAATGTTCTGAAAAGTGACACTCCACTGAACAATAAACCACCAAGTAAATATAATGGTGGAGTGATTATTAGACCAAATAATCCCCAATCTTCAACCCAAACTCTTAATAAAATCAAAGAGACAATTACCCCATCGGCTATTAAAGTACCAATTTTACACCGTAAAGAATTGAAAGACGGTGGGATCCTTTTGAAGACGGATTCGGTGGAGGGGACCCATACACTTAGAAACAACCTCTTACAATCTCTTGACAAATCTTACTCGGTTGAGTCCACAAAAGACTTGACCCCACGGCTAATTGTCCATGGACTTGATAGAACCTTCTCATCTGAGGAGTTCTCAAAAGAGATCAAGTCTCTCAATCCAAATATAGCTGAAGGTAGTATTAGGGTTGTGTATTGTAGACAAAATAAAAGGACCAAAAAATACTCGGTAACCTTTGAAGTGATTGGATCCACCTTTGCCAAACTTGTTAACAAGTATATAAATATCGAATTTAATTCTCATTTTTGCAGAGAGGACATATATGTTAGTAGATGCTATAAGTGTCAGAAATTTGGGCACACCGCAGTTAATTGTAAAAGTCAGATAGATGTGTGTGCGAAGTGTGCAGAACATCATAGCACGTCTGTTTGCAACTCGCAAATACTCAAATGCACTAACTGCTCACTGGCTGGCTGTAACAATTCTTCGCATCCATCCTTTGCCAGGGAATGTCCAGAATATCTCAAGAGGAAAACATCGGTTCAAAGAAAAATTAATTACCTGATTACGGAAATATAAACATCAATAATATGAGTCTAGAAGTTTTTTATGCGAATATTAGAAGCATTAGGAATAAATTTACGGACCTTGAGATATTTTGTAATTCTAAGCCAGAGTTGGATGCAGTGATTCTTAATGAGACTTGGATTTCTAGTGATGAGATTAGTTTGTTCAACTTAGATAGATTCGTCGCAATTCATAACTGCAGGGATCATGCCCAAGGAGGTGGCACTGCTATATACATTAATAAAAGGATTCAGCATAAGCTGCTTCATTATGATAGTAGGTATCACACTATCATTATTTCTATTGAATGCGACCTTCGGTCAATCCACTTAGGAACATTCTATAGAACCCAGCATGACGATCCTGAAGAATTTATTGAATATGTTGATGCTTTGTATCAAAGGTTTAATAACTTGATAGTTGTCGCCGACACCAATATAGATGCCACTAGCATAAATAATAATATCTGTGTTAACTATAATAACATGTTGGCGATGAACAATGTGGTACTGCTAAATTGTGACCCAACTAGAATTACATCAAGTTCAGCTACTTTGTTAGACCATGTAACAACTACCGTCAACACTCAATCTGTTGCTTTTAAAGTAGAATACTCAGAATGGCCAGATTTAGATCACCATACTTTGTATATAACAGCATCTGGTATTAAAAAGCAATTGCAACCTATAGTTAAAAAGAAAATTGCAGTTTTAAATAAACGACTATATGTTGATTCGGTACTAAAGAAACTTAGTGAAACGCATGGTGAAATTTCTTTTAAAAGGATAATTACTATTATTCAAGATGCAAAACAGTCGGCTTCAACTATTAAGGAAATCAGAGCTAGGAGAGGCAACAATTGGATTACGGAAGATTTAATTAAAGAAATGGATAAAAAGAAAATATTATATAAAAGAATGAAAATGAATCCAAGTGATGCCAAACTTACTTCTGATTACAGATCCTTGAAGAATAGAGTATGTTCCATGATCAGAATTGCTAAGAAAGACTATGTTAGAAGACATCTTATTTCTGCTGAGGGTGATGTTAGGAGAGTTTGGAAATTCATCAACCAAGAACTCTTGTTGGGCAATAAAATAAACAAATCTAACTCTATCATCACTGCCGATAATCTTGTTGATCATTTCAGCTCTATAGGTGAAAAACTTATTGAGGACTTAAAAGTAAAGTTTAACCTTGACAACTTTGAAAGGCAGAACATTCCGTTGAATTCAAAATCTCTCTTTTTCGAGCCTACTGATCCTGGTGAAGTGTTTGCCATAATTAGCTCATTGAAGAATTCTTCACCTGGAATAGATGGAATAACTTCCGAAAACTTGAAATTAGTCGCTACTCAGATATCACCTTATATTTCTGCAATCATTAATAATCACATTACCAAAGGTGAATTCCCTACAGAGCTGAAAGATACCATGATAGTTCCTATTCATAAATCAGGTGATGATGTAGATCCTTCTAATTACAGGCCAATTGCTTTAACAAGTTCGTTTAGCAAAATTTTCGAAAAAGTTATCAATAAAAGACTAGTTAAGTTTATAGAAAACAGTGTAGGATTTGATACACATCAATATGGTTTTTTACAAAAAAGTAACACAACATCAGCAATAACAGATGCCTTACAATTTATTAATTGTGAACTTGATTCGAATAAATATGTGGCCGCACTGTTTATTGATTTAGCGAAGGCCTTTGATACAGTTAATCATATCACTTTGTTAGAAAATCTGAGCGAACTTGGAATAAGAGGCTTGGGACTGGCGTTAATTGGTAGTTTCCTAAAAGACAGAAAAGTTCTGGTTAGGTTTAATGATGAAATAAGTAAACAACGAGTAGTTAACATTGGTGTTCCTCAAGGGTCGATTCTAGGACCAACTTTATTTTTGCTCTATATTTATAATTTATATTTCTCTGGTCTGACTGGAAAATATATTATTTACGCAGATGATACCCTGTTGCTATACTCTGCTAACTCTGCTGAACTTCTGGAGCGACAAATAAATAATGATTTAATTGTTTATGGGTCCTGGCTTTTGGGAAACAGGCTTACAATCAATACCTGTAAAACTAGTTACATGGTATTCAAGCAGATTAATAAGAGTGACATTTGCCTTAACATTAGAATACATGGAGAGGAGATACAAAGAGTGGCTAGATCTAAATACTTAGGACTAATTATTGATGATAGATTATCTTGGTCCCCTCACATAAGTAATGTGAAATCTAAGTTGGTTTTCTGGGTTAGGCTGTTCAGAATGAAATATTACTTGGATTTAGAGCTAAAAAATATGATATACAACTCTTTTGTGCTGCCTAAGATTACCTATGGTATTTTGAATTGGAGTCAAACTTCAGAGATGAATATTGACTCAATTCATAGAATACTCAATAGGATAGTCAAGGCAGTGCATGGACTTGATAGACTGACTCCAAGTGATGTACTATACAGACAAACAGATAAATTCAATGTAAGGGATATTATATTTATGGAAAAAGCTAAGATAATATATAAAATACTCAATAATAATATAAAATCTTCGATATGTCCAATAAAACACTGTGATTATCACAGCTATCACACAAGATTTAAAGATAATCTCAGGCTTGATATCGCTAGAACGAATAGAAAACATAAAGATCCTATTAGATTAGCTATGGAAATCTTTAATAATTTACCTAACTCTATGAAGAATGCTAGGTCTTTTCCCGTCTTTAAAAGGCTGCTGAAGAATCACATTAGAACCATGTAAAGTAAATTACGTACTATTTAATACTAATTTTTTTTACTAATTGCTATTTTTCTTTTTTTTGCATCCCTCATACCAGCACTCTGTTGCTGACTGGGAAGCACTTTCTCTCGCTTTGTTTTCTAAAAAATCCTATAATTAATTTTCATTTATATTATGAAAGAGCTTCTTCTTCTTCTTTGCATGCTTTTTTTATTATCCATCTTTTACACTAACTTCCCATCAACTAACTCTATCTTACTTTCTTTATTCTCCATTTACCCTATTTATGTTTTCTTTTTTACTATTATATAATTTAATTACAAATTGAATGTGTCGAGAGTGTGGTTTGGGATTCCTTTCCTATCCTATTCCCTTTCGGGGGATGATGATAATTTTAATTGCTTGTTTCTTGACTAAGTGGCTTACTGCTGCTAGGAAGAAGAGGCTCTGCAATGAAGCTGACCCCATTGTGTTATTGTGTTATAGACAAGAAGGGAACCATGATCACAATTCAATAACCTTAACATGTGAAAGCTTTTCGGAGAACTGCCATAAATTTTTGTTTTTGCTTGTATCTACTTAGCCAATTTGCATTTTTTAAGTCATGAGTCATGCACCTAGACGTCATGTCAATACTGATGGCAGTTTAATTGAAACCCATAGCTTTAACACATGCGTAAATATTCTATCTAAAATTTATAACGTAAAAATTATTTACTTTATATGCGACTCGACTTTATAAGTCAAGTTATTCTGCATTTAGCACTTAAATACGCTGGAGACTTAAGTGTTTCCTTGCGATACACTATATTGAAGAATTGAAGAATTTCATCGACGAGGTTGTCATCTACTTCTTCAATGTTCGAGGTACGCCCAACATTGTACATTGTGAGAAAACAGAAAAATCTGTAGCGGACTATAGCCCTGTAAATGTTTATTATGACGCTAATACTTTAGTTTGTTTTTGGACAAGGTAAGGCGAACAGATCTTACAACTCCACTTTGGAAGCAAGCTTTTCCGAAATTATTTTACATGTAAAGCATAATCGCAGGTTAACTGATACAAGTGCATCTTGTCAGCAAAGTATCACAAGTATATGTATTTTAAAAACCAAAGTTGCTGGATTTTTAGTTGAAATTTAGTTGACGTCTGCCACTAATATTTTCACAAATGACACATAATTACGCAAGTATAGGCTCTGTCGTGAAATATGAATAAATACGACTCGCAAACAAAGAAACAAAAACATCATCAGCTGAGGCCCAACACATACACAAACACCACGCTCAATCGCTTCTCTCGAAGAAGCCTAGCATTCCGACAGCTCATATTTGGCCTTCATTCTTCGCTTACGATTGGAAAACAAGTTTCAGAGATTGCTAGAAAATAAACGAATAACCTGCTAAAAATTAGATGCAAAAGGGTTATACTCTAGATTCCGCACATAGGTAACCATATTTTCGTACAAATGGCGACGACGGCCATCGCAACACTCTCTTCATCTTAAATTGCGTCATTAGCTCTTCGTTGTTGATTTATATTTTACAAACTATCGCACAATATATTTTTCAACGAAATAAAAGATTATATACTTACGGGCACACGATCAGGATACTTGCGACGAATTTTATCACCTTCTGCACGACGTTTTTCAAAAGGGTGCTCCTCCTTGTATTGGAATTTCATTTTCGATATGCGTTTAGCCTCCTCTGTGTCTAAGCAAATAAACCCTCAAATCTAATTCGCTTTAGATTAATCACTATTTTTTTTCAAATTTGTTCTCTCGTGCAAAAATACGCTTTAACTATGGCAAACTAGTGGATCTACGCGTTAACTCCAACCCAAACTTAGATCACGATGAAAATGTTCACATGAAAATCTACTTCGTTCAGCTCACCTAACGACAGTTCCTGACGAATATTCGTTAAAAACCAGAGGGGAAGCCGAGAATTGATTGCATCTCCTTGTTCATATCCACGTGCATAGAGTATAGAGGCAGTATAGCTGGGTATACAATGCGATTTGAAACTGAGTTCAGATCGTTCAGATCGATATATCTTGCTTGTAAATTCTTACTTGATTGCTTTGGTATTCATCGGTCCGATTAAAAGGTATGTTTGCGTACTGCAGCAGCAACAGATTTTCGCAGCTGGCTTCTTTTTGCTGTTAAGTTTGGCTTGCAGCAAGAGTACAAAAACGACTTGCTGCGAATATATTTTCAAAAATTATAAGAGATTCAGGTACGCGAACAGAACTAACATTTTTGACTAAACTCCACTGCGGGTCCTTTTTAGCGGTTGACTTAATCGTGAAGATCAATTTTGACAACTCTCCATTATCTGGTCATTCTGTGAAGTGAAAAATTGGCCATGGAGAAAAGCGGAGACTCTGCTGACTACTGACAGATAAAATGTCAAGTATAGGTGGAACGTTATACCCTGAGAGGATAAAGATGGTTATACCGTATTGTTATTGAAATGTTATATTGTATTGAATGTTATCCTGCCACGAGAGGACAAGCAGGGATCAAAAATTGAAGAATAGCTAACAAAAATACAAGAAAAGACAATACAGTGAAGATAAACAAAAAAAAAACCCAAAAACAAACACAATCGGTAAAATGGTTTAACGGCTATGGGAGGCACTTAGTCGAGTTTTACAATTTTTTTGTACTGTTTTACTGAATTTAATTGTATTGCAACTTTTTGCATAATATTTCAATCGATATATTACAAATTATGCACATTTATTCTCAAAATCAAAAGTAGTGGTTTTGTGATCATGACACAGATCATAGGTCTGTTCGCGTACCTGAATCGATTAGAATACATTAAATTGAATTCGCAGCAAGTCGTTTTTGTACTTTTGCTACAAGCAAAACATTGCTGACGTCATCACTTCTCCTATTGCCACTAATTGTAGAAAATTAAAGTCGAACTGTAGTCGCGTTACTCAAACCAATGCCTTCTAGAAGTACAGGCCGTAATCGTTGCCGCTATGACGTAATGGTGTCCGGTCATTTTGACACTTCCTCCAGGCAGTGCCGATGTACACGGAGATTTCACTTGCGGATTTTTAGCTAAAATATAAATAAAACGTTAGTTTTTTGTGAGTGGATGCACTGTAATAATAATATTTAGTCATAGCTTACATTTTGACTTAAGTTTTCACTCATAATGTGGCGTTGCACACCACGTAAACAACACTTCACATGCACAGTACGCACATAAAACCTCCACGAATTTTCTCGATTTACTATAGTTGGTGATGATCAGGAAATACCCACATCAATGTCAACTGGCCTATTCATATTAAAGAACCAGTTATACTTATGCGGCGAATTCTCAAGCAATTGTATCGACAGTAAATCGACACGAAATATCACATAACCTAACAGCAACTAAGACACATTTCGTAGCGAATTTTTCACACTATGCCGCATGTACCGCATTAATTTTCCGTTCACTAGCACTGTTGCGCAGATCTCATTTTATTTTCACTCACTTTAGCACAACCCGTACAATTTACGTTTTGCCGCAGACGTTCCATAAGACTACGTGTGTTTTTCGCGACACTTTGATCACTTACTGTGACGTCACCATTCTGCATGACGGCCCGTACTTCTAGAAGAGATTCATGAAAAGTACGAAAATGCTCTCATTGGATTTCCTGAAAATTAACAAACAAAAGTGTCAGTTGTCGGGGGTGATAAATTATCCTAAGGGGTGATAAATTATCGCCACAAAAATATTCGTCCTTCATAATAACATTACCCCAAAAACCGTTTGACAGTTTTCAGTATTTTTCAGTAGCTGAGACCCTACTGAAATTTACTGAAAGAGGAGAAATTTTCAGTTTTCAGTAAAACGGAGTACAAAAACGGCTTCATTACAATTAATTGCAATTAATCGTAGTACGCGAACAGACCTATTGCAATCAATTGCAGTTAATCGTAGTACGCGAACAGACCTATGTACTACAAGTCGATCTCAATCCTGTTGTGATACGTTTTGTATGCGCAGTTATTGGTGTCTCCAAGATCTACGTTGGAAAACTGCCTATGGAAGCACTAAGCAAAGCAGTGTAGAGTTCTTTAGCATCGCGCCGTCAACCCGTGAACATGGCACCGACCGTGAGTAATCTAAATATTTGCAAAATAATGGTTGTTGCCCGGTCATCGGTTAAATATTTGTGCAAAGTTGTTATGGAATGAGTTCCGGACATACTTATTTTCTTAATGTTGGTCTATTTTCTATGATGGGTGTGATATCGGTCGATTTAAGCGCATTCGCGTTTCGGAATGTCATCTCTGAATTATGACGGGCAACACCGTTGTGGTCATTCGAGAAATCTAAATTTTCTGTTTTTGCAGGCCAAGACTACGAAGAAACCTGAAAGTAAGCCAGCTGCCAAACCTGCCGAAAAGGCTAAGGCAGACAAGCCTGCGAAAGGGAAAGTGGAGAAGCCGAAGGTAGAAGCAAAGACCGCACCAGCCAAGGATGTGAAGAAAGATGCTGCCGCAGCGGCTGCAAAGGACGTCAAGAATGTTGGAAAGAAACCCGAGGCTTCGAAAAAGGCTGCTGACTCCGCGAAAAAGGCCGCGGAGCCTGCGAAAAAACCTGTAGCTACCAAAGAAGTTAAAAAGGAGGCTACGAAATCCACGGCTGAGAAGAAGACTGCCGACAAACCCGTGAAGCCAGCTGTTGAAGCTCAGAAGAAGCCTGAAGCTCCTAAAGCTGCTGCTAAGGAAGGTGCCGCGGCGCCGAAACCACAAAAAGCAGCCGCGAAACCGGCTGCTCCCAAGCCTGCGAAGAAAAGTGTTGTTTCGGCTGCGGCTGCTGCTACCGGGAAAGGACGTGTAGTCAAGAAGCAGCTGATGAGAGGCAAAGGCTTGAAGAAGAAGAAGGTTCAGCTGCGTTTTGGAATTGACTGCACCAATATTGTAGAAGATAATATTATGGACGTATCTGACTTTGTAAGTATTTATTGATCTGTTTACCTGACCTTCGGAGATATATTGATAGATTTTCGAAGGCATTTCTTCTATTCGCATTGTTGGAAATATGTTTATTTTAAAAAATATGGAAATGAAAGCCAAGTTTTGGCATCCCCAGTCCCGTAATATAATTTTCGCTCGCGTGCATGCTACCTCAAATTCCCTAAATTAAACAAATTTTATTTCGCCACCTCGTACGCGAGAGAATGAGGATTACGAGAGATTTTTATTCCCTGAATACATTAATGTCATCAATACTATAAGTCAGTACTATAACTTTTAATGGGAAAGATATGTTGAGTTTATTATTATTAAGTACGATCAAGTAAAGTTTTCCGTCTGAGCTGATATATCAGCAAAGGTAAATAAATCTAACTTCATGTTCTGAAAAAATAATCGCTCCATCTGCGATAAGGAGATTCGAAACAAAAAAGATCAAAATAAAATATTACTACTTCGATCGAAATTTTAGCTAAATCCATGAATTATTGACTATGTTACATGTTCGATCCCCTGGCACATATTCGTGCTTCATTTTTACCGCTGCATTCATCTCGATTATTATACATTCATCAGTATGGCGTGATACATTGGTAGTATGGATGATAATAGCTTCTGGCAGTAGTGTTACTAGTTATTCTCATATTACTTTGCTTGCAAGTAACAGCTATTCTGTTCCACCTTGGCAACTACTTTGGTATGGTATTTAACTTCAAATTTAAAATTTTGCTTTTACAAAATTGTTAGAAAATACCAAGAACACAATCAAGTACAATTAATGGGCTTGGTAGTGTTTTTCACTGTCTTGTTGGTATGAATGATTTATTCAATGAGATCTTGGTCCCGTATGTATGATATGCATGCGCCATCGAGCCGAACACTAAACTTTATATATGTTATAAAACTTAAATAGAACGAGCTTATTCGTAATTTCTTGATTTCGTTCACGCATATCAGATAGTAAATATATGTACCAGTTTTATGAAGCTCATTATCGCACGAACGATAGAAGTGTCGCGCCCAAAATCAAAGTTTTACTAATTTTTATACTGAAAACTATTTCGAATTTTCTCTAAATTCCCCTAATATAGGGTGTTTCAATAAGAGCATAACAATTTCGCATTTAATCGCCGTTTTTCGTGAATACGTCGTCAGATTTAACTAAAATTTTCAGGATGCATTGGTGCATATGTTGAGTAGATCTAGGTTTCACCTGATGTTAGTAATCGTTAAACCTTTTCCGCTGGCAGACATTTTAGTGATATTTTACGTACCCCTATAATTCCATCAACAAATGAATTTCCTTTATTGGAAAACCTTGTAAAATCAATTTAAAAATTTCGCTTCGTTTACTTCACATTTCCAAACTATGAATTAGACTAATGATGCACTGGTGGTATTGATATCATGGTATCGATAACTTGAGATGGTGATACGCTGCGCCTACGTAGTATTGTGAGACATCACCTGTTAAAAGTGAAATGGAATTGAAACCAAACTTTATTTTTTGTAAAATGTGCGGGATAAAATCGTTCTTATTTTAATCCATATCGAAACTAGTGACACTTTCAAAATAAAACCATTCAGTGACATTTTTCAAAGATCTGTATTGGAAAGTTTATTTACTACTCTCACCACTGGCTAGAAATTGTCTCTGCTGGCAGTGAAATCTTTGCTAGTCCGGGTAAAATTCACCCGGTATCTATACCGTCCAACAGCGTAGATAAGATATCCCGTATGTACCGCTTTGCCGAGCTGGTATTAGTCCAGAACTGGGTGATACACTGCTGGTATGCACGATATCATGGTATCAATACCAGCAGTGAATCAGTAGTCTTAGTTAGATATCTTTCAAGCTATGATCTACTTGTTTCATGTTATTCTGGATATAATGCTTTTGATCGATAGTTGACGTTATTCGAGATTTCTCACTAATATTAGTGTTCTAAATGCACTGACACTGATTATTCTCTGCACATCCGAAAATATGAATTTTGTCGACTTTGGTACTGTGGACTATTCAATTCAATATGCGACCCTAGTCCAAAACATCTTTAAACAGTTTTAATACAAATTCAGCATACCTGATGTCCATGGTGAAAAATATCCTGGAACTCGTTGCGATTCAGATGAACTTACCAAGCTGTGGAACGATTTAATTGGAACAACAGTAAAAGTCGACATGACTTAACTGCGTCTCACCTGTTGGCGATCGAATATCTTCAAAATTCCGACTCCTACAGGCAATGCACCAACAATCACGAATTAATGTCAAATCTAATTTAACACTTGCGAAGTAAAATTAATTTCACTTACACTCGATAACAAAGAAAACTCTAAAAACTCGCAGTGAATAATCAAAATGAGTGAAAATCAATCTTACTATTTCTTACCAAGACCAGGCTCTTATGCGCGCAGCAACCAATTACATTTTTTTTAGAAATTATGTAAGTCGAACTATCGTGCATTTCTTTTTTAGCATTCTGTAAAATACTAGAGTATCATTTTTAATCGATTTATTAGAAAGAAAAAGAAGTCAGGAATTTTGGTCCAGCCGTATTAAATAGTATATTTGAGATCACCGCAAATGATTTGTGTTTTCAGCTTCCCAATAGCTATAAGCACAGTGTACTCAGCGGAATATAAACTCTGGTATATTTATAGCTGTTCAATGTTGTGTCATGTTCAGTTTAACGGTACCCGCACATTACATATTATAGTTTTTAATGCATATAATGTACATTTTATTTCAACGAGTAACGTTTTCGTCTTCTTCTTTTTACAGGAAAAATACCTAAAGAACCGTTTCAAGGTTAATGGTAAAATCAACAACCTAGGAAGTAACGTCAGTTTCGAAAGGCAGAAGATGAAAGTGTATGTAAATTCTGACGTACACTTTGCCAAACGTTACTTGAAGTACCTTACGAAGAAATATTTGAAGAAGAATAGTTTGCGTGATTGGATTCGAGTTGTCGCCAATGAAAAGGAGTCGTATGAACTTCGATACTTCAGAATAAGCTCGAATGATGATGAAGATGAAGACGCAGAATAAGTCACTGGCAATACACGAGAAAATGGCGTCATGTATTTTTCCGGATGAAAATAAACGAAGAGTACTCGGTGCTGTCTGTTTTTAAAGATCGAATTTTTATTTGATGGCTAAATAAACGTCGGACACCATCAAAGAGTAGCAATATGATTGGATATCATCAGGGTAGACTCTGACCGGTTACAAGTCCACACGGACGTAGCCCAGTGTTGCAACTGAGTTGTATATCCTTTCGAATGCTACTAAAGCCCAAACAATAACTAATTGCGCCAAAGTGAAACCCAGAAGAGCCACCATAGCAAAACTCAATTGGGTTCAAAAGAAGAAGGTGCTTATATGTACTATATCTGTTATACTGGAAGTGACAAAGAAGATCTCTGGAAACTTTGCTTACTGTGAAACGCTTTACGATATGACTTTTGATAACTAGATGATTTCTTCGGAAGTTTGAGCGTATTTGAGCGATATCGTGGGAAATTGTATACCTGCGTTTAAGAATCAGTTGCTGAATAGTAAGGCTAAAGTGCGCAAAACTATACGATTTGTGTGACAAAAATTGATACAGCAAATGCTTAATGGAGCTGGACTTGTGTGAAATTGATTTTCATGAAGATCGCAATCAGCATTCCTCGCATCGATGAATTCTCGCGTGACGCGAGACTATTGAGTAAATTTGTAGTTATGTGTTGTTCAGCTGCTGATTTCGGAGTGAAGTTGCATTTTTCAAGGGAAATACGTAATGAAGAGAGATATGCATATTTTTCGAGATTTCAAATTTTCACTGTTACTGACCAGCTCCAACGTCTTGTAGGATAATTCGTTCACCTAAGTGTATTATTGTCAATCCTTGGGGATACTTGATTATGATCTTGGAGAAATCGGATTACGAGTGCTGTTGTCGAAGATTGTAAATTTGACGAGGTCGGTTTGGTCAATTCACCACCCACAATTTTTCATGAACTAAGATTATGACAGATATGCGATTACCGATGGAGTATGAGATAAGAGAACTGATTTTTTTTTTTAATTGACTTCCACCCCAATGTATTCATATCCAACATGTACTTGGCGTTACTGTGAGGAAGGGGTTATAATTAATTATGTCTTAAGGGCGGGCAGTGAATAGTTGGTAAAACAAATCGAGGACACATAAAGTAATAGCGCCTAGGTTCCGTGAAGGACCTTTAGATATTTGCGTTCGAGCAGACTATCACACCGCTGGTGGATGAGGTGGGACTAAATGATGTAAGGGTGTCGCGTATTGGCCACGATCTCAGCATGGGACGTCGTTCTGGGCCAGAGCACTAGTGGCGCAAGTCGTAGAGCACTCGGCCACGTCAGTATAATTGGTCGAAAGACTGAGTTTGTACCACTTAATTTCTGACGGCAGTCAAAGCTTTGAAGTCAAACGGGGCTCTATTATGATTCGAATTCCGAAATCGGATTTTGTGAAATCGCCCATGGCCCCACTTTCGTATTATAATCTATTTCGAAATCAGAATTTAATTCCCATTTTAAAAAACTGCAGGTAGCCTCACTTTAACTATCTCGATTCGATTTCCAATCAAGTGTTAATATTTTAAAATATGGACCGAAGCTTCAATGTTTTTTGCTAAAATTGACTGTGGCAATTTGTTTTGCTTTTCCTAAAGTGGTCAATCGGAAAAAAACAAGCATTCAGAATTCGTAAGTCGAAATAAGCCCGAGAAAAGAAAGTTAAGTTTCATTTTTTTTTTTTTTTTGCTCGGATGCAGAACAATAGAACAATGGGGCAAAAAAAACGATCCAGTACAGAACGGCTGGTGCTTTTGTTACGATTGGTATATGTTGCTGTATACGCTGTGGTAGCGCAAGACAGTTGAAAATAACGGGTATAAACTACCACAATCGATATAAAAAGAAGTAACAGAAAAATATTTCTTTGATCTTTCTGCACATTATGAGGGCAAAAAATTCAACATAGCCTTGAAAAATCCAAAGCCACTTCACGGCGAAAAAGGCGACTACTCATGAGCTTTTCTTTTTTCCGTCTCTATTTACATGAATTCATGCTTCTAAAATGAACCTGAATTAATGATGGTCGTTACCCTGCCATTTTATTAAGGTTTTTTTTAAACCCGTTATAAAATATTTTTTTCTCCCGTTATAAAAGATTTTTTCTCTCGATATAAAAATTATTTTTTTTCTCCCGTTATAAAAGATTTTTTCTCCCGATATAAAAGTTATTTTTTTCTGCTTCTCGCAGAAGATAGTCCTAGCTGAAGCAGGCATCATTCAACGTTTACTCGATTGAACGTTTTTCAATAACACTACACTAGGCAAACACAAGCTGTCTTAGCGACCCGCAGTTACGACAGGATGGTTCACATATGGTCAATTCCAGACAAACACCGTTTTTCGGAGACAAACAAATGACTGCAATTCTTCAGCTAGAACCTAAAATGACCACAGTAGAGACGAGAATGTTATAAGAGTTCATGAAAAGTTTTTCCCAAAAATTCCCCGGAATAAAATATGTTATGAATCAACTTCCAGCGGCACACTTCTTTGGTGTTTCTACAATATTGAAATTCGCTAGAAACTAGATATATGGGCCAGAAGACCAACGTGAATCCGCATCGCACAATGACATCAAAATGCCATGTCAACTGCCCGAACTTACTTAATTTTATGTCTGTTCCCGTACTACGATTAATTGCAATGAAGCGTACTAAAACGGACTAAAAAACTCTGTTTTAGTACGCTTCATTCCAATTAATCGTAGTACGGGAACAGACCTTTTGATTGCAAACTTTACAATAAGATATATGGTAAGTACCTTACCTGCGGCACAGCCACAGCGTAAGAAATTAGTTTCTAACCAGCGTGCGAGCTTCATATATGTATACGGGTCAAATATCCAATGATTTAATCTGAAATTAGGTCTGTTCCCGTGCTTGAATCTATTATAATATATTAAAATGGGTTCGCAGCAAGTCGTTTTCGTACTTTTGCTGCAAGCCAAATTTTGCAGCAAAAAGAAGCCGGCTGCCAAATTCTGTTGCTGCTGCAGTTTGCTGAAGTACGGGAACAGACCTATTGTGTTGTTGATAAGCTGATTATAGGGGTGGAAAGTTGGAAGAAATCGCAGTACATACTCTGGCTAGATTTTTCGTTGCTCACTAGGTTGCTTTGACAGATAATGCATTGCGTAAATGGAGGCCCAGTTTTGTTTTTTCCCCTAAATGGAAGGAGTTCACCCACTTATCTTTCTCTACACTTTGCTTGTAGAAAGATACTCTAGGTGGGCGAGCGCGCGTTTTGTTTGTGCTTCACATTTCATTGTCCGTCTATTGATTATAATTGAAGGTGTCACTCATTTTTAACCTTGTCTTATATTTTCTAACAATTGCGTCGCTACATTTGTTTTGGAAAAGGCAGATTTTTCTATTAAATTTCATCTGAAAACTACCAGCATACTTAAAAATTGCTTCATTTATTCGTGCATTTGATTTGGTACCTGGATATTGACAGCACTCCACAAACTTCGAGGGAAGAAGGGCGAGAACAGAAGAAGTATGCAAAAGAAAATCTAAACTCTCACAACCTACAGGCTTACACGGATACCGCCGCTCCAAGGTCTTATATCTCTATGGCTCCAGCGGTTAAAAACAAAAGACCGGCACACCCAGTGAGACAGTAGAAACGGAGTGGACACGGACGGTATAATTTTCCACCATTAGCTCCTTCAATCCTCTCGCGTACAAAGCATGTTAGAGCCAGTGAGGTAGTAGAAATGGAGTGGGCATGCCCATAAGATTTACATTGAAGGGGATGGTAGTAATTTTTTGTCCACTCAACGTCAAATCCAAGTATTTCCCCTTCAATTTGACAATCAGAGCGAAATGGCGGAAAGGCAGCTTTAACATGCTCTGTGCGCGAGATGATTGAAGGGGCTAATGGTGGAAAGTTATACCGTCCGTGTCCACTCCGTAGGTCTGTTCCCGGACCACCATTAATTACAATTAATCGCGATTAATTGCAATGAAGCTGTTCCCGTACTCCGTTTTACTGAAAACTGAAAATTTCCCCTCTCTCAGTAAAATTCAGTAGGGTCTGAGCTACTGAAAAATACTGAAAAGTGTCAAATGGTGTGGTGCGAGTAAATAGTTTCAAATGTGCGCGACAAGCAACATATTTTTTGCGTAATTTTGCTATGAAGGTCGAATATTTTTGTGGCGATAATTTATCACCGCTCAGGATAACCGTACAATCACTATTGTTCTTCCAAAAACCGAAAACTGACACTTTTGTTTGTCAATTTTCAGGAAATGCAATGAGAGCGTTCCCGTACTTTTCATGAATTTCCCCCACCACATGATTCAGGAAAATTCAGGAAAATTCAGTGACTGAAAGTCCGGGAACAGACCTCGTTTCTACTATCTTACTGGTTAAAGCAGCCTTTCCGCCATTTCGCTCTGATTGTCAAATTGGAGGGGAAATACTTGGATTTGACCAGATTTGACGTTGAGTGGACAAAAAATTACTACCATCCCCTTCAATGTAAATCTTATGGACGTGTCCACTCCATTTCTACTACCTCACTGGGCGCACCCATCAGCTGTTTGCAAAACGTACCGGTCCGGTCCTGGTTGTTTGAAAACACTCCTGGTTAGAAGTGCAGTGCCAGTGTATTACTAGAGTGTTTTTCGTGATAGGCCATATCAATCCTCGTTAAGCAGGATTTAATATAGCAAATAAAAATTTAGTGTGTTTTCACGAGCTCATCTCTGGAACATAGCAAGAAAACAAGGGCTACTTTGCTACAGAAATGAATGTTGATAGATGTGCGAATATTTGTCGATCATGCTTATCAACAGAGAATGAATTAATTGCTTTGGACACAGTTGTTCAGTCCCCACTACGTGTTCTTGACCTTCTTAAAGAACACCTGCGTATTGTTGCTAGCGAAAACGACGGTCTGCCGTTTAAAGTGTGTATGGAATGCTTGAACCAATTACTACTGATTCGCAAATTTCACATGTGTTATCTGGAATCCGGAAAGGTCCTGCTCAGTCAATTTGCTGATGTCAAGTTGGAGCGTGAAACGATATTAGCTGCTGAAAATCGACCAAGATGCACAGACAATACTTCGGTGGACAACGTTTATTCAGGTGCGATTTCTAATGGTGTACACCC
Organism: Nemotelus pantherinus; assembly: GCA_963978885.1. NCBI lineage: Eukaryota > Metazoa > Arthropoda > Insecta > Diptera > Stratiomyidae > Nemotelus > Nemotelus pantherinus. The sequence goes on from OZ022263.1 coordinate 214,681,908, forward strand.
AACTATTTTGTTTATATTTGATTAGAAAATCCCTTTGAAATTGCTGAAATTGATTCTTCAGATGAAGGTGAAGTCTCAGATGAGTTTTTGGAGAAATGGGCGAACCAAAAAGCTGAAGGTATATTCCTATTTTCGAATAATAAATGAAATTATCCTAATACTCACCGTTCAGATTTTGTTTTTGTCGACGTCAGGAGCGGTTTCATGTTTGAAAACGAAGATAATAAGAAAACTGCTAAAGTAAATCAATATGATAGTAGCAAGAAATTGAAAGGTGCGGCAGCATCAGGAAGTGGGACTTTCAGCATTGAAATTGATGAGAGCCCTTCTATTGACGGAGCATACGAGGGTATGTAAGTATAAAATAAATAGTAAAAAGTCTTGGGTATTTTTCGCCACTTGTTTCACGGCGTGGCCAATGATCCAACGTTCATTGCCATTCATGATATAAGCTTAGCATAATTTTTCCTGCTGCTACTGAGGTAATTAGCGCATTGGTAGTTGGGGAGGTATAATAATCCATTGTTTGAATATTGAGTTTTAAAGAAAAGAAGTTGGAGTATATTGCCAAATAGCTATAAAAGCGCCACAACTTCAGCAGTACATCACAATAATGCACCAGAACATTTGATGCTTGCTGTTACACTGTATAATCCTCAACAAAGTCAAATTTATCAAAAGTATTTTAAGCTAGATGTAGGAGTATTATGAATTAATTTTCAGAATTTTAAGTAACAGAAAAAATGTTTATAGAGTCCGATAGAATAATTTCAGATGAGTCTTGGATTTACGAAATTGAAGAAAAACGGAGGTGAAAACATCGCTATTTGCAGTAACATTCAAGCTGCGCTGCTGACACTTCGAAAATTGCCCCAGAGTGCAGGGCACGATAGAACTCTGTCGCCTAATTCAATTAGAGTGCATCTGTCCGTAAAGCATAAAAGTTTCCATAAATCTCTAATAGAAAGCGTTTACGGGCATTTATTGGGTTCGACTTTGCTATCGGATGGGGCGGGAATGCAGAAAAAAACGCGTTTCTTTGTCAACATTTCACGCATAGGACGTGAAATACTATTCATTTACACGCAAATGAGTAGTAGAATCTAGGATGTTCTCGTGGACTGAAACAAGTTAATGAATAATAAAGACGACGACGATGAGTGTCAGAAGTTTGAAATCGGTAGCCAACATCCTAAAAATGAAGACAACCAGTCTAGTGTTATTTGTAACGAAATCAGTGAAAAAATAAGCAACGCTGAAATGCATAAGCTTCTCACGAAGCACAAAAGAGCAAAAAAGGGGTTTCGTCTGGAATATTTGGTTAAAATGAAAGAGATAGCCAGTCGGTGTGAGCTTGAAGAAGAGACCCGCAACCAAACTTAAAGGTTTTATATGACGCTGATGGAATTGGAGATTTCAAACGGAAAGTGGGCAGTTATGAAAAATGGCAGTGAAAGCAGGTAGACATGCAAAATGTAAAGACAACGACGATAGCTACGAATAAGGTTTCCAAAAACGATGCTTCAATTGTTCAACACAAGTTAGCAACACGTAGCCACAAAATTAATGGCTTGAAATGCTTTGATTGCAAACAGATCGAACATCGCCCGTCTGCATGCAGAGAGACGAAAATGAACCTAATAAATATCAAACAACTGAGTATGTAAACATTTTACTTGAAGGTTTCGTTCTGAGTGCCTAAGTCGGCACAGGACTTAAGCAAACATTGTTTCGGAGTAAATTTAACAAGGGATTGAATCACTTGCTTTAGAAAGAATGGATATTGTATTCTCTCGCTTAAGGCGATATTTTATTCATCCGAGAGAGTCAGACGAGGCGATCGTTATTGTAGACTAGACTGAATACAAACTCTCGTCACTGAATATGTCCTGAAAAAATCCATGGAATCTCATATTAAAGTGTCCATTGTATGAAAAGATCCAAAACTAATATTATGCCCTCCGAGACGACTTCCAATTACTGAGCGTAAGATCTTGGACAAACTTAAAAAAAAAGCTAATTACATCACAAATATTATTGCAATTACTTATCTTTATTATATTTTATTTGAAGCTAGTTTTGATGGGAATTAAGTAGGATTAGGATGTTGATAGGGCCTTTGGTAAGTTAGGTTTGAAAGTGCATTTAGAGATCCCCGCAGGGTATTGACTGCTAATAGAATTGAATATCGTACAAAACCTATTTATGGGCTCATTCTATGCATAGGTAGTAATTTTATTAGATATATATAGATTATAATGTCAAAAAAGTTAGGCAAGCGTTTAACAATGTTCTAGAAGAGAGAGACATTAAATTTAGAAGGCTCAGTTTGTATTTATAAGATGGAAGAAGTTAAAAAAAGTTTTGGCGCATAAAGGTTTCTCAAAGTGAAAAGTCTAAACTATTTCTGAACAGATTTCACTCTATCAGTATGTAGCTCAAAAACTGGGTTCCGTATTATGCAGGCGTATTCTAATAGAGACCGCAACATAGTGATATATAATGACTTGGTAACTCATATATTCTTGAACTCTTTAGCTCGTCTCTTAATGAATCCGAGCTGTTTATTAGTCCTGGTTAGGATTTTGTCGTAGTGGAGATTGAAGCGCATCTTGTTTTCCAATACTACGCTGAGATCTATAATATGATCAACCCTATTCAATTCGATGTTGTTAAGGCACTAAGATTAGATTTTAATTGCATTCTTACGGGAAAAACTTATTATATGGCATTTGTTGATGTTAAGATTCAAATTATTTTCGTTGCATCACTGTTTCCGATGTAGTAGATTTTTAAGTCGTCTTCATAAAATAGATGGCGGGCGAGGCTATTTCAAGCCGTTAAAAAGCAGGGGATTTAGATGACTGTCTTGCGGTACGCCAGAAGATGCCAAAACTCTTTAGATAAGTGGTGTTGGAATTGCACAAGCTGAGTTGGATCGCGAAGATAAGGCTGAAGTCAATTAAGAAGAGACCTGGATATACCAAAGTTGCGAAGTTTGTATACCAGAGTTTGATGATCAACCCGGTCGAAAGCCTTACTGAAGTCCGTATAGACCGCGTCAATTGGGCTTCCTTTTTCCATTTCACAGAAGCTAGAACCATGAGTTTGGTGGAAGTCGATCTACCCTTACGAAATCCATGTTGTTGCTCATTAAGAACAGGGTTGATAATGCGAGTAACTACTCAAAGTGTTTGGGGATTACAGATAGATTGGCGATTTCCCGATAGTTATCGACTGGTCGTTTATCACCACTTTTGAGAATAGGTGCAAGGTATGAAGATTTCCAGAATGATGGGAAAACACCTAAGGACAGGGATTTAATGCAAACCATGTGCAAAGGAGTGATCAATTGGTCTGCAAATTGTACCACGAAGAAAGGAGAAAACAAAGTGCCTGGTCCTTTGCCGATCTTTAGTTCATGAATTATTTCAATAATAGCCACTTGTGTAAGGACAAATTTGTGGATAGGAGGTCTTGCGGTGATTCTAGCGGGCATAGCTGGAGTAGGGGTTTTTGGCGGGTGAAAAGTATTTTGAAAATGGTCAGTGAACAACATACATATGGCTTGTGGACAGAAAGAAACCGTGTAATCTCGCGGCATAGAGCAACGGTAGTCGGTTGTTTTACGTTTCAAGTTAACGAAATCATAGAAACTTTGAATTAACGTAGAGCTCACACTCTTCGCGAGATTTGATAGAAAATTCTTTGGATAGCTGATGACCTCATTGAACAAGCTTTCATTTTTAGTTGCTTTGTATAATTTATTTCTATGGTTTTTGAGACACCTTAAGTTATTGCCGAGCCAGGGTTCTGCTTTGTTTCTTCAAATTCGGTACAAACTTGTAGATGACATTGAAATTTTTTTTGTAAAAGGAAGGCACAGATTCATTTAAATCTAATGCTGAAAAAGCACTTGTCCCGTCTCTTGTCTCCAGATAGTTTCTAATGCTTAAGTATTCAGCATTTTGAAAATCATACACAATTTCATTTTCGTACGATTGGGTGAAAGAAATATTTGTAGTGGATAGTTCAACTGTAAAAGTGGAGTGATGCAGAGTGTTTGATTTGAGATACCAATATGTGGTAATGCTTGTTGAATAAAACTCTGACGAATTTGTGTTCAAAAAGTTTGTAACAACTGGTCACGACGAGTTCAATTGAAAGGATATTGTGAATCGCTATAAGAATACTGCCCGCTATTGAGACGCCAGTTTAAAGGTAGTAGTCGCCGTCCTTTTGCGACGTTTTTTTCCCCAGCTCTTCCTTTCGCTTATTAGAAGTCTTTGTATACTTCTTTTTCTGCGCCACTGTCACCCACTTTCTGTTCTTGTCCTGATTTTCTGCGTTTCTTCAGGGCTCGATTCAGTTGAGTGACGCCCGAGAACTCTGCAGGTGTCGCTACTTTAGTGTGATGATACAACAAGTAGGTATACTGATATTCCATCTCAGCCTTTTGGCAATTTGTTCGACAGAAGGAGATAACATCGAAGCCTCCTTTGAATCACGCATTATGAATATATTTTTCTGCAAGTTTACGGCCTGCAGCATCTTATGGAGGATCCGCCTAAATTTAATAGGCTGTTTGTAACTAAAGTAAAACACGTCGAGTTTGAAGGTGGAATGAAAATTCTTTATTGAATCTGCTGTATTTATGCCAGTAAATTGCTGACACAATTTACATAAAAAATTCTTTCCCATGGTCAACCGTGAACTAGGAATCAGCAACCTCTATGTTTGCCGAATTGTGTTGTCTACGGATGTGCATTGCATCAACAATTTACATGTTTAAGAATTCGCATGACAGAAAACAGCCATGCACATACGCGGACTCGGGATTTATGAGATCGTTAGATTCATAGACGAGTGTCTATGCACGATATAGAACGGGAATACATACATTATAATTGCATATACTTATCTGATGTCTATTTAAATTACATTTAATAAACTCTAACAAGGCATTTCCTTTTTCGCGGATTGGTCGCGTTTTGTATACTCTACTCTATTTACTTTCTTCTCGCTGACGGTTTCAGCTGGAAGGTTTTCTCTCCACTTCTTCCAATCGTTTACCATTTGGAGACCCCACAGGCTACTTGGAGCTATTGCTAGGCACTTCATCCTTTCTTTCACACAAATTATTTGCATGAGTAGAGTTAGTCGCTCCATCGATTTGTGTAGGAGTTCTTTGGAACTTTCGGTCGGAAATCGTAGCCGTTTTTGCCGTTTATTATCTCAAGTCGTGCTGAAAGCTTGGAATCAATCTAAGCAACACCCCAATTTTGAGTGGGTCATTTCATGAATTTGAGCCGTCATTACAATTTTTCGTCGTGTACGGGACAAAAGTACTGGCTTCTACAAGTCCCATTCAACACTAAACGGAAAGCTGTTTTTATTATAATCCCGCAAAATTGTCTCCCAAACAGAGAACAACATAAAACTGTCTTTTGTCTATCCTTAAAAAATATTTTGACTTCTTTATTAAAGCAAAATAATATAAATAAAGTTGGATTTGGATAGGTTGTATGTTGAAAAAGAATTGGTATAAGTTTGTTATTGAAGGAATGTGGACTAACTTGTGACGAATAGCTTTTTTCACTAAAAAATACCATCTCGAAAATTTAGCACAAATGAGTTTCAAAACAAAGCAAATAACTGCATACGCGCATCAACTTAAAAAATTTTTTTTAGGTCATTGCTAAAAAAAAGAGTAACAATTAGAGTTTAATAATAATAATAATAAAATTAGTTCCGTTTGATGATAGCATAGTACTTATAATTTTTTTCTCCAGATTTAATTGGTTCTTTCCGGGTGAAAAAATCAACACGTTTCTACTGTATGCAATGCCATAAATTTTTTCGTATGAAAGACGAAGCTCGTGAACATATTAGCGTGGAACATAAGAGTGAAAATGATCGTAGTTTCTGCAGACATTGTCAGGTAGCCTTTCCTAACAGAGACGACCTCGGAACTCATTTAAAAAAAACTCATAGCTATAAAAAGCCACGACGGCACAAGTGCAACTTCTGTGGTAAGTTAAGCGTTTGTGTATCGTTTTATGTTATTAGGTTTTATTATCAATTTCAGATAAAATGTTTCCCGATACGACGAAACGAAAAGAACATGAAAGAATTCATACTGGTGAAAAACCCTTCAAATGTTCCGTATGCAGTAAAACCTTCAGCCAGAAACCATCTCTGAAAACACATATGGGTTTGCACATCGGAAAGCCATTTCAGTGTGAATTGTGTGATAAGAGATTTTGTAGAAAAGCACATCTTAACGATCATTTAAGTTCGCATTACGATATTCGACCATATGAGTGCCAATTATGCGATAAGAAATTCCGAATTGAAAGCCATTTGAAGGCACACATGACTTGCCATTCAGAAACTCGCAACTTTATGTGCAACATTTGTGGACATTCATGTAAAAGAAGCAGAGATTTGCGGATGCATTTAAATAATCACAATAGGCCGTACAAATGTCCAAAGTGTCCACTCAAAGGAGCGAGTAATTGTTTGTAATTTGAAACATAGATGCTTTTGAATAAATTGGCTGCTCTTTTTCAGATCTATACGCGTTCCGAATTCATCTGGTAAAAATGCACAACATACATGATGACCCCAGACTGTTTAAGATTACAAAAGAAGATTCTGCTGGTTCCAGCCAATTGTGAGTGCAAACGCTAGAACAAAAGTTGTCGCATTCTAATATTGTGCTCGTGTAGTAATAAGCACCCAGACAAACTTATCGGTCTGTTCTCAAAAATTTAATAAAAAAAAGGTTCATTTATATAAAAAATAATTCTTATAATCTTATTTTATTTTTTTATATTTTATTTTGGAAAATCTTAACTTGATGGTTCGCAGCCAGAAAATCTCACCATCGGAGTGCGAGCATAAAAAACCATAACCATAAAAAAATATAAAAAAAAACCCCAAGCACAAACAGACATCTTAACACAAGCTAATCTTACTTATCAGTCAGACATATCGGTCAAATTTATAAACAAGTATGGACCATATTTAGTAGAGCCACCAAAGGATAGCTACTGACTTAGTTTCTAGCTGGCGTCACAGCGTAATGAGTTAGTTCATAATAGTTACGGGCAAAACTCGCACACTTATCTGTACCCATAGACTCAATCGTGCTCGCACATTTGACGAAGCGTTCTTGAACATTTAGGGCGCTCGCTCACTTAGCTTCTTAAAAACTCCTGTGACAGATTATTCCCGAACCAGTTCGTCTGAATCCTGCTTCAAGCCAACATGGGAATATCTGATTACAAAAATTAAGAATCGCCAACACCTCCACGCTTGCAGTTGGCAACCGGGAGGAAAACTTCAAGTTTAGGTTAGTGGAAAATATCGCACACCCCACTCTGTCGTTCAGTTTGGAGCCATCGACATATATACATATATATTTATATATATATATATATATATATATATATATATATATATATATATATATATATATATATATATATATATATATATATATATATATATTCTCACAGCATTATTTCCCTGTGATAATCCTCTCGCGCACTCCTCTCTGCTTGGGATTTAAGAGTCAAGCCCCTGGGACAAAGGTGCCCGTACTGCCTGCTCGGGCTCGCTTGATAGTCGAGTAAAATACTCGATTTTTTAGTAGCTGATTTTTAAGTGCGATTAGCTTGCGAATTTACATCTAGGTTTTAGAGAGCATTCACAATCGCCTGAGGGCGTACATTATTGAACGCTCTCTCGGTGTCTATAAATGCAGCCAGCCTGTATAGTTTTTCAGCATGCCCCACTAGGGCATGCAGATTTGCCCCCTCGTATAAGCATGTTGTAATTTCGATATTAGAGTAGAAATTAAGGCACTGGTTATCCGATGCCCCACAACTCACTCTAAGTTGTTCAGTAGAAAGGAGCTTGGACAAATCGGTTTATAATCCCTTGGTTCGCTGACTTTCGCCACCTTCCAGTCGCATACAGGTATCATTGCTCACTTTTATAACCCCCAAAATATCCCCAGGTAAGAAGAGATCTCGGTTTGCTCAGAATCTGGTGTTTTAGCACCACATCCAAATCTACCGGTTTATTTACCGCTAGCCTGTACAAATCCGCAGAGTGCTAATCCTGCCAGTCTATTAATTTAACTCGGCTTTGATGCCACTCAACATCGAGGTACATCGCTACAACCGGGGTCCGGTCCTGACCTCCTTCAAAAAATGTTTCCATTGGTCCCGATCGTGGGTAGATTTCATTCAATTAGGCACCCCTAAGCTCCGAGCCTCCGGGTCAACGCCAAACACCACAAGCAAGGTTTCCCACTCAGTCATCTGTCGCAAAGGTTTTCCCGAGCAGGATCCTCTTCGCTCATTCGAGCTAGACGCCCTGCTCACCGGAATCGACCGAACTTTATCTTTGGAATCATATCTGTTGCTAGGTAGACAGCGTGGAACTCATGGCTGTTGCGTTTCTGGAAATGGCCTTCTACAAATATGAAGCCAACGATTCTCCGCAAGACTTTCCTCTCGAACGCGACTGAGGTGAATCCGTACGTGGGTACCGACAATACCACGGTCTTGTACAGCAGACGACTTGATGTTCGAGCGAGATTTACGATTTTCGTGACGAATCCCTTTGTTTAATTCTGCCCACTTATCAGATAGTGTCCCAGGAGGGACGTTTCCGTCTCCTATATGCACCTTGCATTTCAGTCATCCGAGCATTCACCTTGTACATATCCGATATTGAGACACCTGTCTATTTTCGACCAAATTACTGTGGCCTGAGGCGTACAGTCGCGTAATCCTCAGATGCATAGTTAATTAACCGAAGCTACATTAAAATGACTAAGAAGCTGTCATAACATCCATTTCCATCGTGCCGATATGACCCTTTTTGTAAAATCCCCTTTTTTCAAATAGATTGCGTGCATAATACCGGGTAATTCGATTATACGTTTAACAGCGTTACAGATCTTTAAAAGAAACTTATTTAGGATTAATTGAAGTACCGCTTTCTCATTTGAAATTTCAATAAACTTTCATTAGTTCAATAAAGCAGGTTCTTGGGTTTTTCCATTCCTTATAGTTTAAAAAAACGTAATCGCAGTAGTCGGTTACTAGTTTATACACTGACATTTTAGCTATGCTTACCTTTTGGTTAATGCTATTTTTGCTTTACGGTCCTGAATCAAAAGAGGCAACAATATGCCCGAACCCGACCATTGTATTTTTTATGTTCCCATTACACTACGAAAAATAACAATCAGATCGGGTTGTCTCTTATTTCGTTTACTGTTTGAAATATATAAATTGATAAACCATTTTCACACTTTCTTATGGCTAAGAGTTATTTTACCGCATCTTTTATTGTGTAGTTCGTTTATATAAATATCACCTATCGAATAAAACAATTTATTTCTGAGTAATGCTAGTTGCAAAGTAATACACGCTACAAATTGCACTTTCCATAAGTGAAAGGCCTTTTTCCGTCTGTATTGCGCCATGACAGTACAATATGACTATAATTTTGCGGAATGCTTTTCATATGGACATTATTTTTATCGGACCAAAACTAAAGCACTAAAGAATTACAGAAACAAATAATTTTAGGAAAAAAATATTAATATGAACATACATATCGCAAAATTCAATTTTCTGTCTTTATTGAAACAAAATTATTAACAAAACTCTACTATTAACAAACAAAATACAACCCCGCGCCAAAATGTTGGCGTTTATATTTGTACAACTTCAAAACAAAGGCTTCTAATTAAATTATAACTACAACTGAAATTTATATTCGCTTCGTATTTATTTTTTGGTATAGAAGTCATTCTTGGCAAAATTGTCAGCTAGTATGTGTATTTTGAATTAGGGATAAAACGTCGAGATCTTCTGTATAGAAAACGTAAGGAATGGTTAAATAATTAGGAAGGGACATTTTTTAAGTTTCATGCGGTCCCTATGAAAATTCAACGGAATTCGCCAAAATAATTCAAAACCAAATAAGAAGTATATGTTGATCTCTCCTTATGTTAATCACTGACAAACAAATCTTTTTGTAATATTGAATTATTTCGATACTGTGACAGTGGAACTAATATTTATTTTACAAGTCTATCTAGTCTAGACGATTTGTCTTTTTATAAGTCTATTTGGACTAGAGAAGCTAAGTTTCTATACTATATTAATTACACGTTCTCTGAGTGAAAATTAACTCGTTAACATAACCAGATGTCTCACACAATGACACATGTACATGCCTACTTTTTCACAGTGGGAATAATTCGTATTTTCACAGATTATATTTTTGTATTGCAAACTTCCTGAAAATGCATTTATTTGAGACTATGCACAAAACACGAATCCTTTTGTATCAAACATATTGTGACACAGCTTGTTGAGTGCAGATTGTTTTTTGTCCTGAGTAACAATAGTTCTTTACGTTCAGAATGTTTATCGTTATATTTCAATCATATATTATGATAGTACTGAAATATTTTCCCAATTTTTAACAAAAAAAAAAAAAAAAACGAAATAAACGAGAACAGTTCAGATGATTCGAAACAACATAAATTATTACTACAATTCCTCTACTCGTTCTTGGCCGCCATCTTTGAGCTTTTGTCGCTCTTTTTATGCAATCTTTTGTGATAACTTTGCGCTAATGAGTTTATTATGGAAACCACAAAGTAAAAAACCATTGTTATCACGAACTTTTCAAAGAATTTTGCTAACGCATTTCCAGATTCCGCAGGCGGAACACTACTCTGTCGATGTAGTCTAATTTTTTGATTTTGTAAAAATGCCTTAAATGGTTCCTGTAGCCGACGTCCAATAACAGGAATCGCACCTAAGAGGTCAACAGCTCGCTCAATAAGCGCCTCGTTGAAAGCAATTATCACGAAAATCTTTTGTATATGCATTTTAATAATAGCTTTCCCAATCAATGTGGCACCAAAGAAGGTCCAAAAGGGGACCAGAAAGTGGCCACATGTTATGCCAGCCAAGTCGAAAAGCGGATTCGGTATCTGAAATCAGTAAAACATTTTGTAAGTAAAAATTGCTTCGTTTGTATCATAATTTGTTAAGACCATTTAAATATGTGATTGAGAATGTTTTTCATAGCAATATTGGTAATATATTTCTATTTTGTGGCGATGGCTACTAGCGTGCTCAATGCATGGTTCGTATCTAAGAATCAACGATAATTAATCATCGCACATTGTATGGCTTTTATGATGATAATGTCAATGCTTAAGGGATGTTAGTACTGAGCTTAATACTTAATCTATTGCATTAGGGAGAAACACATGGGATAGCCCAACTTATTTATTCCATACAATGCAATTAAGCGACACTTTTTGATTTGTAGAGCGCTAGTTATATTTTATATCCAGTAGAAGGTAACGAAATGTAGTAGCAATTAATGGAGCGCTGGTGTTTTGCCCAGTTTCCGGCTTTTGAGTATAATACAAAAGGAACAAATACAATCATGAGCTTACGGTGAGACAGCAGATCGCTACCTCGGACTAAGCGCAACTTTGAAAATTTAAACAAAATATTTATTACGCAAAATTACTGATACCCACAAAATTGATATTCAAGATTCAATATAATTTCAAATGATTATACAAATAAGAGCATCGCTCATGAGGTAGGTTTTTACTTCTCGATTTCTATATATTTCTTACTTCTACAATACTTCCTTAGAAAACAAATTGGCAGTTCTTTGTAGAAAAGATGTCCTATTTTTCTCTTTCTTTTGTACATATCTAAGCATTTCGATTTTGATGTTTAGACAAAATATTGAAATTTCTGTGGAGTAGCGAAGAGGGGTACCAAATTGCTTTAATTTTTTTTGAGTTAGTACTAGGGGTCTCAAGCAGCTATTGGCTAGTTCTCCCCAGGGCAGGAGTCCATACTCTACCGTTTACTATGCTAGTGTTATGAAAAACCATGGTTATTTAATATTGCGGATATATGAATGTCACAGAGCTAACGCCAAAAAACTTAATGGATCGAATTTCCACTTGCGAATCGCTGCTAAAGCGCAACAAAATCGACCTATTTATGAAGTTGATGTGACTGGTCATGAAAAGTGGCAGGTAATTATCTACTATGAGCTGCTCTTCTACAGCGAAATTTTTAATTCGCACCTGTACTGTCAACAATTGGACCGTCTGAATGAAGCAATTGCCGAGAAGCAGCCAGCTTTGGCCAATAGGAAAGGAATTGTGTTCTATCAGGACAACGCCAAGTCACACACATCGATAGTAACTCACCAGAAGCTCCGGGAGCTTGGTTGAGAGGTTCTTATGCACCCACCTTATAAGTCCGGACCTGACACCAAATGATTACCACCTGTTCCTGTCCATGCGCGAACGATTTCACTGGTGAAACGTTCACCACAAGAGAAGCTGGTGAAAACCGATTGTCCCAGTTTTTTGCCAATAGGGACGAGGGAAAGTGTTACCAAACAAAGCGGCGCACATTTATCCTAAATCAGAGCATTCTAAGTATGCTAAATAAAGCCTTCAATTTCATGCAAAAATAATGGATTTCTTTTTACTACACCTAATATGGTTTGAATAATTTAGTAATTTGGAATGTTTACCATCAACTCCAGGAGAAACATTCGATCTTAAACTGAGTATAATTAGAGTTGCATCACAGTTATTAACATATTAGAAATTTGTTTTTATCATCCCTATATATCAATTGACTTTTCATGAAAATAATGACACTGTTGAATTTAGTTCTTTGAACGAAAATTATGTTCCACATTTATGTTGTGTGGTTGCCACATTCCTCATTCTATAATAATTATCTTTAGTGACGAATTAATTTAGCCAGCATGATTATGTAGGTTTTATACTTGGTTCAGAGCTCAGAATTCAAACGCTGTAATCGACATTATCTTTTCCATTTTTTCCCTATTCTTAACTGCAATGATTAGACCCTTTGTTGTGAGCTAACACGTCTCAGGCGGTTTCAAATCAAATCTCAAATAACTTCAGAGCTCGTTTAGATATTTGAACTACTAATTGTACGTCAATGTAACAAGGACAATCCGTAGATGTTCAATTATAGAAATAAACGAATATTCCGCTAGGTTTTATAAATCACATAGATCCTACCTGATATGAAATACCAGGTATGCTACAGCCTAGATTGCCAAGGAGAAAATTAGAACACTGTGATTAAGGGGGCAGGATGGTTTCCAACTTAAACAAAAAAATTTTTTCAAATATTTTTTTATATGAAAGTACAATATCTCAGGAATATCCTCTGAAAATTTCAAGTCAATCGGACTAAAACTCGCAGAGATACCGGTTATTTTATGATCGTGTTGCCAGGTATATTTCAACGAGAAACCGAAATAGTCTAGCTCGAAACTCCGAACTACATTTTTGAAGTCGGTGCGTAACATAACTCAAAAATTAATGCACCGATCTCAATGAACTTTGCCGGACATCTTTAATATGATAAATACTCGCGGATGAACGATCGTTTTTTTTTATAAAAGTTTTTTACTATTTTTTACAGGCAATCATAGGCTGATTTTTTATGTGAAAATGGTACCTCCAAATTGAAAACCGCACCAAAAATCGAAAATCGCATATTTTTCAATATAATTTCGTTCATCCGCGAAAAAAACTAATATATTAAGTAAATCACTTCGATTTTTGGATTTCAGATAACACTGTCAGGCCAGGTTTTACGCACCGCACGACGCCTTTTTTTCGAAGCGCCTTTGATCTACTGCCACCACGGGATAAATAATTAATATTTTTTTCTACAATAATTCCTACATACTCTCAAAATATATTTCTTTAATGTGTTATAAAAAATTAGTAATTATTTTCACTCAAAGCTGAGAAAAAAAATCGCAAAAATCGGCTTTTCTTCGGCCTCGGAAACCATCTTGCCCCCTTAATTCATACTTTTGCTTTAATTGCAACGGACTGAATTTTGTATTGATCTAGCTTTGAATAGATACCTAAGCTAAATTAGTGGTAGGGTGAGTCGGGTTACTAATCACTCTACACTCGTATACATTGATTGTAATTTGTGAATGAAGCTTAGCGGATTACAATCCTATAGCTGATTAACAAGTTAAATATATGGTGTTTATACAACAAAAATAGGTAAATCAAAAATTTGCCGACCTAACAGTTAGAATTGACCTTATTGGTAAAATAGAATAATCTCCATGTTCAGAAAATTTGTACTTACGCTTGCACAAGCCAAAATCCCAAAGAATCCAACACGTTCCACAATTCTTTCCATAAAAATTTTTCCTTTGTCCAGCATACTAAGCTGGCCTGTTTGTGCCTTTTTCTGCAATTCTTCGAATTCTTCAAGATCTTCATCATCATCTGGATCATAGCCGGACAGTCTTGCTGCTCTCGCCATAAAATACGGCGGTAATTCACCAAGTGCCGTTCCAGCACCCCAAAGGAATGCTTCAAATCGAACTTTCGACATTATATTCCACAAGTTGGGAATTTTCCCATCCGGTGTTTCAGGACAAATAATGCTGTGGGCAGATTTTAATATATTAGCGTTGTTATATTATAAACAGAAAGTCATTTCGTATACTTACTCATCCGGATATGGTGGCTTCGGAAAGTTTAATGAATTGCATTCGTATGCTGCCAGCGTTACACTCGCAATATGGGGACCCAGATATAATAAAAACGTATGCAGTCCAGTACCCAAACCGACTGAAGATAGCACACCTAGGCCTACCCAATATACAATGAACCAAGTATTAGCGCGAATTAAATCTATAACTTGTTGATGTCGGCCTGGAATCTTGTAAAACATTCCTACAATTACTACTAATACTAAAATTCCGCCTAATATACTACGATTCTGTTTTAATCTGAAAAATAAACATAAATTATTTATTTATTTGAGTACTTTTACTTTGGCTAGTTACTTTCTTCCATAAGTTTGTACCAGTTCGGCACATTCGAGAGTGCAATACTTTATTGTTTGGAAAGGTCTGCGCCAGAGAACAATTTTTCCTCTTTCTTCGCGTTCTTTTTCCCTAATATTTGACCGTGTATCGTCTACGACGGGAGTGTTGGTGGAACCATTCTGAGAAACAGGAGATGCCACACTTGCCGTCGGTTGTGGTGTTCTCCGCATATTACTCGCTTCTGATTGATCTTGTTTGTTTAATTGTGACATTTTAACTCCCAAACGTTGAAGCTAAAAAACGTATACAGGAATAGATTAGTAAAGAGTAAAAGATCAATTAAATTTATGAAGATATGGCACGGTGTACATAGAACCATGTAAAGAAATTCTCAATTAAAATGGGAAATGTGTACTAAAATAAATCCCAAAATAGGAGCTCAAATAATATACGATGAACTTAAACATTATAATAAGATAAATTATGATGACCAACAACACAGTTTATGCATAGATAAGGGTTTTCATTTCCTCGTAAAACAAACTGTTTTCTTTAAAGAGTCGTCGAAACAGGAAATGCATCCTTTAACGGCACAAATCTAATGAAAAATGGGTTCGCTAATCAAATGTGAATGGAATGAATTTTGTGAAATGGAGTGAATTTTAAGCTAAATGATAATCCGCTGCCATCTTATGTTGGCATCATAATGAGACCCATGCACCGTTATTATGATGGGTGCGATCATAATAACGCCAAGTATGTCTAAGACTCAATGGATTATGATCGTAGTTTTCGACGTGCTTGGAATTCACGATGCAAATTAGACATAAGGTCTGTCCGCGTACTGCAGCAGAAACCGATTTTTGCAACTGGCTTCTTTTTGTGGCAAAATTTGGCTTGCAGCAAGAGTACAAAAACGACTTGCTGCGAATCTATTTTAATATATTATAATAGAACAGACCTATAGTGTTCATTTTCTACACATTCACTCTTAGGTGAACTAGTTAGCCCCTAGAGTGGTTGTACTCTTTGATATAGAATGAGTCATATATGGCATATAGAAGGACTCATTATGACATAGTCGAATATAACTAGCATCTTACTGAAACATTTTACACATGTTAAATAATTTAATATTTTGGCTTAATAAGTTTAGCCGTTGATGTTCCCCTGCATCGAAATATATTAAAATATATATATTGTGTTTGAAAATGCAATAAATATTTTGCAAGTTCAATCGCAAATCGATGCCATCCAGTTAGGTTCCTTTAAGCTGCGAGTGTCTTGGTCTATACCATCCTTAAAACGCAAGTAAGATCTCCTTCGTTCTCGTTTGTCATAAAATCTGACACAACTATTTTTCCGAAAAGGCAGCTAGGTTGCGAGCCCAAAAAATCTTATCAAGCTCTATCTTTGTGAGTGTATCCGCTTCTAGCTAGATTGCGGCCAGCTCACGGTTGTAGCACCTCCGAATGATTTTTTTTCAACTTCCTCTCGAACGCGGCTGACCTTCAGATTATCTTTTGCTGCGTATCCAAGTCCCGTAAACAGAAATGACGGCTGGCAAAGCCCTCCTCCCGGCACCACCTTGTTGTGCATCTCTGCAGGTGGCAGCCAGACTGAGTCTGGAAATCCACCCGTGCTGAGCTCGCTCAATACGGCTAACGAGTTTTCAAACTGGCTGATAACACTTTCTGTGCTTACAGACTTCAAAAAGGCAAATACAGCGTCAGCTGAAAGTCCGACTACGGTCTTGCCTGGAGAAAATATGCCTTCTCCCAAGTTCGGCTAGTGCAAACCAGATGCCCGCAGAAAGCATAGAATGGATTCTGTGTTGTGGGCTCTGGAAACCTTTGGAGGCTCTCAATCGCAGGCAACGAAAGAAGCTGGGATGATGAAAAATTGTCTACGCTTTCTCCATTTATTTTGAGCTCACTCAGGACTGTGCAAGTTCCTGGAAAAGGACCAATCAGCTAAGCTGAATTACCAATTCCCAAAAAGAGTCTCTACAATTTTACTCGAGAATCTCTCGTTCCGATGACTGAAACACTGAAGGCTTCTTTGCCTCTGGCCAAACCTTTTACTATACGCGTCCGTAGGAAATACTGGTACACCGCTAGGTCTGTTTTCACCAGCGAAAAGATCAAGGGCGGAATCATGTCCTGTAAGCATTTCAAACCGCCAGGTCTTGATAACATTCGTCCGGCTATGTTAAGCGGAGAGATTGACAGCTCGGGGTAGACCTGTAGGAAACCATTTGGGCATGCATAGCGCTGGGTACATTCCGTCATCTTGGCGTAGTCATCCTTCTCAGGGTTTATGCCAAAGCTTGGAGGAAAGAACATGCTGAAGTGAAGCTTACTCGAGCTCTTAATGTTTTCGGGCAGTGCAAGAAATCTTTCGCCACCACATGGGGTTTGAAGCCTCATATAGTTATGTGGAAAAGGAACGAAATTGCTGATGTTGTAGGTGTGCCGACCTCATCATATACTGTATCTACAAAGTCAATACCTACAAGGAGAGATGGCTGTCTTCTGATGTGTTCAGGCACACGAAAAAAAACCCCTCTCACAGCCTAACCAAAGTAATGATTACCCAATGATATGGAAAGTAATCATTACCAGAAAACTAAAGTAATCATGACTTTTTTCATTATCGTTGCCTAATCGTTCTATAGAACAGTTCCTCGGGCGAGTCAACAGGCAGTAATCGGATTTTAACTGTACAAGTATAGGGTAGAGATCGGTCGCTGTTCATGCAAGTAAAGTCGGCTGAATGTAGTGGAGGGGGGAGAGAGAGAAATCGGATGGCTTCATTCTGATGGTTAAAAGTGGTGGTGGGGAGGTGGAGCTGCAGCAATTTGAGGTAAAAATTCAAATATTTTTCAATTTCAGTGGGGAACGAATACGAAATGTTAATGTCTGAAAACTATTTTGAAGTATTCTATTATTTTTGGGCATTCGCTGGCATTCATATGTCAAATTTCAAGATTGAATTCAAAATTGATGTATCCACAGTATGAAAATCTAAGTTATTTATGTTACATTATATAAACTGTGCACTTACTTTTGATTCACATTTCATACTTTTTGTTTTTGTTATTCTGTAATAGTTAATTAATACATGGTATTGACTTTGTTTGTATACTGTTCTTAACAAACAAAGGTTTAATAATACTCAATCGGAAATATCTTTTTTGATTGAAGCTCAAAGACAAAATTGAAAGGTGTGGACTCACTTTTGATGCTCACAGTACTTAAATAAAAGATTTTGCACTAGTGAAAATCAAATGTCAACTAGAGTTTAATGTAGACTTTAGCAAACTACAAGTTAGTTTATGCACAACAGTGTAAAAATTTATGCGCAAACTGTATATTCATGCATTTCACCTTCTTTACTTTCTGAACGAAATTCGCGAGAGCAAACACGTGCATGCTATAATTAGATATATCAGCCGAAGTCCGTTTGGCACTAAATTACGATCAATGGCAAATAATTAACGCCACTAATAAGCCGATATATACTGTTTATTTATTGCCGAGAGGGAAGCAGTGTTTTAGCTTGCAGTTTACCATATCACAATAATAGCTTTAGGTATCGCATAGATGACTACGCTTATTTTTTAAATAGCTTGGAAATAAATGCACTTAAGGGGTTAGGGGTAGTCAGAATTTTCAAAAAATCTATTTTTGCATTTTTGCATTTTCTTAAAGTATAATATCTTAAAAATATTCTCTGAAATTTTGAAGTGAATCCGACAAATACTTTTCGAGTTACTCGACAGTTAACCAAGGGCTCTTGGGGGCTCCAGAACGCTCGAGAGCAGGTAGTTAGCAGCAGCTGCAAGCAACCGATTTCTCTGGTTCGATTGTCATGAATGAATGACTTTGATGAATATACAGTAATACCTAAATATATAAATACCTTACTATATATATTTACAATTTTTAGGTAGTATAAGTGTTTACATTAAATAATTCGTATTACTCTACATAAATCGAGTGTAAAACTTTAAATGCGTTTTTCTCACAACTATGTTTTTTGAACTGGTGACCACTGTAACTCGAAAACCGCTCAGTAGATTTCAATGAAATTTATACAGCTTTTGGAAAACAGAAAAAACTAGTGCCTGATCGAAGAACTTTTATTTTTGTTTAAATTTTAATTTCTTATGAACAATTAGCTGTTGTTTTTTTCCCAAAAATCTGGAGAAAAATTTCATGAGGCCGCCATTTTGTCAATTTTTTTTTAAAAAAAAAAAGCTTCGATCAGGCACTAGATTATCATTTAATAAAACTATTGTTTTTCGTCCGATTGATTTTAGATGAATTTCCAAGGATTTGTGATGGTCACCGCAAGGAATTTCTGTTGGAACTGAATCAACACAAACAGCCATAACTTTTAAAATTATTAATATTTTTTTCTTCAAATTTTCGTGAAGTCAAGTCGAAACATTATGTAATGTCGCCATATTATTACTTTTATAAAATTAAATGGTTTACCGGCAAAAAAAAATTATTGAAAATTCTCATTTTTTCATGTCTCTGACTACCCCTAACCCCTTAACAAACCAAACGAACAATCAATTTTGAAATAGAATGGCTTATGTAGAGCATCACCATTGTTTAATTTCTACTATTGTATGTGACGTGAAAGATAAGAAAGTGGCGTTCTATTTTCATTCGACTTCAATGTGGCTGCATGCTCGATTTGAGAAGCAAGAATAAACGCTCAAATTTTGATGTTATCACTTTGAAATCTTTAGTGTGGTGTAAGCGCTCCCAAAAAAAAGTCTTGTTCCAACATTTCATCTACATTGTTGTAAAGCAAAACCACATTGCAGTCACATCACGTGAGCTTTTCCCTTATGGCGTCATGCGTGTGGAGGCATCGTGTCGCGTCAGCAGCAAATTTAGTCAATCATTTACACTATTCTCTGCTTAGAAAGGCGTTAGAGCCGATATACGTTGTATATACTATTATAGACAAGAAGGGAAAAAACTATCGCAAATTAATAATCTTTATGAGAAAATATTATTGTTGGACATAATTCGAAGATGTTAAAATTTGTCACAAATAACTTAAATAAAAATTAATAATCTCAAACTGCAAATGGTCATCTCAGCCATTAATCATCTGACAAAAACAATTCCATTTAAGTGGTAGATTGTCTGTCTTCAATATGATCCACGTTGTGACATGCAAATAGTGAACAACTCAGACCTGCAGAGTAACTAAAATCATATGGCCATATGACCTCACAGCTACTAAATACCTGTTCGAATTAACGCGGACTGACTGCAAACGGCTGGTCACCTTAATTACTGGCCACTGTCTTATATCAGCACATGCCATGAAACTGCGACTCATAATCAGCGACACATGTAGCAAGTGTCACAACCCGGTAGTTTCGGAAACTCAACATCTCCTGTGTCATTGGAGAACTCACTGCTTCGGCGAGCTCTGGCTGATGATCTCTTGCACGTGGCGAAACTGAGGCTGCAGGACATTCTTCGTTCGCAAAAAAGTTTCGGGCTTACGATACCCACTTGGACTGAACCTGGGACTAAGAGGTCTATGTGTAACTTTGTGTCACCCAACCTACGCACGATAATTTCCAATTTATTTCCGAAACATTTGCGCGAAGTTGATCCATCATGGGATGTAGCCGCATACAGAGTTCAAAAAGCTGCATGCTTCTTGAAAATCAAAAGCTTCATGCTTATTGAAAATCAATGAGCGACGTTCTATCCAGTTACATACAATGCTGGATAGCAGTATCAAAGTTCAGCAATTGAACCCAGTAATCAAGTTCAGCAGTCGAAATATGGATTATTGACCCGATTGACCGTGGCACCGAATGCGATTGTTTCGATTATTTAAACGCCTATCTCTAGTATTTGCTTATTTATTAACATCTCGCTTATCACTAGTATTTGCCTATCTCGGACCATGGGGTGTGGAAAGTTAAAACCGATTGAGAAAAATTAGGTGAACTTCATTTTCATTCCACCAATAACCATTTTAACATTGGAAATGCGAGTTTACGGCAACGTTGCTCGTATAGCCCTGGCGTTATATAGAAGGCCTCGAACCGACCTGAGTAATGAGCTACATAGATGTTATAACATGTAAGCAGTGAACGAAAAAATACCGTACCTTACGCGTACTGTACGCGAAAAGTACACATACCCTACCTCAGTTTATAATGTTTGCGTACATGTACACAACCGATATACCGAACGAAACAGACACGATGCAAAAGTACGCTACGATTGAATACTGTACTGTACAAAGTACACAAACCTTATCCTCTAAAATACGGAATGTGTACTCGTACACAACCCGTACACAAACGATATACACTAAACGTACCGTACGTTTAGTGTACTTTTGCGCTTCATTTACATGAAAAGGAAAAACACTTTTAAAGTGAAAGCACTGAGTCAAAAATATTGAACTTCACAGGAGAGCATAATCAATTCATTTCGGCTACCGCATTATCACTTTTATCTGTAATTTTTTCCCAGTTCATATAAATGAACCGCGAAAGTACACTAAACGTACAGTACGTTTAGTGTACACCGTTTGTGTACGGGTTGTGTAGGTGTACACATTCCGTATTGTAGAGGATAAGGTTTGTGTACTTTGTACAGTACAGTATTCAATCGTAGCGTACTTTTGCATCGTGTCTGTTTCGTTCGGTATATCGGTTGTGTACATGTACGCAAACATTATAGACTGAGATAGGGTATGTGTACTTTTTGTAGTGAATGTGTTTGCGTACGGGCGTCAAAAAAGTACGGTACAGTACACTAAGGTACGGTACCATAAGGTTTTTTTTCGTTCACTGCATGTAAGTGAGCACATCAAATCTCCAGGGTGCGAAATTGTTTCAAAACATTTCATTATTGTAAATTACTTCTAATTTTTCTAATTGTTCTTCTAAAAACCATAGGATCGAAATATGGAGAATACTTAACTTGTTTCAAAATTGTCGGCAGAAAATTTAAAATTGTAGAATTCAGACGAATTTTTTACTCTGAAAGTATATAGTGTTCCAAATTCTCAAAACGCGCTTTAACCTGGACGGTAATTATGTCAAAAACTTCTTTTCCTGTCACATGAAAATGATACATTGAAGTACGATTCTGTTTGCCATACATGCGTTGGGATTAGACTGGTTTAAGGGAAATATAGTCGCTAAATTTGTTATCAATATCTTTTTCTCCTTTTTTTCTTAGCCTAAAACTAATTATGTTTTGAATGTCGTTGGTTGCATGATTTTCTGGCCACTATAAGCACCTGAAATATATTTTTATTTCTCTGAGTTTGGAAAAAATCATGCGAGTGACAGGAAAGTAAAAAGAAAATGTTTTCGGTAAAAAATTATTGAAGTGTATTTAGACTTCATTTAATATGGTTTAAGGTATAAGGATTAACGTAGACTAGCCTATCGATTTTGCACTTCCAACGTTCACGTATAATGTTAAGTATTGTTTCAGCTTTCCGCTAGTGGGTTTGTAGAATGTTCAACTCAAAACGAAACATTCTTCTCGATTCTAAATTTGATCTGGGAGTTTACACGGACCAACTCAATACTCGAGTTGGTGCGTTTTATCACTCGTATTCATCATCATTTATGTGAGTACTTCGTAAATTGCATGAAATTTATGAATTGAGTTCTAATATTTGAAACACGTTAGCCATCCAGAACTTTTGACAAAAATGAGAATGAGCGAAAGAAAAAGGTCGAATAAGTTGATCATGCACGAATCACCCTCGCCTTATTTTTTCCCTCCTTCCTTCCACTCTCTCCATCACTCTTTCAGCATGCACAGTCCGTGGGCATAATTTTCCCCTCGGGTAAGTATTTCATAGTGCTTCCCAGACAAATAGTTTGTTGGTATGAGGGACAGTACAATTCTTAACAATATGATATACTATTTTTTATTGTCTCATGATTGTCTTTATTGACATGTGTCCAGAGAAAAGTATACAAAAAGACTCTGGTGTTTATTGTCATTTTGCGTGGTTGTTAATTTTTTATGTTCAATTTTAAGTTTTCTTTCTTTTCAATGTTTCTTGAGTTCCTTACCGTATCTGGCAATGTATTGTAGAAAGTTATAGTCTGTTGTATTGGATCCATTCTTAATGTACCCGTTCTTGGTGTACATACCGAAAGGTCGCTGGCTGACCTGGTTTCTCTGCTGCTACTTAACTCTCCAACAGTCAGGACTATCTGGCCATTTTAGCCCGCTGTTAATAATTTGGTAACTATTTATCCTCTTTCTCTTAATAATCTGTTGGATGTTCAACAACCGTGAACGAATGTACACGGCAACCGTTGGTGTTAAGGTCGGCAATCTAAATATAACTTTTATTGCCTTAGTGATAAGTCTCCCAATCAGCTCGATTCTATGCTTAGTTGTTTGGTTCCAAAAGACTGTTCCATATTTAACAGTAGACGGGATAAAAGCATTTGAGATTAGAAATTTAGTGTTTTTCCAGGAAATCATGCTTTCCTAGTGTTGCGATAAATGGTGCAATTTTACTTCTGATGTAGTTGATGTGATATGTCCAAGACATCTTTTCATCCGAAATCCGTCCTAGGTATTTTATTGAAACGACCTTCTCTAATTGAACTCTATCAATTCGAATACATGGATTTATAGGGCTTTTATTTTTTTGCTGGAACATGATGTATTTGGTTTTGTGGAAATGACTTAGCCATCACAAGTATTTATCCAAACCCATATTTATTGTATTTTGGATGGCTGACTCATCTTCTCCAGCATACAATAGGAGTGT
Organism: Nemotelus pantherinus; assembly: GCA_963978885.1. Lineage (NCBI taxonomy): Eukaryota > Metazoa > Arthropoda > Insecta > Diptera > Stratiomyidae > Nemotelus > Nemotelus pantherinus. The sequence continues at coordinate 214,705,653 of OZ022263.1, forward strand.
ACCGTCGGCAAAAAAGACTATTTTACCAGAAAGCCTGAGATCTTGAACACTGTTCACATAGATAAGGAAAAGTATATGCCCTGGGATCGACCCCTGTGGAATACCTTTGTTTTTTTTTTTTGTAACTATTCTCCTAGCCAATCGATAGTTTTTAATAATGAATTTAAATTTCATGCAAATCCAGTACTGTTCTAGTCACAGAAACAAAATTTCGTGGTCAATGATATCAAAGGCCTTTTTCAGGTCGACGAAAATTGCTGCCAGATATTTACCTTTATCCAATGTAGCCGCAATTGTGCTGTTATGCTCCTGGAAACCATACTGCATTGGAGCTAAAGCTGATGTTTCTTTGAAATAATTAATTATTTGAGCGTTTACGACTCTTTCAAACGCTTTGCTTAACACATTGGTGACAGCTATTGGACGATCATTTGAAGGATTCGAATGGTCACGTCCTTTAAAAACTGGTGTTTATCTCGACAAATTAACGCACGCTGGGAACGTACCGGCTTTTAAGTCGCTGTTTATAATTTTTACTAAAATCTGAGGTATTTGTTCCTTATGCATTTTGATGTCTTCTGGTGTTATATTATCGATTCCTGGAGAATGATAATGATCAATGATCAAAATAATGATAATAAATATTGATCAATGATCCATCCTTCTGTAACTCCTTGGTGCATGAAGTGGTTTGAGATGTGCGTCTTTGAGTTTTTACCAGTTCATTTAATACTCTCCAGTATTTAGCACTATTTCCGCTTGAAGCTTCAAATCTTTTAGCATGAAATCTTTTTCTGCTTTTACCATTCGATTTGACTGCCTTTTGCCGCTTCACCACACAGTTGAGATCTGCTTTTCACATTTTATATATTTTCGCTTACGCCTGGATATATCAATAACCCTTTTTGACATCCATGGTGCATGTCGAACCCTTACCTGGTTACTATATGTTGTTTTAATTTTTGCTTCAGATAGAATTCTTATTAGTTCCTCAATATCTACATTTAGTTTGTTGTTGAGCTCATGCGACATATTTCACGACCTCGAACTCGAGTTGAGCCATGTAAATGGGAACTTAATTGTTTTGATGTTTCACAAAAAAAAAATCGTATTTCTAAAATCCCTCATAAACAACAGGTCGACTTTACTCTGAGGTTCAATGGAAGGTCACGCCGACATTAGAAACGCGGCATAATTCAATCAATAAACACGAATTGAATTAGTGCTAATTTTTGTTATTTTAGAACATAATTAACAATAGTTCCAACACCAAACGAATTAATATTTATGATTTAATAAGAACTTGTCCAAATAGTTACTTTGCATTGTTTGCATTACATAAAGCCAGTTTTTGGCACCCGGTTGCAATCATTTGTTTGCGACGATGTATAGAAAAGTTTTGATAACGATGCACCTTCATAGATTTTATATTGTTTTCCGTAAAGTATCAATTAGGAATCACAGTAAATTTTTGAATGTAATTTGCTCTTCCGTGATAGGTTGGTTACGAAAATGTTTGCCACTAATTTCAGGTTTTTTTTTTTTTACATAAAAGTGTAGCGGTGTATTGAGATTTTATTCGAAAATGTGTTGGTTTGTGGTTGCTAAGCAAGTAAAGCAATTTTCAAAACCAATAGCGAAATCATTTTGAATCTAGGATAAAAATCAATTACAAAGTTTTAAGCAACAAATCGGAACTATTGCAACTAACAATTAAAAACCACGTAAAATCATCGTTGAACTACAAATAATATTAAAATGAAACACAACTCATGGGCTAGCAAAATGCTAAGAAAGCAGATCCGAAAGAAAAATAAACGTGATCTACATATTAGCAAACGTTACCAAATCAGAACGGTTTCCAGTTGTTTTTTGCCCACGTTTGCGGCACTCGGTCCTAAGTTGCTCTTTGGTTAAAGTTATAAGATACGCGTTTCGTAGTTGTTTTTCTGTTAAACCATTTTCATTTGGTTCGTTAAGAGCATTGTTTGGTGAAGAGTTAGATTTGGGAATTTTATGCTTTTGATGGTGGGACGTTACAAGTGCTGCTGATGATGACGTAGGCGTTGCTGGTCCTGAGAGCGATCCCGACAAGTTTGACAGTTTCGCACTATTCAATAGAACTTGTGGTGCATTACTGGAAGACGCATGACGTAGACGACGTTTTGATGGCATATCTTATTTCCGAAAAGTAAAATATATTAGCAATGTCTTCTGTGTAGGTTTAGTCAAAATATTTATGCAATTTTAACAAGTGGTGGCAGTTATTTTTCAGATAATTAAAAATAATTCATAAATTTCTAAAAAATAAGTCGAACGAAAAATGCACGAATATTTCCTGTATTGTTATTTGATTCTTGAGGCACGACGCACAAAACAATTCTGTTCGGATTTCGATGTTAAATATTTGACTGACGAGCTTTTCGAACGGTGGCAGTCAACAGTGAAATCGAAACATTTTCGCGTCACTAGCCACAGTTTTCAATTTGTCAATACACCTATCTGAAGTTTAAAGGTTTTTTATTAGGATAACTAGATCAGTTGCAATTCATGTTAAACATACTCTCCTAGGAACTTTAAATACCATAGCACGGGCAGAATAATTTTATTTCGCTTTAGTCTCTTATGTTTCTTCCCAAGTGTTCGTTGCAAAGAAAATTTGTAGTTCTTTAATTTTTGTCCGAATTTAAGACAACGAGTTGGAAACAATTGTATAAAGTTACCCCTTAGATCGGGGAAGTGCGATGCAAGACCCCACTACAATCTGACATTGGATGTTTGCGAGAGTAAACACTGACGTGTTATCACCTGATCACAAACTTCCGAGAAGAGCTCGCAGTTCTACACGAGAGTTGTTCGTGTTTTTTTGATATGTAGGAAGCACGCTCGAAATCGAATAACTTCCTTCTTTTGATTATGATTATTAGACACTCACCTCTTGCGAACGCAGCTCCTCCGCGGTATCCTACCCTTTACTTGTAGCAAGCAATACCGCCAGTCTATCCGTAATGAACAGCAAACTAGCTTCGACACAAGTTTATTCTGAAAAACTATAGTAGATGACTATGAGTCAAAATCGGCCCCTGTTTTCGTCGAAAGCCTTTGTACGTCAAAATGTGTTTGGCACTAGCATTCGATCGAAGCTCATTCTTGTGAAGGGGAAGCACGCGCACTAACTCCTGGACAAAGCGAATGGTACTTGTCTATCGAAACTGATATTACTTTTACCACTCAAATACACTTAAACACCAATCCAAGTGGCAAATTAGTTTCCAACGAACAATTTGAAGACAGTTTAATGGATGCCTGCAATTTTATCCAAGAATTCGCGACATCGCCACCACTTCTGTTTATGCACTATCTCATGTCACGCAGTCCACTTTGTCTCTGGTGCAGAAAGTGAACGTCGGCAAAATGATTGATAACACGATCCACACCACGACATTATGATCCACACAGTGCACGCTATTTCTGTTTGTACACCACGATGCCCGAGCCAAAGTATACCGATGAGAGTAGAGAAACTTTTGCTGGTTTTTTCTGCTTCTCGCAGAAAATAGTCCTGGCTCCTGATCAGCAGACATCAGCCAACGTTTACACGATTAATAGCGTTAATCACAATAGGTCTGTTCCCGTACTTGAATCTATTATAATATATTAAAATAGATTCGCAGCAAGTCGTTTTCATACTTTTGCTGCAAGCCAAATTTTGCAGCAAAAGGAAGCCAGCTGCCAAATTCTGTTACTGCTGCAGTTTGCAGAAGTACGGGAACAGACCTAATACAACGACTTGCCGCCGTGGGCTGTGGCAAACCGCTGTCAAAAAATTAGAATGCACTGTTTTGTATGGTTATGCGCACAATGCCTGCGGCCGAATTTGCCGCAGCGGCAGAATTTGCCATAATTGTTATTCAACACTGTTATTAACTTATTTCCACTGTCATGTGTATGAACTCACAATTACGTCTTTACGACTATTGTATTCTCAATTTCAGAAAAAGCCGTCCTTCGAAGAAAAACACATGTAGCAACCTACATTGAGGTTAGACCACTTTGTGATTCTCCAAAATACAACCTAGCTATGCCAGAGACCATTCGAGAATCTTCTGTCGGTTTGATCTAGTAAGTACTTTGACATCGGAAAGTAGTCATTTATACAAATAAAAAAGTGGGGTTTGAAATTAAATTAAAGAAAGCTTTTGATACAGTTAACCTTCAAATCTTATGGAATTGTTTTTGTGGGATGATTAAAATTGCAGTTTTTTTTTAACTAAGTGGTTTCGAAAGTATGCACTGGTTCTCATCAGACATCAGCTCATAGTCCATACTTGACTGGTGCTACCACTTGCAGTGGGAGATCATTAATTTTTATTTACGTTACTTGTGACAAACTTTAACATCGTCGATTTATATCGAACGATATAAATCGACTTCAACAGTCTTATCACAGAGGAAGAAGCGACAGCAGCGATTCGGGAGGAGAGAATTCACAGCTTAAAAATTTGCTTATTTCCCCCGAATACAAAGGAACAGAGAAAAGCCGTTGTAAAATTGGATGAAGTAAAAGCTTTGAAGCTAGTTGATACTGGACCAATTACAACTGTGTTAACGTTATGGTAAGGAAGCGGCCTGAAGTTGTGCGTTTTTTCAAGTGCATGGGTTACAATATCAAACAAAAAAAGACTGCGAAGGACCAGACCGTTCCATTAACTACTGGAAGTGCAGACAAGTCGGAAACGTTCCAAAGGTATGATGCTCAGCGGGGCCATTCTGCTTGCTGTACAACGACAAAGGCAAAACAAGAGAAGCTAAGTATGTTCTGGGGTCAGCTACATATAAAGCTTTCCGAGAAGCGCTCGATGCGCAGACGAAGTTGCTGCGACTTACTATGGACGAACCCAGAGCTGAAATCGCAATGATTAGGGAACCATATCGAAGGAGATACCCAGAGACATGGTATTCAGTACTTCGAGCTATGCAGCCTTATAAGTAGCAGCCACTCAGAAAGTCCGGGTTGATCGGCGAGGTAACGGCGATGGATATGGTCACTCAGAACACGACTCAAAACACAAAGAGGAGGTTAATTATGGAAATGGCGTCCAGGCTGAGTATGGTTGTGATGAACAAGGGCTCGACACCAACCTACTGCAGACCAGGCTTCGGTGGGTCCATTCCCGATATAACTCTGGTTTCTGAGGCATTTTCCATGATGGCAAGGGGCTGGAGAGTAATGGAGGAGTACACTGTAAGTTACCACAACTATACCACTTTCTGGTTGTCGGGTGAAAGCCTGGTCCCTCAGAATCTAGCCAGCAAATACTCGGGTGGAATATTTCGAATTTGAATAGGAGGAAGTTGTTGAAGTCACTGGTCACCAGTTTTGCGGACGAGGTCAGCGCAGGCCAAGCAGGGGTAGGAATGGACCCCGGGGGAGTACATAAGATGATAAATTTCACCATGGGCACAATTCGGCGAGCGTGCGATGCTTCGATGCCACTTCGAAAGTCACTACTGCGCAAACAGAATTATTATTGGTGGACTGAGGAGATAACAGAACTGAGGTGAAGAGCTCTAGTGTGCAGACGTAGGGAAGAGCGTCTATTGGACGACCACAAGCATTGCGACTTGCCGCGAGCCACAACAAAGCAAAAAAAGAACTGGGAATAGCTATAAAACGGAGGAAAACGCAAATACACTCCAAGAAAATTAAGAGACATCATAAGAATAGTGCAGTGGCTGCAATATTTAAAGAGGCTTAAAGAGGCTTAACGAAAGAGGCTTAAATTCGTAAAGCACCAGGTAACTCGCAGGCATGACCCAAGCCGAGACGTGACAATGCACATTTACTATGAGAAGGGAAGCTGAAAAAGAAAAACCCAAATCGAACCTGGAATGTAAGAATATACTTCCATCCGTGAGGTCCGGCTTTGGCCTCCGAAGTTTTTGGGGACACTGACCGCTGATCGAATTGGTGATTTTGGCCAGCCCAGCTAACGTGAACCTGAAAGGAAAGAAGAAAAGCTAAATATGAAAGCCAAATGGTTTTAAGTTTACAAATTGATTATTATTACAGTAACCTTGGTAGTTACAACAAGCTTATAACTTAACGTTACGATTCAAGCATGCTCTTCATGATTTACTATAGGCGTAATAGAAAGTGTAACACCCAGCAATTTTCTACATGAAAATTGCTGGCGTATTATTTGCGATATGTACTGCATCGAAATTAAATAGGCAATCAGTTCACCACGAGGAACAATGCCTGATATTTCCCCTGCAAGATTTTATTATTTTAGCACAATTCATTACCATATTTGGCAATTAATTCAACTTATTGTTAGTCGAGGGATGTAGTTAGACTGTTTCACGGTGCATCCTGGGTAAGGCTAAAATATCTAATTCGTCGCGACATTGCTTTCATATTTTGACTATTCTTTGATCCTGATCAGGACCAAGTCGTCTTCTGGCGCTGTAGCGACAGAGTGAACTCTGTTCGTGAACCGCTCTGGGTAAACATTATAATTTACACAAACGCTCCTAGTTTCGTAGCCATTAAGTTGTCTAACTTGAGTTGGACTCTAGATTAGTACCGATCCGGCTTTGAGCACATCAGCACTATGTTTCTTAATACTAACAAAAACTTGAAACATGTTTAACAGAAAACTGACTTGATGGCTAGTCCACTGCTATCTGGAGGAGAAGTAGCCAGAAACCCTGTTCCACCGACCATGGGAACTGTTCCCGTAATCCTGTCCAACGGCTTTGGAGAAATGGCTTCCGAGCTTGCTTCTCGCACCTTTGCTTCTAAGGTAAAAGACGGACTTTATCTACGGCCAGGTGCCTTAGCGATGGGGGAGAACTCGCTGGAAGGCTTGATCCACTGTTGTCTGAAGGAAAAGTAGCCAGAAAGCCTGCTCCACAGACCACGGGCATCATGCCCGCAACTTTGCCCAAGAGCCTTGGAGAGATGGCTTCCGAGCCAGCTTCACGAACTTCATCCCTCTCCCTGGCTCGGTCCCTCACAGAGCCAGGGCAAAAAAGCTGAGGACTGATGAGAGGAAGAAGCCTGTTTTGACCGAGCGGAGTTCACGTGGAACGGGAACTAAGCCGACTCGGGTACCCGCTGCAGGTATTTTAAATGCCACCCCTGCTTCAGGTACCCACTCCCTATAAGCTCAGTACGGGCATATAGAATCCAAAGGAGCGTCTTCCGGAATCTAGAAAGGTTTAAAAAAGTCCCTTTAAAGAAAGCCTTAAGGGGGCAGAATTAAATAAAGAGGTGCGGGCCGCTCCACAGGCTTCTGCGCTATTGACTACTCAGAAACGGAAAAGGTCGGCTGAACATCCAAATCAGCGGGAGACTGTTCTTACTGGATTAACTCCACCGTTTAATGATAATGACCAAAAAGTATCTGGTTAGACCAGTCATCGCTAAAAGCAAAAGCGATGGCATCAGCTCGCCGGAAAACTAGAAGCTAGTGCAGAAAGCGCTCTTAGCTGGCTTTAAAAATTTGGGTAAAGAATTATATATATATATATATATATATATATATATATATATATATATATATATATATATATATATATATATATATATATATATATATTCAATAGTCTGTCGTATCATCTGTTTTAACTTAGTTACATTCTGATGCTAATTTTTTCACGTGATCATAAACTTTGTCACTTCACACCTATGGTTAAATTTAAATAAGTTACTTTCCAAAAGGGGCACATCTATTTACAATGAAATAACTTGCTTATGTCGTGTGCCCTCTGTCACAGACATTTTTCGCAATCAGTGATGCAAAATGGTGTCTGTAATCTTTGCTCCTGAAAAGCTCATTAAAGACAAACTCTAATGGGGATTTTAGATAAGCGTCCATACGTTCTGCATTTACACGAGTCAACTCAAAGCTAGTTTTTCGAGGGCGGACGTGAAGTGGGAGTGGGTGGGCACATTGAATTATGTACGTAGAAATATGGAAATTTGAGTTTTCGGGCAAAATGATTCAAATTCTAGTTTTATTGGAAAATCAATGAGAATTTAACTTATCAAAAAATCATCCACAAAACACAATGAGCGAGAGGAAAGCTTCATAAAGTCGACAGCTTTATAAAGTTTCAAAATACTTGGACGCATGTCTATAAACGCTATAAAATAATAGATACTTAAATTCTAGATAATATCGCTTTCTTTATCTATTGGTGTGGTAACCCTCTCATGGCAGCTTTTTTCTGGTGTTATCGCAAATAAATTTACATTATCAGCGTGTGCTTCCCTTTCAGTAAAGCAACAGGCATCTGGATGTTCGGGCGGATCAATAATTCGGAGTCTGATAAGGAGTTGTATACATACATATGTACGGGCGTGAATTTCCACAGATATTGAATTATATTTTGTGATGTGTAGGGACTGAGAGTGTTGGTTGTTGAAAATGCTGCATTAATACGTTTCGCGTGAAGTGCGAAAATCGACTCGGAAGGACATTTGTTACACGTGTATCGACACAATGGATTTCCAAAGTGCCAAGGAAACTTCCAGCAACAAGTTCGTTTGTCCCAGTGATAGACAGCTGGCACTGCGCGCTAAGTATGTGGTTGTTTTTTCCTTCATATTTTTCAAGGAGCAAGTTTATTTGAGCAAAGATGTTGACTAAAATGCAGCCTGCACTTCAAGCGAACTACAGCCTTTCTGCTAACTATCATCTTTCACTACGTATACGAAGGCCACCTGCTGTTCAAGCGTCGGCTTTCGCCCATGTGATAAGCTGTGGTGTACATATTGAAGCTAAATGATGTTTGCATCAGTTGGTATTCACTAAAGGGATTGTCTTTTTCACAGTAACCCACCATTGAATTTTAATTGAAATTCCTGGTCGTACAGATTCAATTAAATATTTTATTCGCCTTAGACTGCCTTCCACGTCACACATTTTTTTTATAATGAAGTCATTCATATTCCGTTGCGCTATGTCAGAGGAATTATGGTAACGGAGCCGCATGTTTGGATTACAATACCAGGAAGTTAGTGTATAACCGCATTGGGGAAAGGCTGGATTTTGTTATCTAGAATTGAAGTGATAAGTTAGCTTTTGAACCATATGTGTCTTTTTGATAGATAGATATTCCACTAGTGTTAGTATTAGACGACGTTTCTAATGTGAATTATGCACCTCTATATACTTTTCGTATTTATTAAGTGTTAGATGCGTTTTTTTGCACTTCAGATAAGATTCGAGTTAACCAATTAGCAAAAAACAGACCATTCACACTGTATAGGTTGCTGCATTTACTTAAGTTGCTGTTTTCAAAGTAATTTATTTTACAAGGTAATGTTATTAAAATATTATCATGGCGTATACCGCTAATTCAACATGTATTTATCTAACCAAATTGTAAGAACTGTCAATCGTCATTGGTTAATGCAACCGCTACAGGTAGTGATCGCACCAACCGTTTCAAACAATTTCTCTTAATTTTCTACGAACACGTGAACTTTTACTCAAAGCCCAGATAATCTGACCCAGCAAACCTTCAATAAGTCTTCCTTAGTCTTTTCAACCTGCTCGTACTCTACCGCGCCTAGTTGTTGCTTCGCCACCTTTACATGTGTTTGTCTCGCGTTTTGAATACAATACTCCAGCAGAAGCAATCATGGAGTACACCGCTGCCAAACTTGGCTACTCACCGCCTCTGCTGCTCTGTAAGAAGCTAGCACCAGATAACCTGCAGAAGCTGGAAATCTCATCGTTCAAAATAACGGTAGCTGCTGACGCTGATTTTTTGCTTCACAAAGGGCCATTGGGAGTACTGTTTAAGGAATTCACCAGGAGACCTCGTAAAAATTTTCATCAAACAAAACCAAAGATCTCCATAACGTAAAAACCATAGTCTCAGATGAAAATGTGTGCTTAAAAGGAATCAGAACCAATGGAATCAGAACAATCGAAATTAATAAGATCAATCCAATTCATGTATACTACCAAAACGTTCGCGGACTCAGGACTAAGCATCTCTCCTCTACTCTTTCTTCTGATCATATAATCTGTTTAACTGAAACATGGTTAACAGTAGATATTTACGATAACGAGCTGTTCCCGTTTTATACAATCTTCCACCGTGATCGCGATCGAGCTACATTAGGTAAAAGGGATGGCGGTGTTGTGATAGTTGCAGTTCACGGGTCCCTTCAAGGAACACTCTGTATCGATTTCTCTCCTTCTCCTCTTATTGCATGTATTGCTGTGCGCGTTACCCTTTCTCCCACAAAAGTTCTCATTGTTTTTTCAGTATATGTTCCTTGTGATTCGTCAGTTGCGGTTTATAGTAAATTTTTTGATGAGCATCTGCCTTATCTCTAATATGCGGTGATTTCAACTTACTGAACCTGGTATGGAATCATAACTTTTCTTCCATAATCTCATCCAGCAATATTTCTTTAATAACCTCATCCTTTCTATCTTTGCTTTCACTCTCCCAATTAAACTGTGTTCCCAATTTAAATAACACAATACTAGGCTTCGTTCTATCTAATATTCCCTCTTATAATATCAGTGTTCATACCGCCTCCTTCTCCTATGTCCAAGCTGACTTACATCATCCTCCTCTCTTCAGACCTTTAGAGCTCCTTCTTGAGCCATGTGCTTTAACTTCCATAAAGCTGACTTCGTTGGTATGATGACTGAAATGAACTCGGTTAACTGGTTCTCCTTTTCTCGCGGCCTCACTGTCAATGAGCTTGTTATGAAATTCCACAACTTCCTATCCAATCTTATCTCCCGTTTCACGCCTTCCAGACGTCCTCGCAAGCCTAATGACGCTCCGTGGTTTTTATCGTGATGTGATATCTGCCTTGAAAGCTAAGGATGTCACTCGAGCTAGATTTAGACATACAGGCTCTCATGATGGCTTCCTCAAATTTTCGAGGCTACGATCTTCTGCCAAAACTGCCGTCACTCAAGCTATACGAAGTTACTTTTTTAGCATTGAGTCCTCTATTTGCTCTAATCATCAAAAACCCTTTTGGTCTTATGTCCCTTCCCTCAAAAATTCCCATCGTTTCCCCGATTTCATGATCCTCGATAACGCTACTGCATCTAATCCACAAGAAATTTGCGACCTCTTCGCAAAATATTTGTCTTCCTTCTTTTCTCAACATAATCATATCTTGCCTTGTGAAATTCCCCATGTGGCTTCATCTTCGCTATCTTTCATTTACACCAATCCTCTTGAAATTGAATCCTTACTCGAGGGTCTTGATGTCAATGTCGGTTGTGGTTCTGATGATATCCCTAACCTTATGGTCAAATCACTATCATCGTCCTTATGTGTTCCTTTGTTTATTATATTTAATCTCAGCCTCTCCTCCGGCTCCTTCTCCGCGAGATGGAAATTTGCTTATATTTCCCCCATCCACAAGTCCGGAGACCCAAGCTGTGTTTCCAACTAATGTTCTTGAAAGAGTGGTTTACAACAGGCTGCTTCCTCACCTCCATCCCTTCCTTGCTCCGGAACAGCATGGTTTTGTTAAAGGTAGATACCCCACATCTAATCTTATATTGCATTTCCCAGTTCAAAAAATCCTTTTCCCAAATGAAAAAATCTGTATTCCAAGTGAAAGAAACCTATTCCCGAATGAAAAAATCCCTTTCCCAAACGAAAAAAACTTTTTCCCAAATGAAAAAAACCTATTCCCAAATGATTTGCAATAATAATATAATATATAATTGAATACTTCAATTATATAAATTTGTTTTGAATTTTATGTTGTTTATTACCCCATTTTTTGTTTTTTGATTAAATCGTCCTTATTTTTGATAGCTATAAGGTGGCTAACATGAGCCTCAAAACATTAAATATATGAATCTTTTTAAGTTTATTGCAAGAGTTACTTGAATAAAGAATATAATTGAAAACTTTTTTGCTGACGGTATCCGAATAGTTTTTGGGAATATAGAAAAAAATCACATCCACTCTCTGAAGATTCCCCGATTCATGTTCCTCGACAACGCTACTGCATCTAATCCACAAGAAATTTGCGACCTCTTCGCAAAATATTTGTCTTCCTTCTTTTCTCAACATAATCATTGTGAAATTCCCCATGTTGCTTCATCTTCGCTATCTTTCATTTACACCAATCCTCTTGAAATTGAATCCTTACTCGAGGGTCTGAGGGTCATAATAAAACTAACATAAAAACATAAACTAACCCTACTGCTCGCATTTTGATTCTAAACAAAGGTTTTTTTTTAGTTTAACTACAGCACTATTCAAATGTAGTCCAAAGATTAGGAAACCATATTTTCCAACTGCCCTTCTTTCAAAATTAATGTTAATTTTCAAATTTATCTTACAGACTTCACACTGGATGGAGCACTGGAAAACAAGGAGGTCCTCTACGTCCAGAAGAGCAAGCCACGATTATTTCTGTGATCCGACGTAATGAAGCCTTAGAAACGGCGGAACGATTGAGAGTAGGTCGTTTGGTTGATCGGCTCGAGAAATTAAAACAAAGAGCAGCAGAATGTGGTCCGCAGTGCTGTCGTTTATGTGGCCAAACTTTCGGGATTCTAGGTCCATCCAAGCTGATCTGTGACGATTGTTGTAAAGCGGTTTGCTCAAAATGTGCCATTGATGTAAATATCAAGTCACCCAAGCATAAGTAAGTCGAGCTCTGTGCAATTTTTTAAACTGATTAATTTGATCTTGTAGTGACAACTAAGAGCAAAAATTTGAATTTCGAAAAATTGAAAAGTTTTGCGAGTGGTAGCCCTAAATTTCGTTTTACATTGGATCGAAATAAAATTCACAAGGAGGCTCGAGTTTATAGTATGACAGATGACATAAATTAGTCTTGGCCTTGTTGCTTCACAAATTTTTTCGAGATCTGAAACTCTGGCGTTGAGAGCAGGTCAACTCTACTTTATCTAAAAACTCACTTCATCGTTGGAATGGTAGTCTTAAACAACATTTTCATTTTAGCATAAAGTTCATGCCATCCAGTGTCTAATTAGATAGTTATTTATTTACTTCCACCCATTTTACAAATACATGGCCAAGTGCTAAATTGAAACTAAAGATATGCACATAAAAAAAAAAAACAAATTAGAAAAAATGTGAAAATTAGACAAAAGTATGAAAATTAGATGGTTAGGTTAGGTTGTATAGAGGGTTGCTGGCTAAGCGGGTAGCATTAGGCCGCCAGTTTTTGCCCATTTGTCACCCTCCGCTGGCTTGTTAAAGCTGCCAAGTGATCGCTTTGCCAAACTGAATTGTCTGACTCAGCGAGACGGCACTAGCCACCTCTACTAACTCTTGAAAGTGGTAGGAACCAAAAATCTTGAGGCCTTTATTATTCAGAGCCAGTCATGGTGTCCTCTTCCATCTCGCATCTCTTGCATAAATTGGCGAGATGAAGGCCATAGTGTCCTGGTTACCTTGCAGTCCGTCCTGTTTTCCCATTCGGACTTTAGTTTAGCCCATCTTGTAGCATCTAGTTTGCTTGTTAGCAATTGCTAGCTTCTGAACCTTTCCTCACCAAGTCATCGGTTTTTTCGTTGTCTATGATCCCACTATGCCCTGGCAACCACATAATCTGGATAGGAATATGCCTTGCTTTTTCATTGAGAGCCACTCTGCAAGTGTTAACAGTTTTTGAAGAACATCTGTAAGATGCAAGAGTGAGAATGGGTGCCCTGTTGTCGACGCGAATCATGGTTAGTTTAGTTGATGTTCCGCTAATGGACTCAACTGCCATCCGTATAGCATATACTTCAGACTGAATGACAATAACATGGTCTAACAGTCTACACTACAGTTTGTGACTCAAATCCGTAGAAGACGCCACCATCGGCGGTAGCTCCCTTTTTCTTTCAGTCTGTTCTTGTGGCTGTTTTTTTGCTCATGTGGTCTGCCTTCCACCACACGATCACTCCATACACCAAAATCCGCCTCACTACACATGTGAATATGTAGTAGGCCGCTCTAGGTCTAAGACTCCAGGTATTAGAGTACGCAAATCGGCTCGCGAAAAGTGCTGCGCGAGCCTCACCTATACGGTGCTTCACATTAGCCCCCAGTTTAGTTTCCTGTCTAGTATAAGACCCAAATATTTAACACTATCAACAAGTTCCGATGTTATTCCGTTGAGGCTAGGTATGGCAATAGCCGGCACCCTGTGTTTGCTTGAGAAAAGTACAAGTTCGGTTTTTGTCTGGTTTGCCCTAAGCCCGGCTTTTCTGGTCCATATTTGGATACGGTGTAGCGCTGATTGCATAAGGTCCGACAAAGTTTGTGGGAACGCAACCTTCACAAGTACCACAATGTCATCGGCATGCACCACCACCTCAAAGCCACTGGCTCTTAGATTCTCCAGTATTTCTTTGATTGTCAAGATCCAGAAAAGGGCCGATATAATTCCCCCTTCTGGAGTTCCGGTTTCGACTATTCTCTCCACTTTGGCCTTCAAAAAGGTGGCTTCAATTTGTCTGTTTTTGAGCACGTCGGATGCCCAGGTCGCCAGTGTTTTATACAATTTATTTATAATTTTTTTGGTTTTTTATTATTTCGCAAGGAAATTTATTACAGTCTTATCTTTCTAGGGAAATGTGGCTGTGTAAAATTTGCTCAGAAACTCGTGAAATTTGGAAAAAATCTGGAGCTTGGTTTTTTAAAGGTCTTCCTCGCTATGAGATTCCAATAAAATCTTCCAGTACAAGAAACTCGATTCGTGAATCTAAATCAAGACCAGTAAAGACTACTAAACTGGGGATGCAAATCGAAGAGAGCAGCTCAGAAGACGATAAAGATTGCACGGACAGACAGACATGTTGTAACCTGAAACGGGAAGAAAGCTTCAGATTGAGAGCAATTGGTTCTTTTCGCAGCTTTTCCAATTCAATGTTTTTCAACAAGCCTACACTGCCTGGTGAAACAAATCCCCAAGATTGGGAAACAGTGTCAATGAACTCAGTCGTAGGATATAGCCGCCGGGAAAGTACCAATACGAGACGAGGTTCTGTGTCCTCTGCGTGGTCAATTAGTGAGCCGTCGAGCAGTGCAAGTAATAATATGAATGCAATAGCACAGCAGTGCCGTGAGCCTTTGCTTGGGTGGGTTGAATTATCCCTGGATTATAATGAAGCGGATCATGTACTGGAATGTACTGTTTTGCGAGCTCGCGATTTACCAGCAATGGACAGTGCTGGATTGGCCGATCCTTTCTGTAAACTGAATATTATTACCCCCGATGGAATAGCGAAGCAATTAAAATGGCTTAAAACAAAAACCGTGCATAAAACCAGGAACCCAGAATTCAACGAAACAATTCGTTTCATTGGAGTGGAGCCAGAAGAGCTTGGAAACTCGGTGTTATATGTTGTGATATTGGATGATGATAAATATGGGCACGATTTTCTTGGAACCGCTAAAGTAATGTTATCGACGGTAAGAAAAAAAAAACTCGGTCGTACATACTAAATAAATCATTGAGTTATTTGCTAAGAATTCAAGCAAGCTTCTTCGTTAGTAAAGCTCTCATAATAAAAAAAAAATATTTCCAGGTATACAGCACGAGGCCATATAGATTATCTGTACCGTTAGGACCAGAAGATCAGTTTAGTATTGAAGCAGGATCTTTGGGCCCTTGGCCTAGAGGCCAAATACTGATGGCACTCTCTTATAATACGAAACGACGAGCGCTGATCGTCCAAATCAAAAGATGCGTTAGCCTAGTACCTATGGACAGCAATGGAACCTCCGATCCATTCGTTAAACTGTAAGTTTTATCTTTATAAGCCGTCTATGCACAATAACACTATTTATTTTTCTTTAGTCATCTGAGGCCTGATTCGCATAAGAAAAAATACAAAACAAGCACAAAGTGGCGCAATCTAAATCCTGTCTTCAACGAAGAATTTCATTTCGAGGCAAGACCAAATGACTTGGACAAACAGTCACTAATTTTAACAGTTTGGGACAAGGACATTGGAAAGAGTAATGACTTCTTAGGATCTTTAGTTCTGGGACATAATAGCAAAGGTCGAAGATTGAAACAATGGAATGACTGCTTGCGTCTTCCAGATCATTTCCACGAAGAGTGGCATTGTCTTTCCAGCGAGCATCCACCACATTGAATGTGAATCGTTATTGCGGTCTTATTTGGTTGCCAAATCTTGTCAAAGTGTCCTTATTTTTTACACATAACTTTACAGTTTATTTTATAATTATAATACTAGATGCATAGAACATAATGGTCGAGCAAGCTCGTGCGATGTGGTTTCAGTTTTGTAATACCAATAAAATACATTAGCAGGATAATCTGTCTTTTATTTTAAACTTTATATTATATACACATAATGATTCAAAATTATTTGCATTTTGTGTGCAATTCAGAAAATATTGTTGTTTTCTTCCTACTGAAAACACGCTTCGTGGGTTCGATACTCTCCGCATTTATGAAATAAATGCGTACAAAATTTTTTTTGTCGCACTACTAACAATATATCACTCGTGTTACAATTGACTCGCTTTTAAGCGACAGATTCATTCTGCCAGACTTGCTGTATAGGACTGACTAAGACATCTCGTCGGCGACATTTATACTTCCTTTGGGTAAGGTAGATTGTTATTGCATACTTCTTCTTCGATTTCTTTCTCCCTATGAAAATCTGTTTATGTCGTGTCTTCTAGAAGATTCTTAACAGTATTTAGCTGTGGAATTTTTCCGTTCTATGAGATAATTCGAGAAGACATTTCTCGACGTTTATCGTTATTTCTGGCACTGATAGGATGAAATCTGATTTATTTGGTGTACATGTCACAATATTAGTTAGAAGCATGTCAGGCGGTAAACTTTTTATCGATCTCTTAACATTGGATCATTTATGGTTGCAATACGTCGATACTTTAACGAAGCTTACTGTCTATTTGCTTTGAATTTGTCTACATCATTACTTAGCCGAATTCTGCATAAGAAGGGACCGGTTAGTAACAAATCTTTGAGGAATCGTTGCTTGATGATTTGTCCGAAGCAAGTTTTCTTGTCCAGCTCTTCGGCTTTAATACACAATGGTGTGGCAAAAAATAATTACACTTGGAAGGTTTTGTAACTACTTCCATGTGCTTTGATTCCTCTAATGCACAATATTGCGCCTACATTGTGGGTTCATTTTGTAGTCGTTTCTCCAGTGCGAGAAACTATCTGGACTAAATCTCTTCTATAGTCTAAAACTTTTCTAACTGGTCTTCTAGCGACACAGTGCTTATGCCACAGAAACCATCTGCTAGGCTTTTTGCCCGATGCACTCGACCTAATACGAACCAGCCCCTTACTGAGTTTTGTAACGAACGAAGGTTGTGTGAGAGTTCAATTCGTACCGCAAGCAATAACTTGCTGTAAATATCTGCTCCTAACAGTATATAACCGTAACAGCATTTAACCATGATTTTTTTCAAGTATAACCTGGCTTAGACTACTAACAGAAATAAAATATGAATAAATATAAATACCGAAATCACAGTAAGCCATCTTTGGCAACAGTCCCAGCTTAATATTTCACTTAATTTGTATTGGGATGGATTTGGGCTAAAAAACGATACACGAATCTTGCTTTTTATCTACTTCATTTTATTTCACCTATTTTACAATGTATAGTCTGTTAGTCGAACTATTATATTTATAAATACAATAACATGATCAACGGCTACAGTAAAACAATCGTCGTAGATAGTCTGTGATTTTTCGGGGAAACCGTAATTTAAGTATAATTTTCGTTGGACAAGCTAATAACCATGAACGAAAAAGCAAAAGATTATTCAAAACAAGAATTGTAGTAATAGTGTACTGCAACAACATAGAAAATAATTAGCCTGTTAGCCTGTTGGCTATCAAAGTGATAAGCGATACTCGCAAGTAGACTAGTTAGTTAAGTGTAAATCTTAATCTGAAGTGTAAATCTAAATGAAATACAAGAAGTACATAAATTAGTGAGACGATTTGCTTGAACCCCTGACATTTAAGGATAGTATTCGTTTCAGTATCTTAATAATCTAAATAAAAAGAGAAGCCGTATTTCTTCCCCCTTTTTCCTTGAAATTTTCTTGTTGGCTCTGGGCGTCGTCACGAGCGCTGGATCTGGCTTGCCAGCCCATGCAGCAGAGCCATGGGTGGACTCCTTTACGGAATAAAGCTCCTTATTCCCTTGGGTGCATTTATACCCGTTTGCGGCTACTCTATGATGACAGATGAAATTATAGGTAGCATCCCGTTTTTCTGAGAGCCACCCGACTCCATGTTTCAAGAACCCGCCCCAGCCACAGCGAGCTAGCAAGCGGTACTCCAGCATCCGTCGGGGTCAGTTAAAGGGTATTCCGCTAATGCGGACGAGGGGCCTTCACGGCCATTTCTAGGGTACCCTGCTCTCGGGGCAATTCTTTTTTTTTGAATTTGCCTCTTGGATGATATCTGCCATTCCACTTTTGCACCTTAGCACTCTTGGTTCTGGACTTCTGTCTGGTTCTGAGTTCATTCAACTAAATTCGCTACAGATTAGATATATTAGGTGTGGTATGAAATGAAATTTGCGTACAAAAATTTTATGTGGTAAATGCCAAATCTGCTCCGATATTAGGATTGAATGCTCGGATAGAAGTCTAGATGGTAAAACGAATACATTCTACGAGGGCAGTTTGATAAGTCAGTGACTTTTGGAAGTTCCCGCGCGGTAAATTTAAATGCAACACTACTCCCGTCAACTGCCATCTATTAATTGACTACTGTAAAACTTTGAGCAAGCTGCGCCATTCAGTTTGTTTGGCAGCCATTGAAAGCAGACAATCTAATAAATTTTAATGAAAATGCCAAAAAGTGAAATTCAAGTGCTGATTAAGCATTAATTTTTGCGTAAAAAAACCATCGCCGAAACCAAGGAAAGGCTTGATAAATACTATGGGGACTCTGCACCAACAATTTTTTTTCCTCCTCCACTCCATTCTCCACCACTCAATATGCTCGGCCCGTGTGCATCACAAAATCATCACTAAATAATTCTTCCTAGAACTTCCCAGACAATTGGTGTATTGGTATAAGGGATAGTATAATCCTGCTTATTATAGTTAATACATTAGGTCATATTATGTAGATTTCATTTATCTTCAAGACGTCCAGAGAAAAGTTTACAAAAAACTCTGGATATCATTAGATGTAGAGCTTTAGATTTTTCCTTAATTTTCTGAAAAGTTTGCTGAATGTTTGACCGAATTAGGCAGAGTGTTGAAAAAATGTATTGCTTCCTGTACAGGGTCGGTTTTTATTCTTTCCGCCCATGGAGTTTGCACTGATAAATTACCCGCATTTCTTGTTGGAATTTTGGTGGGCTCACCAACAGTTCGAAGAATGTCTGGCCATTTGAGCTGTTTGGTTAAAATCTTATAAATCAATTTACTTCGTTCAAGTAGTATAAGTTAGTTGATATTTGGAAGACCAGTTCGAGCATATACCGCAGAAGTTGGGGTAACTGTGGGCATTTTATGAATTATTTTGATAGCTTCGGCCATAAGTCTTCTAATAAGCTCGATGTTGTGTTTGGAAGTCTGGTCCCAAAACGGCTAAGAAGTGGTTTACTGAGTATCGTTATGGTCATAACAGCACAAGTGACGCCGAACGTTCAGGTTGAAATGATATTGGACGATCGAAGAATGAGAGTGCGCGAGGAGGCTGAGGTTGTAGGCATTTCAACTGAGCGGGTACATCATATTTCACGTGAATATTTGGACTCAAAGGAGTGTTTGGCAATGTTCAACACAATCAGAACGATTTTTGCACCGATTTGTTACCGTAGACAAAACATGGATTCATCACACCAGAAACCAAGGGACAATCAGGTTTCTTCGGGTGAACGTGCTCCAAAGAAGGCCAAAATGGGTCGGTCGACCAAAAAGATCAATGGCCACAGTTTTTTTTGAGATGCACGCGGTATCATTCACATTGATTACCTTGAAAAGGGTAAAACGATCCCGATGAATATTATTTAGAGCTTTTTGACAGATTCGTTGTTGATTTAAAGCAGAAACGACTGCATTTGGTAAAGAAAAAAGTGTTGTTCCGTCAAAACGATGCATGGGTGCACACGTGTGTAGTCACCATGGCAAAAATCCATTAATTGGGCTACGGACTGCATATTCTCCAGATTTAGAGCTCTTCGACTATTTCTTGTTTCCAAACCTGAAGAAATCACTGGGCAGTAAGAGCTTTGGGTCGAATGAAGAAGTCATCACTGAAACAAACACATATTTGGAAGGCCTTGAGGAAACCTAACGTCTTGAGTGGGCTCAATACGCATCTTCCATAAAGCCCTATCCTACAATGGGACAATTTCAGTGCCTGACTCCATCAGATTGTCACGTTCGCCAGTTTAGTTACTGTACCAAAAGTGAGCGGAATACCATCCCAGCGACCATATAATAGAAATGTGATATTGCATGCAACAGAAAACCAAGCCGAAAGCGTATCCTGCCCAATATGCAAACAGCCTCATGGCGAAAACACGTGTGCGCCCTTTACAAGCTTAGACATTTTTGTCAGATGGCAGCAAGTAAAGTAAAAGAGCTTGTGTTTCCTTTGCTTAAAGGGTGGCCTCGAAGCAAGGAACTGCAAAGTAAAAACGAAATGCACAGTAGGAGTTTGTAAAAGGTCGCTTAACAGTCTCTAGCATGAGGAGCGAGCATCGAGTTGTGCACACACAAGCAGATCGCATGGCGTTGAAAAACCTCAACCCATTTTTAGTTGCTATTCAGTAGCGGTCAATCAACTACTTTTTCGTATCTTGCCAACAAAATGTATGCAAACATATATCCTGTTAGACGAGGGCTCGTCTTCACCCACAAACGACGCGGACCTGGCTAAGGATTTTAATTAAATGGCCAGCGTGAATCAGTTACGCTGCAATGGTTTGACAAAAACCGGATGAAAAACCTAACCAGTTAGCTTCGAAATAAGCACCAACGGACCAAGTGCCAAGATATTCATCATAAAAAATGCAAAAATGATTCGAAATATCAAACTTCCGGAGAAAACGATTAATCTGGAGGAGCTTCATAGCCAGTATCATTATCTGAGGGGCCTGCCGTTTCCGGAATACCGAAAAGCCATGCCACGTCTTCTAATTGGTATGGATTACGCTCATCTTCGATTGTCAAGCCGTTCGATACAATTGGCGAAAAATGATCCTGCCGTCGTTAGGTTGTGACATTTTTGGTCAAGCAGATCAAAATAGTAATAATGAAACTTAAAATCGATCTTATGCTGTGATGCATCATATTCGAAAGCCAACGTCTGACGACAATAGTGATCTGCATAAGATGATACTAGAATATTTTGCGGTTCGAAAGTCGACATTGCTGCAAGAGAAACTGTAGAGCCAACTACAGTTAGAACGGGAAACAGATTCACTACAGGCCTTTTGTGGAAAAACAAAGACGTTAAAATACCAGATAGCTTTCAAACGGCGGAAAAACGTCTTATGAGCGTAAAACGTAATATGACAAAAAAACCTGAATATGCCGTCGAATACAATAATGCCATCAAAATATCGTTTATTTATAAAAAAAAAAAAAAAACATGGATTAAGACAATCTTCACGATCTTGCAATGATCGGGTTCATTTTTTTCTCGATTTCGGGAAAGAAATCAGACGGGGCAGCAACAATATTTACCCGTTGAGTTAATCAAAATAAATTGACCATGTAGCATTATCATTGATTTGTCACAAATATAAAGAAGCTCCATCAACAATAATTATCAAAAATTGATTGGATTTTTGCTGTATATCGACCAGGCATTGTTTGAAGGAGATTAGAATCAACTAAACCGTGTTTTTAGACATTTGAGACGACATCGCAGTTGGCAGTACAAACTTGGCAGCACGTATACCAAAGAATATTTGCTGATTTGTTATGTTCATGCCAACTGGGCCGAGAATCGTCCAACAAGAAAATCAACTAATTGATATGTTTTCTCTTACAATGGCGGGCAAAGAAAGCGAACTAGAAAAGCTCTGACTCGTCGCAAGTCTCTTCGACTTGTGTGTTCTGTGATTACTTTAATGTCTTCGTTCATGGCTTTAGAATATCAGTTTGAGTTTGAAATATACTCTTGAAATGTTTGTTCAATCTTAAAAACATATTACGGACAAAAAGGAAACTAGTTCTAGCTTAGGAACCTAACTAGATACTAATATGTAATACTGAATATGGAGTATACTCGTACAAATTCGACTAGGAACAAATTAATTTTGCATACTTTAATTACGGCCCCAATAAAACTCATGTAATACATTTTGTGACTACTTTTGCAATCTGCGAACAAGCAATACCCTAACATCAAATAATTTATACAATATTTAATGGTCGCTTACAGTTCCAAATGAAAACTAACTGCACTTGAGTATGCGGACTATTCCGGAATCAGCTTTTTTGGAATTGTATTTTCAAAGTTTTTGTGTTGCTTTGAACACAGTTCGGAAAGAATAAAAGACTAATCAAAATTCTATTTTGGCTGCCAAATTTAGGCTGTAGTCCCAATATCACAGAACTTAATCTCTAAAAATCTTGTGCCCACATATGCGAAATGAAATCTAATTGTCAATGTAGTGTCTCAGTCAGTTGATATGTGGAAGAGCTTGTTGTTTATAAAATTAATATATAAATAAGACTTAATATCAAATTAAAGTATATAGTACCTGCACAATTTGTAGAAACTTGGCACTTACACACTACAGTTGCTTTCATTAAAAATCTGTGGTGCTTCATTTTCTTCGTCGTCATCATCAAATTATGTATGTTAATAAATAACTTGTTATACATAAAAATTTCTAGTAGCTACAGTTTAAAACCAGACAATAAAGTCTCTGCATTCGCTGAAAATTACGTGCATGGTGGTCGATCTTGATGATATAACGATACAAATATACTTTGCAATGTTAATGGATACGCATTTTAATAAATTTACATGCATTCGACTTTTAAATGGAAATATCACCATGATGACCACCAGACAAAGCCATTTTAGAGAGCGTCGATAGAGACCGTCGCGGAAAACTTGTTGAGTCAGGCTCCGAAAATAGTTTGCGAAAGCTTGTAAAATAAGAACAAAGTGTTTTTGATGCTGCAGCTAGTTATCATACAAAAATATACTTACAACCGTCTAATTCCAGATTCAGAGCTCTTTTTCCATGGCGCATCATCCGGCTCGAGTGGGAGAGGTCCCTGAACTGGTGGATCATCTTCAGGTGGACTGATTTTTTTGTATAAGTAAGAAAATCATCAACTACTTTTGACTATATGCTTGGAAGTTCAAAAAATTGTATTTTAATAAATTCGAATAATGTACTCTTGTCAATTTTTTATGATTTGCTGCTGGGAAATGCCAAATTGTTTGACAAATTCTTTTCTTTTTAGAATGCGAAAGATAAGAATAGAGAAGGATAAGAATATTATTTCCTGTGGCATTAATGATTGGTTATTTCATTTAAACATGAATGATTGGTTATTTCTTCGTTCAATATAATGTTTCTGTATCAGCATCCAAAGATGCATCGGAGATTGCTGACTTTCATTTAAACTATACTGTAAGCAGCTTAAAATGATGAAAAATTAAAATTGAATGAATCTATTGATGAAATGGCATTTAATATTTGTATGTATGTCTGTGAAATTATTATATATGGCAGCATAAATACAGTTAGTGTACAAAAATCTAGAGAAATATACGCATAGTCTTAGGGACTTTCTTTCTACTTTGTTAGACAACATACCGGAGGTGATACAGGTATGAGTAGTGCTCTATCTACCTAGAAGCGAATGAAATTGCAATGATGGGCTGGGCACCTAGAACGTAGGAGAGAAGGGGAGCCGGCTGGGGAACCCTTTGCAGTAGATTTTATGGCAGACGACAGCGCGTGAGGCCTTGTTTGCACTGGAAGGATAGCGTAAACCAGGACACTCGGAGCTTAGGGATAGCCAATCGGATGACGTTGGCTCGCGAGTAGAACCGGTGGAAACAATTGTTTAAAAGCTCACGACCGGAACAAGAAAATAAGGGACGCTAATCAATTTCTAATATAATTCAGAGATGGCATTTAAAGTGCTTTAATTTTATTATTTGGTTTCGAATTATTAATTAAATTAAATTAATTAAATTAAATTAAATAAAAATTAATTTCGAATTATTTGGTTTCCTTGCCATTTGAGCATCGGACAAGCGCAATCTATATTTGACATTATTCTTCATATTACGCTAACATTTCCATGTCAATCATCTTACGACCAACTGAGTTAGTTGCAATATCGAGAATAAGAAATAACTTTAAGTCTGATAGTTCTTTTGGTGGATAAGATTTCGATAGAAATAATTTCCAACTATGTATTGTAAATTTGACCACCAATTTGATTTTGAGCGTACGCACCGGACACATCACATCATTTCGAAGGTGTAGAATCAGAAGGTCTGTTCCCGTACTTGAATTTATTATAATATATTAAAATAGATTCGCAGCAAGTCGTTTTCGTACTTTTGCTGCAAGCCAAATTTTGCAGCAAAAAGAAGCCAGCTGCCAAATTCTGTTACTGCTGCAGTTTGCTGAAGCACGGGAACAGACCTAGATTGTTTTTGGATTTTTTCTTAACACCATACACGACTACACAAGAATGCTTGCAATCAGCAGGAAAAGTTTACGTAACCGACACAAAAAAATACGTAAATTTTCCCCCAAATTAGTTACTTTTACAGTTTAGCTGCTTTTAGCTTTCAATACATGTTAACCCTCACAATAATTACATTAAAATGGTACTTACGTTCCTTGGTCGGGATCGATTTCATGCGCTATTTCGATTGGCTTTAGCGTTCTTAACTCCTCGCACAAATCATTCACTTTGGTTATGAGTTCATCACGTTCTGCCATCAACTCTTTAAGTTCAACGGTAGTATATCTTGGCCGATTAGAATCAGTTTCATCGTTTGACTTGGCTAAATCCTCATTTTCTTTCTCAGCGATTCCTAATCGACGTTTTAGCGTGTTAATTTCTCGATGTTGGTCTTGAAGTTGCGCAAGGAAGTCAGCTCTCTCCTCGCATAGCGTACGCACCTGAACTTGTAAAAGTTTATTTCGCCGCCTTGTTTCACGTCCTGAGTTCTTCAGTCTTTCAATTTGGGTATTAAGCTAAAAAAACACAAATATTTTACTAAAACCAGAATATTAAGAATTTTTAAAAATGGTTATGGTTTATAGGCGTCAAATATGAAAAAACTACGTTCAGCTTCACTTCACCTACATTTTCTATATCGGTTATTTTTTCTTGTAGCTCTCGATCTTTGGCCTTAATCTCATCTCTTTGCTTATGAATTTGCTGCTTAAGTCGTTGTAGCATTTGGCTGTCCGAGACTGTATTTGAAAATTCGTAGTTTGTTATACTAATCACGCTCTCTGTCAAACTGTTACCAAGACCGGACGATGCTTGCGATTGAAGTTCTTCATGCTGTTGAATAATGCGTTTGTTTTCTTCTTGTAAACTGCTGACTAGGTCAACAAGCTCTCGAGTCTCAGTTCGCCATTGGTCTTCAATTGCTTCTAGTTCCTGAAAAATGAAGTTCCATGATTAACGCTTTCTTAATGAAAACAACGTAAGAAAAAAGATAAAATAAAATTACATACTGTTGCATGCACGCCAAATAAATCATATTTCTTGCCAGAAATAGTAAAAAAAATCGAGAAATATCTCGACATGTATTTCCTAAAATGAAAGCAATCTATAGATAAACGCATATATGTAAGTGCTTTCTAGAAGCCAATCAAGAAACTTCTAGAAGCCAAGACGAAAAGGTTTTCGTCGGAAAACGGTGTTCTTAGCACACAAAATTGTGAGTTACTATCCACGTTCGGTAGGCTTTTTGGCTCTCAACTACGAAATAGCTCGTATGGGCGAGGAATACTTGGCTCGGAATTAATAAAAATACATTTTTTAAATCGAAGAATATAATTTATGCTTCGTCGCTGTTGAGATCAAGAGTGCATTGGAGCACTCTTCAGATTGACATAATTCATGGTATTTCCCGATTTAAATGCTAAGCAAACTAGTTTCTCCCTTTTAAGCTCAGTAGTGTGCGCTTTAGACATCGAGAAGGCTTTTGATTCCGTATGGCACGAGGGTCTTCTGTTTAAGTTGATCAGTTTTGGGAATGCGTGATTCAAGAGAAGGAGTCTGCAATATCGATAGTCGATGACTATAATTACAATAAGGGATGTTAACTTTGTAAAACAAAAAGCGGGTAAACCTACGTTGCACGGATTCTAAGAATGCACAAAGTTTTGGCAATAGGGATACCATACTTGACAACATTATTCCAGAATACTACGGACAAATGGCAGAAAAAGATGCAAAAGATGTGGAGAGGTTATCAAAGGTTTTGGAGGATCTAATGACAATTTAGAAGCCTTGACAATGATGTCCATTATATGTTGATCGAATTTGAGTTTCAAATAAAATATCACACCTTGTCCTTGAAATTCTTGAAAAGTCCTTGAAATTGAAAACATCATTAAGGGAGGAATTTAAAATAGAGTAAGAGAAGATAATATATGTAATTTTATGCGTATGACACATTTGGTGACACTTTTACGACATTTAGAATAAATGCGTTAGTAATTGATAACAATCGTCAATGGCTCTATTATACTGAACACTTTAAAGTAATAGGCTTATAAAACACAAGGAGAACGTATACAGGATGGCAGGTCATTTATAAACAGAAGGAACAAAAGAGGGCCAAGAATTGAACCTTGCAAAACTCCTGAGGTAGGGAAAAATGGAATAGAGTTGTAGGAATTGACAGTTACGGCACAAGTACGATGAACAACAAAGGAACTGAATCAGGAGAGTAGAGAACCAGAGATACCTCTTATATTTATTAAGGTAAAACTTACTATTTAATAATTTTGTAATTTTTTGTAATTTTGATACCTCTTATATTTATTAAGGTAAAACTTACTATTTAATAATTTTGTAATTTTTTGTAATTTTGTATTTACTACGTACAGCATATTTTGATACAAGAGTGGCAGCAGTTTCAGCGTTAAACCTGGCAGTAACATTTGTTTTAG
Organism: Nemotelus pantherinus; assembly: GCA_963978885.1. Lineage (NCBI taxonomy): Eukaryota > Metazoa > Arthropoda > Insecta > Diptera > Stratiomyidae > Nemotelus > Nemotelus pantherinus. Next base: position 214,732,808 of record OZ022263.1, read on the forward strand.
ACGAGCGGTAGAATAGGGTAAAAGAAATGGGTAAAATTTTTGGAAAGCATCCTCAATATCGATACCACGAAAGAAGGAGAGCCAAAAGAATTTATTACAGTGGCCTTGGCTGAGAAGTTTGCTTTACGAAAATGAAACGTGAAACGTTAGCAATTTTCTTTTACGTACGGCTATTGAGGCATATAAGAATCCTACTCATAAAAACCTAGCTATAATCATTAAATTTAGTTCAGCATATACGAAAACGAGCAACTGTGAAAAAATTAGTTAAGGCTGAATAGGACAACGAATCTCGCAGTGATGAAATGGCTTCTCTAACCACAGATTCGCAGGATTAATTGGTGGACACCTAATAGCAAATACTATAAAACGAAAGCAAATCCACTGGCTGATGTCTGAAAAGCAAAAAACATGGATTCTCTAATAGCATCTGAGTAGTAAATCCGAAACCAACAAAGTTAATAATCTTAGTTTGCTATTTGTGAGGAGAAGAACATGATCTGGCCGGACGATTTGCGGAAAATTATGGGAACCCAAAGAAACTGACACTAATGGTGTGCCAGTTGCTGCGCAACCTATTCCACTATTACTATTAGGTGATTAATGTATTTTTTTAGCTTGAGATAAATCCTATCAGATACAATCGGAAGGCATTTAGATAGTTTCAAATAATTAAGCTAGTTAATGCTGTATTTAGCACAGAGCATAAGACTCTGGTATACATAAACACTGCTATGCTGACTAAGAATGAAAACATGAGACATTGACTTACGTCATATCAAGTGAATGCGAAATTCCAAACTATGCATTCAATTTAGCTTACCTTCTCGAAGCGTTTCCGGAATTCAGCCTTCTCCAGTTTCTCGCTTTCTAATTGACTTATCCTGTCGTTAAGCTCCTGCATCGTTGCATTTTCACGTTCATTTTTCGTCGCCAGAGCCTCCAGTAGCTCCAATGCATTGATTACCTTTGGCATTAAACTGGTGACTGAATCGGGCCCGAAATGATCGATGATTTTCTCGCATTCTTTGCCTATATCCGACGCCAGGTCGTAAACATCCACAACGCAGATGTCGTCAACCGAATCCAGGACCATTTCTCCCATTGCGTTAATGTGGAAGCCTGGCATATGCGAGTTACAAGCGCAAAACCACTCCACAGGCTCAAAACCACTCCACAGGCTCAAAACCACTATAAAGTTCACACTTCACTAATTGCAAATTATTCACAGCAACTACGATTTAATTGACCACTCAAACATCAAATGGAGCTCCAACCACTTTGCTACTCGACTGACGGATAGAATGCCGTCGAGATGAAAATCAATTAACTAGTGAGAACTTTAGACATTTAAGGACTTTCGTCATCGAACGGACTATCCTGATGTTGACAGCCAGAATTCGCGACTGCCTTCACCAGTTCAGTTTAGTCAGTCGCGTGTCTCAAAAGCAGATACTCTCTTTCTCTTCGCATCTTGTGACTGTGGAGTGGAGCAGTATCTCTTAACCTTCGCGAATTCTGTATCTACTAGCTTCAAGAATGATGAATGAAATGGTACTGTGTCTCATAAGGGGAAGAAGGCTACCTAGAATAGAAAAGCCAATGATAAATACCAGGAAGATTTGTAATTTATAGGTGTGCATAAATTCAAGTAATTTGGATTTACATTTAAAATGTCTATGGGGGCTACGATTTTAAGTTGCAGACTAGGAGCTTGCTTTCGAGAAAAGAGATTTTCTAAAATTCGATGTTTTCGGGGCTGACATAGACTAAGTCGATACTTTATAGGATTTTGTACACGATAATTTTGACATCTAGTGGTGGATAGCAAACACACATCTGTGAGTATTCTAATATCTACTTTCAATATGAGAATCCAACACCGTAATGCAACTCTCTTCATTGGAATTCACGGCAGTTTCTGAACAGAGGTTTTCGTGAAGGAGGTGGCTGATTTGACACAAGCAAGGATAGCAAATGGTATATTTTGCAAAGGATAGCACACATTGGTCTTAATAAGGTCAGAAATGAGTGAGATTCTAGATTTAAATAATGTTAAAGTGATTTAAACTGGTTAAAGTGCAAAAATTTCAAAAACTTACAAGGGCACGCGGAGATGGTGACTGATCGCAACACATGGGTGGGGCCATATTAATGCTATTGGAGATGAAGAATGAGGTTTGTTGATTATTTGTTTCTTTATTCCATTAATTCCATTAATTGAGATGAAGAATGAGGTTTGTTGATTATTTGTTTCTTTATTCCATTAATCCCATTAATTGATTCATATGTATATATATATTAGACCTGGTTTTTTGCTCCCCTTATCCATAACATAACAGAACAGACGCATTGGAAACAACAACAACTCCTGTCTCAATGAATTCACAGGCACACGAGCTGTTGTGGTTTCCAATGCATTTGTACTGGATAGCATGGCTCTGTTATGGATAGGAGGAGCAAAAAAAAAACACGCCTATTGTGTTTTTCTACTAAAAACTCTTTTTTTTGGATTCGTGTTTTTTCTGCGTGTACGAAGAAAAATAGTTTATTTGCCGCTACTAAAGATACTTAATATTCAAAACTACAACAAACACATTACTCTGAACAATTCACTAAACTTACGTAGAAACTTAAGCATCCCTATGACTCGCTTTGAAATTATTTCGCCGAAAAATTCACTCGACTCGCTTCTTCAAAAATACTCAAGTCTCACAACAGGGATCTCACGACGGAATAGGCCATTTTTGCAATGGTCGATTGCATACTTCTACACTGTGCTGGATTCTCCTCGTCCTACGGGAGGTTGATCTGTTTTGAATTGCTGAATTCAGATTTGTAGCTCAAGAAAACCGTAGGAATTTTTCAAACTGAATCAATCGGGACGATACATAATTTCGACGTTAAGGTGCAAATCTACTCCAGCTGCACTAGTATAGTCTTCCTGCATCAATTCTGGATTTCAGAAATGACTGACGGGAGCATAATTGGGATAGACTTCTTAGTGCGAAAAAGTATGAGGGGCTGGTTCCGTTTTCTAGCATAGACCGGGCATTCGCACAAAAGGTGAAGAACTGTTTCCTCATCATCCATGCAACAATTAAAACAGCCAGTAGTTCTCTAATGCGAGCAAAGTTAAAACTTTTCTACAATCGCCTTGCGATCGCATAGAGAAAAGCAATGAAAGCTGCCTTGGAGTGATGCCACTTAATCTGGATAAGCTCCACTTTTGTTTATTACAGTGCTATTCAGATCCTCGTCAGGTCGAATAGCCACCTGCTCACCTTCCGAGGTTCGACACTTCCACTACAGGGCCCCGAACCCGCTTTGGGTATGCCGATCGAATCTGCACATGCCATTTTCCGGAAGTGGGTAGTTGATGCTCACAAAGATAGATGGATGTCTTCTGATGCGGCCAGGTACACTAAGGTCTTGCTTTCAGAGCCCAGTTATGCGACTGCGGCATTCCTACTCAACAACAGCAGAAAAGTTTGCAGAGTCATGGCAGTCATACTGACTAGACACAACTGCCTAGGAGGACACATGTACCGAAATGTGTTGCACATAATGAACTCTGTCCATCCTGCCTACAAGAGGCTGACTCTGCGGAACATTTCCTTTGCGTTTGCGCGTTTCAGATGTCAATGCTTTGGCTGGGATGTGGCATGCAAGCAGCAGATAGCCTTTGTTCTCCTATCATTGATCCTAGATTTCGTTAAGAAATCTGGGAAACTGCGATACACTGAAGGTATGAGTACAATCCTGGCCTTCACTTAGAAGGCTGATCGGCAAAGCAGTGAACGTACAAGATGCCGGATTTAAGGTACTTTTTCTCGACCAGTCGATGTAGTTTTCTCGACCATTACCATTTTGGATAGTACCTTAATATCTGTCAGATTGCAAGTCGCGAACGGCCTTCTATATAACGGCCAGAGTACAATGGGACTTTTGACCTTAGTGTTTAGAGCTGCCAGGCGTCTCTTCCTTAACACACACACACACACACACACCCATACACAACTATGTTAACGAAGTAAAAACAAATTGAATCGTTCTTACACTATTAATCAAAGAAGCTCAAATTTATTCTTCGCGCTTATTAAGAGGAAAAGTTAATTAAGGTGGGTAGCGTTACCACCCAAACCTGGTTGGGATGGGCTTACTCCGATATTATTAAAATTAATAATAAATAATGAATAAGTATATAAAAAGGCAAAAAATACTATTGATATATGTATATGAATATAAGCAAAATAAAAAATTTCTTTATTTTCCTTAGAATAATAATTTCCCTTATAAAATATCAAATCTAAATTTCCTATCTAAAAGCCAAAATTTTTCCGGTATTTTCATTTTCCATTTTGAATTTCTTACTCCATTGAAATATGACCAACCCAATGTTGAGCACAGATGCCAATTGACGGGTTGCCAATCTAGCATTAATTATTAATTATCTTCCCAGCAAGTGGCGTATGGATTTGCACAGTTTGAAACTCACACTATAGATTCGTGGTAAATATATTTTATTTGTAAATATTTTAAGTACGTAAATATAATTAAAATAACAAGTTTTTCATAATATGAATACAAAACAAGTGTAAAATATAATATGGTCAGAAAAATATACATACTGCAACAATAATATGTTTCTGAGCAAAACACTTAATTTCAACGATTCGATGTATTGTTTAGTCAAATTACCATCTATAACTAAAAGCATCATTCTCAAAAAACACGAGTTCATGACTTATTACTCCTTGCGCTCTCGCTGGCTTACTTGTGCCATTGTAATGTACTGTCTTACGAGCCTAGAGATTTCGTGAGCCTGTTCTGTCTGCACGCGGATCACTCTTTGTTGCATCAGATTTCCAACTTTCATATCCAAGAACAGGGCACCGTCTTCGGATCGAACCTGGTTATTCGAAAAGGTGAGAAATTTGCGGGCAGTATAAAGTGAGATCATTTACCTTTCTTGTTGATATTACTTCCATAAATGGCCAATGTTGAAGAGTTTCATGAGTGCTTGGATCCAAGAACAGAACTCCGCGTCGGTTCAACGCCAAAATCAAGTCTCGCCATATTGGGTTAGAATCTTCTACATGCGGACCATCTTCGGTCCAAATACGCTTGACGGCGAAGAAACTGCTCCCGAACAATGGCCATGTTGACAGTACACTCAGAAATTGTGCCTTCACCTGACTCGGTGAATGACCTGCAGCCGTGGGCCAAGCTGCCTGGACAAGACCAACCCATTGCGCTGGACGTAGTTCCCGAATTCCCAGCGCTGGTTTTGGCAATAAAAATTTTATTTCCTTCATTGTAGGCACATGGTTCAAGTCTGCTGCCCGATGAAGTAATGCCGCGATTCTTGCCATGTCGTGAACTACATCCGAATTCGGACCACTATTGCTGGGAACCTCCAGTAACAGTCCTTCGAGATAATCAGGAGCAACTTGATTGAAAAGAACTTCAATGTATAACGGAGTCGGAATCGGGTCACGCTTTAAGGGGAAGTGCCAGACTGATCTGCAGAAAATCAAGTAGAATGGCTGTCCTGATTTCAATAGTTCGGTTGTCACATCTAGGATATATTCGTCAGCAGCTAGTGGCATTGTAAAAGCATCTCCTTGAACAATGCAGTACAAGGAAAATTCTTGTTGTTCGGCTTCTGATTCTATTCCCAAGAGTGAGCAAAGCTCTGCGATAACATCGGCAACTACTGTAGAGCATCTAGTGTTGACAACCCTTTCTGCGCCTCCTGGTAACCTATATATTTGCCTTCTGGCAGATCTTCCTGCTGATACGGCTGTGACTTCTTCTACGCTTGGAACGTTCTTCCGACCGCCGCAACGGGCAGTTTTCCGCAAATTTGTCAAACATACTGCCGCTGTTCCATGACATGAGCGACGTCTGTCTGAGGCAGCTGCACTTAGGTGCTCCATAAGATACGGCCTAAGTGCATCGGAGCATCCAAAATAGGCTGCTAGAACACTGAGGAGTCGCCAAGCGCGTTGTGCAGAGTCGGGACACGGTGAACGATTGGCCGTAGTCTGTTTCATAAGTTGACAGTAAACTTCATCGCGGAGAGTCAAGTATTTGTGACAGTGCTAAAAGCATTGAAAAATTAGCATTATGTTTTCATGGGGAAAATATACAATACGACTTACCATTAAGACAGTATAGACACATTTTACTTCAGTTAGCTCTGGGTCCGGGGGAATATCTCCGCAGTATCTCAAAATACAGTCGAAGCATTCTAAAGCTAGCGGTGCCAGGTCGGGTGAGAGACGAAGTAGTGGAGTGCGGATTTGTGTTCCTTGCCATTTTACTAAATCAGCATGCGCTCGCGAAGACATGGAGCGTTTTTCGCCACGATTGCCAGCCCCTCCGCTCGAAGTGGCACGATATTCCTCTGTTGATGGGCTGAAATAGATCAAAAATTGTAGTGATTGCATAATCAATTTAGTTCCTTGCAAAAGAATTTATAACTTATGTTTTCGTCAATATTTTTATCGTCAATATTTTAATAAATAAGAATAAATAAAATCCGAGAAGATATAAGATGATCAGATTGATTCAGATAAAAGTATGATAGGTGAACTAACATGTTTTATAGTGAGCAGAACTCTTGAAGGGCATAGTCTGCAATAATGGTAATTCAGATGGAAGTAAAACGCTAATTTCAAAGGACTCTTGCATTCTCTGAATTATTATCTTGCTATACGGGTGCTAATTGAATTAAATTATGGGACTTAAATCCGAATGTATAGCCATTGTATACCCATTTTCGAAAGTTCCCTGAACATTTTATATATAGGCATGTTGCGAGAAAATATCGCGCTGCTCATTGGTAAAGACTGTGTAAATATGTTTAGAGTTAGATTCATGCTATGCATGATTAAGAATTGGCGAAATCGAGTAATTAATAGGCTGACTCCAATAAATGAAAGTCAAAAATTCGCTAGCCAATCTTGACCGGTTCCTTGCCTACCCATAATCGCCCATTAGCCTCTCTCATACATGTCTAGCTCCGCTGTCTATACATATGTAAATTGGATCATGTACGATAGATCTGTTTTAGAATGAAGTGCATCAGTCCGCCTAGAGCCGCCGTGACGATCACATCGCACAAAGCAATTAGAGAGGATTTAAAAAAAAAAAAAAAACAGCAATTTTTATTGCTACCACGCAGCCGACAATTAGCCGACGGATTTACCATCACGGCCGATTTTTGAGAGAGCGAAGAAAGTCAGCGATTGGCTTAATGAGCTGGAGGGAAAACCCGTAAGCGAGCGACAAGAGAGGACACACGTGGACGAGAGTCTTCATCCGAAAGCAATTAAAAAATCCGGGAAGCCGACGACGAAATCATTTATCGTATCAGGGACGAACGTGAGAGTGAGTATTATTAATTTACTGTGTTAAGTGATAAGTCCAAATAGATTGGAGAGAGTATATTTCCTAGAGTGGGGAAAAAAAGAGAGATGAAAGGAAGTGATCACTTGGAGCAAGTCTCGGATAACGAGGCTTGCGAATCGGTTGTAGACTCCGACAGCGATTCAAGTGAGGATGAAGAGGAAGAATCGCTGAGAGAAAAAGATAAGACAATATCTGAGCTTACAGCTCAGATAAGTCAGATCAATTTACGGATGGAGGAGATTCTGCAACAGCTCAGGGAGAGCCAGAAAGAATTGACAGAGCAGAGGAAACAGAATGCCGAGCTCTTTCGTCAAAACAAAGAGCTAATGCACCAGCTATTAGGAGTAAATAGCTCACCACCGTCGATAGTTCCATCAAAACGAAAGCGTAAAGAGGAACCAACCAGCGCCGCAATCAAACAAAGAGAAAGTGAATGTTCACCCATGGAGGCAGAAAATACTGCGGGAGAACAGTTTGAGAGAGAGTTCCCCGTCCTGCCAACACCAAAAAAGACAACACCTGTGGTCTTGACAAAGACAATACCCCCCCAAAGCAGCAAACAAGTGAGCAAACCTAATGCTCAGGTCCAGGTAAAGAAGGACACAGCAACGACGAAATCAACAGTGCCAATAATCATTCGGCAACCAGAAAAATGGACCCAGTTAAGCAGAGCAATAAAAGAGCTAAAAATCGAATACGAGACGGCCAAAAGAGTATACCTGGGTATTCAGGTAATCCCAAAATCCCCTCAGGACCACAGGAAACTAACCAGGTTCCTGACAGCAGAGAAAATTGAATTTCACACATATCTTCTACCTGAAGAAAAAAACCTTAATATTATCATTAGGGGTCTGCACGGGCTCACCCCAGCCGAAATAAAAGAAGACCTTGAAGAGCAAGGCTTCCACCCAATTGAGGTGTTTTTCCTCAAACTAAGAAACGGTCCTTCCAGACTTGTTAAAGTCCTTCTTCCTAGGCAAGAAACGGACATATACAATATTAAGGCAGTATGTCATCTGATATGCAAAGTAGAAGCCCAAAAACCACGTGGCGGACACTCGCAATGTCACAATTGCCAACAATTTGGCCATGCAGCAAACAACTGCCACGCACAAGCCAGATGCGTCAAGTGCGATGGACTCCATCATCACTCAGAATGCACTAAGCAAAAAGAAGAAAAGGCCAAGTGCGTTAACTGCAGCGGAGAACACCCCGCTAGCTATGGAGGATGTCCAAAACATCCAAAAAATCTTAAAAAATCATTTGCACAGGTTGCAAAAGAGCGAAAACCTGCCACCATCCCTGAGGCTAAAACAACCAAATCCCCTATAAACCAAAAATCAGCCCCGCCTCTACAGCATAATACTCAGCTTCCAAACGCAGAATACATGAACCATATTTTCTCCAACATGCAGGAGCAATTCCAGTTCATGATGAAAAACATGATGGCGAAAATGGTACAAGGAATGTTTTCTGCATTTCCAGCTTCCACAAATCCCTCTAAAAAACTTTCACAATGAGTGTCCTACACCACGTTTCAATCCTCACATGGAATGCGAATTCCATAAAAAGCAAAGCAGGGGAACTGCTACAACTCCTCTTTGACTGTAAAGTCGACATAGTCCTCATACAAGAAACATTCCTTAAACCCGGAGATCATCTCCGTTTTCCGAACTATCACTTCTATAGAAATGATAGACTCACTGGCAGAGGAGGTGGCACCGCCATCCTCGTAAAACGAAATATCAGCCACCATCATATCACCATCCCCAACCTCGATCAACTGGAGGCAACAGCAATCAAAGTCCACACTCAGTCTTTTGAGTTCATAGTGATTTCTGTCTACAAGCCCCCAAGATCACTCAATTTTACCCCAGATCTCTCAAAACTGCTCGATCAAGAAGGACCCGTCTTTATAGCTGGAGACCTTAATGCCTACCACCGACTCTGGGGAGATAGGAGCACTAACAGAGCGGGAACACTGCTAAAAAAGTTCGTCATGGACAAACAAGTTAGCCCACATATTCCAAACGAACCTACCCACTTCGGGATAACAAACAACCACGCTCTGGACATAGGTCTCTCCTTGAACTTCCAGCACAATGTGCGGACCAGAGTACTAGATGAGCTCTCATCCGACCATAAACCCGTTCTCTTTTTAATAGAAAACGTCTATATTGACGATCCCCTAAAATACAGATCCAAAACTAACTGGCAGGCTTTTCAAGATACAATGGTGACCGATATCCAGCAGCCAGCTCTCGAAACAGCAAGAGACATAGATAGAGCCATTGAAAACCTATCAACCAAAATAGTCCAAGTGAAAGAAGAGTTCACCACAAAAACCCCGATAGAAGGCTACAACCCATACGAGCTCCCAAGGGACATTAAAGAGCTGATCAAAAAAAGAAATCGAGTAAGGAGAAGAGCTAGACGCACTGGAGATCCCAGCTCAAGACGGGAAGTGAACCGTCTCACAAACCATATTAGCCAGCAGATCTCACTATTCAAGAACGAACAGTGGGAAAGTTTTCTTCTAAGTATGGAACCAGGAGACAACAATTTCTGGAGAATGACCAAATATTTTAGACAAAAAAACAAAGTTGCAATACCAGCAATTCATGGCCCTAATGGCCTCAAATACGACAACGAGGGAAAAGCAGAGGCCTTTGCAGATACACTAGAACTGCAATTCAAAGAGAACACAACAAACCCACAGGAATATGATCAGGAAGAAGAGATTGAAGAAAGAGCCGCCAACATTTTAGAGACAGCAACCCAAAGAGAAGAAGAGATCCGTCCCACGGACATAGAAGAGATTAAGCAGCTGATAGCTCGGCTAAATAAACGTAAGTCACCAGGACTAGACACGGTGACAAATATCTGCCTCAGACACCTACCAGATAACAAAATACAAGAGATAACAGACATTGCCAATGCAATCTTCCAAACAAATTATTTTCCGAGCCTCTGGAAAAAAGCAACAATAACGGTTGTCCCAAAACCACACAAAGATCTCACTTTTCCGCAAAACTGGAGACCAATCAGCCTCTTATCCTCGATCGGGAAGTTAGTGGAACGGCTAATACTTTCACGACTTGAGAAAGTAGTCACCGACAAATCCATCGTCCCAGAAGAGCAGTTCGGATTCAGAGCCCACCACTCTACCGAGCTACAATTAGCTAGAGTGACCCAGCAGATTATAACTGGGTTCAATCAAAAGAAGTCAACAGGTCTTGTTATGTTTGACGTTGCCAAGGCATTCGATAAGGTCTGGCACGCAGGGCTAATCGTTAAAATGTACGATTTTAATATCCCAAAGCCCCTTATACAGTTGATTGGATCATTCCTTGAGGGCAGAATCTTTTCCGTTCGAATAAACGACCACTACTCTAGCACACGACCAATAGAAGCCGGAGTTCCGCAAGGTTCCCCACTCTCACCACTGTTGTATACCATATACACTGCAGACATCCCAAGGATGCCCACAACAAAAATCTCCCTTTTTGCAGACGACACCTGCATCTACTACACATCTCGACAGGCTGAATTTATAACCAGCAATCTCCAACTTTACATAGACACGCTGATGGATTACTTCCAGAAGTGGAAAATTCGTATCAACGCGGAAAAAACCCAAGCAATCTTCGTGACAAGACGACGAAGACAAAACCCAAGCCAACTTACAGTAGACAATGAACCCATAGAATGGAAAACGACAGCCAAATACCTAGGACTCACTTTTGACAAAAGACTTTCATGGAATACGCACATACAAAACAAACGACTAACGGCAAACAGAATACTGAACCAACTGTACCCACTACTTATATCAAATAAGCTTAATATTAAGAACAGAGTCCTTATATATAAGCAAATCATTAGACCAACCATAACTTATGGCAGCAGCATCTTCTACCAAACACACAGGACAAACAAGAAACAGTTACAAACTTGCCAAAACCTGGCCCTGAGGAAGCTAACAAGAGCACCCTGGTACATCAGAAACACTGACATACACAAAGACTTACGAATAGAAACAATAGACAAGTTCATACGAGACAAGGCACTAAAACTATTCGACACAATCGACAGACATTCCAACAGCACCCTTGCTATCTTAAGATTCGAAGAACAGAGAGAAAACGATGTCTACTTAAACCTAAGAGCATTAGGATACTAAAGTAGCAGACCTACGAGGGACCGAAAAATAGACTAAAAGAGAGGAAAAGGAGAGCGTATGAACGCTCACTGAGAGGAAGGGAGTCAAAGTGCAACCGGCACTAGCTCCAAAAATATAACAGTTCTCAGCAGAATGAAGTGTTTTTTATTGACGACCGTCGACTGTAAAGTTGAATATTTGAAACTATCGGATGTTGGAACATAACTGTTGCTGGAAGCAAGAATGCATTTTGATTGTAGCATTATTATTAGTATGGCATATCTTACGCTTTGACTACAGTTCATTTTTACACATTTATAAACATTAACACAGGGGATCATGACCTGAGTTAATTGCACATTTTACAACATTTCACTAAGTCTTTCCGCCATTTAATAAGAAACAGTATTAGGCGAAATAAACGAGCCGACACAATGACTGGGCTACCGCTCCATGTAATTAAACTCAATTATAATGTGATAGACTTTTTTTTTTTAAAAAGTTAGTTTTCATACATATGTGTTTAGCCTTACACCTTCACGAAGAACAGAGAGAAAACGATGTCTACTTAAACCTAAGAGCATTAGGATACTAAAGTAGCAGACCTACGAGGGACCGAAAAATAGACTAAAAGAGAGGAAAAGGAGAGCGTATGAACGCTCACTGAGAGGAAGGGAGTCAAAGTGCAACCGGCACTAGCTCCAAAAATATAACAGTTCTCAGCAGAATGAAGTGTTTTTTATTGACGACCGTCGACTGTAAAGTTGAATATTTGAAACTATCGGATGTTGGAACATAACTGTTGCTGGAAGCAAGAATGCATTTTTATTGTAGCATTATTATTAGTATGGCATATCTTACGCTTTGACTACAGTTCATTTTTACACATTTATAAACATTAACACAGGGGATCATGACCTGAGTTAATTGCACATTTTACAACATTTCACTAAGTCTTTCCGCCATTTAATAAGAAACAGTATTAGGCGAAATAAACGAGCCGACACAATGACTGGGCTACCGCTCCATGCAATTAAACTCAATTATAATGTGATAGACTTTTTTTTTTTTTTTTTAAAAAGTTAGGTTTCATACATATGTGTTTAGCCTTACACCTTCACGAAATGTGAATTGTGCTATAGAGCGATAAACGCACACAAGCGTGATTATTAGTTATTTTGCATCATAAAGTCATAGAGCTTTAGCTCAACAACCATGAGCATCGCAGAGAGCATAAATATTTTGAATACAAGTCGGAAACAATCGAGAGGAAGTACTGAACATTTTGATAATGAAGCCACAAAGAATTTTCGGCAACAAATTTTATGGTCCAGTTATTGCCTTTTTGGTGTGTGTAGAGGTTTCTCGATTTTCTGTGGGTCATATGGATTGGAACCGACACATTTTAAATATAACTTTCCAGTGTCAGTCTAGTTTTGATTATGCTATACGCAGTAGTAATTATGAATTAATAAGATCGTTACCTAAATGCTTTTGATATTTCGTGCAACTCTGATTACTCGAGCTCGTTTTGTATATAGCGTTTTCAATAAGGACTCAACAATTGATTGAGCTGAAATTTTCAGGATACATTGGCGTAATGTAGAATAGGTCCAAGTCTCACTAAATGATGGTTATCTTTAATCTTTTGGTGCTAGCGGCCATTTTAGTGGTATTTGACCAAGTATGTGAAATGAATTTTGAACGTTTTGGTGTGCACTAGGAGTGGTGGAAAAGTTGCTTCAAGGAGTACATCGCTGCAAACTTGCTCGGGGTGGTCATTTGAAACAAAATTGACATCCGTACTTGAATGTAAAATGCGTACTACACATGGAATAATTCTGTCTGCTATTTAAATACAAAATTATTATATCCTTATTGAAAAACCCTGTGTAGCAAAAAACTTCGTCAAAAATAAATGCTCATTTTCATTGAGAGGATTCTAAAACTCCAAAATATAATGGTTGTCTCTATAGACTTGACTTACGCAGATAGGTCACATTAAGGGGGAAAATACATGTAACTGCTAAAAAAAAATCGATTTTTTTTATTACATCAAAATATTTGAAATGCTCCTCGAATATAGCAAAAAAAGTAAGTTATAGTAAATTATAGGCGGCGCGGCGTTCCCCAGGTCGGTGGAGCTTTAAAACTTTAAACCCGTTTTTCTCAAAGTAGTACTTTTTCAACTGCCGTACAAAATATCTCAAAAAATATTGAACCGATCCGGCTCAAACTTATACCACATTTACAAAAGAGTATTATCTCCTCGTTGAACCTAAATGTTATTGTAATTTCAGAAAAATAATTTGTTTATTAATGTTTAAAGCGTGATTTTATTGAAAAATAATCGGTTTTTATGTTTAATCTAAAATTAATGTAAAAATTTAATTTTTTTTAGAAATTTTATTGGTTCACCTATGAATTATATATTTCATTAGCATATTTTTTTTCTTCTGAATGTTGCAAGTTGCCCGGAAAAGGCGTTAAGTTGTACGAGGCAGTTTTTGATGTGTTTTTTTCATTCGCTCGCATCGCCGCCATTTTGTGTTCAAAAATTATTAAAAAAATATTTTCATTTACTGTGAGACATGTACTTTAAGGATTTAATATTGAACATTTTCTGAATGAGCAATATATATACTTTAAATCAATCTGAAATGAGCATATTTTTTTCGATTTTACATGTATTTCCCCCCTTAAAAATATCTAATTCATTGGAATTAGAACACTGGCCATTAAGTAGCAAAATTAGAACTATCACAAAGAAATCAAAAAACCTAGGGGCTAAACGACCTTCACATCGATAATATACAAGTAACAGCTGGTAATGACACTACGGTATATGAAACTATGAAGGAAGATGCGCATTATAAACGAAGGTGGGTCAATAAGTTCGTGGAATGAGTAGGTAAGTCGTCGATGAGAGTAGTTTAATGAAACAAAATGAGTTGAAAGGCTCGTTATAAGTATAAGTAGAAAGTTTTATTTCAATGAAATTATTGGTTTTTTAACTATCGTCGAACAATCAACTCAATCTGGTAGAAAATGTAAAAAATAGAGAAAATCCAGCATCATGCAGTTATAAAGTTCCTCACCAAACAAGGAAAACCGATAAAAACCATAATGGAAGAGATGACATCCTTTTACGGGGACTCTTGTCTAGGTAAACCCATGATTCACATCTATTTCAATTTAAGTAAGGAAGGGACTCACTTGAAGACGGGCCACGACCAGCACAGCTGGCTGATCTGACCACTCCAGAAATTGTTAAAAAAGTAAAAAAAAGTGTATCAGATACAACCATTTCAAATATTATTCACGAGCGTCTTGGCATGACTAAGGTCAGTGTAAGGCGAGTGCCGAGAATGCTCAAGCCGCCTCAAAAACAAAACTGCGTTGAGAGGTGTCGCACGTTTTTGAAGAGGATGGAGTATTGAGTCGAATCGTTACTAGAAACGAGTATATTAAAGTATATGTTTGCAATACTAAATTGTATATGCATAAAGAAATGAAAAACAAAAAGAAAGGGACAAAAAGGATTGCTTGCAGATCGAAAACGAATGAGTCATGTAAATTTGGTTAAACAACTCTCACTGGAGTCTTCTGATTGGCATAATTATTTTCGAATGGATGAAATGACATGGTTTCAGTTTCAGTTGGTCACCCGTTTCATCAAGAGAAAAGATACGAATATGAGACAAGTCATCACTCCTCACGAAAGATTGATCGCTACTCTGCGGTACTTAGGAAGCGATTGTAGCTATGAAGAACTAAATTTCCTACAGTCATTGTTAAAATAAAAACAAAAACCTACCTTTCTATATTGTTTATTGTGACTATACCACATACTTTGGGAGTTTTTTTTGCACAGTTTCTCTGTTAGCTTGGTCCTTTATACGAAACAATATTAAAATATCGTCCAGAGCTTTCAATTATAGCTTGCCAAAGACATTAAGGTGACCTATATTTCTCAATTATTTATATTTAATTATCTCCAAAATTAAATCATGGCCACCAGTACCGATTGTGCATTAAAATTAGATGAAATTAAATAAGAACAGAAACAGTCAACGAAAATGAACTTGTCACAGACCGGCGTGTGAAGCAAGCGTGTTTGGACTCAGGCTTTAACACGCGCAACCAGTACATTGGATGGATTGGCAAAACCTCACACACGGCCGAGCCAAAGAATAGCCCGATGGCCTGAGTCCATGGACTTTGGAATGATTGAAAATTCAAATTGGTTGCTTCAGTCCATAAGTCCATTCGAGTTCTCTCACACACGGAGAGATTTTGGCCTGGCCTCACGCCATCTGGACTAATAAACTGCTCGTGAATGAGGACCTTAAAAAGTTCAAAGTGTGACAGTCTGCTGGAAAAGTAATGACTACTGGTTTTTTTGGGACTCAAAATGGATCCTGTTGATTGATTTGAAAAACAAATACGTCTCCATAGCCGAAGAACACCAGGCTTCAATTTTTCGGTTGAAAGAAGAGGAACATTAACCAAATTTGTTCTCCATCTACACGACAGCTCACAAGAGTCGTTTTGCGTAGGCTAGATCACCCATTCTACACGCCTGACCTTGATCCCAACGATTATTATCTTTTCCCAAAATTGAAAAAGGATCTTCGCGGGAAGAAGCTTTCAAACAACGAAGAAATGGAGGACGCAGTTTCGACTTACATTTCCGACAAAATAGTTTGTTTTAGAATGTATACATAAAGTAATTTAAAGATCCGAAAAATGTATTAGAGTAGCACCATATATTGAATAAGAAAAAAAATAAGTTCATATTTTTGTTTGCACTTATTACACCCCATTCTGCAAGCAAGCTTAATAACCCAACCTCGTATGAATGGGCGAGACTCGATCCCTCTGACTGTGAAAAATAAGCACGCTCGATGCTGAACAGAACAAAAGCTACCAGAAAAAATAAAGGGCTACAAAAAAAATTTTGGTACAATAAAACTAACTTAAAACACATCTAACTACTTCAAAATTTACTGTTCGAGTATTAATTTGAGATTAATGTCCATTATATACGAAACTTTGGTTGTTTAAAAATTCATATAAGTGAAATTTGTTTTTGGTGAATTTAAACTAACTTAAATATCACCTAATAAAAATAAATTTAGCTCATGTCAAAATTTTATCTGTACACAGATAATCGCTTCATTAAGAATAAAGATCTAAGTGCACAATTTTTACTTGGAGCCGCTGTGCATCTGATAGAAACAGATTAAACTATTTCACCATAGTACATAAGGCGAAATACTTCAGAGAATACAAGTATAGTGTATGGTTGTTGACAACAGCTTCATGAAACGCTAAGAAAGGTCAACTTAATGAAATTCCTGAATCGAGAAACTGCACCATTAGCACAATAGCCTCTAACATACTAAGAAGAACAGCTTGCAATAGACAGTTGCTACTGGGTTTAATATTTTTTCACACTTTTTTTTTTTGTAAAAGTTGTGGAACCTATTTCCATGATAAATACATTTTAATGAAACTGGTCGCCTTCTAGGGACTCATTAAATTCTAAACAATTAAATGATTTCAATATTAACTTACTCATTTCCGAAATGATGCATTGCGAATTGCAACAGCGAATATTTCGTAACTGATGGGGGAGGGCTGGACAGTGACTCGTCATCATTATCCAACAGTTGATTTTGTTCGGTTTCATGCATATGCAAGCTTTTACGATGTTGCGTGTGTGTTGCCTGCTTTCTTTCCATGTGTGAGTCAATCTGGTCTGGACTGTTCGCGTGACTATTTTGATTTGATCCATTATGATTGTGATGATGAGCAAGTTGATGATTGTGATGATGGCTGCTACTGACTATGTGTTCCGTTCTTTGATTAATGTGCTTTTCCGAAGTAGCATTGGTTGGAGGCGAATTTGCGTTGCTTCCCTCCCGGGTTGTTTCTAATCGTTCGATCGGTACATTTAATGTTTGTGCAGCAGCTCGTGCCCCGGAAGATATGGTTGAAGTTTTGGATTGCACCTGTCAATATAAGCAATATGTTAATGAACTGAATACATTTGAATTTTATGATAGAATTTCGTTTACAGCTAATTACTTATATATGATTTCTATTTCGGTATATACTTGAATTAAATGGCAACAAATATTTTGTTGCGAAGAACGATTGTAATATGAAGGGCTATTTATGTTGATAAGTATGCTGATTCAAATGCTGACTAGTAATCTTTATAAGTCAAACTAAATAGTTTACTTGCTATAATAGTTGATAATTGTTTGCTATAAAAGTTAGTCTATGAAGAATAGTCAAAAAACCAACACTGCTATTGTTTTCCTTCAAACATAAAAAAATGTTGTGACTAGAAAAAAATTAAAACTAGTCTAGATGAGAGGGTCGTCGGTCGGCGGGCAAAGAAAAGTGGTGCCTGACGTTGCCTAACGTGATAAACAATATTTAGCACGGGTTGCAGAGATGGATACACAGAGGGTGGGTGCAAACAATTGAATATTGTTTTATTTTTCTAATGTGAATTTTCTAGTATTCAGAAATTTCATTAGAAATTTCTGCATGCAAAATTTCGATGCAAACTGTTAAATGTGCATCGAAACCAGCATCTCAAGGCTAGCTAACTGACTCTACTTCTCTGAGCGACGCTTTAATCAAGGTTTTGCAGTGGTTGGTTAGCAATCACTACCCGTAAAGTGACAATCAGGCCATAATATCTACGGCGAGAGAGTGAAAGCAAGTTTGGTTAAAAAGCCTAGACGAAGAAACGTTCAAGGAAATGCTACCCCCTGATACGGAACTGGACGGAACTGCTTCGACGAAGGCTGCGTGAATTATCAGCGAGACCCAGCAGACGTGTGATGCTTCCATGCCAAGATGTTATCTGCACAAGACTAGGATGGAAAACTATTGGTGGAATGCAGATATCCAGGAGCTCTGGAAAAAATGTCTCAAAGCTGGGCGATGTAGCCAGCGCCGCAGGAATAGCCCAGAGTACAAAGACTTGCAAAGCCAGTATAAAAACGCTCGGAAGAACCTCCAACTTGCGATCGCTAAGAGCAAGAGGGAGCACTTTAGGAAGCTGTGTAACGAGGCCGATTCCAATCCATGGTTTGGAGTATACAAGGCCGTTATGACTACAACAAAGCGAACGAGTTCTCCTCAAATCAAGTGTCTGAAGATGGACCAACACTATTCCCACAAAATCGGGGCGAGAGCTTGCTGGTTATTCAGGTAGATCCTCAAAACGTGCCGATGGTAAGCAGAAAAGAAGTATTATAATATAAAAATCGGTTATTATAAAGCACCCGGATTGGACGCGATGCCAAATGAAGCACTTAAGCTGGCGGTAAAGGGGATACCGATTTATTTGCAACGTGCCTACGCGAAGGCGTTTTTCCGAAGCAGTGGAAGCAACAAAAACTGATTCTCCTGCCCAAGCAGGATAAACCAATTGGATAACCATCAGCTTATAGGCCAATATACCTGCTAAATACGTTGTGGGAAGCGAGCGGGTCATATACGAGCGACTGCTGTTAGAAATCGAAAGGAAAAAGAGGCTATCGGACCGAAAATTTGGTTTGCAAAAAAAGCGATCAACTGTGGACGCTGTCAGAATAGTGTCGGAGTTAGCAACGAACACCATAGATAGGGGAGAATACTGCACTGTGGTGACATTAGACGTAAGGAACGTCTTCAACTCCCCGTATTATACGCGCACTGACCGATAATGGAGTGGCACGCTATTTAACATGTATAATTGTCGACTACTTCAGGGAAAGAACCTTATGCTACGACTCAGACGAAGGACCAAAAACTTTATCACTGTCCAGTCTGTAAAAATTTACCTGATGATGTGGAACACGTTATGTTCAGTTATCCACGCTTTGAAGGCACAAGCATTTCAGCGGAATCATACTGTGTATGCTGGGTTCCCAAATAGCGTGGAATGCCATCGAAAAAGCACTAAAAAACTATACACCACAAACTGCGTGACGCGGAATGACACAGGAAGAAGGAAGAAACAATGATGTCAGCTAAGGGCTGATCCACCCCCGCAGAGCTATGCTGTAGTCCCGTAGGGAGGAGGTGGTTTTAGTAGGTAAAAATCTGATATATTCCAGGGCAGGAGCCATGAAACTTTTTTTTGAAGGTTTCCATCTTCCAATAGCGAAAAAAAACTCTTCATTGGTCGCGCCATGAGAGTCAATGATTTTATCGCTTACGCTTATATTTATTACAACAAAGACACACCAAGCATAATTATGACCACTGAGATAGTATAAATGGAGTGGGCATGTCCATAAGATATACATTGAAGGGGATGGTAGTAAATTTTCCTCTCTTCACTGCCAAATCTAAGTATTTCCCCTCCAATTTGACAATCAAGGGCATACCTGCATAAACGTGTTTTGTGCACGAGAGAATTGAGGGGGCTAATGGTGGAAAGTTATACCGTTGATGTCCCTACTCCTTTTCTACTATCTCGCTGATTATGACGGAATCGACCATAATGACGACGGAAACCTATAGCAAAGCAAAGTCATAAAATTATGCCAGTGAGTTTTCGTTTCGTTAATAATTATAGCAGCGTGACATTTTAAGACTTTTTTTTTTTGAATTGGAAGAATTCTGTAGAAATTTTGTAAAGCTTACCTATTTGTCTATTTTTTTTGGCAAATTTAACTTCTAAAAGTTAAATTGCTTTAACGTTTACCTCTGGTGTAAAATGGAGTCCTTCAAAGGTATGAGTAAGATTGATCCAAGTTTTGTATCTAATATTTTTTATGTCTAATAAAATGGAGCCTTGTTCATGAACAGCTAGAATAGTCCCTTGTATTTTACTTTTAATATCTTAACGTCGCAATATAGCTTAATATATTTAATGTACAGATTCGCGATTGGAGCGGTAAGTTACCTGCAGATTTTCTGGCAGGGTTAGCTACAGGTAAGGAAATTATTCATATTTAACCATTCTCTGGATTCTTATAACGCTCTCTTTAACAATTACAACTTTAAATGTTGTGAAATGATTTATTCTTCTATTTTCTTGCAGCTCCCAACTTATTGCTCCAATTTTAACGTTCTTTCTATATTACAATATTCATAAAGGCAAGTACTATGGTGATATTAAATAAATGTAGTGTAACCAATGGCCATTAGTAGAATTGCGAAAGTTTTGAATATCAAGTAGCTATAGAAACCCCGACTATTTAGATAGTAGACATGCACTTCGAAATGCATTTGACTATTTTCATTACAAAACGCAGTTTTATGTTTTCATGCGTATTCAATAGCCGTATCAAAATAATGCTGTACATTGCTTACAATAAAACTATTCGTTCCCTGTGCACGCAAGTATTTTCCGATTATATGCGTTCCGCAAGATCTTTACTCGTGTTAAGTGCCTACTGGTATCAAACTACACCAGCCGTAGAAAGTTTGTGCATCTTTCCTTCATAAGGCCACGCAAATTTGCAGCTTGTTGAACATATTCGTATTTTGTAGGCTTCGTTTTGTGCCGAAGATAACCCATTAATACGATTAGCAACGAAAAATTAATTGAACTTATTAGCATATATTTTTTTTTTTAAATTACTACCTTTACGTATGAAATGTGGTGGTCAAAAAATGTGAGAAAGTTAAAGAGATAATTCGCTTGAATTTCCCAAGCGATTACAAATTGGAGGTGCAAGTACACGTTACGTAATTTGAGATGCGTTATGCAGAAGATACATTGTCTGGAATTAGTTTCATAATAACGATAGTGATAATACTGGCTATTGCTTGAGATTAATTGATTATGCAACGAAAATTGGAAAAATTTCTTTAACTGGATGTAAACGAACAGTAACCTTCTGATAGGCGTAGAAAATTGTTGGTAGATAGTAAAGACTAGGTTTAAGTTTAACCACGTTGCGTAATGGGGTCTATAAATTCATACAAACTATCATCTTTTATGCTGGTATTTGTTAATGACTGTATTGTTGCGTTCAAAGAAGTACACAGTTTGAAAAGCCTAGTCTATTGTACATATTTTATCTATAGACAAGCAAGATCGAGGACGAGATAGCTGTTAAGCTTGTGATTCACTATTCTGTCGATATAAAATTTTATGCCGTACCATACAAAAAGTTGTACACCCACTTTTTTGTAGTAGCGCACATTTTCAGCGGATGATTAGGCATTAAAATTAATAAAAATAGCAAAAATTTTCTAAATGTAGAATCGTCTCTGTGCTTTTGATTTGTGAAACACATTAAGATATCATGTACATAATAAATGTAATGTGCACTAGTGCGCACGGAAAATAATCAGATTAGTTCTTTCAATTTTCCAATAAAAAGCATAATGACGATGGGTAATAGCGATATCTTCTACGGAACTCTCTATCAAACTGGCTTGAATAAGGAACAGTAAATTAATAAAAATAGCAAAAATTTTCTAAATGTAGAATCGTCTCTGTGCTTTTGATTTGTGAAACACATTAAGATATCATGTACATAATAAATGTAATGTGCACTAGTGCGCACGGAAAATAATCAGATTAGTTCTTTCAATTTTCCAATAAAAAGCATAATGACGATGGGAAATAGCGATATCTTCTACGGAACTCTCTATCAAACTGGCTTGAATAAGGAACAGTAAATTAATAAAAATAGCAAAAATTTTCTAAATGTAGAATCGTCTCTGTGCTTTTGATTTGTGAAACACATTAAGATATCATGTACATAATAAATGTAATGTGCACTAGTGCGCACGGAAAATAATCAGATTAGTTCTTTCAATTTTCCAATAAAAAGCATAATGACGATGGGAAATAGCGATATCTTCTACGGAACTCTCTATCAAACTGGCTTGAATAAGGAACAGTAAAAGCTATAAACTGATAAACTTCAGCTATAAACTGATTAAGGATGTAAAGAAAGGAAAGGAAAGGATGTAATGGTATATGAAATATGTACAACCAGCCAAAATTTGAAGTCTACTATCGTCGGCTTCAACGCTTCAAATGAAAGGCTGTGAACCCTTCACGTGTAATGCAATTTATTAACATTGACATCATGGACGTTTACGGATCAACGGAGGAGTCTTCTGACGACGAAAAAGAAGTATAAGTATAAGAAGTATGTCATAATTTCTGCCCAAGACATGATGTAAAAATAATTCTTGGGGATCTTGACGACAAAACATGTCTGGATCTGGTATTCAAGCGTCACGGAGGCATCCAGAGTTTGCATGAGAGCACTAATGAGTCATAAAACTGGGAACATCAGAGAACTTTGTCGTTGCGAATAACACCTAATGGAGCCACTCGCAACCAGATAAACCACGTGTGATTAGCTCGCCACCACTACTTGAGTGTTATGACTGTACGAACGTATCGAGACCCTCACATTGGCTCGGATTACTTGCATGATAGCTCGAGTGCATAGATACATTGCTTCCGCGGATCAGGTTCGGATCAACACGGCTGCATTGGCCAACCTTTGGTATCGCGTTACATCTTTGGTGTCGAGTTAGAATTGACTGTTGAAGAGTTCATAAGGGAGAAGATACGTCATGGGAGCAAAGTTCCGATCATTCAAGAGAAATGAACATGCCTTAAGAATACTGTTATAAGTACTTCCGCCTCTACTTTCGGCAGTAGTCGCAACTGAGCGTAAGAAAAATGCATATCGAGCATTGCGGAAATCTCAAAGAGCGCGGACACACAAAGAGGAATATAAGCAGCTCAGAAGCACACAGAAGAGAATTTGCAGAGGAGCGGAGACTTCCCAGTAAGCAGCTTGGGGAGAAACATAATCTGAGAAATAGTGAGAAGAGACCACACCAGGCACAACAATCCTACCGAATAATCCAAAATACAACAGTAGTGATTACATAAACTCAATAGACTCAATACATCATATACTTAAAGGATAAAGAGAGGAATCTTGTCACGTATCCTGAAGGCATTTTGAACCAATAGGAAGAGCACTTTAATTAATTACTTAATGCTCAGCTCATTCGAAAATTGGGGGCTCCACCAATCCACGAAGCAGACTTTATGCTGCCAGCATCAACCATGGAACAAGTACAAAGGGCCAGGAGTCGTTTGAAAGACAACAAAGCTCTGACAGCCAACGACATATAGGATATAAGATACAAACTGAGCTGATTAAATATAAAGGGCCGTCACTACAAGATCAATGTTTGCAATTACAGTTCACGTATGGAACAAAAAAGAGACATCAGAAGACTGGCATAATACACTCCATGTATAAGAAAAGATGTGTCTTAACTTGTAGCAACTCCTATAAGATACTTTTCCGTTTCTTGCGAGAGCGGATAGCTCCAAAAACTAAAGTAGTCCACCAGGTCTGCACATTTAGGCAGGCGATGGAAAAATGTCTCGCATAGCTAGGACCGAGCTATAAAAATCACGAAAAAATACAGAACCCTAAATAAGAAACAGAAAAAAAGGATTTGTAAATTAGTAAAACAAAAACGAATTTTGTAACACGAATCAAGGACGCAGCCTTTGATAGGCGAAATGTACGAAAAAAAAAATCGAATTTACTACAAAGTTTGGAGTTCAATTAGCCAAATCGCAATTTTTATACGATTGATTTAAGATTCTCATCAATAAATTCTAGCACCACGATAAGTTTCGCATCAACAGAGATTTATCATTCTCATTCTGCGATTCTAGTTAGCTGGTGAATTCAGCCACTATAGATTTCACTTTTTAAGCTCCCACTCAACTGTTAAAAGCATTCATCGATTGGCAGATTCCTCTAATGCAAAGAGAAAGTTCTTTAGTTAGCTCAGTAATTAGACCGCGAACGTTGCTAATCATTGCTGTTTATGTAAAATGTTCTCGATTTGCTTGAAAATTTCGTTTTCATCTCGTGAGCTTGACGCAGCGGGTGGTAAATTGCTATGAATTTGAACATTTGGTAGATGTTGGCGCAGTTCACTAAATGAAGATTTGATTGTTATTTTTATTTTTTTTTTGAATTTTTTTTAAGTGTTTTTTTAATAATGAAAACGAGATTTTATGTGAATGATTTTATGAAGTAGTGAGTTTAGTTCCGGGCTAATTAACTAAAACCTAAAGCAAAAAAGGTAAAAGTGCCCGCGAATGCACATACAACCAACCATCAAATTCAAAGTATACTAGAAGAAAAAAATACATTTCAATTTTTTCTTTTGCGAAGAAGTTAGTAATCGAAGACGATGGAAAAAGTGATGGAAGTTACATTTACTGTTACTTGATTTGTTACTTTATTTTTGTATTTTTTTTCGAAGAGTTGAGAAACAAGCTTAGTTTAGTCTGATTAAATTGTTTTAAAAAAAATCAAATATTTATCTAAAAAGGAAAATGCCTCCTTTAAAAGCTAGATATATTTCAATTTCTTGATAGAGATTGATATTTTGATGGTTATCTGCTGTTTTTAAGTGTTTATCGCCATTGAACAAACCAGAATTCTTAGAACTGCTAGACAACAGTGGCGGTGCGAAATCGAAAAACGTGAAATCAAAGAAGCTTTGGAAGTAAGAAACCAACATGTGCCGAACCGAACAGAAACGATGTAGCTATGTCTTATTACTTAGTAGAACTGAGGGAGGGAGCTAACGAGGCTCGGGGGATAAGAGACAAAAGGTCAATAACTGATGAAAAGCGAGGGAATATTTTGATTCTTCTGGGAAGATCAGATTAATTATACTAGCTTTACTCAGTAGACACTGCTCCGTTGCCAATTCGCAAGCATTGTCCCGTCGGTTTTGTCTCCAGGATTGCGAATGAGCATTGACCACCAACGATGACGCGACCAAGTGAGGATGCTGCCGCTAGAATCATGTCCATTTCATGAAGTAAGAGCTTCTAAAGTGGTGGGCATAGACGCCTAAAAATGCGACGTTGTCATTCCTTATTTAAAAGCTAATGTAAATCGCTTCAATTACTGAAAGTCCTGAGATCAAACACTTTTGTGTTTTGATCCGCTCCTTGAGTGAGAGTACTGTCATCAGGTCTCCTCATGGATGGGTTTGTAATCACCCATGGCTACACGATGACGGGACTTGAGATTAGTCTCTGATACGAAAAGAATATAAGGACTTTCTTGTTCCAGGAGTTCCTGAACGAAGTTCCTTTTGTAAATGGGAACTAAAGTAGCTATGCTAAGGAATATAAACTTAAAGAAGTAAAGACATCTCGTTGCTCAGCTTCCCGAAAACTGGGATGAAATAATTGATTTGATTCACCAAGACGAAATGATTACAGCTAAAGAAACTTTGGCATTCTCCAAAGGCTATTGATTCGATGGAAGGCTGTGGTTTATTCACAGCAGAATAAGTTGCTTTAGTTGAGAGAGTAACAGGTTTTTTCGCGACGGCTTTTTTTATTATCTGCCTCAAATAAATACCAGGTCGGATAGTATTGCGTACTCCTGCTGCCACAAAGACATTTTTCCGTGCTTTTTCACGTTGGCTGCAACGCCACGCTCCTCTTTTTTTAGCCCCTGCAGCTTGTTGGATGGCCAGTCATCTTGCAGTTTACGCAGCAAGCGGTTTCAGACTCTTTTGATACATCGCATTCTTTGCTTGCGTGCATTTTTTCGCACTTGCTACAATGCTACAATGCTAAGGCCGCAGCTGGACGCGGTATGATCAAAGCATTGATAGTTGTAAGAGTCCATTAAGTTTTTCTTTTCCAGACGGTCTCGCAGTATCCGTTGATGTAGTAAAAATTTGATCCTAAGAACAGCGTTTGCATAAACTCCAGGGGCAAGTTGAACGACAAACATCCCTGATTTGTTTTTACCTTTTTCCGTAAGTCCTCTCCTAAGAGCTTTCTTCGTTCAGCGGAGACATCTTCGTTGTCGTATGAAGTATGATCTTCTTTCAGGGGGTCCGTTGTTTTGTTAAGCAAGGTTAGTTTTTGTTTTGAAAGTTTCAAAAAGTTGCTGACAGGACACAATATTTTTGAGGTTGACTATTCTTGTCTCAAATTTTGGAACTTTTGAGTTATTCCCTCTACATATCACCTCAAAAGTTTTCCTGAAGCTTTTATTATTCTGCTTCGTTTATCTTTAGTGGCTTGGGCTTAGGGATCGGAATCTTTCTTCCCGCAGGTTTCAGGGATATTCAACATGGAACTGGGAGAGAAAGTGGAGTGGCAGAAGAACTAGGCTACCGTAAAAAATTTATGGTTCTACGATGAATCATCTGAATCCCTTTTATTCTTCGGAACCATAGGTGATAAGGAGGAAGAAGTAGGGTTAGCACTTCTTCTGCCACTAGAGAGGTCAATCAGTAGACTCAGTAGTTACTTGAGTTCCTCGATTAAAGAGGTTATTACAGTAGACTTCGTTAGTATCTATCTTTTCAAATTCTTCACCACCATCCTCCAAAGATTTCGCACTTTCTACATATACTATTGCAAATACAGGTAGGGTGTTCAGATGTATTCAACAATATTCAGTTTTAATCTCCTACTACTTGTTAGAAAAACTTCTCTCTGAGAAGGGGATTGCGCATACTGGCTTGAAGCTTGAATAATGTAAAGTCAATGGGTTGGATTACATAAAACAAAATTATTCGTTCTGTCTAATACTACTTCGTTTCGGATTAGTTTAATATTTTTTTCGTCTGCGAAAATATCTCAGTCATGACTCGGGATAGTAATGCCTTGTCGTGAAAAGTTATGCTAAAGTTCATATAGTTAAAGTGAAAAATCAACATAAGCAATTTCGGGTACCTCGAGTCTGTTTTCGTGTTTGTGAATCTGAGTGAAAAAACTGTTTTTGCTAGCAATTGTACCAATCGTGACTCCTTCCCCTCAGATTTTATTAATAATATTTGTGAGCCGTAGCATTCAACACATCATCATCGGCGTTTTCCGAAAATAGTTGCTAGCCAAACATCTGGAACTCATAGTTGTTACCTCCCTTCGAAATAATAGATAAAATCGACTGCTTTCTTGCTTCGTCTCAATTTTCGAGCGTTTGCAATATAATCAATTGAAACTTTCGAAGAAGTATGGGAAATAAATATAAGATACGTTTATAGAAAGAGACAAACACATATCGTTTCGGAAATTCGTCTGAAATAGACTTAGACCCTCAATAGCAATGAGGCATTGCATTTTTCGACAATCGATATTACTCGAAACCGAAAATTTAAAAATTGCATACACAGAAATCTCAGATTATATTTTTGATATGCATGTCAGACGTGAGTCTCTAAAAAGACAACGCACTTGTATCTATTATCTCCGAATCACTAAAGTTTCCGAATCAAATGGCCGTGCTCTAACCTATGCAGTTGGTTGTGCATTCCTTTTTTGAAGACGATTCCACCACTGCCATTTTAACTACTGTGATCTATCACTTAACTTTTTTTTTGAAGGGTTTCCCTTACGGTTCGAGGAAACAGGATTCGGCTTAATTTGAAAGAGGGTGGCTAAAATAGGAGATGGTACTTTCCTTGCATATGGTTCTTTCGTTTCCTTATCTAACATGTCAGATTAAACATCTGCAGTAATATCTATGTCAAACTTGAACCCGCAATAGGAGTCAATTCTAAGAAATCTGTGGAAGAAGGCTACGTATCCAATTTTAAGTTAGAGAAACATATTTTTCTCTATACATCAGGTTTACGGAAACGATTTTAGTTTATTCCAATTTTTAATGATTCAGCCAATGAAAATCTTACTGGCGCTAGCGTTACATTATTATTCTGCTACTTTGGTCAATTGTTGAAAATATTACTTTATTCTTCCCCTGATAAATGAGTGAACGCGACAGACCACATTCATGACTTTGTAAGAGGTCAAGGCAACATCCAGCCCTTAAAGAACATGACAAATCATTTTTTATCTAGACCCTTCCAGATATCTCGTCAAGTTAATAGCCAGCTTCTCTTATAGCAAATGAGCTCTTATCACTTACAGTAGAATAAATTCAAGGCCTTTTCCGTAAGAATTTAGTATCCTCCCAAGGTTCTATCCTCGATCCCATCTTATTTAAAGTCTTAGCTTCGGCAGCACCCAGGACTATTCTGTCAAGTCTATGAAGTAAACAACTAGGGCTATTTCTTTTTCGAAAATTATATTTCATTTAGTTCTCAAATCCAGATGAACCCCTTCGTAGCGGCAGGAGTGTATGGGATAAAGGCGGCTTTTTTTCTAGAGAACTGACCTATCTTTAGAGATGATGAAAATTTTAACACCTTCAACAATCATCTGTTCGTCCATTTTATAGAGGCGTCGATATTGAGTGCCGAAACTCAGAAAAATCCTTTTTGGATGATTTGAGTGCAGCATCTTCCGTTGAGATACGATGATTTGAATAACTGTGTCCTGGAGATACTTCTCTGACATAATCCATTGTTTTTCTAACACCTAATTGAATCTAATGCAACTGGAAAATCAAACGCAGAAGATGGGTTATTTTAAAATACAACTGTTTGTCTATTTCGAAGCAAGTTGAAACGTGAATATAAATTTTAAAAAAAATCAAATAAAAATGTTTAATGTACTTGACTGCAATCCAAGACGGCTAAAAAGGGAAATACATAAGCAGATATAATCTTACGTAATTGAGTATAAATAAGTTGTAACAGGATTTTTTGTAATACAATCCAAAACTTACACACTTGCTTTTTTACTGAAAGAAAGTGTAAACTACGAAAAAAAACTCGAATTTTTTCCCCAATGTACATCGCATATTATTGCATGATAAATTGAATTGTATGAACCAACAAGTTGCACAACGCCTGCTAATGCATTCAAGATCAGCTTCCAGTTCAATATCTACTGATATATTGTTGGAAAACCCTCTTCTAACAAAAGTGAAATACAAACCTGAAAACTATGGAAAACATGCCTATGCTCATGTTCATAGATCTAGCCACGAGATTCGATTCGGTAAAAGTATAATTTGTATGCAAGCAGTGCTTTATGAATAAACGCTATACACAATATAAAAGTGATTTTATACGCTTTAATTATGATTAATTTGCCAAATATTCATCCGACTGGATACGTGTACTAACCGAGCGAAACTCTCATTAATCATAGTTGCCGCAATTCAAATAAAATTCAAATCTTTAATTAACGGTGAGTAGATACAATTTTGTATCGGTACAATTTATTATGAACCACACAATGAAAGAGAAATTGCGACGACGCAACAAATCAACTATTAGTATATGTGTTAAAGTGTAGTCAGACATAGTCTAAATAATCATTGAATTTTCGGTTTTCGTGATAAAAAGGTACGATGAGGTCTGAGATAATGTTGAAGTCTACAATGATTAACGACTGAAAATATTGTATTTTTTTTTCATATTTGGCATTAACATGAAATGCAATGCGTATAGCTTAGTAAATCGACATTAGAAAGATTATACGACGTGCCATAATTAGGTCGTTATGACCGTTAAATCGTTTTGTTGGTTAGAGTAATACAAGTGTATTCAAAATCATGACTTATATGTAGTTTTCCATAATACGAAATAAAATGAATTCAGTTTGACAACCACCACCGATCTCACCAATCAATAAATCAAGCATTTTCAATAAAGATTCCCAGAATAATATTGCGATAAAATGTCAATGTCAATGTAAATTGTCTAATGAATATTCTTGGAAATAGATAGAGAATATGTTATAAATGTCGGAAAAATTGACAACTATTAAATTACATTCTGATTTTGGCGGCTGAAGAAGCCAGAGCTCGAGGCAATAAAGCAATATAATTTATGAAATATTATTTTGCTCTGGCCCAGACCAGGAACCGATTAATTTCTTAGTTTAGCGCGCACGCAATTCAAAGTGGCCCATTAGATGGCGCTAATTTCTTTTTGAATTGACCACATCGAAGAAGTTCGAAGCAACGGTGTGTTGTGATTTGTTTTTTTTTTTTTATTATTTTAGGATACGTCATAAATGAGAAATACTTTTTTTTAATTCGCAAAGGATCAACTTGCACATAATTTTGTAGTAATCTAATTGTTTTTTTAATGCCAATTAGATTCTTTTTAAGGCCAAACAATATAATAAAGAGAGTGGTCGATAATTTCAGAGAGAATGCGATTAACTCTCATAACTGATGACTCCGCTAAAAAAACAGACGCACTTCGACGACTACAACAATCAACATGAGTCTTATTTAACCCTGCTCCTCCGTATCTGCAGTGGCATGCAAATCGTTGTTAAGACCTTTAAGGGCAAAGCAACAGGCAACGGTAATAGCATACGACATCAGCCCACCTTCGCACTCGAGTGCTTATCATTCCCAGCCGTACCCGACCAGAGTTGAGGATTTCTGATGCTGGTGCCTTATCCAGCTCTATCCCGGCACTCTTCTGTTCCCTTGTGTTAGAGAGGAAGAATTTGATTTCCACCTTACCGACTGTAGAGTAATCGAGGTCCTGAAGCTCGATATTTACTCCCGGAGTCGCAACCTTCACGTCCTCCTGGCAAATTAGTAGCAATGAATGAAATATATATACTTAATTATAGTGCAAATAACAGTTTCACTGCGACATTGGGACCCGGCCCTAAGCATTACCATGAAAAGGTGCTCTGGAGTACATCCTTACGAGCAATAGGCCTTCATGTCTTCATAATGGATAATGAGCTTCACTCGAAAGAATAAGTTAGACAGTTCACGAGACGAACTGATTCGACAAGTATCGGTACCGCGGGGTCAGGATTAGCCCGCACCTTCCAGTGAAAGGTGCTTTCTGTCATTTGGAAAAAGGCCCCCTGAGTTGGAGCACGCGGTGGTTGTGAGTTTATAGGCTACCAGTCTGGATTTGTTATCTGAAATGACCAGAAATCGTTTCCGGACCTGGCGCTGGCTTAGGAGTTTGTGAGTGGAGGGAAATGGGCTACAAAATAGCATAAAGATGAGTGCGCATTCTACCAGTAATGAATTTAACTTCATGGGTCAGACTAAAACTGGTAGTACTGACGAATGTTGATATGCTGTTGATCCATGAAGCTATCATGGTCACTGTTCTCATGTTGAACCGCCGAATAGGGCCTAATGGCAGGTATCGGCGTACAGTATCAGGCGATCTACGGGCCGCGGCTGGAAGGCGTTTGAGCGGAAGAGAGTCATTGGGAATAGAGTTATGGAACAGTCGGCTAAGACATAGATATTAGTATAGCATAGTAAAATAGTACTAAAGTGTTGAGTAGACATAGAACAGAATGGTGGAGGGTAAACATAAATAAAATGATATGGGGAAGGGTAGACATAAGATTGAAATACCATGATGGCGGTGATATATGTATGGCGGTGGTATGTGCTGTCCTGGGCTTTGGCTGTGCTTGCAGGTTCGACACAGTCAGAGCCGCTAGCCCGATACTGGGGTTATCAAATAACGCGGGAGGTAAATAGCGCCACCAGTATGGTGGCAGAACGGAGTAGCTTGGGCTTGCTCATGTTTACTTAAGTCGACGTTGACTGACGGTCAGCTTCTGCCCTAATGGTGGGCCGTCTTCTTCGTTTTGTGTGTGACTGTCACTCGCTTCCTTAGGATAGAGGACTTTCTGGGTGTCTTCAGGATTGGATTCAGTCACGGGCTTATTCTGTTGCGGCCGTGGCCGACGCCTGCAAGATTCGCCGCCTCAGCAGTCTGGTCTTCCAACACCCGCTGGTACTCCATTTCTGCTTTCTGCCAGTTCATTCGGCAGGCGAGAATGGCCTTAATGACCTCTTTCAGCTCCAGCATATCGTTCTTAATGTGACTCGAAATATTTTTCTGCACGTTGGCGGCCTCGAACATTTTTCGTAGGATGTGTTGACGCTTCCTCTGACACTTAATATACTCCCTCATAGATGAAAAACGTGCTAGTGAAAGTTGTTGCAGTACTGCCTCTTCCACCACTCCTGCTTCAGCGCTCTCACGCAGGTGACTCCTCCGAGTGTCTAGAGTCATCAGTTTTGGCTCATTTGATGCCCACACGAAACTGATCCGCATTGAAATCAAAATGGTCGATTGTGGTGCCTCCTTCACCCTGCGTCGCTGCTGCAGTCCCCAAGTCTTACTTTTGTTGTAGTTTGTGTCATCAGCGTTTATGGGTCCCAACTCCGAGCCGCTATCTTTGCCCCCGGGTGTGCAGTCACCTTGATGACTCCGTTGTTATCTTTGCGATGCAGGGAGGCCAACACGATGGTTAGCATCCGCTTTCATGCAGTATTGTGCTCAGAGCCAGGGCAGCGCAAATCAGGAACAATGTCAAACAAACCTACACTACCGGTGCGGTCAACCAAACTTACACCACCGGTGCTAAACGGTACGAGCTTCAAACGTACTCTGAGACCTGCCAGGTTTCAATGGGATGAAGACGGCATGACATTAGCCTAGAGACGTTCGCACACGGATTCAACTCCGGCAGTACCGCGCATAAATCGACTAGGTCTAGAATATGCTATAGCCTAGAAGCATATTCAATCTGGAAGTCGATTCAGTCTGAAATTGGCAACATGTTATGAGCCCACTTAACAAGGAACTTAAAAAACCATTGAAATTAACCGAAAAATCATTGGTAGCCATTAAGCTTATGGGCTAAACACAAGATGAT
Organism: Nemotelus pantherinus; assembly: GCA_963978885.1. Lineage (NCBI taxonomy): Eukaryota > Metazoa > Arthropoda > Insecta > Diptera > Stratiomyidae > Nemotelus > Nemotelus pantherinus. The sequence continues at coordinate 214,765,978 of OZ022263.1, forward strand.
TGCCCCTTTTTATTTGCCGTCATGCAAGAATAAGCGTTTCAAGTAGAACTTATCACGCAGAGGTACATAGTCATTACAGTAAATGTAATTTTTCATATTGAGTCATTCAAATTCAACTATCAAAAACATCTGTTAATGCTTAACTTGCGTTTACCTAAATGATATTGGTAATTATCAATCAAATCAAATCTGTTATTGGTATCCAATTTGATATTTTCCCAAGCATACATTTTCTATAGTAAATCGATAAAATTATTGAAGAATCCACAAATCGATTTGTTAAACTGAGCTCTGTTTTTTTTTGCCTTTCGCATATTATTCTTCAGCCAAAGAAATCCAAAACCCCAAAATTAAGCAAAAAGATCAATTAGTAATTAATTAAGTGACTATTTATTTTTCAGTTCTGCTGTGAGCTTCTTTCAACGATCTGGAAGTAAAAAACCAAACCAGGGTCCCAAATAGCATAATCACTTGTTATTTTATTTATTTTTGTTTAGTAGTTTTTGTTGTTTAAATACTTGTTCTTTTTTCTGAAAAAGTCATTATCGATGGAGACGTTCCTTTCATTTTTGATTAATATTAATTTTTCGATTTAATTAATTATGATAATTTATCATTTCTAAAAAAATGTATAATCGATGATATTATATTTGTTTCTACTTTTTTCCTGCGTCCATGATCAAGCAATTAAGCATGATGCCAAAAGGTGAATTTGGTATTGCTACCTGAGAGGGTTTGCAATCCAGCACAGATGCTCAACACCTAATCACTTATTTAGTTTAATCTAAAGTCAGATACTAGACGTTCACGTACATACCCTACTCCACTTGCATAAGACGCGTCTAGTTTGATTTATTGAATTGATTAGCTGATCGAATAACAGTAAGCTAAACATGTGCAAGCAACGCCGACTCGAAATTGAACAATGCAATTACCGTTCTATCAATAATTTGCATGAAACTGACCGCGTCTATGTGTTTCTTAAATTTGGATTTTGTGTTCTAGATTTTGATTGCTTTTCCGTCTTCGGTGTTGCTTTACTCGATCGTGGAATGTTACGCGGAACAATTACCGTAAGCGGCTAATAGGTTTTTCGTACCTCTACATGCTTCGATAAGCTTCGGGCTCATAGAGGTTAATTTGTCTTGTTTTGATGAGATGATACAAGAGCAGATTACCTACATTTAAAATTTGAGTAGGTTATTGGGATGGATTATGGCTGGTGGCTAGAGTGCTTTTATGCAGATGAAGCTATTAAGATATTGGAAAACGTAATAACGCCGACATTTGGAGGAGTGAGACGTTTGAGAATGGAGTGAAGAAGATGAGATTCAGATTATGAAAAATCATTATTCAGCGAAATGTGCCATATAAATTATTGAATGAAATTTTTTAGAAGGTCAATCGTTAAAGGAAATATTGTTTGTAAAAAAAACTATCGCTTATCAAAGAAAACTCTGACTGCAAAACAATTACTCGCAAAAAATAGAGTAATTATACACTTTCGCGGACATCTGGTTTTTCGGCGATAAAAAATCCAAAACTTGACCGATCTTATCGATCGTTGAAAACTCGCCGTCCTATAAGGTAGTGGCCCGTTAGAACGCCCACAGTGCAACGAAGGGCGCTTCGAGTTAAGCCTAAAAGCTGCCTGGTACGATGCGCATCCATGGATACCCAGGACTGCCTTGTTATCACACAGGAAGATTCATCTACCCAGGACTTCTTAGAGTCCTCAAGATATTTTTGCCTTATGGCCAGTTTGACCGATGTCATCGGTATACCTATTGAAAAGGAGCAAGAGACCTCAGGTAGCAAAGTTCCAAGCCTTGCTAGCTCATCGGCCTCACAGTTGCCCTGAAAGCCCCTATGTCCAGGTACCCAAATTAATTGAACAACCGAATGTCTCGACATCTCCCTAAGAGATGCACGGCATTCAGCAACAATCTTGGACATTGTACAAGGACCAGCAAGGGACATAATAGCCGCTTGGCTATCTGTGAAAATACCAATATTGACCCCGAATATTCGATTACACAGAAGCCAGTCGACTGCCTGATAAATAGCCACTACCTCCGCCTGAAAGACACTACAGTGGTCTGGTAGACGGAGGGACAGCTAGAGATTCAGCTTATCTGAGTATATACCACTCCCGACTCTATTGTTTAGCTTTGAGCCGTCAGTGTACACATGGATAAGCCCATTATCAAGGGTGATACCATCACACCATTCCTCCCTGCATGGAATGCGAGTTGTAAACTCCAAATCCAGTATGCATTGTGGGGCGATGTAGTCAACAACCGCTGGTGCGGGTACTCCCTCGGCCAAGATCCTCGCATGACCGAACTCTGTCCTATTCCATGCTGAGATACAATTTAGTCTCACAGCAGCAAGATTAGCTTGCTGTGAGATCAGTAGGTTGGTTGGCAGCCAATGTAGCAGCACAAAGAGTGCCTTAGTAGGGGTGGAGCAGAGCGCTCCAGTTACCAGTAGTGCGGCCATTCTCCGCACTTTTTCAAGCTGCCGTTTGCAGGTAGCCTCAATAGCACCCTGCCACCAGAACGCCACCCCAAACAACAGAATTGGTTCCACCACAGCAGTGTAAAGCCAAGCAACAGTACGAGGCTGCAATCCCCAACTCGCCCCTATGGCCCTTTTGCAGCAGTAAAGTGCGTTGAAAGCCTTCCGAGCTCTTTCTGCCACATTGTACGTCCATAGTAACTTCGAGTCAAGGATCAGCCCTAAGTATTTGACCTTCTGGCTCAAGTTAATGGAGACCCCATTCAATTTGGGTAACTCAAAATCAGGAACTTTGTACCTCCTTGTAAACAGCACTAGTTCCGTTTTATTAGGATTCACATTCAAGCCGCACTCACGACTCCAACGCGAAATTATGTCAAGAGAGTGATTTAACCTCTCCGATAGCGTAGATAAATACTTTCCCGGCACTGAAACAGCTATGTCGTCTGCATAAGCAATCACTTTGCAGCCGGCACGGTCCAGCTCTCTTAGAAGAGTATTCACCGTGATGTTCCACAGCAGGGGAGAGAGAACTCCACCCTGAGGTGTGCCCGTGCTGACTCCTCGTCTTACGCTGGCATTACCCAGCGTAGAGATTACAACTCTACTTTTGAGAAGCTGCACAATAAAAGCAATTAGCCGTTCATCCACAAGCATCACCGAGAGAGCCTCAACAATTGCGTTAGAATTAACGTTGTTGAAGGCCACCTCGATGTCCAGGAAGACAGCAAGCGTGTATTCCTTTAGAGCAAGAGATTTCTCAACTTGCTCAATAAGGACGTGAAGAGCAGTCTCAACAGACTTACCTTTGGTATAAGCATGCTGCGACTGCGAGATCAGCATAGGATCGATTGATCTTTTAATGTGGTAATCAATTATCCTTTCCAAAATCTTAAGCAGGACGGAGTTAAGACTTATTGGACGATAGTCCTTCGGCTTAACGTGCGTAACTTTTCCTGCTTTAGGAATAAACACCACTCTGGATTCCCGCCAGCTGGTGGGAACATACGAAAAGCGTAGACAAGCGTTATAAATCTCTCTGAGCCAAGGTAGCGATACTTCCGGGGACTTAAACGGCTCAAAGGAGTTAATAGCCCACCTCAGTTGAGAATTTGATATTCTGAACGGCATGAACGAGACATGACAAGTATTGCCGAGTACGAGAGTGTGAATGGTTTCCGCGGCTATTCTCGCCTGTTTTTCTCCATTCACGCAGATGTCAAGACATGACAAGTACGAGAGTGTGAATCGTTTTTTTTGCCGGCACCAACCTGTTTTATGAGGGTTTCGTCTTAGCTCGAGGTTGTTCGAGTCAAAGGGTTTTGAAAGAAGGGCTGGTGCTGGCTCCATTGATATTTACAAATGATTTGGTTTGCCTACAAAATCATGGACAAAATGCATCATATCGGACAAAATGCACGAGTACGGATGGGTACGAGGTACACTGCTCGAATATTTGTAAACAAATTTCTCAACAGAGATTCTACTTATGCCTGGTTTACACATATGGCAAACGTTTCGTCGAGGGATTTGTGAAATTACTTCCCTCCATATCTTCGTATGTAAAAAAACAGCCTAGAATAAACAAGGTGACCATTTACACACTCGGCTCGCCAACATTTGCCATGTGTGTAAACGCGGCATTACATATAGAGATCCGCGCACTTAAACTTTACACCCGTAAAATCTTCTCAATGCGGACAGGACGAGTTTTATGGCGTACTGGGACAAAAATCTCTTAAATAAACGGTTTTAAGTGAAAACTTTGAATTAGCGTGGAATGTTTTGGAAAGTAATTCCACAAGTGCTTTGACCAAACGTTCGCCATATGTGTAATCGTTCGCCATATGTGTAATCGTTCGCCATATGTGTAATCGATTGTGTTAAGGATGTGAGATTTTCGTATAGCAATTAACGTTAATTGCCTGCTTGGAAAACTTATGGTTCAAAGTGAGAATTCCATACTTAGAGCTCTATAGGGTTCTGTTCAAAGTGAAAATTCTATAGTGCCATTGCAGGATGCATTTTCGCAAATAAGGGAGCTGTCGCACAGAGTGAGAGGTGAAAGTTTTGACGATTTAGGCGAAGCAGACACAGCTGAGCTTATGGCAGGCGAAGTGTTAGACGAGTTAGATTTAAACTCAATGGTTAATGAAACAAATCTTCATGATAATAATTCCAACGAAGATGAACCCCAACCGACAGCTTTCACTGCAAGGGTCGTATGAGATGGGCTTGAATTAAGGAGAAAATTAGGGAATCATTTCTTACAAAATGATCTTCATATGTATCTTATTTTTTTATAATATTTACGGTATACTTTTATTTCACACTACCAGAAAAGGTATCTTTACCCACATTTTAGTTTGTTTTCGATTTATACGGTTTTACTAAGGAAATTTTAGGAATTCGATTTACACGCTTTTCAACGTAGCCTATCTTCCATGTAAATCGAGAGATAGGTGAATATTGTTCACGAGTTACAGGTTATCATCGCTTTTAAGTGCCAACTTTGCGACATAGTTTTTTCTTGCAAATTATCTGCTCCATTTTGAATTTAACTAATTGAATGACTGCGAATTAATGCAAGTCTCACAACTTGTGAGTCACAATCACAAGCTGATACAGCGAGTGTGTGGACGGGCCCATATAGCGCGAATGGCTCGTTAAACTATTTGGTGAGTATGTGTATGTGGATGTGGTGAGGGCTTTAGAACGACTGGTACGAATTTATCAGCTTGTTGCTGCAAAAGCGAGATACTTTTATCAAATCAAATAAATCAAATTAACGTCTGAGTTGCTATTGCCATAAAATCTGCAATCTGAAGTGCGATAAAAGATTTTTCGGTGATAGTTTGCATCTAAGTGCATATAGTTATAGATACACATGAATTTTCTTCCCGGGTGATTTCCAATTTAAAATATCCACGACTCGTTCAATATTTGCCGATCATTCATATTTTTTGTATGAAAATAAATTTAAATTCAATCTCCAGGCTATATTTAGACAGTTATACAGTAACAGATTTCCAAAATTTCAATTTTCTCCTTCATGAATAAGAGTATCGATTGCAATTTTGGAGAAAAGTTCATTAAAATAGTATAGATAATCATTTCGAGAGAGGTTCGCTACTCATCAAAATCTGATGATATTTCACTCTCAGGAGTTATGCCAGTCACGCTCATTTCAACGTTCTTCGTTGCTGCCGCACGTGCATGTCCATTCGTGGGAAGTGAGATGTTTATCGTCATAATTTCATCGATGATTACATAAAATTACTAACAAAACACTGAAAAATCGGAAATCAATTCGACATGTGTCGTTGCTTTGGAGCGCCTCCACTATCACGATATAAATCAATTAACGTAAGTCTTTGACTGACGATAACGCATTGCACTGCGCCAGTACAATCATATCTTCTTGTAAATTCGCCGTTTAGCTGCAAGATCTTGTTTGGTCCGACAACCAAAAGGAATGAGGAGTAATACCGATTTCACCTTATTCCGATTGCTGCTTGCGGAAAAACTAGTCATTCCAGATGGTATCGTTAGAGTGAAATTCGCTCAGTGCAAGTGCACATTGGCAGCATTATTTCGAAAGGCAATCAATATCGGATTGTGCTTGCACTGCAACAAACAAGCTCTAAGCGAAAATGAGTGTTGGCCGTAGCTATAGATTAGTTTATGTACAATGAATATGTAATTGAACAAATGAAGGAAAATCGAATTTCGTGCAAGGAGAAAAGTTTCACTTTTCAGGAAATGAAAAACAAATCAAAAGAGGTTTGTCAGGAAGTAGATAGAAGAACGAGATCCTGTTTGGTTAGTTTGCGTAGAGTAGATGTTTGGCTGAAGTTACTTATGTATTTTCATTTGTAAATTAACAGCGCTTTCTTTGTTTTTGGATCACATAAAGTGCTTCCTCTTATTGTGTCATATACACACCCAATCAATAAGATAGATGCACTCTAAATTTTCTTGTAATTGAGAAAATATAATTTGTATTGTTGTGTAAATACCGTAAGATTACATGCAGTGACGTGTACGATCACGATCATTACACGATCAGTTCAGTCGTCCTATCCACCTCAGTTTCAGACGGAATTTCTGTTTCCCTATATTGCAATAAAGCGAATAATTGCCTTTTTACATCTAGCACGCACCACCGAGCACCATGAAGACTGACAAGAGATAGAACGTGAATGTTTGCACTCGATCAGTCTAAGACCATAAAAGTACCACCTATAAAAATTCTACAAAATCCCTTTTAAAAGGTATGATCCAGGGTTGTTAGGTTGGGGTGGTTTTCAGCAATATTTTGACTTTTTATTTTCTTCTTTTCCAAACTTATGTAGAATACTAGAGTAACTGAGCCACAACCTGTATTATGCAAGATTCAAAAAGATTAGTTCATTGCCTTTATTCATATAGAATGTCGGATTGCAGTAAGCTCCTAGTAAAATATATAACACTCCACTGCCCGTGGGCTCAAATTACTTCGCTGCTCATGGATTTATTTGCTCGTCTTGTGTTGTCTTGTGACGAGCGCTGCATTGATTAAAATTTTCACAGCATGACTTTGCCGATAAATAGGTATAAATACTTTGGAAATGAAAAGTGCACCACCTAATTAAGAGAATGGAATAGTTATATTGGCTTATCCCACATGTGTATCCTCAATGCTTTGGCTTAGCACCACCTAAAAAGGGCAATCTCCTTAGCTTCGACATTAGCATAAAAAACACTGGAACTAACAAAATGAAAGCCATTAACAGTGCAATTTTTGGGATTCGAGTTTATACAGGCTCTAAATGAACTGAGCAATCCATCAGTATAAACACATTACTAACTTCGCGAACGCTATCTTTTCTCTTCCTACATCAAATGCAGCTGGAGAGCGAACTTATCTGAAAGACAATCTGAGAAACAGGTTGAGCTTGAAGCGATTCTGGATTCTATCTACGTTTGGTTGGAAGCTATGCAAATTTAGCTCTAACAGGAAAAAAATGTTAAGAGATTTTAATGAAACACTATATGCAACAATGGAATAGAATTCGCTGGAATATTTACAACTATTGCTTTCATTTAAATTTCGGGTGTGTATTTGTATTTTTGGTTGTGGTTTTACATTTTCATCGTGTTTATATATTTTCTTCTTTGGCGAAATTTTAGGCTAGGCAAAAATTGAGACGAGCACAGTGCGTGCGACGTGACATACGCAAATTTTCGTAATACCAAAGTGAGAATATTTATAAATTCAATGATTAAATACGGAGTCGCGTCACCTCACGCCAGTAATTCTCATTGCCCTTTTTTGTTACCCCACGCTGTGCCATGCCACCTCGCACGCACTGTACGCGTCTCAATTAAGCTAACAGATTTTTAGCGCCGAAGTAATAGTACTTTCCTAAATTTTTCAACATATTATACTTAATGCAACTAACCAGATGCTCAAAAATATTGGGGTATTTTTAAAGCATCGCAATATCTTTTCGGGTATTTTGAAATTCTTCTGGAGGATTCTGCTCACTGTAAGAAATAATAATAATAGCTACTGATGTCTCACTGTAAGAAATAACCTGGCAACCCTGGTATGATCAATCGTTCAATCTGTTTGAGTTGGACTGGAGTCGCTCTTGTAGTCTTTTTACACGGTACAATCAGTCGCCCGGATCGATTCAGTCCGTGCTGATTGAAAATATGATGATTTAATAAGCCAGACAGACATGGCAGTGTCAATGGTCATTTGTCATAAATGATCACTTAAGTGCTGTGTGTCATGATAATTCTAATTAATTACCTCTAAATGACCTTATCATGAATTATTAAATGCATATCGTTTAATGATAATTTAACTTTGGTCATTTATTTTTAAATGAGCTCGCATAATCTCTGTCTAATTTAAGTATTAATGATCGTTACTATCATCAGTATTAATAAAACAGAGACCAGAGACCTATTTGTCTTGCATCAGCTTTGGGAAATCGTATGTGGAAACAGCCGTTTTCGAGCTCTTGTGGGGCAGTTAAATAGTAAACGTGGCTTTAGTGATCGAAAAAATTAGCTTGGATGATCCCAATGGACAAAATTATTATTTTCATGATTTGAGGAAAAAACTTTGGTAGTTTGTCTTTCTAAATCTTTTGTTACAGCTCTGTTCTAATTACTCTCACTATACTCTTTTTCACAATTCAATACCATCCCAAATCCTTTATCTTGCTCGTTTCATATTCCAAAAACTGTGATCACCTTAAATGCAGCCCTTTATCCCTACATACTTCCGCTATCTTCAGCTTTTCTTAGAAATCTGCCTCAAAAGCTGAAGAAAAAAGAAAATGTTCTCCGTAAACGATGTCCTTCAAACTCTGCTCCACCACGTGCAAGAGATCCATCGGCCAGGGCTCGCCGAAGCAGCGCTGTCTGTTTTTCGCCAGTGCCAGGCAGTGTCACAGGCGATGCTGGATTGTTTCTGAGACTCCTGGCTGTTTATACTTACTAATTAGGAGCTCCATTTTTTTTATCATTTGAATAGGAGTTGGGACGTCTGCCGATCCTAATAGTGGAAACTGGTCCCAAGCTTGGTTTACGCATCCCCTCTCTCATTTTCATCAATGCTCTTGTAACCCAGGAAATAATGCTGTTGTTGCCCAGTCTATTCAGGATCTGAATGCAGTCGCGCCCGCATTTTATTGCCGTTTGATTGTCTGTGGAGATGTTAACCCCCTTACATAAAGTATCTTTGGCATATGGCAGGTCTCCGCCTGGAAAATACTACAGTGATTAGAAGTCTGAGCGCTGCTTTTATCTGCGGCTCGCAGTATATGCTGCATCACGTACTCCTGCAGCTGTTTTAGCGACGTCAGTGTAGATGCTAAGAGCTGCTATGCCCATTTGCTGCTTCCATCCTTGACCATATCCTGTGGTCGCTTGATATCTGCACTCGAAGAACAGAGTGGGGACCAAAAAGTCAATCCTTTTTGCGTAGTCCCGCTGAATACTGTTGTGACCGAAGGATCTTGACTAGTACTATCTCAATCTCCTAAGCCTAAGCCTGTCGTGGTTAAGGCACCTGTAGTGCAAAAAGCCACCAACCGCTCATCTCTGTTCGCCATGTGAGAAAAGGTAATTTTATTCACTGCCGGTCACCAGACCAAGCAGACGTAAGCAAGGACCGTGCAGATCCATTGCATCAGAACAGGATTTAAGCCCCACGTTTTACCCAGCACCCTCTTGCTGGTGTAAATCACGCTACTTGTTCTCTTAACTCTTTCCTTTACATTCACCTTCCATGTGGGCTTGCTGTCCAGAATAAAATCCAAGTACTTTGTTTGCGACTTGAGACTTTATTGGGTCTAATTTGGGAATTTTTGACTGCTTTGTGAAGAGTAAAGATCGGTTTTCTTCGAATAGGTACCAAGGCCAACGATATTCGGCCAATTCTCAACCAGCCCCAGATCATACTCGATGAGCTGGGCACAGTTATGTGGAAACCTACCGGAGACTAAGATCGCAATGCCATCAGCATAGACCACAGCTGTGAGTTTCTTGCTTTCCAACCTCTTTGAGGTGTGCCTCTGTGGACTTTCCTTATGGTTTGCACTCCCCCTCTCCACTGATTTGAGCTTTTGTTTAAACATGTTGCTTATCTACTTACCAAACGGAGGGATGGTGTTTGTTGCGTGGAGGCTCTCCATAATGATTTTTGTATGCACATTATTAAAGGTGTCTTTAATATTCAGAAAGGCCTCCAAGGCGTACTCTTTGTAATTGAATGCCTTTTCTATTTCGAGAACCACCCTATGAAGAGTCGTCTGAACAGATTTTCTTTTCATGTACGCGTTTTGGGCCCTCAATATAGCTTGGGATCCAAGGCTCTGCTTGATGTAGAGCTTCAGTAATCTTTAAGGAGGGAGGAAGTCAGGCTAATTGGCCTGTAGTCCTGATATGCATGATTGATTTTAACTGACTTGGGTATAAATACAACCATTGTGGTCCTGCAAGCTAACTTAGCACTAGGCAGCCTTTTTAGATTCCTGTCTTTTGAAGCATGGCCAGTAGAATTCCATCTGTCCCTGGGGACCTGAAGGACTTGAAGGCGTCAATTGCCCAAACTAGCTTCTACTTTGGTAACAGCTTCACCAAAGCCAGACACATGTTCATCATTGTGAAAGGAGTGGAGCTCTCCAGACAGCTTGGAATACGCAGGATGCATTAAATACAAAAGTACAGGTTCCCAATGTGACCTTACCTATATTAAAACGTATTCTTCCAAAGTGAAAAAAATGTGCAAAGCACATAAAGCGCGCTTGAATCTATAGCATCGAAGCATGCATCCCATAAAAAAACCTATATCCATCTGGTCTCAAATTCGCACAGTAAAAAGCTCCTTTTGTATTCACAATAGCATGAAGTTCAGCAATAAACACACTTTTGTGTTACAAGTTACTTTTAAGCTTTTCGATCGCTCTCCTCTTCTTTTTTTTGGCAATCAAATCTTTTTTCTTCCATTGCTTCTTCCTCCCAATGCTCTCTCACAATATCTTCTCTTAGCAGTGTTGCCATTTTAGCATTCTGATAGCTAGATCTGGTATTATTTTTTTCAAAACGGCATGTGGAATTTAGAATTAGTATCCAGCATAATTATCATCATCTAATCAGAATCTTCATAAAATAGACCTGCGAGGGAAATTTGATGCGATACAATCTGAACTTTTAAATAGTTTAGTTGCACTAATGCAACTTAAAAATAAATATTTGTTGCAGTGTTGATTGTGAAATTCCAGATGATATTTTTACATAAGAAAAAAGGTTTTAAATGTAACTGATGAGGCTGTTATAGATATATAACATTCTTGAGATGTAATTTTGTAAGTTTCTAATTTGTTTTTACATTATGAATACATATATGATTCTTTATTATTTAATTATGCTTCTTTTAAGGAAATAAGGAAGCATTTTTTTTAGCATTATGATTATATTAGGAAGTCTGTTGAGAGCATTGATTTTTTACTCCCATTTAATTTTTCCTGGTTGCCAGGCTGACAAAGAAATTTTGGGGAATTTGTCACTGCAGCCAACTATTTCAGTTGATACGTATAGTATCAAGTATAGATCCACTGATTTTACAAGAATTCCTACTGTGTATGTTGTTGTTTCGCGTACACTACCGCTATCGTGCACTATTCTGGATGCAAAATACATATAAGTAAAATATATATGTTTAGGTAATTTAAAATACACTTGAAGTTATCGCTCCGGTCTTACCCAAATAATTTCAAACTACTTTTGAATTTCATATTTCGATATGGTAAAATATATAAATTGGCATACCTCGCTCATATTCAATGTCTCGAATCGTGCAAGAATTTCCTTTACCGATATCTTCGGTTCGATCGGCTCCTCCAAAATAGTTTCCATACGTCCGACAGAACCAGAACTAGCAATACTTGCTCGACGTGTATTCCGAACGGACGATGTAGCCGATGACATGGACGAAACACTGCCAATACCGAGATCGGCTCTACTGCTATAATCACCATTTTCGCTTCCTCGAACACTATTACAATCACAATCACAGCCACTCGAGACAGGACTTTTACGCGACGAGTACACTTTCAGATCTTCTAAATCACTGCGACGATGGACTTGAGCTGAAGTTGTTCCCGTTATATGAGCTATTTCGGAGTCCGAATCGGAATACAGACCGGTATTTTCTTCGTTACTTTCGGGATCGGAAGAATTATTTAAGCTGTCCAGGGACGAAGCCCGATGGATATGCCCGTCACATTCACTTTTTCCATTGTCTTCGCTGGAAGAGCCATTTTTCGACAGGGAGCAATTGATGGACGGAAAGCATTTGTTTGTTGGAGCTGGGTCACGGAGTCGTAACGCTTTTTTCCGTGACGATCCATTTTCTCGCAAGTTATCCGACATTTTTGTTTGAAGTGCAGCTATTACACTAATTTACAGAAAGTCTTTGTTTGTTGCGGATGAAAACACACTTAGAAACAATTTTTGATTGTACTACGACTGCAGTTTGTGTTTGGTTGACATACTTTTACAAGTTAAAGTTGAATAGGTCCTATATTTGGTCAAATAAGTTTTTTATGTAACCTAAAGAGCATATGAGTATTTTCAATGTTTAACCGTTGAAATCATTTGAATCTCATTATCTAACTTTGCATATTCATGATTAAATTAATGCATCTTAGCAACGAAAAATATCATATAAATAAACTCTGAATAAGTCCTATAAGTATAGTTTTCCCTTTAGTTATAATCTATTGCGAATTTGGAGCCGGAAGTTCTTCGTGTACTCCATGACTAATTTAACGGTTCACGTTACTCCCGATTCAACTTATTTATCGACTTATAGCTCGGTCAGGCGCCAGTCCAAAGCAGCGATCTACTGCACGCGGGTTGGAATCCCGCCGTGTCGTCATTGTTGTAGTTGTTCGTCTTGTATAGCCTTCACAGCCGGCGACTGGGCATAACACTAGCGCTTCAGAAAATAAGAAAAAATGTGGCACGTAAAGAAAAATGGAGTAATTGCTGTTTGTTTCTCCCATATGGGTCTTTCTACCGCCATAGCTAAGCATTCGCTTCAAAGTGTAATCCCCTGAGCTTTGGCATTATCATAAAAAAAAAGATAGTAGCTGGTGCTCAACTCATTCGGCTACACAAATTTGGACCCTTTAAAACCTTTAGCAGGACAATAATATTCTGGTCATAGGATGAATATATAGTATTTTAATTATATAATGCTTTGCGCTCCAAAAACAAGTTTTGTCCTTTGAAGCGATGCACCACGCATCAATGAACCATGTAGTAAAGAAAAAACGCTCACGTCATTTTTATGAAAAATTTGCTTCCTTCCAATTTGTGTAGTTTGGAGCTCAAAACAGGATCGATGATTGCAATTAGAAAATGAACATAACTATGACTTAAACCTGATCTCAACTCTCATGGTGCTGGCTTGGTACTGAAGAAGTAAGAGCAAAAATAATGAAAAAATTTCAGGCAAAAAAAAATTCTTGGAGAAATTAGTTGAGTCGGTGAGTTTTCACAGGACATGAACAAAATGTTCGACAGGATGAATTTGCCTTTAAATCTTAACAACAAGAATAAGATTGTAAAGTGCAGTATAAAGCAGTTCAATTAGAAAACACTGGTACCTTTACTTTTTGAAACTTGGAGGTTTTTTTTCCAAAAAGGATAAATGGTTGTTTCGGTCAACACTGTCCTCATGCATTTCATAGGTTGCTTTCTACCAAGCTGAGTTTTTGTGTCTTTTTAGGCGCCGAACCTGGATTCAAACCAAAGACCCCATACACTAGGAACTAGTGCTCTACCCACTAAAGTTGAAAAATACATGCCTGCCGAACGAGAAACGTCTAACATACGCTCAAAAAGCTGTTTACTCTAGAGAAGATACAGTATCCTACTTTCCTCCGGACGAAAAAAACCTTAATATAATAGTCTCTATGGACTTAGCCAGAAAAAAGTCAAGGAGAAGTGATATTGCCCTATACAAGTTGTTTCCCTTAAAATGAAGCTCTTTTCAATCAGCTAAGTTACACCTACTGAGGAGCGAGATCAAAATCTAGAAGATCAAGGCTGATTAACTAGCTTATTTTCAAGCTGCAAGCTTATTGACTACGTCATCACGCGTTTTAAGATTGTCATGCCTAAGTAAAAAGACATTAGAGTGATGATGACGACCGCTTTTTGAAACATACCGCAAGAAACGCAGTGCGAGAGGAAGAGAGGGTTCGGAGAGAGGCACTTGGTACTTCTAAGCACTCAGACTAGAATTACCCATGGAACCTCGGGTATGGTGGCTTCACTGATCTATTCATAGAGTCCAGGATCAATGATAGGGGATAAGGCTATGTTCTGCATCCATGCAACATCTTACCGAAGTATTAGTAACTTGCGTACGCTTGGCGTTCGCAAAGAAAATACTCCATAGATTCCGCCTCTTCTAAATAAGATGAGCAAACATAATCCTGTACAACACCTATGCGGTATATATGTGCACTTAGGTGATTGTGTCCAGTTAATATACCAGACACAGCTCTATAATTTTTCCAATTCTTGTTTAGGAGGAATTCTGCAGTCTTTGAGAAGTTATGGGTTTCTTTATAAGCAGAGAGAAAAATTTTCGTTCGCTTAGCTATCCTTCCTTATATGTATCAGATACCTGCTTCCAAAAAACGATATAAAGATGCGGTCGACATACATAAGACGGATTCGGTATCCTGCTGTTGAAGCGCTGAACTTTAGCATCATCAATTTCGTTTTCTTCAAGTCTACAGTGCCTCCGTACCTAGACCAGATACACCTCATTGAATCTGATGACAGAGTTCAATAGCGTCTGCATTCTTGGGCATATTGCGAAGTAAATATTCTTTGCAAAACAAATAGCGACATACTTTTCGCGCCATTTTTCATCACAACAGCTTGCAATATAACGAATATTTTTGCTTGAAAACAATACCATACTGTTCGTGGGAAAAAAAGCCTAACAATCATCAGGTCGATGTCGAATGTCTGTCTTCAAACTCTTTGTCAACAAAATTTAGAAGTTTCTCTTTGTTCAGACATCTGGGTGCTCCTAGTCACTTTCGCTCGAAGATATTACTTCATATCTTATCCCTGATTCGAGTAGGGGCATTCAAGTGTCCGAGGGCATTGCGAGAGCCAGAAATAGCTCTCGCACCAACGCGAGTTGCACGTGTGGCGCGAGAAACTGAGGCTCGATCAAAGAGCCACGCCTCTCATGATGTAGTGGCCCTAAGCCCGGCTGCATCATGAGACGCGTATGGGACGTGTGTAGCGAATCCAATCCCGGGATCCCGCATCCCGGGATCCCGGCTAATTTCTAGTCCCGAAAATCCCGGGATTGATGAGTTCTAATCCCGGGATTTTCGGGATCAGAAATTGGCCTGGATTCCGGGGCCGGGAGTCAAGCATAATCAGCAATCAAATTACGGCAAGACTCGAAAAGAGCAAATAGAATCCATATTTATGAGAAAGCAATTAGCATGCAGGTTCACATCAAAATGCGTAAAGAATAGAGCAAAACAAACCGATGTAACAGTTAACAAGAGAATACAAAGGGGTTTGTAAATAAATAAGTATGGACTGTTTCGCATTTAGTGCATTCGTTACTTCGAATGATTTGAGGAAATTAATACTAGCGAATGCATACACAGATTTACCAAAATCCTCAACAACAATCAAAAAAAGGCTGTGGGCTATGCAAGCAGGATAAAAAAAATAATAAAAAATGAGATAAGACAGGCTAGTATCTCAGGTGAACGGTTCAGTTTGACGTTTGATGAGCGGACCTCGACAACAAATAGGCGCTACACAAATATTAACATCTACTTAGTGAATTCTTACTGGAGCTTGGTACGAGTAAGGATATCAATGACAGTTGCAAACTACCTAGATATATTAAAAGAGCGTTTCGCTGAGTTTGATGTTTCTCTAGGAAAAGACATTGTTACCATCATAACTGATGGGTCAAATGAAATGCGAAAAGTAGGCAGACTAGTTAATACAGAGCAACATATTTGTTTGGCGCATAGCATCCTTTTGGCAGTTTGCGATGTTCTCTATAATAGGAGGTCCATTCTAGATCAAAGAGTTGATGAAGCAGCTGATAATCTGGACGAAGACCACGAAGATTTGGACGCTCCTGAATCAGCTTACGTTGAACCCGGTCGCCTACGTTGAACCCGGTCGCCTGCAAGACACGCTAGATCTGACGAAGGACATCAGCGCATGCATAAAGAAAGTTCGTAAGGTAGTTTTATATTTAAAAAAAGCTTCAACTAAAAATAATAACGATCTTCAAAACTATGTCAAATCCGAGCAAGGCATTTAATTGTCTCACTTACTGGATTGTAAAACAAGATGAAATAATCTCTTGACAATGTTTAAACGGTTTTCCATTTTGAAAAATAGTATACATTAATAGGTCTGCAATATCCAGAGCGATTAAAAGGAACTGAGTTTGATTCGATTCAGAAACTTATTGAAGTTTTACTCCTTGTAAAATTGACTGTGGAGGCCTTAAATCGCAAAGATGCAAATTTATGCACTGCTAATACTTCATCAAGATTTTTATTGAGGGTGCTAGGAGAAAACGGTCCATTCTTGTGAGTGCTATGAAAATTGCAATATTGGACCGAATAAAAGAGCGTCCGTGTACTGAGCTATCTGGGTAGCTAAGCTATCTCCAGAATCTACATTGTGCCAGCAAACATTTACCAAGTGAAATAGAATCTCTATTTTGGAAACCAAGCAACGCAAATATTTAAAAAAAAATACTTCAATGATCTAGATGCTGAACCCTTTGCTTGCTAGCCAAAGAAATGAGGAGAACCCAGTAGATACCCATATTGAATCAGAACAAGGTAGACGTCAATTGATGCTACAAGAAGAGCTGCAAAAGTATGAAAATAATCAATCGTGAAATGCCGCAAGAAATCTAATTAAAACTATTTCAAAAGAAATGAAACTTTTCGAAAGTGGTGGCACTCGCATAGTTTGGAGCAGGCTTACCAATATTTATAGACCGTTTCCGCGGCGTCAACATCGGAAATAAATTTAGAAGCAGGCTTGGAGACGATACTTTGGATACTTTGCTATTGCTTCAATGTTACTTCCGAAAAAAACCAATGAACTTTTAAATATTTGCTTTCATACTGTCAACGTCTCGGATAATTAAAATTATTGTTTTTATTTGCATCAATTAAATAAATTAGTAATTATTCAGTAACATATTTTTTATAAAGTTTTTAGCTTACTTATTGCTGTAGTTTTGAAATGATGGCACATAATATAATCTGTTTATTAAAAACTTGGCTTATTTTGTTGTGTTATATTTTGAATCTCGAATCCCGGGATCCCGGGATTTGAGATTTTTTAATCCCGTAATCTCGGGATTGAAAAAATGGTTCGGGATTGGAATCCCTAGACGTGTGGCGCAAGAAACTGTGGCTCGAACAAAGAGCCGTGCGTCACGCACCAAGCGTCTCAATTTGCGGTATCCTATCTGATTATTAATGTTGCACGCTCTAAGCGTCATAAGTGTACAGCCCACCGCAGCCTATTGAGCCTGATTTTATAAGTGAACTCGCGGTCACGTTATGGTTCACCAATTTCGGAAACCTGACGGAACATAAATCTTTCGGTGGATCGGTTTCATAATAGTTTCTTTCATATTTTTATCATACGTAGTTTTTTGAGCTGAGTGCCTAGGTGTCTGAAACAGAGAATATTATGGGCTTTTGTACAGGAAAAGCGGAAATGTTTTGATACATTTAAAGAATCTGTTTTGACTCACAACAGACGGTCGCTTTTTGGTGCCTCGTTCTACTCATTTGGCCATTTTCGCGACTGGGACCTAAAATTCTAACTGTCGTACTAATGATAACGTCTTTCAGATATCCCTCATTATATTTGGTTCATTTGTACTTCAGCTACAGGTTTTATCGATTCTCAGTTATAGCGATATCCATCGTCAACTAATACTGCCGTGGTTATCATAAACGCCCTATCTGACATCTTTTTTCAATTTTGAGTTAATTTGAAATTTGAAAACTACATACTCTATTACATCATTCTACAAAATACGAAAAACCTATTATCTTTTGTGGAAATGTGGTAAAATCAATGGTGAAAAATGCCTTTTCCATATATCTGCATGCTGCAGAAAAACACAAATCATTGAATATCTCTGAAGTTACTAAAATGTAGTTAGGGCGTTTATGCTAAGGACGGCAGAATATATGTTGCATTCTGATTGTTCTATTGCTATAAGATACTCGTAATCCTACACCTACTAATCCTACGCAAAAGAAAATATTTTCGGGCGCTCAAACGCTTTGAATGCTGACTTGACAAAAATATGGGTTCGTATTGTACCTCGTTTGCACACGAGTAAAAAAAGCATTTCCTGTAAACAAAACTCAACATTGTGTTTTATCAGCATCAATTGGTCACTCTTGATTGCGAGATTTATTTGCACGAGCATATAAAGCTATTAAAATGATCGTACTTATATCTGTATCTATCGTTTGGTAAGTTTGAAACGAATCGTTCAATAATACCGACAAGTTTACTTTCATTCGCGCGATTTCACCGTTAAATTTCTTTTCAACGGGCTTGCACATGTACATATGTCCGCTTACGGCACTTGTGCTAATGGAAAACACATTGATTTCTTCATGCTATCGGGTTCGCGCTAAATTATTGAAGATACATTCACAAAACAACGGCAGATGGGTTTATGAGGCTACGTAGTTATGGTCAAATAAAAAAATATATACTCCACAAAACCATACTTAATTATATCAAAGTAGCAAAAATTGATATCTTTTTTTTTGCTACTTTGACATAATTAACTGTGATTAATTGATAGTTTGAAAATCTTTGCATGCTTTTAATTCAAATTACTCTGTCAGTACGGAAGGTCTGCATGAACGTACTTTTATGTGAAGTTTACTATTAGAAATTAAACCTATGGACAGAAAAGCTATTTGGAGTAGGAAACAAGTCGTGGTTCAAACACATTAGCAATAACGGGAAAACAAATGTTGGCAAATCATAATGTAATAATCCAAGCTCCATTAGCATTTGAGCAACCATAATAGATACATATTCGTTTTCACGTATATCACGGCTTGAATTGTTAAAGTCGATAATGTGATTTATCCGAAAAAAAGTTTCTAATGCGTGAATTTCTTTTGTGATGCTGAATCGTTTCCAGCGAATCAAAATAATTGAAATGAAACTACGAAACAATTGATGGGAAAGATGTATTTTGATAAGCGTAAAATATTAAACGAATATATTTGAACATCGTGTTTCGGATTGATAGGTAGTAAAATAGTAATTTGGTGTGAACGAATATATAATTGGTATTTTATAACAAAAGTGATAGAGAATTAATGGAAAAATATTTGCAAAGCAATGTTTTCTAAAATATGAAGGATTTATTAGTAAAATTGAGATCAAAAGTGCAAAATATGAATTTTGGTGTCTCTATGTTAAAAAGAGTTATTCAAAATTATTGGATCTGTTGACCTATTGACACTTTTAAGATTCAACGGTTCGTAGAAAGAGCACGTGTCGGACCCTGTAATACCTCGACGAGAAGAAACTATACCAAAAAGCAATCGACAGATTTAGAAAATTTAACGAATAAGAGTTCGCTTTAAGTAAAACCCAACTTCCTTGTGTCGAGAAAATTATGAGAATAGTGGAAGCACTTTCAGATTGAATCTGCGCACTCAATGTGTATATTGGTATTAGGCTGCGGACAATACAACCGAGTTTTTTGATTATATTGAAATAAAACGGTCGAGATACTGAATTCATATAATACAAAAACAGTTGGGTGAATAGCCAGCTGGAGGAGGGTGGAGTTTAAAGAGTTATAGGTCTTAAGACCTTGGAATTGTGTTAGACAGGAATCACGTCCAAATCAATGCAGATATAAAAGTCGCTTGCAATAGTCTGTAGTAGGTAGAGTAATAGTTTCTAGTTCCCACAGCCAAACTCTGTGTTAGTGCATTCAAGACGTTTGAGTGCATCAATATAGGCACAAATAGGTGTAAACTCTTATATCAGAAAGTACTGTAAAGAAGCATTGACTACTCACTATTGATGAGCAAAATGGCTCTTTTGAGTGAGCCAGCTCAGCTAAATTCACTCTTCCTACTGAGCCGCTTTTGCAAAGTTATTCCAAAGAGATACAATTAGCTAGCACATATGACAGTCTTATGATGATGTCATGATGAATCAGCTCAGAGTTTACCCATACTATCCCATGCAGTATCCGCAGAGTGTTACTCGTTCAGTCACCGCACACAATCGTTTATCAGTTCACCACTCATAGCTCTGCATGGTGATCACATGATCATTTATCAGCTCACCGCTCTTAATTCTGCGCGATGAGCTGCTTTCAATGCGAATTCAATGCCTCTTTGGTGATATGGGACACTGCATACATAGACTTCCTTGGAATAAGAATTTTGAGTGAGCATTAAATATGGATAGTATTTCTGAAAATGATAGCTAAGGTGAGTAGTTTCGACCGAATGAAATGTTCTGGCTCACATACCATACCTCAGCTGAGTAAGTGGCTCCTTTTGATTGACTCATTCCTGAGCAGAGCGGCAGTTCTGCAAGAAGAAAGTTGAAGACGATGTTGTATTTAAAATTCGGCCAATTCGGCAAACTGCTTATAATATTAAGCCCAAACATAATATTTTTGAAGGTCTCACAATCTAAAGCAGCTGTAATCGAAAAATGCAGGCAGCCTATGCAACACCAATCTGCCGTCAGAGGACATCCCGCCCATTGATGATTTGGCAACATTTGGAAAATGCAATTATTGGTTCTGCGGTAAATACTGCAAGCTTCAGACACAAAAACGATCTGTTCCATCGATTTGATGATGACTGGAAGTTTGTTATGGAATGCAAGAACACTGTGCATGAATGGCAAAATGGATGCAGGTTTCGCAAACAAACGAATTTTGGGAAAACCAATTGGTTCGTCAGCTCATAAAATATAGTGTAGATTCACTATAGTGTATAGTAACGCTTGTAGAGTGGCTCTCAATGAAAAGGTAAGGCATATTCCTATGCGAATTAGGTGGTTGCCAGGGAATAATGGGGTCATAGGCAATTAAAAAGCCGATGAATTGGCGAGGTAAGGTTGAGGAGCTATTAATAGCTCCTGCATCACTGTACCTTGGTCAATTGCTGACACCACAAGCAAACTATATGCTGCCATATGGACCAATCTAAAGTCCGAATGGGAAAACAGGTTGGACTCCAGGGTAGCCATGACATTATGGCCACCACTTGATCTAATCGAAAAGCAGGAAACTACTCAAGCTCAACAGAAACTGCTTTAAGAGTGATGGTCGGCTTGCTCACAGGACACTGCCTTACCGCATCTTATGCGAACAAAATGGGGCTGACATACAGTAATTTATGCAAGAGGTGCGAGATGGAAGAGGACACCATCGAGCACACGCTTTGCGATTGTGCGGCCCTAAATAATAAACGCCTCGACATTTTTGGTTGTTACCACTTTCGAGAGCTAGCGAGTTACTGTCACGCTGTCAGCTGATTCAGTTTGGCGAAGCTGTCACTTGGCAGCTCAACAAGCCAGCGGAGGGCGGCAAATGGGCCCAAACTGGCGGCCATATGCTAGCCGCGTAGCCGGCAACATTCTTTACAACCTAACCTAACCTATGCTACGGAAGTGAAACTCGTTTTCCGATTTATAAAAATAAATTGGAGTCTGATGGCGAAACAGGCACAACAGCGAGCTCTTCGAAATATTCCAAAAACTGGAGGCATAAAAATTAATCAAGAAATAGAAGTCACGGTGAGATGATCCCGTACGTCGCATAAAAAAAAGAGTATTTGAAGGAAAGCCTCATAGACGGCGAGTAATAGGGAGACCCGCAACGATGAACAGACTTTGTAGATAACGACATTTCGAGGCTGCTCCAATTTCGAAACTAAAGGACGGGGTCAGGAGATCGATATTTTTGGAGGCGATGCATGAATTAGGTCAAGGTCCGGAACGGGCTATAGTGCGGGGAAGAAGAAGAAACATTTACAGCGAGAAGTGTCAAATAGCCCAAAGGCAACGATCACAAAAAACAAGGCAACAAGTCTAATTTTGTTGCCACACATTTGAAGAAGATAGGTAAATTGCAGCTTCGAATAAGTCAAATCATTCATCACTATGGGATCAAAAGTCTTGGATAACAATAGATAGGATAGATAAGTCTCCACACGCCTGCTCTCAGGTAGCACTCGAGTTTCTCCAGAAAGTTCAAGCTCTTGTTGCTCATAGCCTTGCCAAAATTAGACTAGGATACAATGGGCTGCTGTGAGCCGAGTACAGTACCGTCAGAAAGACACGATAAGGGAAATATGATTTTATTGATGGAATGGCGTGCTCTAGGACGTCCGAAAATTCAGAGGATTATTAACTGAACGGCAGGTGTGCGAAGCAGGGATGTCTGTAACTTTATACTGCAGCAACCTTGTATTGTAATACTGGTTGTAGCATACAGAGTTGAAAATGATGATATCGTCAAAAAGCCTTGTAATATGTTTTAGCTGATTATATTTTGTGCTATTAAAGTATCTTCAACGTTTAAAAAATTGAGAGTTTGTACTACTTGAGAGTGGAAATTTGTAGATAAATAGAAATAATTTTCATTGCTATTCATATTTGGACATGCGAATATAAAGCCTTGTAGTAATTATGCCATGCAATTTAAGAAGAAGCGGGCATGATAAATTCATTAAAGTTTTTTGTTAATTATATATGCTCCACTTCCAGAGTTAAAAGCCATCTACTGGTCATCAATTCTGAGTGTATAGTAAATCGCCTTACCAGAATATTTGCATACCAAGAGATGAATAAGGAGACCAGAAAACCTTTGAGTGACCTTTTTCGTTTATCTGTTTGTTGAAATCACGCTTTTCCTGTCCGGCCCAACTATTTTAGATTGGCATAGAATCTCTTCAAATAAATTTTTACAGCTGGATGCATTGAACTAAAACTCAGCGAATTTCGTTCAAATGAAAAGTTTCCTGGATGCTTTATGTGCTCAAGATTTTTTTTTTTAATATTTTCAACAATTTTTCTGCCATTATTGTTGCTTTTAAGCTACTCATTTTGTTTAGCAAACTTTATATAGCACATAAATTCGACATTTATGAAGCTTCGGAAAAGAGAAAAATCGTTTTCCCGGTCCGCAATCAGCCAATTACTTGGGATTTTATTACATTTAAAAAAATAATAATAACTCAATAATTTTCTGCATGTCAAATCGATCGAATTGGTAACAAATTACAACTTAGCTGATGGAACATCCAATGCGTTTAAATGTATTGAGCTAATTCTACAAGAAAGTACTTATTTTATTTTCCCAATTACGCATGTAAAAACACATTTTGCGTTACGAATGGATCTGATTAGTTAAAATTACGAAAAAGTTTGATAGTAAGACAAACAATCATCAAGCTACGTCAAAAACATCTTTCGCGTTAGATACGCATTTAAGTGTCTAGATTGGATTATGGAAAAGTTCAGGAACGTAATAGTTGGGAGAAGGTGGTATAAGAGAAACTAATATATAATTACAAAAACATTTTTTTTTCTATGAATTTCTCTGTTGATATTTTTTGATTTACGTAGGTATGCATTAGTTACTGCAAATTGAAATTCAAAAAAAAGCTCCTCAGATATAAACTCACTGTGTTGCTCGCATTCAACAGTATGTTAGCTTGAATTACTCATATAAGTACGTAAACTATAGTTAGCTCATATTATGTTTTGTGGAAAAAAAAGTTTGATCTTTTGCAATAAAGAAATAGAAGGAAATCTTGTAACATTTTTAGAAACACAAAGCACGTAATTGGTTTGATATAATTCGACATTCATAAAATTTTGATTTCAAAGGCGCATGACCTATTCGGGACTTATCAATGCAGCATTTGAGATAGATTCACTTTTGAATTGAGCTATAACCAGACGCTATCAATGATAAGGCCACAAACATTTTAGATCCCAGTTGTAGGAGACATCAGAACGACTGGCTTGACGCACTGGGTCCTGCGGAAATCTGAGTGAAGTAACGGGTTCATCGAGCCAAAAAAGAGAAAAGAGCAATAGAGATAAAATGCCACATTTACTTAAAAAGTAATCAGCCCATATCATCGAAGCTTTGTTCCAGGTAAATCAGCAATAGATCAATTTTCAAAGCCGTCTCTGATAATATAGCCAGATTAAAACTTTACATGACTGTAAGAGAGTTCAATATCCCAACCAAACTGATAAAACTGACAAGGTTAGCTATGCTAAATGTTCAACGCTTGATTAAGGCAGCCGGATTCTTTTCACGATTGTTTAAATCAACACCCGGCTCGTCCACCCCCTGTGGCACCATCCATCTGTCGCTTCAGCAAATGACCCGGGATGCCAAGGTGAGCATGAGAGGCACCATCTTTATTAAGTCCACTCACCTGCTGGCCTATGCCAAAGATGATGACTTATATACCGGAACGAACAAATGTTTCCTTTATTACGTTATAGGACTGCACAAAATTGCAGGAAAAACAAAATACATGGATGACTGGACGAAAACAAACAACATCAAAATTCAGTGAAAAACAAGATTCGATGAAAAAATAAATCAATAAAGCGACTCAGGATTTGAAATGCATGCAAATGTTGAATAATTGACAGGAAAATACCAGACAAAGAATAAACAGACACATGTGCAGCATTTTTATATGAAAAAGACATCTGGTGACACTGCAAGACGTTTAGTGGTAAGAAGTTGTTTCGACATCAGTGATTAAGGCAAATAAATCAGCTTGCAATTGATAATAATCGTCCGCAGACTTGATTGCCCTGTATAATTTTAAGCCAACCGCATATAGAAGACAGGAGAAGTTGATAACAGAAGGAAGGTCATTGACAAACAAGATAAAAATTATGTGACCGAGGATTGATCGTTGAGGAACTTCGGATGTGGAAAAAAGAAATGGAACAGTTTAAAGTGACTCTGCAGGGAGAACTATGAGGATAGGAGGAAAACGAGGAGAGAAGGGGACCAAAAACACCAAACCCATTAAGCTAATTGAGTAGCAGGTTATGGTTCACAAAGTCAAAAGTCTTCGAAAAGTTCGTATATATTACATCAACTTGACATTGATAATCGAAGGTAGAGGCGACAAAGTTAGCGAGCACCATAAGGTTGGTCGTTGTAGAGTGGCCTTTGATTAAAACATGCTGCTCAGGAGCAAGAAAAGTTTTTAAAGAAAGATAAACTCTATTATACCACAAAACAAGGCGTTCAAGGAGTTTACTTAAACAGTAGAGGGGGAATATAGGACGATACTATGGAAACAACAGATGGATCGTCTGATTTGAAGATTGAAGAAATTTTGGCGGATTTCCATAAAGAAGAGAATTCAACAGATGCAAGACTAATGTTGAAGAGAATAGCTAAAGCAACACACCGAGAAAGAATGAGAGGATTATTGGAAAGAGACGTCAAGGGCGACCCTTTCTCTGGTGAAGTGATGGCGGACGCCCGGACACCATAGAACTGCTACGGAGATCGAACTCAATGGCGGTAGTGCCAAACCGGGACGTTCGGAATTCTCTGCTGCAATAGATCTAGACCACACTGGTAGTCGACGTTGATAATAATGATACCCAGTAGGTTCGGAACAATTTTTTCTAGAGAAAAGAGGGAAAATGTACACCAAAAATTATTATTAGTCCAGAATATAAGTAGTTTCGTTTTTTTCGGCACTTAGGGAGGTTTTGTTAGGATAGTAGCACTAAAAACAATAACAATCCTGTCCCAGTTGTTTTTGTTTTCATTGGTATCAACCTAACTAACTCTTGAAAGAGGCGCAAAAAACACGACTTATGTCAGAACATAACAGAAGTAATATATTCCCGCCGAGAACAGGATTTTAAAACACTAGTTATCAACAGCACTATCATATGTCCACCTCAAATATTTATTAGGGACCAGCTGAATTAAATTAACGAAATGTTGAAATAAAAACATTCTTACATACAACTTATTTTTTATTGGTCGTTATTTCAATATTTGATGAAAAATGAAAAAATAACTTCCAGCAGATCTAACAGTTTTATGATTGCGCTTGGCTTTACTGACCATTAATGTTACGTTTTTGTTAATTAGCAATTACAGAATATTGTTCATTTTTTCCACATTCCACAACACGCACAAAAATCTCGGAAGGTGGTATAAAACCTTATGACTGTACGCTAAGACCTCTTTTTGGGGCTTTTTATGAGCTACAAAAATAATCGGCCTTTAAATATTGTGACAACAATGCATAGCTGAGATGTTATGCAAGGAGTTCGAAGACATAAATGAGCGTAATATGCGCTTTAAATATCAATGGCCATTGTCTTGGTACCTGCGATGTTACAGATCGTACTGAATTATCAAATGTAGACCCGAAAGCATAGAAGAGTTTTATAAGTTTAAGCTGACGATTGAAACTTTATTTAGTGGCTCTAACTCTTAGTGAAAAAAGATACAAATTTGGTCTTTGCTTGCTCTGCTAGTAGATAGTTGCAAAGGTTATGTTATCACTTAACCAGTTACGAAGAGGATGTTTTGGGTTTTATGAAATAAGCCGATTTTACCATAAGATGCATTTCCCGATCGCTAATACTGCTAACTGCTGATAAATTAATCGGTTTATGCTATGGTGCATTACTAAAAAATAATGATGCATTCATCAAATTTTTAGAGTATCTGTGTTCGGCAGTACTACATATGAATTTGTACATTTCTATGAATTTGTTTGAAAAAGAAAAGATCCATGGATGAATTAGTACGGTACCGCTCATAAACCCATTTGTGCAAGAACTAGATCTCATATTTAAGCAGGAAATTCATGGAGGTTGAGAACAATTTCTATCGATGAAAAATCAGAAATTTCCATCAAAAATATAAAATGATCTTAAAACCGCATACAAATCAGTCGAATTACAATATTTCTGATAAAAAAAAAATTTCAACATATTTAAGATATTTTCCACGCTATATATTCACATCTCGCCTAATTTGATTTTTGCGAATCATATCCATTTCACTTTAAGTGAGAAAACCACACAAAGCATACGTCAAAAAACGTTGCAACAAATATTTACACGTTTCAAGTAATGCTCGGTTAACTCAACAGACACTATTTTCCAACTATTGTTCACTTTGAAGATTTTTTCGGCTATCATATGTGCAAGCTAACATACTTCCAGTTTCATACACAATAGCCCGTGTTAATCACCTCACAGCGAATTGAGCGCACAATCAATAGAAAACATGATTACTGAAAATATTAACGGTTCTCATATGCACTATGAATCATACGGATAAACTTTCATAAAGGTTGCATTAAGTAGATCGCGATTGTGAGCCTGCATGTTTCTTAGGAATGCAGACGTAAAGGTCGCCAAATAGGGAGAGAATGTTCCAATCACAAAACAAATACACGTACATCTGTCAACTAACCACTGTGCACTTTAGATTCTACAGCGCCGTTTTACCCGACCTTCTGTTTTATCGCTATTGATACGCGCCCAATGATGGATACAAACAGCCCGCGATGTTGCCCGATCGCATTGAATTTTTCTACTAGTTCCAATCACCGGAGATCGTGATCCATAGCACGGTGAGATAGTCTGCAGCTTAGTATTTTGGTTTGGTGGTGTGGTGAGGTGACCAAACTATCTATGCACAGGTAAGCTTCAGAAGATATCCATTACCCGTTTCATTCAATTTTCATTTACTTTTCATCTGCACTTCGCACTTGTACGACCGTGCTGATAATTTGTGGAAAATCCAGTGGCTTGCAAACTTTCTTTGGATAATCTTCCAACTGCCGGTCAAAAGCAAAATGACGGCTTAACATTTAGAAAAGCTTTCATTTCTAACCCGAAGATTGTCGTGCCCTTTGGCCTAAAATTTTATTGCAACTTTGGTTTCGACACCAATTTAAATTTTAACGAGAAATTCTCGAAATGCACTGTAATGCAACGATCGCTGTTGCGGTCTACAGCGAAAACCTCTTGTTTTCTCTCTATTATTTGGTAATAAATTACACCACTTAGATGAGATTGTCTCGATCTTAAACTTTTTGCTGCACGTGTAGCTATCGTAAAATATAATGGCTTTGGCAAGTATGATGATATTATCATGGCAGATTCCAATTTTATGGCGTAAGTGAATAGCTATTGATTACGCAATGGTTTCGAAGTGCTATAACTGTTCACAAGAATCCTGCGCGAATTATTTACAAACGCTTGTATTATCTTCATTAAATATCAAATAAGCTATTGAAACATTAACAACTACTAGTACGATAATTGTACCGAAGGCCCGGTATTGGCGAATCCATTCCCGATGTCACCATGGTATCAAATGGCCCTGGTGAGTGATTAGAAGGTGATACAGGGCTATGTGACCATCACCTTCTAAATCGCTGAGAGCAGATACGTGCAACACCGCCCATTCGGGAGAACGCTTCGTTGGAATTATTTATGCAGGCTAAACAGAAGTGACATGGTAAGATCGATTGACCTGAGCCTGGAGGAAGAAGCTGCAACCATTAGGGCTCCAGTGACCCGTGAAGCAGCCGAAGCTACTGCTTCTAGCGTTATGGGTCTGATTCGCAGAACATGCGATGCTTCCATGCTCCGACGGCAACCTTTCCGTGGAAGGGAGGCTTGCTGGTGGAAGGATTAAAACGCATCGTTTAAGCGTACAGGGGTACAGCGATCTAGAAATAGACCGAAAGCGGCTGAGTTTTCTACAGCCCACAGGGCAGTAAAAAAGGAATTGGTCAAAATCATTAAGAGGAGCAAGCGACATAAATGGCAGGCTCTTTGCGAGGAGGCCAATTTCGAGCCGTGAGATGTGGGATACAAATTAGTTACTCGCAGACTTGGTTGCATGCAGTCTTGTGCTCCCAGTGATGTGGAAACTCTGCAGCGCATCGTCAGCTCACTGTTCCCGGAGCATCGGCCAAGGACGAATGGTAGCACAATCGTGCACTAGGGGAACACTTCTCTGTTTCCAGAGTAGGAGCTGATCGCCGCGATGTCTGAAATGAAAAACAGAAATGCCCTGGGCCCTCATGAAGTGCCGGTCGAAACACTAAAGCTATAGTGCAGAGTCAACCGTGGCTACTATTGGATCTATATAATTCATGTTTAGTGGCGGAGAAAGTAGTGATGGAAAGTTGTTCGATTGGCACTCATCGATAAAAAAAAGAAGGTTTGGACAAATCATTCACGTAACATCCACTTTGCATGCTAGAAATGGCGGGGAAGCTCCACGAACGGTTACTGAAGCCACCGCTGCTATCAGCAATTAGACTAGTTGGTAATCTATCTGACAGACAGCACGACTTTCGAAAGGGACATGGAACTGTTGATACCATATTAGTAGTGATTCGGGTGGTAGCAAGAGCGGGGTAACTAAGTCATAGCGCCCGACCGTTTGTTATGCTGGTGAGGCTAGGTGTTTAAAATGCCTTCAATTTAGCGAGGTGGAGTGATGTTATTTGGGCCCTAGAGAATTTTTTCCGCAGGCCGCACTACTTGTTGGTCATGATGCGAGCCTATCTTAGGGACCGATGGCTGGTGTTCGATGCCACGAAGGTTTTCGGAGGAGGCTTATCACCTCAAGGGCAGCACAGGAGTCTATCCTCGGATTTGACTTCTAGAATATTGTTTACGATGGACTGCTGCACCTGGAAATGCAAACGGAAGTATATCTCGCGGATTAAGCTGACGATGTGGTAAGAGTAATCAGTTCTACAGCTTCTTAGTTCTCTCAATTTAGACTTAATCAAGTCATGAGGAGGGTGGATCGATGGATGACCGACTATGGCCTCCAGCTCTCGCTGTTGAAGGCAGATATCCTCATGCTGACAAAGCGGAGGATACCGACTGTCATCTTGGTGACAGTGGGCTCTGCAAAGGTCTAGACTTGTAAGTCGATAAGGTACCTGGGAATGACCTTAGACACTAAGCTGACCTACTGGGACCACATGCGTAGGGTATGTGATAGGGTACTGAAAGCCGTCGTCTTGCTGAGCAGATTGATGGCTAACATTGGTGGCCCCGGTGACACAAAACTGAGGCTGTTGATGACAAAAAACTAACTCCATCTTGCTATACAGAACTGAAATTTGAAAGTTTTGCCTCTGTTTCTAAAAAAAAACTATTTTGTTGTTCGTAATTTGTCACGCACATTTTTTTCGAAAAGATTCAGAACGGCCGATAAAATAACAATGTCGATCGAATATGTAACATCACTTTTGAGACTCGGTGCCAGATAAGAGGGTAGGAATTTACTACATGATTTTAGTTTATTGATAGTGGCATGTAGCGGCAAAAGAACCAATTCCAATGATATAAGAAAAAAGGATGAAGTAGATTAAATTCTGGGATCTTCTTCAGTTCTGTCCATATAGGACTTTAAAAAAAATCCATAGAGGCCGCTATTCACGAGCAGTCCATCAGTCCAAATGGCCTGAGGCTAGGCGAAAATCGCAACGTGTGTAACAGAACTCGGATGGATTCATGTACTGAAGCAACCAAGTTGGATTTTCAATCATTCCAAAGTCCGTGAACTCAGGCCATCGGGCCATCTTTTAACTCAAACGTGTGTGGTGAAATAATAGGTCGAGTTTTGCCAATCCATTCAATGGACTGGTTGTGTGTGTTGAAGCCTCAGTCCAAACAACGTGGCAGTCTTACTTCGCACGCTGAACTATGACAATTTAACTTAATCTAATAATTCAGCACAAGATTTTGTTTTGGAGGTAATTGAGAAATTTTAGTCACATGAATGTCTTTGGCAAGCTACAAATGAAAATTATCACGACAAAACCTAACGAAATTCTGCTCGGGACGACATTTTAATATTCCATCCGCTTTCTCTAGCGGATACAGAGATATTTGTATTATTTTATTTTGAAACAAATAAATAATGCCTATTTTTACTTTTTGGCCTTTTTTGAACAAGCTTTGATTAATGGAATAATTGATATCGGCTTCTCCCTACCACCAAAGCTAAGCATCCCCTTCAAAGATTCATCTCCTGAGCTTTGGCATTATCATAGAAAAAACAATACCTAGAATAAAAAAAATAAATTTTTGAGGTGAATTGACTGTAGACAATGTTAGTTTTTCATAGCTACAACCGCTTGCTAAAGACCGCAGAATAGCGGTTAATCTTTCGTGAGGAGTGATGTCCTGTCTCATATTCGTATCTTTTCTCTTGATGAATGTGGTATTGTATGTCATTTCATCCATTCGAAAATAATTATGCCAATCAGACGGCTCCAGTGACAGTTGTTTGAGCAAATTTAAATGACTCATTCGTTTTAGATCTGCAAGCCATCCTTTTTGTCACTTCCTTTTTGGTTTTCGGTTTTAATGTATTCACATGCTGCTATTGCAAGCACAAAGTTTAATTCCTCCATATGGTTTGAATTCATTAATAAATTGAAGAACATTTTTTCTTTAACTATTTCATTCATTTTTTTCTAAACAAATGAAAGAAAACAAACAAAATGAAGCACAGCAGAAATAAATACACAGACCAACTTCAATGGACTGACTGTATCGAAGCTCTATCGTGAGTGGCGCGCTATATTGAACGTAAACCAAATGAACTCAAGCCAAATGGACTCAAATCATTTGGATTGCTCCTGAATAGGGGCCTTAAGATAACTTATAGATTTTTTAACCTTCTCAACGGTTAGTCCGAACTCATCAGCAACTATAAGTTGGGCTGTCTACAAGATTTAATTGTCACAATAGCTTGTAGGTGAACTAAATATTTCATGGAAGTAGTCAGCAAGCAGGTCACAGATTTCTTGAGGGTTAGTAAAAAAATTCTTTTTCGTCTACTCCACCTAAAATCTTTCGTTTGATGTTTACGAAATCCAAAAAAAAAAATAATATTCAGAATTTGTATAGTAATTTGAATGAAATAGGTATAATTCCAGATTGATGGCATGGCAATAAATATGATCCAAAATATAATTTTAGTTATTAAAAGTTGATATAAATCACACAGCAAAGAATCAAGCAATTAAAGTTGGAAAGCAGTCGATTATATTAAAATTAAAAGAAACTGAAGAGTAAGTTAGATCTATTTCGGTTCACCACAGTCATTTTTTTATTTGTGGAGAAAAAAATGAAATTTTTCAAATAATTTGTTGTGCGAATGTATTGGAATTTTAACTATGCGCCAGTGGACATCATTAAAATTAAAATGGTGAAAATATTTCGGTACTTTAAAGGCCCCAGTGTTAAATTGAATTTGAGTTTAAAAATATGATCTATTTTTAAATGTCTACTATTTGTGGATAGAGCAGCATTGAATATAAATTGAATCCAAAGCTTAATAATTTTAAAATTTTATGATTTTTATTTGATGTAATACATAATTAATCTTCCCTTTTCATCACCATAGGTTCAATTGTTCTCTTATAAAAATTCTAAGTTACTAAATCTTTATTAGTTTTAATATGTACACTAGCTAGAATAAGTTTGCTTACACTAAGCAATGTGAAGATGTTTCTTGATAAAATAAACGAATGAGATGAATCTTTTTAAGAAAATTAAAGAAATTAGGGAAATATTGTACTTATATATTTTATGCATTCTTAGAGCCTTAGGAATAATAATTTAGCAAATTTGAAATTCATAAAAACCGAAGTAAAGAGCTTTAAAATAAAAATGTCACAAAAATTGAATAGAAAAAGTCTGCGTACAGACAAATGAACGCATGATTTTCAGAAATTTTATTGTATCTTCTCTCCCCTTTCATGCACATAACGACCCTAGGCACACGGTCGAAATCGTCACGTTATGGTTTCTGTGTAATGCACTTTAACAGTTACATACATCACCACAGTCCCCCGATTTAAACCTATTGGGCATATATGGGATTTACTAGGACTCAGAATTCGTGAACATTGCATAACGCCGAAGGACATGGTTTTGAAAGAAAAATCCACGCGGAAGAAACATCTAAGCTGGTCCATGCTAAAAAGACTGAGGGAAGTACTTAAAAGAAAGGGCTATTATATAAGTTACAAATTTAGTTCTTACATGCATTTAATATTTCATTATTTATTATTTATATATACTGTATGCAGACTTTTTCTACTGATTTAGTTTCAGTTTTTTTTTTCACTTGGGGCTCTTCATTTCTTCATTTTTATGAATTTGAAATGTGTTAAATTATTATTTCAAGAGCTGCAAGAATGCATGAAATGTATATGCAATGATTTCCTTAAAAATATTCACTTCATTCGTTTGTTTAACCGAGAAATAACTTCACATTGCAAATTTATTCTAGTAAGTGTAAGTATGCCTAAATTTACTGGCAAATGGTGCAAAATCCTCACTACACATTGTCAAATAGTCATAAAATTTATTGTATTTCCTGAATCTAGCTGATCCAAGACCTTAAATTAAAATATATTT
The DNA here is from genome assembly GCA_963978885.1 of Nemotelus pantherinus. Taxonomy (NCBI): domain Eukaryota; kingdom Metazoa; phylum Arthropoda; class Insecta; order Diptera; family Stratiomyidae; genus Nemotelus; species Nemotelus pantherinus. The sequence goes on from OZ022263.1 coordinate 214,799,620, forward strand.
CACATAAATATTCTAACCAAAAATTGAAGTGCCCGAAAACTGTTTCTGACGTACGTTTCATTACAAAAGCTAAAAAAAACGCTTACCTGTCTATAATCCTGACAGAATTGATGAATCATGCTTTGTATAGCTGCGGCTCGATTAGCGTGCAATGTCAAGCGATTTCCATTTCGCATGTTTATTTGCAAAGCTGCGGGTCGTGGTAAAGTAATAGCCCCTTGAAGTTCTGCGTATGGCATAGGACGAACAACAGTCAAAGAATTCGCGTCGCGCCGTGCAAGATATACACCACTGTGCGATACTGCTAAAATTGACACATCGGGAAACTGCGGGGCACCATTCACCAAAAACAAGCGAGCAAAGTACAGAGGCCAGCTTCGTGCCATATCAACCAAATGCCTTTTCACAATGGCCCGCACTTGACTTCGAATATTCTCGAATGTCACACCATGACCGCTGAGTAAGGTAAGTGCACTTCGTTTTTCTTGCGACGATATACGCAGACAGGGTGTTGCGCCAAAAACGTCTAAAGCGATTTGTGCAAACAACAGGTCAAGAACCGTTGGCGGTCCGATTGGCTCGCATGGCCGGAAAACTTCTTTTCGTACACGAAGCTTCCACTGCACGCGGTTATACGTAAGACAGGCATTTGCGGAAGATTTCAGTGAGGGTGGTGCCGGAACGGGGGCCGGAATAGCAGGGTTCGGCCAGTCCTCTACTGTGTCTGTTTCGTCGTGTTTCTCAGTATTCTGTGAAACCATAGTGGATGCTGAGCTCTTTCTTTCCCGTTCCTTTGCGTATTTCGCCATATGAGTTTTGAATGTGGCTCTATCAGTTATTTGACTTTGTGCAATGGATTTCCTTGCCGCATTTTCTTTTTCTGCTGCAAGTGTGACTCGTGGAGGAGGGGGTTGATAGACCCTATTACTCTCTCTTTCTCGTTCAACTTGTTGGATTTCATAAAATCGTTCTCGTTTCTCTCGTTCTTTTTCCCGTTCTCGATCGCTTCCACTGGATGGAGGACCCTCGACTTCCGCTCTATCCCAAACGGATTCGGAGAAATTCTCTCGATCTCTAGAGCGGGATCTTGAACGCGAACGATCTCTGTCGATCGCGATTTCTTTCTTATAACTCTTTTCGTACACCAAATCTAGTTTGGCTGCTTCGGCACGACCCCAGGAATCAAATGTGTCTTTCAAAGCATCCGAACTGTTCCAATTATGACGAGCTCCAAATGTATCTCTTTCCTGACGTTGGACGAAAGCTGGTATATCCTGGTTACTTTGTTGATTTTTGTTAATATCGCGATCAGCACTGCGACGTGAGGGTTGATTCGATGGAACAGGTGGAGGAGCTGGTGGTGCTGTGCTTGGTGGTTTTATTGGTGGAGGTGGGGCCGGGCCTGAAGGAGCTGGAGGAACAACGACAGGCCATGGTGGTGGAGGTGGTCGCTTTGATCCCTCCATTCGTTGAACCTGTGACCTAACAGATGGAAGGTCGGGGCTCTCTGGACGATGGTGTCCGTTCAAATGACCACTAAGCTGTTGCTGCAGCATCAGCTTTCGGGTATCTTCCAGTTTAGCAGGAGCTCTCAGCTCAGACCTGGCACTAGTTGATGATCGAACTGAGTGCCCGGCCGTGACTTGTTCTAAGCGCTGTCGCATTTCTGAGCTCAGTTTTAGTTTACCAACGCTGCCCGGTGGCGGCCGTTCGGCACCAATCTCAAAACTACGCTTCGAGGCCTTTAACATCATGTGCTGATTGGACTGCTGATGGGAATGATTTTCCAGTTGGTTCAATGATTTTCTATGATGCTGGTCTTTTGTCTGGCTTTGATTTTGATGCAACGGACTATGAACTTGGATTGCTACGAGCTTGCTATTTTCTATTTCAAATTCTTCCCATTCGATAGTAGACCCATTTGGCGAGCCATTACCGCTATGGTTTTGTGACTGAGGAGTATTCTTGCGCTGATTTTGCCGCATTTTGAAATGCAAAAAATCTTCTTCAGTGTCGTTTTGCTGCGCGTCTTGTGGTGGAGGCCATCTCCACTTTCCAATTCTTACTGTTTTCGCTCTGCCGTACGGATCCAAAAACGGACGAGCTTCAGATGGGTCCTTAAATTCGATTGGTGGTGGCATCGGCGGGGGCGGCGGAGGTGGTATTAGCGAGCCTCCACTGTCGGATGACGCTTTGCGAGCTCGATCCGAATCTGAAAATTGTGATATTCTTTTCTTAAAACTTTGTTTGCGTGTAGTAACTGATGTTGAAGTTTGAACGGTCTGACTTTGATTGACTTGTGCTGAAATCGTTTGCAAAGTTGTGGATGAAGGACTTGTATCTTGCTGACTTAATAAAGTTTGCAACGCTTGGTTTTGAGCTAGAAGTTGCTGCTGGATTTGCAAGTTCTGTGCCATGGCTGATTGAAGAAATGCTCGTTGCATATGTTGCTGATACGCATTGGGGTCTGCGCCTGATGGAATATTCACAAACTGCACGAGAGAGTCGGGTTGCATTGATCCCATCATCATCATCGGGTTCGTTGTGATGGGACTAAGTGGCCCCAAGGGCGTTGTTCCAAACTTATTCGTTGATGGACCAGATTGATGTGTCGTTCCGCCGCCTTTGATAATTTCAACAAGTTCAGAGTTCTCACTCAAGTTTCTTAATGAATCATTTAGGAAAATTGGTTGAAAGAGGCCTGTGATGTACTCATCAACTGAATTTTTCGTTTCATCTGTGTCTTTCTCTTCTCCACCGCCTTTGATCTTCCCCGATAACACTTTTGCATTCAAAAGACTTGAAACCATATCATCCATGTATGGGAATTCTATAATATCATCTTCCGCTCCTCCTCTTATACTAGCAGCTAATGATCGTGCATCGGACAATTCGTCCAAAGAACCGTCTAGAACCGGACTAAAAAGATCGTCCAAAAATTGGTCAACGTCAGAAGCTTGAGATGGGACGCGAACACGTCTCACGTGACTTGCCAAAGATGGAGCCTCACTTGTATCTGACATTGCAGAAGAGCGAGTTGCATACTCAGACTTTTCTACGTACTTCGTTGTGTGTGTCCCTCCTGATCTGCGACCTGCGTTCTGAGATTTTTGGTACCTTTGTGGTGGTTCTTTTGTGTTTGTTGTCAACCTCTCTACTGAATGATAACGGTCGTTCAACCGACTTTGGGATAAACCTAAATTCATCGGTTCAGGCTCAGGAGTCGTCGGTAAATCAACACTTTCACCACCTAAAAGATCATCTAAGGATCGTGATCTTGATTTCTCACTTTCAAAGTAGCGTTCGTTCAATGCTGAGTTTCTAGATAGGAAGTCGTGGGAGGTTTTTCTAGATACTCCTCCGTCAAAGTGACGCGGTGGGACTATGGGCTCAGGTATAGGAGCTTCTAATTTTGATTGATTTCTCGATTGCGGTGGTTCAGGTGGAGGCACTTGAGGTCTTTTAGAGTTCAACACCTCTACTTCAGCCGTTGTCACCTTTGATGTCTTACGCCCAGACCGCAATAGGTCGCTTCGTACTGCTGGGAATGCTGGACACAGTTCTTTTTCCGAAACTAAGTCGAGAACGTAGTCTAGACCACATGAGTCCAATACTTGACCGGCATCGTCTAACACAACCGTCCAACCGTGGTTTAGCACTCCAAGACCCGATACTGCCAGTGACGCAGCTTCTTCACAAGTAGTCCACGAATCAATTGCCACTGTTTGAATAGCATCGTCTGGCAGAGTAAGAGCAACAGCGATATCAGATAACCGCGATGTAGCCCGCCATTCTATCCACGACGGTGGAAAGTTTCTAGAAATTTGAACATTATGGTTGTTTGTTGTTCTTAGAAGCTTTTTAAGAAGGTGCTCTTTGATGGATGTTGGGGCAGTATCAGCAATAAATTTCATCAAATATTTTGCAAAAGCGGATCCTGGTTGGAAGGATGAAAGGCATTGTGCCATAAGTTGCCATATTCTCTGGGCTTGTGCTTCGTCTGCTCTGTAAGCTTGATTGCACAATTGAACTAGAATTTCATCTCTAAGGCCGCGTGATGACAGTCCTTTGTGCACTATATAGTCAGCAAGGGCCTTTTCTTTGTTAGTGTCCAAACTTGTGTCACTTGTCCATCGAAGTATCAACTTGAACACGGCTAGAGAGTCCTGGAAATCTTGATCTCGGGCAGCCGCTCTTGATAAAAATGGAACCGTTATGGGCTCACGCCTTGGCGATAATTTAACGCCGTTACAGTAAACTGAACTGAATTTCCCAAATGCAAATTGATCCAAATCACGTGGTAGCTCCGCAGCCGTCGGAGGACCAGGGACTGTACCGACGACTTTCACCAAATGTCGATCACCGTGCAGTGGTGTCCAGTCTTCAATTTTGGAGAATATGAAAGCCAATTCTGCCGGAATGTCTAAATACGTGACTTGATTGCGCTCAGCAGTTTCTTTTGCAATCTTTTGGGCTTGGCGCTCTTTCTGTGCTCTCAGAACTTCCTGACGGCGTTTCATCTCCATTTTGAATTTATGATATCGTTTTCTTTGCATTTTCCCACGCCACAGTGCTTGAGCTTTGATTGTTGCATGTTTCAAAGCTTTATATTTCTTGTGATCTTGATATGCTTTCCAAGTACTCTGAATCTTGATTGCAGCCCGCTTTTTCCTCTGCATTTTCTTCTGCGCCAAAACGCGACGTACATTCTTCTGGATTACTACTGCTGCATTTCGTAATCGTTCAGAGCGACCACCTTCCAAAGTGCGGTGCAAAGCTTCGCGAAGAAACACACGAGTCGCTCCCAACTGGAAATCTGGACCTTCGACTCCAGTGCGCGGTAATGATTCGAGCAGATTTCTGCATAGTTCACGATATGGAGTACCACGGGGCAGAGGTGATTTCATTAGATGTCGATACCTTTCGACAAAGTGCTGGAACCTCAGACGAACTGGATAGCCTTTTTGACGGATTTGTATGGTATCAAGCATACCAAGATAACGAAGCTGCTGTAGAACACACGGCATATCCATTTTGAGCGCATGTTTATCGTTGTTTGGTTTCACGCAGCGAACAAACCATGGGTTGCATCTACCCATTGACTGCAAAAGCTGCTGAAGTGAGTCAGAAAACCTAGCAGCGACTGTGGGCGTACGAGGCTTCATTGTAACGAAGCGCCCATTAGAGCCTTTGGGTAATGTCTTGCCGGCGTCGCGTTGAGCCCGTAACTGTTTCGTCATATCAGACACCAGCTGCAGTTTGCTGGATCCTAATAGCTCCAACACATCCGGACGAACAGCGTCTCTGTTCTTTTCAAGAAAGCCTTCAACGCAATACCACACTTGTCCTGCGTAATGAGTTATGCCGAACTCCTGTGCACCTACTCGGGGCCTCGAATATAGTTCGTTTAAGGCATGATTGTAGTGGCACTTTTCAAGAAAGCTGACATCTGTAGCTCTTGGGAAATTCGACTCATCATCAAGAAGATGAAATATTCCCACAGGCTTTTTCGCTAGTAGATGAATAACGGGTAAATTGTCTTCCCATGAAAGTGGAGACCATTCGAGTCTTTCTCGAGCATATTCCGCCTGTTCCAGCTTGAACACATGTTTGTTAAAATAAAGCTGTAGGTTTTCATTGGCGTAATTAATACAAAGTTGTTCGAATGAATTCTCGGCTAAATCTTCAAAGCCGAAGATATCTAGAATGGAAATTCTATGGGCATCATGAGTACCACCTTTGTGGACAATCGAGTTGATACGCGACACAAGCCAGTTGAATAATCCTGCGTAGAGTACTTTTGCGAATGCATCTCTAGCATCTAGTGCTTGATCTATTCCAAGCGGAGTGTGTAGTCGCTCTGACCTTGCTTCTGTAATTCTTGTCGTGAGAGAACGATGCAATCCTTCTGCGGGTATATGGAGTAAATGTCCAGCCCACTTTATTTCAGCGTCGGAGCCAACTTCAACCCCTTCTTGACCGTGTCTCAATTGACGACGATGAAAATACACATTCCCTAAGTGTAAAACTGACGCCAAAACTCTGATAATTCCTTCACGTTCAGTGTCAGATACTCCTAGGACTTGCATTGCACCTCGCAATGCCTCCCAGCTTACTCTGCCGGGCGCACAATCAGAGCCGCCTTGATTTAAATAAAAATATTTGTCAGCTTCCAACAATCCATACTTGGCACGCTCAGCTTCAGTTAGCCCACCCAAGAGCTCGTAAAACACATGATAATTTCGCTCGCCGGGTGCTTGTGTTACAATTCTGGATTTTTCCAAGAGATATTGAGTTATTCTGGCCCCGACAATCGCTCCGGCTTTGAAATACACTTCCAAATATTTTCCGAAACGGGAGCTATTATTATTTCTTGCAGTTCTTGCGTTTCCGAATGCTTCCAGTAGAGGTGAGGCTTCTAGTATTTGTTCAGTGATGACTGTAGATGCTGATCCACCTCCAGGAACAACAGCAGCCAGGTATTGCATAACCAGTTTCGTAGATTCAGTCTTTCCAGATCCAGACTCTCCGGATATAATGACGACTTGCGGCGAAGGAAGAGCAGCATGTGCGGCTGCTCCAATGGCAAACAGATGTGGCGGCAACGCACCCAATGGTCTCCCCGCATATTGCTTAGCAACTTCCAGCCCATATGAGTCCGGAAACATTTGATAGGGATTAACGGCAATCAGTATACTGCCAGCAAATGTGTAGATGAGCCCTTTGTCATATCGAATTCGTAGATTCCACAGCAATGATGCCTCGTGGAGGTCATCGAGCTGTGTCATATCATCGACGCCATTGCTGCCCAAGTCCTGTCGCGCTCGGAGATTACCTTCTCCAGTGGCCAGTGTGAACGTTTGAGGCTAAAATAAAAAAAAAACATAGCATTAGTTGGATGAAAATGCAAAGTGAAAATATATATATGATTTGATTGGCATATGAGTTTTTTGTAGCTTGAACAATCTTCAAACAAAAAATGCTTTACACTAATACTCAACTAGATAAAGATATGAAGGATTATGAAGCAACAATATTTATTGATCTAATAAAGGCTCTCGACACTGTTGACTATGACGTCTTGTGCGATAAATTAGATGAGCTATGTGTTAGCACAATCTGTACACAGTTCAATGCAAAGACTAGCTCTAGAAAATATATTAAGATTGGCATTCCCCAGGGCCCTATTTTAGGTCCAGCTCTCTACTTGGTGTATGTCCAAACTCCAAGTATATTACTTATGCAGACGATACACTAATCCTTCATGTCAGTTGAGGCTCAGAAGAGCTAGACATTGTAAGCCCGTAGCCAAGGTTCCCACTTTTGATACATTTGTACCATTTTGATACATTTTTACTTGAAACTTATATTTTTGATACAATGATACAGCAACTCACTAAATTATGACGAAATGATACATTTTGTCATCCAGCAAATAAATTCAATTTCAAACCTCCTCTCTCTAGCAGTAAAAACTGCCAACTTCAATCTACTTTACACTCTGAACTACGAAAGATATCTCATAATGTGATGTCCCTGAAGATTTGAATTTTTCAAACTATTTAAATAATAACGGGAAAATGAATGTTAAAGTGTTTTGGGATTAACCGAGTTTGGTTGAAAACAATTTAGGTGAATCAACGTCATCTGCCGCCTTTCTTCATGTTGACTTTAATAGCTGTACCTTATAGTTTACTTGAAAACGAGGTTTTTCTGTATCAAACTTGGATGGCAATGTAAGAAAGAACTGATCAGAGTTGAAAGAGATAAGAGAAATTTTGGGAATCAAGAAACCAAACCATGTTTGGGTCCATTGTATGAGATACTTGCCCAAAACAAATTCTTTTATTCATCATGTTCATCAAATCATCAGTATTCTGATAGGGTTCCTTTTAAAGCCGAAGAATATTTTTTTTTAAATTTAAAACAGCGACTTCCCTTAAAAATAATCAGCGCTCCGTATTGATTTCGTGAACATTTTCAAAAAATTTTACATTCGCAAAGAACCCACATTTTATTTTGTGTGGCTTCAATATTAATGGCAATATACAGATGAAAACAAAGAGCGGAAGTAATTTTTGATATTTTTTTTAGGCTCTATATTATTCAATAAATATACATAGTATGTAGCTCCAAACTAAGTTTTTTTTATATTATAATTTATAGTTTCAGTACCTCGACCCAAATACACTTTTTGGGAACGTTTTGATACGTTTTTACCAATATTGATACACTTTTTGAAGAAATTTGAAAGTGGAAACACTGCCCGTAGCGGATTTATTTGGGATTAGTCAATTCGGTCAGGAAATTTTTTCGAATCGGATTGAGTTTGGTATTAAAAAATCCGAATCGAGGAATTGGGGAATAGAAAAATTCCAAGGCCATTTAACTTCTGTTCATGGATGTGACTTTCCAAGGCGGCATACTTCACAATTTTTTTTGGCAGAATTTTCTGCCTTCTGGCAAAATTACTGAATTCGATGCTTTTAGGAACCGAGTACGTCTACATTTTGGAGAAATTTCTGGCAAAATTCTCAACGAAATCAAGAGAGTATGGAAGGTAGAATATTATAAAGTTTGTGGCTAAAGATGCAAGCAGCTGCAGAACGAAATGTAAAATATTTTGGAGATAAAATGAATCAATGAAACTTTTGGATGCATTTTATATGATTTTTATATGATCCTAAAAAGTTTTTTTTTTGATTTCGTGAACACCAAACGGAAAACTTCGGGCTACCCTACTTCAATGCACAAAAAGAACTTTTGTTCGTCAAGCTATCACGAAGTCTCTGACCTGTTCGCTGATCATTTCCAGGAATTATTTTGTTCATGTACAACCATATCTAACTTTCAGTTCTCTCAAACATTTCCACCAAATATCATCTGTGAAATGTATTTAACTAGAGAGGAGATTGCAAAGGCCATCAAAGATCTTAATGTCAACAAGGGTCCTGGTCCTGACTTGCTACCTCCTAGTTTCATACTCGAATGCATGGAGTCGCTTATCTTACCCGTGTATTTAATTTTTAATAAATCACTTTCTTGTGGGATTTTCCCCTCCTTCTGGATATCATTCCATCTGACCCCGATTTTTAAATGTGGTGATAAGCGGTCAGTTGATAATTACAGAGTTATTGCGATACTACCAGCATTGCCTAAACTATTTGAAAAAATTGTCTGTGATAAGCTCACTACTCTAATAGAGCTTCTTCTGAACGAACAACAACATGGTTTTAAAAAAGGCAGGTCAACTTCTACCAACTTCGTGATTCTCGTTTCAGATGTTCTCTGTGGCATGGAAAAAGGGCATCAAATTGATACCATTTACACAGACTTCAGTAAGTCCTTTGATCGCATTGTTCATGATATTCTTCGAATCAAACTACAGAAATTTGGTATCTCGGGTCTTTTATTAAACTGGTTAGACTCTTATCTTCGAAATAGGACGCAGTACGTTAAGTTTCAGGGTATCCTATCCAAAAAAAAATCGAATTTTTATCAGGTGTACCACAAGGTAGTCACTTGGGGCCTCTTTTATTCAATATTTTCGTATCGGATATTTCTGAAGTTTTATCAGACATCCTTCACCTTTTTTATGCAGATGATCTGAAAATGTACCACAAAATTAAATCCAAATCAGACTCAGTTTTCTTTCAATCGAAATTTCTTTCTCTTGAGCAGTGGTGCAAACAAAATAATCTCGACATTAATGTCAGTAAATGTCAAGTCATTCGTTTTTCCCGCAAAACCAGTAATATAAAAATTTGATTACCGCCTTAATAACTTTGGATAAAAAGCTGCGTTTTAATTTACACTATGACAAAGTTTTAAGCAACGCAAATAAACAGCTTGGATTCATCAAAAGACGTGCGAAGGGATTCAAAAACCTATGGGTCATGAAGTCTTTATACCTAGCTCTAGTTCGGCCATTGCTCGAATATGCATGTATTGTCTGGCACCCTACCTTTGATGTCCATAGCGATAGGCTCGAATCGGTGCAGAAGCAGTTCTTGCTTTTTGCGTTGAGAGAGCTGTATAATCCTTACGAATTTAATAATCTACCTTCATACAGATACAGACTAAATCTCTTAAATCTATCAAGTCTATCTTCGCGGAGGATAATCATATGCTCCTGCTTTACTTTTGATGTTATTAGGGGCTCGATCAGTGTTGTGTCCCTGTCCAATAAGATCACCTTCAACGAATCAGTAAGGCAGACGAGGCACACACGTTTACTGAGTGAATACCGACACCACACAGTTTTCGCCAACACTGAGCCAATCAACAGATGCTGCAAAATATTCAATAGATTCTGAAAACACTATTCCCCAACCATTTCGCGACCTAGGCTTAAAACTGCTCTGACTATAAGGTGCTCACGTCATGATGAATGCCCTATCCAATTCCCTACCAAAGATGGTTATATTTTTAAAATTCTTTCATTATTGTGTACTGTACAAATTTATATAAATTGTTAAATATTTTGTACGCCTTGTTTGGTTGAAAAAAATAAATAAAATAAAAAGAACTAAATGGCACACCCTGTGCATCTAATTTTAAATGAAGTATTTTCTGATTTAAAAAACAACAACAACAAATAAACACTGTTTTTCGTTTCCCCATGTTTATATACCACCAAATTTCATAAAACAAAACCACTTTTTTGGTGTCAAGACATTTTTGACGCTGACGGTTTGTTGAGTTGGTGTGAAGCGAGTTGCGAGCATGGGAAGTAGTGACAAGTATAATAACCTTGCACGTTTCTAAGATTTGATAAAAACCGGTAAACCTATGAAGTGAGTATCTTTTTTGCTGTTGATCGTTTACAAGTCGCCTATCAATGCCCATATACTAAAATTACTTGTAAATTCCAAATTATGACTTTCAAATTTATGCATGTATAGTTTGTAATAAATTATTCAAAAACATGAATTCGTCAAGACATCAATTAATCGCGAAAATTGTGAACTGCGATAGGTAGACGCTCATATTATTTGGAGGTACTGTCTTTTGAGTACAAGATTCAATTCCAAGGAAAAACTCCGAAAGCTTATGGCAATATGGATAAAAATATCAACTCTGAGATGTTAAGATACACCATTCACTTTTACGTCTAATTGATCGCAATCAATAAATTTCAAGACACGAAAAATATACATTACATTTCGGGCGATAACATCGCTGCATAAGGTGGAAAGCTTTTTAACGATCTGAGGATATTTATATCTGCTACGTTTCCGCTCTCGCATCCGTTTCCGCTGACCATCTTCAAGCTGAATATTGTTTTCGAACATTGTCGGCTTGGACAGATCAGCTAACCTTTGGCGTCTACATATTACTGGCGCTGGATCAGTAAAAGGCTCTGATACTATAAAACTGGATCCTGATGCAATTGAAGAACCACTCTTTTGCCATGGTTCAAGTTGAAAACGCACTATTCGCATTTATGATAATCAAACTTTCAAAGTATGTTTCGCGCATTGCTCGTATAAAACTAGAAGGAGACCACTGAGCACTAGCATGTAATCAATGCACTGAGCACACGCGTATTAAACTAGATTTGCGCATTGTACTATTTGAAATTAATTTTATTATTTTTCTTCTTTTGCAAAGTGCAGAAATGAAAATCAGCGACCGGCTTCACATAGCTACCGACATAAACTGCTTTCATGCATAATGTATCTAGTTTGACCATCGGACTCAGCATCGATACCGTCTCTTCGGCATGAGAAGATACTCGTATTATCTGTATATTTGTCGTTTGAATCAATTGCCTGCCAGTGTTGGCCACATAACAGCAACAAATTGCAAATGTCAAAGAGCCATATTCAAATCAATCAACATGGATAGCAGCTGGTTTTTTTTCCGAGAGAATACACCAATTTTTCATACATTGAGCTTCAAAGAAAACGGGTCTCATGTAACGAAAAATGATGACCTCGAAGTCTGCCTGTTAAATTTGTAATGATAGTGATATCAGAGTATCTTAAATGATTTTATCCATTGAAATAAAAAAGAAATTTTTGTACGTTGAAAACTCGTCGAATTGAAATTGAAATTCTACACGCATTACTTTGTAATCCGAGTACTTATGCTTACTCGGGATTTATAACCGTTTTGCATGCATGCACAGACTGGAGTAAACTTCAAGCGATTTTATATTAGATTAAACCTTTTATTTTGACAACTAACAAATAGTTGCGATTATTTTCTACATGCCGCACATGTGAAATAACCTTTCATCTTCTAATAAATTAATCACTTCATTTACCATTTCTTTCGAGTCCTTCCATTTCATTTACCATTCTATTTACTATTGCTTCCGATAACTTGCGTTTCTGAGAAAATAATAAAAAAGAGCAGTGAATGGCAAAAGCTCAAAGCTCGTTATCTTTCCGACCACTGCAATAATTTTTTTTGTTTGAATGCGATCATCATTAATACGTTTAACTAGTTTGACTGGTCTTTCCAAAATATATTTTGTTTATTTCTGATAAGACTATTAGTTATGTATAGTGTGAACAAAAAACATTTTATAGAACTTTGATTAGTCTGGAGTTAGTGCTTTTTCTACTTCCACTCTTCTCTTTCTGGTAGGCTCTGTTGCCATTTACTTAAACTTAATGGGACCATCTCTTAGTGCAAAAGTTTTTTTAAATTTTCAGTGTTAGCCTAGTCTAGTACTGTAAACAACAGTAGTAGACTACATACAACTGGTTCCCATCAAGTTCAACCCACCCTGTAAATTTCATTTTCCTCCGACTGCATCGGAAGTTAGAGGATAGAAATGTTTTTGGTGGTTGCCATCTGGGAAAAAATCAAATTTGGAAAATTTAAACATCATCATCATCATTATGGGCGGGCTCCTGGCTTCACGCACAATTTTTCTCCGATGTCATTCAATCAATCATCCCTAAGTCTCTTCGCGCCAGCCCTCCCCAGCTGTCTTCTGCTGTGAAATATGCCGCAGAGTTTTTCGCGTCAGCCTCTCTTCGCACATACGAGGTAGGTAGCCACCAGAGCCTACCAAAATTATCTTTGTGACTATATCTGCGTTCAAGTAGATAGTTTACAACTCAGGAATTATCCTTTTTTACATATGAACGATTATTCTCGACTTTCCTCCCGAACGTAACTAAGAGGGCAGAGCCTCTTTTGCTGAGCATCCAAGTCTTGGTACGTGAGCAGAGTAAGACTATGGCCTTAAAGTCAATAAAAACATATTACAAAAGATATGGACATCACATTTTTCCATTGCCTGCCTACGAGTGAAAATTTGACTAATTGTTGGTGTGCTTGTGATGATGGCTTTAGCATATGGGGCTATACGCTCTTGTAGGATCGAGTAGAGTATCTTATAGGAAGTACTCAACAGTGTTATACTCCTGGCAGAAGTATGACACGGTAGTGCAGATGTCGGTTACTCTGCTTGCAAAGGCGCCAGTCTGAAGCAGCGATCTACTACTCGTGGGTTCGAATCCCACCGTATGCTCATGGTTGTATTTATTCGTATTGTGTGGTCTTAATTGCCAGCGACTAGGCGTAATACCAGCGCTCTATTAATTTAGTGTCACATCATAGCTTTGGCGATTACTGGTTATGAGACCAGTGCCTCAAAAAATAAGAAACCAGTGTGGCACTTAAAAGAATAATGGAATAATTGAAATCGACTTTTCATACATGTGTCTCCCTACTGCCAGAGCATTCACTGCAAAGCGTAAAACCCTGAACTGTGGCATTATCATAGAAAAAAAGTGCTGTTATTTTGACATCTACTTTCTTGTGTCTGGTGTATATTATATCTTTTCACCAGTCTTCTAGCACCTCTTTATTTATTTATTTATTATTACACGGACAAAGCACATTAACAATTCATAAAGTGGCTGCTTAAAATAATGCAAAGGAAACATCTTCAATATACTTGGATAATATAGGCTAAAGTAATGAAAGCATATAAAGTAGAACGAGAATAATCCATGATTATATCAAGTGAACATATTACATAAAAACTCTATCGCCTACGAACCGCTGGAAACACTGGTTTTCGAAGAAAATTAGAAGAATCGTGTAGATTTTGAGTGTATATGTTACCACACTTGCGCATTATCACAACTAACCTGTTTCAAAGTTCATGCACCACTTTGATCCGAAGATTGCATTAAAACTCATAGGATAAAAAGGTATTCAGGGCCATCACTTGCATGTATTTCAAAATTTAGGAAAACAAAGCACTCAATACTTCACACTATCAAATACTTGTCTTATAAAGCTTTGGAAGCAACATCTTTTATAACATATGTTTATAATGAAAATATTCAATGCTTGCAACATTTAAACGGCATTGCCACCAACAGTCTACCAAAACTGCTTCACGTCAACATCAACCTACCCTTCATGAATTTCACTTTCATCTGATGACTTCCTCGAAATTTATAGGGGTAGAAAGATGTTTGCCGCACGAACAATTTTCAAAACCCGGAAAATTTAAATATTAGTTACTTATTTTTATTGTAGATATACATATTTCATGGTAGCAGTTCTTCAGAATAAAATGACAAAAATGCCTGGGCCTGGCAGTTCTTTGCTTACACTAAATTCAAAAGTACACTAAATCTGCTTAACGTTAAGGTCAACTCACCCTGTGAATTTCATTTCAATCCAACGAATGCATTGGACGATATATAAGTAGAAATAAATTTAGGGTTACCAACCAACAAAACTTTTCAAATTTTCAAAATCCAAATATTTGTTGTTTATTTTCACTACAAAATCATTACCATCTGAAAATTTATTGATAAGATCGCAGAATATTACAAAAACTACCATAGTTAGAAAATCCAACATGACTTTTCGACCAAACTCCTACCAAACTTGTTCTATAATAAGGTCCACTTTCTGCAAGGATGGCCAATTTACCATAAAACGTAATAAATTTTTCTACTGGCCTGCGTTCATGGTTGGATTTTGAATATAGGGATAGTGGTAAGATCTACTTCTTTTTTGGGAGGAAAAGGCGTAGCTCTCAAATCACTTAATTGAGACTAATTCAAAAGATACAGTTTTATTTGAGCAACAATCTATATTAGTCGGAAATTATCTCCTGCAATCACCGCAGCCATGTTTCCTGCAGTTTCATTAGGTGAAGATAGAGAGAGAAATGTGTTGAGTGGGATAATGCGTGGACTATTTTGCAAATTTTCTGATAAAACTAGTTCACTGAGCTAACATCGAAATGCAGAAATTTTACCAATTATTCGAACTTATGATAAATGCGAGTGTTGATTTGACCAATCTTAACGGTAAAATTAACTTTAAAAGAGTATCCAAAAGAAGTTTTTGTATTGGGCTGACAAGTGTAAAAGCGGACTTTTCTACCAAATCAGGTGGATAAGTTTTTTTAAAATAACTATGAACATAAATTCCGCGTAGACAGAGGACAAAGAGTACCAAATTTTTCCGACAGCGCACACCAGTTGCCTTGAATTGTGAGGAAGGATAAGATGGCATACAACTACCATCTGGTTGGTATTTAGGGATTGGGAGGTCACTCTATTGTCGTGACGTCATTTTGTTCTGTGCATGACTGGCTGAGTCATCTCTTGCTTAGGTTGCTTATGTTTTGGGTCGTTATCCTGTTGTAAGACCGAATCTTCGTTTTTCCGTGGAAAAATCTTCTTTACAGATTTTAAAAGTCCACACTTGCACATCTGTCTTCTTCTTATCCTGCTTGTTCAGTCGCTCGCTACAAGTTCCATTTGAAGAAATTGTCAGCATTTTTGTACACGTTGTGCCGCAGGTTCCACTTGATAACAATTTTGTTCAATTTTTGAATCACATTTGCAGTCGTGATGCACGATAACTGTGGCCCTTTCGAATGTGAACATGTAAAAACCGCTTCCTCACATAGTGTATACTTTTTGATCATTTTGGTTTAAGTGCGTCTTTTATGAGATTTTGAGCGACTTTGAAGTAATTTAGCACTGGCATCGTAACTTTGTGCAGAAAGGGAAATTTAAAATCTTCTGACACAGACTAACATGCATAAATGTATAATTACTTCCACAAAAGCGTTTAAGTTTGACTCCATTAGTTGCAGGCTCATTTCTTGACTGAAATACCCATTTTTCGAGCACCTCAGCTTTCACACTTTTATCAACGTTTTTTCTTCTTGTGCACGCTACATTTCCCTATAATTTTCTAGGAACCTCCACTGTGTTGGAACAACTGTCGAATTACAATTCCTTTAAGCATGCTTTCCCTCAATGTAGAAATGGATTTTACCGATAGAGGTTTCACAATAGCATCCAATTTCGACTAGATTTACCGAAATTACGACTATTTAAAATGGAGACAAATGTTTGGCAAATCTGGTAGATTTAAGGCTGATTTGGGGTCAATGGGAATAAAAAATACATTTACATATTGAATTGAAAGCACTCAGGTTGTCGGAAGATGGATGCTGTTGTAGTGCCTACTTTAAACCAAAAATTAGGCGCAAGAATGCAATGCGCCGCTTTTGATTCTCTAATGCGCTACGTTTGGCACATAAGCCATGGTTTGGTCATCCCTACTTTATTGTATGAATTTCGTTTTGATTTCTCCACAACACCGGAACCTATAGAGCAAAAAGCTCTTTTGCTGAGTAAAATTTTAAGATTCAAGACACAAAAATCTATCAAACTCAGCTTACAGTAAGGTCCAGCTACTGTGTCGAGCTTGTCCGAATTCATTCGTCTACGTCTTAGCATTGCTCTCCTGTATAACAATTGACGAAGTCACGTTCGAATTTGACTTTTCGTTGGCTTGATGGTGTTTTGAGGCAATGTTACGAAGCAAAACTAACGATTCCGGATACCTCGTCTTGATCTGCTTCAAACTATTAGAATAGCTCAGCTACTCTGCTGACGTCACAATCTATCATAACAAGCTGAAAATGAGGATGAAGACGTGAATTCGGAAACGCCTGGAGTGTTGTTCATGACGTATGGACCCGCGTAGCATGTCCTTTGTTTTGCAGGAACCAGTTCAAATCATTTTTGTTAATGATTCATCCCAGCCGCGTAGAGCTTCATTGTTCGGCTTTTACAACCTTAGAATTGCTTTTGATTACAGGAGAGGTAGTGGCTCAGGTGCTGAATATCCTGTATAAGATTTAATATTAGTGTATCTGTGCGGTTAGTGCTTGTAATTTTAGAGAGGTCATTATATTTTAAGTTTATCTTGTCGGTTAAAATTAATCGACATTTGGTGCAATGTGTTTTACCATATAAAAATAAGTAGGCTGTTTCCAAGAGAATATATGTATCTATTTATTTTACATACGAGAAGATAAATGATTATTAATATAGGTTAAATAAAGTAAATTTGACCATCAGTGAATATTAAATCAAAGTCTTCTCGAAAATATAGATCCGTACGCTCTTTTTCCGGGATTGTAGTCTCTAGGGCAGTTCCAGTGACGATGACGCACATTTAGGTCACGGAAAATTAAAAAAATGTTTTGCAAAAAAAAACAAATTTAACTTTCAAGTGAAAATACTTTTCTTCTTCAAAAATCCTATACTAATACCTCATACTTTATTTGCTAGAATGAAGAAACAACATCAACATACCTTTCCTTTAATGAGCGCCTGTACAATTATAACTTGAGCAGCCCGATGAACTTCTTGTATTTCTCCAGGTATTGGATGTCCCAGGCCTGGATCAAACCAAACCAAATTTCCTTCTGACCAGTCCATGATTTATGTTCGGTATGTGAGTGTCAGCGATTCCGATCCTTCTATATCAACATGTGTTTTCCGTTACTTGACACTTGCATACCATATCTAAAATAAATAAATTTTGTTTAGTAAAATCTTTTGATAAGTAGAATCTTCATAATTTTTGTGTTTATTAAAATAGATGAGCAATGAAAATAATATATTATATATATATATTTGCCGCAACCAGTAAATGGTTTTTGGAAGCGCAAATATGAGTCTGCAAATCTATAAAGCTCAGCTAAAATACACACCGATGTGATGACATTCATTTACTTAACTGAAGTCGAATGCTTCTATAGCGTATAAATAGTTGAGTTTTCAAATACTTATCATATATAGCGAATATACGCATTTCTTGCATAATCCCTCACCCAAAATTTGCATCATATCTGTAAATCCATTAATCAAATCAATTTTTTCCAAACATTACAGCACCCACCTATGTGTCTAAATCTTAAATTACAAACCACTCATTTAAGTATTCGTGTTGACTGTCTGTCAGCACCCAAATCATCCCACGTACATACCTATGAGTTTCTTGGGTGGAATTCATTAGTTTCATTTGTGGAATTTGCTTTGTGCAGAGAGAGGTAATGCAAAAGTGACTTATCGAGTGACTGCCATCTTCAACACTGGTAATTTAACACACTAATTAGGTGAAGGTAAGATTTCAATTCGCTTTCAGATATTTAGTAATCAGACAGACATGTTACATGTCTCTTTACAATTATGGATAAGTAGTTGTTTGTATATATATTTAGACATTGGTGTGTATGCATTTATGATAAAACCAAAGGTGCATTATCTATGTACACGCGCTCAAACATAATACAAAACTAGTTCTTTGTATTAAGATTAGTTGATCAATAAATATACGGTATCTTGTTAGAGAGATTTAATTCCTTTATTAGTTGCTTTAATTTGCAAATATATAGACATTTTTAAAATAAACAGAAAATTGCCTGTTCATTATCCCGGTTTGATTCAATTTCCTTTGTATACTGTTTTCCTTGGGCTGGTTTTAATTTAGAGAATTTAATGTTTTCTTTATCACGGGTAACTGAGCTTTGTGCAACTGTGAAGGATACAAAGACACGTTTCATATTCTATCGTAGTGATAACGGTAGGTAGTGATAGCCAAAATCCACTTCAGCACAGAACATTTCTACTGCACTGCACATCAGAGTAAATGGACGAAAACAGAGATCTATCGAGTGATTGCTATCTCGCTTGGCAGACTTATGAAAAACTTTTGCGGTCCTAGTGCGAATAAATGTAAGCTCCTCCGGTAGTAGGGGGGAATGTAGCTAAAGAACAGTTTCAGGAAACGATGTGTTAGTCATAGCGGAAGTACGGGTGTTGAATCCGTGGCTAGTAGTGATGATCAGAGAGTGAGACCTCATCCGATACGTGCCATATTGATCTAACTACTCCACATGAGCATATTGATGCATCAATAAGCGTCCTTCTGCTATGAGTGACAAAGGTGGGAGAATCCTAATGTTTTAAGTCATTATCCCGGCAAAGGTTATAGAATCAAAGAGTTTGTTTCCTCTGGCGTTACATTTTCTGATGACCCAGATGGGTGTCTAAGTCCTTCAACTCTTGTGTTGGCGGCGGGAATAAACAGTCAAAATGAAAGCAAGTTGAGGCGCCAATTAAGCGTTTCAGTCTACAATTTTTCCGGTACAACGCAACGGCCGCTGGTAGATCCCGGCTTGAAAACTGTCTGAATGTGGTGGCAGCAAGCAGATTGGAAACCTGAACACAAGTCCTCGGCATTGTTGATCTTTCATCATAAAAGATCTTTGCCCCTTTGATTGGACTGAATCCGTAGATCCCACGACTTTTGTATAAGCGCTATATAAGGTAAAGCATGCAGTTTTGCCAATAGTTCGTTCAAAAGAAAAAAATGAAGCCTCCAAAAAAATGAATGCTCCAAATTTATCTGAACACATTTGATGCATTCACGCATAAAAATGTCCAAAAATGATATATTCAGACCTCTTTGCAGGGACCCTTAGACAAAGTTTGCATAACCTAAGTGATAGAAACTCTGTAGGAGAGAATTGCCACTGAATTCTTACGCTTTGCTCTGGAGACATATCAATAAATAGTCACAAATGCTATACGTTTCACATTCTTCTTGATTTGGTTAAATTTACCCGCATACAAGCAGTAGCTCAGCATCATGTGGTATCTGTCCTTGAGCATTGAACTTCTCTGGTCAAGTACGATCATCATGTTGAAACCATATTTACCAGTGGTGGGGTGTCCATAGAATCTTCCACGATGGTAGCCTGTGAGCCTCCACTGCATCCACCTTTGCAGTCATACATGAGGTTGGGGCCTGCAGAATCAAAAGTTCTGCCACACTGGGTAGATTTCAGGACTCAGTCTAGCTGCCACCTGCCAATATATAATCCTTAGGATTCATCCTCATGTTGTTTGTCAGGCACTCTTGATATGATATCTTTGGATACACAGGCCGTATACCTTGACAAGGTGGTATACGATAGGAGGGGCAGTATTTCCTATTTATGTTATGTGATGAATATGAACGGATATTTCGTCCATATCTTCCTTCCTGTTTGCATCATGCACAGCCTATACGAAATTTTGCCGTAATAAGTTTGTGTATCCACAATACTCCCCTGCCAGCGTTTTACGCGTTACCGCGAGGCGTAAGAGAGTGGCACCTTTGTGGTTCGCCCAACTAGAGAGATGTATGGAGCAAAGGAAACTTTCCTCACTGGTCTCTTTTTGGGAGCCGAAGTTAGTAATGATGCCGGCGAAGTTTCTGATGTTTGTTGTTTCGTGGAAGGTTTGTCGACAGGTTCCGTAGATGATGACATGTAATTTTTTATTTATTTCGTATGTCAAGTGTGAAATAATGGGTCTGTCTGGCTAAGACTTTGAATAGACCGTCGTACGGTAGAAGGAGTGGTGGACGAACAGAATCGGCTCCAACGAAGACAGCAAGAGTCGAGTTGCTTGAAGATGAATATCTTCGGTGTTGTGTAATGTTTGACATCAACTGGCCGAAGTTTTGCCATAGTCGCCGAAAGTTCAGAAGCAAAGTCTGTTTAGTCAATCTTCCTCGGATTTTCTTGAAGAAAATCACTAGGAAAACGCCGGTTTTCTCCGTATAGGAGTTGTGCCGGTTGTGCTGTGAATTCTTCTCAGCTTAGAGATCGTAATCCAAGAAGAATTATGAGTAGTGTTCTAGTCCAAGACGCATCGTTGTGAGCCATGATAGCCGATTTAAGAGTACGATGTCATCTTTCTAAGAAACCGTTGGCCTGAGGGTGGTACGCTGTGGTACGATTGCGTTCGAAGCCCAAGAGTCGACCAAGCTCAGCATGGAGCGCTGACTCGAATTTTCTGCACTGGTCGGTGATCATGTATTGGGAAACTCAAAATCTAGCAATCCAGGTGCTTAGTAAAGCAGTAGCATAGTCATTGGCAGTAATGCTAGCTAAAGGAATTGCTTCAGGCCAGCGTGTGAAACGGTCGATAATGGTGAGACAATAAGTGTATGCCTGCGAATGTGTTAGGGGACCAACTATGTCGATGTGAATGACCTTAAAACGTTCGGAGACCGTAAGAAAGGTCGATACAGGTTTGCTCACATGTCTGGCTATCTTGCATTTTTGACAATGTAGACATTCTCGGGCCCAAGTGGCAATGTCCTTGTTCATCGAAGGCCAGAAGAGTTTGGTTGCAATGTGCTTTCGCGAAGCACGAATACCAGGATCAGCAATATTGTGTTCTGAGTTGAACGCCTATTTCCTGAGCGTATAAGGAATATAAGGCCGAATGGTTGGGCAAAACACTTCACAAAAAATGTCGAAGTTGGTGCCAAAGATTGGTTGTTTCTTTAAAACGAATTTAGAGTCCTTTAGAATCTTCTGAAACTCTGCGTCCGATGCTTGTGATGAGGCAATTGTGGCAGGGTTGTCGAGGGTACTGAGAAGAATGATTTCTTCTAGACGAGAGAGGGCGTCAGCAACAACGTTGTCGCTACCAGAGACATGCCGAATGTCAAAAGTGAACTCACTTATGTAACTTAGATGTCTAAGTTGATAATGGCGATTGCCAATACCACCTTGTTTTAAGATTCATGTAAGTTTCAATCATTAAAATTAAATGTGGGTTTTTCAATTGTGCTATTTTTCAACCCAAACACAATAAAACTGAAATATAATTTTGCTAACACTAACGCTAATTTATGATATGGAAAACGGATGAAAAAACGCAAGTCTGAATTCAAATCAGTATAAGCATGTAGTGTATAAATCTACATATTGTCAATAATCTGCACATAAATAAAGAATTTGAATTTGAACTCCTATTCATAACTGTGCTCCAAGAGAGATCCGCACGACAATGTAACAAATGATCAAGGTGGAAGTTTTACGTGCAAGATAGCCCATGTGGACGGTCAGTGTGACTCTGAAATCAGCCCAAAAATGAAAATATATAAGCGGGATTAAAGCTGATCGCGAAATACGGTCGCATCAAGACAAAGACGCAATAAATAAATTTTTGGAAATTATATAGGTAAATATAAATTTGCTTTCAAACTCAATGTCCCTTCATTCGCTTTCATTCCTTCACTCCTAATAATTTTGTTACTCATTTTAAAATATTTCAATTTCCAAATATGCAACCCATAATAGAAATACAAAATACAGAGTAAAATTGATGTTTGTGGGAATTTTTCGTTTGAGCGGATTAATCATAACTAGCTGTAGAAAAACAATAACGAAAAACAATAACGAAAAACAATAACCTCGACATATTTGTATGCTATATCACAAAACTCATTCAAGTTTTAAGTGCGCTGGCACTAACAACTAGTCTTCAAAATTAAACTCCTAAGCTATTTTGTGAACCTTAGTGCAAAGCGTTCCTCTACACAAAGTATGGTAGCATTTGCTTTGGTGCTGCAAGAATGTTGCTTCTATTATTATGATATCATTTGCACAGCATTCCACGAAACTGGTTTCAATACAGACAGTTTCGCTTAGTAGTATCTACATCCTGTTATGTATTTGAATCAATCTTTGATAGGCCTGCTACAGCATTTTGTGCATTCTGTTCAAATTCAGGTGTGCACAGTCGATGAAGTGTAAGTAGGTACCTATGTATCAGCCATCATAAAGTTCCCGTTACGCTCAAGCATAATATGGGAATATGGAGAAAATCGCAAAGCATTGTTTCGAAGAAAAACTTTTTCGTCTACAATCTTTATTTTAAATACTCTCGTTCATACGTTGTAATCGATCATTCAAGAGTTTTAGTGCGTACTAAATTCTAATCCAAAGTTAATTCCATCGAAGCAACAAAAAGTTCGCGCTCTAATGATTAAAAAACAATTTCACTCATGTCAGAAGTTCCGTGGTTTGTTTGAACTCAAAATCATTCAGATAATTTAACCAACGAAGTGAGACACGCCAATTGATTCACATTTCAAAGTCGAGAGTCAGCCGGGCGCTAGCGAATTCCACTCTGGCTTCGACCTTATTTTTCTTATTTATTTTTGAGCAGTATAATATTCTCTTTTCTTCTTTTTTCTTTTTGTTTCTTTCGTGATTAAAACTATGGATATTCATTGAAAAGCAGTTCTGCCAGCATATCGGCATATTTCTAGGCCATAATTTTCATGAAAATTCTATAAGCTGCCATTTGTGAATTCATTGGCAGTCTTGAGATGATGAATTAATCGGTTTTCTGCTTCATTTATAATAACCAACTACCATGCTAATAACCAAAAGGCTACGATAAATGGAAAAACGCAGACTTTAACAGCTCGACTTACATTAACATAAGAAATATTTATGATACGTTGCGTAGCGTATGATACTCACCTAACACTAATGTGGCCGTATATGATTATACACTGCTAATGATTGTATGCGCATAAATTAGCAATGTGTGTCGCTAGACAATCGCATAGCTATTTCGCTAAGAGTCAGTTATGTTTCAATTTAGCATCTTGAGTGCAATGACCTTGTTTCCGAATATAGGTAGCGTTCAAAAATGAATGAAATGTATGGTATATATGTATGCTAATTGGTTGACAATGCACGATAATGCAAATCGCGACAGTACCGTTTTAGAAATATTAATAAGGAGAACATATTTTTTCTATAAGATTCTACAGTGGATAATCTGTTACTTCGAAAAAGAAAAACACCTGTCCGAATCAATAGCAAGTCTCATGCACAAAATTTATTCTGAAATAAGCTGCGAGGACGCCAATAGTCGTAATCAACATAAACTCAGATTATGACACTGTAGGAAGAAGCATTCTTGAATGCTTGCTTTATGCGATCGCTTATTATTTTTTGAGCCGGAATGTGATGTACGAAGGTGAGGTGAAAAGTGTCCGGCTTGATCAAGGAAAACCATTTTTTCTGAGTTTTTTTGTTCGAAGAAGAACATTAGTATTGAAATCACTTTGGCCAAAAATTCATATTTCTATATATATATATTTATATCATCAAAAAATTTCAGTGAGAAAATCTCAGAAACGCGCCATCCGATTGAACTGAAATTTTTAGGACACATTGGTGTATATGCAGAATAGTGCCAGGTCTCAGAAAAAGTTAAAAATCTTTAACCCTTTGGCGCCGGCGGCCATTTTAGTGATATTTTTAATATACCTATTATTCCGTACACAAATAAGTTTTGCAGAAATAAAGTTTACAAAATAAATTTCGAACGTGTTTTACATGTGAATCGGATAATGTTTTGGAATTTTTTAACCCCATGTGTGCGCTGGGTGCCTAAAAAGAGAACGGGAAAAATTGAAAATTTTTAAATTGCGATAACTTTTGACAGAGTAATTCAATCATTACCAAATTTTCAAGACATATTGGTATTATTTAGTTGTAGATTTGTGTAGCTTGATGAGCGTGCTGGCAACTCTGAAGCTAGGGCAAGCACTGAAAGTGAAAACCTCCAAATTATCGTCTCTCTTGAAAAAATGTCGTTTCTTCAAAAAAAAGCCACTCATATGTAAATTTCGTGCTTTTTTTACATAGACAAAAAATAAAATTTGATATGGTATAACGGGCACGCCTGGTAACCCTTGCCCAATTTACCTATATTTTTAGCATCAAAAACTTCTGTTCACGGAAACTCACGATCCGATGAGCAGAATTGATTGAAATTTGCAGACTGTATTGGTCTTAAATAGGACCAGGCCTGATAGAAGTGATTTTGAACTGCATGCGATTCTGTGCCAGTGGTGCCATCTTGAAAAATCACTAAAAAAGATAACTGCTTTTAGCCCTATAAATTCTGATTGAATCGTTCGATTTTGACGAAATTCACACATTTATTTTAAACCACCTTTGGTAGAAATTTGGTTGAAAAATTCGGTTGGTGCTGCCAGCTATGATAATTTTGGTGTCTTAAATTTGAAAAAAAAAATCAAAATTTGGAAGTGAAAACATTCAAATCATCGAATATCCTAAAAATGTCCGTTTCTTACAGTAAAACCAATCTGTATACAAATCTTATGCTTTATCTACACGTTCTAAGTAAAACTTTGGAAATTTCATGTCGGACAAGAACGGTAACCCTTTCCCAGTTAACCTAAATTTTTAGCATCAAAAACTTCTGTTCACGGGAATTCACGAACCAATAATCAGATACCATTGAAATTTACAGAATACATTGGACTTAAGTAGAACCAGGTCTAATAGAAGCGATTTTGAATTGTGGGCAACTCTGTGCCAGTGGTGCCATCTTGAAAAATTACAAAGAAAAAAAAACTGCTTTTTGCCCTATGAAATGTGAGTTAGTAACTAGATTTTCATGAAATTGACACAGTCGCTGCACCTTACTCTAAACTCTGTTTCATAGAAATTTGGTTGAAAATTTGATTGGTGCTGCCAGCTATGGTAATTTTTGTGTCTTTGGTTTTGAAAATTCTCTCAGGAAAATAAAACTTTTTGCCCTATTACTTCCAGTGCAAACATTAAATCAATACGAATTTCATACAATTAATGGAACCTATTATAAGCATTATTCAGGCCAAATTTGGTTGAAAAGCCTTGATAGGGTTGCCAGCTATTGTTGGTTTTGTGTTTGTTTGCAATATCTTTATTAAGCGGTTTTATCGTAGAATTTTCAATTGGTAATGATATTGTAGTGACAATAAACAGCAAATATTAAGCTTTCGATTATTTGAAAAAACTCGCTGCTAGTAACCCTAAATTTCTTTATACTCCTATAACTTCGAATGTAATATAACAACGTGAAGCAGATGTGATATATTCTTGGCTTTGGTACTGGCGAAAGGTTGCCAGCACGAGTCGGTTGTGCTACTTTTGTATCAATAAATGCTTACAGTTAGTATTCATACCGGAAACATTTACAATGAAAATAAATAACCGATGTTTCAATTCCCTAAGTTCTGCAAATTTTTCAGATCGCAGCCCCACACACCAACTTCAGTTACAGTGCTGCAGGCACTGAGCATTTTCTTCATTGATGTTATATGAGATGCTGCTTTCAAAGTTTGGTGAAATAAGCAACTGATAACGAATATAATTAACAAGTGTTTTTCTTTCATAAACTTTCAAACCCATGCCAGTGGTAATATCTGAAACCTTCTACCATATGAGTTATAATGCATTCTTGAGACCAGAGTAAAACGTGGCATTTGAAACAGTTTGGTCGTAATAAGCAGCTCATGTGGTGGAATATGCACTCAAAACCTGCACGATTCTTCTACTGTTCTTCGAACATTAGTGTTTCTAGCGGTTCAGGTGCGCTAGAGTTTTTATATATATTTTCATACATAATCCCCATCAAGACTAACACATTTTCTATATCGGTACTCTAAAGCAGTAATACCGTTCTTAAAGTCGGATTCGTCGAGCCCGGCAAAATACCCATTAACAGCATTGATGACCTCCTCGTTGGTCAAAATTTTTTTGCCTCCAAGCCATTTTTCGGGCCATTTTGTTTTTTTTTTGGAAACGGATGATAGTCAGCGAGGGCTAAATCTGGTGAATATGTAGGATAGAGTAACAATTCGAGCTTCAGTTGGTATTTTTAGCCATCGCAACGACCGAGGTATTGGCAGGTGCGTTGTCCTGGTGAAAACAGATTTTTTTCCGCGCCAAATGAGGTCATTTGCTTTTTACCACATCATTCAAACGCTGCAACAACCCTGCGTAATATTCTCCAGTGATGGTTTTCCCCTTATGAAGAATGAAGA
This sequence comes from Nemotelus pantherinus, assembly GCA_963978885.1. Classification (NCBI taxonomy): domain Eukaryota; kingdom Metazoa; phylum Arthropoda; class Insecta; order Diptera; family Stratiomyidae; genus Nemotelus; species Nemotelus pantherinus. The sequence goes on from OZ022263.1 coordinate 214,826,623, forward strand.
TGATTCCTTTTGCATCAAAAAAAAAAAACAGTCGCTATTAAATACCTTATTCACCGAAAAAGTAATTTTTGTCTTTTTTTGGGATCGGTTCACCTTCGTCAATTGATTGTTGTGCCGTCTCGGGGATGTAATGGTAAACCGAAGTTTTAGCCCCATATATAAATTTTCGCAAAAACTTGCTGGGATTTTGCTTGTAGAGTAACAAAGTCGCGGTCGAAACAGTTTTCCGGTTCAATTTTTGTTCGAGCATTAGCAAACGCGGCATCGACCATGCATAGAGCTTCTTTATGCACAAACGCTCATCCAAGATATTGCGCACACGTTCAGTTGATATACCAGTAGTATCAGCTATATGTGGTTCTCAATCTGCGGTTCTCTACCACGATTTTATGCATTTTTTTTCAATCATATCGGAAGTTATGACCTCAATGGAGCGTCCTGAACGTGCCGCATCATCTGTGCTCGTACGACCTTTCAGTCCAAGGAAATTTGACATGGTGCTTCGGAAAAATTAGGAGAAAATTTGGATTTTTGTGTAAACCTTGATATTGACGTTAAAGTCCCCATCGATCCGAGTGCTGCGTTACATTAACGCTGGGTCAAAGGTTACCAAAAATGATTTTTCAGAAATATCACACTTGCCAAATCCACAGTTAAATATCTTGGGATCCACCATTTCCTGGGAAAAAGACATTGAATATCTGGGCATCCAACTCGACCAGAAACTTACTTTTCATTCCCACGTCAAAGCAACCAAGTCGAAAATTTTGAAGAGCATTTACTACTCCTATTTCCAATTAATAGGAAATCCAGCTTTCAATAGCGAACAAACTGCTTGTTTTTAAGTGTGCAATGCAGCCAATCACTCTCTATGGGTGGGTGCCCTGTATGGAGTAATTGTGCAATATTACATATCCAAAGTCTGCAAATATTACCAAACAAATGTTTGAAAACCATCCTTATAAACCCTTCTATTACTCAACTAATCGGCTGCAAGCTTCAGCGAAGCTCAAAAGAGTACAGGATATCTCTAAACACTTGGCCCAAAAATTACTCAACAAATGCGCAACTTCCAATAATCGTCTGGTTGCATCCCTGATAGTTAATTTGTAACGACAATTAAGATACAGTTCACTTTAGTCATGAATCTTAGTTTTTAAGTTTTATTTAATTAAGGTTAAGCACAACATTAGGATTTAAGCTTGTTATTCATATATTACTATACTAAGCACCTTGCACGAAAACTTCCTGAAAAAAGATAATTTTAAATTAAAATTTAGATATACAGACTTTGTCTAAACTCTAGTCTTAAGATATTGTATCACACAACACATAAGCGGATTCAATAAAGTTATTATTATTATTCATTCCACAAAACGTGTTCCAGTATAAATACTTTCACTAATGAGTTTTGAGATGTAAGTAGAATCGATTCTGATATTTTATCAAATATTTACTGGGTGCAAAAGTATTCAGAATGAACTAGGTACGCCTAAATTATAATAAAATAAGCAGGTTTCAATAAAATTTAAAACCTCTACTTATGTAGCTGGTGTGAAATTTGTAAGCCTATCAGACCGCTGGGTATGTGAGGTTTGACTCACTAAAAAGACCATGTACAAGCCCACGAAGTACCAAGTCGGAACCCGCCTAAGCACCGCTTCAGCTTTGACCACGAACCTCAAAAACTACCACAGCTTATGGGTCGCTAAGACAACCTTCCTCCCGCTTTACGCGCCAAACTTTCTCAACGTATGTTGAAACTGCGTACCAGTTCTTTTCGTTTGGCAGCATTGCGTCCACAATCGTCTCAGGCATGAATAGGCCAAGTGTGGACTCATCGGTGCACCTCAAACTTTCGAAGCGACTGCACACAAGGAATGTGTACTGAGCATCATCAAGCTCAATCACATAGTACTGACGACTTAGCCATTTTGTTCAGGTATTTCTTGAAGAAACCGTGTCCTGTTAAGAATTAGCAAAGGTAAAAGTTTTCTTCTAGGTAAGACCAATTAGCTTAGTAGATATATCGAGATTACTCCTAATTCCACAATCACAGCCTCTTTTGAGACCGTGTGGTAGCTACATGCGATTTTCAGGGTGCTCCGGCGCTGAAACTTCTTAGTTCTCGTCTCGTCCCACTGGGTCCACTGACGTTGGCCATTAGCTTATTCAACGAAGTGACATGCCCTGTCATATGCCCTCTGGATATGATCCAACGGCGTAAGCTTGGTGTCTATGGTGACTCCCAGATACCTGGCCGACTTATTGGTCTGGGCCTCGACGGAGCCAACATCCATCTTTGAGACTGTCAGCTGGAAGCCGTGCTCAGTCAGGTATCGATCGACTCTCCTCATGACTTGGTTAAGTTTAAGTTGAGCGAAATAGGCAGATCTGGAAGTGACCACCGCTGCGACGTCATCAGCGTAACTTACCAGAAACACATCCGCAGGCATTTCCAGGCCCTAATATCGAGGCCCTGTGCCGCTCCTTCTGACTCCGTCGTCGGCACCCTAGAGCAACCATCTGTCTTTGAGGTAGTCCCGCATCACGGCTAGTAAGTAGTCAGAGATACAAAATTAATGGTCTGCGCAGTGCGCTATCGGATACCGAAAAGCGCACGTTTTCTTATGGACAATACAGTTCTCCTTTTGAATTGCCATCATTTGTTGCAACGTGAAGCTGATCGTGCAAATGGCTTCGACCGGATCGGATGCATCAGCTGCATCTACTTTTTTAATTTTTTCACCATCACACTTCACGTGAGAGCCAAAGAAGCTAATCTGCATGTATCTATAAAAAATCAATGAGTGGCTCCAAAAAATACAGCGTTCTTTGCTCATTTATACTGTTTGTTTTAAAACTGGAGTGATAATACATTGAAAATTTTTTTGATGTTGAACGATACCAATCCGCACAACCAACAACTGCGACATATTCTTTCTGCCACCACAGTGGATGAACTGCACTTGCCGATGCTTGATTGGTTACGATCTACAGCAGTAAAAACCTTGTCACTCATGTTTTGCTTCAGTATCATATGGCTAATGAAAGCATACTTTTTGCTTCTAGATACCCTACTAAGTCATATGTTTACACTGCTTGGACAAGACCGGATGTCAAAAAAGAAACAGAGTTAGATTGACATTGAGATTGGTTCGACCTCATGAATATCATTGCATTTATTTGAGTTCTATTGGAAATTATTATATCCATTGTAAAACTTATTACCTGAAGCTTTTTTCTTATCCTGGCCTCATTGCTGTAGTGCTGTATTCGTTAAAGTTACCTGAGGTACTAATCGTAGCTTCAAGATAAATAAATACAAGCGAGAAATTCCACCGATGAAAGTTGGTGCCAGCGAAAAGATCAAACGACCGTCAGCTGGAAATCTTTGAACTGATGATTACTGTTGCTCGTGTATGCTTTATATTTCGGCCCGCAAACTCCTTAGTAATGAGTCGAATTACGCACAGCTTGTAATTCGATACAGATTAAATGCGATAAGCACGAATATGCATTTTATGCTGTTTGACTAATTTGATAAGCACAGTCAAATTTCCAACGTGGTAAAATTTTGAGTAAGACACAATTATGCAAATAATGGTTCAAACATAATTGATTCGGTACTTCGAATATTATGGGTAGTAGGAAAGGTACTGAGCCAACTTGTCTGGCAAAGATATTCTACACATATGCCGTTCCTGAAAAACTGCAACCCAAGCCTACTTAAAGAACTGTTTACTTTTAAATTCTTTTCGGATAAATTTGACGCCCAGTGAAATTCCACACCTGCCTCCAAAAGCTACATGTTATCCACTTCATCGGTTCGATTGGTCTCTCATAGGAACACGTAGGCAACAAACCGACATCAGTTTGTCGCTTTACCACATTCACCGTACCAACCATGCTGCACGAGACTTTAGCTAACGTTCAAGAGAAAGTCAAAGACGATAGTATTCTAGGCCATTGATGATGCCCCGACGTGCGATGCTGACGTAAGGCCTAAAGCCGATCGATAGCCACAATATTAGGTCGATATTAGCATGTTTCATACCATGCGAGGGAAAAAATTTCAGATTGAAATTCAACAAGCTTCAGCGGGTAGTCATTGAACTTGGACTTGAGTTGTGGTATACATTCGCCGGTTTCCTCTTTCTACGGTCCGACGGAGAAGATAGTGGCATGACATATACAAAAATGTTTAGTAAAAAGTTTTTATGTTCGCAGAATCAATTTCAATTAGCATCAGCGCTTGAATTTAAAAAAATATGGTTCAATGAGTATGTTCGTTTTCACAGTAACGAGGCGACAGGTGAAATAAAGTGCTTAAAGTGGGCAATAGATGTTTGCTAGAAAGTAATTTTTAGAGGTCATGTTGCACGAGTTGCAATGGTCCCTGCGTGTATTGATGTTTATTTTGAATAAATAAATATTTATAGATTGTATTTGTTTATTGTTCAGAGTCTGTAAACAGAGATCATCAGACAAGTTCTTTATTTAATAAATGGGGTTTACGGAGCTTTTAGCGCACTCAGTGCCATTTCGCAATATTTAAAGAAAAGCTGGTTTCAAAGAAAAAGACATTTATTCTATTTCATATGATAGTACCAAAGTTTGAGAGATATCCTTTTGAAGCTATTGATTAGCCATGATAGTAGAGAGACAAATGGGAAAAATCGATTTAAATATTCCAATCAAAGCAATGAAGTGTGTTAAAATGTAGAACGCTAATTTCATACTTTTTTTAAGAAAACACAAGACGAACGAACAACCTTACGCTCACGGCAGGACCTGAACCCAAAAACAGTTGAGTATTATCTTAGACTTGATCTTTGGCGAGCAAAGCTAACGCCTCTTATGAAATTCAATTCATTTAGCGCTTATAATTTCTCAAAAGTAAGCAACCCAAAACTGTGAAAACACCGTCAACATTCCGGTTTACTTTTTTAAATAACCTAAACACAAAAATATTATCTGAACCTCAAAACTACGATTGTACAAAATCATGAACTAGCGATGACTCACATTTAGGGCTGAGACTGGGGTGCTCAGCAAAAGGTACTCTGACCTGGGTGGACATAATTAGGTAAGGTTAGCTAAACAATCAGATACGTTAATCTCACAGCCTATTTTATATGCCCTACTGAAGCCGACCGCATAATAAGACAGTACATGGGTTTCGCCCCATGGCGAAAAATCAATTGGTGAAAATCTGAAAATGGAACTAGCTCATACTATCGATTTGTGCTCTACTTTTTGCCGTTAAGTGATGTGCAGTTTAGTTATAGTGAATCGAAAACAAATTGTTACGCTTTGGTTGTGGTTGCATAGGTCGCACCAGCTTGTTGTGGTGGAAGTTGCCTGTGCATCGTAAGATGTCACACCAAAAGAGTCTGGATAACAGTAGTGATGGGCGTTTCTGTTAGTTCCAAAAAACGAAAAAAAATCTGTTTTTTTTCTTCAAAAAACAACTGTTTTTTAAAACTGTTTGAAAAAAATAGTTTGAATTAACGAAAAAATTTGTATGCTGTACGACAATTAGAGTTGGGTCGTACTACGATTAGTACGAGTACGAAAAAAATACCTGTTTGAAATATGTACATATTTACATACAATGCATACGATTTGCAGCGAAGTAATGAAACGGACTGATATGCCCTCCCCCACCCTCTAAACACAACGTTTCCAAGCTAGAATGGTGATGGTGCAAGATGACCTTCAAAGAATACCGAGTCATTAGTTCGTGCAGCTTGTCCGTAGCTTTCCAATGGTAGGTCATTTATTTGGCAAGTCTTTCTCCAATCTGGGGGCCATCTAAAGGAAAACGATCAAATTCAATCAATTTAATTTGTTTTTCATTTTATTATATTCGTTCAAATGACGAAAGTAAAAAAAAACTACTAATTTAGGACCAACTAATCCTGTTGTCATCTATATGACTTTTCATCGAGCGATCTCTGATACATAGGCGTGCCGTGGCCTAAAATCTGGCAGGGGCCAGGGACCGAAAGGTTCAAAACATGCGATGATTTTGTCTTCCGTAAGGTACATGTACTGTTCATACAACTTATATAATTTACTCATACATTATATGTTTGATAACTTATTCTTTGTTATTTGCTAATGCATAATGCATTATCAAATAAACTTCGTGTCTGTGAATACGTATGAGCTACTACCTCATGAATATAATGTGAACAGTAAGTATGAACTACACATGAATTATCTATGACAGCTAAGACATGAACGCTTGTATGAATTATACGGGTATAGAATGGAAATAAGACTATTTTTCGTTTAGAAGCTAAATATATTTCAATTTATACTTGAAGAAGGGGATAGCTTCCTTTCAAAATATCTTTGAATATCTTTGGTTTGCAGAGATATCTTTGTAGCCCTAACAGCGTGTCCGAGGCTATATGAAATATCAAAACCTTTCAAACTAGTGCTTTTTGCTGTTTTCCGTTTTCGTGATCTTCTGGGAAATGTGAGATCCAGGCAGTGCTTCTCTGCGAAGGATTTAATTTTTTTCCAAACTACATAAAAGTTTTCTCGCTCACTTAGTAGTGTTTTAACTGTCCAATTCACAAGATCCATCCCATCCCAAAGAGTTGCATCTTTAGTTTGGAAATATGTGCTTAACATGTTAATTATAGAAAGAACATAGAGAAAGATGAAAAGATTTACTACAAACTGAGGATTACTGATTGAATGAAAGATCCCCAATGCATAAACAGAGTCATTGTACTTTTCTTCATTCATTTCTTTTTCTAAAGCCTCTTTTATAGACCCACAGCTATCGATCACATATTTGCAATTGTGAGATCTCATTGACTAACGAGTCGAGCTTAAACTTCTCATTTCACGCCTTGTATTTAGACCACCTGCCACTTCAAGCTACTTCAACAATTGGTGTTGTGATGGCTTCGAAAAGTGTCAGGTGTAGCTAATGAGATTCGATGGCATTGAAAAAGGGTGTACACGTTTCGATTGTGAAAACTGTGTCCATAACAACCAGGGTAATTTTATGAGCTAGACTGTGTACAAATGTGGCTGCAGGATGTTTCATCTTAATTTAGGTTTGTTCACCACTTTTTTGCCCTGATATGACACTAGCACCATTATAAGATTGACCAACAACAGGCAATTCGCTAGTCCGTACCTGTCTAAAAGGCTCAAAACTATACCTGCTATATACGAGGTATTTCTAGCTCCTGAACAGTCTACAAAGCTTAAGAACCTTTCTTCGACTGCTAGCTCTGTAGCAAATCTGTCAACCACGGAGAGTTGTTCCTTTTTGTGGACCCTGCTTCAACTGCCATAATGGATAAATCGTAACCCTTCACCGAATTATTTATATTCTTAGCACCTGGAACTTATGTTTACGGTATCTCGCGAAAGGATAAAATTCACAGGATATATTGGTCTTGAGTAGATACAGGTGACATGTCTGACAAAAGTTTAATGAATATGATAGGAAATATGTGGCGGTTGTGTCACCATGAAAAAACGCTCCGTGAAATTGAAGTGATATGCCTTTTAACTTCCGATGCAATTATCAAATTCTAATGAAATTCACACACATTTAACCTGAGTGTAAACCAAGTAGGTCAGAGTTTTGGTTGTAATGTTAGGTCCGCGATGCCAGCATCAACGATTTGATTCATTTTTGTCCTGGAAATCGGTACCATTAAATTCTCAAATAATAATAATTTTGTAGTGGAAATAAGCCGAAAATACCTATATCAATTTTAAAAATTTTTAACACATTCGCGGAAGATAACTTAAAACACCCTTTTTTTTCTTATAACTTCCAATACTTTCAATGGATCAAAACCAAAGTTATAAGATAAGTTATTTTAACGGGATGCAAATTTGGCATAGTCTGTCAAAAGGTTTACATCAGCAATATTGGACTTTCCGAGCTATTCAGTATGGACTTTTTGAATCAAACCTAATAAGTATACTTTACTATACGCAAACGTCAAAGAAACATGCTCTCAAATATGGAATGAAACTGTGTTTGTTTTGCTTAATGAAAGGTATGAATGTGCTAATTGTATATGATCCCATCAAGAAAGAGTAAGCGCAAGAAAAATTGCTCGCAATAAACAACACTGTCTTGAATATATAGCATAAAAGTGGCAGGGATGCAATTTTTATTCTCCAAATGATTCCGAAAATTGTATTCTACGTTAATTAATTTGTTGCTTACCATTTTAATACTCAGAATATGTTTTGCGAAAAACATAATTGCATAAAACGCCAGTTTATAAAAGTGTTTTTATCTAAATACCTGTATATTGCCTAGTAAGAATGAACAGATAATCTTAATAAAAAAAGGATGATTGACGAGGCTCTTTTCGTCTTTTTCTTAACATATAACTTGTCGAAATTAAATATTACCGTCGATTTCTCGAGATAAGTCCCATAACATAACAGCTTTGGAATAGGCTTACACTACTGCACTACACAACTCTTGCTGTAGCCACAAAAACCAAAGAGGCCAACACTTAAGTGTCTACTGTTGGAAATATTTATTTTTCTGGGAGGGGCCAACCTAGGGTCTGGGGGGGTCCCGGCCCCCCCTGGCCCCCCCTACGGCGCGCCTATGCTCTGATACCAAACTTTTCCTCGTTACTCTAAAAGAGTTGGATTTCCACTTCGCCTCCCTGAAGCATGAAGTTTATCGAAAATTTCATTCAGAAACAATAAAAAAAATATTTCTTTTATTAAACATGTACCCACTAGGGGACCAACCTCTTCCATAAGGCTGGACATGAGTCCAGGGGCACCTTACTTCCCGCGGTCTCGTAAATTTTACAACCCCCGTAGGGTTGGAGACACCCTCGTGGCGACCTGCAGTCACGAGGAGGGCCTCAGCACACCCGGAGACGCCAACTGGTGAACCAAAAAGGATCTCAACCTTTTCCTCCTTGGCACTTTTAGTGCTACTTTTAGTTTGTCCGCCGGATTTCATTTTGCCGTATCTTGGAAACTAGGCCGTTTTTTCCTAGACTTATATAGAAATTTCACTCGAAACAACTCAGGAAGGTCCCCAAATTCATGCTAGACCAAAAAAATTTTTGGGAAAAATGGACGTTTTTGCCCAATTTCCCCTATAAAAAATTGTTGGCCTTAAAATATCACTATTGTACTCCCCGACCACTTTCAATCATCTAAAGTTAGTTTTTGCCAAACTATGGTCAAAAACCCCTTACTCCCTTACAAAACCGAAATTTTTGTATCACAGCAATAGGTCCGTCCCGTTATGTCCCAAACCACTCTAACCAAAAATTGGCCGATATTGTCCGATTTCAGCTCCTTTTGCCCTAAAAACTTTTTGAATATTTGAATAAAATACTTGCAGGTACGAAATGCTCGCAAGTACGAAAATACTGTTTTCCGCAGCTAAACAATTTTCCACTGTCACACAGTTCGTTTTAACAAACGAAAAACGGTTGGTTTAAAAAAACGAAAAACGATTCGTTTAAAAAAACAGTTCGTTTAAAAACACGATTCGTTTGAGAAAAACGAAAAACGATTCGTTTTAGAAAAAGAAAAACCATTCGTTTTAGAAAAACGATTGGCTTTAGAAAAACTATTCGTTGTAGAAAAACGGTTCGTTTTAGAAATGCTGTTCGTTTTAGAAAAAAAAAATTTCGTTTTAGAAAAACGGTTCGTTCGTTTTTTGCAGCCAAACGTTTTTTTCAAATTGTTTGGCGTTTTTGAGCCCATCACTAGATAACAGTATGATAATGAATCGTTAGGATCATATCCCTACAGGTGACAGCCATACTGAGTCTGGAAATCCACCCGTGCTGGGGTCTTACAGTATAGCAGGTGCTCAAATTTCGCAAGCCATAGTCCAATGTATGGCTGCAATGGAGGATCCTGGTTGTTGTAGAACATTACAGATTACCATCGTGGAAATTGCTGTTTGCATCTCTTGTGTTTACAGGGTTCGGAAAGGCTAGTACAGCGTCGGCTGAAAGTCCGATTATGTTCGTGAAAATGATGCACACGGACTGTGCATGCTGATGAAGTGATGGAGAGAGTGAAAGAAAAGAGGAAAAAAATGTAATAACACAATAATGAATAACACAATAAAAAACGTGTTTAGATACGAAATGGTCAAAAATGCTAAGAACGTCAAGCAACTGTACAATTTACAATTGAGACATATTATTTTCACGGCATATGATACTATAAAATTAATTTCCCCAGTAAGAAGATATTTATGTTTAGAATCCGCTAGAGTATTTGGGCTAATGAGCTCAAATGTAGACTAAAGTATTTTATTGTCGAATGCCGTCAACATGCTTTTTCGCGAGCTGGAGCAAATTCATAGCATCATTCTATGCAAAAAAACGCTTCATTTAAAACTAGACCTATTACTGAATTATTTTCATCTGTAGAACATCTTCGCACAATTTTCGCGCATCGTAGTTTCAACGGCGATCTTTAAAGTTGTGTTATTTTGGGAAAGGGTCTCCAGTGACGAGGTCATTTCAAATGATCGCGATTATCTTACATTTTTGTTCCGAAGGTGAAATACCGGATTTAATCTAATGGTTGGTATCTTACACGAACATTTAAACAACTGTAAATGATTTGAAACGATTTTGCAGTTTCTCACGCGATTTGTTTTGAATGATGCAAAAACGTACTCCGAAAGCCTACCAACTTGTAACAAAACTGCAAATGCTGATGACTTTTAATATTGCTCGCAGCTAATATGAATAGTTTTTCCGTTAAACATTTTTAATTCAGCCAGAAAAGATGTTATTGTGCTCATTTGTACGAATGATTCTTTTTGGAGCGATGTTAAATAACATACTCATTTTTGAGCAAATCAAAGAATGTGAGAATTATTTTCATTTAACAGATTTGCAATCTTTTGTGATATTTTAAAAATAGGCAATCGTTACAGAAAATAATGAGTCTGATCATTCTTCCGCGAAGTTTTTGAGTGCAATTATAGCCATTTTACTACACTTTTGACTAGCTTCGGTCATCGGTAGGGCCAAGTAATTATTTGGCTTTATTTGAGTCATCAGCTCGATCATAGTTCGATTGTTTTGTCTATCAATGGATAAATAGTGTGCAAAGCTTGAAGCTATATCCATTCGCTGCAATGGATTGGCTTAAAACATTTTCTGATGAATTCGAGCTTCTTGTCGATCTTCAATTTTTTTCTTTAATACACATACTACTATGATCAAAAGTGAAGGTGACTTGCCAGTTTAAATTACGCGGATATATTGATGCAAAATCTGATCACGTACATGAGTTGATTCGAACAGATTTGAACAGATTCGCAGCTATTTGCAGCACAAATTTTTTTTGTGCGTTTATTGCAAGGAAAATATTGTTGACGTCATCGCTCCTCTCTTACAATATAGTGTAGAAAACTGCGGCAGATTGAATTCGGGCATTTTGCTGCAAGTTGCCAAATCGAGCACTATGTGTTTGGCACGAGCATTTGAAATACAGATACATAATATACATATATTCAAATGAGCGAAGGAATGAAAATATTTTCTGTGAAATATTAGTATGAAAACCGAGTATATTGCACTGCAGTGAAAAATATATTCAGTAGGAGATATGACTTTTATTTGAATATAAATGTTGTCATTTCACAGCCGTATAATGATGATTTAATATATTGAGGAAGAAGTTATTTAGTATCTCTTATGTTGCCTTTTATGCAGGTTTTGAAGCGGCAGTGGTTTTATATTATTCTGTCATAAACCGGTATAAAATACGTTGAATCTAGCTATAGATTTTATTTTGTAGCCCCTGTTTCTCAATTTTGACGGTTGCAAGTGAGACAAGCTTTGGTGGATGCTGGTTAAGACAGCGTTCAGTAGCCGACATCTGTGGAAAGTTTATAATTACTTAGTAATGTAATATGCTTACAAACAAGCTCCTTTGGATCGCTGATACTGTTCGTCGCAGTTTCATGTACAGCATTATACAACACCATATTCTTGTCACTTCAACAACCATCACCTCAGATGTCTTCTTTTTTTCTGCAGGAGTCTGCAGCAACAGGTTTTTTTTTTACTTTTGCCAAATGTGATAATGCACCATCTCGTACTGCGTTGGGTCTTTCAAACCGATTCGATAAAAATTACTAACTCATATCGTTCTACAGCCATAGTATTAGCCTGAATTAGAACCGTGTAACTTTTGGCTATTATTGAAACTCAAAAGACCGCTCCGGAGATATCGTTCTGATTCGATTAAGCAATGCAGTTAGATCCCCACCACGTAGTGGATCCTGCGTAATACCAAATGATCTAATCTCGTCACGATCTAAGCTTTCGCCTCAGATATTCTTTGATCCTCACTACGATTTTCACACTGGTCTGGTGCTTATTTGTTTCCTGGCGTGAGATCGACAGAGTGAAGAACAGATTGAGAGAAATTTCGATCAGCTTTCTGCACTGAGCTGAACCATGCTCCGGCAATTACCAATCAGGAAGATCTAAATAAGGCAGTTTATTCTTTGAATGATGCACTTAATAATGCTACATCGGAAACCCGCAGCTTGGACTAGTGAGATTACGGCTCTTCGAAGTGCATGCAGGAAGGAGTTTATCTTGCCAAATACTCAGCGATCAGTAAAATGACAATGTCAAATTAAGGCTTATCAAAAATGCCTTGCGTAAGCTGAAAAGAGCTCCATGGAAATCTTTATGCACCAATATGAAGCTAGTCATCTGCATAAACTTCTAAGCTTAAGGGGGTCTTATCATTTAAAACCTCGTTTTCGAGCGCTATATTCAAAAATTCATTACTAAAAAACTACAAATGATTTCGGGAAACGGTTTTTTGTAATGTTATCGTTCATTATTAAACTTTACATAGTTTTTTTTGTTTTACATAAAAATCACAGATGTGACCGCTGCACGTCCTTCACTGCGTCCTCGTCAAAAATGTCCAGGGTGCACGGGGTGAACGATTTTGACCGATCAGATGATCTGAAACCAAAAAACCATGGAAATTTATTTTTCTTATCCCCTTGGCTATAAATAGACACGAGTTTTTTTTAAAATTCGAAAAATTTTTTAAGTAATCGAATTTTGAACAAAAAACTTTTTTTTTTGCACTTTTTTTTTGCTACTCAAGGCTGTTAAAAATTTTTTGACAAGAATTTCGAAAAAAGCTTGTGTCTATTTGTTGCGACACGTTTCCTGAAAATAAAAATGTCTACTTCGACAAGATTGGTCCGGTAGATTTTTCAAAAACGTTCACCCCACCTCAAAAAAGACGACTTTTGGGAAAATGCGTTTAAAGATTGACAACGTAATAAAATATTGTTAAAAATTCTTACGATCAATCTGCGATGCCAGGTCCGTAGAGTTCACCTTCTTGTTCGAGGAGGAATTCGCGTTGAGCCACTTGCTCCTCTCTTTGCTCGATCCTGGCCCTTTTTGCTGCATCAGTCACCCTACGCTCCGAGCGCTCGATGCGTTCTTCGTCAAGTCGCGCGGCGCACGCCTCTGATTCATGCCCCAGCGTGATTCCCATAATATTCATGGTTTTGAGGATCGTTCGGTAACCTTCATTGAATACCATTACTGCCAAACAGGTAGCAATGTCGACCACCTGCTTACCTGAGTGCAAATGTTTGGGCGCCATTAGCCAAATGCAGCTATTCAAGGATTCATTGCTGTTCTGCGTGAAAGCTCCGATGCACCGCTGTAGCAAATCGGTCGAGGACAAGTCTCGGTAAATTGGCTCGATAGATTCTATGACTTGAGGACTCAGAGGGACACGTGTATGTTCAAAAGTTGCCAAAGTTCCGGTTGCTTCGGCCTGACGCCACTTGCACCAACTCTCCTTGCCTGGTGGGCACTTTGAGTGCTTAGGATTATCATCACTTGAGCTGCAGTGATCTAACGTAGCCCAAATTGCCTCCCTCATTTTTTCAACGGAATCGGGATTTCTTCTTATCGCCAAACCATAAAATTTCGTAAGTTCTCCGATGATTTTGTCAGTCAGCTTTCCCTTTCCTTTTCCTCCGAGACCTTTCTTGGATTTTTTCATGTTTCTCAGCCTCGTGCCCATCCGCTTTTCAACATGGCCAACGCATTCTTTTTTTTGAACGAGAATACTGTCTCCGTATGGTTTTGATGAAATGATTCCGTTTTAAGTTTTGCTGTCACCATCGCCTACATACGTAACGTACTTCACGCCATACTTTTCTGTGGATCGTTTGAACATCTCCGTTACTCCGTCAACCTCCATTTTCCCAGAGCTTCCTTCGTGGTTTGCGTGACAATCTTGTTCATGACTTTTATACCATTCTTCGAAATCATCTGAGCTCTCGTTTGTCAACCTTTTCTGGAATATGCAGGCTTGGCAAAAACTAGATTTCACTATCGCGTCTATTACTTTTTTGCTGTAGATTCCAATGAGTGTTGAGACACCAAACAAAGAAGAAAAACCTCTCTTCTTCCACGTTCCATCCCCCGAAACTGTCAAATTATTCTCATCGTTTCCGTGCAACACACTTAGTTCTTTTTCTTCGTCAACAGCTTTTTTTAAAACAAACTCGTATACAGCCGACACCGCGGTTTCAATGTTTTTCACACACGCGTAGTAAGCACTGACCGAAATTCCACTACAAATGTCCATTAAACCACAAAATTTGTCAATACCTCCTCGACCGATTCCCAGCAAACGAAATACAGAAACTAATCTGCGGTTAATTTCATACGCATTGTTGATAAATGGACATGAAGGAATAGATTTTTCACCGCATATGCACTCCATGATAATAATAAATCCCGCGCCACGTTTCGAACTCTGAGAAAATTTCAATTTTCCTTTGCACACCTTGCATATTGCATTTTCCGCAATGGCAGAGAAAACAGTCATGAAATTCAAAATGCAATACAAAAAACCAGGAGTAGTTTTCACTTCCACTGATCGCCTGGTCTTGAGTTTTTTCGCCGATGTGCTTGCGTACGCTGTTTCCTTCTCCGCAACATGTACATTCGGGGTTTTTCTTTTCTTGATACGACCGCCAACACGACGACGACGCACTGTTCGCGATCCTTTGTTATCCATTTTCCGTAAAAAATGAAAAAAAGCGAAAAAACTGAATAAAAACTCCGACCGAAACACTTTCGAAACAAGCGAGATGTTCAAGGTGCAAACGTTATTTTCAGACTGAATAAAATGTAAGGAACAAAGAATTTTTTTTACAAAAGAGCATCTCGAACACTAATTAATGAGAAAAATGTGAAATAGTTTTCATAAGTCTACAAAACCAGTTCCGCATCTTGAAAAACGGTCCCACGCGGGACTACAGCAGAAACGTGAAAAATGACCGCGCGTGACCGTCAAAAATGCTCTGTCACTGCCAAACGAGCCCGTAAACAATTAAATCCTTGTACCAGCGTATTTCTGACACTATTTAGATGAAAAAAATGTAAAAAAAAAAAAAAGATTTTTTGAAAATGTTACATGATAAGACCCCCTTAAATCCTGTCCCTCCGAACTGTATACAAAAGTGTGATGGCAGTTGGACTCAAAGCAGCTGCGAAACGCTTAGTATGCTAATGCACTTTCTTGGTAGTGAGGAGACAACTCCAATACTACCGTTAGAGTTAAACGGGAACGCAAGTTCGATTCTGGTCATTTCTAGCGCTAAAATTAAATACGCCGTTTCTTTTTTTGGTCCATTCAAGTCTCCAGGCCCGAATAGTGTCATCCCGGCTGATATTCAGCGGGAATAAAAGAGCACTATGCTTTGCACGCTAAACCAAAGGATTATAGACCAACTTGTCTTACCCCCTTTCCATTGAAGATTGTATAGACAGTTGTGGGGTGTTACATTACCAGTGCCAGTGCCTACCTCAAAATCACAACGTACCTATTCACACGTGGGGCAAATCGATCAAAACAGTGCTACATACGCTAGTAGTAAAGTAAAGTAATCCGACGACAACCCCGACTAGGGGTTGAAACTGGTAAAGGGCTTCATCATAAGTTTACAATTAATTTGAATACGAATGTCAAGTGGTTAGTTCCACGACTCATTTTACCCCTGGTTTAACTCAGGTACCAATTCAGAGCTAGGTGAACTCAAAGCTCGGTGTGCCAGTGCAAAAGCCAGTGCTCTACCCACTACACTTCACGAGCTACCATTATTAGCGTTTTAAAAACTGATAACTCTTTGGAAAACATTTCACAAAAAGAACAAATCTTCCATTTCTCTAACCAAAGAGATAGTCTTTTAAATTGTCAGAATGAACAGAGGTCTCAGGTAAGTTAGGTTCCGCGGCTGCCTCCTTCACACAGACTGCGGAGAAAACACACGGTAGGCACACAAGTGCACAATCCTTGCGTCTTTGATGAACTGGGCAGAAGCTCGATCAGAAGATATTGTAGGAGTTACCAAGCTGAGCAATATGCCAACCGAACAGACAGTGTCTAGTTAATACAGCAACCGCTGAGCGAAGGGGCTCCTTTCTCTAATCGAGAAGTTCCCTAGTGCAACCAATGTCAAAATTTTCCACAATTGTCTAGTGATAGCACAAGGAGGTTCTTTTATTCTTTCAATAGGTTACCCTCGCTTTTAGTCAATGTTTTGAAATATACTTCATTTTATTCTAGTTAATTTTGTTATTTGATAGTCTATTTCATCTATGCATTACATTATAGTATTGTTTGCAAAAACAGAATTGACAATTCCACTACTACAATATTAAAATAGTTTGATCACCCGCAGCGGTTTTCTCTGGAATTTTTCTTGAGGGATGTGTTCAAAACTTTAGGAGCCCAGCAAACAATTTAGTGAGCGTTCACTAAAAACGATCGTTTCTCGACAATCAGCACACATATCCCTCATGCGAAATTGAGCCTGTTCGTAAAACGATACGCAGCAATAATTTTGCTTAGGATGACCGACGCAATAAATAATGCAAGCCATGTGTATGTGCCCTATGGCCTATGCGGCTCAGTAGCAGATTTTACATAGATTTTTCCCGTAGTTTGCTGGTCGCAGTATCCCAAACAAAATTTCAGTTTAATTCGACTGTGCTATGAACTCGTCTGTCCTGAACAGTGTTCTTATGTAACGATACTTTATGTCCGTCTTTAGCAGCCTATATTGCTTCATCCAGCCTTTCAAATTTACTCTACTATGAATAAATAACTTCAACTCACTTTCAATTCGTAAAAACAAATATATTTGAAATCGTTAACAGTATCACTTTTAATTCATATACTTTTAACGAGTATATATCATAGTAGGTGATTTATACTCGCTAAAATCACATTTTTTCTAACTCATTTATGAATCGTTAAAAATGATTCTTCTCGGATGGCCATTTTAGTAGGACCAATGAATCGTTTTCGATTCATTTGCGAGCTCGTTAACGACAAAAACATTCGTAAAATATGACTCTTTTATGAATTATTTATGATGCATTTGGTTTGCTGGGAGGGGTGTCCTTTTATTCAAAAAAGAAATCTAGTAATTATTTTAGCACTGAAGGTTTGAATAGCTAAAAAAATGTTTTTATTTCTTTCATTAAAGAATATGTATAGCAGAGCAGAGTTAATATGTTCTGTTAATATCGTGATGATGCAATGCTTCGCGGCCAGGAGTTATGTCTAATCGAAATTCGAAAAAATATCTTGTTCTCCTTTTACGCACTCGGTGCCCACATAGAGTCAAATAGGAAAATCTCTGATCACCCTCATGACAGTGTTTGGAGGAGCTTGAGGAGCAGGATATAGCAAATGAAATTCTTTAAACGCATGTAGTATAACTTTGTGTTATATCTGGGTTGGGGTGAATGTGTATGACTAACAACATTACTTCGGCTAATTATTCATTAACATCAATTCCAGCGTTCCATTACATTTCCTTTATTTTAAGGAAAGAAAAATATATGTTAAAAGTGTGGTTATATCCAATCCTTATATTTTCGTTTTGATAGTAAATCAATTCTTAAATATCTGAACAAACAATGAATTGCTAATAATTCAACCTGAATTCAATTTGCCCTTTGAAAATACTTGTGCCTGAGAAAAATATAGCTTTGAAAATTATTCATCAGCTTAAGATCGGAATTCGCAGCCGACAAAGACTACTACAACAACGCATTATACGATCAATATCGTGATCATCACGTCACTGATATAACAATTCTTGTTAAGCCTTGATGAGCTGAGCTGTCTTATGAATGAGAAAAACTCAGCCCGGAAGGTCTATGAAGCAAGTTTATTGGAAAGCGGTGCCAATATGGCCTCCAGCCTCGGTAAAATGATAGTGGTCTCCAGGATGTGATAAAAATGTTCAGCATATCGATCTGGCTGATGGTGGAGCAGTTTTGTAACGCTTGGAGCTCTATAATACGGTATCCCCCTACTCATTGCACCGTTGATAATAACTATACGTACCACATAGGCGAAATACAGTCTGTAACACGTCATACTAATAGCTGTCCAAATTTTTTGCATCGCCAACTTTAACAAATTATTGACGACCTTCGAAAAGTTTCTCGCTTATTTCTTTGAAACTAACTATTCGTAAATGCAACCGAAATTCACATTATGATTCTAAAAGAAACTAACAAAAACAGAATAATCTATCTCTCCAGTATTCACGGAAGCACAAAATGAAATGCCTAAAAAATGAGCTAAGTCCCATAAAAAACGAAAAAATCTCAATCTATTTCTGTGAATTTGAATTCTTCATAAGCAAGTTTGCATAAAAAAATGCATTTAATAAACAATTGAAATAATTTCATCTTTTTTGTGTTCTTATTTTTTGCTTCTAAAACAAATAGCATACAAATCTAGAATAAATAACTAATTTCATGCAAAACAAGCTATCGCTACGTACTGAAATAGAAATATGCGATTTTGCCGAGAGAAAGTTTCCAATATTCAATTTGATCCTACTCTGCAAAAATATCTAAGCCAATTATCATATTGGCTCTAAAACCGCTCAATATCACAGTCGATAAGTGCACTCAATAATATTCCCAACGCACTTCGTTCGACAAATTTAAGCCAAGTTATTGCTGATTCTCGGTCATCCAAGTCTTTCGTTTTTTTTTTGTTTTTGCATTGACGGCCACATCGAATTCTCTACGAATCCCCACATTATATTTTACATGGCCATGCGAACCGGTAATCGACATGCCAATTCGCTACTAACCTGAAGATGTGTAATGTACAACAAATACATCCGTTATACACAATGAGCGTGTGGATTTCGCCGTTTTGTTGCTATTCTTTGCTCGACCACTGGTGGCACGGTATGATACGTTCTTGAAGTCCGGCTGAAATGCTTGAAGTCTTTAATCCGAATGCTTCGCACAGCTCCAACGCCGGCACCGAGTAAATCGAAATAGAAAAAAACTGGGAGTGCCGCTATGTGCGATGAAAATGGAATTCCAGATAGTTTGAAGTTCTGGATTTACAAATCCGTTCGTCCGGTTGCGGCTCTGTATGTGTCTATGCGCATATCCAAATACACTTTAACACTTTTCGATGGTCACAGACCTCGGGAAACCGACCACATAACACTTGTAGGATTTATTTTGCAGCGAATACTAAAAATATTTGCGAAAATCTGTAAATGCGCCGCTAATATAACAGGCTTACAAGGCGGATTGTGCCGACGGGGAAAACACTAACACATTTTGAAGTACCATAAACAAGTGAAAAAACCGCGATCACTTCATGAAAACCCAAGCAAGTTGGAATGGGACGGAAAACATTTTTTGCGTGTGTGGTTATAGCGTAACTTCAGACCTCTTCATATATTTATAAACATATAACACCAACACTTTGCTATAGACGACACGTAACACACTTTTCATTAATTAGGCTGGTCAATCCCGGTCAGATATTTTTGTGACACGGATGCAGGCGAAATTACTTCATATGACAATTTTTCTTTTAAGCGAAGCACGCAATCTCAATTCACGGTAAAATCACAAATAACGATTTTCATTAACAAGGTAGAACATACTTTCAAGATGGCTGACTTGCCGACTTAGATCATGGCCTCGCAGCAACTTCGTTTGCAATTCCACGTCGTAGCCAATTAGACTAACGAAATGTACTAAAAACACTTAAAGCTGACGTGAGACACTAATTTGAAACTGTTTGGCCTTAAAAGATCTATTCGCTTCCTGTAAGAAGGTTCACAGATATTTGGCACTTCCACTGATCTCGAGTCAGACCTCCAGGCAGCTTCAACGTCTTAAGCCAACTAATCAAATTACCTTTCCGATTCCGATCCGTTCGAAGTTCTTCGATTCACTTACACCTATAAGCACAGTGCATTTTGTTTGTGTGCACCTGTGCTTCTTGCCAGTCTCGTCCCCGTATGACTCGTGAATGATATTTTTCTGCACCTGTGTGTGTGCGATATACCAGACACCTGATTTCTGTTTATGTTTACCTGCCTCACTTGACAGCATGCCGCGCAGACAAGTTCCTGCAGTCGTTTTAGGGTCAACATGACAAATCCGAGACTCAACTGCATTATCAAAGCGCGTGTATATGGTCGTCTGTACTAAACCCAATTCAGATGGCGGTTTCCGAGGAGATGTCGAGGCTCTGTGCTGGCTGGCGAAATTTTTCTACGTGACGGCATTCCAAGCATTGCTGGCATTCTTTCTGACCAACGCGGTCATAATTCGAGACGCGCTCTCTGCTAATTATGCACAATTAACTCCGATATGAACTGCCGAAAAACGCCCCGCGACGGCAATTACATTAGTGAAGTTTATAGAAAACGATTGCAAATGGATAAATAAATGATACGATTAGAGAAAGTTTTAGTCATACGCTGCATGATAAAGATGAGCTCAAGAAAATTGAAAGCTATTTTTGTAATTCCTAATAAGAAAATAATACACTGGTGCAGACTGAAATCATGCTCAATTGCTGGGCTGGCTTTCGGCGAATACCGAGCGCATTCTTCAGAGCGAATGTAGAGAATTCCATCAATTTAGCAAGTACCAGTCAAATGTCCTTGATTTCTCTTACTTTCGCTTGTGTTTGTTGCATAAAATACCATTCTATGCCTTTGAGCAGTGCAGCACACCATATTTTTTTTCTGGCGGCGTGTTTTCTGTTTAAAGCCAATACTCAGTGAATAGAAAAATGCTTATCCCGCATCAGTTTATTTGTGTATGATTTTTAGAGTCAGAAATGACTTTGAAGAAAATGCTTCTTTGAATAATAAACGGTAACTTATTTGCCTTAGATGTGGTTCACCAAGTAGAATTGGCTCTGTAATCGCTACATTTGAAAATTTCCAGTTAGCCAGATTCATCGCCATGGTAATTTCGTTGGCTCATTCATTCCTTCGAATCTCGCGATTCCAATTACAATTTGCCGATTCATGGCGTCATGGTTATCAGATATACATATTTGCATACATTTATGTTGTTTGTAAAACATCTGACCTTGGATGATAAGAGTTTGGTTTCAAAATTGCTTACAAAAAGATGAGTTGTACTACGGCAATCGTATTTGTTTGAAAATTATTATGAAGAATAAAAGAAATACTACGATGAAGGATTCAATCCTCAGAAATCTATTGCTGAAAACTATTTTATCCACCCAATTCGATTCAAAATCATAATTTTTTCATCAAAATCATAATTTTTTTTGTGGTAAGGTACGGTTGGCATATATACTAACTCAAAAAATTTTCCGTGTAGCTAGTAAAATGATACATTCGTGATGAAAAATTACCAAATAACTAAGTGAATCGTATTATATGGTAGGATGAGCTAAAAAAATATATGAAAGACAGTTCAAGTAACTATTTGTCGCCAAGTGAGAATGGAGATAAATTTTTAGGAAAAACACAACAACAAAATTTTGCAGTTTAAATACAGTATTTTTAATACATAAGAGTATCTATGAAGCTGAATACAGCCAGGACTAGACGGCATTTTGAATGCATAACTATGAAGCTGAATGCAATACATAGAGATAATTCATCCAATAACATATTGCTATAAATTGTAGTATTTGGTCCATTTTCAGATTGAAGAGTTTCTATTGAGGGAAATTTTAAGGATTCGTTAAGTTTAGAAAAAAGCTATCTGTTAAGCTAGTGTAGCATAAGCAGAGGCGGGACTTTTGCATGCGCACATGGAGTTACAGCACCAGGTGCTGAAAAGCAGTGGTAAAAATACCCAAACGTAAAGATTTACATCCTTTTCCCAAACAATTTCATCCCAAGTCCCCAGAAAATAATATTTACTGATAGCTTTTTGTGTTTCAAAGTAACGTATTGCAATTTTTCTCTCGATATTTTAGGAAAAATATATTATTTCCAGAGAGAAATTTCAACTACTGTTGTACTGGAAATAAATAATAGTGATAATCGTGCAATTGGCAGAGCGTATTGACGTTGATTAAAAATATACACACATGGCATTTTAAAACTCTGCGGACAACCCTTTAGCTTCGGCAGGCACATGAACCAAAATCCTTTTAACCATCGACCCTCCAGAAGAATTTTTGCTTTTTGCTCAACTCAAATTATTAATAAATTATAACCTTTGTTCACCATGTCGAATTGAAATTTTCAAAATTCCGCGTCGCACAAGAATGGCAGCTCATCGCCAATTATTTCTATTTTCAGCACTTAAAACTTCTGTTCACGAGAACTGACGACCGGATAATCCGATCTATATGAAATTTACAGAGCAAGTTCGTATTAACTATGACCAAGTCTGATAGAAGTTATTTTGAAATGCAGGCAACCCTGTGGCAGTAGTGTTGTCTTGAAATATCTCTAAGAAAAAATACTGCTTTTTGGCTTATAACTTCCGATTCACTTCCGATATTTTAACGAAATTTACACAGTAGCTGAACCTTCTTACTTTATGCCAAATTCGGTAGCAATTTTGTTGAAAAAGTAAGATGGAGCTGCCAGATATGGTGATTTTTGTCTCCTAAATCTTGTATATTTTCTCAGCAAAATAAAGCTTTTTCCCCTGTAATTTCCGTTGCAGTCATGAAATCAAAACGAAATTCATATATGGACTTTATTGTAAACTGAATTTTTTAGGAACTTCGTTGAAAAATCATGCAAGGACTGCCTAGCTATGGTAATTTTTGTAATTTTTTTACATTTTTTCGCTGAGCGATGTCATTAAATTTTCAAATAGGAATAACCCTACAATGACAACTAACAACAAGTATTGAATTTTCGAAATTTGAAAAGTTTTGAGGGTGGTAGCCCTAAAATTGTTTTCACCTCTATACCAACCAGCGCAGTTGTCCAATCGAAATGAAATTCACAGGGTAGGTTCAGCTTAACGTAAACTAGATTTGGTATTTTTTAGCTGCCTGCATCTGACATTTTCGTAAATATTGCACCAACAGATGATTCCATTGCAAATTCACATGCAAAGCATTGACAACGAAAATAAGATCTCAATGTTTAAATTTTCCGTGTTTTGGAAAAATTTCGGATGGCAACTTCAAACATCGTTTTATCGCTGAAACTTTCCTCGAATTCAAAGGATAAGTTATTCTAAGGATATATGCAGCCATAAAATAGTGTTTCTCCCCTATTTACTTTGTGTAAGAAAAAAGTCTATTACGTTAGTCACTCAAAGATAATTTCTTCGATAATCAATTTTCTAGCGGTTCTGATGCACTACGGTTTTTTTATTAGTTCTAACTCAAAAAAGCTGACATGCATTTCATTGACCTATGCAATTAGTTAGTGTCGACAATTTGTATTTAATGTTAACGTAGAATGCAATCTTACACGTTTCTGGCTGATTTAAATTTATGTGTTGCAAAATGTTTAGTTTATACATTTATTTAATATTTTGTACGGCAGAGTTTGTATAGGTGGACATATGACTTACAATCTTTGTTCTTGAGAAGGACTTATAGAGAATAAGACTCTTATCCGGTGCAAGGCCACTTTTAGTTCCTGTGACCTTTCTTATTTCATTCACTTCTGGTTCGCTAGCTTCAACTTCAGTATTTACGAAATTTTTATCAGAAAATCCCTATGAACTGAAACATGACGAAATATCCTTATCCCTATGAATTTTATTTTTATTGCCCGCTGAAATGTATCTATTATTGATCTTTAGATTCAAAGTTTGATTCCATTGCAGTTGTCAGGATTGAGATGGAATTTTTAGGCCTTTATAAATCCGAGCGAACCTTCATAGTATCACAAGTTATTTGAACCAAGCTTGTTGGTTTTCATTGGCCGCCAAAATTATAAAATCATCCACATATTGTATGTTCCCTTCACCTCACCATGTCGAAAAAATACACACAAAAAAACCTCTCCGCGCTTAGCGCAGAAAAAAATGTTATGTAACCAGAAATTTCAGCAATGGATCTAGATCTACAGTTTATTTCCTATTCTAAATACCCTCCGCAATATCAGCGAAAACCCGAGGACTTGACACTTCCACAAGAGTACAACACTTTACAAATAGCTGTTACATCCAGTGAGGACATGATATATTCTTTATAGCACCATGTAATTTTTAAACCCGGAGCTCAATACTATAAACATCCTCACACCAAGAGTCCCGAACTGAACAAAGGAATAAAAAATCGATCGAAAATTGAAATACTTGACATTTTAGCTGAGTCTCCTCTTTTCTCCATTGTCAAAATTATTGCTTTCATATTTTGCAATTTTTGTGATAATTGTTTTTTTGCTTAGTTTAATGAATTTTGTCATCAATACCCAGAATTATGAAAATAACCAGTCAGTCGAAGTCAATCGTCAAAAACTGTCCTCTTATATATCTGTCCTTAAGTCAGATACAACGCGAACTGGAGAATATCTAACCTTAAGTCAGATACATAGCACTTAGGCTAGTTTCTGTTCGCCGATCCTTATATTATTTTTAATTATAAAACAAGAGTGTATTTATTCAAATCGATTCCAGGCTCACTTTTCCGAGTTTACCCTGGTCTTGATGTATTCTACATCAATTGAATACATGAAAAGTTACTCAAATCTTCAATAATAGCTGATGTGGCTAGTATTTATGATGTGGCTCGTTTTTCGCTACTGGAAATTCTAATTTCGATCTGTAAGATCCATTTCAACTTGGAGACCGGGTTGTAAAATTAAGGACAAGATTCTACGGACAAGCAGACGGGCAGGAGAACAGGTTGATTCGGTCACTCGGGCGTACAGGTGGCTCTAATGAGCCTTTGATGCGCCCCGCGAAGGTAGTATGTCAACTGCAGCTCATGGGTACGATATTTATTTATGTAGGCCACTCAACGAAACCTAGCGTTTAATACCTACGATAAGATTTAGGTCTAATTAGGCTAAGTTTATCGTGAATAGATATAAGTTAGACTTAAGCCTTAGTGTGAAGTAGATTGTAAGTGACTATTGTCAAGATGATCCCAGCCACTGTAATCCGCATGTAAGCTTTAAAAAACTCTAAAAGATAGAAAAAAAGAAAATAAAAAAACTCCAGCACACAAGAACCGCTAGAAACATTAATAATCGAAGAAAAGTAGAGGAATCGTGCAGATTTTGAGTGCATATTCTACCACACGTGCTCCTTGACCCGATGACATCAGCGATGATGTTTAGTTATAGGGATAAAAAAATGATTGGGGATGTCAACCGAAAAATTTCCAGAACTTGGAAAATTTAATCATTGGTTATTTATTTTCATTGTTACCATCCGCAAAAGTTGGGAAAAATGATTAAAAAAAATACAAAAAATACAAAAACTACCATAGCTGGTAGCCCTATTATCAACCGGTCAAACCTGATCTGAACTGAAGTGCAAAATAACGCCACTAATTAAACTTTTAAAGCTGCATTTTTTGCACTTCAAATCAGATCAAATTTGACCGGCTCGCGAAAAAAACGGTCAAAGTTATGTATATAGCTGCATTTACTTAATTTGCTGTCGTTGCACCGTTGATGATTGCCTTTCTTTTTTTAATTTTCTTTGCCAATTATACGTTTGTTACATAGTCCAGTATACTGCTAAAACTAGCTAATAATAAAAAAACAATGCAACTATTAACAATAGAATTTTATTCAATCATTTTGCAATACATCATATATAATATATTTAAAAAATATGTAAACTCACTTATCATCCAACTTACGGTCGGACTAGAATTAATTTAATTGACTGTAACCTTGAGTTGCTTTTCGACATCCTTGATGAATTTCTCAGGCATATTTGCATTTCGCATTGCATCGATTTTTGCTTTAATAACTGTCTGGATGTTCTTTTCTCGTAGCTTTTCTTTTTCTTGCCATGCAAGATATTCGTTCCTTGCACGTCGTTGCATTTCTTCGCGTTCTCGCTGCTTTTCGCGAACTTGTCTCGCTATCTCATCACGATATTTCGTCTTATTGCTCAGTCGCCACTCTTCTTTTTGTTTATCTTTGACCTCCTCTTTTTTCAGTTTTTCGCAAATTCGTTTAAAATCTGCCTCGTCTCGTTCCAATTGAATGGCCCGCCGACGTTTCTGAAAGAATAATCGGTAAGAATTACGTAGAGTACTTAGAATAATTTTATGTAGCAATATAATATAATATAATAATACAATATAATATAATAATATAAATAATAATATGATATAATGTAATTAATATATAATAAGGTTAGAACAATTGATAAGTAGAAAATGTAAACTTAACTTCCGGTGTACCTACGTTTCTACGTAGTGAAAACGGGGTTCAGGCGTAGGACCCCAACGAGTGTCTAGACATGCTAATGGAAACTCACTGTCCGAAATCGGCTGATACGACATTAAGGAATGAGCAATTGTTAACAATCCACTAACCGCAAAAATGATTAAGGAAATAACAGATGAGGTCAAAATTGAGTGGGTAATAGGAACACTCTGATCTTATAAAGCGACAGGGATAAATGAGATCTCGCTTATCATGCTCCAAAGAACAGATCTATCTATTATCCCTCTACTGCAGGGTATTTTTACCGCATGTCTCCGCCTCGTAGTAGTAGCAATAGAATAAAGCTAGAGTGGTTTTTACTCCGAATCTTGACAGGTTGAATCACTATAATATGAAGGATTTTAAACCAATCAGCTGGAGATCTCTTCTGCTTAAGGGGTCAGGAACACTTGGGACGCCTTTTTTGGATTTTTTTTTATACACACATTAAAATAATTAATAATTAATGTTTTTTTACTTGAAAGAAATATATTTGAAGAAGCTATTGTAATTTTTTTAAGGCAAAAGGTTGAAAATTAATCGAAATAGAGTACATTTTCGAGGGGTCAAAAAAAATTGTT
This sequence comes from Nemotelus pantherinus, assembly GCA_963978885.1. Classification (NCBI taxonomy): domain Eukaryota; kingdom Metazoa; phylum Arthropoda; class Insecta; order Diptera; family Stratiomyidae; genus Nemotelus; species Nemotelus pantherinus. The sequence continues at coordinate 214,853,926 of OZ022263.1, forward strand.
TTGCCGTGATCACTGTAGCTTGTCACTGGATCATCCGAAATAAAAAAAAAAATCGGGGATTATTAGTTAATGACATAGTGCTCCGGGTGAACGAAGGACTTTGGCAGATTTTGATTTTTCGAAAAATGGCGGTTGTTGAAACTCGAAATTGTATTTTCGACCAAAATTTCACTCACATTTTCGGCTATTGAAAAACAAAATCGTCCAATCGAAAAATTCTTCGTTCATCCGGAGGATACTTACATATAAAATAAGTAAGGAAAATTTCAAGCTGATCGATAAAGATGTTTTCAAGTTACAGTGATCACCGATTTCGAAAACATAGTTTCGAGTAAAAGGCTTTTAAAGCTTGCAAAACACGCTTTATACATTAGAGACGACTTCATTCAAAGTTATTTATCTCCATAAAGAATTGTCCGATTCGTCTGAAATTTGCAAAGAATGCTTTTGAAATATGCTACTTTTAGAAAATGCAAAGAAAATAAAATTGGTTTTATCAAAATTCTAAGTGTACCTGCCCCCTTAAGACACTAGAGAGGATGATGGATTTGCACATCAAGAGTTCGATTGATGTTGCGGATTCTATGTTAATCAACTCGCATATCTAGCAGGCAGATCATTACATATATAAAGTGGCCGAAACAATAAAAAAAATCCTTGCAGCAAAAGGAATTCATGTTACCAGCCTGCTTAAACATCGTGACCGCATTCAACAATGTCACTGTTGAGTGTATAATCGACGCCTTGGTCCGATATGGAGTGGATAAAACCCTCATAGCTTGAGCATTAGACTTACTTAAAAGCAGGCGGCTCGAACACACCATCTTGGGGGCCAAAGCAGTGAGATTAGCTGGCACCGGAACACCACAAGGAGGAGCTATATCACCCCTTTTCTGGATACTGACAGTCAACGATATTCTCGAGAATTTAAGAGCCAGTGGGTTTGAGGGGGTAGAATATGCCGTGGTACTTGTGAGAGAGTGTTCCCATAAACATAAGACCTTATGCAATCAGCGCTGGACCAGATCCAAATCTGGGCCAGAGAAGCCGACCCGACAAAACTGAACGTGCATTCTTCACCAGAAAACACAAGGTGACGGCTGTCACTGAACCTACCATTAACAGAACAGCATTGAAACTTGTGAAAAGTCTTAAATATTTGAGCCTTATACTAGACAAGAAACTGAACTGGAAGACTAGTGTGAAATACCGCATTGGTAAGGCTCGTGCAGTACTTTTTGCGTGTCAATCTGTCTACTCCATTACCTAGGGTCTTAAACCTCAGGCGGCTTACTATACATTCACATGTGTACTGAGGCCGATTTTGGTTTATAGAGTGAATGATTCGAGGCAACGAAAGGCAACGAAAAAGCTGATAAGTTGGCGAGGAGAGGTTCAGGAGCTAAATGCAGCTGGTTACTTGCTGACGTTACAAGCAAACTAGATGCGGCCATATGGGCTAAATTGAAGTCCGAATGGTCAAACAGGATTTGATGTAGGGTAACCAAACCGTCACCTGATTTAAGCAAGAGCAGGAAACTGCTCAAGCTCAACAGAAACTGCATGTGAGCAACAGTTGGCATGCTCACAGGGCAATGGCCTTACCGAATCTCATGTGAATCGTATAGTACTGACATCCAACAACTTTTATAGAAGATGGGAGATGGAAGAGGACACCATCGAGCATACTCTTTGCGAGTGTCGAGCCCTTACTACTAAGCGTCTTAAGATCCTAGGATCAATGGATAGTCCAATAGCAAAGGGTATAAATTCTGGACTGCTATAAATGATGCAACTCCATGTATGAAAGCGAAAAATTACCAGAATACTCCTACCATAAACGTTAACATCAGAGTTTAAATTCAAAAGCGGAATTAAATCCGATGCCAACGACAGCGAAGCCGAGGTATTACCATTAAGATTCAGATGAATAGACATAATCGGGAAATAAAGAAATCGATTCATACCGCCAAGAACTATACATGGAACGATATACAAACCTTTGAAAAATTAAAAAAGCTTTGAAAAATAAACATATTACAAGCGTGATACTCTTAGAAAGTGGTGGTAAAGTAGTTGGCTGCGGCTCAAAAAAAGCGGAAACGCTCGCAAATCATTACATCCCATATGAACAATACTATCACGAACAGTATGGTTATGGCAGTAATCCAAAATTTTACTAGACAGGAGGTCGATATGAAAAAGTTCATGTGCAAGCCCAAAAATTTGGTGAATGTGATCAAAACGCTGGTAATGATCGTATTCTTAATTTCTTCTTTAAAAACCTGCCAAAGAAAGTGACCGTGTTTTTCACATTTAATTTCAATGCCTGCATTCAACATTGCTACTATACTTTAATAGAAAAAAGCAGTCATTCAAACCGTAAAAAAATTCAGGAAAACCCTCTCAAACTGCAAAAGATTTCCGACCCAAGCCTGCTTTCCATTTTCAGCAAGCGTCAAATATCTTCCCATATTGACTTTGTCTAATAAGCTGTTCTAGATAGAATTAGGCTGAGATACCTCAGCAAAATGTGTTTCATGAGCAATTCAATTGCTCTAACTTGCCCGAAGTTGCTCTGATTTATGTTTCATGAGCCTGCTCCAAGTTGAACTAAAGCAATCTAGAGTGCGATTTTTTTCTTCTACATTTTTTAGTAGACCAACTTCGGGCAAGCAACCAGCTGTCTGTCAATTGTCACAAAATCGACTGTCAGCAAAAAATTGTTACTGAAGTAGAGTTTTTTTTTTTATTGAGAACTGACATTTTGAACTTCTTACAACCAATTAACTTTGAGGATTATTGCCCAAAAACTGTTCCATAAGATTTCGTGCTCTCTGCTCTAACTTGCTCTACTTTTTTGAAAGCTGTTCTTCTCTAACATGTCTTGAGATGCTCTGCTCTTTTTTCGGAATCATTAAACACAGCTATTGTCAATTTGGCGTTCGGCCGAAACTTTCAACTACCCATCAGCTTTGCAAAGTGCCCCGAGTTCTAGATTTCTAGAAGATAAAAAATTCAGTAGGGCTAGTCGCCTTAGATAGTAAAAAAGCGTATGATTCGTTGTGGCATGACGGTCTTCTTTGCAAATCAATTAAATCTGGGCTTCCTAATTCTATTATAAGCACTAAAATTTCATTTTCTTTCGGTGAAGATAATCATTTTTCGTCTTTGAAAGATTTCCGGCTGGAGTGCCTCAGGGAACTATTTTCAATCCCACACTGTTTAAAATATATACTGCAGAAATTTCTTTTGATTCACAATATGAGGCAGCTATGCATGCAGATGACACTTGTTTATTTGCAAGTAAGCACTGCCCCCCGCAAGATCACGAAGACTTTGCAAAATAAGCTTGAACAAAAGAACTATAGGCGGAAAAACACGGCAACCTTCTTCATAAAAAAAAAGAAAATGCATTAATCATCCTGGCAGCCCCGTTTATGTTAAGGACAAAAGTATCCTTCAGTGAACATGTGAGCTGTATCTGTACCAAGATATCTATAGCCTAGTATACAAACCGGATCGACTTGGACTGACTTGGACTGAGACGGATTGAAATGAGAATTCAAAGTAGGTTTTCGGTGCGACTGCATTGACCCAATACAATTCAGCCAGTTCTATAGATCTATGTATACTAATAGTATACTATTGTGAAGTATATCGCATCAAACTGCTCAATTACCAACTTGCTGCAAAAAGTGAATATCGCTCAAAATAAATGTTTGAAAAAGTCGTTAAATAAGCCGCGGCATAAGAACTAACGGTACGGAAACTTTTTGAAAAACATGACTACATTCTATGCTAAGCTTGGCATTACCAATAAACCTCTTCTTGCATTTACTAATCGTGACATACTACATTGATCCATAACTTATTTATTTTAATCTTTATTAGATTAAGTTTTACGGTTAGATTAAGTTAATATTAGAATTAGTATATATTTTTAGCGGTCAAAAGAAAAGTTTTGGTAAATTTTCATTACAAAACTAAACTAAGTATTAGATAAAAATTTTTAATAGCTATGCTTTAACTTCTAATCAAAGTATGTAAAAACTCAAGCAATCTGGGCCATATCTATTTACATCTATTTTTGTAAAACAAAAGAAAAATGCTAAATAAGATTCTTATCTGTCTGCCTATTTGTCTCATAAAATTGTAATAAGATTCTTATTAATCAAGTTTTAAAAATATTTGAAGTTCAACAGTGAATTGTGTGCTTGTAGGTAAGGTTTTTCATATGCACCTATCTCTAACATTTTCGCAAGTTCTTAATCTGCAAAACCTGCGTCTAGATTCCATTGCCTATATGAATCAGTAAGACCCGCTAAAAATGCTATAACTTGCCGTTTGCATGATAAATTGAAGTGTGTCCGCCTTGCCTTATCAACAACTATCTCAAAGCATACTACTCGTAATTATTTATTAGTTCACCATATATAGATAAACTTAGAATTATGTGATTATTCTATAGTACATACCGATTCATTCAATTGAGCCAGACGCGCATCAGCCAGTTCCTTTTCAATTTGTTTCCGTTTTATAGCAGCCTCTTTCTCTTTGCGCCTAAATTCTCGCTCCTTTTCTTCCTGCTCGCGACGAATGGTCATTTCATTAATTTCTTGCTTGTTCGCCAAGACTTTCTGCTGCAAATTTATGAGACGCTCTTGTTTTCGTTCCAAGGCTTCTTTCGCTAATTTTCGTTCGATAGCTAATTTCTTTTCGCGTTCTTCTTTAGCCTTCATATACTCTTGAACTTTCATTTCGGCCTCTCGCTCCTGATCGAATTCCATTTTTTTGAAGAGTGCACTCAATTCCGATACTTTCTGCAGGTCAGCTCGCAGCTTGGCAGTCTTCTCACGTTTCATTTTTGCTTGCGTTTCCTCGTCACGTTCAACGGCTACTTTAGCTTGTGCTAACATTTTTGCTTCTGCTTCAATTTCTTCAGCCTCGATGACTTTTTTGCGTTCACGTTCTGCTAATTGTCGCTGAAAAAATGAGAAATTGCTATCAAATATGAATGGAAAGACTTAATTATTAACTGCAAAAATATATTACTTACTTTGATTTCTTGGGCGTGCTGAATATTTTGCTCCTTAGTCATATGTGTTTTCTCGTCATCCTCTTTAAAAGATTTCAAGCGTTTGGCTTCCATAAGTTTCTCCAGTCGCAACTCCTCTTCTTTCATCTCACGGGCCATTTCCTGTGAAAGCCAGCATTAATATTCGAACATGCATTGAAATAATTGATTGATCACCATTTTCTCCTGAATTTGAGCATGTCGTATAACATGGCACTTTGCTGCAAGAATAATTTTGTTAGCTTCCTTCACTTCTTCTTCTCGCTCATGTTTCATAAGAAAGGCTCTGTCAAGAATTTTTTCCTTTTCTTCTTGATCAAAATCATCTGTCTTCACATCCTTCTTCACAAGTTTCTGCTTTGCGTCATCCATCTGCCGCATCTGACGTTTCCGATTTTCACATTCCTCTTCAATTCTCTTCTTTTCTGCTTCTATTTTTTCCATTTCCTGGACAGTTTCTTCAAGGCTTACGACTCGTGAAGCTTGCTGCAAGCGCTCTAGCTCTTGTTTAGCCATGACGGTCGGATAGATTCGAGGCTTCGAAGAACGGCGTGGGATATTTCTAATTGAACTGGTCATCTGCTGGCCATCTTTTTTATCAGGTACTTCGGGTTTCAACGGTTTCGCGCCATCGATATCCTTACACGCTGTTCGTAGTCTGGAAGGTCAATATAAGGGTTAATTTTTGAAATGGCTCTGAATAGTTTGTCTCAATTGGACTGATTTAAATATTCAACTCTATTTTCAACAAATACCGTTGGCATTCCTAAGCCAAATAATATAGTCCAGTCAAAAAATTTCAAAAAATGACCCAACCTCTGGAAAAATCCGCAAGTTTTGAAACTTTGCACATTGATTTATGATGACCTAGGGATGAATATACCAAAAATCCTCATGAATATGAAGCGAGCTCTAGCGGCAATTAGCGAAAATAAGGGTACTTTTGTGGTTTTTCGTTAATATCTCGAGAAGCGTTGGTCGGAGGTACAAGTTGGCTAGTACATAATTGGAGCTTATTAAATTCGCAACAAAAATGATTCAATTTTCTTGTATTTGCATATATATATATATATATATATATATATATATATATATATATATATATATCTGGAGATCCAGCTCCCAAGATTCCTGAGTTATAGGCTCCCCCAGCTACATTTCCTTGCTTCCACAACGAAGCCATCGGTTAGTTCCAATCAGGTGTCGTTGCGTGAGTGTGATATGCGGTAATTCGTTTCTTTATTATTTTTTGTGCGTTCTTACCATTTCGTTTGGTCAGTGCCTAGTGTTTCGCATAGTAGACGTATGACCTGTTTACTAATTGACGTATGAAATGGAAAAAAAACTATTTTACGACAAATTTGTTGGTTCACTTTCTGGTATAACAATTGTTGGTTTGAAGGGAAGGGAAGAAATGACAATTCGAGTTCTAAGCTTTTTGGTATTGAGAAAATTAGATTACACACTGAGAACCGAAAAGTGTACACGCGAGATGAGTTTATTAAGGCTTTCCTGAAACAGCAGTCTGCTGCAGACCCCTCTTCATCAGCACAAGGTCACAAGGCCAAACAAAGAAGCCTGTGAAAACATTATTTGAATTCAAAATAAAATGTTTATTCTGTGGAGATGTTATTGATGAAGTGTATTTTAAAAAACAAATTAAAAAACCTATTAAAGCCCGCAAAGATGCATTCTATTGTCGAAATAAGGAGATGATTACGACTGTATTGAATGCTGCAGACAGGAAAAATGATGAAAAGACACAAGAAGTTAGACTGCATCTGTCTCGCATTAGCGACCTTGTCGCTGCTGACGGAGTGTACCGCCTGAGCTGCTGCCAACAATTTGTGTCCCACAAGCCTCCAGAAGAGGATTTATATGTTGTTTTATAATGTAAAAAAAACAATCTTCCATAAGTCCTTAGCTACAGCCACGACTACACATTGTGTTTCTGCAATCATTTTGAATTGGAATTTTTTTTTATAAAACTGACCGAACACTAATGAATTAATTTCCCAAAGATTCTACTGAGCGAATTAAAAAATTTAATGCATAAGTCAATTCATTGGATTCAATATTAATTGTTTTTGCTCATATTTCTTAATATGATTTTATTTTCAATATATTTGTATCATAAGAACTAAGACACCCTTTTCAACACTTGCTGACGCCCTAATTCTTTTATCCTAAAGAAAGCAAATCTGCAAAATTAGGGAATATTAGATGCACATGCTCATTTAAGCTCATAATGCACGGTCACTTTCTTAAGCTCTTTGATTGTATCCTAAATGTCCTTGTAAACAATTTCTAGTTTCAACAAACATTTTCAACTTTTTTGATAAGTAAACACTCTTTTAATTCCTTCAACACCGTTGCTAAGGCAACGGTTCTTTAAACAGACGCACTACCTATCGAAAATACCCTTAAAAATATGATAAATGATCACCTTAATAATTGTCCTTTCGAGTTATTTGCTCGTCCAACACCAGCCATATCGAATTGTGCACTTTTGTTGAAACTATTGAAGACTACAATTCGACCCACGAGTGACCCACGACTCTTTTGATTCTTTTGAATCCGCGTAACTTTTGGAATATTGACCAAACGAATATGCTTCCGGTTAGATACCAATGTGTGCTTGCTTTTCGAGTTGTTCGCTTGATTGTTTTGTCGATTATTCGCAACAGGTGTTTTGCAATTAAAATTTGTTGTCAAATACGACAATGAGACACGCAAAATAACAAATTGGTTTTGAAGGCTGCTCAATATTTGGATTACTGAGAAATAATTTTTTAAGTTCCATGTTTATTGTTGGTAGCTTCGAGGCTTTTCATTGCGACTCACAATGTACAGTGATCATAATTTAATTAATATTTCAATTTTACAAGATTTTTTACTTTTATTAAAATACAATTCTAACGATTGTCTTTATTCGTTCTTCATAAGTTTTAACACTAAACCTACGGACAGTTCTTGTATACCTATTCCTACCACGCTCGGTCAAATTGACCGGTAATTAAAGATTTTTCGATTTTGACATTTAACGCAGATAATGGTTGATTTATTACTGAATATAAACTAAAATAAAGAAATTGGAAATGTTTTTGCGGGATGATTAAAATTGAACAAGTTTTTATTAACATTAAAAATTTTAATCTACATTGAAAATTCTATTTTGACAAAGTGGTTTCGAAAAATTCAATTACCTTTACTAAGTAAAATAAAGAATTTTCATGAAATTTCGTTTAAATTTATTTTTATATAATTTCATTTATAAACTTAAGAAACTAAAACTCCATTTTCCCCATACAAGAAGCCAACCTAAATATTATTCCTATCAAAAATGATATATGTAAAAAAAATTAAACTCTACAAAAATTAAACTTTTATATGTAAAAAAATTAAACTTTTAACATTTATCTTATTCGGCTTCACTGCATTTAATACATATTATTTTATTATGAAATGTATATTTGCCGCACACATATTTTTCACACTTTGAACAGATTTTCGTAGTTTTATTATCTTTACAAAATTTAATTTGACAAGTTTTTCGTCCGAAAGAATTTGAGTGAAGTTTTTCTTTCCCGTGATTTTTCATGTGAAGCGCCAAGCTCTGAAGCTAATTGGAATAAAAATTCCTGCCTCGAAATGTTTTCACCCGTAGTTTCTCTATACAAAACCTAGGCATTTATTCCAGCTAGATCCAAAATGTTGAAAAAAACCTGAACTGGCCACCTACAACTTTTCGACTTCACACTGTATTTCCTTGCCATCTGGTCCGCCACATCTACACCAAATTTTGTACCATTATAAAACCTAATTGTTTCCGGTATACTTTTGTATTTTTTTTTGATTTCTATTGACTTATGCAAGGAACTTAGGATAATAACTTTTTTTTGGATTACTTTTATACACTGTAAGAGTAATGCCATTTGATTTATACAATTTGCTTGAAAACCGAGTCATTTTATCTTTTCGTTCTTTGGCTAACTTTGGCAATTCTCTTTTATTTCCACGAATTGTCCCAACAATTGTGGTTTTTTTTTGTAAGTAGTTTTTTGGCTAAAAATTATCTGTTGTTACGTTCCTTCCGCATCCTGTGAATGGTTCCATCAGCTTCAGAACAATGAACTACCCAAGTGGAATTGAAGATTCTCTTCTTTCATCCTTTCCCAAATAAGGAAAACCATTTATTATGTACTTGCTATTGACATCACACACCAACCAGAATTTTATTCCAAATTTATCTGGCTTGTTTGGCATGTATTGAATAAATCTGCACCTAGTCTTTGACGGAAACAACTGCTCATCAACTGTAATGCATGTACCAGGTTTATAGCAGTTTTGTGAATTCTGAATAAATCGATCCCATATTGCAGATATCATAGCAACTTTATCAGTTTGAAAACGCTGGCTTCTTTCGCTTTTCTTATCAAATCGTAAGAATCTCATTGTTTCAGTAAAATCGTTTCTGCCCATTGTTTTTGCAAAAAAAGCGGGTCCCCAATTTTTATTCCACAAATATGAGTCATCCAAATTTTTCGCCTCATATGCGCCGCGGGCATATAGCACAGCAATAAATGCATTTAGTTTTGTTGCATTTAGCTTCCACTTTGTCCCCAACACCCTAAATGCTTCTTCTTCTGTACTTTTTATAATATGATGCATTATACGGTCATCTATGATAAGAAAAAATGCCGTCTTTAGTTTTCCTTTCATTATAAGTCGTTTAGCATATCCTGTTAGACCTGACACATCCTTAAAAATATTATGCGCTGGTGTCCTTCCAGGTTTGAGACTTCCGGCTATTTCTTCCCAAACAGTTCCATCGACCGCATTTTCGATGCGTTGGTCTGCTATATCTGTCTCACTTTCGAATGTTGATAAAAATCTCGTTCTTTTCTTCTATGTCCGTTATTTTTTCTAAGTACTTTGTAACTTTGAAACGCTTTGACATTTTGACGGAAAATATTCACCACAAAGTATTACACTATTATATATTATACCCAAGTTTGGATGCTTTACTTTATCTTTTTCATACACGCAATCGTAACCAAATCACATAAAAACGCGTTAGAACTGCTCTAGTTGAGATTGTACTTGATACTAAAAGTATTTTCTCCAGCGGTCAAATTGACCGGCAGCGGTAGGTAATGCACAAAACAAATTTTTCTTGGAAACAGGGAAATACAATTTGAAGCCAGTACTGCAGAATATATTGTATGCATATTTTAAGAAAAGTCATATAGTTTGATAACTATATTATAACGTTTAAATATGCGTAAATTTTACTAAAGTTTGCTACCGGTCAAATTGACGGGTGCTGGTAGGTTTAGTGTTAAACTCGATCACACTTACGGTCAAGTTATAGTCGAATCAAAATTGTTAGTATGTATTCCTGGCCGTCATAAAGAAGGTGGGTCGCGACCAGTGCTGTCGTTTTATTGCAATTGCAATATTTCTGTTGTATTTGGATACGATTTATTGCAACGAAGCATTTTAGTGATATATATTGCATTTTTGAAAATCTGCTGCTCCTTTAATCTAGCCAGCACATTTAGCAAGCTAGTCCCCTTCGTTGAGTTTTATATACAATTGCTAATCGTCTCGCTGCACGAATATGTAAAATAAAGTGTATCATTTTTGTAGTCTGGTGATATACCGAATATATTTACGGAATCACTCAACTCTCTCCTGTGTGTTCCTTTAAATATATTTTTTGTCCTTAGGGCTGCATCCAGTATACTTTCTTTTTTGTGGAAATCCGCTGATATTTTTCCCATCCTTAAAGGGAAAGATACGTCTTGCATTTCAATGATCGCCCCATATCCCTCTTAGCTTCTTTCAGGAAGGTATTTTACGATAAAGTATGCCTGTGAAATAAACCTTTTCTCATTTCTGAGCAACATTAATTCATTAGAAGTAGATCAACTGTATCAAACTTAATATCGTTCACTGATACTGTTACTTCCGCTATCAATTTTGCTAAAGCTTTCAATTCAGTGAACAGTAAACTTTCCTCTTAAGGTACTAGTACACTTTATAGATTTAAAATTTCGAAATCGATTTTTTTGCTATTGCATTTTTCGACTCAATATAACTTCAAAAATGACCTCCTGAAATATTTTTTCCAAATTCGAAACTTTAATACATAAATATTGACTTTGAGCGCATGCAACTTCGAATAAAGAATATGAAAAAAAACGTTAAGCACGTTTTTCTCGAAACAAGGTTTTTTAAAACGGCGGACAGATAATCTCCGGATTCACCGAACCAATTTTGAAAAACTTTATGGCGTTTTATTTGTTAGAGTATCTTACATCGTAATATACCAGAATATGACAAAGAAAATCAAAAAAAAAATTTTGCCGTTAAAGAAACTAGGAAAAAAAGGTGCGTATTTTGGTTCACAAGTCCGCCATTTCTTTTTTGATTTTTGGTTTTTAAAAACCGTGGTAAATTACGATGTAAGAGACCTTAGTTTTTAGAACCCTGTTGAAATTTTTTGTTTCAAACCTACCAATTCATAGATTATCTGTCCGCCGTGGAGTAACGATTTTTTTCAGAACATGATTTCAGCGCCCTTTATAAAAGGGAAAAATAAATAATCAAATAAAACAAAAATTGTTTTTGTATTTTTCAAATATCAAATAATATTATAAAAAAAGATTCATGTTAATATTTAAGAAAATCTCTGAGAAAAGTGTATAAAGTGTACTAGTACCTTAAAGGCAGACTGCTTTGGTGCCTCGGACTGTCTTCACTCCTAATTTTCCCCTTACTTATATAACCGTGCTTGCTTCGTAACTGTTAACTCTTATTCCTCATCTCCTTTTTATGCTTCTTCTAGTGTTTGAGAAGGCTCAATTAGAGGCCCTCTGCATACTCCTATTGGTCTTACAGGATAATGTTTTTTTTCCTCAGTTCCCCCTTTTCGAGCCCGCGTTACCAAACGTTATTTTATGCATCAGGAAATGGTGACAGCTGTTCTAATAAATTTATTGAGCTTGTTGAAGGCACTGGTTCAGTTGCAAGCAATGCACGATTAGTGGAGGGCACTGGCGATGAAAAATACGCGGCTGAAGGCTGATTGGACATATTTTCTTTAGCTTCTTCTTCTTGTTAAACGTCTGTTATCATTAAAAAAATTCATTTCAGTAAAGATTTCACGGCTGAAACGATAAGTTCCTGTGCATTTGAATCCGTTTTGCAATATCATGATCAGTGATTCTAGGCGCCCATGATATTGCTGTACATCACCCATGATATTTCTTACTATTTTGCATCCGGAGTAGTGCAGGATAACGGTTTGCACGCGAAACAACAACAACATCCAGAGTACAAACACTTGTCAATTCAGTAGAGTTCGTGCTCGTGCACTCTTTGGAATGTATTTCGATAAGCAATGCCAGCTGAAACAGTTGGCAGCAATTATTAATTCCCTCAAATTTCCCTGTTAATCCCAGCAACTAGGAAAAATTTAAACGGATGAATATGATTAAAAAATCAATGCTATCAACAGATTTCTTATCCTATGAGTCGGAATATTCTTCGATTACGTTTTAAAAACAATTAAACCTGATTCTAATTTTCGATCAATGACTGACAAACAAACTCCTGCCAACCGAATAGGAATGAAATAAACTCGCATGCTACTCCGGATCGTTTTTTTATGCATGCAGGATACCTACTACACTCTGAATGAAAAAAACGCAGCTTATGTAGATGTTGCTTTAATTTTACCTTCTGATATGAATCTTATCAGTTCCTCAATATTTACATGCAGTTTGCTATTCAACTCTTGCGTCACATATTTCACGAGCTTTCATTTCTTTCAGTGCTGATCATTATTTTTTTCGGAGGCAATTGAAAAATTCGTATGATCAACTTTACTGATAGCTTCGCGACGCTGGCCTATTGTAGACCGCGTTGCAGTATGCTTCAGCGGTTATCCTCAGTGCGAACGTGCTATAAAACTCATCCATAAATATAACTTGGCGTTTGCCTTTTGAATCAACAAAATTAGGCAGCAGCATTAATATCCATATCGTATGCGAAGATTTCGTAACGACGCATCGGGCCACACCACAGAGAAGAGCCATTTTGCTAGTGATTGATAAAGTGGGTTTGTTGGTGTTATAAACTTCAGCAATTTTGTTAATTTTCTGGTGATCTTGAACACGGGAGACTAATCGCATTCTCAAATCCAAAGGTAATTTTAGACCAATACATTAAATAGGCGAGGCAAAATGGTGGAGACCGCTCGGGCGCTGCTCGATGAGCTAATGGGTCGGAACCGTAACCTAGACCCATCCATGAAAGCGAAAAAAGTGAACTGGGATGACCCTGAGGTAATTCGGCATAATTTCGATGTGTTTAATTAAATTATTCATTGACGTTTTTGTTGCATTTTCCCAGTTCTGTCAATACTATCTTGTGAAATTTTGTCCGCACGATTTGTTCGTGAACACGAGGGCTGACTTGGGACAATGTCCGAAACTTCATGATGACGAAGCGAAGCGACTGTACGAGTCTGCACGACCCGGTGCACGGAAACGACAATTTGAAGATGACTTTTTGCGGTTTTGTAATAATATGATAAACGAAGTAGATCGGAAAATACAAAAGGGCAGACAGAGGTTGCTTCTCATGAACAAAGGCGAGGGAGGGCCGGTGTACGTTTCTAAATTTCAGGAGCAGCTGAATAATTTAAATGCCAGAATTAAGAAATTGTTAAATGAGGCGGAAGAAGCCGGTCATCGAGGAGATGTGGATCAAGCTCAGGTAAGATACTTAATTTTCGAATAATTGTAACTAATTTCGTATAATTGTAAATTGTGCTAATTTCGAGTAATTGTAAATTGTGCTTCGAAAGAAAGTTGTCAGTACATATAAGTATCGGGTACTGGAAAACACTAGTGATATATCGTTTTAGTGAAGTGCTTTTGTGATGATTAACACTGGGAAGAATTTTTCTTCATCCTTGTACACAATCGTCTACTTATTTTTTTTGTCCTTTTTTTTGTTTACTGAATCCTGTTCTACGAGTATAAGGTTGGCCTATCAAATCGCCTACTTACAGACCAAGTAGCAAAGAATATTTGACGTTTTCTTAACGCGACAATTGTCTATTATTTCGCAGAGTATTTTCCGTTTCGTAAGTTGATAATGCTTCGTAGCGCAATTTCTCGTGGTCGATAATGTGCTAAACATTTGGTATGCGACGACTGCGACTTCTAACTTAATTATGCAACTATGCACTTATCACGTTCTTGAGCCGATTGTAAATAGAACGCTATCGTTTTTAAAACAAATTGCTGATGAACGTAATGCTATATTACAGAAAATAACATTGCATATTCCATGCGATCAGCTATTATATGCAGATTTTATTCCAAATAAATTCAATTGCCTACTGATAACGTAATATTGGAAACTTGAAAAGTTTCAACTATTCCGGAAAGTAGACAAGTGCTTCGAATTGTGGAAGCTTTTTTTTAAAGAAATTAAATTCGTCACGCTTAAGGTATAGAGGGATAGTTCCAATGCATCGCCAGTATAGGTTTATTTACCTCCTTCCTTCCGCTCTCTCCATCATTCACTTATTATACGCAGTCCGTGAGCAACATTTTTCCTTCCAATACATTTTTCATAGCGCTTCAAACATAACTGGTGTGTTAATATTGTATATAATTAACATCAAATTTAATCCGTAGGGTTTGATGACACTTTGTGAACAACTTAAAGAAGAGAAGGAAGCACTACTGAGTCAACACGACAGTGGTCAATCAGTGACGCAGTCTTCGACTGGATCAATCATAGGAAGTCCCAAATCGGATGCTTCAATTGTCACTGGAGTTCCTAGCTGGGCTGCGGATCTAAATTCTGCACAAGAGAAACAAATGGAGGTCTGCGAGGTATGCGGAGCGTTTCTAATAGTCGGAGATGCACAGCAACGGATCGAGGATCATCTAACAGGTAAACAACATCTAGGATATTTGAAATTGCGTAAGGCTGTTGAAGAAATGCACGAGAAGCGGAAATTGGAGCGTGAATCAGAAGAGCGCCGCAGAGAGGAGGAGAGGAAGGCAAAATTTGAAAATGGTATGGACCGCAGGAGAGATAGAGATCGTGACAGGGACAGAAGGCGGTATGTACAACAGCTCAGCTTTTCAATATACCTAAAGCTAATCCTAAAAATTTTTTCTCAATTTCCTATAGAAGCGAACCAGATGACAGAAAAAAGCGAGATTTTCCAAGGGATTTCGAACGCCGTGATCGAGATCGTGATAGAAATCACCGTGATATTGAGCGGCGAGATCGTGACCGGGATCGTATGAGACGTAAGTCTTACATCTTTGTTAATATTTATATTGCTAGACAAATAATTGCTAACTTTACAGGAGATCGTGACAGTCGCCGGAGAAGTCGTTCGCGGAGCCATAGCCGCCGATAGTTCCTTAAATTTCGTCATTGTTTCAAGCATATTGAGGTACAGCAAAAGTCCAAAATTGAAAATAAATAAAAATCTCGAAAGGTGAGTAATTGTTCTTCCAACAGCATTGTTACTCAGTTCAACGTTGCATATAAAATGGTATGAATATGCGTGAAGAAACGCTGGGAAAGGGACCGGGACTTGTTAGTTAGAATTGCAAAGAATGTAGGCTTTGTTCGGTTTCGCGACTCATCAGGTTAGTGTTAATTGTGTAATCAATACCAGAAAGGAGGTTTCTAAAAATTTTGTCTGGCCCGTAATATAATAAAGCATAAGTCGTTGTATATATTTAGTACAGACCTGTATGGTTTGAGAAGAATAGAATATTTCTTTCTTAATCTTATGAATTCAATGTTTATGCTCTAACGTATGATGAGACAATTTTAGGTTGCAAAGTGATTTAATATACTTACACACGGAACAAGCTCAGTGTTAATATTTTTGTAGAAAATTTTGCTCCTCACTAATTCATAGTCGGTCTGCATTGTGAGAAATATATCTATTCTTCATCTAAGATGTACTCGAAATTAGTTCGATCCAAGCGATATGTTTGATAAATTTCAGCCAGGCAAAATTCAATAGAAGCTCTAAGAGGACTTTAACAACACTATAAGAAATTTCAGCTAATTTAGCTAGCTGTTTTTGGACCAATTTAGAATCTTAAAAGAGTTTTGACGCAAGGTATAAACGCAATCGAATAAAACATTGGTATGTCTTGTCCAAACATTTCGTCTTCATGCAAACAGGGTCGTCCACTGTTCGCCGCTTCAAAGGTGACGTTGAGAGGTATAAAAAATGTAATTGTAATAATTTTAATATTGTTTCCTTGAAACATCAAATATAGCAGAGATAAAAAAAACTTTCCTGCAAAAAGTAGAAAATCGCGGGAATCGTTTTAAGGGTTTAACTGTGAGTTTCACCAGCGATATCACACAAATTGTCCCGATCTCTATAAACTCAATCATTTCATAAGTAAATAATGATGGTACGAACATCGAGAGGTACTTGTTTTCATATTTTTGTTACTTTTAATAATTTTATGTATTATGTTTTTCATAAACTATTCTTGAATAATTGTGAGAGAAATATTTCCATAAACCTGTCGCCAAACTACGCAGCGGCAGCTGACGTGTAATGGACGAGTGTTTAGCACGAAATATTTTCTTGCATTTGAAACTAAAAAGCCTGCATCATGTAAAAGCAGAATATACTGATCCCACAAATAACATTTAATTTCCAATTAGCTGTAATAGCGTTAACTTTGTCTAACTCATATACAGATAAAATTGAAACCCGTCCTTGAAACCATGACAATCGAGGTATTTATATTGTAAAAATACGAAACTAGATTTTAAGGCCATTCCGTATTCTATTTCCTTATTAATATGGAATTTTTATTTTGTGAAAGTTGTAGTAAATATGTAAATTGATGAAGTTTTAAAAATAGCCCTCGGCTATCTTTTGTATAGCTACCTTATGTAATG
Organism: Nemotelus pantherinus; assembly: GCA_963978885.1. NCBI lineage: Eukaryota > Metazoa > Arthropoda > Insecta > Diptera > Stratiomyidae > Nemotelus > Nemotelus pantherinus. The sequence continues at coordinate 214,870,985 of OZ022263.1, forward strand.
GCTGTCATGTATAATATATATCTTGTGTTCAATTATTGCATATTTACTCCAATCTAAAATGTCATTTCTAAATCTTTTATAAAATATACCTTTGAACCTGGCGGAACAGCATTAATTTGATTCAATTCAATGACTTTTTCAGGATTTTGAAACGATCTGAAGACACATCAAACCACTGAATAAGATTCGAATCTTAGTTTAGCAAGCGGTCATCATCACAATTCAACAATTGCAGGTAAAATCAATGACTCCTTCTCTAACATCGAGATGAGTAGCTACTATAATTTACCATGTCCTTCGGTTTTATTGAATGATTTCTTTACAAATGGAACAGCAAATTGCTTGAAAAATGTTTTGGATATATAGTACGGTGTAATTTTAGTTGCGTGTAGTAAAAACGAATAATATAGAATTATCTAAACATATGCATACGATATCATTGCGTTCCAAAGCATAGCTCTTATAGTTTTCATGAGTCCTAAAATTTACATTTAGGCGTTATATAACTTCATTCTATGTAATATAAGCATTTAAATACACACTTAGTTTTAAGAAATTTCAAATTTCTGAAATATAATTTTTACCGATGAATTACACTATTTATGAAATAACAATCATGTGCGTTTTTATATTATCTTCCCAACGAACTTCTACGTGTGTACAAGAAATTGCTATTAGATCTCATCATCTAGGAACATGTGCAGGCTTGAGAGTTACACTTCCAATGTAAAATATTAAGTTGGCAGACGTTAGCCAGCTAACGTCTGCCAATGTACGTTATTCTTCGGATCGATTAGTTATTCTTCCCATCACTGACTAGAAAAAGTCTCTGCTGACAGTGAAATCTACGCTATACTAGGGGTAAAATGTTACCTGTAATACCTGTAGTGTATCAGCAGTATAACGAAGTGGGCTTTTTAATTGCCATACACTTATTATACTGAGCGCAATTTTTTATTTTATTTATTATCAAGCAAGGTATAAGGCAAGTGGATATAAATAAATACCAAACAAATTATAAATAACACAAATAACAAGTCAATAAACAACAATTATTTATTTCAAACAAACAAGGCATACACAACTAAAGCACATTTAATGTTTAACACATTAAAAACGTTTAAAATGTACATTATTAAAATACATTTTATGAAAGACAATTAGATAGGGTCGTTTATGAGATGAGCGCCTTGGTCAGAAGTGTCTTAAACCTAGACTTGGAAATGGTTGGAAAATAGTATTTTTCGAGGCTGTTGAATATTTGGCTCATTGTTGGCGTATACTGTGTGGTGCCTTACTGATTCGTTGAACGTTATCATTTTGGACAGGAACACAACATTAATCAAACCCCTAATAGCATCAAAAGCAAAGTAGGTGTATGTGACCATCCTTCATAGATCTGAAAGATCAGATGTTAACAGCATGCTAATTTTTATGGGATCTTCCTAGGAAATGCCCTGCGTGCCTTTTCCCCAGCGGACTAGCTCAGTCTGTCGGGGGATGCGGGCGGAAGATTCTCTTCATGGTACGGCACGCAACCTTCACAAAACTTAAGACGAACACTAGGTGAAAAGGAAATGTTACTCACGGCAAGAAATCATTACTCAAACAGATTTTAATAATAGAACATTATGCTTTATTTGCAAATTGAATCAAAACCCCGAAGGAATAGAACAAGAATACGTAATTAAAATATCGCCCTAATTATTGTACTTTACAAATTCAAAATTTAGACATGGTTGAAATTCAAAATTCACCAAAATCCGGCCGGGATTGGTTTACACGAATTGATGACGACGAGGAACTGGGTTCGTTTGGAGCTGGTGAAGTGATTCACCCTTACTCCACTTTTCTCGGTGAACGGTCTTGCGCTCAGCTATGAATCTTGGCTACATTGGGTACTTAGATTTAGTTAGTCTGCCGATGGTTTGCACTAGCTAGTGATTTTTCTGAGGCGAGGGTATATTTCGTGTGCCCTGGTCCGGGATCTGAGAATATCCATGGAGCTATTAGTATGTCGGTCTATCTTGTCGAAGAGCTTTAAAGCTTTGTCGCGTATGAATTTTTGTACTGTTTCGACCCTAAAGTCCTTAGGTATGTCCACGTTCTAATATACCATGGAATTCGGAAAATTCTTTGCAGTGCGAGATGTTGGCAGGTTTGTAGGTTTTGCCTGTTTGTGTTTGAGGTTTGTCCGAATGCAAGAATTCCGCATAATAATGTCGATCTTAGTATTTGTTTGTATATCAGCTATCTGTTGGTTTTGTTCATTCTTTGGAATTTAATGCGGGAAAAGAAGGCATGGAGGAGTCTATTGCAAGTGCAGCGTTTATTTTGCATGTGTGTCGTCCAAGTTAGTCGGTAGTCGAAAGTGAGTCCTAAGGTCCTAAGTACTTGGCTGTCCGTTGCCATTCAATCAGTTGTTCGTTCACAGCCAGTTTTCGTGGAGTCTAGTCTCCTCTTCCGCATGATGAAAATTGTCTGAGTTGATCTTAAACTTCCATTTGTGAAAGTACCCTAGAAGCGTATTTATGGAGAATTGCAGATGTGAAACAACGGCTTCTGCTTGCCGGGACGTATGGAAGATGCACGTCGCATCGATTATTGATGTTGCCGGACGAGAAGCGCGAAGCAAATTGAAAACTGATGTACGACCCTCTGAACATTTTGTACCACTCAAATGCTGTCGTCCGTGATAGGGCAGACTTTCCGTAGGTTTTTTTGCAGCAATTTCAGTGCAGGTAAAACAAAATTTGATAGACACTCTTTACACAACTTTTTTTTTCATTATAAAATTCGCAGAACAGACCCGAGGTAAACTTGCTTACAAAGCAATAACAAAACAATTACGAGACAGATCTCACTAAAAATTGATATGAGTAACTAAACAGTTCCACTAACCTTCAGAAAAAAGTATTTGAGCTATATGTCACTCACGGCTCATTTAAGGGACACAGTTCCAGTTCAATTTAAAAATCTTTTTATTTCTCCATTACAGCTTCATATAGTCGAAAGTCAAATCGACTTTACATTGAAAATTATAATAACTATTTATAGCGTTTACATTTGATTTATTCATTTACAATTTTGAATACATTTCATTAATAAATATTACAGCTAAAAAGTTATCTTCATATCAATCGTCGAAACAATTCAAATATTAACTCCAGAAACCAGAAATATACTCTCGACGATTCACAGCACATATGTTTAAATAAAATAAATCTTTTTCGCGACCAATAACTATAACTAAGAAAAGCCAAATTGCAGCATTTGCATAAATACGATAATGCATTCTAAGTGAAGTTACTTTTGGTTGACTATTTTAATCTCTTAAACTGCAATTTTAAAAAAAATTAATAAAAGAAACATTTTAGATTTACTACATACCTGTTACTACATACAAATTTGAATCGATCTAAATCATATGCCTACATCCATTGACCGCGAAAACGATGTGGAGGGCCATATCCTCCATTTAGGCTTGGCGGGCAATCTCCGCGATAAGATGATGGTGGAGGTGGCGGTGGTCCGAAGTTCATTCGATGCATTGGGAAATTCCCACCGTTGCCATCAGGCGGCATATGAAACGGAGGTCGCATTGGATATCCGAGGTTTGGTGCCACCATGCTGTTATGGTGAAATCGTGGTCCACGCAAAATAAATCCTCCGTTGTTCATGGGTGGCCCGTCGAAAGACTGCCGAGCTGCACCTTCATTGAATGATTCGTTTGCTGATTCGCGAGAGTAGTAAGAACGATTGTCTGGAAATGCGCCAGATGTTGGGGGTGGTGGTGGTGGGGGTTGTGCAAGTTGCTGTTGTAGTTCAGATTGCAGTTTCTGCTCGGCATTTTCATCTGTTAAAATTAATACACAAATAATTTAGCTATGCGGTACAGAAGTGAAGGTATGAGTTAAACATTAAAATGTTGAGTGTTTACGCTAATGCTTAGTTATCAATAAATTAGTTGCCGCATAAAACTCCTTCTCGAGACACGCAGTAGATAATTGATTCTCCTTCCTAGTCCTGGTAAAATTTCAAGCAAGGCAAATAAAACTAAGCATGCAAGCAAACGTAAAAAACTTGATGATCATGTCAATGTGTGTAACGCTTAAAATATTTCTAAATAGAAGGTATTCGAACATAAAAAAAACAATTTTTTTTATATACTAACCAAACTATGTGCATAAAACTCAAACTTTCACTCGCAAACTAAAAGTTTCACTCTCTTTCACTTCGCTTGCAGAGATACTGCAATTGATATATTTTCATTCATATTCAAAAAAAAAGTAAAAAAAAATTTCAATAATAATAATAATTTAATAAATTGAATGTTTGGTTAATATATAAGCTATTTTATCGACATGCAGTTCTAAAATGGTGAATTTAATACGTAGGTAAAACTAAGCTTATTTATCGAGTACAACATAAAAGTTCAATAATTTAGGCCTTTAAAGCCTGGATTTCTGGCGCCATTTTCCTTTATCTGCAAACCTGAAAATCGTTATTTGATGCTACTTAGCGTTTTTTTTTCACTTAAATTATACTTCAATATCCTGTTTTAGATACGATGGATCGGTGTGAAATCATTACTAAGCCATGGTATCTAAGTAAAGGTTTCAAAAACGTATAACTAAATAGAAATGTGTAAATCAATTTGTCTCATAAACTAAAATTTTATGATTCTGATTAGTCACATAATAAAAAAATCAATTGAAGATTTGAATAAGTAGCGCAGTTCGTTTCTCTAAATTATACGGTACCTTGGCCTGCATTAGTTGTATTGTTGGTTGAACCATTAATCGGCGCTGCTATTTGTGTATTACCAACATTTGCTATGGACATAGCTGCTGCGTGAAGGTGTTGCTGCTGATTCGCTAGCATCGACTGGGTCTGATCTCTTTGGCTTTAATAATTTATTATTTTTAATTTATTTATATAATTCATCAAGGAAAATTATTTAAATAGAAAAATAAAAACCTAATGTTTATTCAATTCAGTATTTGGGTTTTTTAATGAATAATACAGGTAATAATATAAGGATCAGTGTATAAAAGTATTCAGATTAGGATTGAGTAATAGACATATGAAATTGGTATATTCTTATAGCTAAGAATATAATCAATATGATTAGTACATAAAATGTCGGAGAGTAAATAATTTGTTCCTACGGATTTTTTTTTCTTAAAAAGCTAATGTTAGTGTACATGCTTTTTAAATGAGAAAGCAGCAGGTTTGATTTTCTTTAACAGAGAAAAAGTTAAACGGAGGGTACAATAGACTTTTTGGATATATTTGTAAGAGACCAATAATGGGCGACTGTAGAATTTATTATTCCACACTACGATTGCAGAATTTATAAAATTCGTAAGCAATATATTCTGCATTACATTGTCTGCGAATTTTGTGTACAAAACTAAAAATTTAATTCAATTAGTAACATGTTATAAATATATATTATCCTCGTTTTGTTTGATTTATGTAGTGTTTTGTATAGTAAGTCAATTCAAAAGATAAATAACTAGCGCCAATAATCTACAATAGTAACTTTGTTTTATTGATAAATTAATTGATAAACCACAGTTTAAAGAAATGAGCGTTTGCTTCGTCCCCGTCCATGTTCCAGCTGCATTAATAAATTTTAATATCTTCCAGGAAATTTGGATGGGTGCATAACATCTTAAACAATTCTACTCATAACCTATTATTCAGTCTAGCGCTTCTTTGATACTTCAACGGTCTTAAATTAAATCTTTCAATACATTTTTTATTCGATTCGTGCTTTTTGATTGTGCATCCGTCTTACAGCATTGAATGATGCAGCATGAACTAAATAACATATTAAATCAGAAACCTTCGGAAATTCTAAACAAAAATAAATTCCTTGAATATAATTTATATTATCATTCAATGAATACGAATTTAGATATCTTAGCCTAGTTAGATGTATATTGAGCTAATTATACCAACTTGTTTGATTTAAATATACTAGAAATTTTATTGCAAGTTCAAATTAAAAAAAAAAAATGAAAATATAGATTAAATTTTAGTTCTTGCTAACAAATAATGCTTGTATATGAATATTTCGGGGTTAAATAATGGATTGACAATATTTTGCTGAGTATTGTACAAGTTTTAAATTTCATGTAAGATCGAATGAATTATAAGAATTATCATAAAAAATAATTTGAGATGAAACGGCTACATGTTGCTTTTTCATTTAATGTACTTTCCTTCTTTCGATGCATATGAGCAATGTCAGCTAAAAGTTAAATTTTTAAGTAAGTCCTCTTTAAAAATTTTCCAATTATTTTTCTTCAATTTTCAATATTTGCATGATGATATCAAAATATTGATTTACACATATATTGCAATAAAATAAAACACGCAAATCTTAACTACCCATTTTTGGAATATTATGAATATTATATCTAATTATAAAAATTTTGTTATGTACGTCATTTCAGGAGTAGCATAATTAAAATATACAAATATATTACCTAAATTAACATTGTGTAGGCTACAAGAAAGTGGCGAAAAGGCTATTGGATGTGAGTCTGTACATGTAGTGGTAACATTTTGTAAATAAGCTGAAATGGTATTGCGTTCTCTCTCTCTTTTCATATAAATTAGAAAAAAACGATATCTACTTAAACTTATGAGCATTAGGAAGTTAAGTAGTAGATCTACGAGGGAGCAACCAAGAGACTAGAATAAACCAGAGAGGAAAAGGAGAGCGCATGAACGCTCACTGAGAGGAAGGGAGTCAAAGTGCTGAAAGCACTAGCTACAAATTAAAACAGTTCTAAGGAAGGAGGAATATTCACATAGTGCTGAGCAAACAGTCATAAAGGAGCCGGGAGAGATTTTAAAAAGCCGCAGTCTAATAGACAAGACATTGAAAGACAACTTTAAAAAATTCAAAGCATTGTACGCGACGGCTAGTACTATCAAATTTTAGGCCCTGTGAACCGTGAACTAGTGGCATAAGTGGTTTGTCTTTGTTCGGAAGTACCGGGAAAGACGCCAGAGGATGTTATTCCCAGCCTAAAGCAGGATGCTTTACATCAGACTCTCTCACTGTTCGTTCTGGTGATGATCTGATCGTGGATTCTATTGGTCAGCCGGCTTGCTTACCGCTTTATTCTAGTAACACGTGTAGACATGAAACGTATATAATCGAACAGATATTTGGAACAGGTATTTTTTGGAACACCCAGTACCTAGTACGAAAATCAAAAATACTAGATACGAGTATATTTCTGAACTATGCATATCATCAAGAATTTACCCAATAAATTTCCTCCATTTGATTCATTTCAACCAAACAGTAATATGTACTCGTATTTCATACTTGCAAGTGCTTTTATACTTGTATTTCATACTTTCATACTCACGAGTATTTCGTACTTGCTAGTATTTTCGAACCTAGTATTTTCGTACTTGCAAGTACTTTTTACTTGCAAGTATTTCGTACTTGCAAGTATTTCGTACGTGCGAGTATTTAATACTGATGTATTTGTGAGTATTTGATATTTGAAAGTAAATAACAAGTGCTAATATGATATTGTACTTGAAAAAGACTGATTTGCTCTGGATATTTGTTTCGGGTGTTTTAGGAATGGTGGAAAAAATTGAAAATTTATGCCATTCCCGATTGTTTTAGATTAGCCAAGAAAAGTTTTTATCAGAGATCGGTCGATGAAAAGTCATATAGTTGGCGAAATGATTAGCAGGTAATATCTTAGAAAATTTTTCGAATGTGGTAATTTGAACGAATACATGAGGTTTTTTGAACATATAATAATATGAAAATCAAATTAAATTGATTGAATTTGATTGTTTTCCTTTAGATGGCTCCTAAATTAGAGAAAGACTTGACAAATAAATGACTGACCATTGGAAAGTTACGGACAAGCTGTACGGATTAATGACTCGGTATCCTTTGAAGGTCATTTTGCACCATCACCATTCTAGTTTGGGAACTTTGCGTCTGGAGGGTGGGGAAGGGTAGATCATACCGTTTCATTAAATCACTGTAAATCGTATGTATTGTATATATGTCTTCCATACTTCAAAAAATATTTGCTAGGTATTTATTTGTGCACGTACTAGTTATACCTAGTATGTGAATATACTAGTACGACCCAACTCTAGTCACCTGTGCTTCTTTGGAGTTGGTTCCTCATCCGTATAATCAATTTGATTGACTTAAAAAATTCGCATGGATTTTGCTTATTTTTTTACTGCAATTATGATCGTATTATCTTCCTTTGTCTGCTTCGTGGTACTGGTGAAGATATCAATTGATTCCTCTAAGTCACTGGCCGGTTCAAATGCTGCTGGGCGGGCAATTTTGGTAAAAAGTGCGGATCGGAAAGCTCCCCAGTCAGCAATTTTCCTCTCTAAATGCGTATGATCATTGGGTTTGCATTTCACGTAAGACTCGAAACCTGGATAGTGGTATAGTATTCAACTATTTGCAGTTCGAAAAGTGATGGAGTCCGTCGTATTTGACGCAACGGGTTTGGATGTGCCAGTTGCTGGCATAGTATTTGGACTGTTGAAAGTTCTGACACTGTGACTGTCCACCTCGTGCATTTTATGCTTCCATCTAGTACACTAAGTGGCATATTGCATGTACATTACAAATCTCCTTTTCGTGTCTTGGGAGAAAAACTTTCATTAGTTTTGAGGGACTTGTCATCAATTTTAGGTAAAAGGCTTCTATTGGATGGAAGCCCTCTCTTCTCTGTATACAGCGACCAATTTAACGTTCCACTTCATAAGGAGCTGGGACATGGCTTTCCACTGCTCTGGCTGACGGAGTATGATCGGAGCAGGTTTTGTGAAGTTGAAGATGTTGGTAGTGTTTTTTGTGTCGATGACGTAGGTTTGGATTTATTTTTATGTATGGTTTTTTTTGTCCTTGTTTTGGTGTCTTTGTATTTTTCTTATTCTTATTCTGTGATTTTGGTGTGGGGAAGGGGCGAAAGGAGAGGAGGGAAGTCTAGATCCTCACGTTTGTCAGTTTCCGTTCCAGGATCTACTTTCTTCTCGATCGTTTTTTGTTATGTCGGGATTGAATTAATTCTTTGTTAATATTTCTACGTCCTCTATGCTGTCCTACTAAGCATAAACATTCTATCATTTTAGTACTTTCGAGATATTCAATGATTTGTGTTTTCATTTGTACTGGAGATATATGGAGAGTACATTTTTCAATATTGATTTAAACATACTTCCACAAAAAATAGGTTTTTCATATTTTGCAGTGTGATGTAATAGAGTATGTAGTTTTCGAATCCGGTGTTAGCTCAAAGTGAGAAAAATGCAGATAGAACGTTTATGCTTAGTAGGGCAGTATGCCTCTGTCACTATTTGTCGATGTGTCGTTTGTATCACTGGAGGACGAATTAGTTATCGTTGCAGAAGAAGGGGTTTTCGTTACTTTGCTTTTGTTCGATATTCTTTTTTCTTTGCCTCGCTCTCTTTTTCCGTCAGTTTTTTAGTAGCTCGTCATTTCGTTGCAGCAGTACACGGTTGTGGCGACGTTTTTCGGCTAACTCATTTTGAGTGTTAATTAGCTTTTGAACAATTTCGTTGTTTTTTGTTTGTTTTTTCTTGGCTATCTTTATTTTATTTTTGATCGTTATTTTGTCGGGAAAGGTCCAATTGCTTGTTAAGAGAGGCGAAAAACCCATTGAAGTTTGATCAATGTGATCGAGTGTAGAGTTATTAGTCGCACGACTCACTTTACCCTTGACAGAAAACCCGGTGTTTGATCATGCCTGTTTTTCATGGCTGAATTCGAACCAAGTACGACACTTACACAAGCCTGTTAATTTTTACTCTTCATTGGAAAATGTACTATGATCCAACATCGCTATTTTTACCAGAGAAAATTAGAGCAACTAAATCCTAAGTCTAAAAAGGTTAGTTTACTTCAAATTAATTTATTTTTAATTTATTTAGTTTTAAAAAAAGAATTCTACTTTTATACAGTATATAATTTGCCACAAAAAGGTGAACTTACTCATTATTAATGTGTAAAAAGCCCGTTTCCCTTAAACATTTCCTATAAATTCCATATTTTTATGAAGGATGAGAAATATTGAACGGTTGCAAGATGATTTTTCTTACGTGAATCAAAAAGGCTATTTTTATAACCAATCCAACAGGTTATATTCAACAAAATAATTACTAAAATTGTAGAGCTCACCCTTAATGTATAGATTGGATTAGCCGCGACTAATGCCAAATTCTTCGATATAAATATTTAAATTTGCAGACCGGTTGATGAGTTTTTAAAGACCAAAAAGAACTCATCCGATAAATGCATAGTTGCATAGTTGCTCCTATCTATTAGCCCTAATATACGTTCGATCGATTTAAATATTTGAGCATATCCAGATAACCAAGATCCCGAACGAAATTTGATGCCACAACGTCGATAACCATTTGGAATAAACAGGATTGCAGAGATAGTTTTGAAAATTTAGAGAATATTTTTTACGAGCAAAATATTTGGTTTTAAATAGAAATTCACAGCCGGAAAGTGTACAAATTCCGCGGGAATTTTGCAACCGACAGCTGCCATGAAGTCGAAAATTTTACTGACTAGAGATATGGATAGCTTCAACACGCACTTAATAGAAGAGTTTACTAATCTACAGATAATCCTAAAAATCGTAAATTTTCCAGAAAACGGCTCTCAGCTTAGATGTTTGCATATGCAACATAATAACATTTGCATATGCAATAAATGTAAGTGTAGCCTTTCTAGATTGTTATAGGTAGCTTTTCTAAATTCTCACTTTTACTTATGGAATTGTTTTCGCCTAGGCATTGCTTGAAAAACAATAAAAGTGTGGATTTAAATGTTAAAGAATTTTCTTAAATATTTATTTTGGTTACTGAAACTTCTCAGCGATTGAATAAAGGCTAAAAATGATAATTGATGGAGAAATCGTCACGCTAGCAATAAGTATTGAAATATTTATAAGGGTTTCAACGTATGCAAGAGTTTATCAATACTGTAAACACAAAGATATCTTCTTAAGAAATTATATTAGATTATTTTTGATGTTTTAATACAAAAGTGACATTATTATTCAATCGTTTCTACATAAAATAATTTAGGCAGCAAAAATATTAACTTAGGAAAAGGAATAATAAACACTTACCCCATACCCATCCTTGGTGGATGATTCAAAAGACCTGGGTCATCTGCTTCGTGTTTGCGCTTTTGACCGTGTTTCATGTTTTGTTCCTAATGAGAAATTTATATCAATTATATAACTCAGAATAACACATAAAAAAATATCTATTTATTACTGTGATTTGTTTGATTTGCTGCAGTTGCTGTTGAGGATGAAATGATGCCATGACTGTAGGATGGTAAGCCAATTGAGGTTGCTGTTGTTGAACAAAACTAAATTGTTGATGAGGATGAGTGGCTGTAACCTGACTGCTAACAATCTGATTTGAATCAAGTGTTTGCGTAGGCGGGAAATGATGAACTAATTGAGGTTGAAATTGAACTTGGACTTGCGGATTGAATGCCACTGCAAGTGGAGGTTGCTGCGTCACTTGTGTTGGATTTGTTTGGTTAGCTAGACTTGGAGGGGGAATTGCACGAAAATCGGTTCCATTATGAGCTGCAGTAAAAAAAGAAGCGTTAGTAGATTAAATACTTTTTTTTACAAAAAAGCAAGATGCACATTTTTTATAGAAATTTTTATCTACACATATTTTTTATATACATATAAATATAACTGCTATTTTCTTACCTATTTGCTGCGATGTAGCGATTTGAACATTTTGAATCGTAGATCCAGTCGGAACTTGTTGAAAGGAAGGTTGTTGCGTTATTGTTGCCGCCGATGCCGTAGCCTGCCATTGCGGTGCAGCGTTTACCAAAAAATGTTGCCCGTTAGGAGTAGATACGTGGATTTGTTGACCAGACGGTGTTATATGCTGGATGGACACAGGAACTTGCCCATATATTTGCTGCGTATGCGTTTGAGCTGTTGGATGCGTAGTTATTAACGTGTTGCCTACAAGATGTTGCACGCATGACATAGGTGGCGGAACCGCCATTATAGAAGGAGCCATTTGAGTGACCGGTAGTGTAATGCTTGTCGCCACGGACGGTGGCGGCTGTTTAATTGATATGGTGTGAGCTTGAGGCGGCGGAATAGACATTGTCATATTTGTCATCGGTAGAGCCGGTTGCGATTGATTTGCGTTTTCGCTATCGCTATCATTTGATTGAGAATCTCCTTCGGCTTTTATTTTAGGACTTTTTTGTGGGCTTTCAGCTTGATCTCCCTCTGACTTAGGATCGTCTTTGCCATTTGCATTTGTGTCTTCTGCATTTGAGACTTGGCTTTCTTGACTCACGGTTGTTGATGTGGTTGCTGCAGATACAGGCGGCATTGTGTGAAGTGGGACACTGTGTGTCATGTGCATTTGGACTTGCTGCATTTGGGGTGGTGGATGAAATATTAAATTTGGATTTGAGGTGGCAATCTGAGTTTGTAATTGGGGGTGTGTATTATGTTGCGTCGCAGGTTGCTGTTGTATTATCGTTGGTGGCGGCACCATGTATGCTGTATTGCCCTGTACAGTTATGTACTGCTGGGGTGGTGCAGCTTGAATTTGCTGTGTTTGAGCAGATGTCTGAGACTGTTGCATTATGGTTGGCATTGACTGTTGTGGTTGGTATATATGTTGAATCGTTACTTGATTGGCTACATTAAAATAATGAATAAAATCATTGACTAGTACGCGATGTAAACCAAATCGATACTTACGTTGCATTTGGGTTTCCGTGGTTTGCATAGGCTGTTGAATATATTGATATTGATAGCTTTGAGGATGATTTAGTACGATTTGCGTCGCCGTTGGCGGCGGCTGCTGCAATTGTATATTAGGTGGCTGCTGCAGCTGTATGTTTGGTGGAGGCTGCGTCAAATGAGCAGCAGTGGGGGCTGTTGGAGGTGGTGTTTGAAATTGTACAATCTGACCAGCTTTTAGTGGAAATTGAATTCCCGGGGGTGGAATATTCACATTCCCGATTGCAGCAGCTTGTTGCTGCATCGGTTGTTGAATGACAACATTGCTTTGTTGCAACTGTATAGGGACAGTTTGTGGAATAATTTGTTGATGAATTATGGTTTGTTGTTGAGATTGTACAGGCTGTGGAGGACCTGTCATATTTGGGGGTGGGTTTTGATGAATAAAATTTTGCTGCATAACAGCAGGTTGAGTCGTTTGATTATCCATTGAACTTTGTTGGATTACTGGCGGTGGAACCAACATTGGCGGTGGAACATTCAAATGAGGCAGGTGCTGCCCCATACCGTTATTGTTGTTAAGAGCAACATTTTGGGAGTTTGTTGTAGATTGCTGCTGCAAATGAACTACTTCTTGTTGAAGCGTTTCAATTAGATTTTTTGCTAACTGCTTTGCTGCTTGTAGCCCATCAAATCTTTTATGTTCTATATACAAATGTAAGGGCTCTTGAGATTCGGTCCCTAGAACGGGATCAATAAAAAGTGAGCCACGACCACGTAATGTTGCGATCGCCCCTGTAATAAAATGAGAATATTAGTCACCGAGATTATATCAAGTTTCTTACAAAATACAAAAAGGCATAAAAATTATCTCATCTACTTCTCTACAATCTTCTCTTCTACAGGATTACCCTTTTTGCAAAAAAAATACTCATCTTAATTTGAGTTTTAACTGACTGATATTAAGAATAGGTAGGCCACTAAAAGACGAAAGAATGCGATTATGATTAATAACAACTAAAATATGAAGTGCCTCGAAGTTAATCTCGGACACTGATCGCTTTTACTTCACGACCTTTACTTATTATGAAGCACGGACTTAAAAAACTAGATTTTTATCAATTAATGTTAAATAAACAAATATAGTACTTCTGTCTTAAACTAACTCAGCATTTTCTACTTACAAGGACTAATTGACTCTGATTACTCCCTGTAGTCTGACCACCATTCCAAAGGCGGACTTAAAATTTTATTGACCAATCGTAGGAAGCATTTTAAATATGAGGGACTTGAAAAATGCATTGGACAAATAAAATAAATTGTTCTTTTTTCCTGTCAAACCTTGGTTGAGTCAATGCCAAGCAAACTAGAAGCTGTTTGCAACAGGGAAGGGTACCAAACAAGTACTAATTTTAAACTAAATAGTTTTAAGTTATAGTTGTCATATAAAACAAATTATGTGTCCGACTTGGGTTTGAAATGAATTTGATTTATCTTCGTAATTGATATGTTTATTAAATTAATGCGTAGAAATATATTATTTTGACGTATATGTATTCGAACGTTTATTATTTAGTGGGTTATTATTAGCCTTGTGGGTAAAGCACTTGTTTCTAGCGTGTGATGCCCCAGGTTGAACTGACTCCAAGTACAGACTAGGTACCATACACCCGGATCTGAGATAACCTAGCTCTGAATAGGTACCTGAGTCAAATCGGGGGCAAAGTTAGGGGTGATACTACTAACTTCACACTCGTGAATTGCTGAAATTGAGCTCTACAATCCCTACCATCGAAATAAATTATGGTAGAAGTCTTTGTATGTTATTGCTACTATTTATTAAAATGTGTTTTGTTTGTTTTACTTTTTTCAAATATTTCTAATTCCTATCCCAAGAAATCGATACCCACCGACCGAGTTTAACTTTTAGCCACTGCAAGTTTCACTAAAAGGGCATTCGTTTTTCATTTTCCCAATTTGATATTTTGTCAAGTCTCTTATTACGTTAAATTTAATTCGTCTATTTGAAGTAGCTTATTAAATTAAATTTTTTAATGAAACAAATACATACAACAAAGGTAAAAAGTGAAATATATAACAAAGAGCCTAAAAGGTTAAGTATTCTAAGTATTCTAATTGCATTGCCATCAACCATTCTCAGTCTGTTGAAATTGATGGACTCAAATCGTATACAAGCACTATTATTTTTCTGATAAACTAAAACTTTTTTGCTAAACTTACCTGTTTCATTGCGTATGTATTGCAGATTCGCTCCACCAACTCCTATAACTTGCTCTCTTACATTAAATGTAGGTGGTGCATGTTCCAATCCGATCATTAGTTTTTCAATAAATGTAGGCGTAGAGTGGCTAGCATTTTGTTGAGATGCTATTGGCATCACCATTGGCGGCCTTATATTAAACTTCGACATTTGATTTGTATTATTGTGTAGCTGATGAGTATTGGCAATAATTTCTTTGATCTTGTTTATAGCCACTAGTTAAAAGATCTAAAAATTATTCGAAGATGTTTAAAAGCAAATCTATTTACAATCGAGTGATTTTTGGCTATCGCTTTGTATAAACAAGTATAATGCGCGTCCGTTACTGACCCCTTTCGCCTTTTCTGCCACAGAAATGTATCTTCCTCGAGTTGAAATGGATGCTCCGGAGTGTTGAGCAATTTCATCATGTGTTTGTCCCTGCAAAGTTAGTTTATAATCAAAATCTAGAAAGTGATGTTTCATATGAAAGAAATTATAGGGAGTATTACATCACAATTTAAACTATGTTTGAATTTAGAAAATAAATAAGTACAAGCAGTTTAAAAACAAAATAGAAACTTGGAAAAATGAGTCTAAATTTTCAAAATAAACAACAAATGCATGGTTCGTTAGTTGGAAGTCGTCTTTTGAGAAGCCCTTACTTTATTACAAATACAAAAGTTGAAATACTATCGTTTTAAGAAATCTATCGGATTGATTTCATCTTTTGAATTTTGAACTGATTCTTTCTTATTGACATGAAACTATCTCCAACGATTACAGTAGATTGTGCTGAGTAGTAAAATCAAAGTAAAGAAAACCATCACGATAAAATAGTATAGCCGCAGGATTTAAAATTTGATTTTGTTTTTAGGTAAACAGTGACGTAATACTAATTATTATACGCAGATCAATCTCACGGAATGATGAGTATTTAAATGTGACTGGCACAGGCCTCAAAAAAGGAAATTAGAAATGATGTCAATGACAGTTAAGTTGTGTAAGCTGGGCATCCTACGCGCGATATGTATGTTGTACGGAAGCACCAAATAGAGGAGCTGTTACTAACATTCTGTTTTCTTTCAAAAAGTCATAAGGCGATAGATCGATTCGAATACTGATTAAACGCTGCAAACTGCATATGAGATAGTCTTTCTTTTCGTCGATTATTCGAATCTACTATTTGTAGATTTTAAAATGGATAAAACCCTTTTCTTACTTGTTAGTACTTTAATTAAATTACCTTTTACATAATAATTCACTTGGCTGTATTTAATCTGAGCAATTCATTGTTGCTTGTTTTGTATATGCATATTGCAACAATAACATTCAGTGGCGTGCATGAAATCTGAATCAAGATGATAATGATCATAGTGCTCATGAAGATGATACGAACTACAAGTGAAGCTGTAGACGAAGGCACATGCAAAAATATCTGGGATTTCATCTTCTATATCAAATGGTAGGAAGAGCAGTTTCTTACATCTGGACTATAATCTTTCTCTTGTAGGTACTGAGAAGAATTTAATAGCCTTAAAAGGCATATTAGATTAAATTAGTAGTTGGGAATACAATCGGAAACGTATTATTAAAAAGTTCACTATGTGAAGTATTTGAAGCAAATTCCTCTTCTTCATTTAAGCTTAACATCATTTGTTGTCATTGAAACATTTTAGTGAATATATCTCAATAATATGGGGTAATTATTGCATATGTTGTACATCCTCTAAAAGATGGAAACAGTCCTTGTAACCTAATAAGTATATTATATTTGAAGTTAATATTTTGAATGGTGTATACTTTGAGGGCAAGATTTCGGATAATCTCTACCCATAGTGTCTTAGTGGACAACAAAGTGCATACAAATCTGTTAACATCTAACTATTGAGTATTACCAAACTGATGTTTTATAGGACTTGCAAACATATGCTTAGGTTTGCACATACACTGAGTACTCTTGGCCAGGTCGTGGTCTCACATAATTCACATATCGCATAGCACTATGAATATTCAGATTCATTCGAAGACAAATGAACCATTAAACTGGTACCACCAGTTTCGTTCACAGATATTCAGACTAAGGTTTCCTCTTCCGAGAACGGACAAAACGCAGGCTATAATAAATCACTACCTTTGTTAAAATGTTTCTCGCCGTAATCCGAAAGTCATTTATCTCGAACTCGGCAGTAAAAAGATCACTCGCGTTTGATTTCACGTTTGTCACTTTGTTTTTTCGCTGTGGTGTCACGTTTGATGGCGGCTGCGGTTGGTGTTGTATCGGTGGAGGTGGTCGGTTTATCACCTTGTTGAAGAAATGATTGATTCGCGTCTTTATCATAATAGCGTCACACCATTAAGTGTTTTCTTGATCACACAAGACAGCGTGAGATCTTTGATTTAACTACCGAACACTCTCAAATTAAACCCATTGGATTCAGTGAAGTCCACTTGGACTCCTACAAACAATTCAATACAGCGACTCGCGCTACCGCCATCTTTACTTCTCACTCCCCGAAACAGTCGTTGACAGCAGCTGTCGTTTATCGTCAGTGAGATAGTAGAAATGGAGTGGACATGCCCATAAGATTTACATTGAAGGGGATGGTAGTAGTTTTTTGTCTACTCATCAGCTACTCATTGTCAAATCGGGTCAAATCCAAGTAGTTCCCCTCCAATTTGACAATGAGAGCGAAATGGCGTAAAGGCAGCTTTAACATGCTTTGTGCGCGAGAGGACTGAAGGGGCTAATGGTGGAAAGCTCTCCCGTCCGTGTCCAGGGGCTGTTTATCGTGAGCAGATTTGGCAGATTTACACGCCTCAGCTCAACACTAGTATTGAAAGGCGGGGAATCGTTCACCAGCTCGTGTTTTGTTGGTAGAATTTTTCACCAGCTCGTAAAAACTCGTACTGAGTTGAATTGTGTAAATCTGGACCGTCGTCAACCGGTTGATTTCGTACTTCGAAGACAAACGCTAGAACCTGCAATTCGCAAATGGATTAGAAATAGTAAACAGCAGCAGCATTAGTTTCTCACTTTTCTAACTGCACTGCTGAGTTGATTTTCAATTGAGAAGCGGTGTCTCTCCAAATTCAAGATTTATTCAAATGCATTCACTTGGTAAGCCGTTTCTGTTATTAAAAAGATAATTTTCATAAGGCTTCTGGTGCATGATTCCTCCGAAAATTCGAATTTCTTACCTAGGTGAGAAACTACTTGAACGACGCTGTGCCCAAAAATCCATGCATCCACACGACATACCTATATCGTCGTGTAGGCTTTGTACGGATGCCATCTGAATATCCTAATCGTTTAGAAGTAAGAAATTTTATGCGGAGTCAAACATTACGGCTCAAAGTAAATCTACCCTAAAAACATTTCAGTACGCCAAGCATGTACTGAATCGGTTTAAATAACGTCAACATCAGCTGACTATGTAGTTTGGATTTATGGCCGAGTTGCAGTCAACGCAGCCTACCGCAAACAACGTTGCTCTACCGCAGACAACGTTGCTTTACCGCAGCGAATGAAATCGTCCGTTTAAGGGGTTAGTCCACTGTTAAACTGCTCCAAATGAACTTGTTTTTTTAAACAGCTACCAAAAAAAAACTATTCAAGATATCGATTTGAAATTTTACATGCATCTTTATTGACGTTGAGAGTTAACATTTTCATTGGAAAAAATTATTAGAAAACAAAATGGCGGCCGCCATAATGGATCGCCGCAGCATCGCCGAAAAAAAAAGCAAATTGCGCCTCGTAAATTCCTGGACAAAATAAGCATCTGTGAACAAATTATCAAAAATATTTCATTAGTTTTGAGTATAAAGGACTGCACGGGCCTAAATTTAGAGCCCTAAAGCGATTAAAAAAAATGTGGGATACTTTTGAATCAAAAAAATTGATAAAAAATTTTTTTTTATCAAAAAAATTTTTCCCAGAACGTCAAACAATTTTTTTTTTGTTTTTAATTTAGGCCCGTGCAGTCCTTTATACTCAAAACTAATGAAATCTTTTTGGTAATTTGTTCACAGACGCTTATTTTGTCCAGGAATTTACGAGGCGCAATTTGCTTTATTTTTTCGGCGGTGCTGCGGCGATCCATTGGGGCGGCCGCCATTTTGTTTTCTAATAATTTTTTCTAATGAAAATGTTAACTCTTAGCTTCAATAAAGATGTATGTAAAATTTGAAATCGATATCTTGAATAGTTTTTTGTTGGTAGCTGTTTAAAAAAAAAGTTCATTTTGAGCAGTTTAACAGTGGACTAACCCCTTAAACTACACCGCGCCAAAATGCGA
Source organism: Nemotelus pantherinus (assembly GCA_963978885.1). Taxonomy (NCBI): domain Eukaryota; kingdom Metazoa; phylum Arthropoda; class Insecta; order Diptera; family Stratiomyidae; genus Nemotelus; species Nemotelus pantherinus. The sequence goes on from OZ022263.1 coordinate 214,890,346, forward strand.
AATTCCTGGCGACAATTTTCATATTAAAATTCAATTCAATTGCTTAAATCGAAACACAAACGATTTCACTCACTAAATTCACGTTTGTTTAACGATGTAATTAAAATTTCAAATTGAATTCAAATCTAAATTCAAATTTCCACCGACGTAAATGTCAAGTGCTTGGCAGCGTCAAAGTTGAAACCATTCGAATGTGCTCACTACTATGGAAAACACATGTGATCAGCTTCTGTGAAAGCTTCGTGGCGCTGGACTACCGTAGGCACCGACCGTTGCAGTGTGCTTAAGCGGCTACGCGCATTGCGCGCATCAATTCAACACGAGTTTTTGAAAGCTGCGGTGAAAAGGAACCGTTAACCAAATCGTGGTCTGTTGATTGAACTTTCACCAATTCATAAAACCTCCCGATGAATTGAGGGGTGTAAGTCTGGACAAAATATTTCCGTTTCCGATGGTTTGGTTCTCGGGTAGAGTTTGAATGAGCATTTGCTTACCAAGAACTTCTGAAGCAGTATTTTCTATGACATTTGAGACTCATGATCATTGCTCATGATTCGATAAAATAAATAGATGGTCTGTTCGTGTACTTTGAGTTGCGTTCATGAACTGAAACTTATTTTTAATTTCACAAGTAAAAATAATCGCCCTTCTTCACATATGAGGCCAACGATTCTCCTCAAGACTTTCCTCTCGAACGCGGCTAAGAGGTCAGAGTGTCTTTTGCTGAGCACCCACGTCTGGGATCGTAAGTACTGGCGGGACAATGGTCTTTGATGTTCGGGTGAGATTTCGGGATTTGAAGAGCCTTAACAGATTGTAGTAGGCTTTGTTGGATTTGACAGCCGCACGCGTATTTCTTCTTCCATATTGTTATCGGCTGCTACAACGTACAGTACGTGCAGCGTGGTGTGCACTGCGTCATGTTTCGGGCTATTTGGTAGAACTCCAGCGCCTGGTGCAGACCTTGCTCTCTAGCTCTTTCTATTTCACAGATCAGGTCTTTTTCACAGGCAGCTTTTTTCTGTCTGCGAAGACTCTTCTCTGTTTTTCTGAGCTCTTTATATTCCTCTTCACGAGCCCGCATTCTATGAGATTGCTGCACTGTCCGGTAAGCAACATTCTAACGTTCAGTCGTTAGTTTGCATTCATCATCAAATCAGTCGCTCAGATCTTTGCGACTACTGCCTAAAATGGCGTCAGCAGTACTAATCACAGTATTCTTAAGGCGTGTCCACTTCTCATCTACGCCCGTGATCCTGGCCCCAGGACTTACTTCCCCTCCATCGAAATCTTCGAGAGTGAGTTCTAAAGCAAAAAAAGGATGTTACTGGTATTTTCATTGCGTAAGGCAGCCGTGTTGATTCGAGCCTGGTTCGCGGATGCAATGCTTCTATGCAAAGCAATTTGCGCTTGGAGAACCATACCAACAATATAATGGTCCAAGTCTTAGTTGGTACCTCAATACGTTCGTACACTCAGAAAAATTTCACCACTTTAAATTTTTTAGAATCAAATTTAAATCAAAAGTTAAAACAGTTTTAAACAAAAAACGATTCTTATTTGAATTAAATAATCCCCCACATTCAATAAAAATGATTCCACTTTATTATAAAAATGTTATTTTCATAAAATTTTCATCATTGAATGTAAAACAAAACATTTTGAGCCAAACAAGACCACTTTGATACAGCGTTTTTTAAATGAGGTCAGATTATTTGAATTAAAAAGAAACGTATATGACGCCAAATCAAAAATTTTCAAATATGATTTAGCGCCATATCCGTTTCTTTTTAATTCAAATAATCTGACCTCATTTCAATAACGCTGTATCAAAGTGTGTCTTGTTTGTTTTAATGTTTTATTTTTCATTCAATGATGAAAATATTGATATGAAAATAACATTTTTATATGTGGAATTCAAATAAGATTCGTTTTTTATTTCAGTGTTTCAACTTTTGATTTAAATTTGATTCTATTAAATGAAATTTTTCTGAGTGTACCGTTATCAGGCTCGAGTAGTGGTGGCGATCTATCAACACGTGGTCTATCTGGTTGCAAGTGGCTCCATCAGGTGATATCCAGGTGGTCTTATGGATATCTTTATGCGGGAACCTGGTACTCGCAACAACCAAGTTCTTGGATGCTGCCATCTCTATGACTTTAAGTCCTTTGTCATTAGTGTTCTCATGCAAACTATGGTTGCCTGTGTAATGCCTGAATACCGGCTCCCGACCTACTTTCGCATTAAAATCTCCAAGGATGATTTTTTACATCATGCCTTGGGCAGGCAATGAGGATCCGCTCGACCTGTTCATAATTTTATCCCTTTTTGTCGTCAACAGATTCCTCCGTAGATGCGTGAGCGTTTAGGAGGCTGATGTTTGCAAATTTGCTTCGCACACGAAGGGGCATAGCCTTTCAGTGATAGCCTTCAAGCCGATTATGCTAGACTTCATTTTTTTGCTGACTAGGAAGCCTACCTCGAGCGCATGATGTTCTGGATGACAGCTGTGGTACATATAAATCATATTCTTTCTTTTGTAAAACACTACTCTCTGTCCATCTGATCTCTTGTATTACTGTTATATCGGCCTTATATCGGAAAGCTGCGCAGCAGCTGGAGCTCTGTAGAGTCATCTTACGTTCCATGAGAACATTTTCAAATCGTTTAGCCGTTTTCGTTCGCGTGGTCGTCGTTGTGGTATCAATCCAGTTCCGAGGCTTGTTGATGGTGTCGGGATAACCACTTCGGAAAGCACTTTACGGGAGAGGTAATTGGCCTCTCGCCAACCTTACATGGAAGGGACTAGCCTGAAAATATTCGCCAACCTTTTATGAAAAAAAGGTTGTTGCCCGCAGCCATCGCGGTTAAGTTCAGGCTCCCATCAGCCGTGATAGTAACGGCACATGCATATATTCATATACTAAATGTTATTAGTTTATCTATGCATAATTTTGGATAGATTTCGTAGCCCACTTAATTGTAAGTTTATGTACGTTTCGAGTAGCTTCGGCTTCGATAATATTCAACTACTTTCTTGTCAGTATATTCTGCTTTGAAAGCAGCAAGAAAATTCAGCACAGCTAAAGGATAAAAATATGCACGAAAGAAAATGGAAGAATACTGTGGCTATAAACTAGGTCAGACCCTAAACACGTACTTGTTTCATTTTTGTATTGCTTCGGTCCCTCATCAATTATCCGAACAGAGAATGGGAATCCAAGATGCGTCGAACATTTTCCACCTGAAACAATTTTCTGTCCAAAACTTAGGAAGGGTACCATATCACGTCCTGTGTTTTCAAGTCCGATGTCTGTCGGGCCTAGACCCGAAATCGATTTGGATGTCCATTTCGTTTTTATACTTTACATTAGTCTGCTCATGTAAACTCATAGCTCTTGGCCCTAAAACATGGTGCCGCATGTCACGAATGTCGGATTATTTGAAGACTGTTACCTGACCGGTCATATATGTATGTATGTATGTACTCATCGTTAGAGTCTGTCGGCCACGCAGCCTTCCGCCGAGCACTTCATGAAATATAAATGAAAAGTAAGAGCAGTGACATCGTACGAAGTGGATTAAATGTTTCCTTAAATTTTAAGTACATATGTACATATATCCAGAGGTAAAGTCCATTATATTCCACTTGGGATTGTAGTTATGTTAGCTTTTCACGTAACTCTTACATCTTTTTCATCATCAAATGTTTCCATTGCAATTACTGAAATGTAGCAATGACACTTGTTATTCGGCATTTCAGCAATTTCTTGGTAAATATATGCACCTGAAGTGGGGTCGAAAATTACACGTATAAGCTGAACCTACTTGCGTAAAATGAAGTGAAGAGTGAAAATGCTTTGTGCACCACCCCACGGCCAAGCTTACTTGAAAGCTTTCAGTAACTTCACCCTTGGATTGTATGGTGTATGCTCATCGATGACGAACAGCTGAAACGTTGAATAGGGACAATAGGACGAAGACATTCCGGCACCAGCTAAATGCTGTAGTAATTGGAAAAACAGTGGAATGTTAGTATGTTGATTTTGGTTCGTAGAAATAGGAGTTGAAATTATGAGTAGAACAATCGATGTGAGTCAGGATCTAAACACTCACAAATACACAAACATAGAATATGCATGCAGTGTTGCATTTTTATTTCAAATTGACTGACAATTCAAAAGAACAAAATTGTGAAATTTATTTTGTGCATTTAATTAAAACTTGAATGTTGCCGTTGAGTCACACTATTTGCGAAAAGTTTTTGCTAGTAAATCTGATTAATGTGAATTTCATAACAGTTTAAAGCTATGTAATACTACACAAAAAAAATATTTAAACTTACATCCTTTTTCCTCTCTAGAGACTTTACTTTCGTAATTTCAGGATTTATTGCTCTTTACTGCATGACGACTGAATTACGTAGGACTTTGTATGCTATGCGTTATTTTACCGTTGCATAACTATATTGCGACAGTTAATCCCATATTATTTCGGATTAGAATAGATAATATAATGAAACTAAGACGATTTTTAGCAAAATATTGCTGGTGCGAAATTCAGAATTTGAGCTTATATATTTTGCTTAAACTTATCTCATTCACAATATTCACGTAAAAGACGAAGCTGTTCATATACAACCATGCACCACCAAGGTCCTCCAAAAGCAGAAAAATATTTCCACGGAGTCTTACTCAAAAGCAAA